>OW964552.2:15950389-18450389 GCA_943138885.2 Tholera decimalis | reverse complement strand
TATTTAGTATTACTTTCAATAAAAGCTACTTGTCATCTTGATAAATAAGTTTAGATTGCATGTTGCATGATTTGGCTAAGGGGTACTACAACAAATAGTTTATTATTAATCCTAAATATTGTCTTAGAAGTTTTATACATCGTGGATTCTCGCAAAGCAGTGCTTGATTCCGTTCTTTAAAAGTCAGTTGATTTTCTAGTATTCATATTTAGGTTACTTTTTACTCTAACATAGTAAATTTTCATTTTAGTATAATGTCGACAAAATGTTTGATCCAAGCTATGACGGATTTGAGGGAATATTAGAAAAACCAGAGCCAGTGTATATTTCTGATGCCGTACAAAAAGCATTCATGAATGTTGACGAAACTGGAACTGAAGCAGCGGTAGCTACTGGTATGTACCGATCACAAAATAACTGTAAAATACGTCTCCGTGAAGTGAGAAAATTATTTGACCCAAGGAGCTCCTAAGGCATACGCTAGATGACTCTGGATTTCTATGCCAAAATAATATTACTTACTATGATGCTGGTAATTTATGCATAATCTTACCTACTTTTAAAGGCTACGTTTATGTAACGTTTTGCGTAAACTTATTACCTTGTTCTCACAACCAGCGTGCATGTATGATCTGAGTCAATTCCTTATATACTTTGTTAAGTTTTTGACATTTGTTTTTGTCGAAGTGGTACCTATTGTGTCCAGATTTGAACCGTGTTTTCAGTACGAGAATGGTTGGTGGAATTAAGGAAGTCGAAACAAGAATACAATCTGGTAATTGCAGGTTGTGTTTCTCTAGCATGTAAAGTAGATGATTTTTCATTACATAAATGGTTTGCACATTATTTTCAGCTATTGTTATTACCAAAAGGAATCTTCTTTGAGTTCCAATCATTATATCAATGGTTCCAATTTATATTTTCAATGCTAATCATCCTTTTTTATTTTACCTACTTTATAAGAAAGCGGTTTTATTTAGTGGAGCCTTTTTTCATTAAGGTGAATTTACTGTAAATGTCAATTGTGATATCTCTTGATAGATATGATGGACAAAGATTTAGCAAACGGTTTTGTTTTTTTTTCAGCTTTCACACTAACTACTTTGTCACTGCCATTACTGCCTCCAAAAATTTATTTATTTAATGCAACACACCCCTTCTTATTTCTAATACGTTCAGCATACCAGAATAGCAGAATACCACTGTTTTGCGGACTATTTGTTGGGGTGCAATAAAAGGTGAAATTCTATAATTTCAGCAAAATTCAGAAGATTTTATACTTCAATGGTTGATTATTGGTGAAGGATACACGTTGAAAGCACTATTAATACCTTTGACCTTCCACACATTCATTTATTTAGCCGAAGCTGAAAATTATTCTATTAAGTAAAATATTTATTATACATTTGAACTTCAAAGCATTCAGTTAGGTCCACTTTAATGCCTCAATATTTTATTTACAGCTTTTATTTTATCAAGGATGAATATAGCACCTATAAATCTGCCAAAAGTGTTTAATGCGCCTTTTATAATTTACATAACATTTAGACAAAGTGTATTATTTTGTGGAGTAGGTATTTGTCCACAAAATAATAAATTTGATAAGGTGAAATATAATGCTCATAATGGATGTTTGTGTGCTTGTGTATACACAAACATCCATATCCAGTGTCTGTATCTCATATTAAATAATTGTAAAAATATAACAACTTAATTTATTTTTTCATTAAAACTCAATAGTGGAGTATACCAAAACGTTACATAAATTACTTTTACAACAGTTTTATGCAATCTATGATGTGATTGAATGAAAATTAATATTAATAGCTAAAAATAAAAAATAAACATGTTTAAAGCAGTTGCTTACATTTTATCACACCTATCGGAAAGATTCTGTATTAGTTTCTATTTGAGCTAATTTATAATTATCTTTTTCATTTATTTGCGTATAAATGATGCGTTGCCTACTTATTGCCTGTAGAACAGTTGTACCAAAATGGTAATTAACTATTAACGGAAAGAGTCTATATTTTTTTTTGAGTTTATTTCGTGATTATCCTTAACACTTCGCCTTGTTTTGCATTTTCAGCTCTTATTGTCGGCCGTACAGCAGTAATGCTTCCTCCAAAAATCTATGAGTTTATGGCAACCCGTTTTCTACTTGGTGTAGAACAGTCCAGAAAGTTCATACAAAACACCACTGTTCTGTGGTACATTTGTAGGCGCTGAGTAAAAGGTGAACGATAGAATGTGTAACACGACAATTTGAAACGGTGCCGGTAGCTGGTTAAATGGTGAAGGATTACTGGTCACATATTAATCACTAGCAGTCGTGCACTCATCACGGTAAAAACATAACCCTCTTTTTTGGCAGTCAGGTAAAAAGTACTTCCTCGAGCTTCAAGCTACTTCCATACCAAATTTCATTCAAACCTTCTTTTTTATTACGAATGTGCCCGCTCTTGACCTCGATCATACCTGATGGTTAGTGTAAGATGAGGTCTACGATCGAACGAGTAAGCCCAGAAAATGCCTATTCACTCTTGCTTTAAAGGCTGACGGGTTATATGTGGCAGGGAACACAGAAGCCGGCAGAGAGTTCCACACCTTGGCTGTGCGCACAATAAAAGTTGAGGAAAAGCGCTTAGTACGACAAGACGGTATATCGACCAAGTGTGGATGGTATACTGCGGTACGTCTGGTAGACCGGTAGTAAAAGGGTAGGGTAAGGCTACCCAGTAATTTCAAAGATAACCATGTTCAAACAAACTTTTCCGCTTTATAATATTATCACTATCAGAATTTTGTTCTTATAAAATTATCACTTCTCTATTTATCACTTTACCAGAACGATACCTAATATGACATTCTTCTAAACGGTTCAATATTATAATGACTAAGGTACGATTCAGACCAACCGGCTCGCATCGGCCCGGGTCGGGCGGCATTTTACAATGCGGTAAAGAACATTGAAATGTATCAACAGTAATTACAGTTCATATTTGCATGCAACTTAAGCATAGTTACCTCCATCGGCATCCCGCGACGCATGGCGACGTGTCACAGAATGCGTTCGGCTGTCGCGACGGCCGACCGGCTCCGACCGGCTCCGACCGGCTCCGAACGGCGCCGTCGGCATCCAATCAGCTGCCGTCGGGTCCGTTCGGAGCCGGTCGGCCATGCGTCGTGGAATACGAACGGAGATTACGGTGCAGCAACTAGCGAATCATTCAAGTTGTGTTCTTCAAGCGACAGTTAACATATTAAAGTCAAAAATGGATACGGCAGAAAAACTAATTTATTTAGTTCAGACGTATGATTGTCTTTATAACGTACATTTTTTTTGTTGGTTTTAAAAATTTCACTTTGTTATACGCGGCGCAATGTGAGCAGCACTTCTGGGCGCTTGTTGGAGTGCGTACGGATTCCAGCAGACGCTGTCGGCTGCCGCGGCACGCGTTCGGCTCCGTTCCGATGCGGCGCGATGCGAGCCGGTTGGTCTGAATCGTACCTTAGGCTCACTTTTACTTAAAACTGGAGGTATTCCATCCAAAATACCTACATTTAGGATCATTAATTGTAGGTATAACATTGATGGCTTGTAGATCGAGTTTTAAATGAGTTGTAGGTCGTAGATTGGAACCCAAGCAGACATATTACACTGCTTCTAAAACGGTAACAAAAAACATCGTGCACACTGAACTCGCGTGGTGGATTACAGGCCATAGAGCGGATGTGTAAGAAAATAAAAGGCTGGTTATTATTATTATTGTAGAAAAATTGTGAAGCTTGAGAATACAACGTGAATATTTTGAAATCATGGTTGATTAAATGGTTAAGGAGTGGAATTATACTGTTTACAGTTAAGCATATGCATGCATAAGCATACATAGATAAACGCCGAAAAGGTAGGGTGTGTCTAACACAATCCACTAAAACTGCGCACTCTCACAATTTCTCCTTCTTTCTTGGGCCGTTCTTATATAACAAACTTAATAATAAACTCAATATATACCCCCTCACTAAATTAAAATGTAAAGATCAACTATTTGAATTTCTTAAAAGCCTTGACTACAAGGGAACTGAGCATTTGTTGGTCCCGCTGAAATAATACTGTATGTCTTGTTTTGTTCTTACTGTTATCACGCATACTCATACCTCTTTTCATACATTTACACTCTTCAAACTGCATAACAATCTCATATACTGATACATTTAACAAACTGGTTCCACGTCTTCTCATATATGCAAACAATAATTTTCAACTTTTTAGTCTTTAATTAATATTGCTTTATTCTTGTATTCAATTCTCTATCCATTATTTAAGTTACAGCGGGTCTCTGGCCGCGGGAGGGAACTGGTGACCTGTAATACAGGTTCTCGTTGAAACCCACTTCAGGCACCAGTCTCTCACAAAGTCAAACCCCTACTTTAGTTTACTGTAATTTTTAGCTTTATGTTACTTTGTGTTGAGAAAAAAATCGGTTGTCTGTAAAGTCGGTTTACTGACGATAGTTGAACGTGACAACGTCATAAGAAAATACTGATGGAATGGTTGCATTTTTCGAAAGAAATTTTTAATTTTACATCACTATTACTGCACTTCTCATGACAATGGAAGAATCCCTACACAGTGACGTCATCTCTTAGCGTTTTATGATAGCCTAGTACTTGACTCGTTGAGTCATACATAAATGTCAAAGAATCCCTACACAGTGACGTCATCTCTTAACGTTTTATGATAGCCTTCATTTCATTATGAAAATCATCTTTAGCAGAAGCACTCCTGTATTCTACACAGTGCAAGAGTGCTGGGTAAAAAAAATCTTGTGTTTCTTATTTATTTGAGACCTGCAAGTGGGTAAAGCTTGTAGAGCGGGGTTGGTTTTAGACACCCTGGTATTTAATATAAAGTATGGATTTAGTTGTGCGTAGCAATATCACAGCAATATAATGAATAGTCATCTTATCTGGTAATTTCATTCAAATACCGAATATTTCTCACTACGTCGCTCAGTGTCTTCGTTCATTTGTTTAGTCGACTTGCCACTATTTTAATACCTGCCTATGATTTTATTTCATTTGTGAAATTAATCAATCTTATTTTAAACAATTTTTAATACTTTATCACTTCAGCAAAGGTTTAGAGAAATTTGTATAATTATTTATGTTATAAATATTTATATAAAAGATATGACTTTTCTAGAATTTACTCAGTTGTCAGAAATACACGAATAATCGTATATAATATGTAAAATCCATTTGCTGTTTCTTTCAACATTTAATGTTTAATTTCAGCTTTAATTGGCGCTACTACAACTGCTATTGAATTTGATCCTCCGAAGATATTCGAAGCGTTACGTTCCTACATTTACTATATTGTATATAAAGGTGTTCCTCTATTTGCTGGAACATTTGTTGGGGCACCTTAGAAAGAGTTAGAAGGTTATAGCGTTAGTATTACTTAATATAAGATTCAAAGTAATTATAAAAGTGTTCTTACGTAATAATATTATTTAGTGTTGGTTTGGTGGCGGCATAAATACATGGATCTAGCTTATGAATATTGGCTCGTAATACATTTAACTATCAGCGTACTAATTCGTAAAGCTATTACGAATTCATCAATTCATTCATCACTATGTCCTCTATATTTTTCAACGTTATATATATAAATGTCCCGGAGCTGTCCTCGTGGATAAAAATCCATGTAATTTTAGTAATGTGAAGAGAAACTTATCTGTAATTCTCCCCAAGATACAGACATACGTCTAGTTTGGGGATCACTATAAAAGCATTTAAAAAAAAATTTGGAATAATATAGCTATATTTATTGACCAGTTTAAAAATGGTCATGAAACTTTATTCACAGGTTTTGTAGGAACCGTTATGAGTTTGGTGTCATAGGCTCTTAGAGTGAAGACTCTGACACCCACTAACTGACCCCAGGGTAGACAGATACGTTCCAAAAAGGCCATTTTCTAGCCCCCTCCAAAGAAGTGCCTTTTTTGTTAGGGGGAAAGCTTCGAAAGGCACTTCAAGGGAGAAGAGCAGGGAATATGGGATTTCTACCTCACTAAAACCACCCATGTGATCACCATCAGCAAATGGATGGAGCTCGTTACCTTTTGAAAGAATACTCGCGAGCCCCCTCTGTGCAACAGTCTTTACGGCCCATCCCTGGAGATACTGGGGATACTCCCCTGAGGGAGGTGTCCTAAAAAGCGTTGCATAGGGAGATCCGGAATGGTCTTCCAAAAAAACTTGGAGCTGTCCCCCGTGTGCTGATGGTGACCATTGGGGGCGCGGCATGCGGGAGCGGCACGACTTGCCACAGACTTGACAAGAGAAGTTCGCGGTATGATGTTGATCCGCCACGATATCGTATTTCTCTCTTGTAAGCGAGTGTCTTAAACCAGGCATCGTCGCGATACTTGCATTGAATAGAATGTTATTGAAAATACGCGGAGCCGAGCAGAAAACTAATAATAATATAATAATAACTAAAACTAATAATAATATAATAGAAAAATAATTGTGGAAATGCAATAAAAAGAGAAACATAAAAAAAACTTCAACCAAATGAATATACGAGTACATATAGTACATATTACATATATTTCTTATATTTATATTACATAGCATATATTTTATAATTTTATATTTTCATGACTATATTCATATTTTTGTTTAGAATAGGTATTCTGGTCTCCAAGATACAGTCGCAGCCTAGTTTGGAGTTCGTTGAAATCCTTTCTAGCAAAACAATGTTTAGTTACAGACAAGAATATACTCGTAATGTTAATTGTTTTGGTTAAGAAAATTACTGTAACTCCAATAAAGGACATCCTCCATTTTGGTCCAAATTCGAAAATGGCGGCCAAAGAAAAAAAATACAATATCTTGTTAGAACGTGTTCTCCTTAACATTTTTTATTATGGCACCAAAACTGTGTGACCATTGCCCTCGGTTTTATTTGAGTTAAACGTCGCACACATTTTTCTTAACATGAATTGTCAAAACAAAGGATTTAGCTTGAATAGAAACTTCCAGGTAGCTGCCGTTTACCTCCACGCAATATGATGCACCTTCCCTACCCGCTGAACGACCTGCCCCACTCCGCGCATCACAACTGTTACTATATTTATTTAGTTCCGAAAGCAACGCTACCGTGTACGCTTTGTGAATTTCGCTAGCTCCTGCTATAAGCTGTTTTTTTTTGTTTGTTATCATCCTTGTTAAGTTTTATTATTGACTGTTACGTGTAGCTTGGTTATTGTTTTTGTTGAGTTTTAAACTGTTATATTAAAGTGAGTCATGGCGGACTTCTGTATCTTGTGTCGTAAATCGACAGAGAAATGACGAAGATACTCTTGGAGTTCTCGTGAAAGCGATCATCTTGATATTTCCCAAATAGTGACAGAAGAATTACTACTTCGTAAGAACGCAGTGCCTTTTATTTATGTCCGTGATATGTATATTATTATATGAAAAAACTTGTATTAGCACATCGTCAAAAAGACCAAGTTTATGTTTGCTTCTATTGATAAGAATTGGGGTGCAGTATTACATTAACTGACTGTCAACTAAAAATATCCGTGCACACGCACTACGCCGTTTCATCTCAAGACCATCCGGCCAGTCCGACACAGACAAAGCACGGTATGCGACCTTGACAACACGATGATTTCAGTCGGCCCAATAATCCTTTAACTCTTCGCACGTCAAGTGAACAACAGGTGTTCCGATAACAATAGAATTTCTATTGAGTCTGCTAATTAGACGCGCGTCGGGAAAGCGTTTATGACCCGACGATTTTATTATTCATAAAGGGCTGTTCATAACAATGATTTTTGTCTGTCAAATACTTAGTGTTTTTTTTACTTTCTAGTTGGTGGCTACAGAATTCATTTGCCATCCGTGTTGACAAAGAACTGAACGTCCTCACCAACGACGTATGCGAGAAACCGAAGAGCAAGTTGATCAAGAAGATGAGCCAGTTGAAAATACAAATCCAAGACCAATTTCCTTGGAATTGCCTGGTCTTCTTCGCGCACCGAATACCTCGAATAGCTGCATTTTTCAAAATTGTTTAAATGAATCTCGTCGTCGGATACCCGAAAATATAAGGTTTCGTATATTGTGCCGGTACAGTTATTATGTGCTTGAAAGCACACGTGTATGCAAAGAACACATGGAGCAAAACGTGTAGTATTTACTCCCTTTACAAGACAGCTCATCTGAAGAGTTCACTTCTGTTCAAATAATGGACATAGACAGAACATTACAGAGACATATTACTCAGGACCACATTAACTTCGAACAATATGAAAATATGGCACCGGACGTGTTCCATACCTGGACTGGAATACTTCAAGACCAGTTTGTCGAATTGATGGAGGGGTGCTAAGCTTGACCTCAAGCTTGGCAAACCCTCCATCAATTCGTTCAGTTACTAAAAAAATACTATTTTGGCGGCAGTATTAGTTAAGTTAAGGACTGGAGACTTCAATGTTAGACTAGCAAACATTTTCAAATGTGATGAATCAACCTTCCAAAGGAGGCTGCAGATTAGACGCGATGCGCTTTTACAGGATTTTGTACCCTTAAACCTTGGTTTTGGAGATTATAAATGAAAACATTAATACGCCAAATGGGTTAGCAAACCTGGTTAATCGCAATAATTATAATCGCAGACGAGCTCAGTTCACCATAATGACAGCAGATATGCCAGAGTTCGCAGGTTTTCCTAGGCTGAGTGAAGATGATCTCTTTTTATTCGCTCATACCAATTAAAACAGGCCAAAAGCTACTATGGTGAACATATCCTTCAAAACGGATCGTTTTCAGTTGAACTCAGTAATGAAATGCCAAATGAACACTTGGAAGAGTTAGAAGGAACAGATCTGTGGATGATATGAGGACGACTGCAATCTCGACATGTCCGAGCTCGCCAATATTATATCTACATCGTAATAGACAGAACATCATCCAGTCGAAGTGCAATCCGTCACTATTATTGCACGTGCATAATAGGAAAAATAACGATTGGGTACTGTTCGCATATTATGTGCATAATATGGTACATGAGTTACGCTCGTCATTTACAGGTGTTATTACCCCCAGCTTTGGGATTAGAGAACATTATTGTAGTTCCAGACAAGGATGATTTTCTTGTTTAACCATATGTTTTGTATTAACATTCTTGTAAGACGTACATGTATTTTTTGAAATAATAAAGGGTTCATCAACAATTGAACATATGATACAACTGCACATAAACCACAAAAACCAAAATAACACAATAAAAAACCACTACAGGCAGGTTGTATTTTCTCAATATTGTATTTTTTAAACTATTGTAATACTATAGCAGTACATTCTTTTTTAAATTCATTTCATAGAAAATGTATAAAAAAAAATAAAAAATGAACTCATATAAAAGCGAGGGCAATGGTCCCACAGTTTTGGTGCCATAATAAGAAATGTTAAGGAGAACAAGTTCTAACAGAATATGGTATTTCCTTTCTTTGACCGCCATTTTAAAATTTGGACCAAAAATGTATGGAACGTGGATGATGTCCTTTATTCTTATTCTTAAAGTGTTTATAGATACTCAGCTCATAAATAGGAATAGCTGGGCTAGGAGTTGACTCCACCCTCACTAAAATTTAATGTTAACACCTAAATGTATTTTTTTATACAAAACAAATAAATTTTACACGGAAGAATAATTTTCTGTGTAAAATTTAAATAAATTTAAATTTAACAGTAAGACTCAAATCCCCTTTGTTTTATTTTTTTAATATCGTTTTCAGGCACTTATACATAAGTTGTTACTATTTTACAATAAAATCAGGGTATTATTGTACCAATTTTAGCACCATGTGACAAAACTAATGTTTTATTAATATTAAAAAAATATACCAATTTTAATAAGGGGAATATTTGACTGAGGCTTTAGTGTGCTGTTTCTGCTTGCTAACCATGTGTTCTTTACTTAACATTTTTTGTGATATGACATAATAAAGTAAATATCTATACAATCAAATTTTTAGTATATAGAAAAACCAGTAAACGTGTCATATATTTTCATCTAAAAAATCTGTAGGTGTCATTTCAAAAGCTATAATTATTATGCTTGCTATAAGGTTCGCTTATTGTGTGCGAGTGGCACAAATTAGATGCGCTCGCAATCCTACGGTGATCTATGTATAGTATATCTATCTATCAAGATCTATCTTCAGTCGCAATAACTTATTTGCAATCGTTATCCAACTTAAATATTCCACTAAAAAAATATAGACTATATAGTGACAAAATTATTGCAATCCATTCTATTCATACTATTCTCTGGATTTGTATATACTAATAATAAGGTTTTACATTGTATTCATTTTTAACTATTTACTACAGACAGTTACATTAACAAGGCATTTATTTTTTTTCAGATGCGGCACAAAGCTTTAACATATTGTTTCGAAATAAAATGTTGGTTTCTGCGATCCTTTGTTTCCTTTACTCACCTAATGACCCAACTTTCAGCATTATTCAGCAATGTAATGTGGTACTAACTGAATAAAAAAGCCACACCTCGAAACCACACCAAAGATAATTATGATACAGTGCAGTAACACTGTATTGTATTTTTTTTTGGAAAATTTAGGTATGTACAACTTTATTCTTGAAACAGTTTGGTGTCCTAATTGTTATTTTTTTTTAAGTCATTAACACAACTTTAAACACTTACTCTGAGCTTTAAAAAAATACATCACCAAGCAATTTCAATACAAATTGAACAAAAGTAATTAGGATTCCGTTGAGTCATTCTACGGGCAAACGAACCCCACCCTATCCCAATGTTTGTAAGCCAGTCTGTAACCAGTAGAAACAAATATAGTACATTATGACGGTTACCAAGGACAGACCATTGAGGGACTAGTTTCCAATTAACAGGTATTATTGGAGCTCCCTCGGGGATGAGGATATCGACAGGACGGGATCAAATGAAATTACGAGTTGGATCCCACTTATCCAAGCAAAATCCTTAGATAATCTTCCAAAGGAAATGTTATTATGGCCTGGTTAAAATTAAACGTTTGTTTCGCTTCCCTGCAAAACTGTTTGATAGTTTAATCCTCCCTCAATTCTTCAGCTTCCAATTTAAATTGTGAATTTCGATAATTCTTTGATGAATGGATCTAATCGGATTGTATTCTGCTTTCGAATTAGAACCAGATGCTAAAGGACCAATTTTGAACTTAACATTCTCAGAAATACGATTAAAATGCCGAGTGGGTAAGTAAGAGGTACGAAATAATATATATTTTAACAGTGCTCATACTTTCTTATCGCGTTTAACATTGAACTAATAACTTGTAACTCATAATCAAAATGATAATCATGACGTCATCAGCCATTTAGTCATTACATAGGTATGTGAAGAACTTTTTATGGCTCTGTAACAGTCTCCATAGATAAAGAGTATTTAACAGAAAATCAGCTACCAAAGCGTGCAATACATCACTCAAGCACGGACCGTAGTCCTCATGAGACTCCTATATTGATGATTTAATTAAGCAATTGCCCTTAAACTTGTGTATTGCGATGCTTCACTCGCGACCGTCGGAGAATCCTAGCCGTTACATCGGAATTTGTAATTAAGAAACAACGTCTCGGAACAAAATCTGTTTACGAAGTCAGCCGAAGTATTCGATCTTGTTCACCGCGGTTTAGCGTAAACATCCACATAGGATATGTAATAAAGTAAAATATTTCGCGTCGCTGGTCGTTCGCCAATGAATAATTTTTTACTGAATGATCTTTACTTGAATGCGACAGAATTTATTATAGCGTTCTCAAAGGATAAACAAAATATTAAAGCTTCTCGAGAAAACCAGTGAATGTAATATTTTAACGATAAAAATAGTGCAAAATACAGTAAAACCTTACTTAGTACCTCGTTAGTATTTCAGTAGCGGAACAATCAATAAGTGAAATGACGCTACACAATGATGCTATCGTCATTGTATTGTTGAATCAGATGTTTAAACTTTACGATCCGTGACTGTCCTGGGCTATTGTAGATACTCGCATTACAATCGACCCCTCTGAGACCAGAAAGGGACTGTCTCAACTCTTAACGGTCACCCAAGCAATGCATGACTACTGCAAGCTGTGGGGAATCTCTGTAGCTTTTTGTCTATGTGTTCAGTATGTTTGAGCAACTACAAACATGTTTTGTCTGAAGGCTGTCTGTTCATCCTAGCTATGATTATCATGTTGCAGTCGTGTCAGAGGACAATTTTTCTACACGTAAAAATCTGAGCACAATGCGCTATTCATAATTTTTGAATTTATCTTACCTTATCGTCTTTAAACTATCTAAAATCATACTTTCAACAGGTAAAACGAAACGAGTCGATAAGTAAGACCAGTAAATTAGCTTCGGATAACATCGAAGTTCGTCGTAAATTTAGCTCAACTCCTTCGATTGTAAAGACCGTTGGTTCTCCGGCAAATTGATCTTATCGGGAGGCTACCCGATGTTCATAGTTAGTGGTCCATAGTTCATTGTAGAATTCGCAAGCGGTGCTAAACTCTGACGGTCAACTAATTTACCGGCAGACCAATCTTTACCTTAATAGTTATGGTATAGTTGTAGCCCAAAAGTTCTCCAGTGAACTGCAACCGCTAGGTAAACTTGGCTGAGTCTCACAATTTGTATAGAAATAATTAGGCACTACGACTTTTTGAACAAAATCTTTAAAAATTAATGTAAAGGAGTTCATAAAGGTTTGTTATACATTAATTCCGAGTGAATAAAAAATAAAACAAAACACGCTTCAGAGTGTATAAAATATACAGTATGTATACGACATATATATGCAATAAATGAAAACACTGGCAATACTCATCATAAAGAATAACTTTTTATATGAGGCCAACACTGAAATTGCTAAAAAAAACTGACACTGCCCTATACATTTGTGTATGCATAAGTCGACCAAATGTACGTTGTTGTAATGTATGTTGTTTCTTTTTCGCGATTTCAGTGTTGGTCCCATACAAAAAGATACTTTACAATGACTATTTCCAGTGTTTTCATTTATTGCTCATATGTCGTATCCATACTGTATACAGAAGAATAGAAAACCTCGACCTTTTTTGGAATTCGGTTAAAAATATAATTCGCCAAATACATGTTTATTTCCGCTATAGGAATGGTTTTAACTTCGCGATCTTGGTATAGGAAACAACATTATTAATAGAACTCAAGATACAGGGGTCCTAAGCAGCAAAGTGATTGCATTATTAATACCACCTTATCAGCTATCTGGCATCTCATATATCAAGATAGTTAGAGCAGAAGTAATAATTCTTTAATTTTATAGTGAGGATATTTCGACCAAATTTCAGCCCCTACAACTGGATTACGGCTCCAAAGGGGGTTGTGACGCTGTCGTACGCGCCTTGTCGACCTATTTAAAGGAGAGGTCATCTTGAAGGTTGACATTAAAAATGCTTTTGATTCAGTCAATAGGGACACTTTGTTGGCAGAAACTAAAAAAGAAGTACCACAAATTTTTAGTTTTTTTTTGGCAATGTTACAGACATCCGACTAAATTACTTCATAAGGAAATCCTTTTGGGAATCAGCTGTTGGCTGTCAACAAGGTGATCCCCTCAGGCCAGCGATCTTTAGTTTAGCCATTCACCCAATTATTCGACAACTAAATTCAAAATTCAATGTTTGGTATATCGACGATGGAACCCTGGGAGGCGATGTAGACACAGTTTTAGATGATCTACAGTTTTTACCCGACTGCGGCGAAGCAAGGAGGAGAGTTCCGTTCCTTTGTTCCCTCGTAACTATTAAACCAGTGAAGGGATTTGGATAAATGATACGTCGTTAGATTTGTCTTGATAGCACAAGTGTCATAGGATAGATTAAAATAAAACCAAATCACCACAACGACAATTGGGCGCCATATTGTCAAAAATTATAATTCAAAAATCGACAAACTATGTCAAATGGGGTATCATTAAAAATGATATTGAAGTTTCTTTTACCATTTTTCATTTTGAGCAATCGTTTAGGAAATATAACGTTTTAAAACGGAATTAAATACTAAAAAGC
Source organism: Tholera decimalis (assembly GCA_943138885.2). NCBI lineage: Eukaryota > Metazoa > Arthropoda > Insecta > Lepidoptera > Noctuidae > Tholera > Tholera decimalis. Next base: position 18,436,250 of record OW964552.2, on the reverse strand, counting down.
TGAAAATAAAACACTTATTTAAAAAATCTAAAAAACCCGACTGCTCAACTGAAATGAAAGAAAAAAGCACATTCTTATTTTAAAAAGTGACAAGCACCCGTCAAATTTTTTAAATTAAAATTATATCATGATCAATTGGGTCCCGCCTGCTTGTTACTTTTTAAAATAAAAACGTGCTTGTTTCTTCCATTTCAGTTGAGCAGTCGGGCTTTTTATATTTATTTAATAAGTTTTTTATTAAGAAATCAACTCCATACCATAGGATTGGATCTCAACCTTTCGAAGTGTGAACTATTCATATCCGACAGTACTGACAGACAACTGACACTTTCAAAATTCCACGCATTAGCCCCAGAAATCCAAATTGTGGATAAAAGTTTTCTTCGTCTTCTTGGGTCTCCAATTTTTGAGAATTCCTTTCCCGATTTTGTCGAGGAAAAAATACAAAATTTTAACGACATTTCGGACAGATTATACCAAATTGACATACATTCGGCTATCACCTTAATTCATGACTGTTGTTTGGGACCTAAATTAACGTACTTTCTTCGTGCTTTGCATCTTTGGCATCATCCTCACCTTTTGGAAAAAATAGACTAAATTATCCAGCATACTCTGACAGCAATTTTAAATGTGGCTTTGGATGACCGAACTTGGGCACAAGCTACTCTTCCCATTCGTATGGGAGGTCTCGGCGTCCGCAAAATTTCTAGTATCAGTCTACTGGCTTTTATATCTTCGGTTCACGGCACTGAGAAATTAATCAGGAATATTCTAGCTCCGTCACTAGTTGATTTCAATGTGCTGTGCTTCACCGAGGCTTCCTGGAGAATCACTTGCCCAAATCTAAATCTACCCGACAATCATTTCAGAGGCGGTGGGATGAGCCGCTCTGTAAAGCAGGTCCGACTGCTCACAAATTATTTAAAGAACTATCCAGGCACCTAGTTGACACTTCGCGTAACCCAAAGGCTTTTTCCTTGGACAGCGCCAGTCTTTTGAGCACATTACCAGTGGACAGCGATGCGCACGAATTTCTGGATGCCATATTTTAGTTTATTTTTAGGGTTTTTATTTAAGTGTATATTCCATTATTGATCAAATAAATTATTGTACCCTATTCTATACAGAAGTGAGCGTTACTACATTAAAAAGAATTAAAAAGGAAGGTGCGCTTAATGAAGGTGTGTAGAATACCCCAGGGAAAGTAGCTGGACACAGTTGATCGGACTTACGCATCAAAGACTATAAAATTCCCTACAACCGTAAGCATGTTACAGAGATATAAGAAAGAAATAAAGAAGGGGATTTGTCTTATGCGAAATAAACAAATAAAACTTATGATAAAATCAGTATTAGTAAATGGCTAAATGTATACAGATATCTCTGACTAAATAATAAAAAAGCGAGACAAAACCATCAATTCATAATCTGCTAAGTCTTTTCTTAATCATATTGGGCTAACTGGATGCAGCTGAAAATCAGTTTCTTTTTTGGGTTACTGCCTATCTGATCTATACTACTATACTATAGAATACTTTCTCTAAGGGGTAAAATGACACCTTGGCAAGACAGGTGTCAGATTTTCAGACAACGCGTAAAGACTGTCAAATCTGTCAAAATGACAGCCGGGAAAAACAGCGTACTTTCCGAGGCATGGAGAAATCTAAATATCTAAATATATTCTGTATTATTAAAAAGTTTACTAAATATAAGAATACATAAATGTTATACTAAAAAAGTGATCACAGGAAGAGTTCTGTACCATAAGCCCGATAAGGACCTACCTGTATACCATTTTTTTTTCTGGGTGGTAAAATCATCGAATGACTTCTCCCGCCCTGGGTTAAGCGGAAGGGTGTGTCAGACTTCTACTAACCCACCCTGTTACTTCAGCTGCCCTTAAGTTCAGGGGGCCGCAGCATCTTGTTAGAACATTTCCGCAACCGTGGCGTCTCTCTAGCCACTCCTCAAAGAGGGGAGTTATCGCCGCGATTGCGGCGTGCCCAACCTGTATACCACTTAAGTTCACATTTAAGGCAATAAAAATATTGAGTATATTAAGACGTACACCCATCAAAACCATCCATGGCCAGACCTCAGCAATCGTTGTTTAACCTTGATGATTGAGCAGTGCAACAGTTATTATTTAGAGTTAATTGTATAAACAACAAAATAGAGTGAATATTCCTGACACACTTGAAAATTGTGTACCACATTCACCTTCTCCATAGTCCTTGTCTCATAAAATTACTTAGAACACGGCCAAGTTCGTTCTGACTTATGTTAGTACTGGAACACATAACTTAGGTAACTATACGTATAACTGGGCCACATTGTGCTTATATGGGTAGTTTATTTATGTGTACAGCATCTTATATCGACCAGACATTGGCTTTACAATACTGGTTTGTGTAAGGCAGGAGTGCCCGTGGACCTAATCCCCTTCTCATAAATAAATAGAACAGGTAACGCTTCTTCAGCATTATCTTTTCTTGCCAAGATATGCAAATCTTCTATAATTATATATAACACTACTTTTAGCTTTTGTATCCATATAAATATTGTAAAGCGTACAATAAAGTATATAATAAGTAAATAAATAAAATTGAAGTATCTGTCTGTGGTTTCATAATAACTGTGTTTTCAACGGACGACCAAAAGAGGAGGTTATCAATTCGACGCGTATATTTTTTTTTGTTTTTTTTTTTATGTATTATCTCCGATTACTCGAAGACGGCTGAACCGATTTGGAAAATTCTTTTTTTGTTTCAAAGGGTATACTTCGAAATTGGTCCCATTGTCACCAGGTCAGGATCTGGTGATGGGATCCTGGAGAAATCGAGGGAACTCTTCAAATTATAGGCACACCTATGGCGTTTTGGATATTTCTTATAGTAACTTGTGCAGTTGCTCTCCAAAAATACCATTTGGGGAAGTGGAACTGATGATGTAGACCACAGATGGCCGCCGAACCTACTCAATAATAAGTATTTCGTGGTAATCGAGGACGTACAACATTTGTTGATGGGTTGTGTTAAAAATAAGATTGACAGAGAAAAATTGGTAAGAGAGTATGGCTTAAACAGGCTAGACATTGGCTTGATACAGACGATCCTAGCATACCCTAAGTCTGATCTAGCAAAAAAACTTTGTAGGCTGACAGTAATATCAGATCCATAGTTAATGTAATATCTATTTATTGTTAAAAGTATTGTGAAGTTTGTGTACATTGTTTATAAGGTACAATGGGGTTGACGTATCCTTGTGGATAAAAACCCCTAAATAAATAAAGAAAAAAAAAAAAAAGTATTTCGTGGATTGCGATTCGATTACTCGAATATGGATGTTAAGCACTTTATGTTCGTCACAATGCATATGGTGATGTAGAGCTGATGGTGAAGTACCAGGAGAACTCCTCAACAATTGACGGCCCAGCATTGGGAAAAGCAATATTTTGTAAAAGGTTATAAGTAGTTGACATTTAGGCTCTTTTAACTAGGTAAATTAAAAATCGACCGACTAAAAAGAGTGAAATAAAAACTTTTTACCAAAAAATTAAACCGACTCCGAGAAACACTGCAAAGTGAAAAATAACTTTAATTTCGGAAGTCGGTGCCAAAAACGAAAATACAAAACTAAAGACACCGACTACCGAAATTAAAGTTATTTTTCACTTTGCAGTGTTTCTGGGAGTCGGTTTAATTTTTTGGTAAAAAGTTTTTATCTCTGGTGCGTTTATAATTATGAAGTTTGTCACACGATACTAAAACATAATCAATCTTTATTTACCTGTCTGCCTATTTATTCGGGCTTTAACTGAAAGAGCTTCCTCTAGACTATAGGGCAACATTTAGGCCTTTTCACTCGTACTAGTAGAAATACCAACCGTAGAAGTACAAAAATAGTATCAACAATATGGAACTTAGCTCAGCTCTCTCGTAACTTGCTACAAAAGGAATCACACACCCACTTGCTGGAGTTTAAAATATAAACCACAAAAAACATATATTTCTGAAAAAGTTGGCATACTTCCAACGCCATCCTGACAGTTTCACATGAAAACGTTATGAAAATTCCTTCAGAAGCAATATAAGGGTAAAGCACATACAGTTATGTAAAATGTTGACTATCCTGACTTCTCTTAGCTTCGACTATAGAAGGCCATTATCAAAACCTGTAACTTTTACTTGATAAATGCCCCTGAACGAATGCATGAAGCAATTTTTGTGTAATTATGTGTGACTGTACCAATTGTATTTTACACGATCTTTTTACTGTCATACTAGCTAACCCAGAAAACTTGGTTCCGCATTTCTTCAGTCTACCTCGTTGGTCTAGTGGTCGCAAACGCAACTGCCGAACATGAAGTCTCGGGTTCGATTCTCGGGTCTGGCAAAATATACTATTAGATTTTTCTATGTGAAATTTCGCAGTAGTAGCCCGGAGTTTGAATGTTGGCGGTGTAATAACCCCGTGCCTCGGTAAGCACATTAAGTCGTTGTCCCGACTGTTTTGTACATCTTTGACAGTCGTTTACGTGTAGTCAGGAGCCAGAAAATCTGACACTGTTCTGGCCAAGGGGTATCGTGTTACCCAGCTGCTGCTATCGTGTTACCCAGCTGCTGCTATCGTGTTACCCAGCTGCTGCTATCGTGTCACCCAGCTACTGCTATCGTGTCACCCAGCTACTGGTATCGTGTCACCTAGCTACTGCTATCGTGTCACCCAGCTACTGCTATCGTGTCACCCAGCTACTGCTACCGTGTCACCCAGCTACTGCTATCATGTCACCCAGCTACTGCTATCGTGTCACCCAGCTACTGCTATCGTGTCACCCAGCTACTGGTATCGTGTCACCTAGCTACTGCTATCGTGTCACCCAGCTGCTGCTATCGTATTACCCAGCGGCTGCTATCGTGTTACCTAGCTACTGCTGTCGTGTCACCCAGCTACTGCTATCGTGTCACCCAGCTACTGCTATCGTGTCACCCAGCTACTGGTATCGTGTCACCTAGCTACTGCTATCGTGTCACTCAGCTACTGCTATCGTGTTACCCAGCTGCTGCTATCGTGTTACCCAGCTGCTGCTATCGTGTTACCCAGCTGCTGCTATCTTGTTACCCAGCTGCTGCTATCGTGTTACCCAGCTACTGCTATCGTGTTACCCAGCTGCTGCTATCGTGTTACCCAGCTGCTGCTATCGTGTTACCCAGCTGCTGCTATCGTGTTACCCAGCTGTTGCTATCGTGTTACCCAACTGCTGCTATCGTGTTACCCAGCTGCTGCTATCGTGTTACCCAGCTGCTGCTATCGTGTTACCCAACTACTGCTATCGTGTTACCCAGCTACTGCTATCGTGTTACCCAGATATGCAGTCGTTCTATGTAAAGCACTAATACTCAGCTGCACCCAGTTAGACTCGAAGCCAATCCCAATATAACTGAGAAAGGCTTAGCAGACAATGATTTTTCTTTTATACATACTTGCCCTGGCAATAAAGAACACAAGAAAGCATTGCACAGGTACTGTCGTTCGGAAGTTATACGTTACATTTCGGCGGTTCATTTAAACTAATTTACGTAGGACAATTTTCACGTCCACCAAACCAGCCAAGACTATATAAATAGTTCACTTATTCTTTCTTTTATACTAATAATGTGCGAAAGCGTAGCCACTGTAAATTGATTTAATTTGTAAGTTTTGTATTTTTTTTTCCTTCAAATTGTAATGTTTCTTTTAATTTATTACACAAGTGATGTGCACGCCTTCAATAGTCATATTCATATTATATAAGAATATATGTTACAAATTATGTTTAGTTTAAGTTGAATATGTCACTGGTGTGTCAATAAATAAATAAAAATATTTTTATATATAAAAAAAAATTTCTTTCTCAGTTACCATGCCGTAGACTGACTTAAATACACACGTCTTAAACACCTGCGAGCTTTTAATTTAAGAAACATTTCTTGCGACTTAAAGTAAAGAAACTTTCCTCATAAGTTTCTCGCCTACATCATTAACAACTAGAAAATTACTCGCTAATATAACTCGACGTTCAGGGCTTCAGACATTTGAAGTTTAATAATATGTTAGAAGACTGTCCCGTTTTTTTTTTCCGGTTAGGAATATCATCGAATGAATCATCGAATGAATCATCGAGCGGAAGGGAGTGTCATACTTCTACTGACTACAAACCTAACCTGTTCCTTCAGTTACCTTTAAGTTCCGGGGCCGCGGTATCACGTTAAAACATTCTCGCAAACCTGGCAAAAGACTGTTCCGTTGGTTTTCTGATCTCAAACGTCACTACTAAATATAAGGACCTGAGTCGCAGCCACGGTAAAGCATACTATACTTTTAACTAATTTAATGTATTTCTAATGCCCCAGGAGTCATGGAGGTTAAGCAATGCTTGTCGAGGGTCCGTGGATGGCTGATCATCGTGTCATCTCGTTTTCCTCAGATATCACCTTAAGTGATATGCCGGCTGTCAAGTACACCTTTGACAACCGTTACGGTTAATATTATTCTCGTGTTTGACCTGCGACCATAATGTTGACGATGCAGCACGCTTGCCTAGAAGTTGCACATACATTTTTGACTTAGATACCCCCAGGCTATAACGCCTAATATATTTTAGCGGAGAATTCACACATGTTTTGTGCGTTTGACGAAAATGCCAGTGGTGCATGGACTAATGCATTTATTACCGCTGAGCTTCTTCGTTTCTTAATCGACTCAAGCGCATCTTTAATTATCTCATCTCCCGAGATGAGATCAATCAAGGCCTATCTCATGTTTATTTTTTCTAATTATGGACTCCAAAACGTGAACTAATGAGCTTGCTAAATTAATTTAAATACCTAGTACTTATATAGTAATGACCTCAACAAACAAACTATTTTTATGTTGTGTTTGTATTATACGCGTACATACAATTTATATAAGTATACATATGTATCTGTTCATAAACTCAACATGTGTAGGTTTTTGTGGAACGGATCATGGAATCGGATAACTAATTTTGAAACATTTATACTCGAAGCTTCGAGAAGCAGCTTCTCGGAGCTTCGAGCTTCTTCTCGAAGCTTCGAGTTTAGTTATGTATAAATATTTCAAAATTAAAAGTAACTTACTTCACTGGCAACCTCTTTGAAGAATACAAGCGATAATTAAGATTTTGTTGATTGTTCTCCTACATTTTTATCAAAAAACCGCTAAAGCATCTCATGAATTCCTTTGAAAAGTAAATTAACGTTTCCCTGTAGTTAAGCCCGTTTGTTTTACTGCGCTCTACTCACCGCTTTATTTTGATAGAACAAAAAATTGTTAATCAAAATAAAGTTCCCGTTGCACGTACTCTCTTCACGCTAGTTTATCGCTTGTCGGTGACTTTCACAAAAATATTATGCTTTAAAATGATTACGAAATAAAATATTGTGCTACATATGAGTATTTTTTTTTTTTGTATTTGGTAAAAGAGCTTTATTGCGTTTGATAAGGCTAAGACAAGCAAATATCTTCAGAGATTCAATTTTTACTGTTCAAGTATTTTTATTGATGGTACTCGTAGTCAAACGTGGGTGACTACTATCTCACCTGAGTGTAAGCGGTGATGTGGTCGAAAGACGAAGATGAGGCACACATAACAAAATGTAACTTTTTCACTATTGACTTAAAGGGACTTTTCCATTTCCTCATAGCTATAACCAGGGTGAGATTATAGCTTCAATTCAATTCAATTATTTATTTGCATCAAAAAGGATTACAATATTACTTAAAAACTAGCACATAGAAAAAAGTATCAGTAAAAATAATATAGGATCATCTGCAGCCGAACTAGGTAAACACCTGTATCTCGACATACAGCGCCAATCCTCTCAGTCTATGACATTGAAATTTTATTAAATCAGCAAGTACAGTCTTTCTTTAAGCTTAAAAAAAAAACACTTAAAAGTAATACTTTATACAAATAATTATAAAATTAGAATTAGGAATTAATTGACTGAAAATCTAAGTGAGTTATAGGTTTATTTCGTGTGTGTATGAGTATGGATGTAAGGGTGAGTGTATGTGTGTGAGTCAGTGTACGTGTGAGGGTGTATGTGCATGTGTAGTGTGTATGAGAGTGTTTGTATTCTTACATTGTGCCAAAGAGTATCAATCTTTCGAGTTAACTATAGGAAAAAATTTAGGACTCCTGATTATTCAGTAACTTCCATAAGCTTTTCTGTCTCATCATAGGTTAGTGTTAGTAAGTAATTTTTACCCTAGTTTTGCATTGGGTCTTATTCAGAGAGTAGATATTAATTGAAGTATTGATTTTGTTATATATATAAGGGCCTAAAAAGGCAAAATATTTACGAATAAAGGACGTATTAGGGTGGTGATTGCGAGTACACACTGTCCTGTTCCTTCGCCTATATTTTAGATTAGGGTCATATTCTAAAACTGTATGTTGCTTTAAAATAATACCTTGTAAAAAACAGCTGTCGTACTCTAAGTACTTCGCAATATTGGTACAACAGGGTGGTAGGAAAAAGACGCGGTTTAAAAGTGCAGATCTTAAGAATAGCACGTTGTGCAATCTCAATTGGTTTGATTATTGTTTTTGGAGCTCCTCCCCATGATGTGATGCAGTATGATATTACAGATTGGCACAAGGCAAAGTAGATTTGTTTCAATAATACAGCTTCCACAACGTGTCTCAGCTTTTTAAAAACGAACATGAGTTTTCTGACCCGGGTACTGAGTAATTTTATATGTTCTTCAAAGCTAAGGTTACTGTCTATAATGACCCCCAAATATTTTATGTTGTCTACATGTTCTATTGGTTTACAGCTACAGTTTATATCTAAGCAACATACATGCGGGACTATTTTGTAGTTGCTCCTAATTAATTTTAACTGGCGAATACTAAAAGTTAGATATTTGGTTTTATCAGTGTCGAGTGTTAAAAGGTGGAGTCGAAGCCAGTTGTTTACGATGTTAAATCCCGTTTGCGCTGCATTAAAGACCTCATCCCATGTGTCAGCAGAGAAATGGAGAGCTGTGTCGTCAACATACGATATTATATCTCATTTTGGGATGTTTATGGATGTGCGATCATTAATATAAATGAGAAAGAGGCTAGGGCCTAAAATACTGCGCTGAGAAATGCCGTAGGAGACTACGCAGTCAGTGCTCACATGACAACCAACCGTCAGCTATCAGGAAATGGAGAAAAAGTTGCATTGAAATATTTGAGATCGTTGAATAGTATAGTGGCGTTCATTAATGCAGTACGAGTTACATTTGGGTCACGTAAAGAGTGTCAACTAGGCGCCTGGAAAAACTTTAAATAACATAAGATGACCACTCTAACACCACACGATCCGAAAGAGAGAATATATTATAACCCGAATATTATAAGCGATGTTACTTTATTTCCGCCGCCAACCTATTAAACTAACTTCTTTAATTTTTTTGGTGGGAAAATCATCTACTGACTCCGCCCGCTGTGGGTAGAGCGGAAGGGAGTGTCAGACTTGTACTGACTAAAAACTCACCCGGTTCCTTCACTGCTCTTACGTGCCGGGGCCATGATATCTCGTAAGAACATTCCCCCCGCAAGCAAGCAACGCAAGCAACCCCGACAGGCATAACCCTGTGGGGCCGACAATGCTGCTGACTGCTCTTTGAGGTGCGCGTGGAACACGACGCGTCGTCGACCCGGGCCGGGTTCTTACCGGACGGTGAACTACCCCTGTTGGCCGCCCGCAAGTCCCGGCTTACGGTGGCCAAACTAACATCCCTAGTTAGTTTAGTAAGTATCTGGGCCTTTCATACACTACTGAGGTACATTCGAAGATAAGATCATCAATATTTCATAAACCCAACAGTCGTAGTACGTGCACACAATGTATCCTCACATATCCTAACTATTGAAACAATCATAGGTACCAAAACATTTTGTAGAACTATATTCTATAAATATTATATTTTAAAATGATGTCAAATATTCTACTAAAATATGTTTCTCTTGATATTTTATTACTTGATGTATTCTTCTTTAATATTGTCTTATCTCTTAATTAAAACTAAATAGCTATAATAATAGCCTAACAGTACTTTTCTACTGATTTCTTCTAAACGAAGTAATAGATATAAATGAAATTTACACTAATAGAAAAAATGTTAAACAGGAAAAATTAGTACCTAATTCATTAAAGTGAAAACTAAAAATAATTAAAAAATTAACAAGTCAACATCCACGTTCATTCAACTTTTCTACCTTTAATTGTATGTGCAACCTAGACAATAGACCCAATCAGTTATTAAATGCTCTGTATTTATTTAAATTTGATATCTTTTTCAAAAGAAAACCCACAGCATTCATTATAAACAAATAAAAAAACAACTCTATCAGGACCTCAAAAACCATTTAATTAACCCACTTCCACAGATTCGCGGCCCTCGTTTTGGCCTGCGATCTCGTCTTACGAGGTCCCTTACCTACTTATATCAAAGTAAGTGCCTCCATGAATGGGGTTTTTTGGCAGCTCAAAATTGCAACTGAATATTTAATGGTGGCTGATACCATCAACAAAACTGAGGCGCTGCGGGTCATGAGGAATCTTTTACATATCGTTACAATGGTGAATCAGTTCTTTAAATTACTGATTATATCAAAGACATAAGCAAAAACACGAGATAGTACAATATTACAGCCTCGTTTAAATTACAACACTCTGATCGTCATCATCGATAAACCGTACTGGACAATAAGATTTACTAATTTCACCGCCAATTAATAAGTATAAGATAATCTCGAATTCAACCACAACCATGATCCCAGTTGTTCTAAGTCTAAGTAATAAGGAATGGTCAGCCCATTCCTAATTTAACAGATTTGTGAGTATCATCGAATACAAGGAGCACAAACTCAACACAAGTACAACTAAATAACAATACACCACTTACAAATAGTACAGAACAGATCTGAGCTGAATAAGTTAAAATTACGGCCGACATACGAGAGACCGCATTTGATTCGACGATAGCTGGCAAATTTTCACGGTTCTAAAGTCACGTAGCACTTGTATAATATCTGAAATTCAGTGGAACCATCTAAATTGGTACGAGTCGGATAATAAACGGACCGAATACACGGGAGTGAGACGATTTATGAAACTAGACTTAGAATTAAAGTTGCTCGTCTGCGGATATGTGCAGTCGGAAACTTGAAATTATAATGAGAGTCATGTGAGGCTACATATTAAATATAATACTGCACGAACCTTGCATAAGCATAGATAATTATGATAGTAATTGCAGCATTTGCCGATTAATTATCTCTATTTGCAAGTTACCATATTTATGTGTCTCATTTCTCCGATAATTACACCCGAAAGCTTGAATACCTGTCAAATTTTGTCATTATATTAGAGTTGGTCACGTTTATAGCTTGCAGTACCAATTCAGAAACTATTGAATTATTTTACATTAATTCATATCAGATTCGTTACGGAATGTAATCTTAGTTTTGAATAACATAAATAAATTCTCCTTGTCTGTGTTTTGAAGAATCAGCTTAGCGCCGAAAATTGATAATACAAAAATACAGTGTTTAAAACGGGACAAAAGTCATTAATAATGTTAAGTAAAAGTTTAAGACATAACTTTTATATTCAGTGCTGTAGAGAGTCGTTTTTTTGTCTGAAGAGAATTGTATTTGGACTAGAGTTGAACGACCTTTTAAATATTCATTAATAATATTGCCTTCCAAATGCGTGTGTCGCACATAACAGATAACAGGAAAATAACACATTTTATTTACCAAAATGCTTGAATATAAGTTTTTGTTAAATCATGATATCTACTTATATTGGATTTTGATTTGAGCTACGCCTTTGGGCCCGTCTGCCATATTTTGTATATCTTTAGCAATCATTGCGAGTACTTAAAGTCAAAAGCCTGAGAGTTTATCAAGCAGGTTTACCACGTGCGTTCCTGGTTACCTGGAGTTTGGATCGTCAAGTTCGTTTTTCAGCCAAAAGACGACCCTGATAACAAAGTCTTTTCTTTTTTTGAGGTGGACACCCATGAAGCTCGCACTAAAAACACCTCAGCGGGCTCCGTCTAGTCAAGTGGAGGAGTGAAGTGTTTGACATTTTCCGTGGCTTCTTAATGAGCGAAGGCGCCACCACCGCATTTCTCGTATATAGAGGCACCGGGCGTCCATATCTGCCGTCCCTGGATCCATTTTAGGGGGGCAGCCAGAAGTTGGTAGTACAGAACCTATGAGCAGATTTCCATGGTTTTCACCGGATCATTGGTCCACGTTATGAGAAGCTTTCCAACTCTGCTTTCCAAGAAAATGATAGGCAGTTGCTCCAGTCAAGTACATAGAAAAAGGTATTAACAATAAAACCATTTAATCTAAATCATTCGCTGATAAAAACAAGTATATTTTAAGAAAATATTTTGTGTTAACTCCGCTAAAACGTAGCAAATATGTATAATCACATGCAGAAGATGATGCAATGCAACAAGTAATTCAAATCAATACTCAACATTTGTATCGCACTTTCAGGAGATGTTGACTCTTAATTGACACTAAATGTGCTCCTAAAATATTAATTTGTTATGGATTTTCGCAAATTAAAATTAAAGTTGCCCACTGTTCTAATGCGGTTCGAATTAGTTTATAGTTTAGTAGTATTATTTAATACATAACTAGCAGTAAGTCTGGCTTAGACTAGGTTTTCGTCATCGCCATTGAGGGTTGAAGCCAGTCTGTTCCGCGTAGCACTTCCAAAAGAAGTTTCCTGCTGCTATGCAATCCGAAACGCCCTGTTCTCCAAAAGTAGCTGAACCACCGTAATGTGTTGAACCTAGTACTGAAAAATAAATATAAGCAATAATTATATTCAAGAAACTGTAATCCAAAAACGCCAAACTTCTCGGGGGTTCATAAAAACTCATAAAATACCAATTAAAATTATGCTTTCGCATAGATTTTTAAAGAATACTATAGATAAAAACGGCCGCATTCCAAAAAATATGAAGGAAGCCCTCTTAAACTTGCAGTCATAAACAACTCATAATCATGTAGGCACTCAACTATACACTCACCCGTATATACTCTACACTCCACTCGTACTCATACACTCACCTAAAATAATCCCACATTCATCAATTCAATATTGTAATACTTGGCAAGAGACTAGATCCCATGATCGACATAGGGAATCCTGGTGGTGTACAGAAAATTATTATTATGTGCTACAAAAATATAATTGCATAATCATAAGAATTATGATAATAGATTTAATATAATACCTTGATATTTTTGACAAACTGACCTTGGGAATTCAGAAGTGCCCTGTCTCTATCTATACTAATATTATAAAGCGGAAAAGTTTGTTAGTTTGTTTGTTTGTTTGTTTGCTTGAACGCGCTAATCTTCGAAAGTACTGGGTGGATTTGGATGAAATTTGGTATGGAAGTAGCTTGAAGCTTGAGGAAGGTTATAGGCTACTTTTTACCCGACTGCAAAAAAGGAGAGTTATGTTTTTACCGTGTTAGAATCCACGGGAGCGAAGCCCCGCGAGAGTACTAGTTAAAAATAAGTATAAAATGTTCCTAATTTTGTCTGTTTATTTATATTAATATTTTGTCTTCATTAAACAATTCTACTTTTATGTCCAGTATAGTAAATAGGTATTAAAGTAGAATTCATGTACATATCATGAGTTCTAAATCTATAGTATACTCGTATTCTACATCTATACTAATATTATAAAGCTGAAGAGTTTGTTTGTTTGTTTGTTTGTTTGCTTGAACGCGCTAATCTCAGGAACTACGGTTCTGATTTGAAAAATTCTTTCAGTGTTCAATAGCCCATTTATCGAGGAAGGCTATAGGCTATATATCATCACGCTAAGACCAATAGGAGCGGAGCATTGATGAAGAATGTTTCAAAATCGGGGAATTTTTTTTCCACGCGGACGATGTCGCGAGCGGAAGCTAGTATAAATATAATATTGAACCTGTCCGTCAGCTTATTTACACGACATTATAACACCAAAAAACGTGAAAATAATAGTTTTCTGTCTTCCCCTCTGTCCGAGCTATTTCTCTGAAACAGCTGAGATGATTTAAATAGGCGGCTAAGGGCTACTTTTATATCGAAATTCCCAAAGGATCGGGATTTATTCGAGGAAATGAAAAAGAAAAAAGCGGGAATCGATTTTCACTAGAAAGTTGCGAGCACAGCTGGCTTTTTTTAATAATCAGCCCATAATACACTCACAGAGCTGGTATTTAATGAAAATATTGAGATCATCGTGCATCTCTTTCTTTTCAATGAAGTCAGAGAGTGACTTCGCGTTTCTAATACGGCTAAATCTCGCCTGGAGTCATAAGGATTTAATTTAACCCTACATAGATAACTACATAGGATATTTCTTAAGCTTTTATTGGGCGAAAACGCAGGCAAAAGCTAGCACTTCTATAACAGTATCAACATACCTGTCAAGGTGAGTCAGTCTAACCGACGCACTTACATTGTAAGCTTCATATTTCCTTGTTAAGAAACCTGTTTTAGTTTACCTGTTTATGAATGAACTATTATAGTTATTATTTATTTATTAAAGAATTTATTCAATATCGAATACGATTGTTAAAAGCTCTAACTCGAAAGAAGCCAAAAGCCAAAGAAACCGACACTGTCTTGCCAGGGGTATCAAGTTACCCAGCTCCTGAGTTGTGAAGGTAATGCTTTCGCTCCATGCAAAACACTAATACCAAGCTGCATCCTGTTAGACTCCAATTCGACCCCAACGTACGAGTAGTTCTGAAAAGGCTAAGCAGGTGATAATCGTTCGCTTTTAAAATTGAATATATTCACCACGCATCTCTCACAACGCATACACAAAGTGACGAATAACAGGTATAATCTACAATAGAACGACTAAGGCTGGAAACAGTGCTCGACCGACGGTCAGCGCTGACCGTCAGTTGACGTAGCTATACTATACCGAATCACGCGCGTACCGTCAGCGTAGCTGAGTGCGCATTCATAGGCTTGCATAGATATAGCTACGCCGACTGACGGTCAGCGCTGACCGTCGGTCCTGCACTGTTTCCAGCCTAACTTATCCTCCAAACTGCCCGCACAAGTCATATCAATCGATGAAACTCAAAACTTTCAGCAGCGCCAACACCACCCAATAGTTTATTTAATTTGGTACATTATTAATGTAACATGCTCACTCCATACTCCTTCTCTCTTTGCCAAAGTCAACATTTACCCCCCAAACAAGTTATACGCAAGTTTATTCATAAATGGAGAATTTATTGACTATAGGGAAATAAATTTACGAGCAAATATTTGACTGATTTGGGAGCAAAGGAATGTTGAATCTTATTCGCAATTGCCTATATACGCAACCAATATGTAATATTTGGTTTAGAGATTATGAATTTTTATGCTCCCATCCATTCTCGCTTAAAACACGTGATAAGAATTTTTCTTTCATGTGTAAACGACTATAAATAAACAGCTCATAAGCCTTATCTAGAAATATTATTATAAATGGTTCTAAAATTAGATACTTCGCTGATTTTAGTGCCATAAATAATAAATGTCACGATCCAAATCTGATATCAGCCCATTAACATCAAAGGAATGTCGTTTCGGCAGCCAAAGTGAAATAAAAATGATATACGAATACTTACAGTGATCGTTGCTACGTTTAAATTGTTCCTGTAAGTAATAAGATTTCCTGGAATTAATGAAAAAAAAAATTTGCCACTACTCAGGTAGTGAGATAAAAATGCAGAAACTAACTAGGAAGCACCTAATTTACATTTTAATCTGTTTAAGAAAAAAATTACATGTAACAAAAAGGAAACTGTTAAGTTCTATTAGAGCTGAACAAAGTTAGAATGAATTTCTCAAGTTCCATAGCAAGGAGCAAGTACAGTAGAGTGGAGTATTGTATTATTATGATTCAATTCCGACCGACGCGACGCCTCCGCAAATTGTTTTTCCACAGTTTGTCGTTCTAAACAACTGACTTAGTACTTTAAAGAAATAATTAATTATTTATTATAAATATATCATTGTATTATACGTATTTCTTTTATTTAAATTAAAATAGTATAGGTACTATTTTTAGCAGTAGGCAATAGGATGCAGCACAAAATATATTGTAATTGTAACAACAAACTTTTTGAAGATATCAGCTCTCTGTTTGAATTACATCATAAAGATAAAAAAATAAAATAAAAAATAAACTTTCCGAACAAACAGTGTAACGCTTCCAATATCAAAGCTCCAACTATAAATAAATAAAGCAAGAATCACACTTACTGCACTCACGAAGCCCGCAGCCACAACAATAAGTAGAACGAGGCGGAATCTCATGTCGATTTGCATCAAACAACTCTACGGAACAGAGAAACAAACTGTCTTGTCGCACGTTTAATGTTGCCTCACTTAATAAAGGCTTCCGAGGCAGTGGCAGACGGTTTGCTAACGAGACTACCTTGGGGTGATGTATTTGTGATAAGTGATAGCGATTTGTGTATTTGTTTTGGAGTTTTCTGAAGAAGTATATGCGTAAGTTAGTCTGGTGACCAACACAGGGAAGACCCACGTGAATATAATATCACATTTTATAGCGAATTTGCTACAATCAAAAATTATTGATAACGTGCTAGTTAAATTAATTTTACACAAAATAAATATATTATAATAGCTTTTTTTTCCCAACATTGTTGGGGTAGCCTTCCATTCTAACTGGATGCAGCTACTACCCGTGCGCGATAAGTTAAGGGACCTTCTAGGAATGCAACGCACTATAGGCTGAAATCAGCGTTACATACACATTCAAACAATTTTTTTAAAAGTGACATTATTTTTACATAAAATGCTAGAGACAGCTAATTACATGCCTAAAAATATATTTTTTATTAAATGGGTACGTAAACGGAAGTCTGAGATTTTTTTCTTTAAAAATTTGTATGGAGACCACATAAAAAATACGATAACTCTGCTATCGCACAATTGGCCCTAATTCAGCGCTTCATAGACATCAAATCATTTTTTTAAAAGTGACATTTTTTATCACATGGAATGCTAGAGGAAACTAATTACATGCCTAAAAATATATTCTTTTTTAAATGGGTACGTAAACGGAAGTCTGAGCATTTTTTCTTTAAAAATTTGTATGGAGACCACATAAAAAAATACGATAACTCTGCTATCGCACAATTGGCCCTAATTCCCTTCTAGGGGATTAATCCTTGAATTATTTTGGATTTTTTGACATACTCGGTATCACGGCCTCAGGTGCGCTTTTTTTTAAATGTACATAGTTATGTGTTTTTTTTTTTTGGTTTATGTGGCAATTTCGTTGGACCAATTTGGATTAAAATACATGAATATGATCTGAAACTACAACAGTTTTATTTAAAAAAACTAATAAAAATGCGTTTTTTTTTTATTAATGTTTTAATTTTGGTGGTCTAGTTTGATTTAACATTGTATCATAAATACACACATTTATCACTAGAATCATTTAACGTATTTACATAATTGAAGTATCGTTAAATTCGTCTTATAAGCCCAAGTGAAAAATTAAACATGGCGGCTGTGCGACGCCATTGTACTTAGTGGAAAAAAATCATTTCGAATTACTACTTTTGAAAACTAAAAAATGTTCATTAAATTTTAAACTAAAAAGCTGAAAATAGAAAAGTTATTTAATGAGTCAAAAAAACTCGACTGCTCAACTGAAATGCCAGAAACAAACAAAAAGTGACAAGCAGGCGGGACCCATCCCATTTAAAAAAATATATCATACTTTTTCCTGCAACTTCTCGAGGTTTTTCCCGCGTAATTCCCGATCTAGTGGGAACTGCGGGATAAAAACTATCGTATGTCCTTTACAGGGTCCTAAACTATTTCCATGCCAAATTTCATCTATATCGGTTCAACGGTTTAGGCACGAAAAGATAACAGACATACAGAGTTACATTTGCATTTATAATATTACTAGCTTTTGCCCGCGGCTTCGCCCGCGTTAGTTTACACTGTCAATAAATCTTGGTGCCAAAAAGGAGTACCGCACCTTTTCGGGTGGTTACAAAACGCATATAATATTTAAAAAACCATCACTAGGGTCCATCCATCCCCAAAGAGACAGACAGTTAGTATTTAAAATTTATCTTTTTAAAACAGTATCATTGCGAATGCTGTTTTTAGGAGAAATTTGAGGTTTTTGAACTGGAATGGCAAATCGGTCGGAATTATTGGAATGCGAGGAATAAATACGTTTTCACCGCTTGCTGTTCCTGTAACTTGTAGTCGCGGAGCCTTGATACGTCCAGATTACGCATCAACAGGACTGAGACACCAAGTTTAAGCCTCAAATAATGTGAGGGGGTACCCTGAACATTCCAGAGAGTTGATAAACTCTACAAGATACGACGTCAGTTGCTCAATGTCCATGACATTGTCGACGGACAGATACTCGACAAGATCACAATCCACATGAGACATAATCTTTTCGTTGATCTGCCCTACAACTTCTTCAATTCGGTGCCAAATTGCTCTTTCACGCAGCCATACTCTATCCCTCATATTTGTTTTCAAATCCGAATAAACGTGGTTTATTAAATTATCTGTATCTTGGTCTATGTTACAGAATTCAGAGCTCAAATTAATCATCCCGATGATATCTGTTACCACACGATCTTATCCTATGGTTTTGGTTAAAATTTAAACTACACGGTTGGCATAACGTTTGACTGGTGCATGACGTGGGTTCGACCCCAGCCCTAAACAAAGATTTGTATGGCCTACATTTAGTTGTGTAGTTTAAAAAAATTGTTTCGAGTGGGTCTTGAATACGCAATTTGAATGAATTGGAACGGGGGAAAACAAAGTACCACCACCCGATAATTTCCGGGATAAAAACTATCTTTGTCTTCCCCAGGGTCCTAAACTATTCCAATTTTACCAATTTTAACATCAAATTTAATTACTTAATTTAGCTTTGGCCAGCGACTGCGTCCACGTGCAATTAGAAATCTATCCCACGGGAACCTTATATCGGGATAAAAACTATCCTATATCCTTCCTAGGGTCCTAAAATATTCCAATGCCAAATTTCATCTAACTCGGTTTAGCGGTGTAGGCGTGAAAAGGTAACAGACAGACAAACAGACACAGTTACTTTCGCATTTATTATAATAGTATGGATATTGATTCAATTGGGTCCTGCCTGCTTGTCACTTTTTAAATTAAAAATGTGCTTATTTCTTGCATTTCAGTTGAGCAGTCGGGTTTTTTGACTTACCAAATAACTTTTTTTTATGAAAGCTTGTTCAACAGACTGTCGTACTTAACGTAACTCTATTATAATGTACCTTTTTAAACGTTATAATACAAGAGTAACGTGATTAACACAATATCTGTCAATAATAATCACAAAATTGTATTTAAACTACTTTAACGTTTTCATTTCCTGAAACATAGAACCGCGAAGCTCCTACATCTTGCGCCAACAAACTAAACCTGTTCATCGTATGATTACAAACACAATGGTAGTGTTCGTATTTATTGCAGTCCTGCATGAGACAATTCAGTTTCCAGACACTTGTGGAGAAGGAAATTATATAATAAACACACTAAGCAGGTACGGCTAATTTGACTCAAGCTGATTACGCATGAGGCGCGCTTAAATTTGGATTTGATTTCTTCTTATGTATAAAAATAATAGCTGTTCATTAGTCTTACTAAAACTAGGGAACGGCTGGAACGGTTACATTAATTATTTTTGTATTACAGTCCCTCTCGTGGGATGTCATGGTGGACATCCCACCCATACGCACCAAACGTTTTGGGAATACCTTCATTGTGCGTACGGCTAAGAAGTGGAATTCCCTGCCGGAGTCTGTGTTTCCCGATAGCTATAACCTAGGAGTCTTTAAGTCAAGAGTGAATAGGTTACTTTTAGGTAAGCGTGCTCCATCTTCTACCACATCATCACTTACCATCAGGTGAGATGGTGGTCAAACGCGAACCTATTCTAAATAAAAAAAAAATGTTTTAAAAGGTAAGAAAAGCAACGTCTGTCGGGACAGCTAGTTAACGATATTTTGAGCAAAGCATTCAGGCAGTTACAATTAAGTAGCATATCATGTATTAGTTGATTACAAGGTGACTGTTGCAATATTACTGACCGATTCCCGCTTATGTTCAGTCTTTTTTATCTCGGGGTGGTAATCCTGATGGATTTCCTCCACCATAGGGTTGGTGGAGAGGTCTGTTTTGCACTAACTAGCTGGATACCGATTATGAACTAACTTCGAGTATAACTTCAAGGACCAACCATGGCTGGGTTGAAATCAGAAATCAGAATTGTTTATTCGTGATACATAGGTACAGTGGTTGGTCATGTTTTAAGATACAGTACGCTATGATCAGCCTATTAAAGGCATACAAAAAATAATTTTAATTTTTACATGCAAATAAAGATTTTTTTTTTCTAGTTCTCGTACTAAACTACAGATTAAGTATGTACATAAATGATTACATAATTTCATTATAATAAGTACAATTAAGTCAAGTAGTCAAAATAATTTGTTGAGTAAATGTCAAAATTAATTCAGATTTAAATAAATTATTATGATTTGTGATAACAATATACAACGTGTAACGGAAACCCCATATATATCCAAAAGGACTGAAGACAACATCTGGTATGGAGTCTCTATGTAAAGTTTCAGCTCAAAATAAGTGACTCACAGAATTAACCCCAAATTATTGGTTTCATATGTTTCTTGAATACCAGTTATAACAAACGTGTCACAGCACTATGAGGGTCATCACTTTCCACGTCACTTGCCAATAAAACGATAATCCTCTTCGTTCTTCTTAATTTGAAAAATTCGGCCTCTGGTATTAATGTATTGAAATTTCTAATATGCTCCACACATGTCGACATACCATTAGAAAACCCTTGCCATGTCATTTGTTATCATCCAAAGAAGCCATGCACTTGGTATGTATATACCTTTAAATTACACGTTGTAGAGATATAAGAGTAGCAGAGAAAACTGTTTCAAAGATAAACAGATATTAAAGTAACACATATGTATATGCAGATATGTTGCACGGGTCAATCTTAAAGGTTGAACAACGCAACGCTTGAAAAGGTCGGTCTGTGACAATCAAAATATATCGAGATTCCTTTGTGCTTCGGAAAGCACGTTAAGTCGTTTGTCCCGGCTGTCAAAAATTCATCTTTGACGTCGTTACGGGTAGTCAGCAGAAGTCAGAAAATCTGAAACAGGTCGTGTCCAGAGGTATTCTGCTACCTACTGGGTTGTGAAGGTCAGGTAGGCAGTTGCTCTATGTAAAACATTAATACTTAGCTGCTTTCAGTAAAACTAGGGTTGCCATCCGTCTGGGTTTTCCCAAATTTGTCCTAGTTTGGAGAGCGTCTGGAGACGTCCGGGGGGATTTCCCCAATAAGCGTCCAGGTAAAACCCGAACACACATTGGTCTTACGGGTACCAAAAGCACGATCTCTATTATTATTTTCCTTTGGTATTTCATCTCATTGTTTATGTTACGTTGATTAAATGAAAAGGAAGAGTCTGTTATTAGAAAAGTTCTAAAGCTCTACAATGTTATCACTTTATCAGTAAATGAAAACCATAATTAAACACCGTTGTTTTTAGTTTCAAGTTCAAAAATGTATTTTTCTACGGTGTCTGGGGAAAAACTGTGATTTTACCCAAATGTCTGGGATTTATAAGTCTTTGTCTGGGGCTGGCAAATTTGGTGATGGCAACCCTAAGTAAGACGGAAAGCTGAGCACAACTTAGTTTTGAAAATGCTAAGCAGATGATGATGTATGCAGATATGTATAAACACTCGAAAACATTATTTCTGTGTTGTCAAGGTAAAGGGGGATGAGTCTAAAAACACAACTTTTTACCAGGAGCTAATAAAGAAAACGCTTATTTGTTTTATAAGATAAATGCAGTTTAATCAAAAACATATAGAAATACTTAATACAAATCTGTTTTAATTTTCATTTATTAATTTAGTTGTCTTTTATATGTATCCGAAAAATATTTTTATTTACTAATTATTAAAATAACTGACATATCTCCTTTTTCCATAACGTAAAATAAAATAAAAAGAATCTTATAATGAATCGTCCCTTTATTAATTATTTATTTGAGTATTTAATATTGAGAGTTTTTAATTACATATTCATAAATCATCACACCAGTGTCCCATTGAGGTAGGCAGAAACCATGGCACGTCTATTGCAAGCAAAGTTCTTTTGCGTCATCACTTATCAATCATAAATGCTTTTAAGAAAAATAAAAAATAAATGGAATTAAAATATTATAAATGCAAAATACCTAACATAATACTGTAACCTATCGGAATCTATATCTCGTGTGTTTGAGAAAGTTTCTAATTTATTATAGAAGTCAAGTCAAGTACTATCAATTAAATGAATACTAAGAAGATCTCGTTTTTTTTCCTGACTTATAGGCACTTGGCAATCATAAAATTTCTCGGGATTCAAAAATTCACTAGATTTGCTCCTTCGACAGAAAGAAATCTCCTTAAACTCGGTCAAATTGTCTAATTTTTATAATTGTATAATTACACTTGGTTCATGTTCACCACTAAATCTAAACCATTTTACATCATGCCATATGAATTTCTCACCAGATGTAACTACTTCTCGTAGCTGCAAAGGGCCTTTCTACAGTTTAGCGAAGTTTAAAAACATATCGTTATCCATTACCAAGACAGAAATGTTTGGACTCGTCATTCTGACTAAGTTGTACCAGTCTCAAATGTATAGCCATATGAGGTCTTTTTTTCTGTCGTTCGATTTGTGCATGTACAGATTCGCACTCCATATGCGTATGTCCGGGAACTAAAAACTTGTGGTTTATTAGCAAACCAGGTTTCATTTTATTTTGTCCGCCACACGTATCGGAATAAAAGTTAACTTCTTTTAGGTGTGATGGCAATGTCATTCGCACACTACCCGAAATGTCTTTGACTCGACCAGTGCTTCGTTGCCAATGAGTCTCTTGGGCCGCTTTTCGATAGACTCAAGCGCGTCCAGTTGGTATTTAGCAGATCCGTCCCAAAGATGAGAGCAGTACTCCATACACGACCGAACCTGGGCTTGATAGAGATTGAGCAACTGTTCGGGTGTGAAGTACCGTCTCACCTTTGCTAGGATTCCCAACTTTGATGCTAGTTGAGCCTTAGCCTCGATAAACGGGTCAAAATTGAGGTTAGAAGTTAATGTTACCCCCAGATGCTTGATACGGTCGGTTATCGGCACGGTTAAACCCCGGAAAATAGGAGCCGGTTCAAATTGACTCCTTTTTCGGTGAAGAGACACGCCTGGGTTTTAGCTGCATTAAACTTGACCAAGTTGGCATCGCCCCATTCGGAGACAGCCTTCAAGGACAGGTTCAAGCGCCCAACCATGTCCTCACGGAGAGACTGGATCTGTGACCCACCAGCTCGCGCGCTGGACACATATCTCTCAGTAACTGCGCTGTTGTCTACATACCC
Organism: Tholera decimalis; assembly: GCA_943138885.2. Lineage (NCBI taxonomy): Eukaryota > Metazoa > Arthropoda > Insecta > Lepidoptera > Noctuidae > Tholera > Tholera decimalis. Next base: position 18,412,621 of record OW964552.2, on the reverse strand, counting down.
AAAGGTACCGGGAATCAGCATATCGTTAATGTGCAGCAAAAAAAAAGTTGCTGAGAGAACAGACCCCTGAGCGACCCCGGCATTAATTGCCAATTGGCCAGACGAGCAGCCATCAATGACTACTCGAATGGACCGATCTCTCAGGAAGTCTTCAATCCAAATGCAAAGTTGAGTGGGTAAACCGAAGGAAGGAAGCTTAGCAATAAGGCTATCGTGCCAGACCCTATCAAAGCCCTTGGAGGTGTCAAAGGAAACAGCAAGTGCTTCCCCGTGCTTCTCAATGGCCTCACTCCAGGTAAAAATGGCATACGCTAGAAGGTCCCCAGTTGACCGGTTTTTGCGAAAGCCGTATTGTCGGTCACTGAGGATGTCGTTGGCTTCTAGGTATACCAGGAGCTTACTATTAAGTACACGCTCTGAACGTGTGGACGTGACTGAAATAGGCCTTTAGTTGGCCGGGTCTGCACGACTGCCCTTTTTGTAGCTTTTGCTACATGTAGCAATAGCTTTTTTTTGCTATAACAATCGTAAATTGTTAAGTTAAAAGTCCACAGCAGCCGTTTGTAGAAAACGATATTTGTATTTAAAACAAGGGTTGGAAGACAATGCTGGAGGTCAAAACAATAAACTCTTTTAACATCGCTCGACTCTTGTTTGTCAAAAAAAAAAAAGAAGGACAGCTTCAGCTTCTGAATGGTGGATTTTAAGTTCATTCTTTAAAATCTGGCGGCAAAGCTAGTTTAATTTTCATTTTGTATGCGTCACATCTATTGCAGGTGTCCAAAGAAGGTTTCTTAAAAGATAGACCCATGGTACGAAAAACATTTCCAAAATAGGTGTATGGTACGGGATTGGATTTCTTTGTAAATTTGGTACATTATTGTTAGTGATAACCCTGTTGGTAAGCAACGATTTTTTGTTTGACTTCTGTTGTAATGCGATTCATATAATGGATAGGAATTAATATGATCTTTAACTGCCTGTACTGCACCATCCCCTATCTTATTAGAAGGTGCATGTGATCCACGTTTATCAGGACTTCGGCATTCAGGCTAAGATAATGTCACTGGCTCTAAATGAAAGTCCCATTGAACGTAAGTATGATTGTTTTATCATACTTACTTTCAATGGGACTTTCATTTAGAGCCAGTGACATTATCTTGTTAATCCTATTAATTTCTATGGGCTTTAACACTCAAATACACACGTAAAGCAAAATTTCGGTTTTTTTACACATCTGCACAGGTAAAAACACGTCAACTTCGAAAAGCAACGAAATGCAACTAACGCTAAACGACGAATACGAATTTAGGCACGAGTCGACTTATCTCACTATACCTAATTTCATAAGTAAATAATCACGTATGTAATAAGAAGATAACTAGACACAACTCTTTTTCACTTTTTAGCTTTTGCTATTTATGACTAGACTCATATTTGATTTTCGAGATTCACGAAATAAAAATACATTATATTGACTCATTTCCTTTTTACCATTATACGTAATAATATATTTTAGCCAACTGTGTAATTAACTCATTTTTCAAAATTTCTGACTCATCCCCTTTTACTTTGACACCACAGATTTACACACATCAAAAGTGTCTAGGGATCAACATATATTTTTGCAATAACTTTTCTCCTGATTGATATTAATTATAATTTTCTTTAAGGATTCATCAAATAAAGTGTTTTCGTTTGTCACAGTAACGATAAACCAAGTCACCTTTGCATTAATAAAGAAATTTGCCATTTTCCTAATAAAGGGATTTTTGACATTTGAACCACTAACATTAAAGTTCGAAAAAAAGACTGAAATAACAGTTTTCTTTAAAATTTTATTGGGTAACTTAAACAATTAATAATCCGTGTTTCTACCGCAAACACTAACAACACAAGAACATCGGTTTGGCATACTCAAAATGAGTTCATCCAAATCACGCTGTGGAATGGCCGCCCATGTTCGTTGCAACAACAAAAAAAGGTCTTCTTGCGACTGGATACCCTCCATATTCGGCAGAGCTCTTCTCTGTAGCATATCCCATGCATGCTCAATCGGGTTCAAGTCTGGCGACTGAGCAGGCCAGAGCAGGACATTGATGTTAGCTGCGGCGAGAGTCTGTCTTACAAGTCTTGCGGTGTGCGGTCGTGCATTATCATGCATTAACTGAAATAAGGGACCGATTTGCACTTGTAGAGGAACGATAACGTCAGATACAATCGTCTCAGCATAAATTTGAGCGTTGAGGTTGCCTCTGATCCAAATCAACTCAGTTCTTCCGCCGATCCAAATACCCGCCCATACCATGATGGTTCCACCACTATAAGGATGGACTTCCTGGCAGGATTTTAATCGCTGTTGGCGTCCAGGGGTTCTCCAGTGTCGTATACGTCTTGTATCCGGTCTCATACCAAAACGAGACTCATCAGAAAAGCACACGAAACGCCATTGTTCTTCTGCCCAATTTCTGTGTTCAAGAGCCCATTGATATCGAATCCTACGATTGTGCATTGCTATAGGTGGTACCCGTAGCGGTCTTCGGGAATGAAGGTTCACTTCATGCAAGCGGTTTCTGACTGTTTGGTCGCTAATTAAGTTCCCTGAAGAGTGATGAAGCCTCACGGCTAACATCATGGCGGTTATTGTTGGAGCTCTTCGAGTTAAGATTTGAATGTATCGGTCTTGTCTCCGTGTGGTGCAGCGGTACCGTCCTCCATGGCACTCAGCCACGGTACCAGTGCTTCGGTAACGTGTCCAAAGTCGACTGATAACACTCTGACTTGTATTCAGAGCTAAAGCCACAGTACGTTGCCGGGAACCAGCTTCTATCATTCCCACGGCTCTGAGCATTTCTTCCCTGCTTAAATGACGTCGCTGCTCCATAATAACGTTGGTTTTAATCAGTAGTAGGGAAACAGTAACACTAATAATGTCTTCAATGCGTTGTATGTTTTTATAGGGAAAATATTGACAGCTGATTTTCATCTTTTACTTGAATTTGATTAACAGTTCCTGTTTCAAATTATGAAATGCACCAAAAAGGATCCATATAAATTTATAAAATCATAAATTTATTACAAAGCCACATCTCAATCTCAAGAAATCCGCATAAAAATGCTTGATCCCTAGACACTTTTGATGTGTGTATTTATTATGTTGGGTAATAAAAAGAGTATAAAACAACTTTATTTGGAAACTTTTGTACCTGATTTTGTTAACAAAACTGAATTGAATGTATGTTTAAAGATCAAAACAGACTAAAGCCGCGTCTTTTGGTTTAGTTGTTGTTTATTGATTATATACTTTACTAGTTTTTGCCCGCGACTTCGTTCGCGTGGAAGTGTTCTCCCGTGTAAATCCCGATCCGGTGGGAATTTCGCAAAATCCTGTCTTAGCGAGCATCTACGTACTAAAAGGAACCCCCATGCAAAATCTGAGAACCTAACTACTTATAGTTTCTGAGATTTCGTGATTAATCAGTGAGTGGTATTTCGTTGTTATATATTGTATAGATTGTACACATTACAATATTTCTTTGGAAATAAAAAGTAAATCTAGTGTACAATGGGCAATCTTATCGCATAGGGCGATCTCTTACAGACAACATTTGGATGGACAGAACTTAAAGGAGACTTGTTTCAAATTTTATTTGAGTTTAATAATTTCGAATGTGACAAGACAAGATGTAGCCGGTTCCACATAATATACGATAGGTATCTCAACTCTCATTAGAATCAAAAGATCATTTCATGGTTTTCAAACATTCCTACATGTTTTCATTAAATTCACAAGGACTGAGTTAGAACACGTGTAAGTAAAGACACGTTTACATTATGCAGTAACAAGAGCAGTGGTAGTGTAGTATCATAATAAATGTACATATTTGATACTTGAGTGGCTCTACGAGTTCTTTTACATGTATATCCGATTAAGTCTTATTTTACGTCTATAATGTGTTTGCCAGCAGCTCTATTAAGATTGATACTTTTTGACAGGTGATTTTTTTATAGTTTGCCCTTCACTAGGAGTTTTCCTTGTACCGTATGTGAGTTAACAAACATATAAACTCAATTGCACAAACAGCCAAACCCGCCAAATACGGGGATATAATGCGGGAATGAATTATGGACATGCAGTTAAGCAGCCAATAAAGCAGGTACTGCGCCAACTGTGTCGTCAATATTAAATATTATGATAATAAGTATTTTTTTAGGATTCCATACCCAAAGGGTAAAAACGCGACCCTATTACTAAGGCTCCGCTGTCTATCTGTCTGTCTGTCACCAGGCTGTATCTCATGAACCGTGACAGCTAGACAGTTGAAATTTTCACAGATGATGTAGTTCTGTTGCCGCTATAACATAAAACACTAAAAAATTAATAAATTATATATTTAAGGGTCTCCCATACAACAAATGTGATATTTTTAGTTTTTTTATAGACTATGATAAGGAACCGTTCGTGCGCGAGTCCGATTCACACTTGCCTGTTTTTTCAATTCTATTTTCATTTGTTATTTTAATCAAACTACGTAGGCTCTCAGTGCAACAATAGATGGTTTCAGTTACATACCATATATTTGATGGCTCAACCGCCTCAAACTAGAACTCTAAATATTTTATTTATTTGTTATATACTTAATCCTACACCTTACAATACACTTAAGGATACAAATAATAAAACCAGTGTACAATAAAAAAATAAAATGGGTGATCTTATCGCACAAGGCAATCCCTTACGTACAGCCTTTGGATGGAAAGAAATTAAAGGAGATAGATTTAAGGCTATCAGTGTAAAATGTCATAAATAATATTAATTAATTATAATAATATCAAATACATATCATAATATATAAATATATATACTAATACATATCAATTTCATTATAGCGAAAGGAGGATTTTATTTCACATAGGCTTACATGGGCACTTATAAAACGACAGAAATTAGTGCACTAATTTCTGTCGTTTTATCGTCGTCGGTTCGAAATTGGTCATTTCTTATGTAGAAGAAAGAATAGGCATAAAACTCCAAGGTTACGCTTTTCAAAACATCATTAATTTTTACAATGTACATGATAAGGAACTCTAACAGGTACGAGAGAACATTATAAACCAATTAATACAGCACAATTTAAATACAAATAAAAAATTTAAAACGAATCTAAAGTGTTCTCCCATTCACATAAATAAATAATATTCCACAACTTTTCACACAACGCCATCTAGTCCCAAACTAAGCAGAGCTTGTGGTATGGGTACTAGACAACTGATAAACATACATATGTATTTCTAAATACATACATATTATAGATAAATTACACCCAGACAAAGAACAAATGACCGTGCTCATCACACAAACATTTGTCCTAGGTGGGAATCGAACAGTTTTACAAAATATTAAAAAAAAACTTGACAAGCGACATCATTAGATTTCACTGCCTGTGTTTCTTTCACGCCCCATCTATTGGATCACAACTCTCCCTTTGTTACGATTATTTCAGTCAATCTGTTTATGCTTTCCCCATCCATGTTGAAGTCCACTTCCAATCTAACCGGATAAAAATGACTACCAATAATTTTCATAAACTAGTAACTGGGTTCCTTCTGGCTACTGTAACAACTGCCCCTCAGACAGGCCTCAGTGCCACATAAGCCGTTGAAGTAGGTGCACGTATTTCGTCCCTGTGAGCAAATACCTTCCGTGGCTAAGCTTTGATGAGCTTTGAAATTATATTAGTAAGTAATTAATGTTGAATATTTTTATTACTTATTAAGATATCAGTAAAATTTTTGTTTATCTGCATGCATTAGTGTTTAATTTACACTTTTCATTACGATGTTTGTTAAATAGTTTTTTATTTATTTCGTAAATAAAAAGGTAAGTATCCGTACCAAAAAGGATAGTTGCAGTAAAATTTTTGTTTCTTTGCATGCATTAGTGTTTAAATTACACTTTTCATTACGATGTTTGTTAAATAGTTTTTATTTATTTCGCAAATAAAAAGGTAAGTATCCGTACCAAAAAGGATAGTTGCCCTATTGACTTTTGCGGATAGTTGCCCTGAGGTAACTGCACGTATGACTGGCTGTGAACAAACAAACAGAAAACCAAATTAATTGTTATAGATCGCGCTGGCAAGCTGACAAGGGCCTATAATTGTATCCAGGGTATTGAAAAGGTGAACACTTTCATGAGAGCTCAAATAATTGATATGGCTAAAAACGCAATGACACGCCTGCATGTCACCTGGCAAAACCATAGCTCTACCCGTAACTCCGGGCTACTACAGAGAAATTCCTCACAGAAAACTCCAATAGCACTTGTAGTCCGACCCGGGAATTGAACCCGAGACCACTCGACCAACGAGACAGTACATACAACGGTATATAATCATGCAACGCGAAAAGAAAACATTTCAGCGTTGTATACAACGTGTAATTTAAAGGGTATATACATACCAAGTGCACGGCTTCTTGGATGATAATAAACGATATGGCAAGGGTTTTCTAATCCTATGTGTACATGTGTGGAACTTATTAGAAATTTCAATACATTAATATCAGAGACCGAATTTTTCAAATTAAGAAGAACGAAGAGAATTATCGTTTTATTGGCAAGTGACGTAGAAAGTGATGACCCTCATAGTGATGTGACACGCTTGTTATTATTGGTATTCAAGAAACATACGAAATCAACAATTTGGGGTCAATTCTGTGAGTCATTTATTTTGAGCTGAAACTTTGCATAGAAACTCCATACCAGATGTTGTCTTCAGTCCTTTTGGATAGATATAGGGTTTCCGTTACACTTTGTATATTTAATAAAATCTTAAATCTTCAAAATATTGAAGATTTTTAATGGCTGACTGCTTCGTGATAGACCGCTGACTTCGATTCCCACGTGAGATAGTGTTGTTCATGGCGTACACTATACTAAACCGTATTTACATACCAAAGATTAGTCTATATAATTAATGGCTCTTGCCATCTACATTTTACTGTAGCAATCGTGATCTGCTCAAACAATCATAAATCATTTATTCAAATTATTCTAAGAGCCATCACCATTTGCACATCAAATAAATTGCATTAAGACAGTTCCCTAAAACGTCCACCAATTACCACTTCCTCGTGTTTTGATCGAGAAGAAAAAGTAAAAATTATAAAGCCTCCAGCAAAAAATTTATCAGTTAGGTTTGGAATTCCTTGTATTTGTTCAATATTTTTTGTAGTATTTAACATCACATGACACAGGAACAAAAGAATAAATAAACTAAATTATCTCAGGCATCGAAGGCGTGCTAACTTACACGTGCAATATTGAATAATAATAATATGCGCAACAATAGCCTTCGTAGTAAAATTAATAAGCAGTTACAACGTTACAGTCACTCCTAACATTACCAGCCCACCAGTAGGAGTAGTTAGTCGTATATTTTAAGGAAAGCAGACAGCGCTAAGTTATTACAAGTAGTCACATCTGGGATAGCTTGACAAACTTATCGCTGGTTTCTCGGGCAAGATCAATTTTCTAGGCTACTCATTACCCACATTTTGCAATTTAGGTCATTAGTATTAGTAGATTACACGGTCAGATGAATAAACAATATTATATGAACGAATATGAACTGTCATAAATAAGTTACCTTATGGAATAACATCCAGTGTGTCATCCAGTATCCGGTATCTTATTAGTTTCTTATATTATCCAGTACTTAGTTATCGATATCACTATGACGGAGCACGATAGGGTCATATGTCTGCCGGGGTTGCGGAAATGTTCTAACTAGATATCGCGGCTTCGGAAGAGAGTTGGACAAAATTTATTCGAATAACGAATAAATAAATTATTTCTGTAGTTATTCGCGAATAATAAATAATTTAATTAATTCAAAGGAAAATTATTCGAATGACGAATAATTTTTTATTCGTTATTCGATTAATGAATAAAAATAAAACAAAGAATAAATAGCAGGGGTAGCTCATCGTCCGGTAAGGACCAGGCCCGGGTCGGCGGCGTGTCGTGTTCCACGCGCGCCTCAAAGAATCGTCAGCACTAGTGACGGAGCCCCACAGGACTATTGCTTGTCGGGGTTGCGGGAACATTCTAACAAGATACCGCGGCCCCGGAACTTAAAGGCAGCTAAAAGAACATGGTGGCTTTTTAGGCAGTAGAAATCTGACACTCCCTTCCGCTCCACCCAGAGTGGGAGAAGTCATTCGATGATTTTCCCACTCGTAAAAAAAGTACTGTAACACGTTTGTTATGATTTGTATTCAAGAAACATACGAAACCGATAATTTGGTATCAATTCTTTGAGTTGCTTATTATGAGCTGAAGCTGTGCATAGAAACTCCATACCAAATGTTGTCTTCACTCTTCAGCCCTATTGGATAGATTAAGGTTTCCGTTACACGTTGCACACATATATGTATATATTCTTTTTATAACTTATTAATAACAATATTTTTCTTGTTTGCCGCTACCCGCTACCTTTCATCAAATTCCAGGAATCAGGTAGATTATACTAATTGTACCAAATCGCCTTATCCCCTTTTCTTTCATATATTTGAGATCCGCAAAACAAGAGTCTCCAAATAGTGGTAATGTGATATAAATAAGCTGTAAAAGTTATTTACAATAACGAACAAAATCACGAATAAATTATTCGTAACTAATTTAGTTACGAATACATTATTCATGAATGAATTATTCGCGAATAATTTTAACGCGAATAAATTTTTATTCGAATATTTATTCAGATAAAAATTTATTCGAATAATGCCCAACTCTGCTTCGGAACGCAAAGGCTACTGAAGGGTTTTTATTCAGTAGAACTCAAACTCAACATATTTTGTGCTTTTTTTTGTTGAATCTAATAAGGTCTCTATGCCGTGTTTTTAGAAAATATTTGTATTTCTGATTCCATTTTAAATATTTGAATGTGGTTATATCCTCTGCTTTCAATATTATGGGATCGCGAAGCACAATTCGTCCGCTGAACCGTGGAAAGTAATATACGAAGCTAACAGCAAAATATTACTTTCATGTTTACAAATCTGTGAATATAGTTTTAACCTTATTTATTTTATCTATGGTTTTAACATAACTATAAACTAACTAGGTGCTAAATAATAAATGATTTTTATTTTGCAAATTGGTGATTAAATAACACTTTTACACGTCATTTTTTTCGTCTATTTAAACTAGATGAGGCTAGTATTTCCTAACTGACTACCCTGAGAAGAAACCCCGAAACAAACTCAGGGATTCGTCTGTTTTAAATTCCACATAATCTATACTGGGTTGCGGGAATGTTGTAACGAGATACCGCGGCCCCGGAACTTAAGGGCAGCTGAAGGAAAAGATGGGTTTTTAGTCAGTAGAAGTCTGATACTCCCTTCCGCTTATCCCAGAGCGGGAGAAGTCATTCGACGATTTTCCCACCCAGGAAAAAATACATATAGTATATATGTATTTTTTAAATTATATGGGAACCTTGTAGGTTACCGTCTGAGGCGATCTTTTGAGGAAAGTTGCGAACAGATTTGAGTGGGCCTGTCCATACAGTGCAAGCATTTGTCAGATGACATATAGCTCACTTAGAACAAGGAGCTTAACGATTTGACGAACAATACCAAGGTAAAGACGTTTGGATAGGCCGCAAAAAGCTCTCAAACCGCCAGACAATCATGTTTAATTCGAATAAAACAACCTACATAGTTCACATATTCATAATATAGTTTATGAAGATTATGCAGATTACAGTCTGAAATGGCCTTTTGAGGAAAAAACATTTCATTCGTTCACACAGATTTGAGTAGACCCGTCATGTCTGTGCAAGCCTTTGTCAGTTAGTCTGTAAGCTTAACTTTGGACTACTAAGGAGCTAAATATTTTCGCAATGATATGAGTATATATCATGTATTCTCTAGAACCCTAATCCTAGAAAATTCTAAGGTGAGCTGTGACAACGGAGTGTATGAAATGAATGTCTGTTCATACACTCAGAATTTTATTATTACAATTATTACCTATAAGGCAAAGAATTGGCAACAATAATTTATTTCAAAGAAGTTATGACAATGCTATGTGTCTGAAAATTAACGTTTTAAGCAAGCTTGCTTTATCTTTTAACACAAGGTAGAAGATAAAGCATGCTTACTATCAGGTTAGATGGTGATCAAAGGCGAGCATATCATTAATAAAATAAAAAAGTATTTTTATACAAATGGCAAATCCTTACTTCCTTACTAATATTATAAATGCGAAAGTAACTCTGCCTATCTGTGTGTTACGCAATCACGCCTAAACTACTGAACCGATTTTAATGAAATTTTGTGCGGACGTAGCGTAGAGCCTGAGAAAGGACATAGCTGCTTTTTAATGCGAAAAAAGGGCTGTAAGAGGTTGAAATAGGGGATGAAAGTTTGTATGAAAATTACGTCATTTTTAAAGCTAGAAGCTTGAAACTTATTTTTTAGACTTTTTATTAGATATTAATAAATACGACATTCAAATTATGTATGAGTTTTATTTTCAAAATAATAGCCTAACAAGTTAAAAATGCTGGTGAAAGTCACTATTCCGCGAGGACGAAGTCGCGGGCACAGCTAGTTAAATATATTTTGCATGTAAGTTATTAAATAAATAACATAATTATAACAATTTATATTTAAAATAGACGAGGGTGGTGTTTCCTGGCTGACTACCATGAGAAGAAATCCTGACATAAACTCAGAGGTTACAGTCTCTTTTGATGTTCACACAATCCCTACTAGTGAATCATAATTATAAGAATCATACTTATTAATGTCCGAGGTGATCTTTTGAAGAAAGAATATAAGTGAATCTGTCCAGTGGCCTAATGCGACTTTTAAACCAGCGCCATCGAGTGGCCACTAGATGTCACTGTTCCAATTCCATACAAATCTGCGTTTACGTTAAGAGGGTGTCGAGCCTACGAGACGCGCGGAAAATAGGTATTTACTGCAGCGGGCTAGTCGTGTGCGTTGACACACACACAATGACAAGTTCGCTCGAGGCCCGCTTGCCGTTGCACGACGAAGTTTGCTAACTTTGCATTTTTTAATTTTTTGTCGTTATGTTGAATAAACTTGAAAAACGAATATTAATTATTTAGATGGTTTTATTTATCACACTAATATTATAAAGGCGAAAGTTTGTGAATGAATGTGTCTGTTTGCATGTTTGTTACTTCTTCACGCTCAAACGGCTGGATGGATCTAGATGAAGCAAGTAGGTACGTAAATAAATCACAAAAATAAATTTAATAAATTATACCTATTATATAAAAATTAACGTTTGTTTATACTGTAGTAATACATTATCCGTTCCCTCACTATTCATCCTATTGCAATAAAACTTTGATTTTATATATTAAACTCCTCAGATTTTTTTTAAAGAATACTAGCACTGTGGGTACATTTCACATTACTAGCAATCTTGTTAACCCCTCCAACTAAGCTAAATATGCTTGTGTCTGGAGTGGGTTCACGTCAATAGTGTAATGGGTGGGGTTCGAACCCGTGACCTCTCGATCACAAGCCCGACACCTTATCCATTAGGCTATTGACGCTTCGAAACTGGGTAAGTAGCAAGTTAGGGTATATGGGTATGCAGTACTTATTTGAATAATAAAACCAGTATGAAATAAAAAAAAATATAATTATGTAATGTCATAATAAAACCAGACTGAAATAAGTTTTGTTTATTAAAATTTCATTTAATGCTCGTTTAAATTCTGATGTACTGTCATATTTTTAATAACATTCGGTACTTTATTATATACCTATACGTGGGGCCATACCAAAAAAAACATTTTTTCATTAATGCTGTCTAGCGAACTTAGGTACTTCGCAGAAAATATAAGCGTAATTTATTTCATAACAATATATGTATCAAGTGTAACTTAATTTAAAAGAATAAAAATTAAAAGAAATCTGTAAATCTAATGTTATATTGCTTATTATAACATTTTACAAAAATTGGCCAAGTGCGAGTCAGACTCGCCCATGAAGGGTTCCGTAGTAACTATAATAATATAACATAATATGTATATTTACTTGACAAAAAACTAAAACTTACAAATTTCTTAAAACTAGCTTATTTAACTTTTTTGCAACTACGCAAAATAACTTTGTTTTTCATAGTATTTGTATGAATTACAAAGTTATATTTGCGGTTTTAGAAAATATGCTGTATCTCAAAAACTGCTGACTCGATCTCTTTAAAACCAATTTTGATTGAAAGTTTACATTAAGATCTATAGATATATATATATATACACAACGTGTAATTTAAAGGGTATATACATACCAAGTGCATGGCTTCTTTGGATGATAACAAACGATATGGCAAGGGTTTTGTAATCCTAAGTCTACATGTGTAGAACTTATTACAAATTCCAGTACACTGATACCAGAGACCGAATTTTTCAAATTAAGAAGAACGAAAAGAATTATAGTGTTATTGGCAAGTGACGTGGAAAGTTATTGACCCTCGTAGTGCTGTGACACGTTTGTTATGATTGGTATTCAAAAAATATGTGAAACCAATAATTTGGTATCAATTCTTTAAGTCAGTTATTTTGTGCTGAAACTGTGCATAGAGACTCCATACCAAATGTTGTCTTCAGCCCTTTTGGTTAGATATGGGGTTTCCGTTACACGTTGTATATATATATTTATATTTTTCACTCCATTATTATAGAAATTAGAGGGGGGCACATATTTTACCACTTTGGAAGCGTATATCTTTTAAACGATTAATTTTATGAAAAAGTGGGTTTAGAAACCTCAATCTCATTTTAAAGACCTGTATATAGATACCACACATGCATAGGTTTCATGGAAAAAAAATATTTTCAGTTTTAGTTCCATGTATGGGGGGGGCTCCCCATACATGGAACTAAAACTGAAAATATTTTTTAATTGAATTTAAATATATTTTAATTTTTTCTTAAAATCGGAAAGCGGTTCACAGAATACATCAATCTACCAAGTTTTATATGTATAGTCCTAATAGTTTCTGAATAAAATGGCTGTAACATACGGACGGACGGATGGACAGACAGACAGACTAGTAGTTGTAGTAGTTATACATATTATATTATTATAGTTACTACGGAACCCTTCATGGGCAAGTCTGACTCGCACTTGGCCAATTTTTCTTTGGCTAATTCCTGTAGTAGACAGACCTTGTTATGGCACTTGGCGTATAATTTGTCCGACATAGAGGGAATGTCAAAGGAAGCTGAAACTTGTTCTAAACCAGAAAACCCGGCTCCTATCGACATAAAACTGCTTACAGAATTATCGTTCAGATTGAGGTCTGTAGGATTTCTAAAAATAGAATTAATAAATTGTAAAGAACCAGATAGATAGCCCTATCTGGTTCTTTACAATTTATTAATTCTATTTTTTTCGACACATTTGGCAACTAAAATAGAATTTCGATAGAAATCCTTTCTGAGTTGCAACTAGAGAATACAATCCCGAGCATGTTTTTCAATCCCGGGATTACGTGATTCTTGATGCTGAATCCTGGGACCCTGGGGCTATCCCCGGATTAGACTATGTGGTTTCTAATTGGTCTCAAATGTAAAAAATTGGCCAAGTGCGAGTCAGACTCGCGCATGAAGGGTTCCGTGTGTAACTATAATAATATAATATAATATAATATGTATATTTATTTGACGAAAAAAACCTTAAAAATTTCTTAAAACTAGCTTATTTACATTTTTTACAACTACGCTAGATAACTTTTTTTTTCATAGTGTTTGTATGAATTACAAAGTTATATTTGCGGTTTTAGAAAATATGCCGTATCTCAAAACCTGTTAACTCGATATCATTCAAACCAATTTTGTTTGAAAGTTTACATTAAGATCTACAGATACATATTTTTTTAGATTTTTCACTCCACTATTATAGAAGTTAGAGGGAGGGATACACATTTGACCACTTTGGAAGCTTATATCTTTTAAACGATTGACTGTATGAAAAAGTGGTTTCAGAAACCCCCATGTCATTTTTAAAGACCTGTCTATAAATACCACACACGCATAGGTTTCATGAAAAAAAAAAATTATTTTCAGTTTTAGTTCCATGTATGGGGTAGTAGTATGTTCCTTTATTTTAAATGATTTTTAATTTTTTTCTCAATATCGGAAAGCGTTTCATAGAATACATCTACTTACCAAGTTTCACATGTATAGCCTTAATAGTTTTGGAATAAAATAGCTGTGACATACGGACGGACGGACAGACAGACAGACAGACAGACAGACGGACAGACATGACGAAACTATAAGGGTTCCGTGTTTTGCCATTCGGCAACTGAACTCTAAAAAACGAGTAATTTCTTGAAATATATATTTTTAATTTTGGTACACTACACATATCACAGTATAGTAAGAAAAGAAAAAATGGCAAAAAGATACTATACTTTGTAAGAAAAAGACAATAAAACTTATTTCGAATTTTGAAAATACAATCGTAGAAATATCAATGCATCCAAGGTTTGACTTCCAAGCCTGCTTCGTTTATTACCAACATAAGCAGCAGCTGAAAACGCTCGTTTAGGTTTTACACTGGTTGGAGGAATAGACAATAGATACCTATATGCTGTTTCTAAGTGATATCCACTAATTCCTCCGTTTTCAAACAGGCTTATTTCACGTCTAATACTATATTTTGCCAACCCCGATTAATTTTGTATTTGTACTTCACGATCTGGGGATTTCATACTCTTATCAATTTCCAGCTATAACTTTTCCTTTAGTGTCCATTGGGGTTGGGATTGGGAGGTTTGTGGCCTTAACTCATCATCTGTTTGTGATCCTGATCTTCCTTCTCCGTGTCATCTCGATTTTTAAGTTTTTTAACAATACGCTTTATTTGCTTCCAAACTAAAGCCTGTGTAGAAACTGGAAATAAGTCATGCCATTCCAAATCCGATAATAACTGATTTTCATCATCTTTTCATGGATTTTGTAATTAATTCAACACACCAGTCAAATCATCACTTCTTCGTTGCTTCATATGTTCCACTAAGGATGTTTTAATGATGATGGATGATTATGCTAGATAGCTGTTTTATAAGAAATTTCAAAGCGGAATCAGCTGTGCATAAATTAGCACCTCGCCGACAGATTGCTTCTACTGTCAATTTAATTGGGGTCAGCACATCAATAATTTTATTTACCAATTCAAAATCAACTTCCAAACGAATTGGATGATTGAGATCTATAAGAGCTTTTTGAATGAAGGTTTTTAAAAGATAAAATCGCTCCAGCATTGTTAAAAGACTATTCCACCTGGTTTTACAGTCCAAAAGAAGTGACAGCTCTTTTCCATGTTCAATTTTCATTTATTTTTGAAGTACTGTTTCATTTTTCAATGGTGATCTTTTGAAATACACTCTACAATTTTGCGGATTTTCTTTATCAGCTCATTAATGTTTTCATCTTGTGTTAACTCTGGTATGTGTTATAGCGCAAGGTCATTTTGTGACATTAAAATTAAGTCTGATTCTAGACTGTCTAAGTCTTCTAAATGTTCATCATCATGGATGTCGTCCATATGATTAACAGCCACAGGTGGTTCATTTATAGTATCATCTGAGGTAGAGCTGTATTGCATATAATTATGTTTTTCATAAAGCCAGTATCCAGGGAAATATCAAATATACTTAGACGCTCTTTCAATATACGAAGACAATTTTCAGCCATACTTTCATACTTCCATAAATAGGAACAAGTCCTAAATTCCAAATTTTTTTTATATGAATGAGCGTTGACAGCCATGTATGGTTTATTGGATATTGAAGTCCACTTGTCGAAAGAAAGACTAAATCTTTCACCTGCACTTTTCAAATGTTTCAATTCTGCAGTTACTTGCTTTCTGATTTTTTCACTGTAATTCATGACACGTTTTTGAATGGTGACGGCTGACTTTGGTAAATCCGTGTATTTTGCAAAGACAAATTTTCTCGAATCATCTGAAGTTATGAATATACTGAATGGAAATCCATCTAATGCAATCATTCTTGCCAAAACATCATCGAGGCTATCGTCGGCACTTTTAGTAAAATAATCATTTAACTTTCGCTTGGCTGGCGGCGGTGCTGTGTTCAGATTATCAGAATCTAGACTTGTTGAAGCTGATATAAGCTTGATGTTATGTTTTGATGACAAATGTGTATGTAATCCCTTAGTCGATCCATCCAAAGTCTTGAGAATGGCTGAGCATCGGTTACATTTGGCACTATTCCTATACTTCGCAACTAAAAAATAGCTCCACATTGACGTCGTATCATTGTGTTTTTTATGTTTAACAAAGTCTCCCGCCATTTGAAATACTTAATTTCAGATAATTGACTTTTAAATTTAAATGAGGTAGGTCGTGGGTTTAAATTTAGAAAATATCTTGTAATGACCAAAGTTTTCAATATAATTAAGCATATCTTAAAACTGGAAACATATCTTACAACTATACAATAATATAGGTTATGCATCAGAATTTAGACAGGCTTTAATGTCCTCTCATACCTAATTAACCTGTATTATAGATACATTGTAAGAATGATATTTTAAAAGAGTAACTGTGGAGTTTCTTGCCGGATCTTCTCCATAGAAAACGACCAATTTCGAACCGTGCCCTGCGCCAAACTGCTGACGTTTTATAAGTGCCCATGTAGGCCTATGTGAAATAAAACATTTTGAGTTTGAATTATTTTTTTTTTCTTAAAATTCAAACGCGAGCCAAAAATAAAAAAAAAATCACAAGAAACAGTAGTAGGTATCTCTACTACTATTTTTTAAGAGATAACATAGAGCAATCATGCCAGTAGCGTGCAACCAGCGCACCACGCACCATGAGACCATAAGTCTAGTTTAAGCATATACTAACGGGAACCCGTGTGAAATTAGTACTTCCCACAATATGATTATAAATTAAAGCCTGTCTGAATTCTGATGGATAACCTATATTATTATATAGTTGTAAGATATGTTTCCAGTTCTAAGATATGCTTAATTATATTTAAAACTTTGGTCTATACTGTCGTATAGACCAATTAATACAGCACAATGGAATTACAAATAAAAAATATCCGATAAGTTGGTCATCATGTATGTCATTGATATACACTATAAAAAGGAAAGGGCCAAGAATTGAACTTTGCGGAGCACTCATCTTGGCTAGGGATCCTGCAGATGTCGCTCCATTAACAATAACTTTTTGTTGCCTGTTTGATAAATATGAAAGAACAAGGTCAGCAGAACACGAATCCACGAACTCCGTAATGGTGTAATTTATACAGATCAGTGTTTTGTGGTCAACGCAATCAAAAGCTTTGGAGAGGTAACAAAATATGCCAATTGCATCCTGAGATTTCTCCCAAGATTCCAGAATGTGACGGATGAGCGCTACTCCTGCGTCTGTTGTTGACCTACCTTTCGTGAAACCAAACTACCAACTATGCAGAATTCCATTTGAGTTAAAATATGATAGCATCTGGTCCAGCATGATTTTTTCGTATATTTTGCTTAATGCTGGAAGCACATATATCGGTCTATAGTTAGAGGGATCACTCTTACAACCCGACTTAAAAATTAGTACTACTTTACTATGTTTCATTAAATCGGGAAAAGTACCGCTGTCTATACATTAATTAAATGTGCCTGTTAGGATAGCAGCAATTGAGTCAATAATATTACCAAGAACCCTAACAGATGCACTCCATAAGTCATCAGTGTTTGTTATGTTAAGACTTTGGAATGCTTTTTAATTACATCAATAGAAATGGGCTTAAATGAAAATGTTGGTATATCCTTATTGAAGTTTTCCTTTAAAAAAAAATCTGCTAATAATGGCGAAGAATGTAGAGATTTAGTAACCTCTACTGGAATATTGGTAAAGTAATTTTCCAACTTCTCAGCCACTTTTGACTTATCTGAGATGACCTGAACATCGATGTTCAAAGTCAAATCATTCTAACCCTGTTGGTTTGTGTTTCCAGTTTCTTTGTTTATCACCTTCAACACAGTTTTTATTTTATTGTTAGAAATGCTAATTTTATTACTTTCTGATTTAGATTTAGCTTAGGGCGCATACTCTTTTAAATATCTTTGAGTAGTTTCTTACATAATTATGGAAGGCTTCATCGGAAGTCAATGATTTTTCATGGTATAAGTTGTATAAATTGTCTCAGCTTATTCTTATTCCAGCAGTGGCCCATTCATTAAATTTAGATTTATTACTCATTTGAATTTTTTTAACTGGACATGCCTTACTAAATTCGTGGCATAGTGAAGAAAATAATATCCTGTAATTTTCATTGGGGTCATGGGAGTCAAAATTGGCCATTGAAAGATTACTTAACATGTTATAATTGCCGCTTTTTAACCAACTCAAAGGATACTAGTTGACCTGTATGGTCAGACCTAACTCCACTAATTTGAGACGAGTATTTTATGGCACAATTAGTATAAATATTATCTATTCATTGAGCTGATGTTGCTGTTATTCTTGTTGCTTCCTTGTATGTGCATTTTAAGTTAAATGAACCAAACAATGAAGTAAGCTTGCAGTGTTCAGGTGAATTTACTAACAATTCAATATTTAGGTGACCACAAACGAAAACTAATTTATTATCTCTTATAAGCTTAGGTACTTAAAATTTCTCCCATTATCATTAAGAATGATGACAAGTTTGATGCTGGTGGTCTATAAACACTTAAGAAAGTTTGGCCTTCAACTTCTGTACATGCTACCTCACACAAGCAATCAACAGAGCAAGCGGTGATATATTTTTGTTCCTTATATCTAAGAGAATTACTACGTAATATTAAAGTACCACCTCCTACCGAGGACCTGTTGTATGCACTAATAACAGAAAAATATTAATTTTAAACAACATTCTATCTGGTTTTAGCCAGGTTTCACAAAAACATAAGATATCTATATCATATTTATCTATTAACATTTCCTCATCTAATATTTTGCCGGAGAAACGATTTATATTCTGATGATAAAGTAAAATTGTGTTATTATAACTCTCCTTTGTCACATCTAAGGGTTTAAACAATTAATTTCAGTATTATTAGATACCCTAGATAATACTGAATAGTCACTTAACCTAGGATCAGTTAAATTGTCAATAACCCAGTGTAAATTGTAAGCTAACAAAGTAGCCAATGAACTTTCGTCGTAAATTCTAAAATGAATGTCAGGATTGCAATCGGTATGCCCAAAAACCTATTACACGATGTTTGATGCAATATTTTGCAATCGACCACGTTTGCTGAGCAAGCGATATAATGCGGTCGCACGAAGTTTGCCGCGAGCTTAGTGTATTTCGAACAGCAACCGGGTGCACTCATTTTCATCATTTAGCGATAATTTTAGCCCTTACGTTAGTTTGTTAATTATACTTAGCAATAAACCCTTGAAGATTATCAGTGTATTTAACTTAGTAGACACACACGATATCCATATTGAATGTTGGAGAAAAAGTTGCATCCACCAAGGATGCAACTTTTTCTCCAACATTCAGTATGGATATCGTATGTGTTTTAAATTGGATTTCAAAATGAAAGCCAGATTTGCAATCACCACCCCCAAAAACCCATAACACGATACCCATATCGAATGTGTGAGAAAAAGTTGCATCCGCCATCTTGGATTTTAAAATGAATGCCAGATTTGCAATCACCACCCCAAAAACCCATTACACGGTACCCATATCAAATGTTTGAGAAAAAGTTGCATCCGCCATCTTGGATTTTAAAATGAAAGCCAGATTTGCAATCACCACCCCCAAAAACCCATTACACGATACCCATATCGAATGTTTGAGAAAAAGTTGCATCCGCCATCTTGGATTTTAAAATGAATGCCAGATTTGCAATCACCACCCCCAAAAACCCATTACACGATACCTATATCGAATGTTTGAGAAAAAGTTGCATCCGCCATCTTGGATTTTAAAATGAATGCCAGATTTGCAATCACCACCCCCAAAAACCCATTACACGATACCCATATCGAATGTTTGAGAAAAAGTTGCATCCGCCATCTTGGATTTTAAAATGAATGTCAGATTTGCAATCACCACCCCCAAAAACCCATTACACGGTACCCATATCGAATGTTTGAGAAAAAGTTGCATCCGCCATCTTGGATTTTAAAATGAAAGCCAGATTTGCAATCACCACCCCCAAAAACCCATTACACGATACCCATATCGAATGTTTGAGAAAAAGTTGCATCCGCCATCTTGGATTTTAAAATGAATGCCAGATTTGCAATCACCACCCCCAAAAACCCATTACACGATACCTATATCGAATGTTTGAGAAAAAGTTGCATCCGCCATCTTGGATTTTAAAATGAATGCCAGATTTGCAATCACCACCCCCAAAAACCCATTACACGGTACCCATATCGAATTTGTGAGAAAAAGTTGCATACGCCATCTTGAATTTAAAAATAAATTCCAGATTTGCAATCACCACCCCCAAAAACCCATTACACGATACCCATATCGAATGTTTGAAAAAAGTCTTCATCATCACTTTCACTTCCTCAAATGGTGCTTTTCGGGAGCAACTGCACAAGGTACTATTAGAAATACCCAAAACGCTATAGGTGTGCCTATAATATTTAAAGAGTTCCCTCGCTTTCTCCAGGATCCCATCATCAGATCCTGATTTCATAACAATGGAACCAAATAGAAAGTATACCCTTTCAAACGAAAAAAAAAATCCAAATCGGTCCAGCCGTCTTCGAGTTTGAGGTTACATACATAAAAAAAAGTTTAAGACGAACTGAGAACCTTCTCCTTTTTTTTTGAAGTCGGTTAAAAAGCAATAATAACATCACAAAATAGAAATACGTACTTTTTATGAGAATGGCTTTTTTTTCGAAAATTTGCGCGAACTTTCTTCTAATAATATTTTTTTTTACATTTTCCCATAATAAAACAAATATTGAAAAAAAAAAAATGTTAAAGAAATATATATTGAACAATAAAAAGTAATTGTTGGGTATGCATAATAAATCGTACTCAAAAAAACAAAAAATATGACTTATGTTATTCAACGGATTGCTGCAATACATACGTACACAATAGATCGCGAATTATCGTTACCGGCGAAACGCTCCACGATGAGACGTGACCCCTCTCTGAGCTCCCGTGGACGACTGAATTTTCGACCGGTGTACGTTGCGTATGGTTCAAAATAGCGCGCAAATTAGAAGAAAAAATTAAAATTAAAACAACCAAGCGACATTTTTGAAATGTTAAAGCTGTAAATGATAGTATGATAATTAGAGAATAATATGAATTGAAGTTAATGAAAAAATTCAACAGTTTACTATCAAAATTCAGCGACGCACGAGCATGTTTTGTAAGGATTTTTGTCCAACTTTATGTATTTTTGTTTAATAAACTATAAAATATTTTTAAATTTTGCCAACTATGTTTGCTAACACATTTATTCTAGTGTTCATTACATATTTTTGTATGGTAATTAAAGTACTATTATAGGTTATATTCCTTTAGTTGTGAAGACCGTTTTGAGTTATTTTACTCGGCGCAGGCTTAACGCCATCGAGGGTGAGAAAAAGTGGCACTAGTCCCTCAGTTAGTGCAAGTTTTTTTTTTCAGTAAGTCAGTTAGGTGAACTTCTAACTACTAAGGAGCCCAATAACTTGACGAACAAGGACAAAAAGGGTCATCTGGCTAGGTCACGATATAGTACTCAAACTGCCAGACGTCATGAAAAAATACATTAATAGAAAAAAAAACACGAACATAATCCCCGCATTTACGTAAAATTCACTCAACAAAGTTAATTTAAAAAAATGTAATATAACATGATCATTTGCTGAAAACATTTGAGCAGCCCAATCCCAAATGTTTTTGTCCTCAATATAGTCTTTGACTGTGTAAAAAGCTTTATATCATAGCTTACACTTTATGAAAAATTTGAATGTATTAATGCTAAATGGCAAGGACTTTATCATAAAAACGTTTGCACTGGTTAATTCAGACACCTGCCTTAATTTATTCGATTTTTGACACGTTATACAAAGCTGTTTTTATTCGTAGTGTTTTCGTCATAATATCATTGTAAAAAAACTATTAAATATATTTATATTTTATGTGCATACCAAAGATTCTCATATATGTACTGAGAGCGCACTGTCATTATATTAATCTTTTTAAATTCATTTCTTCCTTAGACTTAATTTATAAAAAGGACTAATAGCCGTTTGTGTACAAAAATAGTGATCATATCAGCGGCATTCCCCCTTAACTAAATGCCGTATCCTGTCACACTATCTGGTTGCGCTGATATACGATTCTTTTCGTTTATATTTTTAATTATTGGCAACACGCATAATCGCTAATTGGTTAGACATTCCCCTTCCGCATATTATCCTTTCTCCCTTGCACTAGACCTTCGTCTATTCGAGAGTGAGGGAGAGAGACTATACCGCTCTAGAAAAATCGATCGCGTCTGGATCTTCCGATGGACAGGATCGGACCTTCAATGGCTGTCGAGTCGCGTTAGAGCACAAACGCATCGAATCGCATTCGAACGGTCGCGTCGTTTTGTGCGACCAATTCGTAGCAGAAGAACGGTTATACTGTGGTGGTGAACTGTGATCAGAGTGCTGGCAGTCCTGAATATCCTGGATTATCAAGGTTAGTGCTGCCTTTCCTATACGACGCTGGACTCTTATCTTTTGTTCCAACCAGCGCCGGTTCCCGTCAATTGTGTAACCGAAAACTTCTAAGTCGCATACGTTGCATTACCGCCCACCCATTTAATGGTCCTTCGAGCCGGATAATAATCAGCACAGCCATTCCCTAGAATTCGCTAGGTATATCGTAGTTTCGTATTCGTATTTCGTAGTCAACCCCGCATAGATACTTATTTGCCAACGCGTGGCAAGTAAGTACATCGTAATTCATTACGTCGTTTTCGTGTCTTCCTAGCTAATAATCGATTAGTAAGGAATTTCGCAACCCCGCTTAGTAGTTAATTATCGTTACTTGTAAAGTAAATACCAATCGGTCGAGTCAAGGTTACTCGAGACCGCGTCGCGCACCCGGCCGTTATTTCGCAAAACGGTGGGTAGTTACTAAATATCTTATAATAATTAGTTTGATATTCATAGCTCATAAATATGGCACCGACCGATATTACTCTTAAAAGATTGATAGCAAAGAGAGATCGTATCTTTGCTCGCATGCAGAGTATTGCAGATAAAATAAAACACATTCATTCGGATGAAAGCATTAAGGAATCATTTTTGTGCGACATCTCGTTAGTACAATCACTACGTGTGGATTTTGAAAGTGCTTTGGATGAAATTGTTATTCATGAGCTAAAATTAAACCCTGAATATGTTGTAGATTATCAATCGCTTTCTGCGTTCGAAGACCTTTTAGGGCGCATTTTACGGGCTGAGAAGAACCTGACGGCTCACTCTCATAGTGAGGTCCAAAGGTCACCTCGATTGCCGCCAATTGAAATACCCGAATTCAACGGAGATATTAAGAATTGGCCATTATTCGTCGCTAGTTATCGTAATGTCGTGCATAATAATGTTTCTCTAACAGACTGTGAGAAATTATATTATTTATTAGGTAAATTAACACATAAAGCTCGTACAATTTTCGCTGGTATTACCCCGTCTGCGGATAATTACCCACTCATTTTCGATTTGCTTTGTAAAAAATATGAAGATAGTCGACAATCGGCAACTTCATACTTAACTCAAATATTTGAATTTAAATCTATTACATCAGGTACCCCTAGTAGTTTCGAATCATTTATTGATAAGTTCGCTTCGTCGGTAGTTGCTTTAAAACATACAAAAGTCAGTGACCTTGCTGATTTTATATTGTTGCATGTCGCGCTTAAAAAACTGGACCCAGACACCGTTCGTACGTTCGAATCCAATTATCAATTAAAGTCGAATAGATCCGAAATCCCATTGTTTTCCGATCTAGTTAATTTCGTTAGTGATCATATAAAGGTTTTAGAACGAACTTCGATACCTGTTGCTCGAGTCAATACTAATAAAAGGCCTTTAGATCGTAAATCAACTAACGCATATGTGTCCAGTTCTCAACCAGTCGCTTGTAGTTTGTATAAGGAAAACCATGACTACATTTATAAGTGTACGGTTTTTAAGAGTTATAACCCCGATCAACGTTTTAAATTCGTTAAGTCAAACAACTTGTGTATAAATTGCTTAAGTAGTGGTCATCGCGTGTCTGCGTGTGAGTCGACGTCTACATGTAAAAAATGTAGGTACAAACATCATACATTGCTATGTTTTGGAAATAGGCCTGCGTCAAATATGTCGCCGTCACGCTCAGTCGAAGAGCCGAGCGCGGGTTCGATTCCCGCGAACTTGGATGTAGCATTATGCTCAAGTGCAGTCGGCCCTTATAAAGGCTCTAGAACTGTGTTGTTGGGTACCGCACGTATCGTTATTCTAGATTCTCGTGGTCACGAACATTGCGTTCGTGCATTGTTGGACAGCGCGTCTCAGAGTAGCTTTATTACTCGCGATTGCTGTCAACGTTTAGGATTAAACATAAATAATAGACCTACTTGTTCCACTGTTAGGGGTATAGGAGGTTCGAGTAAACCCATTCAAGGTTCCGTACAATTTAAAATTCATTCTCGTTTCGATCATAATATAACTTATGATATTGAGTCGTTGGTAATAGATAGGATTACCGAACGTCTGCCAACCGCGACAGTCGACACTTCGCGACTGTCTAACTTCGAAGACTTACCGTTGGCAGACGATACATATTATTCATCAGGCCCGATTCACGTATTGATCGGCGCTTCGATTTTTCCGCACCTGCTTTTGTCGAACAGAGTTCAAGGATCGACTTCGAATTTATCGCCGCTCGCATTAGAAACGGTCCTTGGCTATGTGATCGTAGGTGACGCACCAGCATGTACTGACGGTAATTCGACCGTATCGCATTGCTGTATCGCGGACACATTAGACTCTGCTGTCCGGAAATTCTGGGAATTAGAGGAAGTGAGTGTTCCCCCGGTATTCAGCCCGGACGACCAATTGTGTGAGGAATTTTACACCCGCACTACCACTCGGGATAGTGAGGGACGTTACGTAGTAGCTTTGCCTTTCAAGGCTGATGTCGAATCCCTTGGCAATTCGCGCCAAGCAAGTGAACGGCGGTTTTACTGCTTGGAAAGGAAGATGCAAGCTTCTCCACAATTAAGGGTCGCGTATGACAGTGTCATCCGGGAATATTTAGAAAAGGGCTACATTTCATCTACGAATCCTGATTCGGCGGGAAGTTCGTATTTTATTCCGCATCATGGTGTGATCCGAGATGATAAGGTCACAACCAAACTTCGTGTCGATCTCGATGGTAGTTGTAAAACTACTACCCGCATCTCGCTTAATGATCTCTTGTATGGTGGACAGAACCTACAAGGGAACTTGTTCAATATTATTATTGGTTTTCGTTTGTTTTCGATAGCGCTTTCCGCAGACATTCGTCAGATGTTTCTCAGCATTGGAGTCCGAGAATCTGATCGGCGTTTCCAACGCATTTTGTATCGCTTTTCCCCGCAAGAACCTTTACAGGTTTATGAATTTAATCGTGTCGTTTTTGGGCTTAAGTCTAGCCCCTTTCATGCACTTCGAACTATTAAGCAGTTGGCTGAGGATGAGGGTGACTCCTACCCTCAGGCCAAAGATATTGTCGCTGCGGGGTTGTATATGGACGACTACGTCCATTCCGTTCGCACGGAAGACGAGGGCATTTCCACCGCTTCGGAAATGATAGGTCTCATGAAGGCTGGTCAATTTGAGCTAGTTAAGTGGACCAGTAATTCCCAAGTCGTATTAGATTCGATCCCACCCTCGCACCGCCTGCCAGTTGTCAAGGAATTCGATGAGTCCGACCAACATAAAGTACTGGGCTTGTGTTGGTCACCTACGTCGGACAACTTCGGCATGAAAATTAATACTCCCGCTCAGATTTGTACTAAGCGTACAATATTGTCGTGTGTCGCTAAAATATGGGACGTCATGGGATTTGTCGCACCTGTTGTCCTGTACGCTAAACTTCTAATCAAGCAGTTTTGGCTGTCTGATTGTGACTGGGATGATACTCCACCTGAAGATATAGTCAGGCTGTGGATTCGCTTCAAAGAAGAGCTTCCCTTGCTCTGTAATATAAGGATCCCACGTCACGTTGGTATCGTCGGCGATAGTGTGGTCACTATATTGGCTTTCGCGGACGCCAGTGAGAAAGCATACGGGGGGGTTATTTACTTCCACGTTCAAAATAGTGATGGCAATATCGTTAGGTTGTTGACCGCTAAGTCGAAGGTCTCCCCTAAAAAGGTCGTTTCTCTTGCTCGTCTGGAGCTGTGCGCTATTCTTGTGCTAGCTCAACTCATAAAAAATGTCGTAGTCGCTTGTCAAAACCGCATTATATTTCGCAACATATTCGCATTTTCGGATTCAACAGTCGCTCTCTGTTGGGTACATTCGTCGCCCCATCGGTGGAACACCTTCGTGGCCAACAGAGTCTCGAAAATACAGGACGACTTATCGCCACAAAACCTGTATCACGTGTCCGGTACGGACAATCCCGCAGATTGTCTGTCACGTGGGCTCACACCTTCCCAAATCATTGATCATCCGCTTTGGTTCAGTGGTCCTCCGTGGGCCAGCTTAGACGTTTCGAAGTGGCCTGTCGTCCCCTTCAATCCCTCTTCGGTATGCGAAGTGCCCGAAGAGAAGAAACATTCGTTGCTCTCCGCTACACCAACCGAAAGATCTACTATTCTTTCTTTGGTCGATCGTATCTCGTCTTGGAGTAAATTACTTCGAGTAGTAATTTACATTTGTCGTTTTGCTAAACTATTGCCTATTGGTTACCGCATGGCGGCAGCGGATTACAACTTCGCTGAATTGCTCATACTTCGCGAGCTTCAACGCTTTTATTTCTCCACTGAGTTGGTTAAACTCAGGAAAGGCAAACATTGTAGTCCTGCTTTTCGACACTTAAAACCGTTTCTCGAAGACGGACTCATTAGAGTCGGAGGCCGTTTAAGAAACTCGGATTTAAGTTATGATGGGAAACATCCCATTCTGCTTCCAAGCAAGGACCTCGTTTTGAATTTGTTAGTCGATTATCATCATAAATTGAACTGTCACGCAGGTCCCGACCTGCTAATGTCGCTCTTGCGTCAGAAGTATTGGATCCTTTCTGCACGCAATTTAATTAGGAATAGGATCCATAAGTGCCTTCCCTGCTTTCGGCTGCGCCCTAAGCAGAGCTTTCCTGAGATGGCCGATCATCGCTCTTGTCGTATCGTTCAAACCGCTAAGCCATTCGTCCACACGGGCACGGACTACGCCGGTCCGTTTAAGGTTACGATGTCTCGCGGTCGAGGTGTTCGCTCCACCAAGGCCTACGTGTGTCTGTTCGTCTGCATGACTACACGCGCGGTGCACATAGAGCTCGCTGGGGATCTTAGCACAGCTAGTTTTATGGGCGCCTTTAAACGGTTCCTGTCAAGGCGTGGCCCGGTTAGTAGAATTTATTCCGATAACGGGACTAATTACATAGGCGCTAAACGGAAACTCTCGGAACTTCACGCATTTCTTTGTTCGAAGTACCATAATTCGGAATATGGTCATACATTAGCTATAAATCGAATAGATTGGTCACTCAATGTCCCGACGGCTAGTCACTTTGGCGGCAATTGGGAAGCTAATATTAAAAGTTTAAAGTCACACCTATATCGGGTCATAGGCGATACTATTCTGTCGTTTGAAGAATTAAGTACCGTTCTTATTCAAATAGAATCGGTAATGAACACTAGACCTCTTTGTAGGACACTCTCTAGTGATCCTTCAGAGCCGCTCGCATTGACTCCAGCGCACTTTTTGAATCTCACGCCTCTGAGATACTTGCCTGCCGAGGAAATAGACGAGAGAACTCTTACTGCTAGACACGAGCTACTAGATAAGTTAGTACAGTCGTTTTGGAAGCGCTGGAGAACTGGATATCTCCATACTTTGCAATCTCGCCGCAAATGGAACACGCCGGTCGATCCGGTCTCTGTCGGCACGGTCGTGATTCTTATATCCGACAACTCGCCCCCACTACACTGGCCTTTGGGTGTCGTGGAGGAAATTTTCCCTGACTCAACCGGAGTCACTCGTATCGTTCGGGTTAAGACAACCACTGGATCCTACTTGCGTCCCGTGGTGCGTCTTTGCCCATTGCCTAACCAGTAGTTTATTTAATTCGTCTTTAAGGTTAGGTTAATATTACTTATTAGGTATTTAGTTTCGTAGTTATAGGATAGTAATTATCGAATAGATTAGTTTTCTTGTGGTTTGCCTCACTCTTGAAGGCATCCCTTCAAGCCCGGGGGAATGGTTGCGCTGATATACGATTCTTTTCGTTTATATTTTTAATTATTGGCAACACGCATAATCGCTAATTGGTTAGACATTCCCCTTCCGCATATTATCCTTTCTCCCTTGCACTAGACCTTCGTCTATTCGAGAGTGAGGGAGAGAGACTATACCGCTCTAGAAAAATCGATCGCGTCTGGATCTTCCGATGGACAGGATCGGACCTTCAATGGCTGTCGAGTCGCGTTAGAGCACAAACGCATCGAATCGCATTCGAACGGTCGCGTCGTTTTGTGCGACCAATTCGTAGCAGAAGAACGGTTATACTGTGGTGGTGAACTGTGATCAGAGTGCTGGCAGTCCTGAATATCCTGGATTATCAAGGTTAGTGCTGCCTTTCCTATACGACGCTGGACTCTTATCTTTTGTTCCAACCAGCGCCGGTTCCCGTCAATTGTGTAACCGAAAACTTCTAAGTCGCATACGTTGCATTACCGCCCACCCACTATCGACATAACTAAAGTATACTTAACGGTCCTTTTAATCAGCTGATTGAAAAGACTTGTTATAATTTACTAAGTATAATTACTTAGCCACGATTTTTCTATATCTATATACAATAATACAAACGTAACACTAAATTATACCAACCATAATTCAGTGACTCACGGAGAAACAGTGAATTCAATAATTGTTTTCGTTCAAAATTATATTGTGTGGTACAATAATGCGTGAGCTTCAACGTTTAAAATAGATTCACTGTATAAGTTTTTAAGCTAACATGGTCACTAACAGTACCATTAGAACTTAAAACGGGATTACCATGTGTATGTTTTGTTTCGAGTTTCAGATATTTCTATTTATTATTCGATTTTTATTTTTTATTTGGTGTTTGAAATATCGGAAAACCGAAACAAAAGATACACATAGTAAATATCCCCTTTTATGTTCTAATGATAGATTCACTGTAATTACCAAGCTAACTGTATAAATTAACAAATCATTACAAAATATGAACAAATCCACCAGAATAATATCGTACAGTTTTTTTAAACACGGTTAGAACCCCAACACTGATCATTCCCGCTATCCCCCACCCACTTATCCCGATTATTCCCGCTGTCCTACTAGCTGCTTAATAGAATGGGGGATAATGGAAATGATAGGTTATCCCCTACTGACGGACATTGCAAAGATTTATTTAAATGAGTTGCAATGACCACGAGTGGGGGATAAACGGGTAGGAGAACTGGGGAACAATGTGAATGATCGGACTACAATAAAACTTGTACTGAAAAAGCACGGCACACTATACCAAACCCAAGATAATTTTGAAAATCAGAATCATAAGAGTGGCCCGCCAAGAATCCCCGAAGCATTGAACTTCGACACGACGATTCTCGGAGAAATAATTGAGCCGTCTGGAATTTCTCAACTAAAACTAAGAAGAAATACTGATACTGAAACTACTGATTACCTTTGATACTCCGGTATCGGCATTCACTGTCTCGGTGGTCTAGTGGTCGCAAGCGCGACTGCTGAGCAAGAGATCTCAGGTTTGATTCCCGGGTCGGCAATAAGTGCTATTGGGATTTTCTGATATAAGTTTCTCATTTGAAGCACGGAGTTTGGAAATTGGCCGTGTGATACACCCGTGCCTTGGAAGATCTCTGATCTCTCTCCAGTCGTATCGGATCACCGTCTCATCGGGCTATGAGAGCAAAGGAATAAAGAGTGCACCTATACCCACGCACATTCTTGTGCATATCTCCTGCGCAGATGGCTAATCAAATCAATCTTCGGAAATGCTCGGTAATCATCGGAAGCAGTGGAGACATATTAAATGTTCAAAACTTTAATAAAAGTTTTTTTTCTAACTAGAGGTTATTTTTTATAATCTGTAATTTTTAGTACTGCGTAAAATACGATTGGACCCGAAATAAATAAATATGCTATTTCATTTCCCAACACTGTACGACGTACGTAGTTCCAAAATGTGGTGCCAGTGTACCTTGTATTTTGCGGGAAAGTTCTACCGAGTTACCGCGGCCCCGGAAATTTAGGGCAGCCGAAGGAACAGGGTGGATTTTTAGTCAGTAGAAATCTGACACACCCTTCCGCTTGACCCAGAGCGGAAGAAGTCATTCAATGATATTCCCACCCCAAAAAAAAAAGTGTACCTTGTATGGTAAATATCCATACTTTAATATTATAAATGCGAAAGTAACTCTGTCTGTCTGCATGTTACCTTTTCACGCCTAAACCGCTAAACCGACTCAGACGAAATTTAGCATGGAAATAGTTTAGGACCCTGGGAAGGACATAGGATAGTTTTCATCCCGGAATTCCTACGGAATCGGGAATTACGCGGGAATAACCTCCCACGCGAACGAAGTTGCGGGCAAAAGCTAGTTTGATTATAATTATAATAAAGACCTCATTAATTTTCACAACCGTAGGTATAATATCGTGAATCCCCGTAGTTACAAGCACTACTTACCAGGCGCGTGCATAGGATTATGACAGGGCATGCGGCGGAGTAAAAACACACAAAAACTTCTTCTTTTATAGATTTTTAGCATAGCCACAGCCACGCATCGCCACCATGCTACGATGCGTGGCTATGCTAAAAATCTATAAAAGAAGAAGTTTTTGTGTGTTTTTACTCCGCCGCATGCCCTGTCATAATCCTATGCACGCCCCTGCTACTTACTTATAGTTTACTTACTTAGAGTTGTATGTTGTGAGTTCGAACCATATCAGCTGTAATTTTCATCGTCACTACTATTCTCAAGACGGTTAAAGAAAACAATCATGTCTTACGACCTAAAATCGAAAGATCCGATATGAGAAATCCAATAACCCACACTTGCACTGCATGGTGGCTATACGGCTTATTCCCACTAGAGAGCAGAAGCCTCTTCTGACACAGCATTGGGAATATTACAGGCTAAATATGTTTGTATTATCTTGCTATTTATACTTAAAAACAAGATCAACTAGAGATCTTCGTAAGAAAACGTCAAAAACTGTCGCCAAAATACAATATTAAAAGCCCTCGAATCATAAAACTTATCTCATAACAGTACACGGAGTTAAGGCCGGTGTAAAGACATCATTTACAGAGACAAAATAAGGATCATAGTCCCGAACCGTCGTTAAACAATTTGTAAGGTCGTATAAACTTATCCAATCTTGTCTGACTGAGTGGACGAGGCAATATATGTGGTATGACTCCTGAAATTTATTGACTGTTTGGTTCATTAGTTGTATGGTAAATACGTAATAGTTCACGAAAGGGTAGCTTGGAATTAGCGGTATGTTATTTATGCTCTTGTTATGTCGGTTTTAAAGGTTTCGTAGTAAAACCATTATAGTGTCGCAGAGTACCACATTATGTTAAAGTCATATCTTCCCTACCAACCAAACTATTAATTTTGGATTTCTGAGTAGTATCCCCATTTATACAACGTGTAACTTAAAGGGTATATACATATTAAGTGCACAGCTTCTTTGGATGATAACAAATGATATGGCAAGGGTTTTGTAATCCTATGTCTACATGTGTGGAACTTATTAGAAATTTCAATAATACATTGATACCAGAGAACGAATCTTTCAAATTAAGAAGAACGAAGAGAATTATCGTGTTATTGCCAAGTCACGTGGAAAGTTATTAACCCTCGAAGTGCTCTGACAGGTCTGTTATGATTGACATTCAAGAAACATATGAAACCGATAATTTGGTATATTGATACCAAATTACTGACACTGTGCATAGAGTCTCAATACCAGATATTGTCTTCAGTCCTTGTGGATAGACATAGGGTTTTCATGACACGTTGTATAACGAAGTTAAAACTTTATTAATAATAATCTACCAACCTTCAAAATGTAATTAGAAATTAAAATAAATATTCCTAATATAATTATTTGCTTAGCCTTTTCACGAACTATGTTTGGGTCGGCTTTCAGTCTAACCGGATACAGCTGAGTACTAGTGTCTGACTTTCTTTTGACGACTGTCTTTCTGACATCTACAACTCAGTAGCTGGATAACACGATACCACTTGGCAAGACTGGGGTCTTTTTTTCCGGGTCGAAAGATCATCGAATGACTTCTCCGCTCTGGGTGGAGTGAAAGAAAGTGTCAGACTTCTACTGACTGAAAACCCACCCTGTACGTCGATTCTGTAAAACTCGAACAACAACTCGCATCTCACATAGCTATTCACTGTCACTTCGCTTATGATTCAAAGTGACCTTCATTTTGCATTCTGTAAACAGCATCGAAGTGACGGAGGAATTACCTTACCGAATGCCACTTCCCACGTCATCTCATACTTTATCTGTCCAAATCTTTAGTTCGCAACTCGCTGACACGCTCGCAAGGGTAGCGCTAGTGTAAATTATTCGAATTAACAACCGAGTTTTTAGAATGCCAATCAATAAACTCACAGCGGATTCAGATTCGAAGTTTAGAATAAGGTCTTACAGAATAACACAGCTGTTTCTTGAGCTGCCCTTAAGTTCCGGAGCCACGGTATCTCGTTACAACCCCGTCAGGCAATAGCCCTATTGGGCCCCGTCACTATAATATTGCTGACAACTCTTTGAGGCGCGCGTGGGACACTACGCGCCGCCGTCGACCCGGGCCTGGTCCTTACTGGACGGTGAGCTACTCCCGCTCGCCGTCCACAAGCCTGCGACCCATAACGACTGTTGTAGCCTGAACATATAGAAATGGCTTAACGTGCATTCCAAGAAACGCGCGGAATCTTGATATGAAATAAATTCCATAGAAACAAATCAATATCTATAAAATGTATTAGGATCGCAGTAAATAGGAAGATTTGCATATCTTCAAAATATGCCATTTACACCTTAATTCTGGGTGACAAGCTTTAGTAGTACCTGCCTAGTAATTAGGTACAATAGGCCCTCTCTTTCTAGTCGGTTCATTATGTCTGGTAAATGGCCGCCACTCTGATGGGGTTGCATCGCGATTGGATGATTTGCGTCCATCGGTTCTATTCCAAGGCATTTCTTATGACCATGTAGATTATGGAAGATGAGTGCCTCTCACTTAATTGGTTCATCTTGTTGATTAACGACCGCGTGATCTTTTGCCTTCGGTATTCCCAGCTAGCCCCAGTCCAGTTTAGTTAGGTACAATTTTATTGACACTTTAAGTTTGTCAATCTTAAAGCGTACCTATAAATTTCGATTACTTATAAGTGAAAGAGCTAATATCATAAGCCATTAAGAACGTAACCTGGATATTATTCTAAACTTCCAGAAAAAAACATACAATTTTAAACTTTTAGCGACAGAAGATAAAGACTTTTCTTCCTATTGTGTCTAATCCTTTAGTAAACTGTTAACTAGTTAGACATCATAATTAAGGAGTCAAATGAAATAAGACGTAACAAATTACTTCAAGGTAAGTTTCGGTTCGTTAAATCCTTAAAACTTAGATCGTTAATTTAAATGGAACACTTAAGCTTTTAGGCATTCAGTATAGTTTTAATTTATTTTAGTGCCTCCTTCGTTTCAGTTTTGATTTACTTAACTTTTAAGTTTTTAAGTTAGTGTTGTTCGACAATTATTACTGTCGATAGTTGTAATTTTACGATTTCTTTCAATATTATGAAATTCTTATCTTTGATCTTAAACTTTTACAAGATTATGAGACAGCAACCTTAAATGTATTTTTTTATTTGTTTATTTCATGACAGCAACAAAAGAATATAATAGAATACATTTATTTCAGACTTAAAAAATTCTCCATGTAATGTTAGTAACAAAGGTCTTATAAACTATGTTAGTGTTCATGTCATTCTCTAAAATTCACATATAAATAAAATAAATTCCAATAAAAATCCAATAATGTCAAAAAATAAAATAACAATGATATAGATAAAAACAAAAAATAAAAAACATTGCGTCATCTCATTACGTGTAGCCGAATAAGCCTCCGTAGCACTGCAGACTCCGGCCTTTCTGATATCATCTTCAGAATTCCGTTGGCGCTCCCCCGGTTCCTACACATCAGAGATGCTGCTTTTTTACGCATTATGGCATAACAATCACAACGAAAACATAATAATTGTTGTTAAATACATATGGAAACGGAACTTCACAAAAATTCATGATAGTGCAAACTTCAACTTTAATCGATAATAGCGTAATGACAAAGGTGTTCTACCCACAATGCTAGTACTCTTCTTTTAAGAAAATAAAAAAGAAGAAACTTATTGTAGATTACCTTTTATTTAAAGTCAAGAATTCAGAGAGTTTTCAAGTAAACACTGGTTCTCGCATGTGTTAATTGCAGTTTCTGACAGAGGTTAAAATTAATGACCAAGACGATTGGCAAACCGTAAGAAAATATCAGTTTCAATTCGATAAAACAAAAAAACATTTACAATCATTTTAACCCACATTCTTGAACACCAAGACACGGCACAACTATCTATAGGCCATACAGGTATTTGTACAGGTGCGGAATTGAATCGACGACACAAAGCACAGCTGTAAATCGCTCAACCTCTACGCCTACCGTGTCGTCATATACATAAACTAGCTTGTGATAGCGTCCGCGTGGGAAGTTTTTCCCTTGTAAATCCCGATCCCGTGGGAATTTCGCACCTTTTACCTTTTTTTTGGGTTGGGAAAATCATCGAATGACTTCTTCCGCTCTAGGTCAAGCGGAAGGGTGTGTCAGATTTCTACTGACTAAAAACCCACCCTGTTCCTTCGGCAGCCTAAATTTCCGGGGCCGCGGTAACTCGGTAGAACTTTTCCGCAAACCCCGGCAGGCAATGGCCCTATGAGGCCCCGTCACTGGTGTCATAACATCTACCTGCATGCCAAATATCAGCCCGATCCTTCCAGTGGTTTGGGCTGTACGTTGATAGATCACTATGTCAGTCAGTCAGTCACCTTTGAGTTACATATATTTAGATGGAGAAAGTTGGCAGCTATTGTTACCTTAAGAGCCGTCATTGTTATCATTATTTCAGTACATTAACAGATCTTTAATTATGCGGTTAATATAACGTGTAGGTACTTTCATCGATACAATTAGCTCTTGCTGCTAAATAATTATAGCCGCAAGGGTCGATCTGCAAGGTTAAGCAGCGCTTGCTGAGGTTGATGAAGTTGGATGACCATCCACTTTCCGTGATACGAAAAAATCTCGATATTTTAAGAAATATCGAGATTTTTTCGTATCACGGAAAGTACGTTGAGCTGTTGGTCCTGGCTCAGAACAGTTGTCAGTCACAAGCCAGAATTTTTTTATTATCGTATTGTGTTACCCAACTATAGGGTTGTGAAGGTAAAATAGGCAGTCACTTCATGTAAAATACTCTGCTATATTCGGTTAGACTAGAAGCTGACCTAGACATAGTAAATAAAAGAACTGAGCAGATGAAGATCATGAATTTGCGCAATGTACAATGCTATATTCACTCAAGTACCTAGTCAATTTACATCCCAAAAGCATCATTAAAATTCAAATCTCAATATTAAAAAATCCACATTAAAATTCAAAAAATATATTGAAAAACCGACCAAATTATTCGACAGTCATGTATAACAAAGGATTCGCGTCAAAGAAACGCTATTAGCATAATTTTCGAGCCCTCCTGATTGGAGCTCATTGTTACCTACATCCAACGCCTAATCAAAATATTTTCACAGACCTCCTTACAGGCATGCTATAGACTCATTTAGGTGTTCGTAAATTATATGAAATGCCAATTTGAGGTATTTTCGAGTAATTTCGTAGCACTTTGTTATAATAACAGTTATTTGGCTAGGTATAGGCGTAAAACGTTGGACAAACAAATTGTAAGGCAGTAACTTCAAGATGGCAACCAATTAGAACGGGTTCCTTCCATAATTTCGGCTTAGTTGGACGGGTTAACAGTAATACTTGTGGGATGAAAACCACATTGCTCGGCAAAGATATGAGATATGCCTAGTTTTAGTTAGTGAAGGTATCAGAACTATTTACTTATCGGCGACTAGCAGTGTATGAAAGCAGCTACCGCTAATCAGATTAGTTTTTGGTTAACACAAGTCATACTAACAACTATCGTTGACAAAAGAAAAAGTATCGAATCAGGCTACTTGACTACTTGTACAATATTTAGTAGGTATCTCATTATTGCAGAATGCAATAACCGCAGCCAAGTCTGGTGATCGAACATGCAACTCGAAACTAAAGTAGACACCCCGTGTTTGGCCCCTCGTAAATAAATATTTATTTATTTAAACTTTATGTACCATAGTGGTACAGGGGCAAATTATTAGTTGAATATATAACGTGTAACGGAAATCATATATCTATGCAAAAATGGCTGAAGACAACATCTGGTATGGAGTCTATGCACAGTTTCAGCTTAAAATAAAGGACTCAAAGAATTGATATCAAATTATCGGTTTCATATGTTTCTTGAATATCAATCATTAAAAATCTTGTTACACCACTACAACTTTCCACGTCACTTGCCACGATAATTCTCTTCGTTCTTCTTAATTTTAAAATTCGGTCTCTGGTATCAATGTGTTGAAATTTCTAATAAGTTCCACATATATGTAGACTGGATTCCAAAACCTTTGCCATATCGTTTCTTATTTTCCAAAGAAACCGTGCATTTAGTATGTATACACCCTTTAAATTACACGTTGTATAAAATTCATATAATTATACACAATGCAACATTTAAAACTTATCCTTAAACTTAGTTTTAAAATATATTCAGGACCTGCAAATAAATAGACAGAGATATACAAAAAGTATCTAGGGCAGCCATGACTTTATACTATATAAAGCTAGATTACCACTGACTGACTGACTGACTCACTCATTGACATAATTGTTCTCCCAGATGGTGGATGGGGAGGTGGGTATATTTTGACAGATTCGTAAACAAGTAACTCTCAAACCTACGGGAAAAGTGCCAAACCTCCCCTTTCCCCCCCCCTTCTCCCCCCTCCCTAGCGTATCTCGGAAACTACGAGACCCGTATTTTTTTTTTTACGGATTCGTATAGAGGAGGCTCGGTAAAGTAAAAACCATTTATCAAAGTTGCCCCCCCCCACCCCCCTTCTCACCCCCTTTAGGCGGATCTCGGAAATTAAGAGACTTGGAACATTTTTTTTTTCAGATTCATTTAGAGGGGCAATGCTTTAGTCAAAATACTTCTGCAACCCCCCCCATCACACCCCCCCATCTTTTTTTTTTTTTTTTTTTTTCACAATCACGCGAGGTGCTTGCACCTCGCGCAACACGCAAATACTAAACCCCCCCATCTCCCCCATCACGCCCCCCCCCTTTTTTTTTTTCACAAGCACGCGAGGTGCTTGCACCTCGCGCAACACGCAAATACTAACCCCCCCCATCTCCCCCCATCAACCCCCATCAACCCCCCCCTTTTTTTTTTTTTTCGCAAGCACGCGTGGTGCTTGCACCTCGCGTATTTTTTTTTTTTACGGATTCGTATATAGGAGGCTCGGTAAAGTAAAAACCATTTTTCAAAGTCACCCCCCTTGCCCCCTTCTCACCCCCTTTAGGCGGATCTCGGAAATTAAGAGACATGGAACATTTTCTTTTTTTCAGATTCATTTAGAGGGGCAATGCTTTAGTCGAAATAATTGTGCAACCCACCCCCCATTTTTTTTTTTTAAAGTGAACAAGCACGCGAGGTGCTTGCACCTCGCGCAACATGCAAATACTAGTTTATCTTATACATTTAATAGGTCCAAAATTACACGGGAGCACAAGCGATGATAGGTCAACGACGAAACACGCTCGCCTTGAAAAAACTACTGCCTGCTTAAAAGACGATAGCTAAAATTGGGTTGTATCAAGTTAATAAACTTGAAGACGCCCAGGTTTCGGCTAACAGTAAAGACAGAATACTTCAAAGAATTCCGCTCTTTAGCTGTACCCACAATGAGAGTATTCCCAAAACATTTTGTGCACATAGGCACATGTACCAGTGGAACATTGACATAAATACTTACGTCTTGTGATTTTGTACAATGCTGAAGCACAATCCTCGAAGTAAATTGATACTGAACATAAGAACCGACAGGCTAGCATCTCAACATCGATGTTAAGGGCTTTGAACCTTGATTCGTTGAGTGTATCATTTATTTATTTACACTTCATGCACATAGGTACAGACGCCAGCACATCAAACTACAACAATCTGTCAAATTTCTTTAATAGATATTCAACTTTATTGTTAAAGAAATTAGATTCAAGGTTGATTGGGAAAATGTGACAGTTTCGGGTAGCTTCATGTGCTGGCGTCTGTACAAAGGCGGACTTAATACCGTTGAATGCACGTAAAATGAAGAATTAACAAAGTCAGAAGTATGGGAAGGGCAAAGTAAGAGAGGATTATTGAAAGAACGTAAATTCCTATCGTGTGAAGAATAAAGATATTGAAAATGAGATATTAAATAAGAAGGAGGACTGGGAGAGTTAAGTAGAGATCATTGATGTTTTTTTTTTCGGTGGCAAAAGCATCAAATGATGCTGTGACGTCTGACAGGGGAGAATGGAATAAGAAAACGTGTTACGCCGACCCCAAGTAACTGGGATAAAGGCAGGAAGATTATGATGATGATAAGTTTGGTATGGATTTCCGCAAAGTAACGCCTGATTCCTTTCTGTATGAGACCAGACCTCCATACATCGTTGAGCTTGAGTATAGCAAGACGTCTGAGCAGCTTCAATTTAAAGTAAAATTCTAAATATACTTAAGATTTTTATTCTTATATTGCCAGTATCCACACTATCGATGCTTCTTCGATACAGATTCAATTCAAAGTTTCCGAAAAGCTAGCTATGTCGGAGCGGAACGCTTTCGCTACGAAAATTGACACTTGAAACTTTGCTCCAAGCATAAAATTTCAAATACTTGGATGTAGTTAGGGACTGATGAAAGTTCAATTAGCAGCCATGTTATCAATATTGTCTTTGTTGATATTAGATTCTTCATTATTGCCGAAATGTACAAATTATATTCTATATTGATGGTGGAAGGTCAATTTTTATGCATGCGTTTTAGATAATTATTTTCTAAGCTAACAAAAACCTATTGTATTTGTTTACACATCAGTGTTTACTTTTTATTGCATATGCTACCTGACGATTTTATCTATACTAATATAAAGAGGTAAAATTTGTTTATGAGTTTCTATGTAATCTCCGGAACTAACGATCCGATTCTAAAAACTTTTTCCTTGTTGGTATTGGTAGGTGAATTATTGTTGAGTGCTATAGGAAATAAATTATTTTGAAATCCACGCAGATAAATTCGCGGGTGAAGTGCTAGTACACATTAAAACATGATACTACTACAGTATTAATAAAAAAATACAAAAATGATGTTAAAATATACAATAAATGCTTCACCACGCACACAATATTTTAATACTTCACCACTACTTACATAATTATTATGTAAGTTATAACAATATTATGTGAGTTAAACTAACGTACTTACATAACATATGCAGCATTTAGGTTACATAATGTACACTTTATCATTACAAGTAGTATCTTAATGATATCAAAACCTAGGTAGCGGGTAGTCAGTGCAAAAATACAAGTAAACAGCCAAACAAGCGGCGTCGAATAGTAAGCGAGCTATCGTTATGTTGCGTCGCGGAGGAAATACTGATGGGTGGCGATAACGACAGTAGTACGTGCGGGCATGAGATAATGTAGTAAGCCTTCTTAGCCGATTGCAGATATTAGACTTTTTTTTTTTATTAATAGGCTCGCGTTTGACCACTATCTCACCTGAGGGTAAGTGATGATGTGGTCGAAGATGGAGCGCGCTTACCTAGAAGTAACCTATTCACTCTTGATTTAAAGACCCCAGGTTATAGCTATCGGGAAACCCAGACTCCGGTAGGGAGTTCCACTCCTTAGCCGTACGCACAATGAAAGAATTCCCAAAACGTTACTATTACTATGTGATGGGTTTTTATTGACTTTGGAGACTTACAAGTTAATTATTACTTAGTATAAAATAGTATCCACTAATCATGATACTGTAGCGTTAGAGATTGATGAAAATAGTTCAACAGTATCTTTGGAGTAGAAAGTTAGATCTTTTTTTAATCGTGGAATCTCTGACTAGCTTCGTTAGTGCAAATTTAGACCTTACACAGCTTGGCGATTAGGTTATCACACTAATTGAAGTCACGTACTCTATATTAGGTATTTTATAATATATGTACAATTAAAATAATTTAATAATAATAATAATACATAATAAATAATCTGTGGCCCGGCTGTCAACAAGCACGTCAAAAATTTTTTCAACCCGATTTTATTAATAATTTTGATACAAAATAGTTATTTAAAATGTTCGATAAAACGAAAATAGTAAAAAAAAAAACGACTACTACTACTACTATTAATCCCACACTACATCTACTATATACTATATCTATAAAAATGGACTAATGCGAAAGAAAACATCGTGCATTGAAAACCATGTTGACCAGAAACCGGGCACGATTGCTCAGAACTACACGCCCAAGATCTTCGGATTCGTCGCTCAGCTCCGCCTCGCAGCCGCCGGGACCAGCTCCAGCCGTGAGTGAAGAGACTCCGGCCGCTGCAGTTGCGTCGAGCTCGAGCGACGAATACTTCTCGCCGCCGACGACACCACCACCTGCGCGTCGACGGGGAAGAGGCCGACCTCCGGCCAGCTTGGAATCCCGAGGCCCGCCGGCTTCTGATAGGGTTCCCGCTGCCGGTGGAAGTGTGCAGCGCATGCGATGGACTCAATCCATTAATGAGAACGTCATGCGCTCATACTATGGGGCTACAGAGGGGGGAACTAACCTGACTGCGTACCGTGGTCGGATGCTCTCTCTGTTTCAGGTACTTGAGCCAACTGTCAACGTTTCGGCTCAGCGTCTATCGGATCAAGTGCGTGTCATCCAACGTAACCATATGTTGGATGAAGCCGTACTTGATCGCCTCCGTTCGGAAATGAGTAGCTGTGTCACTTCACATCCGACGCCGACTGTGGTGGTACCACCACAGCCCAACATCCAAGTTGAGGAGAGTAGTGACAGAGTTACAAACGTAAGTACCCAGTATAATGAGCAATTGAGGAGTGCTTTGGAGTGTGCTATTCGGGAATATCGCAATATGCCGCCTGAAATAAGACCACGCTTACCTCGTTTGCCCATGCATAATAGGAATAGGGCACTGGTGGCTGCTCTGGATTCGCAGTTGTCAGACTATTTTGATAACTGCGAAGACCTCGCCGATGCCCACTCTGTCTTATACTGCGCAGCTGTCGCGGCATGTCGTGTAGCTAATGTTAAAATTCCTAATGACATAGCTACACGACCTAAACCCGCTGTGCCAGCTTGGCAGTGTAGGATCGAGCGCCGTATTGGTGAGGCCAGGGCACTCATCGGAAAACTTCTTTGCTTTAGGGGGGGCAACAATCGCCCGAGAGTGATGCGCTTTGTGAGACGGGCGTTTTTGGGAACCAATATTCACCCACAAAATTATATGTCCTGTGTCACAGAGCGCATCGACTTCCTAAAGCAGAAGGTGTATGCATGGGCAAACCGTATTCGGAGGTATGGACGGCGTGTGGAGCGATTCGTCCAGAATCGCACATTCCGAAGTAACGAAAGGTGCGTATATAGGGCTTGGGAGCGACCGGAGCAAGGTGCGACTGATATGTGCCTACCTGATGATGACGCCTTATGTACATTCTGGCGCAACATCTGGTCGGTACCTGTCAGTCACACCGAAGGCGATTGGACTCGGGAGGTCGAGCGAGTGTGCGATCCAATACCAGAAATGGGGGCAATCACTATCAGCCCCCAAGATGTAGCCCATGCAGTCCGTCCGCTGCCTAATTGGAAGTCTCCAGGGCCGGATGGACTGCATAACTTTTGGATCAAGTGGCTAACAAGATCGCACGCCCGCTTGGCGTCTCAGTACCAATCTGCCCTAGAATCTGGCTCGCTACCTGAGTTCTTTACCACTGGAGTTACCCACCTGCTCCACAAATCTGGTAGCACCGCGGAACCCAAAAATTATAGACCAATCACGTGTCTACCAACGGTCTATAAGGTTCTGACATCCATTTTGAGGGTTAAAATTAACAAACACATTGAAGACAATCACATCATGTCTACCTCTCAAAATGGATGTAAGAATGGATCCCGCGGTACTAAGGAGCTACTCCTCATTGATATGGCCATTAGCCAACAGGTTCGACGTTCCAAAAAAGATCTGTCGACATGTTGGATAGATTACAAGAAGGCCTATGACTCAGTGCCCCATACATGGCTCATGAGGGTGCTGGAATTGTATAAAATTAATGCAACTTTACGCACCTTTCTGACATCATGTATGGGACAATGGAGGACAGTTCTTCGCTATCCAGGATGTCGATATATCCCAAGGTACAGCGAACCGGTAAGGATCGAGCGAGGTATATTTCAGGGCGATAGTTTGAGTCCGCTTTGGTTTTGCTTAGCCTTGAATCCTCTAAGCACACTGCTGGAGAATTCAGGCCTAGGCTATAGGTTGAAAAGAGGTGGTCAGGTTATTTCTCACCTCCTTTACATGGATGATTTAAAACTTTTTGGCGCCACTAGTCTACAACTGACGGAACTACTGAAGGTAACTGAAACTTTCAGTAGTGCCATTAGGATGGAGTTTGGTGTCGACAAATGTGCGATTATGCATGTAAAGCGAGGGGAGATTGTGGAATCCGTGGGATCTCAACCCTCGAATTCCATAAACCTGAGAAGCCTCTCCCCAACCGAAACCTATAAGTATTTGGGAATGTCGGAAGCGTTAGGTATCAATGAAGTTGACATGAAGCAATCGCTGAAGGAGCGCTTCTTTGGACGCCTAAAGAAGGTATTTAAAAGCCTTCTATCGGGCGGAAATAAGGTGCGTGCCTTCAACGGTTGGGTCATGCCAGTGTTAATATACTCTTTCGGCGTACTCAAATGGACTCAAACTGAACTTGACGCCCTGGATAGGCGAGTTCGTACATTGCTGACTGCATATCGAATGCATCACCCACGCTCGTCAGTGATGAGGCTGTATATCCCGCGGAAATGTGGAGGTCGAGGCTTTTTGAATGCTAAAACTCTCCACAACCGCGAGGTATACAGTCTCAGGGAACATTTCCTTGCTTCTGAAGTGGGTATGCATCGAGATGTAGTAGCAGTGGACAAGGGACTCACCCCGCTTTCCTTGGCTAATGAGAACTGGCGCAAACCTGCAGTGCTGGACACTAACGATAGAAGGGGGATATGGCAGAGTAAGGAGCTACACGGACGTTTTTTCCGGGCCCTTCATGGGCCCGATGTAGACCAATTAGCGTCCGTAGCTTGGTTGCGCTTCGGTGACCTCTTTGGGGAAACCGAAGGTTTTGTCTGTGCAATTATGGACGAAGTTATCATGACGAACAACTACCGGAAATTTATTGTGAAGGATGGCACGGTTGACATGTGTCGGGCATGTCACCGTCCGGGTGAATCAATCCGTCACATTATCTCTGGTTGTTCTCGTCTTGCTAATGGAGAATACTTGCATAGGCACAACCTTGCAGCCAAGATTATTCATCAGCAACTTGCTCTGAAATATTCTCTTGTGGAATCGGAAGTGCCGTACTATAGGTATGTGCCCGACCCAGTTCTCGATAATGGCCTTATCACATTATACTGGGATCGGTCCATCATCACTGACAGGACTATTGTAGCCAATAAGCCTGATATAGTGGTGG
Organism: Tholera decimalis; assembly: GCA_943138885.2. NCBI lineage: Eukaryota > Metazoa > Arthropoda > Insecta > Lepidoptera > Noctuidae > Tholera > Tholera decimalis. The sequence goes on along the minus strand of OW964552.2, from coordinate 18,368,324 downwards.
TGGACCGAAACGAGAGGCGTGCCATGATTGTCGACATAACCATCCCGCATGACGAGAACCTCGTGAAAGCCGAGAAAGATAAGCAAATCAAATATCTTGACTTGGCGCATGAGATTGTCGACATGTGGGATGTGAACTCGGCAGTCATTGTACCGATAGTCATCTCAGCCAATGGCTTAATAGCCAAGAGCCTCGACCAACACCTTAGGAGGCTCTCGTTAGGCGGCTGGATCAAGGGCTTGCTTCAGAAAGCGGTACTCCTGGACACGGCGCGTATCGTTAGGAGGTTCCTCTCTCTAGAGCCCTGACTACCGGTAGCTTGGACCCTGTTCCCGATACCGGTGGGCTACTATTTTTTATATTTTTAAATGTTTTTTTGTGTTTTATAGAAATATTTAAAAATGTAATTTATATGTGTATAATTAGGAATAAAGGAAATAATAATAATTTAATTTAATATTATAGCCGTGGGACCTCTTTTTCCATTTTAATATTTCACAACATCATGTATTGCATAAATGTAATCAGCTGACCAATCACTCGGCGCATGCTCCGCCGGCGCCAGCGCCGCGACGTTGCCATTTTTACAGGTCGGTAAACTAATATTATAAAGGATTATTTATTTTTTACCAATAACGCCATTTATTTTGTTTGGAAAAATGCATTTTCTTAATTTAAGTAAAATTATTTATTTTATATTTTAACGGACTGGTAACAACTTGTAATACCTGCTGTAATGTTGTACAATTTAATGTAATAACCTAATTGCCACCCTGTATATATGTGTACTAGTACTCACGCGGGGCTTCGCTCCCGTGGATTCTATCACGGTAAAAACATAACTCTCCTTTTTTGCAGTCGGGTAAAAAGTAGCCTATAACCTTCCTCAAGCTTCAAGCTACTTCCATACCAAATTTCATCCAAATCCACCCAGTACTTTCGAAGATTAGCGCGTTCAAGCAAACAAACAAACAAACAAACAAACTTTTCCGCTTTATTAGTATAGAAGATAGATAGATAGATAGAAGATGTAAGTATATGAAGTCGAGAGCAGTGGTAACGGGCATGAACTCATAATTTGCGAATTGCAGGTTGTGAGTTCGATCCCATCCAGGCACGTTACTCTCTTTAAATTATATCAACACCACTGCTCTCAAATCGGTGAAGGAAATATCGTGAGGAAACCGGCATCGGCATGTCCGAGGCCATATAATATATAGACGCTCCATACATGAAAATATGCCTCTGGTTAGACTAGAAGTCGTCCCCAAAATATTTGGGAAAAGGCTAAACAGATGATGATGATGCTTTGGTTCGGTCGATGCTCTCCACCTTCACAGGCGCCAGGAAACTCTGTCCTGGTTGCGGTAACAATTCATCTTTGGTAACGGTTTTCCATCATATAATTTAATACGATAACTGACAAATGCTTGCACTGTCTGGACAGGTCCGCTCAAATTTGCGTGGTTATTTCCTCAAAAAAATACCACAGACATGAACCTACATGCTTCTCATATAAAAATACAAATTTTCTGGACTTTAAAATAGACTTTGACCTCTGAGTTTGGTTCGGTGTTTCTTCTCAGAGTAGTCAGTTAGGAAATACCGGCCTCATCCAGCTAAACTTAACACGCAAAAAAACATGACGTGTAAAAGTGTTATTTATAACCAACTAGCTTTTGCCCGCGACTTCGTTCGCGTGGGAGGTTTTCCCGCGTAATTCCCGACCCCGTGGGAATTCCGGGCTAAAAACTATCCTATGTCCTTCCCAGGGTCCTAAACTATTCCCATGCCAAATTTCAGCGCAATCGATTCAGCGGCTTAGAGGTGAAAAGGTAACAGACAGACAGACAGAGTTACTTTCGCATTTATAATATTAAGTATGGATTTACAAAATAAATATTTCATTTCACATGGCTGGCGGTCTTCTTCAAACTTTTTTCTTCTCTGGGATAGCCAGTGCGTTTTAACTGTGTATCATTTTACTATTGTAACTATATCATATTATTTAGAAAATGAAACTCACCACTGTTGCTAGAGGTGCTCAGCATCTAATGACTCCTTACACTCTGGATGAAGCCAAAGGGAGTGTCAGACTCCTACTGTTCCCACACAGTTCCGTACTTTCCTGTTGTTCCTGGGTCCACGGTACTTCGTTAAAACATCCCCGCAATATGAAAATCACCCTTAACTATGACCAGGCACTTCTGAAACATCCTGTATAATGGAGTACAACCAAATCAACACCCCTCAAGTCTTAATCCAACACAAGTCCAAACTATCACTTGTAGACCAAACACACTTAGTATCATTAATCATAAGTTCGCGAACTTTCTACGTTTAAAGTTGGTCCTCTTAAGCCAAAGGGGGCATTAATGCTGTAGTGCTCTTTGCGAAACAAGTTACCTTGCTGCCCATAAATATATTAGCACGGCCGACGTACAAGTTTAATGAGAGTGACACGTGCCTAAGTGACGCATGTTAATACAAACCGAGATGTACTGATACATCAAAATGGACTTCAATGTAGATTTATGTTTGGGAGAATTAGGTAGTCTCAACTGTGCCTAACTTATGGAACTTTCTTGGTTCTATTCGACTTTTGTAATAGTCTCATAGAGGTCTTTCTAAACTGGTTTATTGATATACACTCACTCTGCTTGCGACTTCATTCACGTGGGTATCAATATTACCTATGCATTTTTCCCATATAAATCTTGATCCCATGGAAATTCCGGGCCCAAAAGTAGCTTTTATGTTGATATAGGCTATTTTTGGAAAAAAAAACGTTTAAGAATTTATCCCAGACAAACAAAAAAAAAATCAGATAACTTTTTTAAATAGTTTGTTCCTAATTTAGTATCATGTATCACTGTTTTTATCAAATGCTCATAGAATACCTATATAAAACACAGTCATTTTGAACACACAACACTCAAAATATTTTATTTCGCATTGAACTACATAGGCACAAAACGTTAGAATTTAGTGCACGGTTCAAAACACAAACAGACTCTTCAATTGTATTCATGTGTATGTATATGTGTGTATAGATTCATATTTTGCAATCAATGTAAACTCAGATACAAACGCTTAACTAAACGAATGCCTACATTAATTACCCTATTATGGCGTAGCAATTAACTAAAACCGGGCTATAATTCCAGTATTGGTACTCAGTCTTAAATCATATAAACGGTACTTAGCTAGTACTTTGGCAAAGCATTATTCTTGTCACTGTCAAAGTAAAGGGTCTTGAAGATAATATTATCCTGCGCCTACGTGCCTTTTCAGTAGCCTGATCGAGGTTTCCAATTTCAGACTATAATAATATGAGTATACCTAGATACTTAGGCTCTTATTAAGGATAGGAAATCATCCAATCTCTGCTTCTCAATCTGGGCCAAACCGGAGGATATGTCAGACTTTTACTGACTAAAACCCATCTGTGTTCCGTTATTTATCCTTCTTGTTCAGAGACAGCGGTAACTCTTCGAAAGATACTCAGGCTGAGATCCATTAACATTCCTTGGCGCACTGTATGTACCGACCTACTTTGTCTAAATAATAATCTTGTAACTGTTGCACAACGAGTCAATTACAAGTTGATGACAAAGCTGCAACGAGAATACGTCTACGCCTTCTTTATGGTAGGAAAATCATCTAATAATTTCTCACGCTCTGGGTGGAACGGTAGGGAGCACAGAAATCAAATTTTTTATCTATGGTAGGGAGTGTCAGACATGTACTGATAAAAAACACACCCTGTTCTTCAACCTTACGTTTTGGGGCCGTGGTATGTTGTTAAACCATTCCCGCAACCACTGCAAACGTCCAAGCCTTATATTTTAATTAATTTCTACATAGATATTTTTATATTGTTATTTGTACAAATATGCACCAAAAAACATTAATTTTCTGTAAACCGGTGACAGTTCATTGGACACACGCAGGTTTAAAAACGTACGTCAATCCTTCTACTGCGTAGTCATATTTATAATGCAAAGCTAAGGACAGCCTAAATGACGTTTGCAAATCTGTGCCTTAAATTCGAACAAAAAAACCTCTTCAGTAGGTTTTTAAATTTAATTTAATTTTAGTGACAGCCACCAATTAGAAATGAGACTGCTAAGTATAGCAGCATTTTACGTACAAAGTTAAAAAGGGCATCGTACTATTCAGCAGCTATTTAAATAAAGAACAGGAAGTCATGTCAAACCCATTAATCCCTCAATAAAAGTAAAATCACCCAACTTCAAGGATGAACGCGTGCTTCCCCATAACGTTTTATGTAAATAAGCAGAGATTACTGCGTTTGATACTTTGTTTAAGTTCCGTGTGTATCCACGGACTTGCCTGTCTTAGCTACAGGATCAAGGGAAAATTGAAAGGATCAAGAATATAATTACGTGTACATTGACACCACGCGCAGAACACCATCGAATAATCTGTAACTACTGAAATTATAGGCTCAGTGCACTGTTCTTGGTTGATATTGCTAGAAAATGTTAGCCAAAATCGAGATTTAATAGCTTGGTGGATATTACAATGTGTTTACATACAATCTAAAAAAACGATATATTTAAAGACTTAATTACATAACGTGATCGTTATACGGAACCAAATCACCGAGCTCGATATTAACGCCCCAAAAAGAAATATTTGTGTTAAACATAAAAGAACTTTCGCGTGTCGCCTGCCTATAAAATTTTGTAATTAATAACCACGACGCCAGTCGTTTATGGTAATACAGGCTATTTTTCTTTACACTAATGCGCGTCTTTGAGTTCAACGTGCTTGAAACAGCACTTTGCAATTTCAGTAGCCCTGAGATGTTATCTCTATCAATTATGGCCCATAAAACGTAATGACTTCATCGTAAATCTCAGCGTACACGACAGAATTTTACTTGGTGTTGAATAAATGAGGCCAAATTGCTCCAAGGTATTAATGACTGTTGTCCCGAGTCACCCAAGCTGATCGGTGGTGCGTGAGCATTTGAAGGATACCCACCCTGCCTATGTCAAGAAATTGTTGTGAACCTCTTAAATTCTTTAATGAAACAGTTGACCGCACCCCATCTGATATAGTGGAATAAAGCCCACCAATTATAAACAAAGCCTTATCGCTGGACTGAGTTTACAAGCCTGATTCTTGAACAAAGAACATGTTAGAAATTAAACTTGCCTACTAAGTGATCTATGAATTTAGGCAAGCGGCTTAATTAACTCGGCTATTTGCCAGAAGGCAATGTTAGTACACGCTTTGCAGACATTATCCGACAATGAAGATGATCAGTTGTCAACGCTAAGTAGATTTTTCGCTTTGAACTTTCGTGTCCCACGAAGACGAGGCATTCCGTGACTTACGTAACCGGCCCGTCCCGTAATACCTAGCTTATTTATGAATCAAAAGAATAAAAATGTAATAAAGACGTCTTTATTAGAATTTTATATTTTCAATTGTAGGGTTACCTGACTTTGAGGGTCGTATTTTGAATAGATAGCTCATTGTCATGGTGATAACGCTTACGTTAAAGGGTATCGGGGAAATTGGAAAATGACAATTCGAGATATTTGAACCCCTTCTTATTCAAGCAGTTAGAATGCCTACCTGACTGTATTTTGGTACAAGCAGTTAGAATTTAAGAATGCCAATATGTAAATTAACTTACTTAACTTCATGAGATTTAATATAACACATCTATGTTTAAGTAAATAGACTTCTTATCAGTAAAGTTAAGCATTTTTTCTAAAACAATTGTGTTTTGCAATTATTTTCAGAACGGCACAATTTGGTAGAGATAATTGCATTCGTTTTTCTTTTCTTAAGGCTTGTATTCATGCCAATAACCTTGACCATTTGGGCGGAGCTAACGACCCCTCTCCGCGCGTCACTCCGCGCAGCTCTCCGCTACCCGCATGCAACAGAAAAGAGAGGCGCGCTCGGCCCGCGCTTGCGCCGCCAGCATGCGTCGTCGCTTCGCCTAGTCTCGGCACAGAGTATCGAAATCACAGAAGGTCAAGTCATCGTGAAAGTTAAATTCATTTTTATTTGTACCGCATCAAAAGTGGTCAAATTTTGTTTTTATTTATTATCTATTGATATAGATGCACTTTGAGTATGCACTGTAGAAACTATACCTCTATTATAGATCAGCCTGGCTCGAAACATGAGATAAACAACTTGATGTATCTTTTTAACTTAATTATATATAAATAAAAATTAATGGCTAAATGTGTTGCTAAGCGCAAAACTCAGGAATGGCTGGACCAATACGGATTTTTTTTCGAATATTCGTTATAGTCTGAGGAAGGTTTCTATTAAGAGAAAAATGGTAGGTAGGTAGGTAAGGTAGGTATGTAGGTAGGAACTTAGAGTAAGGTAGATAGGTAGTATAATTATTACTAGTGTATGTCATATTATTTGTTACATTTTTTTTATAAACAAATAGATTATAACTAAAATTCACTGAAATTTAACTTTCTTTCACCAAGTATTTTTATTCTTTTGGTTGGTTGAACTTCTTCATCCTCATTTATTTCTCCGTGTTCACATATATTTATTTTTAGAAATTTTGATAGCCATATAAAATCTTGTTCTTTGTTTTCTTTTCGTCCTTCTTCGTTCTCGTTTTCTTCATTTTTCTTATCAATCTATTTTTCTTTCCTTAGTTCTATTTCCTTCTCTTTTTCGTTTTCTTCTTTCTCTTGTACATTATCTTAACTCTATCTCTCTATCTCAACTGGCGGCTTCGTCCGTACGAAGAGAAACCGGTGCATATCGGCTCAAGCCAGGCCTCGCTCAGACGAAGCGCACACACGCGCCTTGCTTGTAGTAGTGTACCTAGGGTTGCCACCTTTTTTGTTTGCAGTTAAAGTACATTGGTTAAAATAGGTAAGAAAAAAAAGTACATAGCATCAAAATAAAGTACAATTTATTTTCAAAGTCGCTTTCCACTGTCTGTCCTTATGTATGCTTAGATCTTTAAAACTACGAAACGGATTTTGATGCGGTTTCTTTAATAGATAGAGTGATTCAAAAGAAAGGTTTATATGTATAATACATGCATAATATAGTAGAGAAACAATGATAATTTTAGAGGTTTCTAATGTGATGTCTTAATAAACAATTTTTTTGCGCTTACACTGCAAACGCTGGTTGAACCATACGAGATAGATCAAAATAATGTACTACAGAACTGTACACCTTAAAAAGGTCTACAAAAAATTCCGCGATGGCATATGCTTATCTCTTACGGATAATATACTACAAGCCTTTTAAGTTTGGTCGTTTGAAGAAAAAACACAACTATAACCTTATAGTTATTTTATTGTTTTTCAAAGTATTCACCATGTAGCTTAATACACTTTTCCACTTGCTCAAACCAGTTATTATAACATTTATTCCATTCTAAAGTGGGGGGGTTCAAAATGACTGACTTTAAAGCGTCAACTGCTACTTCACCGGACTGGAATCTTTGACCACGAAGACTTCTTAATTGTAGGAAATGTAAAGAAATCGTTAGGGCTTAGGTCAGGACTGTATGGAGGATGGTTAAGAATTTCTACTTTTTCCTGCTTCAAATACTCAATCGTTTGACGAGCGCTGTGTGAGCTTGCGTTGTTGCGCAGGATGATGCGTCGCTTTGAGTTAGATTTTCGAAGTTTGGCGATGACTTGTGGTAAAAAAACTGTGGTATACCACTCTGCGTTAACCGTTCTACGATCATCAATTGCAATAGTCGCAACATGGCCGGTGTTTCCAACGAACGTGGCCACCATCTTCTTTGAAGTGCTTCGATAACGAACAACTTTAGTCGGCTTTGGCTCGTCTTGAGTGACCCAGATTGTAGATTGTTGTTTGGAATCAGGATCGTAGATTCCAAACAACAATCTACAATCTGATCCAAGATTCGTCACCAATGATGATGTCGTAGACGTGATTTGACTCTCCTCAGTTGAACCTTTGCAGAGTTTTCTAACACCATCTGACGCGGGCCGCCTTGTGATCGTCGGCAAGCAGATGCCGTATCCAACTGCAAACTAGCTTTCTCACACCAAGCACTTCATGCAAGATCTTCTGAATTGTTGTCCCTGAGATGCCTAACAGAGCCTCTATCTCTCGATACGTCACATGACGATCTTCGAGAATTGGTTGTCTCACAGCAATGATGTTATCTTAAGTGAAGGCGAATTTTGGGCGTCTTTCGCGAGATTTGTCACTAACACTAGTATGTCCACGCTGGAATTCTAAATATCAGCGTTCGATAGTCCGCAGACATGGGGCTTCATCACTGAACACAGATGTTAGCTCTTCAAAACACTGAAGCCGTGTCAGACCTCTTCTGAAATTGTAGAAAATTATTGCACAAACATTTTTCTTAGAAAGATTCATTTTCGTACGTAACCTGAAAGATTCCAATCGACGCTGTGACTAAGCAATAGCATTAATCCTAATACTTTCAACTGTTTTGGGATTCAAAATTTAAACACATTCGAATATAGAACAGTTCCAAATTCAAAATTGCCGGGAAATATGGAAACGACAGAACATAAAAGGCATGCCTCGTATATATCCATTTTAAGACTAAAAAATGGGCAATTATAAAGCAGTAATTGGAAAGCTATTTACATAAATACTGTATTAATCCTTATCATTTTAAATACGTTAGTTGACATGAACATTTCATGAAGATTATTTCTTCCCTTTACCTCATGCAGATTAAATGAACACCTTAGGAGATATAGCAAAATTAAAATAATGCACAACGAAATTAATTTCGTGTCGCCGTGATTTGACCGGGCGGGGCGCCTCACTTCCGAGCCGGGGAAGTCCCGAAAGTTTATGTAGTACTAGCTTTTGCCCGCGACTTCGTCCGCGTGGAATAGTTACTTTGGGCTAACGTTAAATTTAACCCCGATTTTGAACCATTCTTCATTGGCGCTCCGCTCCTATTGGCCTTAGCGTAATAATAGCCTATAGCCTTTCTCTATATATTGACTATTTAATTAAAAAATAATTTTTCAATTCGAACCAGTAGTTCCTGAGATTATCGCGTTCAAACAAACAAACAAACTCTTTAGCCTTATATTACGTCCACGTTTCCGTCCTTTTTTTTTGTTTTGATGTAACAGACAGATTAACTTTCTTAGTTTAGTAGGGAAATATAATATGTCAATCTATAATACTGTTGAAAAATATCGCAATACCGAACCGCACAATATTATTGTTAATAGCTGTGCCCGCGACTCCGTCAGCGTGTAACTCCTTGTGTGTTATTAAGTTAATGTATCGGTAATATTGTTTAGATCACGTTCACATGAGGCTTAAGTACCTATAGAACGAAAATACTTCAGCGCAAAGCTTCCGGGTAAACTATGTTGAAAGTTCACCCGTCCGGCACGTGAACATAAAGATTTCTAGAACTGCTAACCCGGGAAAGAGCGACGTAAAACTGACACCGAGATCTACTCCAGCAACACGAAAAGTCTGCCCTTGAGCCTTATTAATTGTCATTGCATAACACACCGATACTGGAAATTGCGTTCTTTTAAATAGGAATGCAAAATTATTTGGTATTATGGGAATTCTGGGAATTAAGACGGTTTCTCCTGCACCGCAACCTGTTAAAATTTGAGCCTCGATTATATTTTGTTGCAACTGGGTAACTTTTAGCCGAGTTCCATTGCAAAGTTGTGGTGGTTTTAAATTTCGGAGCAGAATAATAATCAGAAAGCTTCGAACTGCTAAGCTATCGGGAGTTACACGTGTTATTGTGAGTCAACCATAAAAGATAGATATATGCTGTCGTGGGATATTTTTTATATAATTTTAAGGAGAACATTTCCGTCATAAATGATTTCTGTGTAGCTTTAACCATTAAGGTTGCACTCGCGACGGAAGCTTAAAAAATGGAGTAACTTCTCCCGTTTTCCCAACATTTCCCTTCACTGCTCTGCTCCTATTGATTGTAGCGTGATGAAAAGTATACTATAACCAGCTCAGGAGTATGAAAAATAATTGTACCAAGTTTCGTTAAAATCCGTCGAGTAGTTTTTGTTTCTATAACGGTTATACAGACAGACAGACAGACAGACAGACAAAAATTTTACTGATTGCATTTTTGGCATCAGTATCGATCCCTAATCACCCCCTGATAGTTATTTTGTAAATATATTTCATGTACAGAATTGACCTCTCTACAGATTTATTATAAGTATAGATATCAATGTATGGTATTATTGTGTATCTTATATATGCCTACAGAAAAGTCCGCGATGGCATATGTCTATATATTAAAGATAACATCCTACCTATGTCCATTTTAATACTTTAAAAAATTGGCAATTATAAAGCGGTAATGTAAAAGGTATTTACACTAATACCGTATTAATCCTAATCATATAAATTAATATTATGTATAACGAGGAAAGATGATTGATTTTTTGTTTGTTACGATTTAACTCAAAAACTACTCAACCAATTTTACCGAAAGCTACATCTCCTCGGAGTAACATAGGCTATTTTATGTTTTCCGTAAAGAACCCATGCGAAGTCAGGGCGGATTGTTTACTAAAATTTAATTGCCGAATGTATATGTACGTAAGCGCATTAGTTCAGAACAGCTGCATTTATTTGACAATTTTTTTTTGTGGTTGTAATTGTCTGGATAGGGTTTAGAAAGAAAACTGTATGATACTGAAAGAAAAATTGCACCCGGGCGAAGCCGGGGTGGGCAGCTAATCATATTTAAAAACATATTCATTATTACTTTTTGCGGTTTGTATCAAATTAGTATCTCTACTAAACAATTGTACAGCATCTTTATAGTCTATATTTAAATTAAAGTAAATAAGTAATTCATTTTTTATCAAATTCAGAGACGCTTTGTTTATTACGACTAAACTTTTCAAAATCCCAAAGAAATCAAATCATGCGAAATAAAGTATTTTCGTGTACTTTATTGTTCTCATAAAGTATAGAGTACAATTACCTGAAATAACGTACAATACTTTATTATAAAGTACGGATGGCAACCCAGCTTACCCTCTGTCCGTTTACTCTGTGCTATCTACTTTTATGCGAGGTAAGTAAAGCGATAGTTTATAATGAAATATGTAGATAAAACTTTAAACTTACCTTGATAATAAATGACCCTTTGAAAAAAACCCTTTTGTTTGTAATATTTTTTAGACCTCTCTTCATTCGTTTCTGCTTATTCCCATGTTTTACAAACTAAATTTAAACACTACTAAAAGTGTAAAATACTATGAGTTTATAACACTAACACTACTTATAGATACATAGAATACTCTTTAACTTATAAACAAGAATCAGAAATAAAACTTTTTGACGAATCGAATGTCGGTTCTATTTTTTGATAATAAGTTTTATTTCACGCTTTTTAGTGGGTCGGTTTGTAATTTATCTAGTTACAAAAGCCAAAATGTCAACTACTTATCACCTTTTACAAAATATTGCTTTTCCCGGTGCAGAGCCGTTAATTTTTGAGGAGTTCTCCTGGTACATCACTATCAGCTCTACTTCACCATATGCATTGTGACGAGCATAAAGTGCTTAACATCTATATTCAAGTAATCTAATCGCAATCCACGAAATACTTATTATTGAGTAGTTTCGATGGCCATCTGGGGTCTTCGTCATCAGTTCCACTTCCTCAAATGGTGCTTTTCGAGAGAAACTAAACAAGGTACTATAAGAAATACCCAAAACGCTATAGTTATGCCTATAATATTTGAAGATTTCATCATCAGATTCAAACGTGTCGACAATAGAACTAACTAGAATGTATATTCTTTCAAACAAAAAAAGAATTTTCCAAATCGGTCCAGCCATCTGCGAGTAATGAAGTAACATCATAAAAAAAGTTCAAGACGAATTGAGAACCTCCTCCTTTTTCTAAAGTCGGTTAAAAAGCTATTCCACTATTTACAAAATTAATTTTTGCAGTAAAATTTTACGATATTATTTCGTAGTGCTTGAGCTCTCGCAACGCGACGTACGTCCACCTAGCAACACGATGCGCCCCGCACTGAATTTGTGGACGAGTGCGGGGGTGGTGTAAACATAGTCTTTAATTGGACGCATTTTTAATTTATTGTAATAAAAATAATACATATTTGTAAAAAGTAACAAAACCAAATTATTTTCATTTGTATTGCAAAGCAGTAGTAAATTTTTTATACTCTTTTGATAAGAAATTAAGGAGTAAAATGGTTTCATCTCAATGATTTGGAGGTGATTTGGCATTTTTTTTTCTTATTATGTGATACCGATAGAAAAATTGTGGCTAAACCAAATTACGGTTCATATCATGTAGATTACTAACAATTTTTTTCAGATGTAATTTCTCTGTAATTGCCGACGAAAAGTTGCTTCATCTGAATGCTTTTTTCAAGCTTTTTTCGAGAGAGCAGCCTTAAGTAAAAACAATGCCCAACATTAAAAATAAATCTTTAACCGTGCGCACTTTTTCAAACAGTCATAAACAGACATACACATTCTCCAATAGTTTGAAAAGAAATTTGTCAAACTCTAGTTGACTGTGTGTGTCACTCAAATATGTTCCAATATCTTGCCCTCCTCAGTCATTAATTGACAGACAAGGGTTGTCATTAACATGGTCACACAAAACGATACCAAATTTTCGTTTCCTTGCACCAACGAAAATTAAACACGGTTTCACCATCCAGTCGGCCCACTTAAGTAAGCACTTAAAATGTCGTAGAGATGAATGACTCAACTTCAAAGTTGCCTTTAACTTTGACAGTGGAAAATCTCTAGAATTTTTATCTAGGAAGCTAATGGATACCTCCTTTAGAGCGCTTTTTAATCACCTTTTGCAAATAATTTAATCGTTAAGCCTACATTTAAATACTCGTATTTGAGTGGGTCGTTATGTGAAAAGTTTGTTAATAGACATCGATCCTTGCCATCAATTAATTCCCGGTATTTCACCGTGATATATTATTGAGAAACGTTTTCGCTAAAGAGAAAACGGATTAAATATCACCAGTATTAAATTATAATGAAAAGGTTTAGTAACCTACGTTTATATATTTACTAATTAATATAGTAAATAATTATATACACGTTACTCAACCAGGTTTTATGAGAATAGATAGATAGATAGATACAACATACTTTATTGTACACCAAAATTTAAACACACCTATTTAATAATATTGCTTATTCTATGGTTACAATGGCGGTCTTATCGCTGAAAGCGATATCTTCCAGACAACCTTTGGAAGAACTTAAAAATGTGTGCTGACGATAGAGACGATTACATAATTATACGTAAAATATATAACACGGATTTCAGACTTATCGATACTGTTTTTAAAAAAATCTGAAAATATTATGAGTTTTTTTTTTTTTTCGATAGGACCACTCGTAGTTTAGCTCGATAAGGCTAATATACTACTTAACCGGGCGATCCTGTGGTGACCTCTAAAATTTAAAGGCCCCCAGCCAGGGCTTACAAACTAGTATTTACATTTAAACAACCGCGCGCTAAGGGCACTCCCTGTGGAGTACGAGCCTCGGCTCAGCGGGGTCGTTGATGGTGGACAGCAAAGGGTCAGGCTGGGTCATATTATTTAAGGGAGTATTTATTGCTACTGGCTCAGCATCGCGGGCTGGCTCGTTTGGCAAAGGTCGGGGAGGGTTGACGTTACAAGAGCGCGGGCGTCGCGATGGGCCTCGACGGCGAGGCCGGTATACAGAACGCGTTTTGTTTATGTTTTTAATTAGAGTGCTAGTTTCCCTACTGCTCTCTTGACATATTATGAGTCTTAAAAATAAAGCGTCAATAGCCTAATTATGATTGAGAGGTCGTGGGTTCGAATCGCACCCATTACTCTATTGGCGCGAACCCACTCAGGACACAAACATATTAACTTAGTTGGAGGAGTTAACAACATTGCTAGTAATGTGAATTCTACAGCATAACTTGCTTATATTACACATGTCGTAATCTTTGCTCAGATTACAATCAGAAAATGAAAATTATATAGTCTTCACTCGTCCATGCTTTCCTCCTATAAGTAACAACTAACAATGATACTGAAAATGGAACAATACAATTTCTATTTGTAGTTCGATGTGAGAAAAGCCGCCTGTCCTCCTTTGTCCACAGAGCTAAGATTCCTAATAACAGATGTTGTGATAAATTTAATTACCTACTCGAGAAATGCTTCGAAAGGATTTCGGACGCCGTCTAGATCCTTTGTTGAAACCTGAATGCTTAATGAAACTACGTCTAACTGGTATTCTAAAATTCTATTTGCCAGACAACCAATTTTCATGAAAATATTCGTCATTTAAATTGTATATTGTGACTAGTATTTGCGAATTGCGAAAGTGCTTGTGAAAAAATTAAAGAAAAATGGGGGGGGGGGGGGTTTGCACAATTATTTCGACTAAAGCATTGCCCCTCTAAATGAATCTGAAAAAAAAAAATCCAAGTCTCTTAATTTCCGAGATCCGCCTAAAGGGGGTGAGAAGGGGGGCAAGGGGGGCGACTTTGAAAAATGGTATTTACTTTACCGAGCCTCCTCTATACGAATCCGTAAAAAAAAAGAATACCGGTCTCGTAGTTTCCGAGATACGATAGGGAAGGGGGAGAAGGGGAGTGAAAAGGGGAGGTTTGGCACTTTTCCCGTAGGTTTGATAGTTAGTTGTTTACGAATCTGTCAAAATATACCCACCTCCCCATCCACCATCTGGGAGAACAATTATGTCAGTGAGTGAGTGAGTGGTAATTTAGCTTTATATAGTATAATATTTATTATTTGTGGGTGTGAACACATTTACCTAATTCCATACTATAAAATTACATCATCTGCTCATATTCATCATCGCATCATATTGAGATCGGACTCCAGACTCACCGGACGCAGCCACGGAGTGACTGCTTATCTTATCACCATTACTCAGTAACTGGGTAAGACAATACCCCTGGCAAAGAGTCAGATTATCCGGTCGCGGAATACCTATAACAAATATTAAAGATGTAGAAATAATAGATAGCCGGCAGCAATGGCGTCATTTGCTTACCAAGATACGGAAGAAATCGTTAAGCGTGACGTCACGATAGGTTGTCACACATCCATGATCTGATTTCGGCAAGCATTACTTTCGTTTAAAGATCAACACGTACAGCAGAAATTATTTAATTTCGCTCCTATTATTAGCCTAGCCTTAGCCTTTAATATTTTGTTCATTAATTAAATTATATAATAAATAATTGTGATTAAGGAAAGGTTCGTCAGAATCGATCTTCCCGTACTTGGTAAGGAAAGGTTTCTGAATTGAGTATTTGAAATTAAGAAAATGTCAAGTCCTACTTTAGTGTCAAAGTTTGACAGATTTTCAGACCAAAGACGAGTTTGAGAGTAAAATGTTTTATTCAGAAATTACTTAACCGCGAGTTCTGAATAAAATATTGGTTGAATATTTCTCAAATTTTATTATAGCCTGAACACCAGTAAAAAAGGGCTTTTTTATTGATAATAGGCTCGCTTTTGACCACTATCTCACCTGATAATGTGGTCGAAGATGAAGTTCGCTTACCTAGAAGTAACCTATTTACTCTTGACTTATTTTTAATAAGGGTTTAGTTAATGCTATTAGCGTTTAAATGTTCAAAACAATTAAATTTGTCGTAAAACCAACATTTTTAACTAACACCAACTAGAGTGGGAACTGAATTTTATTTGGTAAATATACACTTAAATTTAAACTCTAAACTACATATTATATACAACTAAACTTATACAATGTTAGTTAATTTCCGTGTCTTAAAGCATTGGAATCAAATGTAGTTCACAATTTAGGACCCTTGATATTGATTTTGCATCCATGGCGCTTGGTAACTAGGCTTATCCCAGTTGAAAATGTCCCAGCTGTATTCTGTCTTCTGTTTCATAAAAAAGGAAGTGGAAATTATGCCTTTTTTCTCACTCACCCACGGTTTTTGTTTGTTTAATTTCGTCGCAGGATCCAAGTCAGTTTAATCGTTGCTTGTTTCTTTCGTTGAACTCTCAAAATACTTCATTAAGAAAACCACAATAGGAATTAAAGTAACAGCTGAAAGTCAAATATAGCTAAACACAACAAACTAATAATTAGGTACCCAAACACCACTTTTAACAACAATTACTAAAATTAGCATATTAACGTAGCAACATAATCATAATGGCTACCGAACATTTTTCAAACTACCTTTTTTACAGCGTTTTAACAATGAATTTAAGAAAATATACTCCTACTGCTTCCGCAGGTAATTACTATGAAAATTGCTTTCAGTGGCCCGCTAACGTCTTTATAAGCTCTTTGATTATATTAGATGACACTTTTATACAGCCTTTAAAATGCCCAAACATTTTCGACCTTTTGGTGAAATTCGTAGGAAAGGAACTCAAGAATAATTACGCTTATGTTAACTTTAAGAAGAACTTGTTAAAAATAGGACGTTTTTTTAAGCCAATGTCTTTAAAAGCCAATTTGTAGATCTGAGGTATTGGGTGACGAGATATCTGCTTACAAAGCCGTTTGACTTTTAGTTCTAAGCGAAATATTCTGATAATGTTCAAGTTTCTTCCAGAGGGTAAAAAATCAAATTAAAGACCTACGACAGGATAACCAGCTGTATCGTTTTATGTTTCAACTAGCTTGCTGCTCGTGGCATCTCTTGCTTCAAAAAGCATTTTATTAATGAAAGAAAATATCTAAGTATGTCATTCTCAAGCCCTTCAACTATTCCTACACTAAAAACTTTTTTGCAAAAAAATAAAACCGACTTCCATATCAAAACACTACAAAGCCAAAAATAATTTTAATTTCGGTAGTCGGTGTTATTGGTTTTGTATTTTCAAAATATATAATAAATAATATATAAAATACAAAACCAATAACACCGACTACCGAAATTAAAATTATTTTTGGCTTTGTAGTGTTTTGATATGGAAGTCGGTTTTATTTTTTTGCAAAAAAGTTTTTATTTTCGTGCTTTTTAGTGGGTCAATTTGTAATTAATCTAATTATAAAAGCCAAAATGTCAACTGCAAAAAAATAAAAACGCGCGAGCAAAAAACACAATGCAGAGTAAACGAAAAGATGACGAATCTAAATATTTTTTTTAGACTTTTGTTGATTTTTCAGAAACGGCTTGTCCGATTTTGATAAAATTTTCATGGGACCATTTGAAAAGTATACCCTTTCCAACACAAAAAGAATTTTTGAAATCGGTTGGCAAGCGACGGAGCTATGCCCGAACAAACATGAAAAAAAAAAAACAAACAAACATCCGAATTGAGAACCTCCTCCTTTTTCAGAAGTCGGTTAAAAAGAACTTTGATTCATCGCTCTGTTTTAACTTGATAGAAGGATAAACAAATAACACACACTTTCGCATTGATAATATTATAGTAGCTGACCGGACGAACTTCATACCGTAATTATTTCCATATTTTCTCACCTTTTAAAGTTTTCCGGGACAGAAATACTTTAACACCAAAATTAGCCAAGTTGGTCCAGCCGTTTTCGAGTTAAGCGAGACTAATGAACAGTCTCCCACAATATTTTGTGAAATAAAATTGTTGTTTAATATACCGTTTTATATTGTGGTGAGAAAATAAATTATTTTGATTGATTGAATTGATTTATAAATATCTATAATATAAATATATAGCTTCTGCCTGTTGCTTGCGTTTGAAGTTCTGCTTCAGGTCTTCTAGTTTCCGTAATTTATTATAGCCTATATGTTATTACCCAGACTTAATTTAATTTATAATTTTTAATAGTTTTTCACCGGCCTCATGCTAACTAAACTTAACATGCAAAAAACATTACGTGTAAAAGTGTTATTTATAACACTACAAAAAGAAATATTTCACTACAATTAATTTCGGACGAAAAAACCCATTGAGTTAGGTGTGATAAGTCTGTACAAATAGACAAACATTTTTTTTAATTCTTGCTGTATTGCTATTTCTTCTCATTTCTTCTTGTGAATATATTCAATGTACAGACACGCTTTATTTACTGTTTTATTATAATACTAGCTTTTGCCCGCGGCTTCGCCCGTGTATTACAATATTTCATCCATCCCAAAAAGAGACAGACAGTTAGTATTTAAAATTTATCTTTATAAAACCAAAAACGTAGTTTCTGCTTTTCCCGTCCATGGCTAAAACGTGTAGATTTTGTGAGCTTGATACTCGTTAGCACGCCACATACAGCCCATGGGAAAAGCAGTCATTTTCTAAATATACACCTGCGACTTTCAGTGTCTGTCCTTGAGCTTTGTTTATGGTCATTGCGAGTGCTGCTTTTAGGGGAAATTTTAGTTTTTTAAACTGGAATGGCAAATCGGTCAGGATTATTGGAATGCGAGGAATAAATACGTTTTCACCGCTTGCTCTTCCTGTCATAATTATTGCTTGAACAACATTGCATCTAAGGTGTGTAATTTGTAGTCGCATGCCATCACAAAGCCTCGGTGGGTCTAGATTACGCATCAACAGGACTGGCAAATAAGCTCGTTTAAACATCAAATAATGTGATGGGGTACCCTGGCAATTCCAGAGAGTTGATAAACTCTACAGGGTACGACGTCACTTGCTCAATATCCATGACATTGTCGATGGACAGATATTCGACAACATCACAATCCACCTGCCCTACAATTTCGTTAGTCGGTGCCAAAATTGCTCTTTCACACAGCCATACTCTATCCCTCATATTTGTTTTGAAATCCGAATAAACGAGGTTTATTAAATTATCTGTGTGGACTATGTTACAGAATCCAGAGCTCAAATAAACCATCCCGTCGATATCTGTTGCCACACGATCTTCTCCTATTTTCAAAAAGGCAGCCGCATATTGCCCTGATTTTAAAATAGAAATGATTCGTATATTAACTTGATTGGTTAAAATTTTAACGATACGGTTGGCGTAACGGTGAACTGGTGCATGACGTGGGTTCAACTCCGGCCCTAAACAAAGATATGTATGACCTACATGTAGTTGTGTAGTTTAAAAAATTTGTTTCGAGTGGTTCTTGAATACGCAATTTGAATGAAATGGGAGGGGGGGAAACAAAGTTTCAACATCCCTTTTACATCCTTAAGGGATAATTTCTAGAATAAAAACCATCCTATGTCTTTTTCAGTGTCTAAAACCATCTCCATACCAAATTTCATCTAAATAGATTCAGCAGTCTAAGTGTATTATGTGTGTGGGAAGGGCGGGGATATTATTGATTCCCTACACGAAATTCGAACACCCTTTTTACATCCTTTAGAGATGATTTCCGGAACAAAATCTATCCTCTGTCTTCCCCAGGGTCCTAAACTATTCCCATAGGTACCAATTTTAAAAACCAAAGAACAATGGCGAATCCTCTAACAAATTTTTGTTCGCATAATTTTGTAGCGTCTATTAATGAAAAATATAGAAGAGTATAGAGTTTCAATTCATGATCATTTTTGCCTTAAGATCCACTATTAAAGGAACTCTTGAAAAAAAGATATTCGTTGAAGAAGTTTTAGAGGTTATGCCTGGCCATTATTACGTAAACCGATTTATTGGAAGCTGACTGGTACCACAGACTTGATTATATCCATAGTCAACGCTAGTGTGGAAAACATAGACCTAGTAGTGAGCCATTGTCAGTTGGCCAGGGGTCTCCCGCCCACGATCTCACGGCAGCATGGAAAAAGTGACTGTCGCAACCGAAGGCTGGACACGCCGCAATCGCGGCGATAAGTCCCTTCTTTGAGAAGTGGCTGGAGAGACACCACGGCGTCCTCACCTTCCACCTGACGCAGGTGCTTACTGGACACGGGTGTTTTGAGAGGTACCTATTTCGGATTCAGCGGGAGGACTCGCCCGGGTGCCAAGATTGCGTGGACCACCCGGAGAACACGGTGGAGCACACGGTGGAGGTGTGCCCCGCTTGGGCAGAGCTTCGCCGTTTCCTCGTTGAGGCTATCGGCAGCGGTGACCTCTCGCGCCCGGCCCTGGAGCGGAGCGAGTGGGAATAGAATGCAGCCGCCTCCTTCTGCGAAGCAGTAATGCTAGCGAAAGAGAAGGCCGAACGCGCGAAGGAGAGGCAACTCTCTTCCTCACGCCCCAGCCGCCGCAGACAACGCCCCGTGCGTCGGGGATCGCGAGCCAATCTCCGGCCACCGTGGGCGCGGGCTTGCGGACGGCGAGCAGGGGTAGCTCACCGTCCGGTAAGGACCAGGCCCGGGTCAACGGCGCATCGTGTTCCACGCGCGCCTCAAAGAGCTGTCAGCACCAGTGACGGGGCCCCATAAGGCCATTGTCTGCCGGGGCACAACCCCGGTAATGTTCTAACGAGATACCACAGACCCGGAACTTAAGGGCAGCTGAAGGAATAGGGTGGGTTTTTACTCAGTAGTAGTCTGATACCACTCTGGGTAAAGCGGAAGGGATTCCGTTTTACCCAGAGCGGGAGAAGTCATTCGATGATTTACCCCCCACCCAAACATCTGTTTACCATCCTCAAATATGGATCTTAGTCGAATTAAATAAATAAATATTATAAAAGTAGGTAATAGGTACTTATAAAAATGAAACAATTTGTTTTATATATGTATGTATTTATTCTTCATCTTCTCTTTTGATAATATCGTCCAAAAAACCTGCTGGTGTAGTAATAGTTGTCTGATGTCTGGCCCATCCGAGATACCAAACTACCGTCATGGTATGCGCGCAACATCCGACAGTTCATCTTTCCACTAAGCAACTGCAACAGTACTCTATTATTCCTGCACGGTCGGGGACATTATTTTCTATTAATATAATTATACGTATCGCCATGTCTCTAACATGGCGTGATTTAATTTTGCCTCTAATAAGGGTTGTATCACTACTGCCTCTAAGATTGTATTCAGATGAATTCACTCACTCACTGCATACCTCAATCCTGTATCCGCCGTGGAAACGTACATGTTCACCATAATATGAACGTGCTTGTCGTATTTGGTACGTTCCCAGGGCGAATAGAATGAGGTCTCTATATTCTAAGACAGGAAAGTAAACATTTTTTCTGTTTGCTGATATGTTTTGGAAATTAAAAGTTCTTCTATTCATATTGACAGCCTCAACCATACTAGCCAGATTATTTTCTAAATTCATATTTAGAAAACCGCTACCGTTACCGCTAGAGACTGGAAAGGTGCCGAAAGCATGGAAGCTGGCTAACGTACAGCCTGTACCCAAAAAGGGCAGTCGTGCTGACCCTGCCAACTACAGGCCTATTTCAGTCACGTCCATACTCTGTAAGAGTATGGAGCGTGTACTTAATAGTAAGCTCCTGGCATACCTAGAAGCCAACGACATCCTAAGTGACCGACAATACGGCTTTCGCAAAAACCGGTCAACTGGGGATCTTCTAGCGTATGCCATTCATATCTGGAGTGAGGCCATTGAGAGGAAAGGGGAGGCACTTGCTGTTTCCCTTGACATTTCTAAGGCTTTTGACAGGGTCTGGCACGATAGCCTTATTGCTAAGCTTTCTTCTTTGGTTTACCCACTCAACTTTGCGTTTGGATTGAAGACTTCCTGAGGGATCGGTCCATTCGAGTGGTCATTGATGGCTGCTCGTCTAGCCAATTGGCAATTAATGCCGGGGTCCCTCAGGGGTCTGTTCTCTCAGCAACTTTATTCTTGCTGCACAACGATCTGCTAATGCCCGGTACCTTTGAGTATGCAGACGACAGCACAGTTTCTGAGAGATATGTGTCCAGCGCGCGAGCTGGTGGGTCACAGATCCAGTTTCTCTCCGTGAGGACATGGTCGGGCGCTTGAACTTGACCTTGAAGGCTGTCTCCGAATGGGGCGATGCCAACCTGGTCAAGTTTAATGCAGCTAAGACCCAGGCGTGTCTCTTCTCCGCAAAAAGGAGCCAATTCGAACCAGCTCCTACTTTCCGAGGTGTAACCGTGCCGATAACCGACCGTATCGAGCTTCTGGGGGTAACACTAACTTCTACCCTCAATTTTGGCCCGTTTATCGAGGCTAAGGCTCAACTACCATCAAAAAAGTTGGGAATCCTAGCAAAGGTGAGACGGTACTTCACACCCGAACAGTTGCTCAATCTCTATCAAGCCCAGGTTCGGTCGTGTATGGAGTACTGCTCTCATCTTTGGGGTGGATCTGCTAAATACCAACTGGACGCGCTTGAGTCAATCGAGAAGCGGGCCAAGAGACTCATTGGCAACGATGCACTGGTTGAGTCAAAGCTCCAGAGCCTTGAACATCGACGACGAGTTGCAAGTCTATCGGTTTTCTATCGGTTACATTTCGGGGAGTGTGCGATGGAATTACACAATCTAATTCCACCAAGCCCGTTCCATCATCGGACTATGAGACAAACGGCGAAGCGCCATCGTTACATGGTGGACATCCCACCCATACGCACAAAACGTTTTGGGAATACCTTCATTATGCGTACGGCTAAGGAGTGGAATTCCCTGCCGGAGTCTGTGTTTCCCGATAGCTATAAACTAGGAGTCTTTAAGCCAAGAGTGAATAGGTTACGTTTAGGTAAGCGTGCTCCATCTTCGACCACCTCATCACTTACCATCAGGTGAGATGGTGGTCAAACGCGAACCTACTTTAAATAAAAAAAAATTGCCTAATTATGTTTAATATTTCTTTGGCATATTCACTGTCTTGCAGGCGAGCACCAAACTTATTTAGTAAAGCTGCTGCTATCTGAAAGTTTTGCATCATATGGGGAAGTGATCTATGGAAATATTCTTGCCTCAGAAATTTAAAATCTCTTTTAAAGTAACCATGGACCACTTCCACTTATGCGGCAGTTAACACACATTATGCGAGTAGGCATTACACGACTTCCAATTGTGATATACAAATGGATTCATAAACAACAAAGTCCAAAGTATCAGATAGAATCGTAGTCAAAGCAAAACGTCGATGGCGTAAATAGTAGCTGATCGGAATCCTTAGGCAAGCACTAGTCGCAAGGAAAAACTGAGTTTATACACAGAAGCAGTTAATAATTTCAAAAGTACGGAAACACAACCGACATTTCACGAGATAGCAGCAGTTGTCAATACACCTTACGCAGATGTCAATCTCATGTCGTATTGTTGCCATACTTTGCTTGCAGTATGACTTTATTTTAGTATTTATTTATTCAGCAGAATTCTTAAAAAAATTGCAATTATATTTATTACTAACTTTTGCCTGCGACTTCGTCCGTGTGGAATAATTACTTTGGGCTAACGTTAAATTTAACCCCAATTTTGAAGCATTCTTCATTGGCGCTCCGCTCCTATTGGCCTTAGGGTAATGATATAAATTGACTATTTAATTAAAAAATAATTTTTCAATTCGAACCAGTAGTTCCTGAGATTATTGCGTTCAAACAAACAAACAAACTCTTCAGCCTTATATTATTAGTATAGAGCTGTTGCCCGCGACTTCGTCCACGTTTACGTCGTTTTTCGTAAAAAAAAGTAGCCTATGTCCTTCCACACGGTTCAGTGATTTTGATGTAACAGACAGATTAACTTTCGTTATTTAGTAGGGAAATATAATATGTCAATCTATAATACTGTTGAAAAATATCGCAATACCGAACCGCACAATATTATTGTTAATAGCTGTGCCCGCGACTCCGTCAGCGTGTAACTCCTTGTGTGTTATTAAGTTAATGTATTGGTAATATTGTTTAGATCACGTTCACATGAGGCTTAAGTACCTATAGAACGAAAATACTTCAGCGCAAAGCTTCCGCTTAAACTATGTTGAAAGTTGACCCGTCCGGCACGTGAACATAAAGATTTCTAGAACTGCTAACCCGGGAAAGAGCGACGTACAACTGACCATGCGAGAAATAACAGACACCGAGATCTACTCCAGCAACACGAAAAGTTTGCCCTTGAGCCTTATTAATTGTCATTGTATAACACACCGATACTGGGAATTGCGTTCTTTTAAATTGGAATGGAAAATTATTTGGTATTATGGGAATTCTGGGAATAAAGTCGGTTTCTCCAGCACCGCAACCTGTTAAAATTTGAGCCTCGATTATATTTTGTTGCAACTGGGTTACTTTTAGCCGAGTTCCATTGCAAAGTTGTGGTGGTTTTAAATTTCGGAGCAGAATAATAATAAGAAAGCTTAGAACTGCTAAGCTATCGGGAGTTACACGTGTTATTGTGAGTCAACCATAAAAGATAGATATATGCTGTCGTGGGATATTTTTTATATAATTTTAAGGAGAACATTTCCGTCATAAATGATTTCTGTGTAGCTTTAACCATTAAGGTTGCACTCGCGACGAAAGCTTAAAAAATGGAGTAACTTCCCCCGTTTTCCCAACATTTCCCTTCACTGCTCTGCTCCTATTGATTGTAGCGTGATGAAAAGTATACTATAACCAGCTCAGGAGTATGAAAAATAATTGTACCAAGTTTCGTTAAAATCCGTCGAGTAGTTTTTGTTTCTATAACGGTTATACAGACAGACAGACAGACAGACAGACAGACATACAAAAATTTTACTGATTGCATTTTTGGCATCAGTATCGATCCCTAATCACCCCCTGATAGTTATTTTGTAAATATATTTCATGTACAGAATTGACCTCTCTACAGATTTATTATAAGTATAGATGGTTTATCAATACGCTTGTAAAGTATACTTATGCAATAAGGGCAAAGCACTTTAAATAAATTGGAGTAGATTTACTAATATATGGCAGAGAAACCAGCAGAGAACTTTCAACTGAGACAATATTGGCTAAAAGACATGAAGTCAAATTGTAAAGGAAAAAAATAATCTAATCCCTTGTGATCATATTAGTCAATTGTATTTCCAAAAAAAAAATATTTTTTATTTGAGTGTGTCAGTTCATAAGCATATCTCATATAAAAAACTAAGAAATTATTTTATTAACATTTGCAAACATGACATTTATAGACGCTCAAATATTCTATTAAAAATTTTTTCGCCTTTGTTCTTTCCAACGAATTAGGAATAATTCGTTGGTTCTTTCATTAATTTAATTTAGCTTTTGCCAGCGACTGCGTCCGCGTGCAATTCGAAAACCTTGTATCGGGATAAAAACTATTCTATGTCCTTTCCAGGGTCCTAAACTGGTATAGGAATACATACCAAACTTCATCTAAATCGGTTCAGCGGTTTAGGCGTGAAAAGGTAACAGACAGACAGACAGAGTTACTTTCGCTTTTATAATATTAGTATAATATAAAGTATAATATAATATGGATCATACGTAAGTACAAAATTATTTTATTACTGCGATCTGAGATTTTTTTTTTTATTTCTTCTAAGCAACTACTTTCTGTACATTACTGAAAAAATAACAACAATAATCATAACATCACACTTGGCCCTATTAGAAATATTCGGTTTTACAATCTACCATTATATTTCGAGAAAGCATATAGGTACATATTCGTATTAATTTTATTTGTAATTTTTTCACATAAAATAACATACTGATAAATTATTTATCAATAACAAAACTGTCATAGAAGTAGTAAACAATTTCCATTACGAAACTGTTTGTCGAGGCATTACCAGAGGAAATATTATTAGATGTTCTACAAAATAGTGTCTGTCGAAAATAGAGATGTGTATATTCGTGACAATAACACCTACACAGAAATAACATGTTTACTGTTTGCTTAAACCTAAAAGCTTTTAATGCATCGCTGTCCGATCGTGGGTCCTCGCTTGATAAATATTTTGTAAATATTAATAGTTGATAAGTAACTAACTTAAAATGGCTTGCTAAACGAACTTATGAAGAAACGAAAGGAATTTCAAATTAATTTAGACTTAAAACAAAAACAGCGACTTCATATTAAAAATACTTAAGTACACACAACACACACACCTACACACACTTGTTTGTACAGACACCCTTACGAGGACCTTGTTAGTTCTTGACGGAACCGAAGACCCTCCAAAAAACTGGTTTAAATACCTCGTTGGCCTTTTAGAATAAGACAGAAAGAGACAAGTGAGTAAATCTATAGTGATGAGCTTATTGAGATAATGCTATCTCAACATTTTTCTATATGAATTTCAGCTATCATACTGAGGACCTGAAAAACACAGCTAAATGTAACCAGCGATGCACATACAAGGACTTTGTGCAAGCCAACCGAGGACCCCTTACGTAAGCCCTGCGACGTCCTTCCGAGGACGTATTTTTACACAATATTTCTTATAGCTTATACAAAGTGCGGACGTTGTGTTAAACTTTATATCACTAAACCGAGGACAATTTTTCGCGTAGAACATGTACAAACCGAGGTCATGGAAAAGGTACCTATCTAAACCATTTTACGTGTAAGATAACATAATATCAATGTAAGTAGAATGTTTTGATTTATTTCTTACACACTTTTCTAAAATGAGAGTACCAAACGAGGACGAGTCGATGTCTTTGTTTGTCGGCGCTTATCTTAGCTTCTATAAGGATTTGTCTTGGGGTCCCAGTTGCAAGAAGTAAGCCGCAAACTGTTTGCCTCTGCGGGGTCTTTACGCAGATTGCGCAATTTCCTGCTGACTGCCACTAAAATTGCCCTTGCTTGCTTGTTCTCGACTATGCTGATGCAATTTATCCAGATCTTACTGAAGTGCAGCTAGATAAGCTTGAATGACTCCAAATTGCGCAAATATGATCATGTTTGCGCAAACTAAATCTGGCTGCCGATCCGCCTTCGCTGGAATGCACATATTTTATCGAATTATTTGAGAATTTGAGACTTTCAATGCCTGCATGTTCCACTAAATTCTATGGCTCATCGTTTACGGTGCAAGCTATTCGTTTGTGGAATGTATTGCCGGTGCCTATAATTAGCATTGTCTTACAATGCTAATTATTTTCTTTCCAATTTATGATTACTCTTTTGTTTTCTCTCCATATTATGTTAAAGAACACATTATCATTATTTGTATTGTATTATTTAAATACTTATGTATTATATATATATATATATATCTGCATATATATGTGTTTATTTTTTTTCTCTGTTTTTATGTGTAATGTAGTAAGTACACTAATTTAGCCCTCCCCATTTTAATAAAAAAAATTAGTCCTAGGTAAATTTTAAAGGTTGTCTGGACGATATCGCTTTCAGCGATAAGACCGCCATTGTTACCATAGAATAAGCAATATTGTTAAATAGGTGTGTTTAAATTTTGGTGTTTGTACACCAAAATTTAAACTATATTAACTATATTAAATTTAAAGTATATTCTATTTATCTATCTTCTCAAAAATGCTGGTATTGATTGTGCCAAAGAATGTTCTATTTAAAAAAAATATATAAATCGTGATTCTGTTAGTACAATAACTAATAGTGTTGATTATACCAAAAATCATTATTTCTTTATAGTGCATATCAGCTCGCCTGCCTTTTTTTCTTGCATTTTTTTAGTCAATTTAATAAATACTTTTTATTATCAGTTACGAAAAAAGCAAAAAGGATCGAATTTGTCAGACCGTTGACATGAATGATTTTTTTTATCATTTTCATTTTATAGAATAATCGAAATAATTCGGGAAGCGTGAAATCTAACTAACTAGAGTTAGATTTCACGCTTCCCGAATTATTTCGATTTCACTTGATAATATTTCTTTGTTGTTTTCTAAGCATTGTGTTAAGTAATGTTAAGTTTTTAGCCCAAGTTATGTCGATCTATGTCGAATTATGGTTTCTATAAGTGGTTTTGTTTGAGTCGTTTTCTAATAACTGATATTTATTTATTACATAGGTACTTTATTGTACACCTTACAATACATTTAAGGATACAAATAATAAAACTGGTGTACAATGGGCGGTCTTATCGCACGGGGCAATCTCTTACAGACAACTTTTGGATGGAAAAAAATTAAAGGAGATAGATTTAGGGCTGTCAGTGTACAACATCATACATAATACTAATTAAATATAAGGATATAAAATACATACCACAATATATAATTGTATACTAATACATATCAAATTCATACTAGAGAAACGAGGGGGAAAAATTGGGTTGTCTCCGTTTCGACAGATTTTCTTTTCGCCAGATTTTTGATTCGACAGCGTGTCACTTTGTTATCTCCAACGTACAGCTACGTACAGAATAAAAGACACAGGTATATCAACCTTTTGAACGCCATTGTTACGTTGTCAAACGAAATCGTGCCCTGGACGCCAACGTCACAAATATAAGACAAAATACATATCGAAAAAAAAAATACACAAATATTAATTTAAAAAAAATTAATCATTAAAAATATATTTACGTATTAGAATTTCCAGCCAGTAGTTTACAAAGCACAAAGAATTTAATAAACTTGTGTAAAATAATAGCTTTTGTACTTGTATAATATGCAGATCCTAATAAAAGTATTTACAAAGTTATCGCTGAAATATGTATAAATAATTGTATTGTGCTGAATTATTGTGCTTGTGATAAATAGATCACTTTAACTAAATCTCACTCTTTGTGATTGTAATTTCACTGTCGAAACAGAAATCTGGCGAAACGAAAATCTGACGAAATAAAAATCTTTCGAAAAAAAAAATCTGTCGGAAAAACGAAAAAAAAAAACAAAAAAAATATAGTGATAGGTAATGCTCCTTCACCGTTCTTTTGAACGTAGGTAATGTTTGAGCACGCCTCACATCTATGGGTAATGCATTCCACAAACGGGCCGCTTGGACAGTGAAAGATTTATCGAAGAAAGAAGTGGAATGCATACGGATACTTAACTCTAAATTTTCCGATGATCTCAAGGACCTTGAATGTGTGTCACAAAGAAACCGAAAGCGGTCTTTAAGATGTAAGTTATGTAAGTTTTCTAATTATGCTTCTCAAAGATGTTGCAACTTGATGATTACTTCTGTAGGTAGATCGTAGGTAAAACTTTCTTAAATAATTTTAAAATAAACCTACATCTTTTTTAGTCAAATTTAATTATGTTGTTTTCTTTAGTACGCTCATTTTCTTTATTTCACTTTTTGTTTTCTTCAAAACTTGCTGCCGACATTTCACCTAGGAAGGCATTTACTTTAGTTTCTTTATGAAGCTGCACACGTATTCAGCTCCTATGACAATACAATATTTTATGGTGCAAATCATAATGTTGTTTAATTTATTCAGGCCTAAGTACTTAGCACATACTGCAGAAGAAGTCTGATTATTCCTCGCGCGCCTAGTAGCTAATAACGAATTGTTTAAGTATTCAGTCTGCATTGGATTTTCTCCATCATAATTTTATTTAAATGATAGCACATAACTCGTCTTCTACACACACGAGGAAAACTGTCGAAACGAGGACTAGAATACACAATGTTCAGAAAATCTAGCAAACCGGACTGGATGTGTATGTAGCTACCTAACCGAGGTCTTTTCTGTTAAAGTTAACACATAGGTCCTCGGATAATACAACAAACGTGAAATGAGTGTAACGAGACTGTGTATGAGGCGACAGTGGCACCATCTGGTGGATACACAATGTTTGTGTAAGATTATGAATAATCTTGATCAAACCGAGGTTCAGACAACTTTTTCGTATTAAGTATACAGAAAGACTCAAAATCGCTTGCAGAATACGAATCTTTGGTCAAGTCAAACCGAGGACCCTCGAAAAAGTCCTCGCTTTGAAAAAGTCCTCGGTCGTGCCTTGTGTATTCATACGCAACTCTTCGGATGGTACTTAAAACGAACACACTCACGCACACATACACACACACACACCCTCATACATCACACTCTACATACAGACAACTCTCACATCACACAAATAGGTACATATACTTTATTTTTAGCTACTATTTTTATTTTTTCATTGTTAATTTTCCATGGTTTAGAAATAGTTATTTGAGAATTTAAAATGTCCACAGTATTGATAAATATATCATACGATACATTAGTATTATGACTACCGTAATTCAGGTTCACAAGATACAGGTACGACCCAGTTTGGGGACCGCCGATAAAAATAAGAAATCATCATACAAAAATACATCGTTACAAATTATACAATCGTAGTACAGAATTAAGTACATCATTGTAACAATGAAAAATAAATTTATTCTTATTCTTATTCTAACTTCAATAATAATTAATTTATATATTATTAGCTTCTGCCTGTGGCTTCACACGCATGTAAAGTTTCACTTCAGGTGTTCAGTTTCCGAAATCAATTATAGCCTAGATGTTGCCCAGACTTAATAGCTATATTTATATAGATATAACAAAAAGTTTCATTAAAATCCGTCTAGTAGTTCTGGAAATTAGTATACAAACAGACAGAGTAATATTCAATGTTCACAGACACTTTTTTTACTGTTTTATTATATGTATATTTTTTTTGTAAATACATTTAAAGGACAGTTACACTTTTGTACTGTTTTATTATAATATTTATGTAAGTATATTGATGTACAATGGATTTTGTACAAACTTTTCTTTTCTGGGGATACCCAGTAATAAGGGACGTGTCGAGTGCAGGTTTGGATTGCTTATTGCATCAAAGTGCAACATTCTACATGTGTTTATTAACTGGTGCTGCATACTTCAAGCGCGACAACTAGTTTTGGCGCTATCTAATAAAATAAAATGTGTTTATATGTATATGAATAGTACTTAGGGGTGACTACGTAACTAAGGCAAAGCTGTTGAATAATTCTAGCATACTTGAAACTGTTATTAAACTTCTTGGCTGGCCATAATTTCTCAGGGGATAACAAAACCAAAAGTAAGAATATAAAAGGTGAAGTAAGTAAGTATCTTTATACATATGATTTAGATCGTAAACGCCAATGCGTTTACGATCCTCAATAGGTACAAGATATTTTTTTATTTCTCAATAGTTTATGTAACACAGTTGTACACACATAAAATCTAATAAATAAAAATGAATCGCCAAATATATTTCTAAGCGCAAAACTGAATGGCTTACTATTATTCACGATTTTTTTAAGGCACGATGAAAGTTGTAATCGATAATGAACAAAATGCGAGGAAATTTTACTATTAAACCCAAAAGTACGTGTGCTGATTCGCGGGCAGAAAGCTAGTAAGTAATAGAAAAGTGTTATTAAAGACAAAAATCACCAATGTATGCCTCACAGCTGCGCCAAAAATCGCAATGATCGTAGCAATATTGCCAGAAAGTTACGCAAACGGTTTCGAACATACATTTTAGAAATAGTATAGTATAAATAGTACACACGAATTCCTAATCTAAATTGAGCAGAGCAGTTCCCATAGTTTTGAGGAAGAAGTCCGTTTGGCTACTGACCGCAACAAATGACCGCTGCGTGAAGAATGGTAATCACGATCTTTAGCCATGACGGATCGAGCACACACAGAGAGAGAGAGAGAGTAATATGTAAGAACTCTCTTAGTTCTCAAATCTAGAGAACATAAATCAGATGATATCCAAACGAGCACTACTCTCTGAGTCAGACCAGGAGATTCGGCACACACCGATCGGCTCCATCAAGGCACTACCGTGTATGGTCTTTTACTTAGGCTCCGAAGACCACTTATTACTTAATTTACAAGTTAAAGGGGGACCACCCGCGCACAAAGGAAAAATGGGTTATATAAAAGCACTGCGTACCTATTACGTTTTGAAGGCTTTCAGCCGTTATGCCGCTTTCATGTAAAATAATATGTTTATGGGCCAAATTGTAGGAGATCGTTTCAGTCGACCTTATTTTTGCTCGACTAAGTACGTTATTAAGGGCTTTGTTTATAAGCTAGCCTTCAAAGTGTACGCTTAATGCGGATCTAGTGAGACCCGTTCTATTTAGGATTTCCAATTTTGGTTCCGTTAGAAGTCACTAGCGGTTTGACTCGCCATGCGTGTGGATAACTTCAATTTCGAGTCTTCCGTTTTTGTGGTCAGAGAAAGAATATTTTCATTCAACTACGGTAATAGTCGCCTGTCATATCGATTTCTTTTTCTGATATCAAATCACAAATAAACCAGGATAATAAAAAGACCATCTTATACATAATTCTAGTTACTGTTCATATATTCTATCTTGCCCTAGTTCTTGGAATGGTCTTGGACAGGAACAGTACACAACAGTCAACAAAACTTTTTAAATATCTGTATCAAAAAATGTAAGCCGAAGTAAGATCACCAAACCAAAAGTTACATCCGTCGTCCCTTCCTCGAAATACCCTAATTTTATAACTTAAAGCGTACCTAGCCAGTCTAATAGAATAATGTAAGTACATGATATACCTGTTGCTTCAATATGGCTGCCAAAGTTGTGCCTTTGAGTTAAAAGCCAAAGCTTATGTAAGTTGTTACCAACATAATACAGACGGGGAACAGGTGTCGCCTAACTGTTGTTACAAACCAAGCAAGCCGGAATTAATTTGTACTTGTACAGGTAATCTGTTGATTGTAATTTACAACTATCTTTGAGAACGTTTGAATTGGTGAGGCTGGATTTCCTAATATAAAAAATATTTATTCATTCATTAAAGTTGTCGATAGCCAGGCAGTGGCCTCTCTGCGGGACGTTTTGTACGGCACCAATTTTAACGACAGCGCTGAGGATAAATTGTTTGAGGCATTATTTTTATTTGAAGTTTGGTTTATAATAAACAGTTTTTAACAGGTATATTATGTAATTAGAAATTATACATTTTTAGCTGTTTATGTACACACATATAAATAAATAAGAATAAATAAAATATTAATAGTGATGTTTTTTCCAACAAAAATCTCTTTCAGCACACCTGAGGAAAGAAAGTCGATACAAAAACGTGTGTGAGAGAAAAAGAGGAACAGAATAAATCAGTCTAAGTAGATATACAATACTTAATGAGTAAAACTCTCTGCTGGAAGAAATTTCTTAAGAAATAAGCAGTACCTTTGTACTCAAATATTATATAATTATGCTTATCTTAATAAGCACAATTACATAATAATAAAATAAATAAATAAATAAACAAAAATATACTTAATAATATTAACATCTAAATAAATACATAGCATCCATTAAGATAGAAGTTTCAAAAGCAGCAAGACGCGCTGGTCCCAGCATATGTATGTATAAATATTCCAGGTTATAAACTATATGTGTACCTAGTTTCGTTCAAATCCCTTTAGCCATTCTAGCGTGACTGAATGCGAGGATCGCCCTGAGCACACCGTAGAGCACACGGTGCAAGACTGCCCCGCCTGGGCAGAGCACCGACGTGTCCTCACGGCGGCGATAGGCGGAGACCTCTCGCGCCCGGCCTTGGTCGAGGCCATGCTGCGGGGCGAGAGGGAGTGGGAAGCGGTCGCCTCCTTCTGCAAAGCAGTCATGCTTTCGAAGGAGGAGGCGGGCCGCGTGAGGGAGAGGATGGCGTCCTCCCTCCAGCCCAGCCGCAGTGGTAGACGCCCACGGCGTCGGACGTCGGCCGACGATCTCCGGCCACCGTAGGCGCGGGCATGCGGACAGCGAGTAAAGGGCAACTCGCTGTCCGACCATGGACCATGCCCGGGTCGACGGCGCGTCGTGTTCCACGCGCGCCTCAAAGAGCGTCAGCAACATGACGAGGCCCCCTCTGCAGAGGGCCGAAGCCCGCCGGGGTCGTGGGACTCATCCCGTTACCGTGGCCCCGGTATGTAAAGGGTTATTGAAGGAACACCGTGGATTTTAGTCAGTAAAAGTCTGACAGTCCCTCCCACCCTGCCCGGAGTGGGAGGACTTATTTGATAATTTTACCAAGTTAAAAAAAAAAAAGAAAAAAAAAGCGTGACTGAATAACAATCATCTTAATATATATAACTCAAAGGTGACTGACTGACTGACTTACTGACTGACTGACTGACTGACTGACATAGTGATCTATCAACGCACAGCCCAAACCACTGGACGGATCGGGCTGAAATTTGGCATGCAGGTAGATGTTATGACGTAGGCATCCGCTAAGAAAGGATTTTGCGAAATTCCCACGGGATCGGGATTTACACAGGAAAAACTACCCACGCGGGCGAAGCCGCTGGCACAAGCTAGTATAAAATATACTTACAATCACTTAGATGTTAGTATGTTGGTACACATTCGCATTTATGCTTAATATTTTTGGGGGATTGTTCGTTGGTCAAGTGGTCGCAAGCACGACTGTTGAACAAAAGTTCTCGGGTTTGATTTCCAGGTCGGGCAAAAAGTACTATTGGCAATTTCTGTAAGGAATTTCTCAGTAGTATACCGGAGTTTGGAAGTTTGCGGTATGATACCCCCGTGCCGTGAAAACACGTTAAGCCGTTAGTGTCGGCTGTCATTAAGACGTGTTTGACAGTAGTTACGGGTAGTCAGAAGCCAGTAAATCTGACACTGGGTTAGCCAAGGGGTATCGTGTTACCCAGCTACTGGGTTGTGGAGGTCAGATAGGCAGTTGCTCCATGTAAAAAACACTAATAGTATAGTTTGCTTGACATCATTAAAGAAATTTATACTTTCACTATAATTTCTTTAATAATGTCAAGCAGTTTGAGTACTTGTGTGGCCTACCCAAATGTCCTTCCTTTGGTATTGTTCGTTAAAATGTTGAGCTCCTTAAGTTGTAAGTTGAGCTACACGATAACTAACAAATGCGTGCACTGTCTGGACAGGTCCGCTCAAATTTGCGTGGTTATTTCCTCAAAAGAATACCACAGACATGAACCTACATGCTTCTCATATACAAATACAAATTAGAGACTTTGACCTCTGAGCTTTTTTCGGTGTTTCTTCTCAGAGTAGTCAGTTAGGAAATACCGGCCTCATCTAGCTAAACTAAATACGCAAAAAATATGACTTGTAAAAGTGTTGTTTATAACCAATTTACAAAATAAATATTTCATTTAATTTCATTTCATTTCATTTGAAATGAAATATATCAATATTCAGGTGCTCCGGTTAGACTGGAAGCAAATCCCAACATAATTGGAAAAAATCTAAGCTGATGATTCATTACTCACTATCAGGTGAGATGGTGGTCAAACGCGACGAATCAATAAAAAAATAAAAACATATTAGTGGGATTGACTTTAAAAGTGCCAATTCTTATTCAAATAAATTTCTATTCATTTTCACACAAAAATGTATGCTTTGATAACTTCAGAAAATCATCCAAAATATCCTCAAGACATGCCAACAACCCAATAACCATAGTAACAAACTTTCCGCATCGCCCTTTAGAATACCGAACGGAACTACTCAACTATGCATATAAATCCATATATTGAAACTAGTTACAAAGGAAGTTTATCACAATAGTTAGAAGGGTCATTCAATTTCCTTCAGTTGACAATGCTTGAACGAAAGGGTACAAATAACCCTAAGTAAACTCAGTTTTCTGTGCTGGGATTCTGTTTTAAAAGAAAGTTTCTTTTTGGGTAGCCGTTTTGAGCCTATAGTGTTCGTATATAAATAGATTGGTATATTATTTGACAATTATGAGCTACTAGCCTTCGCCCGCGTTAGTTTACACTTTGTCAATAGTTCTTATTTGCCAATCGGTACACCTTTTTAGGTGATTAAAAACGCATATAATATTTAAAAAAAACCATCACCAGGGTCCATCCAACAGACAAAGAGTTAGTATTTAAAATTTATCTTTTTAAAACCAAAAACGTAGTTTACAATACATTTTTGTATAGGTACTACGTTTCTGGTATTCCCGTCCTTGGCTAAAACATGTAGATTTTGTGGGCTTGATACTCGTTAGCACGCCACATACAGCCCATGGGAAAAGCAGTGTTTTTCTAAATGTGTACACCTGCGACTTTCAGTGTCTGTCCTTGAGCTTTGTTTATTGTCATTGCGAATGCTGCTTTTAAGGGAAATTAGAATCTTTTGAACTGGGATGGCAAATCGGTCGGGATAGATAGATAGATAGATATATTCTTTACTAGCTTTTGCCCGCGACTTCGTCCGCGTGGAATAGTTACTTTGGGCTAACGTTAAATTTAACCCCGATTTTGAAGCATTCTTCATTGGCGCTCCGCTCCTATTGGCCTTAGCGTAATGATATATAGCCTATAGCCTTTATCTATAAATTGACTATTTAATTAAAAATATTTTTTCAGTTAGAACCAGTAGTTCCTGAGATTATCGCGTTCAAACAAACAAACAAACTCTTCAGCCTTATATTATTAGCATAGATAGCTGTTGCCCGCTACTTCGTCCACGTTTCCGTTGTTTTTCGTAAAAAAAGTAGCCTATGTCCTTCCTCACGGTTCAGTGATTTTGATGTAACACACAGATTAACTTTCGTAATTTAGTAGGGAAATATAATATGTCAATCTATAATACTGTTGAAAAATATCGCAATACCGAACCGCACAATATTATTGTTAATAGCTGTGCCCGCGACTCCGTCAGCGTGTAACTCCTTGTGTGTTATTAAGTTAATGTATTGGTAATATTGTTTAGATCACGTTCACATGAGGCTTAAGTACCTATAGAACGACAATACTTCAGCGCAAAGCTTCCGGGTAAACTATGTTGAAAGTTGACCCGTCCGGCACGTGAACATAAAGATTTCTAGAACTGCTAACCCGGGAAAGAGCGACGTACAACTGACCATGCGAGAAACAACTGACACCGAGATCTACTCCAGCAACACGAAAAGTCTGCCCTTGAGCCTTATTAATTGTCATTGCATAACACACCGATACTGGGAATCGCGTTCTTTTAAATTGGAATGGAAAATTATTTTGTATTATTTGAATTCTAGGAATAAAGACGGTTTCTCCTGCACCGCAACCTGTTAAAATTTGAGCCTCGATTATATTTTGTTGCAACTGGGTTACTTTTAGTCGAGTTCCATTGCAAAGTTGTGGTGGTTTTAAATTTCGGAGCAGAATAATAATCAGAAAGCTTCGAACTGCTAAGCTATCGGGAGTTACACGTGTTATTGTGAGTCAACCATAAAAGATAGATATATGCTGCCGTGGGATATTTTTATATAATTTTAAGGAGAACATTTCCCTCATAAATTATTTCTATGTAGCTTTAACCATTAAGGTTGCACACGCGACGGAAGCTTAAAAAATGGAGTAACTTCTCCCGTTTTCCCAACATTTCCCTTCACTGCTCTGCTCCTATTGATTGTAGCGTGATGAAAGTATACTATAACCAGCTCAGGAGTATGAAAAATAATTGTACCAAGTTTCGTTAAAATCCGTCGAGTAGTTTTTGTTTCTATAACGGTTATACAGACAGACAGACAGACAGACAGACAGACAGACAGACAAAAATTTTACTGATTGCATTTTTGGTATAAGTATCGATCCCTAATCACCCCCTGATAGTTATTTTGTAAATATATTTAATGTACAGAATTGACCTCTCAACAGATTTATTATAAGTATAGATATAGATTGTACACCATAACAGTAAAACAAAATTATGGACTTAACAACTAAAAAGGGTGATGACAATAGGCGGTCTTATCGCTAAAAGCGATCTTTTACAGACAACCTTTGGATGGATTTGACACAGAAGGAGAAAATAAATACGCGGGTAGTCCACGGTGTACTATTTATCTATATAAAATACCAAACAATAAATAACGTTTTCAAAACATATAAATATACATATAAATATTAAAAAGAAGAAAGAAACAAAGACATACATAATAACAACAATTTAAGGAAAGAGATAAAGATCTTTTACTAAGTTTTTGAAAGAAGATAGGGTTTGTGCTTGTCTTACTGACACGGGTAGAGCATTCCACAGCCGTACTGCTTGAGCTGCGAACGGCTTACCATAGAAATTGGTGGCGTGACTCGGTACCGCAAGCCTTAAGTTTTCTGATGACCTCAGAGATTTTGCATGTGTGTCATGAAAGAACTTAAATCGTTCTTTAAGATAAGTGGGGGTTTTAGGATTAAACAACACACTGTAAAGCAGAGACAAAATGTGTAAGTTCCGGCGAAGACGTATTGGAAGCCACTTGAGTTTTGTACGAAATTCGGATACGTGATCATATTTGCGCAAGCCAAATATAAATCTAATGCAAACATTTTGGAGTCGCTCAAGTTTATCAAATAATGCCTCAGTAAGATCAAGATAACTGACATCAGCGTAGTCTAGGATGGAGAGTAAAAGAGACTGTGCTAGCGCAATTTTAGTAGCAGTTGGTAGAAAGTTACGCAACCGTCTTAGGGAGTGGGCAGAAGTAAATAATTTGCGACTGACTTCTTGTAATTGGGTTGGGGACCCAAAGAAAGATGTTTGTCAACCCAAACCCCAAGGTTCTTAAATTTCTCGATTAATGGAATAGCAGTGGCATTGAAAATAACCTGAGGAAGCTGCGTCCATTTTACCTTAGGTGCCAACCTGGAACTACCAACCACAATGACCTGGGTCTTTGACGGGGTATTATGGGAATGTGAGGAATAAATACGTTTTCACTGCTTGCTGTTCCTGTCATAATTATTGCTTGCGTCCAAGTTATGTAATTTGTAGTCGCGTATCATTACAGAGCCTTGGTGCGTCCAGATTACGCATCAACAGGACTGGGACACCCTGTCAATTCCAGAGAGTTGAGAAACTCTACAGGGTACGACGTCACTTACTCAATATCCATGACATTGTTGACGAACAGATACTCGATAAAATCACCATCCACATGAGACATAATCTTTTCGTTGATCGCCCTACAATTTCGTTAGTCGGTGCCAAAATTGCTCTTTCACGCAGCCATTCTCTATCCCTCATATTTGATTTCAAATCCTAATAAACGTAGTTTATAAAATTATCTGTATCTTGGACTATGTTACAGAATTTAGAGCTCAAATAAATCATCCCGTTGATATCTGTTGCCACACGTAATTTTACATGCAACTGCATTGCAAATTATTAGATAGCTTGTGTGTGGCGCGCTGTGAGTAGGTACTTTACGTACGTACCTAAATATTGATAATTTACCTATACATTTATGTCTCTGAGATAACTACTTACGTATGTATCTACTATTAATCTGCAAGTATAAACCTAGATATAATATACAAAAGTAGATAAAAGTGTAAGTAACTACCTACTTAATATAAAAACTTTTTACCAAAAAATTAAACCGACTCCCAAAAAACACTGCAAAGTGAAAAATAACTTTAATTTAGGTAGTCGGTGTCTTTAGTTTGTATTTTCGTTTTTGGCACCGACTTCCGAAATTAAAATTATTTTTCTCTTTGCAGTGTTGTTTGGGAGTCGGTTTAATTTTTTGGTAAAAAGTTTTTATTTCACTCTTTTTAGTTGGTTGATTTTTAATTTACCTAGTTACAAGAGCCTAAATGTCAACTACTTATAACATTTTATAAAATATTGCTTTTCCCAATGCTGGGCCGTTAATTTTTGAAGAGTTCTCCTGGTACTTCACCATCAGCTATACATCACCATATGCATTGTGACGAGCATAAAGTGCTTAATATCCATATTCAAGTAATCGAATCGCAATCCACGAAATACTTATTATTGAGTAGTTTCGGAGGCCATCTGTGGTCTTCATCATCAGTTCCACTTCCCCAAATGGTACTTTTTGAGAGCAACTGCACAAGTTACTATAAGAAATACCCAAAACGCTGTAGGTGTGCCTATAATATTTGAAGAGTTCCCTCGATTTCTCCAGGATCCCATCATCAGATCCTGACTTGGTGACAAATGGTACCAATTTCGAAGTATACCCTATCAAACAAAAAGAGAATTTTCCAAATCGGTTCAGCCGTCTTCGAGTACTCGATGATCATACATTAAAAAAATATATATATATACGCGTCGAATTGATAACCTCCTCCTTTTTTTGTCGTCGGTTGAAAAATAAAAATGATTCATATATTTACTTGATTATTTAAAATTTAAATGACACGGTTGGCATAACGGTTGACTGATGTGGGTTCAACCCCAGCCCTAAACAAACATTTATATATCCTACATGTATTTATGTAGTTCAAAAAAAATTGTTTCGAGTGGTTCTGGAATACGCGATTTGAATGAATTAGGAGGGGAGAATACAAAGTTCTAACAGCCCTTTTACATTCTTAAGGGATGATTTCCGGGATAAAAACTATCCTATATCTTTTCCAGGTTCTAAAACTATCTCCATATCAAATTTCATCTAAATCGGTTCAGCAATCTAAGTGTATTATTTGTGTGGGGAGGGCGGGGACATTATTGATTCCCTATACAAACAGACAGATAGAGTTACTTTCGCATTTATAATATTAGTATGGATATTAGTATGGACTAGCTGTACCCTCGACTTCGTCTGCGAATAATTAAGTTACAACAACTTAGAAATTTATATCTATAAGCTTAAGTACGAACAAATGGATTTTTCTATAGTTTTCGCAGCTGGATAAAGTGTAATTCGGAGCAAAATATTAAAAAGTAATATTTAAGTAACTTCTTCCCGGTGCCTCATTTTTAAGAAACAACATACTACACAGAGCTTCTTATAAATACTCCGTCCATCTGTGAAATCTACTAACCGTTTTCCCAACTATACAACGTGTAATTTAAAGGGTATATACATACCAAGTGCACGGCTTCTTTGGATGATAGTAAACGATATGGCAAGGGTTTTCTAATCCTATGTGTACATGTGTGGAGCATATTAGAAATTTCAATACATTGATACCAGAGACATGCCAGAGACCGAATTTTTCAAATTAAGAAGAATGAAGAGAATTATCGTTTTATTGGCAAGTGACGTGGAAAGAGATGACCCTCATAGTGCTGTGACACGTTTGTTATTACTGGTATTCAAGAAACATATGGAACCAATAATTTGGGGTCAGTTCTGTGAGTCACTTATTTTGAGCTGGAACTTTGCATAGAGACTCCATACCAGATGTTGTCTTCAGTCTTTTTGGATAGATATGGGGTTTCCGTTACACGTTGAATTAGGGTTTGCTTCCAGTCTAACTGGTCGACGTCCAGAACCCAGAAGCCGGATAACACGATACCCCTTAGCAAGGCTTCTACAAATGACAGCCGAAACAACGGCTTAAAGTGCCTTCCGAGTCATAGAGAAATCTCGATAATTATGTTTAGAGGATCACCTATCGCTTACCATCGATGAGAATGTGGTAAAACGTAAAACCATAGTAAAGGATATAGGGGCATCACGGAATAGATGAATCTGTTCTATGAGGGGCATGGACCGTGATCCACTACACATGCCGTACGGGTTGGTGGACATTGCACGTCTTCAAATTTTCAACACTAGGCAACGCTACAATCTCTTGAATTTTATTCTCTTATACCTAAAGCTTTGGTTTCCTAGGAAAGCGGTGCCGTCATATAGCGGCCGTAATATTACGGACGCAAAAAGGCGGCCGTCTTTACGTTGACGACATGTGGAAAGTTCCACGGCCGTTTTAACACAGTCTGCTTCATCGCTATCAATGAAACGTTCACGAAACCATCTGTCACCGACAAGACGGCCGTCATGCAAATGGCGGAACCGCTTTTTGACGTTACAGTGTCAGTTACCGCTCTCTAGGAAACCGCGCCATTTTGTTTACATAGACAACGTTCTAGTGACGTCATTCACCGCTGTATTACGGCCGCTATATGACGGCACCGCTATCCTAGGAAAACAAAGCTTAAGAAAATAAAACTGTACGAGGTAAAAGAATTAAGTATGTACGAGTATCATACATAAATAAAATAAGAAACCCGATTTGAAATAAGAACACTCTCAGAATAACTCCCCCCAAGCATCATAATTCATGATTCCGAATTATTAAAACGCGCTCTAGAAAAGTCATAATTTATTTATATTAATTTAGGTACTGTAGGTATCGTGATACGCTGGGTTGAGGCGGTCGGATCGGCAGTCACTCTGCTGTATCCGGTTGACTGGAATCCAAACCCAACATTTTGTTTTTCAACCGACGACAAAAAGAGGAGGTTATCAATTCGACGCGTATATATATATATATTTTTTTTTAATGATCGAGTCGAATCGAATCGAGTCCTCGAAGACGGCTGAACCGATTTGGAAAATTCTTTTTTCGTTCGAATGGGTATACTTCGAAATTGGTCCCATTATCACCAAAGTCAGGATCTGATGATGGAATCCTGGAGAAATCGAGGGAACTCTTCAAATATTATAGGCACACCTATGACGTTTTGGGTATTTCTTATAGTAACCTGTGCAGTTGCTCTCAAAAAGTACCATTTGGGGAAGTGGAACTGATGATGAAGACCACAGATGGCCGCCGAAACTACTCAATAATAAATATTGAGTGGATTGCGATTCGATTACTTGAATATGGATGTTAAGCACTTTATGCTCGTCACAATGCATATGGTGATGTAGAGCTGATGGTGAAGTACCAGGAGAACTCCTCAACAATTAACGGCCCAGCATTGGGAAAAGCAATATTTTGTAAAAGTTTATAAGTAGTTGACATTTAGGCTCTTGTAACTAGGTAAATAAAAAATCATCCAACTAAAAAGAGTGAAATAAAAACTTTTTAACAAAAAAATTAAACCGACTCCCAAAAAACACTGCAAAGTGAAAAATAACTTTAATTTCGGAAGTCGGTGCTAAAAGCGAAAAACAAAACTAAAGACACCGAC
Source organism: Tholera decimalis (assembly GCA_943138885.2). Taxonomy (NCBI): domain Eukaryota; kingdom Metazoa; phylum Arthropoda; class Insecta; order Lepidoptera; family Noctuidae; genus Tholera; species Tholera decimalis. The sequence goes on along the minus strand of OW964552.2, from coordinate 18,325,668 downwards.
TACCGAAATTAAAGTTATTTTTCACTTTGCAGTGTTTTTTGGGAGTCGGTTTAATTTTTTGTTAAAAAGTTTTTATATGATTTATTGTTGTTATCTATATTCCTTCTAAAGAATGATTTGACTATCAAACAGAATTCACAAAAATTATAACCTAATAGGTGTAAGTTATATGATGTAAGAGAGATCTTTAAATAAGCAAGTACACCAGTGAATGGAATCACGGCTATTTCAGACCTAATTAACTCAGACTCATTAAGGCCTACGCAAACAGAGCTGAACTATATTAATACAACTTGGAATAATTAACTTCTTAATTAAATTAGAGAGGGTACAAAAGCAATGTACTTACAAAAATATTTCCTTCGATATTAAGAAATACAACAAAAAGGAGTTCTTTCCCACAATGAAGTTCTTTGAAGATTTCCTTCATCACATTAAGGGAATTTATTTCAAGTAACAAGTATTATTTGCCTGCTTTCAAAAGTACTTGATTTAATATTCGAAGGTATTCTTTTTATTTAAAATATTCGGTCGTTATGGGAAATTGTATGTTGTTATTTATACAATTACTTACAATCAACTTGAATTGCCACGTAGTATTGCATTTTTTTAATAATTTTTAATCTCTGACCATAGAAAAAAGCTAGCCCTTTGGTCACGGGAAGTGTAAATCTCTTCAAAATATCTTCGAAAAGGCCGTGAGTACAAAACGATTCGAGAATTTCAACCCGTGTCTCGAATTTACCTGTGAGTTCAGTGTATTTCCGCCACTTGAAGTCTTCCGCAGCTGCAGCGGCAGCGCCACATAAACTAAATAACATTAATAATAACTGAAAAGATGGCAAGAGCGAGTTTATCGACACAAGTTGCGTCCTATATTAAATAATTATAAATCAATCATTTTATTCGCATATAGTGTCGTCAATGGAGACGTTACAATGATACACGCAGTGAAAAGATACATTATCTATTATTATTCTAAGCATATTATGTTCCTGCACACCTAAGGCCTAATGACCTAATGCCCGAGGCGTCAGCAATCGCAAGCCAATCTCCTGCCACCACAGGTGTTGCGGGCGGCGAGCAGGGCCGGATTAACCCTGTCAGAGGCCCTAAGGCAATGGCATTCTCGGGGTTTTCTTACTTTCACTGATCAAATCGTGTGTGAACTAAGGAAACGCACATTAAGGGCTGTGGTTTTTAATAATATATTTGTTTGCTTATTCCTAGTTTTGTTCTCAAATTGTTTTAATGCTCCTACTAAATCTAACAATCTTTTATTTTGTGAGATAACAGTGAGGTCCCTAAGTTCACACGCACATCAAATTCTCGTTCGAAGAAACATGTTTTCTTGGTGCGTGCACTGGGCCTGGGCCCCTAGTTGATGTGGGGCCCCTAGGCAGTTGCCTAATCCGCCTAATGGTTAATCCGGCCCTGGCGGCGAGCAAAGGTAGCTCACCGTCCGGGAAAGACAACGTCCGGGTCAACAGCACTTCGTGTTCCACGCCCGACTCAAAGAACAGTCAGCGCTAGTGTCGGGGCGAATAGGGCCATTACCTGCCGGGGTTGCGGGAATATTCTGACGATGGCAGGCCCCGCAAGGGATGCCCTTGTAAGAACAGGGTGGGTTTTTTGTCAGTAGAAGTCTGATACTCTCTTCCTCTCTACCCAAAACGGGAGGAGCCATTTGATACGTATCTTAGCATACAAATATACCTAAACAATGTGTAATTTAAAGGGTATATACATACAGAGTGCACAGCTTCTTTGGGTGATAACAAACGATATGGCAAGGGTTTTCAAATCCTATGTCTATATGTGTGGAGCATATTAGAAATGTCAATACATTGATACCAGAGGCGGAATTTTTCAAATTAAGAAGAACGAAGGGAATTGTCGTTTTATTGGCAAGTGACGTGGAAAGTGACGACCCTCATAGTGCTGTGACACGTTTCTTATTACTGGTATTCAAGAAACATATGAAACCAATAATTTGGGGTCAATTCTGTGAGTCACTTATTTTGAGCTGAAACTTTGCATAGACACTCCATACCAGATGTTGTCTTCGGTCCTTTTGGAAAGATATGGGGTTTCCGTTACACGTTGTATATAACAGAGAAAAAAAGAACTATTTTATGATTTGTTGATTACACATTCCGTCATGTAAGGACGACATACAAATATTAAATCTGCAAAAATGTTATAGCACCTATCATAAGAAACAATACTTTAATACAGTACAATTATAATTACCTACATATATTCGTGAATGGTGAATAGACTAAGAACATAATTTGCAGCTAATAAGATGTTTCCCGTGACTTCGTTCATTTAGAAATTTTAATAATTCCGCGCGATAAAATCTATGTCTCTGTGTTAAATCTATCCGGATCAATTCAACCATTGTCGAGTGATTGAGTAATATACATGCATGCATTCATCTAAGGCTCTTACACACCACGTTTTTTTTGGAAACTTGGGAACTTGAAAAAGGCTCGTTTTTTAAATTTTTAATATAAAATTATTATTTATTTATTTACCATATTGTATAATAATATAATATTTCTGTTGACAGCGCGAAAAAAATTCATAGTCTATTACAATTTTATGAACGTGTGAATAGGTAAATTGGTCGCGATTACATCGCCTTTGCAGCGCGTCATAGTTGCGTGCGACGCGCGTTGACAGCACCTGAAAAAAACCGTAGTGTGTCGGAGCTCTAAGACTTCGCATTTGTGATATTAGTAGAGAAGTGTTTGTAAAATCAATATTATTTACACGAAAAATGGAGAGACAACTCTCTTCCTCACGCTCGAGCTACCGGAATCCCCAGGAATCATAAGCTGATCTCTGGACACCGTCAGCGCGGGCTTGCGAACGCGGAGCAGCAGCTAGAGGAAGAGAGCTTTGTCTTGCCTTCACACGTTCAGATTCCTCATTCTTCTAGCATCAATGCTTCGCAGAAGAAGGCTCGGGTCGATGGCGCGTCGTGTTCCACGCGCATTTCGAAGAGCAGACTGTAGCATTGATGGGGTCCAATAGCGCTATTGCCTGACGGGGTTGTGGGAATGTTCTTACGAGATACCACGACCCCAAAACACAAGTTTTAAGTTAGGTTTTTTTAGAAGATAGAAATCTGTAGATCCGACCAGCGCAAAGCTTGATAAGACCCACTTCATTTTAATTAGTGTTGCCCAAACGAGAGTCTCGCAAGAGTCTTGCAATTAGCGATTATCCTATTGCTATTTATTAAACGGTAGTTGAGATCTCAGAACAATGTAACAGAAGTCTGTTACATTGTTCGGCATTGTAATCGCTAATTGCAAGACTCTTGCGAGACTCTCGTTTGAGCAACACTAATTTTAATAAATGTTAGGGATACTTACGTATTTTCTGTCAGAAAGCAGCCTTTACTTCTTTGTTTGATTTTACTGGCTGTGTATGTATAAAAGATGTATGTGTATCGTAAAGTCAAAATAGATATATAATAACAATCAAACCAAACCCAGAGTCCACCATCTAAAAGATTCCATTAAATTATGTAATTATAAGTATTTTAGTATCCATACTGAAAACTATGATATAAATGGTAAATTGTGTTTGATTGTTTTTCCTTCTTTCACATCAAAATGGAGCAATCGATTGATGTGATTTTTGGCGTCGAGAAAGTTGAAGGGCTAGGGAGCCACAAACCTTTTCTTTATTGCTGAAAAAATTCTTCACGCGTGTAAAGCTGCGGTCAGGCGCAAGTACATAATAATATGGAAAGTGGTTTTTTCGAAGAAACTTTGCGATGCGTGGGGGTGCACTACTATTGCAATATTAATACTTCAGTAGATTATCTTTTACAAGCGTGACGTAATGAAACGAAACTTTCTTGTAGTTTCCGTTCCATCTATTTTTGTATTTGAATTAGACAATTAAGACATTTGCAAAGCACTTATACTGATAAATGATGTACAGGCAAATATAATAAAGGGTTCAGGGAAAGAATTCAATGGGCATCACAATATTTGTTAACATCGCTGTCAATGAAAAAAGTGACCAGAACATTGACAGCATGTTTAATGGTATTGCTGTTTCTTATTCTGGAGAAAAGGCCAGATATCTGCGTACTTGGAAAGCCGAATCTTATACTAACTGATTTCTGAAAAAACTCTTTCAGTAAAATAATGTATTCAGGGATGTTGCATAATGCCCGCCAGGGTTATTACACACATTTGCGGCAGCAATGCGCATCATTGGATCGTAGATCCTTCAGGATGGTGCGGGGTGAGTGGGAATGGGATGCAGTCGCCTCCATCTGCGAAGCAGTCATGCTAGCGAAGGAGGAGGCTGTATGCGTGCTTTCTTCCTCACGCCCCAGCCGCCGTTGGAGACGCCCGGGGCGTCGGGCATCGCGTGCCGATTTCCGGCCACCGTAGACGCGGGCCTGCGGACGATGAGCAGGGGTAGTTCACCGTCCGATAAGGACCAGGCCCGAGTCGGCGGCAGTAGAAGTCTAACACTCTCTTCCATTCCAACCAAAGTAGAAGGAGTCATTTGATGATTTTCCCACTTAGAAAAAAACAGGTTTTCTTTGGGCCATTAACACTGCAGCAGGGGTGTAACCCACTGATTTTATTTGGTTTTACGGAGCTGCGTTTGGGCTGCGGTTTAGGCCGCGTTGAAGAGTATTTAAGCAAAAAAACTTTTTTGCAAAAAATAAAACCGACTTCCATATCAAAACACTACAAATCCAAAAATAATTTTAATTTTGGCAGTCGGTGTTTGTATTTTCTTTTTTTTTCACACCGCCTTCCGAAATTAAAATTATTTTTGGCTTTGTAGTGTTTTGATGTGGAAGTCGGTTTTATTTTTTGCAAAAAAGTTTTTATTTTCGCGCTTTTTAGTGGGTCAGTTTGTAATTAATCTAGTTACAAAAGCCAAAATGTCAACAACTTATCACCTTCACCAGCAGAGTGAACGAAAAGATCGTCAATGTAAATATTTTTTTCAGACTTTTGTTTATTTTTCAGAAACGGCTTGTCAGATTTCGATGAAATTTTCATGAGACCATTTGGAAAGTATGCCCTTTCCAACAAAAAAAGATTTTTTCAAATCGGTTAGCAAGAGACGGAGCTGTGCCCGAAAAAACATTAAAAAAAAAAAAAACAGACATCCGAATTGAGAACCTCCTCCTTTTTTAGAAGTCGGTTAAAAATTTGGTAGTTTTAGTCAACGTAAGTTTGACAAACCCTATCGCTCGCCATAGGGCGGAGTAAAGCTATGAGGAATTCGGCCTCAAGAAATAAAGATTATAGGTATACGAAAGACTAACACCCGAAGAATTTGTCACAGGGAACTACATCTACCTAGCTACATATTACGAAAACATTAACCCTGAAATCCCAACTTAGACAATCTTCTACAAACACTGCGTACCTATGTAAATCCCAACCGACTGTCTTTAATATTCTATACACCGATCCTATGTTGTTCCGATGCCAACGCCGCCGCGCCGGTCGGTACCAAATAATTGGATCAACTACAATTTTATTAACCACTAAATTGTATAACTAGTTGGTAAACACATCGGCTAATACGGGTTAACTAAGTGGATTACTTGCTATACTATATGTCCCAGTCATGTTGGTAGAATTAATAGCGTTAAATGATTTAATATATTCATCGATAACATGACATATTGAGAGTAGGCAGTTCAGTTGTAAACAAATTAACAGATGATAATTATGTATATACACTGTAAAAATTAATGCAATTTTTTTTTTTTTTTTTTTTTAATTCAACCGACTAAAATTCCAACTCAATTGTTTCATACAAAATGCAATAATCATAAAAAACATTGATAAAAGCAAGAGGCATAAATAAAACCACATTTACAAATTTTCAGGCTACACACCAAAATCATATCAATAGTTCGAAGCCATAGTTAAGTCACAGAAAATTATTGAAGTTTTTTCTTAGTTACAACAAGATGTATCTTCTCCAGCCACTGACTTAGTACTCGCGTATAATTATCTAGGGTCGTACACCTTAAAACGACAAAATTTACGTTATGATGCCCCTCTGGATCATAAGTTTTTACAAAAGGTGTTTACGTTTTACTTTGATTATTCAACTACTTCAGTTCTTTGAAAAAAGTTTTCTTGTACTATTTTCGTAAACATTTTTTGATAGTTTTGGAATTGTCGTAGGTAAGCACGTCTAGTACCTATAAGTGATTTGCTTTTATCAACGTTGTACAAATATAAACAACTGTTCGCTTATCTCACTAAAACAAAAGAAGGGCGGGACCGATTTGATTAGTTCCTCATACAGGGAAGGTTTAAAAAGTCAGGAAGATAACGTTTATCAGGTCATCTAAATCCCGATAAAAATGTATGGAACATCTGGTATTCTTTACTTAATACATCAGTTATTATTTTTAAAGGTTAAGGCAGAAAATCTAAAACTGGTCTGACCAAGAGAATCGGCTCCCCAGCTAGGTTGTGCAGGTCAGATAATCGCTCCATGTGAAAAACTCGGCTTTATCCCGTTAAACGATCCCAACATACCTAATTGGGAGAAGGCTAAGCAAAGATGATGATAATTTTTAAAGGTTCTTACCATTTCATCTATCAAACGACCCCTTAATTGTTCTATCTTCACGTGTTCTTCTCTACAATAATACTCAAAACTTCGTCATACTCTTCCCGCATTCCTCCGAGTCACATCCCTGTATTGGCATATAGGTACTGCACGGTATCTGATTTCAACAGCAGTCCTCGGTCAATACTTCCTCTAATATTTACATAATATAACATAATCTGCCTATAACTTCCCAACTGCTGGGATAAAGACTGCGAAGTCTTCATAGAAGGGATTCTATGAGAGGGAATGGATCGTTATCCTCCACGTGAGCCCAATGTGGATTGGTGGAAGTTGCATGTCTTCGGATTTTGGTAAAAGGATTCTCATATTCTATTTATATATTCATGTACGCCTATACTTCTCATCATGATCTCTTAGAATCTCAGCTGGATACAATGACTTTTATATTTGCTCCTAAAGTCCTTTGTCACCCAAACGTCTTATAACCAAGGGCGGATCCAGGGTGGGGGTCATGGGGTCATGACCCCCCTGGGCTGGGTCCAGGACCTAGGTGAACCACTAATTAAAATTTTTAAACATTGTTACTAGATAATACTCCAGTTTCTGGCGTTGTAAACGAATATCGGCAGTGGATGGCCAAGTGGCATAACTTCTTGTGACTTGACCACGATTATGTTAACCTCCCCCCCCTAGCACCAAAGCTGGATCCGCCCTTGCTTATAACTGCCAAAGAAAAACCTGGCGCAAAATCAAACATACCTTACTGCTAACTAACATTTTTTCCCGAATCTGCATGCTGATGGTAAACATCGATGGCCGTCAATGAGATGGATGGCACATTACATGATTTAATTAATTTAATTTGGTTCAGTAGAACGTGACCATAATTAATTGTTAGTACTCGTAGACGATAGTCAGCGGTGGCGTTTTCTATTATGATAAATTCTATTATAATTCTTGGATTTCGGATATTCCAACGCACTACTGAAAAAATCCCATCTACATGTTGAATAAGATATCCTACTAATTAAATGTGAAAGTTTGAATGTTTGAGTTTCATTCACACAAAAATGGCTCAACGAAGCTCAATTAAATTAGGCAGCGATAGATTATAGTGACGACACAATTGACGCAGTGGTTGAGCAATCGACTGCTGCTTGTATAAAGAAAAATACATTTAATTCAGGATTCAAAAGTCCCATATAGACACATACATTAAAGACAGATACATTACATTATAAATTATCTTAAACATCCACACAAAACATCAAACAATAATTAAAAAATACAATTAAATCAAAGAAAAACATGCAAAACAGATAGGCTATCCCACCCCACATGCGACATGTCTCCCACAACAATGTCGTATATAGGGACAGTCTAGCCTACCTGCTATCATCTTTAAAATAGTGTTGGAGCTAGTCCACACTCGGCGCACTAGGGATGCACTCCGCTTACGCAGAGTCGCATAAAAGCAGCTAGCGCGCGCCTCAGCAAACATCCCTGAGGCGCTGCAGAAGCGGGGCAGCCCCATAATTGCCCTAAACGCGTTATTATATTGTACACGAAGAGCACTTTAACTTTTCTGCGTGTAGTTAGCCCACAGGCTACACGTGTATAAAGGTGTACAATACGCCCTAAAGAGCGTAGTCTTAACTTCAAATGAACCCATATTTAAGGAAAAAAATGACGTGTAAAAGTGTTATTTAATAACCAATTTGCAAAATAAAGATCATTTATCATTTAACTACGTGCAAACCTGCGAGCTATCATGTTCGCCCTCCTTGACAGTGCTCTCCGTTCCCGTTCAATATCTGCATGATCCCGTAAGTCGGCAGTAACGATGTGCCCTAAGTATTTGAATCGAGTCACCCATACTAAAGGGTTCCCATTGAGGTACACAGGAGGTACTTCTAGCGGGCACTTCGTACCACTCACAAAGATCATGCAGTTACTTTTTACTACATTATATGTAAGTCCATGCTCACCTACATATTCCTCACATATTCGCACCAGTTTCCTCAGACCACAGACCGACGCGCTCAGCAACACCATATCATCTGCGTAGCTTGAATTGTTAACACAAACTCCGTCAACGTGGCAGCCGACATGCTGACTGCTAAGCGCGACGATCAATGCATTCATATACAAGTTGAACAGGGCAGGCGAGGTCAGTACACCCTGTCTCACTCCACACTTCAACGCATACGTCTCAGACATTGTACCTGCCCATCTGACGCTGTTGATCTGGTGCGTGTACCAATACTTGAGGATTTCAACTAATTCAATAGGTAGGTTCACACTTTTAAGCTTTTCCCACAAGATATCATACGACACCAGATCAAAAGCACGGGATAAATCCAGGAAACACGCAAAAACCGGCGTATTGCGTCTAGTGTAGTATCCGACGGTATGATTAAGACACATTATAGCACTTTCAGTAGACAGTTGTGGCCTGAAACCAAACTGGTTGTCGTGCAGAGTTATGTGTTTACTTAACTGCATATTAAGCACACCGTTAAACACCTTAGCCACAACCGTTGCTAGTGAAATAGGCCTATAATTATGCTTATCTGCAAGGTCTCCCGTTTTATTCTTTACTACGGGCACTACTATCGTCCTAATTAAATCTGGAGGTAGGTATGAGTGGCTTACGCACAAAGAATACAACAGTGCCAGAACTCTAGACATATGCGGGCTGCATTCTGAAGATGCTCGATGCTAAGACCGTCGTGCCCAGGACATTTGCCCCTCGTCATATACTTTATTATATTTAAAATCTCTTTGGCTCTGAAACACGACTCCACTGGGCCACTAAGAATCCCAACATCGGCTCCCCCACGCACTGAACCAATGGGAGACTGCACACAAAACTGACGCTTAAATACATTAGCGATATCACCGTGGTCAATCACTCCGTCGACACTCGTCGTCTCACAGGCAGACTGAATCTAGTGTTTAACTTGGCTGTACTCTTCCAAAACCCACGAAAGTCATTTTGTAAATGTTTCTTGGCTAGATTATCCATCTTTAGTTGATCTTGACGATCCTGACACCACTTAAGTCGTGATTTAAATACCTCAACCGAGCCAACCTGTGAGCCTCTCTGACGTAAGTATTCCACCCTGACCTGCGCGATCCACTCCGACCCATCTCCATGCTTCCCCGACTCACCCTAGCCGCGTCACGAAGGGCAGCCACAATGTCAGATCGCGATGAGCAGTGTTTTTTTATAAAATAATAATTTAAAAATCAATATAAATAAAATAGTATAAAACAATATACTGGCTTCTTTTTATCTCATGAAAATGCGAAAGAAATCACTGGCTATTTTACTTAGATATAAGATAGGTGTCAAGCTCATTTCTCCGTCTTCCGTAATAATGTAAGTGTAATCACATCAATGCCATATCGACAATATGCCTTCGACATAGACAAGAGTAATATAAATCAAGTCAATCGTATGCTAAGACACGGCTTAGATCTTAATTATTAGCATATGATAATGAATTGACACAGTGCACATATCACATTAACAAATCAATGTTTGATTGTAGACTGTGCTTAAATTACTGTGAAGCGGTAGTCAATTAATTATACCATCGTAAATTCTTATGAAAAAAGTATAATTATCCTTATAATGGGTACAAGCCTTCGCAGAGGGGAGAAAAACTTCCAAGTATAATTAAGAAAATTAAGGAATCCTCAGTTATGGTGTAGCAATAGAAAGATAGATAGCACGTGAGAATTAAGTCGTGTAACCTACAATTTAAAGAAATTTGTATTTTTCGTAAATATTCGATATTCGACACGGTTGGCGCAGTGGCTGAGCATTTGGTTGATTCCCTGCCTATCGCGTGATCGATTGCTGCACAGACTAATCAATAAATAATGCGAAAGTAACTCTACCCGTCTGTCTCCTACGCTTTCACGACAAAACTAATTTAACCCATTTGAAAGAAATTTGGTAGAGATACGAGTTGACCTTGAGAAAAAGCGAGAGTAGTTCAGTGAATCTAATAATTTATATGGCCTAAAGATTAAAATGTATGTCAACGCACAGTACGATACAAGAGCCATTCCTAGTTAAGGGCAACGTTTCGTAACAAGAAAAAAATATTTTTGGAATAGCTATTTAAGTATCATGAACTATCTGACGTAACTGTTTAGTAGAAAAAACATTAAATCATTCACCATTTTCCCAACATGGTAATATAGAAAAAGTAGTACGGTCGGCCAAGAAAGTGGTGTACCAGTTTTGATTTAGTTTCCCGGTCATCGAAAATTACAACAAGGTTCGTTATAAAAAGATATTACTGAAAGTCAGTCAAAGTTAACATGACGTAAACCTATGTATTTAGTATTCATACGTCATATGTCACATATAAGTACATGACATTTTAACCTTTAGTATAAATGAAAAGGACATTAGTTTCTACAAAGCAATTGAAATGTTTCCAAACAAAAGTAATAAAAACCATTTAGACAACCGAATTCCATTTGAAAAAGAAAACTGACAATTGACATTTTGTCAAATATATGCAAAAAATCGATATATTTTCCGTGTTATTTTTCAATCAACTGCATATAAAATCATCTCAATGCCTGCCAACTTGACCATTGCCGAAAGAGCACAAATAATTGCCCAATTTAATGAGGGAAGCAGTATCAGTGCGATATCCCGGAATTTGAATATATCGAGGCGTTCTGTCCGCTTTTGGATTCGTCGTGAAGGAGAGGAGGGAAGTTTGTTGGATCACAGAAGAAGTGGTCGCCGGCCTGCACTCTCCAATAACGATAGAGAATTCATGAGACGGGAATATGAAATCAATGGTTTTAAGCCCACAAAACATTTTGCGGAGATGTTCGATGTGAGTGCCCAAACAATAAGGAATCATCTACATTACATGGGGTTGCACCACAGGCATTACGCCAAGAAAATATATTTGACGGATGCTCACAGACTTGCTCGTCTGAACTACGCCAGAGAGCACTTAGAGTTTGATTGGTCTAATACAGTGTTTTGTGATGAAAAAACGTTTAAATCCAGTCAGCATGGACGTCTTCACCTTTGGCGATATAATTCAACACGGTATAAAAATGATCATGTAATCCCAAATAGAGAATCAGGTCGAATTTCCGTAAATATTTGGGGCTGGATGAGTACGGATGGTGTAGGAGAATTGTGTTCTCTACCTCCTCGAGCGACGGCTGTAAATTATATCGACGTGCTTCAGAATGTAATGCTACCGACAGTCCGTAATGTTTACCCGGAGAACGAAGTGCCACAATTTGATTTTGTTCAAGATAATTGTTCAATTCATAATGCGAGGATCGTAAGAGCCTGGTTTCGTTCACACACTGACGTAAGGGTAATTCAGTGGCCCTCAAGATCGCCGGACCTCAACCCGATAGAAAATCTTTGGGGCCTTATGGTCCAACGATGGTCGCATCAAAATGAAAGAACCAAACAAGCTCTTATTAGTCACTGTAATTATATCTGGGAGGAAATGCGGGGAACCGATATTTGCTCACGGCTTGTTGGTTCAATGAGGTCTCGTCTTTTAGAGGTTATAGAGGCCAACGGCGGTTACACCCGTTTCTAATTTTTAAAAATTTTCAATATCTTCTAAATATTACTATATATGCTATGTTTTTGTTTGTTATAAGTATTTTAAAATTGATTGTAGAAATTTAATAAAAGGATAAATCTATTTTTAGCTTGTTTTTTATTGATATTGTAATTACAAGTTTACAGAAATTGTAGGTTTGTGGACTCGCCTTGTGCCTTTACAATTTTATGTAACTTGTTGATTACAATTCTGAATTTGTAGATACAATTTTGTCATCAAAATCTACAGCCCCCCGCCGTTGATTTTACGACGTCATTGGTTCCATCAAGTTCAAACTAAGAACAGCTGTCACGTTACAAACAGTAATAGTCGTTATCAATAATCAGATAAAGACAGCAATAGAAGTTGTCAGATCGATCTGCAAGCGAAACTAATCTTTATCACCTATGAATCTGCAAGCGATATTCAACCTTAGGGTGGTACACCACTTTCTTGGCCGACTGTACCTAGCTCATTATTATTCCACGATAGCAATATTTTAGCTGTACACGTAACAAGTAACGCCATCTGTTACCACTCTTACGAGAAACACTACGGCCCTCCCTACACTTTACATAACAGATTGTCCCGCCCGATAAAAAATAATTGTTTACTGAAAATATCCTAAAAACACGAACCTTTGACATCTCATTTTTTGTTAGCAAGATTAATGTTTTTTGTGTTCGTGATAGACTATGCTGACATGTACTTGAAGTTGAGTCTAGTACTCTAGACAATTTAATTGCCTACGGCTGACCGTCGGCCGGCTTTGGTATCGGCAAACTTTAGTCTTTTACAATCAATCAACTTGTCAACAGCCCACGCAGGACTTGTACGAGCAACGATTTTCCTATTAGAAGATTTTCTTTGCTGACTTTGCAAAGGAAAAACGTAAAAAATGCGAATGCCACTACATATTCTTCTAAATAAATTCCTTCTTAAGAAGATGTTTAGGTAATATAGCAAAGAATCAATCGTACTCCATCTTCGAAAACAACATCACTTACCATCAGGTGAGATGGTGGTTAAACGCGAGCCTATTATCAATAAAAAAATATCGTAATAGTTACTTAGAAAGAAAAAGTTATAATAATAGAAAAGTTATAATAACTTTTTTTTAATAAGATTACGCATCTATGGATAAACTTGATCTTTTAGTACTTGTTGTAGACATGATTTGAAAATCTGTCAAACTTTATACCTCAGGTTGAAAAATCAGGACTTAATAGGAAAATGAAAACACAAGCCACCGACACAATCTAGTTTAAGTAACTACAGTCTAGTCTACCTAAACTTGTTTGTGAAATACACTTGAAAAAAAGATTTATATCAATTTAAAATTGTTCTACGTATTCGTCGTTGTCTCATTATAATTTACGCCCGACAGCGCTTTATTTTTTGTTTGAATCAGCAAATTATGTAACATAGAATTTATATTTGATAGTGCAAAATTAACAAGACACATTGATATAGGTACCATTTCATAAGAAATATATAACAAGTAAGCACTTTTAATACTTACATCCAGAATACGACCAATATTGTAGAATAGACCCTTAATTATTGAGGAACTTCACTCTTTAATTGAAAAGGGTGGTGGTCTCACAACTGAATCGAAAAAAGGTAATTAATTCTATTGGACGTGTAATAATGAGTTTTTTAAACCACAATTAGATTGAACTGTATTAATGGTTGTTAATAAAGTATTGGATTGTTCATTGATGTTATGAATGACTTGTTTTTTCCCCGACTTCATTCGGGTGACCTTCTCTACAAGAAAATAAAAACTGAAAAAGCAGACTATACTTTTTAAATTATTATGTATTTAAACTTTACGTTACACAAAGGTATAATAGCGGACTTAGTAACGTACATGACTCTACTAGTTAATTACACAATGAACATTGTTGAAAATATATTTTAGTAAAATTGTTACAGAAGCAATAACTAAAATAAACTTATACAACGTGTAATTTAAAGGGTATATACATACCAAGTGCATGGCTTCTTTGGATGATAACAAACGATATGGCAAGGGTTTTGTAATCCTAAGTCTACGTGTGTAGAACTTATTACAAATTCCAATACCAGAGACCGAATTTTTCAAATTAAGAAGAACAAAAAGAATTATCGTGTTATTGGCAAGTGACGTGGAAAGTTATTGACCCTCGTAATGCTGTGACATATTTTTTATGATTGGTATTCAAGAAATATATGAAACCAATAATTTGGTATCAATTCTTTGAGTCAGTTATTTTGTGCTGAAACTGTGCATAGAGACTCCATACCAGATGTTGTCTTCAGCCCTTTTGGATAGATATGGGGTTTCCGTTACACGTTGTATATTCTATGCATAATAATATATCATTCTTGTATTTTTAATCGGATCAGTACCTGCTCCCAGTGTCTGCCGAATCAACACTTTTCAAGTCCTATAATGTGATTAGTAGCATAAAATTTTTAAGAAACACAAATATTAATCTTATTTGAAACTTTGTAGTTAACTTTGAATTGTTATTATTTATTAGAAGTTACAATTACAGTATGTATAACAATTCTTATGATATACATATAAAACATGTATCGTAATTAACGCACACCCTCAAACACCCCAATTACAAAATTATGTTATTATCATAATACATACTCTTAATTTTTAGTTTTACTTGTTTAAACAGTTTTTTTTAAGGCTTTAACTTCCTTTAAATGAGTATCATTTTTCTGTAATGGAATTTATACAAATTAAAAAGTTACTACTTTAATTTACGGTCCATAGTTAGTTTGTTTTTACTATACAGCGAAAGTGTAATTTGTAATTTACGTAGATTTAATTGCTTTGGGATAAAAATTTCGATTTATTTTTTGTATTAAAAATGATAAAAATCGATTCAGTAAACGATTCTGAACAAACTAATTTCAGGATGTGCATTAATTATGTTACATGTTGTATATGAAACCCACGCTATTGTCCACGAATGTATAAATGAAACACAAAAACCGATTTATAAATATATCGTTTATAATTATTTGTATTAGATGCGCGTTTGAAATTTGAATTTTATGCACTTATAGCCAATTTTTTAATTATCAATTTAAAAAAAAAGAGAAAGTAATAATGGCCACGAAGAGTTGCCGATTCCACTAAACGGTGAAATTATGATAATTCCCTGGTACTGGTCTTACATTAATGCAGAATTCAGCCTTAAATTGAATAAAATAGATTAGTTGTATCGCGGGGGCTTTTACAAATATTTAATCTCACACACAAAAAGTTCACTTGGGAAAACTATCTGTAGGCTCTGTGTAACTGGATAGTCGATATACTCAATACTAAACTTGGAGATCAGCTCTGAACATCACAAAGCAAGTTTTAACTTCACGTCGTCAACGTTCTAATTCGTCGTTTGCTCTGTAATTATGTGGGAGTAATTAGCATACACGTACTAACAAACATAACCAACAATTAAACTAAAATTTTCTTTGTTTAATGAAACAATTTTCCAAAGTAGATGTTAGAATAAGAATAAACATAATTTAATAAAAGCCAACTTCTAACAGTAATGAACCGAAAAACAAAGTTCGCTTCAGATCTAAAACTAAATATGAAAATGTATCAGAAACTCAATTAATTTTCAACAAAGAACAACAAAACGAGCCTGAAATTGTGGCCGTCTTAAAACAATACACAAACAAAAAGCATTTTATTATATGCATTCGTGCCAACAACCGGCGGATCGCAATATTCAATATCAATGTGAATTTCAATAGAGTGTCCTCCACGAGAAAATTGGAGGAAAATCTGAATATTCCACACCAATTTAGAAAAAAATATGTTAATCTATTCCCGGAGAGACGGTGACTATTTTCATAAACTGATTGCTGCGAGCCAATATCTAAAGAATTGTAATATTGAATTATCGACTGTGGAGCTTCATTATGAGTTGCGAGCCAACCACTTTAGAATTATCTCATTACAAGAATAATTCTCCTGCTGCAATGGAAAATGCTAAAAAGATGGACTTTTTAAACATAAATAAAAGCTGTCGCTCGCGGCTGTTCTCTTCATTTAATAACGAGAATCCATACCTTTCAATGCAATCGGGATAAAATTATACAGTGATATAAATACCTACCCATATTTTAGGGTTCCATACCTCGTAAGTAGAGAACCTTTTTAACCGACTTCAAAAAAAGAAGGTTTACAATTCGTCTTGAAAAAAAATTTTTTTTATGTATGTTAGTTACCTCATAACTCGGAGACGACTAGACCGATTTGAAAAATTATTTTTGCGTTTAAATGGGTATACTTTCTAGTTGGTGCCATTGTTTCGAAATCAGGATCTGATGATGGGATCCTGGAGAAATCGAGGGAACTCTTCAAATATTATAGGCGCACCTATAGCGTTTTGGATATTTCTTACAATATCTTGAGCAGTTGCTTCCGAAAAGTACCATTTGGGGAAGTTGAACTGATGATGAAGACCACAGATGGCCACTGAAACTCCTCAATAATAAGTATTTCGTGGATTGCGATTCGATTACTTGAGTACGGATGTTAAACACTTTATGCTCGTCACAATACATATGGTGATGTAGAGCTGATGGTCAAATACCAGGAGAACTCCTCAAAAATTAACGGCTATGCACAGGGAAAAGCAATATTTTGTAAAAGGTGATAAGTTGTTGACATTATGGCTTTTGTAACTAGATAAATTACAAACCAACCCACTAAAAAGCGTAAAATAAAAATTTTTAGCTAAAAATAGAACCGACTTCCATATCAAAACACTACAAAGCCAAAAATAACTTTAATTTCGGAAGGCGGTGTGAAAATAAAAGTAAAATCCAAAACCAGTAACACCGACTTCCGAAATTAAAGTTATTTTTGGCTTTGTAGTGTTTTGATATGGAAGTCGGTTCTATTTTTTGCTAAAAATTTTTTTTATGATCAGTTGTTCATCAGACTATTATTATTCTTTGTGTTATCAGCCTTTTTAACTGACTTCAAAAAAAGGAGGTTCTCAATTCGTCTTGAACATCTTTTTTTTATATATATATGTTACCTCATAACTCAGAGACGGCTGGACTGATTTGAAAAATTCTTTTTGCGTTTGAAAGGGTATACTTTCTAGTTGGTCCCATTGTTACGAAATCAGGATCGGATGATGGAATCCTGGAGAAATCGAGGGAACTCTTCAAAAATTATAGGCACACCTATAGCGTTTTGGGTATTTCTTATAGAACCTTGAGCAGTTGCTTTCTAAAAGTACCATTTGGGGAAGGGGAACTGATGATGAAGACCACAGAAGGCCACTGAAACTACTCAATAATAAGTATTTCGTGGATTGCGATTCGATTACTTGAGTACGGATGTTAAACACTTTTTGCTTGTCACAATACATACGAGTATGGTGATGTAGAGCTGATAGTCAAGTACCAGGAGAACTCCTCAAAAATTAACGGCTATGCATCGGTAAAAGCAATATTTTGTAAAAGGTGATAAGTTGTTGACATTATGGCTTTTGTAACTAGATAAATTACAAACAGACTCAAAAAAAGAAAATCTAAGACCAATGACACCGACTACCGAAATTAAAGTTATTTTTGGCTTTGTAGTGTTTTGATATGGAAGTCGGTTCTATTTTTTGTTAAAAAAATTTTTATGCACTCTGGATGGCGTAGAGGTATCAAGTTGAAATTAATTAATAAGTACTAGTTTAAAAAAGCTGAACCCGTGACTTCGTTCCAGTGGCAGGTATTTTTTAAAAGTATAGGCTACTTTATTATGTTGCCCTAATAACCTCTTTCGTTTTTCAGCCTGTCTTTTTGCCTTTAAAATCAATTCAGTCGTTCCAGGTATTGTCCGAACAAGCATAAAGACAAAAACAAAAATGTAAAATATGTTTGCGTTTTAGTATACTATAACTACATATAAATAATCACAAATAGACACTTCAGTTTTATTTATACATAATTATATAACTAAGAATAGAAGATGTGAATGTGTTTGTTTGTTCATCCTATTTTCAGATTAAAACGGAACAGCGGATTGATGTGATTTTGGTAAGAAAATAATTGAAGGGCTAAGGTTCTGCTACTTTCATTCGCTGCAAAAAACTATTTATTTTATTTATTCATAACATCTAAAAATAGTTTAGGTTGCTCGAAAATCATCAAGCATCAACATCAAAGGAATTAAGACACGAGCAATATTATGCGATATATTTTGATGTTTTGCAAACAAGTCTAACCTTACAGGGTTTTCTAAGACTCTGACAAGTAGCGACATCTCTCAGCATTACTATAGGTACAAGAAAAAGTCTAAAAACCGTTATTTTCTAGAACTAACACGTAAATAAATATTTTTGTGATTACTGTTTATATTTGCAGTTGGAGAAATGAACGTCACTGAGACAATAATAAATTATAATTATAAATAGATAAAAAAAGATATACTCTCAGCTGAATATATATTTTTTATCTACTTATAACTTATTTGGTGCAATCATTCTTTAAGAACTTCTACGGAACCCTTTTTTTCCGGTGGGAAAATAATCAAGTGACTTCTCCCGCTCTGGGTGGAGCGGAAGGGAGTGTCAGACTTCTACTGACTAAAAACCCACCCTGTTCCTTCAGTTGCCCTTGTGGTCCGGGGCCACAGTATCTCGTTAGGACATTCCCACAACCCCAGTAGGCAATGGCATTGTCGGGCCCCGTCAATGCTTCTGACGGACAGTGAGCTACCCCTGCTCGCCGCCCGCAACGCCAGCGCCTACCGCGCGAGATACTGCAGTCTTGGAACGCAAGTACAACAGACTGAAGGAACAGAGCAATGATATTATAAGTAAAAAGACTTATAATATCATTGGAACAGAGTGGGTTTTTAATCAGGAATCTAAAACTCCCTTCCGCTCTGCCCCGAACGAGAAGAGTAATTTGACAAAAACAGGGGGAAAGGTATCTAACGTATTAAGAACCTAATTTCCACCACAAAAACTACAGCAAGATATATTTCATTCTAAATGTTGTAGTCTTCTTTCTGCTTTATTACTAGCTAATAATACCAACGCCCTCCAGACTCTTAACCTCTAAATGTATGCACGTATCAGAATCAAAATAAAAAATCACATTCCTAAGAATAATACAACGTCTGTCTAGACTTAATAGAAGAACAATGTCATCGGCCGACAACATACGCATTAGAATAAAAAAAAGAATGTTGCCTACACAAAAAAACTTTCAAGAGTTTTAAAAAGATACGAAAAAAAAATGTGTTGTCATAGTCGTCAATGCGGAGGAATGCTTTTTCAGTTTTATTTCTTCGCCTTTTCTTAAGGGTCTGTCATTTGGCATGTGTTTGCCGTTGGGCACAGACCTCAGGCCAGATGGCTTTTTATGCCCTTTTTTCTGTCCTCATTTGCGTATCTAGCTAAAACATCTGAATACATAATTTATTGTCCATTTATCTTCTCTTAGTTTGTCGAATAGGGTTTTGAAAGGTTTTTTTATTGAATTATAGGCTCGTGTGTGTGTAGTCGAAATTGAAGCACGCTTACCTAGAGGTAACCTATTCAGTCTTTGCTTAAAGATCCTCAGGTTATAGCTGTCAGAAAACACAGATTCTGGCAGAGAATTCTACTATTACATACTGACTATTCCACAATGATAAAACTTTATGCCAAAGGACAATAGTAATTATCAACTTACAATATAAGCTACTAAGAACTAAAGCATTAAAAAAAAATCCGCAAACAAGAACAAAACAAACCTAAACAAAAGAGTATTTTAGATAAACATTTCACTATACTGAAACTAACGAACCACATTTCCCGTTAGTTCCGAAGCCAGCTCTCAAAATACAGCCACAAATGGCAGTCACATTGACGGAAGACCACAGACGCCTTTAAACGGTTCTATTTATAACACAGAGATAAACAAACGCTTACCTTTAGCTACTAAATGAAAACGGACACAGGACCTGCCGCAAACGCAGGCATCCCAGGCCCCAGCATTTTCATTCGTTGGTCACTGAGCCGGAAAGACCGAATAGCTTTCGACCTCGTTTTTAAAACAGTAAAGGACTTTTCATTTTAGCACGTGTGATTCACGACCCTTTCGTGTTGGGTTAAGCAGTTGGAATGGTCATTTTGGTGCGCATAATTTTTAACACACGTCGGGGTTGAAATAGTTTTGTTGTAATTACTGTGTAGTTGAGCTACAAGTCCTGTAGTTAGGCGAGTTTTGCTATCGTTTATACATTTTTTAATGAAGTCTTAACGTATTTAGTAAAGGAAATGTAAATTTATATATTTGTTTACAAAATCACTGTCTTGTAATTCAGCAGGAGCATTTGGGTGGCTACGAAAAACTTTCCAGGTAAAGCAACGCTTGCAGCAGTTCGTCCGTGGATGAGTGACCATCAATAATTGGGAAAATGAGCGATGAGGTCAAAGCAAGCGACTCTATCAACGATAAAAAGGTCAAATTGATTGTTGTCTTGTTGATCAATAGGTATTGAGTGATAAATCGTATACTCGTAGGTTTCATTATGTTTCGCTTATCTTGGAGTAAAATATTTGATAGATAACAAAACTTCACCCTTTTCGCGCTACTTAAATCTTGTAAGAAAAACTTTACACTTAACTCTTTCATATTTTATTTGTCTTTATCAAATTACTAATTAGCTTTACATTTTACACCTTTTTCTTAAAACGAAAAAGGAGCGCCAAACATTTTGTTATATTTTAATTAAACCTCTTTTTTAATATAGCTGTATTATTAAAAATTCTTGGTTCAATACTGGCAATATTGCATTTATGCCAGAGAATTCGTGGCAAAATGGAATAAATTAAAATGCTTACGTAATTTCGTTAATAATGAGTGCAATGTACCGAATGGCGGTCAGAAACAATAGTGCGGTATGTTATAGGCTTTGTAATGTAAAACTAAAGCGACAGATATCTGTATATCAGTCACGTGTTATTATTTTATTGTATAAATTATGTCAGTCACTTTTTGTCGTCTGGTTACCCTTTGTGGTGGACATAAATAATGGGGATATGACAAATTATGGACACCAATTATAATAATTAATACGTTATCGCGGAGTCCTCTCATAAATATGCAAGAGTGTAACAATTCAAAACAATGAAAATGAACGACAAGTTTCCAATGCTTTTGAGTAGGTATGGTTACTAAAGTCAGGCAAACTAATGCCAGTATCGACAAAGAACGAGGAAAGGTCGTGTTTCATTGACGAATCCACTCAATATTCCACTCGATCAAAAAGTGCCATCAAACAACTGCCAATTTTAGTCGAGTCCAGACATAGCTGGTACACGAATATGTCACAGCAAAATGACACAACTTCCATCTAAATTTTGTATCCGAGTCGCGTCTAACCTGCTCGACACGTCACTCGGCACATCCACACAGATGCCATGAAAATCACACATTCGAACATGTCGTGTCAAAAAATGTTTACGACGCCAACTCATCGGACTGTGAAAGAAAACATTTTTCCCCACTTTTCTCCGTTAGTGGCACTCTGTAGCGGAGATTCCTTGAAAGCCGGAAAATTTGTCCAATTTGCTCTTTGGCCCGTCTTTGATATTTTGATTCAAAAGAGATTTTATGTACCGTGCTCGTCGCGATCACAAAGCTGATTTGAGCAGACATATCGCAGTTCTATTGTTTTTGAAAATATTTTGAATGCAACAAACAACACCGAAGTTCAAACTTTTATGAATATATTTACTTGTGTATTGTACGACCTACATTCCATAATTAAATCATACGTAGAGCATATGTGCGTAAGCGAATGCTCGTTTGAAATTCGGGTCTCGCACGGCGTCGGTAGTAGTCCAATGAATTTTGCTGTAGGCAGAGTGGAGACGCATCGCCGAAATCCTTCGGGGGTTACTTAGAGACTTTGTCATGTAAATCAGCCACTCCAACCCCTAGGGGAGGCATTCAAACTGAAATATTGTAAATATTTTAGTCGTGAATAGATACGACTACTTTGATCTCGGTAACGTTATTTCTTCTTGAATCTGTGAAAAATTGGGCTATTAAAGTATTATTAGATCTAAGACAAATTCAATTTTAGTAACAGTGTTGTCTTTTATGTGTTGTTCCTTTTGCAAACATTATAGATAACTCATTTACAATATTATATAATGTGCTCTATTAAGACAGAAAACTTTCTATATTGTAACTTTGTACTTCGATGTTAAACAGTATCTGATTTACATAAGTACGCAAAAGCATTCTTAAACCAGCTTCTGCCTGGTGCATCGGCTGCTTGTTACACCTTGATTTTTTCAGCGAAATTAGTAGCTTATGTCATTTTCCAGTCTTCAATTCTCACCATACCAAAATCACTTCAAACCCTTGCTCCGTTTTGACGTGTAAGAAAACAAACAACAAACACACTTTCGCATTTGTAATAATATTCGTATGTATCTGATTAATTTATAATGCCATACTTACATTAAACAATATACTTATGTCTGTTGTGTATTACGTCATAATTTGAAACATGTGCATTTTGGAGGCTGTTGTTAAATACTACAGCACAACACTTCTGTATTTATTGCCGTAATTTTAACCAAACTTATAAATTAGCTTCTACCCGCGACTTTTTCTTTGTGGGAGGGCTTTTCGAGGCAGTTCCGGGATAAAAAGTAGCTTGTGTCTTATTCTAGGATATCAACTATCTACTTACCAAATTTCATTCAGATCCGTTGAGTAGTTTCTGCGTGAAATATACATCCATTCTACACTTACAATTACTTACTATTATTATTACAAATTTTTACATTTATAATATTAGTAAGACAAATAGAATGGCACAAACACGCAGATTGCTTACAAATTACAATGAAACACAATTTGATTTGTAACTTTAAAAACGTTTCTCATCAAAAGAAATAAAGTTTCGCATTGCAAGCTCTGCAAGTGATATCCATATTTTGTGATATGAAATATTTCTTAGGAACCTATCGATTTTTTCGAATGAATTCTGTTTTCTGTGTGAATATCATTCCACTTTGCAACAGATTTCATCTTTGAGATGCAAATCAGTCCGTCGAGGATTCATAGCTCAAATGGGGTGAGATGAAGGTAGCTGAAACATGAACTCATATTTATTTATACTACTATTTTGAAGATAATGCCCTAATGTAGCGTTTGCAAAATTCCTATTTTCTCCTGAATTTCAAATCGCTTACAATGCAATGTCTTTATCCCTTCCTGTCGGGATTACGGGAATGTTGTAACGAGATGTCACGGCCCCGGAACGCAAGAGTAACTGAAGGACAGGGTGGGTTTTAAGTCAGTAGAAGTCTGACTCTCTGCCAGAACGGGAGGGAGGAATAATAAGGATCTCTTTCCCTTAAGGATGGTGATATATCCGAAGACAGGAATGGATGGAGAAGAATCACGACCGAGGCTACTGAGTTTTCAAGACGGCCACGACCTTCAGTAAAAAAGAACGTGACAGAAGAGAGATCCCTTAATGAACTTAACTTCTAATGATATCATCACTTATCATCAAGTGAGATGATGCTTAAATGTGAACCAGCCTCCAAACCATGATTGCTAACTGTCTTTTTACCTTGTAAATCATTCAACTCTCTCTTATAGTTATGGTGCTAAAATACACTTTGTTGCATATAATAAACATACCTAAGTATATAGAAGACACCGACAATACCCATTTTTTTTAATATTGAGAATATATCTAATTTATAAAGTTTACTATTCTATTCTGTTATTAAATATTTAAATGATAAATTGGTTTTAAGTTATATTTGGTAGGATTATAGTTATTCATGAATAATAAATTGAGTACAAAGATTTACAAATCAATATATTATTATATATAAAACGCTTCCGTTACTGACTGACTGACAGACAACGCACAGCCGAAACTCCTAAGCACAAGAAACTGAAATTTGGCATGTATGTTTCTTGGGGTGTGTAGGGGAGCACTAAGAAAGGATTTTTGGAATTTCCCACGGGATTGGGATTTACACGGAAAAAACCTCCCACGCGAACAAAGTCGCGTATAACAGCTAGTAACTTATATTCTGTAATCTAATAATGAAATATTACAATAAAACACCTGGTAAACATAATTATGGTCATTAGAAAAAACTCACCGTATGAACTATTATTATCTGATTTGTTTATTTGTAAGAGTTGGTATTGAAATTTTGTTTTAATTTAAGGAGATGGCATTCGGATGGTCGCGGGTATACCCAAGTAGGGCACACCGCAATCGCAGTGGTAAGTCCCTTCTTTGAGAAGTGGCTGGAGAGACGCCATGGCGTCCTCACCTTCCGCCTGACGCAGGTGCTTACCGGACATAGCTGTTTCAGGAGGTACCTGTTTCGGATTCAATGGGACGACACGCCTTGGTGTTGTCATTGTAGGGACCACCCGGAGGACATGGCGGAGCATACAGTGGAGGTGTGCCCCGCTTGGGCGGAACACTGCCGCGCGCCGTGTCCTCGGGGATCCAATCTCCGGCCACCGTAGACGCGAGCCTGCGGACGGTGAGCAGGAGTAGCTCACTGTCCGGTAAGGACCAGGCCCGAATCGACGGCGCGCCGTGTTCTACGCGCGCCCCATAAAGAGTAGGTCAGCAGCATTGACGAGGCCCGATAGGGCTATTGCCTTACGGGGTTGCGGGAATGTTCTAATGAGATACCGCGGCCTGTGAACGCAAGGGAGGAGACATTTGAAGATTTTACCACCAAGAAAAAAAGTAAAAAAATGGGTAGTAAAGAATCACATAAACTAGAGAAGCAAGGATAAGGCGTAAGACATATAAAGGGATAACCTCATTGTTTGATATTAATAAGAAAGAAAAATACAGTAGACACACCCAAATCGAAGAGATATTTAGTATCTATTCCAGCTTTATTCTATGTTCCTCGAGGTGCTTTCAATTAAATTGTCATACGCAACGGATTCCCGAAACAAAAATGGCGGGATCCTCACCAAATAGACCTAGACAAACGGGTCTATTTGGTTCCTATTATTAAATAAACAAAGGCCTTTTCCGTAATTTACATTTCCGTAGCCAATTTCATTAGACCAAGAGTTATTCGCTCGAGGGAACGAGGTGTGCCCTTCCTATCCCGCTCGACCATGATTCGACCAATTAGAGCTCGGTTAATTACATATTTTGGTGTGTTTAGAGCACGTAATTGGCCAGCTTTGTTTATATTCCTGTCTGTGGAAAAGCAATATTGGATAAACCTTTGATTTTAATTCTGTTAACGGAGTAACAGTTCAGAGTCTTCATATTGTCGCTCCTCAATCGAACACCACCGTCCATTGAAAATGAAATATTTATTTTGTAATTTGGTTATAAATAACGCTTTTAAACGTATTTTTTATATTAAGTTAAGCTAGATATAACTGGTGTTTCCTACACAACATTGAGATGATTCATCATCATAGTTCAAGAGTCAGTTTTAGTTAAAGATGGAATGGGTTTTTTTATGGATGATAAAATGTTCATCTTCATCTAAAACTAACCCATAAACTTTTGAACTGAATATTTTTTTTCAGTACACTGTAAAGTGTGTCAAAATTACTTGGGCAGTGCTTTCCGCTAAGTGTCAATATGAATGGAATGATAAAAAATATACTGCCACAAAGAAAAGCGGTGTCCAGCATTTATAATATATCACCATGCTTATTTTTACTGTTCATTGGCTTGAGAATCTACAAGATCGGTGCTTTATTGCTATTTTCTTAATTATTAATAAATAAGCATGAATTCCGAGTGAGCTCGAACCCAGGCAGGCGCACATTACTTCGCGAAATTTTCATCATCACCACTACTTTCAAAACGGTAAAAAGAAGAAGAAAGATTGTGGAACTCACTTCCGCCTAGCGTTCGTGATTTAAAAACTATATCTCTATTCAAATGTCGATTAAAAGAGCATTACCTTTCCTCTTCACTGTGTTAATTATTTATGTATATATTTATATTATATGTTTATATATTCTAACATTATGTATTTATTTAAGTATATATGTTATTTTTATTGCATTATAAGTATGTGTAAGTATATTTAATATTTGAGTTTTAGTTTTAGACTTCGCATATTCATATTTATTTCTCTTCTTGTTCTCACACACTATTGTCTACATTTCTTTTTCACTTCTCCTTTCGCAGGTCTGCTGGAAGAAATTTCTTAACAAATAATCAGTACCTTTGTACTCAAATATTATAATTATGCTTATCTTAATGTATTTTACTGTGTATACATAAATAATAAAATGAAGAAATAAACATCGTGAGGAAACCTGCATGTCTTAGAAGCGAAAATCCGAAGACACGCGATATCTACTAACCAGTACTGGGTCCACGTGGTCAAATACGGGCCCATTCTCTCTAATAGAAAGGAAGCCTATGCACTGTGTGGACAACAGTGAGAACGTTATAGCCTGATTATTTAATTAAGAACTTATATCGATTGAATCGAATGGCTGAGGTATCGGCCTTGTGATCGAGAGGTCGAACCCCATCCATTACACTACCTATAGCCTTGAACCCACTTCGGACACAAGCATATTTAGCTTATTTGGAGGGGTTACCAAGATTGCTAGTAATGTGAATTCTACCCATATTGACAGTTCTCTTTAAAAGGAAATCAATCACAACTACCCCACCATTGCTATTAAAATGCTCTAAGAAATGTGTATTAGAACTTTGTATCGTATGACATAGAGTTGGCTATTAAAAAAAGTGGTCATTGTCTTGAAAATTCAAACTCTAAACCATCATTTAGAAATGCAGATTGATGAAGTATTCAATTAATGATGATTAAGCGGGCCAAAGTCCTGCATGCATATATTCATCAACAACTTTGGAGCGCGCCAGCCGAACACATGCGTTGCTTACTAATGAATAAACATAGGTAGGTAGGTAACAATGCTTTGAGACTGATTAGAGTTCCCGTCCAAAACACACAGACAATTTTGTCATGGTTATACGGGACTATTGTGATAATCAACTTTATATTCTTTCAAAGCCTGAAAGTGTCAATCAACTACAATATGTAAACAGGATTCATGATACTTCATTTATCCAATCTGCAAGCCCAAAAACTACAAGACTACAGTTTGGCACAACTTTTTAAAAGTGTAATATACATATGAGTATCATGGCAAGTGAGCAAGTAATTGAGGAATGAGGAAAGGGGATTAGGAATCTTACCAACCAATTTGGCTTTAATTTCTCCAGCATAATAAAAACAAGTGACCACCGGAATGTTACTGATTTGTGCTTGCCTTTAAGTCATCTGTGCCTTTTTCTACAAATATTCTTAACACAATTTAACAAATTCCATATGACTCAAATAAACACATATACAGTTTTTATGTGTTTTTTTTTAAACCTATGAGAAATTTGTCCTCAACGTTGCCGGACGAATGTGCCGAGGTGACTAGTAGAATTTCCACATGGTACGCGTGGCCGTACCAAGGCACGAAAAAAAGGTACTCCAGTTCTTAACACTAACCGTGGGGTAACCTTTTTTTCGTGGAGAAAATCATCAATTAACTCCTTTCGCTTTAGATGGAGGGGAAGGTATTGTCAAACATCTACTAACTTAAAACCTCTTTTTCTTATGTTGTTCTTACGTTTACAACCTCGGCTGGCAATTTAGACTAATGGGCCCCGTCAATGCTACTGACTGCTCTTTGAAGTGCGCGTAGAACACGACACGCCGCCGACTTGGGCCTGGTCCTTACCGCGGCGATCGGCTCACTCCCGTGTCAGCCGAGGCGTGAGGAAAAAGTGGTCTCTCTCTAACGTGTTCAACCCCCTCCTTCGCTAGTGTGATTACATCGCAGTAAATATATAATAAGATCTGATTTTGCTATTAAAAGAGTATTCTTTATTTGAAAATATAGGTAACTCATCATTTTCTAAGATCCTCAATCACCACAACCATTGTATCCATAACACAATACACACAGAACACTTCAATGACATACGATCCTGAGCGTTTTGCTATCAGCAGTTTCAAATATTTGGTGAAACGGTAAGGACACGTAGCCGTCCTAAGCAAACAGGCTTGAAGCCGAGCCCCCGACTAAGATTGATGATATGGTAACAGACAAGACACGTCTTTACATTTTGAATATTATACACGGTTTATGCCAATAATGTTACGTACGGCTAAAATTGTTACACGATGACAGGTGTGATTTATATTTAGTGACCAAAAATAAATCAACTCTCCCTTAAAAGTAGCCCTGCTCATATCATATCGTTTTATGAAACACTTTCTATATTTATTTTTTTATTAAATTAAGTACTGCTCCACCATATAGTTTTCAAATCTGAATATTAAGTTGATGATTTCAAAAGAACATGATAAATTAACTGTTTTAAATTTGCAGTGGTTGAAAATCCCATCGGGGTTGCGGGAATATTCTCACTAGCAACCGCAGCCTCAGAAAGCAAGAACATCAGAAGAAACTGGATGGTTTTGTAGTCAGTAATAGTCTGACACTCCCTTTCGCCCCAACCAGAGTGAAATAAATCATCTGATGATACTCTGTCGAATTTCTGTTATAAAATGTTTGATAGCACCTTCTCTTTGAAAAATGTCTTTGTCACAAATACCTAAATAGGTTTATAAATAATTTACGCCCAACGAAAATGTCCAAAATCCGAGACAATTGCTACATAATAAATGATACACACATCCCGTTTCTAATAGGTACGCCAGATGGCAAGAAATAAGATACAATAAAAAGAAAAAGCTTAAGATATCTGAGCCAGATGTGACACTAACACAATCTCGATATTACGCAAGTACTCGATACTTAACATCCGCTCCTTTTACCAACACTCCTATTACTAAGTTCAAACTCCTCAAACCATAAAAGTTAAATTGAAAGTCAAGAACAAAAAGGGAGTTGGAAATGCAAAGTGCAAAGCGCAAAAGCAATTTCAAAGAATGGGTCCCGTATTTGAAACAAGAAGTACCTACTTTACCTACCTAAGCGATTCTTACAGACTTACCAATTCTGGGGTTGGCTATCGAACGGTATCGGGCAATTGACAGTCAGTCAGTTAAACTGTCGGTACGATGTACATTTTGGATTTTTCTAGATTCACCCGCAATTTTACGTAGATTACTTGTAAGTCGGTTGTATTGGATGACCCAGATTTCTTGAAGGTTTGAGAAGCTCGTCGCTTAATAATAACAGCTGCATGGGTGGTTTTTCAACGTTAAGAAACGCTTGAAAAGGTTGGTCCGTGGGTGTGCCACCATCTCCATACATAGATTCCTTCGTGCCATAGATCCTGTACAAAGGAAAAGGTGTTGGAGTCGGCTGTCAAATGTACATCTCTGAGATTCGTTAGGTCTTTGACAGTCTTGCCAAGTGGTATCGTGTTACCCAGCTACTGGGCTGTCTTTGACTGTCTTTTTCTATTTTCAGGCTGCTAATATTAATCTTTCTTATTTATTTATTTATTTCGGGAAAACAAACAGTTACATAAACACTTACGTTAACAGTCACAAAACAAAAATAATAATTATAATAATAAAAAAAACACAATATTGATCAAAAAACAGAAAAAGAAAATATTAGCTTCAAAATAAAATTGATATCGTGTCCGCATAGCGTATATGTATATCTATACGATATACTTTTCTGTTTAGTGCATTCTTTGCTTGTTGTTGTTAAGCAAGCTTGCTTAGTAGTCAAATACCTAAATTTTTTATCACTGTCAATAATATAACACGATTTTTACTTCATAGAAAAAACTAAGGAAATAGATCCCCATCTATGTTCTCAAAAGCCGGGGGGCTAAGTATCTATTTCTTACAGTTGTAAATGAAAATAAAATAGAAGAAAAGTATTTTTGATGAGGAAAATAGCCCTTGGCAAAGATTATTCTTGTTTGATAAACTCAAACTATAGAGGATAAGAAAGACCTTTTACACTTTATTCTACAGTAACGCTCAATATTCTTAAAGGAAAATGTACTAGTTCTATATAGTCTTTAGTTTATGGTACAGTTGTATCTGATACAAAAATATCTTGTACTTCTTACTGCTTATGAGATCCTGGTACCATTTTCAATATTCTCAGCGCTGTATGTGCCATTTTATGTTCTTTTGTCTCCTTCTTACCAACTTGTGATACCTGCTCACTTATTTACAGAGTGTGTTTTTCGGTGATATAGGTAGCCACATGAATGAGAAACACTTCATGACCAAATAAGAGTGAAGGTGAATTATCTACAATTATTAGACTAAAGTATGACGGAAGTATGTTGATGTTGTTGAAATAATCAGTTTTTTTTTAAGGGAACTTGCAATGTGGGGTAGAATTGACATTACTAGCAATCTTATTGACCCCTACCACTGAGCTAAATATGGTTGTGTCAGGAATGGATTCACGGCTATAGTGTAACGGGTGGGGTTCAAACCCGTGACCTCTCGATCTCACGGCCGGCACTTTAGCCATTAGGTTATTGTCGCTGCGAAATCTCATCTCATCATGATCTGCCGAGTCTTTTTTGAGGTTGGTTTCCAGTCTAAATGAAGTTGAGTATTTTTTCTGAGGCACGGAGAAATCTCTATGTATTAAGATGGCCACGACCTTGGCAAGGATTGCTTTAATTCTAAGATCGCCGTATCGCCGCTGTTATTATAAAATTTGGGTTTCACGACTTCCTCTTCAATTTACGAAATTCGTCTAAACATGTGAAACCTGAAAACCAGAGTACACTACACTGGAAATCATAAATAATTTCCATCATCGAACCATAACATACCTTCTGTACAATATTTCTTTATAATAAAGGATTTATATTATACTCAATATATTGTAGTAAGTTTTTTGTGAAATTAAATATTTATGAGGTGTATTTATTCAGCGTGGTTTCGACGCGAGTCCAACGGTCGATTGAATCTCAAAGCGTTGAACACAATGTGAAAATTTCCTATTATAACATCCGTATTGATAAATTTATGAGCACAAATGCGTCACAGAGAATATTCTGTAAACATAAATGATTTTAATTTTGAGTCAGACCTGCCAATGCATGTTCACAGAGCGTTATTTGAGCCCAAGCTTGAACTCAGCGCTAACATCTACATTTAGTGGAAAATAAAAAGCATGATTCTATTATGCACTAAACTTTCAAAATAAACAAAAACGTGAGCGAACAAACCAACTAGAACCTCACATACATAATATATTTCATCCTGTCACGTGTGCAACAGATAAGGTTGTACTTTTACAAAATTACACAGACAAGCACTAACATTTCCCCGGCGCGGAACGCAACTGTAAAAAGTAGATGCTACAACGACCGAAAACTCCTTTTATTTTCCAACCACGCTGCACACGTCGTGCTTCCATGGCTCCATAGCTTTCATCATACACCTTTTTGATCATAATGCGAACGGGAAATAATCGTGCAGTCATCCACGGCGAACTGCCGCTGACACCCGCTAGCCTTTATTATTTTTAAAGGGAGTGTAGAGGGCCGGCAAATAGCTCAGCCTGCAAATACGGTGAACAAGCCTTCATTAAACACTTCTGCGCAATTAACGTGGAACGGTGCGGCGTTGAAAACAATGTTCGTTTTATTTAACGCAACCTTCCTACAAACACCGGACCTCCGCTATCCAAATACGAAGCGAAAGCAAAAAGGATTTTCCTGTTGGGCTACGCGTTAAAACTATTTTTTTAAATTACAAAACCTTTTATGTTGGCAACTCTGTCCGCTTTAAAATTATCTAGATAAATATTTCTAGACTAGATATGTACCTATTATATTATTGCAGGGAACTGCAGGAAAGCGCAGAGAATTTACGGAGTTTCCGTGCGCTACTATCTGGCGATGGCTCATCACTATTTATTTCAGTTGAAGGAACTGTTATATCGCTCGGATGCGATACTAGTGGCGGTCAATTCGTGAGTGTTTCAAACCTAAATCCAAGCAAAATAACGGAGTAGGCGAAATTCCCGGCGGTTGTATTTGCAGCGTAGCACCGACGCTCGATATTTATTATTCATTCATAAGGAGCACTGCGATATTTACTCTCCCATTACTGTGGCCTCGGAGTCGCGTTTCTTGCATTAAAAATTTAACAGGAGTCCGTCTAGAAACAGCACATGAATAAATTGTACAGTAAATAATATTAAATAAACATAAAGTCACAGAGGCAATAGCTCTTAATTGATTGATATTGTTTGTAGAATTCAATGGTTTGGGATGGCTTTAGAAATTGAAAAAACTTTTTCACAAAACGGACCAAAATATCTCTACCGAAAAAAGCCTAATCCAAAATCGATTCCGTGAGCCTCGGACCGCTGGACACCGAATAAATAACCACACAATGATAAAAACGGGACAAATGTCTCTCCACAAAGCTCAGTGCGCGCACTCCGCTCAAAAAAATGAAAACAATTAGCACTACAGCGCAGCCTGCGCCGGCCGTCAGCAAAAACTAGCAACCATAGATAATTTACTTTCAATCTCTGCAAGAGCCCGGGAATGCGGCAGATATTACACGTAGCTTTACTCCGCAAAATATCGGCGAAAAATCTCCATTTTTGTTGGCGCACCAAATTCATGCAGTTGCTAGCAAAAATTTCGTGACATATTTTTTTTATTGCTATCAGTTTGGGGACTTCATCCAATTTTAAAATGGTGCCCTTACACCATGTTTCAGATTTAAAACTGTGGCTGTATAGTTTGAGTAAACATGAGAAATTCAATAGACATTCTCAATATCATTAAATCGACATAATTTGTTTACATTACACATAATATTTATGTGATTTAACTGCATTTGCATTGGAATTACTGTCGTATAGGAAAGTAGGTCATTATGGAAGCGGATTCCAATTCTTTGAAATGTACGGATCCCTGCTTTGCTATGAAGCAGTTGACCCATGAAGCACTAATAATAACGGGCACACAATAGGCGTAGCAAGCAAAACCGAGCGGTTTCGTTAAATCAGCGGAGTGAAAGGAATCCTTGAGTTGGATAGGCGCCCGGCGTCGTCGTTGCTCGGTGAGATTACAGCAATTTATCCGGACTTGTGACATCTGGAATAGGATTTCGTGTTAACTTGCAACTTTCATGGTAATTCCTAATATTGGAGAAAGATAAACAGGTCATGGCTGAATTTTTGCTATACTCAGGTAGAGTTAAAATATTTGACGATTATACTCTGGCTCTTGAAATAAGTAACTCGCTCTGAAAACTATATTTCTCGAAAATTTATAGCCACACCTTCTTTTCTGCAACGAATCCAGCTATAAAATATTTCTTTATTTTTACTGCTCTGGCTTAGTGCTTTTCTTCATAGAATTGGATGAATCTTATAACTGGAATACCTATTACTGAAGTTAACATTGATGAAGCTGAGTTTGCATTTTAATGCCATATAGTGGGTGCAGGCGTCCTATCATTGGGCATGCCGTAATCGCGGCGATTAGTCCCCTCTTTGAGGCGTGGCTGGAGAGACGCCACGGCGTCCTCACCTTCCACTTGACGCAGGTGCTTACCGGACACGGTGGTTTCGGGAGGTACATGTTTTGGATTCAGCGGGACCACCCGGAGGACATGGTGGAGCATACGGTGGAGGTGTGCCCTGCTTGGGTGGAACACCGCTGTGTTCTCGTGGAGGCGATCGACGGTGGTGACCTCTCGCGCCCGGCCCTGGTTTAGACCATGGTGCGGGAATGGGATGCTAGCAAAGGAGGAGGCCAAACGTGCAAGGAGAGACAACTCTCTTCGTCACGCCCCAGCCGCCGTGGAAGACGCCCCGGGCGTCGGGGATCGCGAGCCGATTTCCGACCACCGTATGCGCGGGCTTACGGACGGTGAGCAGGGATAGCTCACCGTCCGGTAAAGACCAGGCCTGGGACGGCGGCGCGACGTGTTCCACGCACGCCTCATAGAGCTGTCAGCATCAATGACGGGGCCCCATAAGGCCATTGCCTGCCGGGGTTGCGGTAATGTTCTAATGAGATACCGCGGCCCTGGAACTTAAGAGCGCCGGCAACAGGATGGGTTTTTAGTCAGTAGAAGTCTGACACTCCCTTCCGTTTTGCCCAGAGCGGGAGAAGTCATTCGATGATTTTCACACTCAGGAAAATAAAGGCATCCTATCATAAGGGGACCCTGGTCACTAGACATTTTAGTACCAGTTACACAGTTACAGCACATGCATATAATCAAAATTATCATTAGCTTAGACTTTTTCCAATTATGTTGGGGTTGACTTCCAGTCTATCCGCAAGCAGCTGAGTTTTACATGAGAGCGACTGTCTATCTTCTGACCTCCACAAAACCCAGCAGCTGGGTAACATGATACCACTTGGCAAGGTTGGTGTCACATTTTCTGGCTCCTGACTACACATAACGACTGTCAAAGATGTGCAAATGGCAGCCGGGACCATTGACTTGACGTCTTTTCCAAGGTACCGAGGAATTTATTAAAATTCCTCCACACCTCGGAAGCCATGACAATATTATACAACGTGTAATTTAAAGGTTTATATACATACCAAGTGCACGGCTTCTTTGGATGATAACATACGATATGGCAAGGGTTTTGTAATTTTATGTCGACATGTGTGGAACTTATTAGATATTTCAATACATTGATACCAGAGACCGAATTTTTCAAATTTAGACGAACTAAGAGAATGATCGTTTTATTGGCAAGTGACGTGGAAAGTAATGACCCTCATAGTGCTGTGACACGTTTGTTATTATTGGTATTCAAGAAACATATGAAACCGATAATTTGGGGATCAATTCTGTGAGTCACTTATTTTGAGCTGAAACTTTGCATAGAGACTCCATGCATACCAGATGTTGTCTTCAGTCCTTTTGGATAGATATGGGGTTTTCGTTACACGTTGTATATTGATGTAAATATTGTCATCCATCCCCGGCAAATATTTATTTATTTATTTATTTATTTATTTATTTATAACAAAATCCACAGCTCTTAAAACAATGTTTTATAGTAACTTAAATCTAATCTTACAGCCAATTACGGATTTACAATTTATTCACTAGTAACAAACATGTAGGAAATATTTTTTTTATAAGATTAACATTATTATACAGTATTAAGAAGTGTGCATGGGGAGTATTAAATGACTGTGTCTTGGTGCGTGCGCGCGTGTGTGTGTGTATGTGTGTGTGTAGGTATATGGTGTATGATGAATGCCTGTAGTGTACCATACTCATACATGTAGTGTACATACTTAATCTCGTACTATTTTACTTCTGTTAGGATCTGATTAGGTAAATCGACATGTACAGAGGATAAAAGTTGCTTCCTAAACATACCTTTTTTGGAGTTAAATATATCCAGATGGGAGAAGTTTTTGTTAAAAGTCCTTAGTATTCTACTAATAACTATACTAATAATATATACTAATAATATTGCTTAACTTAAAGGTCGACCACCGCGGCTGTTATTTTGTAGCCACAAGCTCCTCCTGTTATTTTTAGCTCCAGTTCCATGAACGGATTCAATGAAAGATCAGCCTCAAAAACCCGCTAACACCTCTGCAACGCATAAACCATCGAACTAATCGTCTAAATCACAAACGATAGCCACAATCCCACCTATAAACGAGGCAAATAGATCAAACGCTAACAAACTTAGCTAGCGGGATATAAAACCAGTATTATAGGGATTTATTTATACGCGGCTAACTAGCACACAGTCGAGTAAGGCTGCGTTTTCACAGCGTTGGTAACTAAGCTATGCGAGGATAATGTGTAATGTGTAGATTTTGCATATTGCAGCTCTTATATGAAACGGCTAAACGGAATAAGTTTACTGTACCTACTTACGATACAAGTGGTCAATACAGACAAATTCGCATCATAACAAATAATAATAAAATGAAACGGCTAAACGGAATAAGTTTACTGTACCTACTTACGATACAAGTGGTCAATACAGACAAATTCGCATCATAACAAATAATAATAAAATAGCGTTTATTGTTCTCCGGCGGAGAACAATAAACGCGGAGAATCTCCGCCATAATGATGCAAGATATACAAACATAAAATAAATGCTTATATTGAAGTTGTGCATACTGAGGCCTGCACTAGGAATACCTGCGTTACTTGCAGGCCTCTAAAACTAACCTATAATTCAGTAAGTAAGATACGTCACAGCGGTAGATAGATAGAATTATAATTTCAAATAGAGGAAATCATGGTTGTGAAAACAAAAATACTTTTTCGACAGAAAGTCCGCAAAAAGTATCAAACAGGGGTGCTAGTCTACGTAAGTGTGTAAAATTTGTATGAAAAAGTATGTATATGGTATACGTATATAGAAAGCAAAATGTGTGCCATGAGAAATGTATAGTATAGATAACTCAAGACGTGTGCAATTAATTCGAATGAAGCTGCCGGATGAATAATGTGTACGAGGGCTAGGACTCATAGCAATCTGTACAACACTGCTCCCTCCGTACCTCGTACAGTTTCCGTTGTAAGATCTATGCACACAGTTTCACAAACTCCGCTACGCATCCTCGCAACGCTCAGGTCCCTCGCAACACACAGCTTTAGCGCTCATCTCCAGTGAAGACGCAGCCTTTAATGCGGCTCTGGGCGGCCGGCAACTCTAATGGCCTTCCATTACGATGCTTGCCACCTGTGCTAATGGGTCAGAAATATTTAATTGATGAGAGCGGTACAGATTTCCTGATTCACATTTTTCATCCATTTCGTAGTGTTTCGTGTTCGCTTTGTGGGTAGCCTCATTACTGCAGAATATGTTTTGCTCTTCTGAGAGAATGTTTAAGGTGAATTGCTTTCAGGTTTTGTGTATCTTGTTATGTGTTGATTAATTAGATCAAGCGTTGATATAATGTTTTAGGATGGGATACTGTATGAGTTCTTTTTAGCACTATGTGGCTTATGATTAGTGCAAGTCACTCATACGATAAAAAAATTGATTGTTAGATATTTTACGACTTGATTAAGTATGTTATTAGGCCATATTCAGAAAAAGTGTACATTTTGGATTTGTAACTAAACTGATAGGTAATGATCCTGATAATCTCCGTTACGAAACTGATGTTATAAAGTATGGTACACATGGTTTGGGAGAATAAACCACGTGATTATTTTTGGAGTATCAGTCTTATTTAGATTAATTTAAAAAAAACACTGAAATCTTACTTATAAACAGAATAAAGTTATACCAAGAATAACAATGGAATGTCTTTTCTGAAATGGGAATGGGAAATTTAGTTAGGTTAGATCACAAATGATTAACACATTGGCATCCTACAACCTATAAATATATATATAGGTATGTGTGTATATACAAGGTGTAACAGATTAAGCGCAATACCTCGACACCTCAATTAGAATATTAAATTATAAGTCTAAAACAACATCCGTAACTAAATATATATTTTTTTTTTTATAAAATAGTAATTCTTACTAAACCCAAAACGGATGTGCGTCATACAATATCCTTACGAAGACGCATACACTCATGCAATATTAGCGGCCAACACGCACACGAGCGCATTTCATTGAATTAAGGATTGTATTAATTTGTCATGATACTGTGTTTCTGTTTTAAGTTAAATGAAAGATTTTTCCGTCAAAATTTAACACCTATTTTATGACGGAAATCGATTCAGAAGCCGATTCTGAACCAACTACTTTCAGGAATTGCGTTTATTCTGTTACACGTTATATGTGTGAATATGTTCAATTTCATACATTTTACATGCTTGAACTTCCTCCTTAATACTAACGCACTTTTCGTTCTTCTGAACTAAGCTTAACAATTTCTCAGTTTCGTAATGTAACGCAATATAACGTCAATCACTACAAATATTTTTACGGTAACCACGTGTTTATCGTGCAAACACTGTGCTTATTCGTTAAAATAATACAAAAAACAAGAATATTAA
Organism: Tholera decimalis; assembly: GCA_943138885.2. Taxonomy (NCBI): domain Eukaryota; kingdom Metazoa; phylum Arthropoda; class Insecta; order Lepidoptera; family Noctuidae; genus Tholera; species Tholera decimalis. The sequence goes on along the minus strand of OW964552.2, from coordinate 18,287,472 downwards.
GTAAACCAGAATATAATAAACTTGCCACAATAATAGTCGTTTATCACCCTGAGGTGTTTTTGTAAATATTCACTTGATACACGTCTTGACTTCACGACTACAGTGAAAACAAAAAGGCTACCACCATAGTGACTTTGACGTAAGTAATAATGTTGGCAAAATAGGAAAATATAGTTATACTACTTTAAATCATTGTGTTTTAAACTTTATTACGTGTCTAACCCTGAGTAACGAAGCTTCAAAATTTTAAAATAAATGCTTCTATGCGCAATTTACGAATATAATTTGTCCCAATTAGTTACTCGATTCATCAAGAATAATATAGCCACAGTCAATATTACGTAAAGCGATGAGTACTCGTAACAATTAATTACTGAAAACGTGTAGCGGTCATTGGGACACTAAAAAAATGTATGAAGATATTTTTAACAATGTTTTGACACTTCAAAATTATACTCTTTTAATGAAAATTTAAGTTGAAATACCAAACAAATCTTCATACCAATAGCCAGATATAATAACAACGTGGGGAAAAAGTAAACATGTCATAACATTAGATATTTATTTAAATATGAAGTGGCGGGACAAGAAATCAAACCAAATGTAGACTTTTTCTGAGTATAACCCTATAATCCGAATAAACTATATATACCATTAAAAAATCGGTCAAGTGAGTGTCGGGCCACGCGCAGTGTAGGGTTCCGTAGTTTTTATAACAGCCAAGTGCGTGTCGTATTCGCTGACTGATCGTTTCGTACCATGCTCTAACTAAAAGCCAAACATGACTACCTAACTAATTTGACTTCCTATATAAATCCTCTCCTGATCCGACAATTTTGCACGGAAAGTTTCAATTTTTTTAGAGATTTGTATAAAACTTGTCATAGCCGGTGTTTTAAATATAAATACGGACACAGAGCTACACTACTCAATCGTCACAAGAAGCTAGCACGATACAACTGGCGCTTAGCGCCATCTATCGACATTTCTATAGAGCTGTCGAAATTTTCGAGTCAAATACAATTGGTCGACTATTACTCGTAAACTTGTATAGCACACTTATGTGTGATAGTTTTCCTTTAAATTTCGTTATATATAGGTACTACTGCCGTGACATTTGAATTTCTAACTATAACCGTTTAGTTGATAGAGGGGGGGACACTTGACTCTAACGAAAATTGGTACTTTAAAGCTTGATAAGTCACGAACGATTTACTTAATCAAAAAACGGTCTTACCAAACCCCCTAATATTTTTAAAAGACCTATCCAACGATATCCAACACTATGGGAAGAACGAAAAAAAAAAATTATCATCCCAGTTTACATGTATGGGAGGTACCCTAAATAATTATTTTTTTCAAAATTTTATTTTACTACTTTTTCGGCGTCATTAACGTATATACTCATGCCAAAGCACAACTTTCTAGTACCAATAGTTTTTGAGCTAAACCGCGGACAGACGGACAGACAGACGGACATGGCGAAACTATAAGGGTTCCTTGTTGACTACGGAACCCTAAAAACTGTTAAAAATATCCATAATTATAAATATCACAATATTTTCTGACATGAAAATTATAAACATAATATTTAATTAAAATCATAATTGGCAAATTGTTCACATACGATAAAACCAATGCTGAACCGAATGTGGTTTGAATTCAAATCCTGTATTTACGGGAACAATGAGCTAAAACAAATTCTCGTCGGCAATGTGTTTGCACTGCATCCGAAAGCAGAATCTATAGTTACAGGGAAACGTAGGTATTCATTTGCTCAGCAGACAATAACGGGTTCGACCTATTTTGGCCCAAATATCGCTACATTGATGATAAATATTCATTGATTTATTTCGTGAATTAGATCTTGTTTGTTTGAGGAGATTTGGTGGTACCACCAGCACCCTAATTGCGTCATTCATATAATGGCATATCCATTCACATTTGAATGGAAAACAAATCTATTGCTTCATTTGTAAATTTGTCTGGTCGACAACGTAAATCACGTAACCCCCGACACAAAAAGAGGGGTGTTACGTCTGACGCAATTAAGCTGCCAGTCTTTCCATCCATACAAGTAAATAGGCGTTAAAAGTAACAGTATGTGCCTAGCTACTCATGATAATTATGCAAGATCTTATTCTGCGAAAGTTGAGGCAGAAGATTTAGAACTTAATTTAGAACTTAGACCAAATAGATACATATGTATATATTATTTATTAGGCTGTTTATTGGCCGTTCACCTAATTATATGCACAAGGCAAAAAATATACAAAATAGTTTACGACGATGGGCGGTCTTATCGCAATTTAATTAAGCGCAATACCTTGGACACCCCAATTAGAATATTAAATTATAAGTCTAAAACAACATCCGTAACTACATAAATTGAAACAAAAACCTAGACATTTTTTATAAAATAGTTATCCTTACTAAACGCAAAACGTATGTTCGTCATACAATATCCTTACGCAGACGCATACACTCATGCAATGTTAGCGGCCGACACGCACACGAGCGCATTTCCTTGAATTAAGGTTTGTATCAAAATGTTATGATAAATTTAACACCTATTTTTTATGACGGAAATCGATTCAGCAACCGATTCTGAACCAACTTCTTTCAGGAATTGCGTTTAATCTGTTACACGTTGTATAGACAGAGTTAAAGGAGATATCATCGAGGACCGTCAGTGTATAAACGTCATAAAGAATATTATTTTAACATAATAATATAAAAATAGTGAACTGTCTCGTCGTTCTAGTGGGCGCAAACGCAACTGCTGAGCATAAGGTCTCGGGTTCGATTCCCGAGGGTCGGGTAAAATGTGCTGTTGGATTTTTCTATAACAAATTTCTCAGTTGTAGCCCGGAGTTTGGAAGTTACCGGTGTCGTCTGTCATTGGTCACGGCTGTCATTGTGATATCTTTGACAATCGTTATCAGCAGTCAGAAGCCAGTAAATCTGACACTAGTCTGGCCAAGTGGTAGCGTGTTAGTTGTTACCCAGCTACTGGGTTGTGGAGGTCAAAAAGGCAGTCGCGCCATGTTAAACACTAAAGGTGTGTCCAAACATCAAGCGGCAATCGAGGGCGGCTGCCGTGCGTGGCTCGACGCCCTGTGTTTAGACGACTGCCGCGCAAACATTACTCGGCTTTGTCCTAACTAGAGCGCGGCAGAAATGTGTCCAGAAATGCCGCGTGTTGCTGCCACGCTCTTGCTGCTCAATGTTTGGACACACCTTAATACTCAACTGCATCCAGTTAGACTGGAAGCCGACCCCAACATGGTTCTGAAAAGTCAATGCAGATGATGATGATAAAACTAGTGATCAACGAGTGATCAAAATTCGAACATAATGCATTTAAACATGTCAAACGCATGGTTAGTGTGTGCGCAATATTTTAAAATTAATTTAATGTATTTCTAATGCATTATTATATGAAAAAATAGCTTGCTGCACTTTTCTGAACTTCACCTGTGCCAAGTTTCGTAAAAAGTGGTAAAAAGCTATGTTCAGAACTCGGAAGCTTCCAAAGCAAACAAGGTCATGGACAGGTATCGCTTTTTAATTGTGAAGAAACGTTAACTTTTAAAAGAGTTAACTTTTTATATCTCCTCAAAGGGCCCATTCAATCTAGAGAGAACGGAATGCTGTGCGAGACTCCTGCCAACCCAGTTCCTACTGCTACCCTGGGTCGTAAGTCCGAAGAAGGTACAACTAAATTCATGCGCAACTCCGACTAGCACTGCGGTCACCTGGCAAGTTTACGTAAGTTAATCTCTAAATCGAACCAGCCACCATTCTTACATTTTAAAATAAGAGTTTTTTTTAAGGAAACTAGCAAAGTTGATAGAATTCACATCACTATCAATCTTGTCAACGCCCCTAACTAAGCTAAATATGATTGTGTCTGGAGTAGTTTCACGGCTATAGTGTAATGGGTGGAGTTCAAAACCCACGACCTCTCGATCACAAGTCCTACACCTTAGCCATTAGGCAATTGACGGTTGAGTTTTACACAGCTTTTAAAAATTCGACATTTTTGGACTTATTTAGATTAGAGACGTCGATATCCTTTGGTGTCATTCGCCATGATATTGAAAGTACTGGTCCTGCGCCTGATCTCTCTCCGGTCGTGTCGAATTGCCGTCCCATTGGACTGCGAGAGTAAAGGAATATAAAGTGCACCACACTGCACTGCATTGCGCACATATTGTGCACTATAATATCTCCTGTGCTGCTGGATTATCTTTGCTGAGATTGGCAGCTGTGGCCGAAATCGGTGGATAATATTTTTTTTTATTGAAAATAGGTTTGCGTTTAACCACCATCTCACCTGATGGTAAGTGATGATGTGGTCGAAGATGGAGCACGCTTACCTAAAAGTAACCTATTCACTCTTGACTTAAAGACTCCTAGGTTATAGCTATCAGGAAACACAGACTCCAGCAGGGAATTCCACTCCTTAGCCGTACGCACAATGAAGGTATTCCCAAAACGTTTTGTGCGTATGGGTGGAATGTCCACCATGTAACGATGGCGCTTCGCCGTTTGTCTCGTAGTTTAATGATGGAACGGGCTTGGCGGAATTAGATTGTGTAATTCCATCGCACACTCCCCGAAATGTAACCGATAGAAAACCGATAGACTTGCAACTCGTAGTCGATGTTCAGTCATCGTCGCCAATAAGTCTCTTGGCCCGCTTCTCGATAGACTCAAGCGCGTCCAGTTGGTATTTCGCAGATCCATCCCAAAGATGAGAGCAGTATTCCATACACGACCGAACCTGGGCTTGATACAAGTTGAGCAGCTGTTCCGGTGTGAGATACCGTCTCACCTTGACTAGGATTGCCAAGTACTTTAATGCTAAGTGAGCCTTAGCCTCGATAAACAGGCCAAAATTGAGTGTGGAAGTTAAAGTCACCCCAAGAAGCTCAGTATGATTGGTTATCGGCACGGTTACACCACGAAAAGTAGGAGCTGGTTCCAATTGGCTCCTTTTTGCGGAGAAGAGACACGCCTGGGTCTTAGCTGCATTAAACCTGACCAATATATATTATTTTAATTCTTAATCAAAATCACACTATCAATATTATCACATGCAAAAAAGTATACGGAACGCACGTCAGTTCGTAAAGATGTTCCCAGTTCATGTAAGTGCTTTTTGAAATAGATTATTGAAAACCCTGCAATTTCAAAAACCATAATTATAACAGCACCGCTTCTATTTTCACGTATTTCGCGTATTATTAGCGGTTAGTTATCATCGAGCGAGACGCCATTGCCACAATAATTGTGGTTTGTTCCCGCATTGTATTTGTGTAATGGCGGGAAATCATTGGCGGCCATTGCGCCTTAATTGTGCAGAAGTATTTAATGACTCCTGTTTCTGATACAATTAATGAACGGATCAAGATTCGATTGATTGTTGTCTGTTAGTTATCTAAGTATCTAGAGGGTTGAGCACTTATTAAGATAATCTACCTCCATTTTTATAATTTCAGGTAAGGAGGAGGGTTGATAAGAGGCTTTTCTCGCCCGTCAGCCACTTGATGTGATATAAATTTTATTTAATAGTGTTGTGGAAATTCTCGAAGCAAATACACACATCAAAAGTGTCTAGGGATCAAGCATTTTTATGCGGATTTCTTGAGATTGAGATGTGGCTTTGTAATAAATTTATGATTTTATAAATTTATATGGATCCTTTTTGGTGCATTTCATAATTTGAAACAGGAACTGTTAATCAAATTCGAGTAAAAGATGAAAATCAGCTGTCAATATTTTCCCTATAAAAACATACAACGCATTGAAGACATTATTAGTGCTACTGTTTCCCTACTACTTGTTAAAACCAACGTTATTATGGAGCGGCGACGTCATTTAAGCAGGGAAGAAATGCTCAGAGCCGTGGGAATGATAGAAGCTGGTTCCCGGCAACGTACTGTGGCTTTAGCTCTGAATACAAGTCAGAGTGTTATCAGTCGACTTTGGACACGTTACCGAAGCACTGGTACCGTGGCTGAGCGCCATGGAGGACGGTATCGCTGCACCACACTGAGACAAGACCGATACATTCAAATCTTAACTCGAAGAGCTCCAACAATAACCGCCATGATGTTAGCCGTGAGGCTTCATCACTCTTCAGGGAACTTAATTAGCGACCAAACAGTCAGAAACCGCTTGCATGAAGTGAACCTTCATTCCCGAAGACCGCTACGGGTACCACCTATAGCAATGCACAATCGTAGGATTCGATATCAATGGGCTCTTGAACACAGAAATTGGGCAGAAGAACAATGGCGTTTCGTGTGCTTTTCTGATGAGTCTCGTTTTTGTATGAGACCGGATACAAGACGTATACGACACTGGAGAACCCCTGGACGCCAACAGCGATTAAAATCCTGCCAGGAAGTCCATCCTTATAGTGGTGGAACCATCATGGTATGGGCGGGTATTTGGATCGGCGGAAGAACTGAGTTGATTTGGATCAGAGGCAACCTCAACGCTCAAATTTATGCTGAGACGATTGTATCTGACGTCATCGTTCCTCTACAAGTGCAAATCGGTCCCTTATTTCAGTTAATGCATGATAATGCACGACCGCACACCGCAAGAGTTGTAAGACAGACTCTCGCCGCAGCTAACATCAATGTCCTGCTCTGGCCTGCTCAGTCGCCAGACTTGAACCCGATTGAGCATGCATGGGATATGCTACAGAGAAGAGCTCTGCCGAATATGGAGGGTATCCAGTCGCAAGAAGACCTTTTTTTTGTTGTTGCAACGAACATGGGCGGCCATTCCACAGCGTGATTTGGATGAACTCATTTTGAGTATGCCAAACCGATGTTCTTGTGTTGTTAGTGTTCGCGGTAGAAACACGGATTATTAATTGTTTAAGTTACCCAATAAAATTTTAAAGAAAACTGTTATTTCAGTCTTTTTTTCGAACTTTAATGTTAGTGGTTCAAATGTCAAAAATCCCTTTATTAGGAAAATGGCAAATTTCTTTATTAATGCAAAGGTGACTTGGTTTATCGTTACTGTGACAAACGAAAACACTTTATTTGATGAATCCTTAAAGAAAATTTTAATTAATATCAATCAGGAGAAAAGTTATTGCAAAAATATATGTTGATCCCTAGACACTTTTGATGTGTGTAGTATACATCATAACCACTGATTGGAGTAGGTAGATTGATTTTACGTAGGTACTTGCATCATGAGTCATAGAAATCATAACATGGATAAGCCTTTTCTCCGGGATGTCATTTTGGTACTTACGGGATTGAATCAAATATTCTGAATGTAAAGATTTTTAAACTACTACATTTGAAATTTACAGAATGCGATAGTTAAACGTTTATAATTGATTTTTTTTTATTTATCAAGTAATAAAGTGAATCTTACTTTCGTGCGCCTATTCGAAACTTACATTAAATTACATTAGTTATTTCTTGCAAGTTTATTACCTGCAGCTTGTAATTATTATTTATTATATTCTTGAATAAATAAATAAAAATAACTTTTTATACTCCTTAATATTTTTTCGCATTCGGTGCAATAACTTTTTATGAATATTGTTACGAGCTGGGGTTCGGGATAGAAATAATTAACGCCAATTAAACCAAAATTAACACTTTAATTAATTAAACATAAAATAAAAATTTAACACAATTATTCGCACCACAACACTTGTCACTTAACACTTAAATCGCACAGAAATTCACTTGTAAAGCTTCGATTATATCGCGTATTCACTTCGTAATAAGACTGACTCTCTGCGCCCCTTTGCGATCTATTTATACCCCGGTCTATGAGTTCTAGAACATTCTTGTAAAATCCACTCACTGTCTCGAACATTCCAGATTTTTGTCGAAGTTTCTCGACGTACTTCACTAAGCGACTGGCGTAACAATATGAAAACTAGTAAAAATGAAATAAAAAGCAGTTTATATAAAAATGAACATTGCTGTTGATAAAAATATTTTTAATCTTCATTTATATCATTTTCTTCCTTATCCTGACTCTCTAAACAATTAAAATAAATAACCATAAGTTTTTCAATATTTTCTAGGTTTAATCTATTTATTTTGACGTCCAACAGCCATTTGTATGTAGAAAACGATCTTTCTAAAGACAGCAAAAGGGTTAAACATTTCTTATTTACAACAATATTTTTAAATTCCTAAAAAATCTTAATTATTACAAAATTCTGGAATCCCGGAGGCATATCCATATTAATTATATTAATAATATATACGTGCCAGTTCATTGACCCCAAATCAATCTGCCTACTCCGATCACTGATCATGACAAATATAAAAAACAATTATTTCAAAAAAAACCTGTAATTGATGGGATAAGTAATATAAATATTTATGTACCTATTATGAACATTTATTAATATAAACGTTATTGTAATTGATTTTAGCACCAAAAAACAACTGTTATTAGAACACTAAATGCAAAATTAAGATAAAAGAAGGTTATTAACTATTATTATTTCAATATTATAAATATGGGAAATATTCAATAATCAAAAGTAATCAATCGTACCCAGTCTATTCTACTCCCACGCGTAATATACAATATTCCTTTTAGGGTAGAAGCGCACAGTGTAACAAAATAAAATAGTACTCAGATAAAAGCTAATAAACAGTAGTTTCATTATGAGTCAAAAAGAATTTGTTTCAAAGAACGCTTCTTTAAAAAATATTTATTTAAGGATTGAAAAAATGTCAAAAATATACAAAAAAGACCAAACACTCTCTTTTTGGGCAATAAATGGTATGACTTACTATATTATTCATCACGTAAATCTTATTGAGTAAGAAAATATATATCTTCAACTGTACTAATAAATAGTTGAAAATCGAAACTTTTTTTCGAGTTTGTGATGGGCGAAAAAAGCCTCTTATCAACCCTCTTCCTTTGTAGGTTGTTTCGGGAGATACCTGTTTCGGATTCAACAGGAAAATACGCCCGGGTTGCGTTATTGTGAGGATCACCCAGAGGACACGGTGGAACATAAACAGGAGGTGTGCCCCGCCTGGGTGGAGCAGCGCCGTGTCCTCGTCTAGGCAATCGGTGGCGGCGACCTCTCGCGTCCGGCCCTTGGATGTGCTCGCCTCCTTCTGGGAAGCAGTAATGCTAGCGAAGGAAGCTGAAAGCGCGACGACGAAACAACTTTCATCCTCACGCCCCAGCCGACGCGAGTTACGCCCCGGGCGTCAGGGATCACGAGCTGTTCTCCAGCCAGCGTAAACGTGGGCCTGCGGACGGCGAGCAGGGATAGCTCACCGTCCTGTAAGAACCAGGCCCGAGTCGGTGGCGCGCCGTGTTCCGCGAATCCGTGCGCACCTCAAAGAGCAGTCAGCAGCATTGACGGGGCCTGATAGGGCCCTTGCCTTACGTGGTTGCTGTTCTAACGAGATATCGTGGAACGCGAGGGTAACTGAAAACTGGTAACTGAAACAGGGTGGGTTTTCAATCAGTAGAAGTCAACAATTCCGCTCCTCCCAGAGCGCGGAATTCATGATTTTTTCCACCGAAAAAAAGTAACTATGTACATTACCTAAAGACTGACACGTTCTCTGTTTGCTGCTTTTATCGAAGATCCCGTCTTCAATAGAAATCTTTCAACAGACAAAAAGCTATCTGAAATATAAGATTAATTGTAAAAATTACCAAACTGGACCAACTTAAATGACCTACAACAGCTACCAGCCAACAGCTCCTTTGACAGGCCCGTTGGTATAGTGGTCAGTGGCCCTGACTGCTATGCGAAAGGTCGTGGGTTCGATTCTCACCTAGGACAAATGTTTGTGTTATGAGCACGATCATTTGTTCTTTGTCTGGGTGTAATTTATCTGTAATATGTATATATTTAGAAATATATACGTATGTTTATCAGTTGTCCAGTACTCATACCACAAGCTCTGCTTAGTTTGGGACTAGATGGCGTTGTGTAAAAGTTGTGGAATATTATTATTATTATATCATTTATTCAATCTATATACATATTATTTACATTTTTAAATATTAATAAAAAAAAATATAAACATTTAAAGATATAAAAAATAGTAGCCCACCGGTATCAGGAAGAGGGTCCAAGCTACCGGTGGTCAGGGCTCTTGAGAGAGGAACCTCCTCACAATACACGCCGTTTCCAGAAGTACTGCTCTCTGGATCAAGGCCTTGATCCAGCTGCCCAACGAGAGCCTCCTTAGATGTTGGTCGAGGCTCTTGGCTATTATACCATTGGCTGTGACGACTATCGGCACAATGATTGCTGTCTCCACATCCCACATGTCGACAACCTCTATCTATCTCAACTTTCACGAGGTCTTGTCATGGGGGATTGCTATATCAACAATCATTGTGCGACGCTCTAATCGGTCTATCACCACTATGTCAGGCTTATTGGCAACAATAGTCCTGTCAGTAATGATAGACCGATCCCAGTATAGTGTAATATTGCCATTATCGAGAACTGGGTCGGGCACATACCTATAGTATGGTAACTCTGATTCCACAAGATTGTATTTAAGAGCAAGTTGCTGGTGAATAATCCTGGCTACGAGATTGTGTCTATGCAAATATTCTCCGTTAGCCAGACGAAAACAACCGGAGATAATGTGACGAATGGATTCTCCCGGTTTGTGACATGCCCGACATATGTCTACGGTACCATCCTTCACAATATATTTCCGATAGTTATTCGTCATCATAACTTCGTCCATAATCGCACAGACAAAACCTTCGGTTTCCCCGAAGAGGTCACCAAAACGTAGCCAGGCTACGGACGCTAATAAATCTACTTCAGACCCATGAAGGGCTTGGTAATAGCGTCCGTGAAGCTCCTTGCTCTGCCATACTTCTCTGCGGTCATTAGTATCTAATACTACAGGTTTGCGCCAATTCTCGTTACCTAAGGAGAGCGGGGTGAGGCCTTTGTCCACCGCTACCACATCCCGATGCATACCCTCGTCAGCTGTTTGGAAATATTCCCTAAGGCTGCATACCTCGCGGTTATGCAGGGTCTTTGTATTTAAAAAACCACGACCACCGCATTTCCGGGGGATATACAGCCTCATCACCGATGAACGTGGGTGATGCATCCGATTTGCAGTCAGCGTTTTGCGGACCCGCCTGTCCAAGGCGTCAAGTTCAGTCTGAGTCCATTTGAGTATGCCAAAAGAATACATCAATACTGGCATAACCCAACCATTGAAGGCACGCACCTTGTTTCCGCCTGATAGAAGACTATTCAGTACTTTATTCAGGCGGCCAAAGAAGCGTTCCTTCAATGACTGTTTAACATAAGCAGTATTGATGCCTAGCGCTTCTGACATACCCAAATACTTGTAAGTTTCAGTTGATCCGAGGGATCTCAAGTGTATGGGATCCGAGAGTATTATATAGTATAGTAGTGTATTATTATTATTGTTATATTATTATTCCATTTATTTAATATATGTACACATAAATTACATTTTTAAATATTAATATAAAAAATAAAAACATTAAAAAATATAAAAAATAGTAGCCCACCGGTATCGGGAACAGGGTCCAAGCTACCGGTGGTCAGGGCTCCATAGAGAGGAACCTCCTCACAATACGCGCCGTTTCCAGGAGTACTGCTTTCTGGTTCAAGCCCTTGATCCAGCTGCCCAACGAGAGCCTCCTTAGATGTTGGTCGAGGCTCTTGGCTATAATACCATTGGCTGTGACGACTATCGGCACAATGATTGCTGTCTCCACATCCCACATGTCGACAACCTCGCGTGCCAGGTCAAGATACTTATTTTTTTTTATCTATCTCAGCTTTTACGAGGTTCTCGTCATGGGGGACTGCTATATCAACAATCAATGTGCGACGCTCTAATCGGTCTATCACCACTATGTCAGGCTTATTGGCAACAATAGTCCTGTCAGTGATGATAGACCGATCCCAGTACAGTGTAATATTGTCATTATCGAGAACTGGGTCGGGCACATACCTATAGTATGGTACTTCTGATTCCACAAGATTGTATTTAAGAGCAAGTTGCTGGTGAATAATCCTGGCTACGAGGTTGTGTCTATGCAAATATTCTCCGTTAGCCAGACAAGAACAACCGGAGATAATGTGACGAATGGATTCTCCCGGCTTGTGACATGCCAGACATATGTCTACCGTACCATTCTTCTCAATATATTTCCGATAGTTATTCGTCATCATAACTTCGTCCATAATCGCACAGACAAAACCTTCGGTTTCCCCGAAGAGGTCACCAAAACGTAGCCAGGCTACGGACGCTAATAAATCTACATCAGACCCATGAAGGGCTCGGTAATAGCGTCCGTGAAGCTCCTTGCTCTGCCATACTTCTCTGCGGTCATTAGTATCTTATACTACAGGTTTGCGCCAATTCTCGTTACCTAAGGAGAGCGGAGTGAGGCCTTTGTCCACCGCTGCCACATCCTGATTAGTGTTGCCCAAACGAGAGTCTCGCAAGAGTCTTGCAATTAGCGATAATCCTATTGCTATTTATTAAACGGTAGTTGAGATCTCAGAACAATGTAACAGAGTCTGTTACATTGTTCTGAGATCTCAACTACCGTTGCGACCCACGTCAGCTTTACGATATATTCCCTAAGGCTGCATACCTCGCGGTTGTGCAGGGTCTTTCCATTTAAAAAGCCACTACCCCCGCACTTCCGCGGGATATACAGCCTCATCGCCGATGAACGTGGGTGATGCATACGATTTGCAGTCAGCGTTATGCGGACCCGCCTGTCCAACGCGTCAAGTTCAGTCTGAGTCCATTTGAGTATGCCAAAAGAATACATCAATACTGGCATAACCCAACCATTGAAGGCACGCACCTTGTTTCCGCCTGATAGAAGACTATTCAGTACTTTATTCAGGCGGCCAAAGAAGCGTTCCTTCAATGACTGTTTAACATAAGCAGCATTGATGCCTAGCGCTTCTGACATACCCAAATACTTGTAAGTTTCAGTCGATCCGAGGGATCTTAGGTGTATGGAATCCGAGAGTTGAGTTCCCACGGATTCCATAATCTCCCCTCGCTTTACATGCATGACCGCACATTTGTCCACCCCAAATTCCATCCCGATGGCGCTACTGAGTTTCTGTTACCTTCAGTAGCTCCATCAGTTGCAATTTGCTGGGTTTCAAAGATTTTCAAATCATCCATGTAAAGCAATATTATTATTACCTACAATAAACCTTTTGATTTTTTATCTAACTCGTGGTTAATCTGGGGGTAACATCTGAAACGGTTTGACCAGTATTAGTGAGGTTTCACTGGAAGATAGAGGAGGCGGTCCATCCTGGAATTTTTATAGGCTCGGGATTTACGTGGAAAAAGCCTTCCACGCGAACGAAGTCGTGAGCACGGCTAGTGTAAAGTAATCCGTACTAATTCAAAACCGCGAATTGAACCAATGAATGCCTCACCAATAATAATAATCAACGTATACCTACTATACCAACGTATACTGGATAATTACGATGAATAGTACCGGAAGATCTTCATAATTAGTTAGTCATTATATCACCCAATATAATTACGGTACTTAATTAGACTTACGTACTTATCTAATTAATTAGTACACAAATTAAAATCAATATTATAGAATTCTTTTATGTTCATACAAGAGTCAAATGCCTGAAAAGAGCAGATTTTCAGATCAGAAGTTATATTACGTTGTTGTACATTTGTTTTTTTTTTTTTATTTAATATATCTACTACCTAGGCTAATGAATTTTTTCGTAATATAGAAAAAACAAATAGACTTATATCAATAAATTTAAAATGTTTTAAAAAGTTTTGAAAGTTAGAAAAATGTAAACGGATGAGGTATGCTTTTTCTAGAGGCCCCGATATTGTTAATCTGGCCTTGCATACATTAACTGAATACTTTGCACCACTATATATTAAAAAAATAAAATGCAGTTGTACGTGGGGATCGTACAACCGCATCTGGAATGCGACCCCGGTGTGAGTAGGTGCCCTGACAGGCTGTAGCGTCGCAGTACTGCAAAAACCACAGAGGGCGATGGCCGTCAGGGTACCAGAGGGAGTCATATGATTTCCTACGCGGTGGCTTGCGCACTGGCCGGATCCCCGCCGTGGGGCCTGGGAGTGGAAGCCCACGCATCATTTTATCGGTGGCTTAAGGAGGTGCGGACGCGAGGCATAGTACTGGTGCAACAGCAGCTCACGCTGCGCCGGTCACAGCTCCATCAGGTCCTGTTGGCGGAATGGTGAGATAGGCTTATTCGCCCTACCGCCGACCTCGTTACCATCGAGGCGGACCGGCCAGTGCTCGATAACTGACGCGGGAGGAGGCACGTCTTCCTACCCTTTAGGGCGATCCAAGTGCTCTTGGGGCACGGCAGCTTTGGAACGTACCTGTGTCAACGTACCTGTGCATAACAATTTATAAATCCTTTACATCACAGTATAATAATATAATAACCTATACATACTAATGTTCATACCTTCAATGTTTTATTCTGTTATGGTGTACAATAAAACACAACAATATCATGAATACTACATACTAATATTATAAAGCAGAAAAGTTTGTTTGTTTGAATGCGCTAATCTTCAAAGTACCGAGTTAATTTGGATAAAAATTTGGTATGGAATTAGCTTGAAGCTTGGGAAACCATACAGGCTTTTTATCCGACTGCAAAACAAACAGGTTATCTTTATTTAGGTATATCTGTAAGATGAAGGGCGTATTCCGGAATGAAACCATCGAGATGACTCATTACATTTTATTTACACATTATTTAAATACAATTATTTAAGCACTTACACATCACTGCTCGATAATATAACTCAAATAACAAATAAAAGACGAAATACAATCAGAGGTCCGCTCGGCTCGAGAGCCAACGATCGAATGCCCCCCACTTGTGTGTGCACGCGGAAGTGAAAGGTGCTGGTAGTGGGGCGCGCAGTTTAACGTTGAGTAATTTGACAAGTTGCGCCGATACGGCCATTCTGAACACTGACGCGTCCCTGCGCCAGCCTCACATAATCTGCAAACAAAGTGTCTTTATATTCATTCTTACATATGACCTCATAGCCTCAGCGCTAACATTGGTCAATTTATTACACGTAGGACCTCATAGCCTCAGCGCTAATATTGGTCAGTTTATCACACATAGGACCTCATAGCCTCAGCGCTATACTGGTCAGTTATTCACACATAGGACCTCATAGCCTCAGCGCTAATATTGGTCACTTTATTACTCGTAGAACCTCATAGCCTCAACGCTAATTTTAGTTATTCATTATCATTACGCATAAGTAAAATCATTTTGTATTATTTTGTGGACCTTGCAATAATTTGTAGCCTACACTGTACTCACAAATAATCCACTTTTCTTCCAATGAAATCATTTTTAGAATTACTAGTTCCAGAGATTACCCCCTACATACACTTTTTTTTTTTTTAACGTGGTAAAATTATCAAATAAGTCCTCCCACTCCGGGCAGGGTGGGAGGGACTGTCAGACTTTTACTGACTAAAATCCACGGTGTTCCTTCAATAACCCTTTACATACCGGGGCCACGGTAACGGGATGAGTCCCACGACCCCGGCGGGCTTCGGCCCTCTGCAGAGGGGGCCTCGTCATGTTGCTGACGCTCTTTGAGGCGCGCGTGGAACACGACGCGCCGTCGACCCGGGCATGGTCCATGGTCGGACAGCGAGTTGCCCTTTACTCGCTGTCCGCATGCCCGCGCCTACGGTGGCCGGAGATCGTCGGCCGACGTCCGACGCCGTGGGCGTCTACCACTGCGGCTGGGCTGGAGGGAGGACGCCATCCTCTCCCTCACGCGGCCCGCCTCCTCCTTCGGAAGCATGACTGCTTCGCAGAAGGAGGCGACCGCTTCCCACTCCCTCTCGCCCCGCAGCATGGCCTCGACCAAGGCCGGGCGCGAGAGGTCTCCGCCTATTGTCGCCGTGAGGACACGTCGGTGCTCTGCCCAAGCTGGGCAGTACTGCACCGTGTGCTCGACTGTGTCCTCAGGGCGACCCTCGCAGTGGTGACACCCAGGCGTCTCTTCCTTACCCATCAGACACAGGTACCTCCCGAAACTTCCGTGTCCGGTGAGGACCTGCGTCATGCGGTAGGTCAGGACGCCGTGACGCCGATCTAGCCACTCCTCAAAGAGGGGTCTTACCGCCGCAATTGCGGCGTGCCCGACCCACTACATACAATTAGGTACTGTTAAAAAGTTCTCTGCCCAACTTATCTTCTGTAATACTACCGATTACAAATTCGACAGCATTACCATAGGATCAGCTTTAACAATGTTCTTAAACATTTTTCATACAATGGATATGTATTTGGATAAGTTCTCAGCGTTTTAGTGGTGGAAAGTCGAAATTTCAACACATCTGAAAAGTCGGAGTCAGATTCGGGTCCGAATGTTTCTAGCATGACTTTATTTATCTGAGCAGACAATCATCAGCACAAGTTTATGCTTTTCATTTTAAAATACTTTGTTGTTGTTTGTTGCTCGGCCAGACTGGCTCGTGAACTACATGGTCATTAGCTGACGCTCTTAGCGTCTTTTTCCGCTGATACGGTTATCTGGTCTCTAGTTGTTCAAGCGCTAAACGAGAAAAATCTTAGCTCGCGAAACGTCAACCTTTAGTGGCTATTATGCAATTCACCGCACGAAACACGGCTACACAAAATTACTACAATTATCGTACCATCACTGCTGGCATTAGAGAGTGCACTGGAGAGTGAAGCAGTAAAACAAATTTTGTAAATATATCCACGACACGTACTCCCCGATGTCAAACTTAACAGATAATGTACCGGAAGCATCAACAAAGGGTGAACATGAACTGCGTGTCACAAAATTGAATTGGGTGGAACTTCGCCAGAGTGCACCAAGCTGACTTTCATCTGATACTCACACATTCATACATCTGCACAATAGCAGACATAGACAATAACCACAGCGCCGAATTTTATGAAACGAAATATTTTACGATATTCGTAAATTCTATGCGTACTTTCTAGTAAAACTTCCGAACGCAGACCAGATATAATTTTACTGATTATTTCGACCTTTACCTTCCGCCTGTATCCAGTTACTAGAAATCAAGCTAAACCAACACGCTTCGGCTCCACACGAGTGACAGGTATCTACCAGCTAGATGTAGGAAGAGGACTTCTAAGAAGGAAATCCATGTGACTCATCCCACCACCATTCACAAACTACAAAACAATATTGAACTCAAATGACTGCACGCCAGTCCAATGATCCGTGAAGACAAATTCAGTTTCCAGAACTACAACCCGTCACAACCGCGAACCCACGACCCAGCAAATAAAAATATTTGATGGCATTAAAGACAACGAACGGTTCTATTCCGAATGAATGGCTGTTTGATTAGGCTGGGGACGCCAAACCCCTGACCAAGATGGCATTGCCCCATCATCACAATCTTCAGCACTAGCATCGGTATGCAACTCGATAGCAGGTGCAGGATCAAACATTGAACAAACACAAACTGGTCAAAGAAAATATAATTTTTCAACGAATACCCTCATAACTGGGTTCGCAACCAATAAGTAAAAAGATGATAAAGAGATGGTGATGGAGAGTACCGTATTTGGAAACCTCCAAAAACTGGGAGAAAGTTTTCCTCTAGGAAAATATCTATCATATCTCTAATATGCTAACGACACTATTCTTCTGGCATCCCTTATAGACACGAGTTAGGTGTTTCAAAGACTCAAGTTGAAAATGGCAACTTTGGTCTTGAATAGAACAGTGAAAACTAGAATGATGATGATGATAGGGGGTGGAGCCGGAAAAGTTAAGAAAAAGTTAAGCTTAAGTTAACAGATGTCACCTACAACATTCTGCTGGCTGGGAACACCGAAGGCAAAAAAATCACATAGTCGTTCACCATCAAGGTAGATGGATCAAGCGAAAGGCTTGTCATCCTCCAAATTTTACACGGTTGTCAGAGATACTGGAGAGGAACCGGTGGAGGCATATCATCTATTTCAGATGCCACTCCGATGCCGACCACCAGACATAAAGACATAGAGGACCGACCTGAGTAGGCGTGTGTAACTCTTTACGGAACGGACTCACTGATCCGAATCATTGAAGTGATTCAAAAGATTGGTTCAGTAACGACGTTTCAAACTCATCAATTGGATCTGAAACATTACTTTGCTCTGGCTGATTCCACGCGACGCGTCGCTCACGAGCCGACTGAGCAGTGAGCGAGCGACATAGTTTGATACATACTGAGTTACCTTACTCGCGTCTCATATCAAGGAAGATCTATTTTATTTATAATTTACTTTACTACAATTAATTTGTACACATTCAGTACTGTTGCCACGTAACATTTCTATGACTCGGTAGTAAATGCGCGCGACGCAACGTTATGTACAGATACATAAGATTATTTTTATATCCTTTGAGCTGATGATCCAAATGAGCCAAATGAACCATATCAGTGTTTCAGATTGTTTCAGTGATCGAGATGCAAATATTCCATTTGCAAAAATGATACACTTTGTCCACCTCTAGACCAAAGAGAGAGAGAGAGTCGAATGAAACAAACCTCAACGTTCAAGCCGTCGGTCATGAAATGAACATCTGCAAAGTTACCGCGTTCATTGAAAAAATAGCCTTAGTCAATTCATCCACACACACTCAGTGTACCGAAACATGTTCTCGCTTTTAGACGACCCTACTATCAAAATGACACCACCGCAACAAAGACCATAGCTACAGGCAAGGTTAGTTCAGCCTTTCATCGCTGAAACCCTATCAGAGACAACACTATCAGGATTCATACTAACGCTGAAACCCTGATCTGAATCTGGCAACCAATTCTGGAAACAAAATCTACAAACGCAGATTGTCAATCACAACCTTAAACAAAACTTGCAGGCTAGTAAGGTTTGTACACTTTCCTCAAACCAACCAAAAGGAATCTGAAAATTAAAATGTTATATATATGCTTGCGCTGAAAGTTTGACGCAAATAGGCTTTAAAAATATCTTATAATGAAATAATCTTCGAGAGACTATTTGACACTTGAATAAAATAAAATGAATACGACTCACCAGATTTCATCATATTCATAATACTCTGGTTTGCTAAAATAGCAAACTCCAACGAGTCGTTCCTTGCTCGACACTGCTGCAGGTGTACCACATTTGTACTATTTCAGCTTAACTCGTAAGCGTTGACTGCTGCTTAACCCGTACGGCTTCTACATCGACGTCATGTTTCGCTTATGGACCAGCCATTTGCATCCGAAACAAATTGACAAGTGACATCATTGCTCCATTTTTCATCAACTTGAGTGAGTGAATCCCGCTTCTGATGTAAGATGAAGGGCGTATTCCGGAATGAAACCATCGTGATGTCTCATTACATTTTATTTACACATTATTTAAATACAATTATTTAAGCACTTACACATCACTGCTCGATAATATAACTCAAATAACAAATAAAAGACGACATACAATCAGAGGTCCGCTCGGCTCGAGAGCCAACGATCGAATGCACCCCACTTGTGTGTGCACGCGGAAGTGAAAAGTGCTGGTAGTGGGGCGCGCAGTTTAACGTTGAGTAATTTGACAAGTTGCGCCGATATATCGTGATCGTGATTCGTGTAAAATAATTTTGTGTTGCGTTGTGTGTGACAATTAAATTGAAGATACTAACATTAATTCTAAGTGCACCTACTAACAATTTCATGGATATTTTTGCCTAATAAATAAATAAATATGAAATATATCAATTGGGATATCGTTGAATAGGTCTTTTTTTATAAAGAGAACTCGCAATGTGGGTATAATTCACATTACTAGCAATCTTGTTGACCCCTCTAAGCTATAAAAACATATATTATAAATATGTGATTTATTGTATAAAACTAAATAGAAATTAAATATCATATAAAACGACTGAAAAATCGTAATACTAAAAAAGGATAAAGTTGGAATTATTCCTTCTTTCTTGACTTATAATATTGTTATTTGATAACTTTATAGGACAGTTAAAGTTGGTGTACCTTCACTTGGTGAAGGTGGTGATTTTATTGGGTTGTCCCTGACCCTGTGATAATGTTGCCGCTTATATTGTGCTGGGCAGTAACAATACATTGGGCGTTTGTTCATTGGCCCGGTACCGATACCAACAATGACATCGGTGGACGCTTAATTCTATCTCCTATTATATTTATATATATTTATATTCTTCCATTTTTATAAATACGTATATAATTATGTTCGATTGGGTCCCGCCTGCTTGCAATAAATCAGTATTTATTGTGTGTTTTTATGTGTCATCTGGGCCATATAGTTGACGACATTACTGATAGGTTTACCATAGAAATAGGTGGTGATTCTGATGATTCAGAATACTTATTCCTAAGAAATGAAGTCATTATTTGAATCTGATTAACGAATACCTGTAAGTAATTAATTATGATTTTAATAACATAATTAATTACAGGTTTGTAGATATCTTACATTATTAATTTTGTATTTCTAAGTTTTAAATTAGCATATACCTACACATTATTTCAAGATAACGTATTATAAAAAACCGATAGGTAGGTACTTGATTTTATTAACGTTAAGTTTCGATAGTGGCACATCGCTATTTAAGATTTGTGTTAACTTTGTCCATTGAGATCACTGACTACCATGGGTACTTTTACTATCTCAATTATTGAGATAGGTAGGAAAAATATCTACCTTAGGTAGGTATATACAAGATCCTTGTATCTACCCAAAGAGTATAATAATATATACGGTAAAGAGAGCCCTCTCTATGCATTTTCGTGCAGACTGTTTGACAGCGCCATCTGAATTTTGGCCCAGGTAGGTAATTGTAACGTTAACCTACCTGCCTTGTTAAAAATAAATTACAAGTTATAATATTAATTCTATGTTGTGACAAAGTTAAATAACTTACTCTACACTACAATTATATTATAGTGAAAGCATTCTGCTATTTTGAAGTGTAGAATTAGGTATTTAAATTGGTTTGTAACCAAATTATACCATAGACCTTTTTTTCCTTCCAACGGAAAAGGCGAAGAGCTTAAGCCCATACAGCCTGGTCTTATTTCAGTTCTAGTTCTTCATTATTAGTATTCGAGGCCAATAATGGCCTTGTCTTCCGTACAATGATATCGTTTTTCCATTTCTTCATTTTAATCAGGTAGGTATATTTTTATGTCATATCCGTGTAATAGTTTCAAAACAGGTAGAGGTCTATTCCGGTAATGCTATTTCAAATAACTTGAATAGTATTCTTGATGAAATCATAAATGGGATAAAATGTTTTAGTGTTCTTGAGCAAATCCTGAATAGAGCGCGGGACATCCAGGGCTTCTTTGTAAATTTCCAATAAATTGTCAATGAGTACCAGTCTTTGTATATTAAATTGAGGGCATTCAAAAAATATGTGGTTCAGAGTTTGAATTTTAGAATTGCAATGTGTACATATTGGGGAAGGTGTAATATTTAGTCTAAATAAATGTTCATTAAATCTGCCATGACCCAATCTTAGGCGACAAATTGTTGTATAAACATTTCTTTGTATACATTTCCCTTTGGTAAACCATGGTTTTTTGATGTCCGAGTTAATGTAATGATACCATTTTCCTTTTATTTTTACTGTTTCTTCCCAATGGGTTATCCATTGGCGTTTGATGTTTTTCATGATGAGGGTCTTGCAATCTGAAGGTGGTAACTTAATATTTTTGATGGGTATTTGACTAATATTGGGGTTTTTAACTATGGAGCTGGCAAGTTTATCGGCAAGTTCGTTACCCGAAACGTCAATATGAGATGGTGTCCAAATAAATTGTATTTTTCTGTCTTGACTATGCCAAAGCCTGCTATATTTCTGCCTAATGTTGTAAATGATATAGTTTGTGCTACCGCTGTATGAAGGATTTGATAAAGCCATTAAAACACTCATGCTGTCCGAAATTATCAACCATTTCTTGAAACTGAGGTTAGTTTTTTCTATATATTCTAAGGCTGCATAAATGGCCTGGGCTTCTGCTGTATAAATACTTGCATTCGATGGTAATCTGAAGCCATTTCCCAATTTAGTGACAGGATCATAGTATGCCATGGAGACATTATCATTATATTTTGAACCATCTGTGTAAATTTGCCTATAATCTGTATGCTCATCCAATTTATTATAAACGACATATTTATCAGTCAGTGTCCTGTCTATGTCAATGTTCAAGCCACAAAATTTGCTCGCATATGTTCCATCATAGCAGGGCAAAGTAAAACTATTGAAAATATTATGTTCACTCTTATAATTATGACAAAATTTCATGGATGTTATGTGTTAAAAAGTTATTAGAATTATTCTTTAACAGTTTCGAAAGAAGGGGATTGTCAGTTTCGGACAACAATCTTATGATTAAATTATATTTTAAATGAGAAAATCTGACATTAAGTGGACACAAGTTACACTCAATTTGCATTGAATTAATAGGAGATGATTTAAAGGCTCCCAAAATTAATCTTAAATTTATGTTTAGAATCTTTTCAAGTTTATCTACTAATTTTGCATTCATGCAGTAACAAAAAAAACTATAGTCAAAATGACTCCTTACTAGAGCTTTATATAAAGTTAAAAGAATCTTGGGATCGGCACCCCACTGGCTACCAACCAAAGATCTCAAAGTATTTGTAGCTCGTAGAGCTCGTTCTGCTATGCAATCAACATATTTATTCCATGACAAATTATGTGTAAATATTACTCCTAAAAATTTTGCTTGTGACTGAATTGATAACAAATTATTGTCATATTGTAACCTAACTGCGGACACTTTTTTCTTTGAGAATACAACTATCTTACTTTTAGCAATACTGACTTCTAGATTTAAATATTGAAAGAAACTGTGTAGTTGTTTTAATGCGAAATTTATTTTTTTAATTGTGTATGAGATGTTATCACCACTGCAATAAATAGCCAAATCATCAGCAAACTGTAAATTCCTGACTTCTGATCCTAATATTTCATTTAGCCTATGGATATAAAGTATATACAGTAAAGGACTTAAAATGCCCCCTTGACAAACACCTTTAGTTGAAAATCTGGGTCCAAAAATGTTTTTGGATCTCATTTTTATATATACTTCTCTATCACTAATGAACTCATAAATCCATTTGACACATTTTTTAGGTATTCCCAAGGAAGAAAGAGTTGTACATAAAACTGAATGATTAATGTTGTTAAATGCGCCTACAATATCGAAGAAAACACATACAAGATGTTTATTATTGTTAATGGCAGTATCAATATCATGGAAGAGACGTCCTATGCTTTCTCTTGCTGAACGACCACGACGAAACCCAAATTGATTTCTTGGAAGAATATGATTACATTCGATATAAAACTCAAGACGTTGTTTTATTAATTGCTCAAAAAGTTTACCTGCACAGGATGTTAGAGCTATTGGACGATAAGAATCTGCATCATTTGAATCTTTTCCTGCTTTAAGAATTGGAACCAAGCAATCTTGCTTCCATTCTTTTGGAATTATTGTTTGTTCCCAAAGTAAATTTAAAATGTTTAAAAATTTTATAAGACAAAATGTGTTCATTTTTTTAAACATCTTATATGAAATGCAGTCTAAACCAAAGGTGGTGTCTTTACGTGATTTGATGGCTGCTTTTAACTCTTCTATGGTGAATGGATTAATAATGTAACTATTGGTGGGATTTACCGAAGTATTCGTTAATTGTATGGGGTGTGAGACAGAGTCAGGTGTATATTTTCTTAAAAAGTTATTTATTCTAAATGTTTCACTATTATTATTGAGATTGTTATTTCTATTGTAGGATTTATTAAATTTGCGCATAGTTTGCCAGATTTTTGAAATAGGAGTGGTTCTATTTATTTATGTACAATACTTCTTCCAACTATCCAATCTTTCTAGTTTAATTATAAGTTTATTCTCAGCCTGATTCTTTTTAAAATTTATGTAATTTGACTCACTTGGATCTTGTTTAAATGCAATCAATGCTTGTTTACTTTTTTTCACTGCATTAGCACACTTTTCATTCCACCATGGAAGAGGAGGATATCGGTATTTAGATTTGGTCCCTGCCTGCTTCAAACTATTGGTATTTAAATTTTGAGCCTGATTTCTAAACATTGATTGATCTATAGCTTTTTGCATAATATGGCAATATTCATAGTATGACAGTAAAGGATCATCGTAATTAATAATAAATTCTATAATCAGATTTTTAACTATTTTTGTGTAATTTTCCCAATTTACGAGTCGTAGATTTGGTCTTTTGAGTTCTGATATGTTTTCTTGAGAAAAGTTAGAAGTTAAGTCATGTATATACGTAATTGAATCTGTAACAGTATTGAATAATATGTCTGTTATTGTGGGTAAATGATAACTTCCCAGAGGATCATTATGAACTCTCCAGTTATAGTTAAGGGCGATAGATAGACTAACTATAGTTAAATCTAAACCATTTGGTCTCCAGATATTAGAACCAACTATTGTTGGTTGTGTGTCCTTTAATAACACCAAATTACATTCATTTACAGCATCGAGGACATCTCTTCTACGTGGACTGACAGATTGGCAACCCCACATGGTGTGATGAGCATTAAAGTCACCTGCTATTAAACATGGCTTAGGTAATGAATTAATGAGATTTAAAAACTTAGTTTTGCTAAAAGTAGAACTACAATTTGGCGAAATATAAAGGCTGGCTATTGACAGTGAACTATTATTATATGTTATTTTGACTGCAATATTCTGTATTGAGTCATCAGAATATGTTGTTAATCTATTATATTGTATGCTATTACGAATGACAATGGCAACACCATTATAATTATTGCCACAATCATTGCGTTCTATGGAGTATCCTTTAATATTTAAGCGTTGCATAGGCTTAAGCCATGTTTCACAAATTAAAGCTATGTCAATATTATTTTCATATAAAAATTGAGTAAAAATATGTCGATTACATAACAGGCTTTGAGCATTCCACTGTACTAACTTTAATTTGTCTGTGAATTTGAACTAATATTCTTTGTGTCACTGGGGTTAAAAAAATCACTCAAAACATCTAAAACGTTTTTGGAAGATATTGGAGTATCTTGTGTCTTATTTAACGTTATCATCTTGATAATACTTTGCACTAAAAGGTTAAGTGCCTTGTCATTAGATTTTAATAAAGTGAGGAGATCTAGAGGCTTTTTAGGGCCAAGAGATGAGAAAGTTCCATGATTAAATATGTCAGCAAATGATGGTGGCTTAATTTTTTGTCTATTTTCAAGAAAATAGACAAAAAATTCAAGTTTTTTTTTCTGTTTTACTGGACACTGAGCTGAAATGTTGATATGATTGCCATCACAATGGAAGCATTTGGCATGTTCAATGAGTGTTGTACAAACTTTAAATGAGTGATCTTCTTTACAGATGGAGCAGCGTTCAGAGTTCTTGCAAAACTTTGCTAGATGGCCATACCTGAGACACCGGAAACATTGTTTGATAGGTGGAACATACGCTGTGATGTCGTGCCGCCAACCATCCAAATCCACGTAGTCTGGAAGAACAGACGTCGCGAAGGTGATGGCTACTATTTGCAGCGGCTGTTGGATGAAATTATTATCGATTTTAGTCCGTTTTGTGAATCTTCGAACAGATATTATTTTCTTGTAACTTTTTTATTTGTCAGATTGGTAAGCACATTTTTAATTATACCAGTGATTTCCGTGCTTTGTGCTGGTATATTAGCTTTAAACTGATAATCCTTTAAAAATGTAACATTGTTTAAAAAGGCATTAGCAAGGCTGGCTTTTTCAAAGTATATAGCTATTTTAAACTTATTCATACATCTAAGGTATTTGACCCCTTTATTAAACCTTTTGATGCAACTGGATATGGACATTAGATCTCGTGTTCCTAAAGGTAGTTCCGCATTAGAAGACTCGACGAATACCACAAATTCTGCAGCACCGGAATCCTCGGGGTATCTTCTCTTGTAGTCTGTAACTAGATAAGGTATATACGTATCTGCTACTTCCATCTCAGACTCTGACGACGTCGACTCCATTTCGGATTTTTCACCCTCTTCATCCTTCTTTCGTTTTTTCCTTGGTCGCACCTTCCCCATTGTAATTTTTATATTTAATAAAGGATTTGATGACTTATTACTTATTTTCACTCCTAAAAACTCGATTAATAAAGGTTTTATCAAATAAATTAACAAAGTTTTCAAAATTCCCGCCTGGTTAACTCAGTAGTTTCCCGCGCTTCCTATATACCATAGACTTTTTTTTTTTTTGGTATTTTTCTTTCCGTCCAACGGAAAAGGCGAAGAGCTTAAGCCCATACAGCCTGGTCTTATTTCAGTTCTAGTTCTTCATTATTAGTATTCGAGGCCAATAATGGCCTTGTCTTCCGTACAATGATATCGTTTTTCCATTTCTTCATTTTAATCAGGTAGGTATATTTTTATGTCATATCCGTGTAATAGTTTCAAAACAGGTAGAGGTCTATTCCGGTAATGCTATTTCAAATAACTTGAATAGTATTCTTGATGAAATCATAAATGGGATAAAATGTTTTAGTGTTCTTGAGCAAATCCTGAATAGAGCGCGGGACATCCAGGGCTTCTTTGTAAATTTCCAATAAGTTGTCAATGAGTACCAGTCTTTGTATATTAAATTGAGGGCATTCAAAAAATATGTGGTTCAGAGTTTGAATTTTAGAATTGCAATGTGTACATATTGAGGAAGGTGTAATATTTAGTCTAAATAAATGTTCATTAAATCTACCATGACCCAATCTTAGGCGACAAATTGTTGTATAAAAATTTCTTTGTATACATTTCCCTTTAGTAAACCATGGTTTTTTGATGTCCGAGTTAATGTAATGATACCATTTTCCTTTTATTTTTACTGTTTCTTCCCAATGGGTTATCCATTGGCGTTTGATGTTTTTCATGGTGAGGGTCTTGCAATCTGAAGGTGGTAACTTAATATTTTTTATGGGTATTTGACTAATATTGGGGTTTTTAACTATGGAGCTGGCAAGTTTATCGGCAAGTTCGTTACCCGAAACGTCAATATGAGATGGTGTCCAAATAAATTGTATTTTTCTGTCTTGACTATGCCAAAGCCTGCTATATTTCTGCCTAATGTTGTAAATGATATAGTTTGTGCTGCCGCTGTATGAAGGATTTGATAAAGCCATTAAAACACTCATGCTGTCCGAAATTATCAACCATTTCTTGAAACTGAGGTTAGTTTTTTCTATATATTCTAAGGCTGCATAAATGGCCTGGGCTTCTGCTGTATAAATACTTGCATTCGATGGTAATCTGAAGCCATTTCCCAATTTAGTGACAGGATCATAGTATGCCATGGAGACATTATCATTATATTTTGAACCATCTGTGTAAATTTGCCTATAATCTGTATGCTCGGATGAGCATACAGATTATAGGCAAATTTATTATAAACGTCATATTTATCAGTCAGTGTCCTGTCTATGTCAATGTTCAAGCCACAAAATTTGTTCGCATATGTTCCATCATAGCAGGGCAAAGTAAAACTATTGAAAATATTATGTTCACTCTTATAATTATGACAAAATTTCATGGATGTTATGTGTTAAAAAGTTATTAGAATTATTCTTTAACAGTTTCGAAAGAAGGGGATTGTCAGTTTCGGGCAACAATCTTATGATTAAATTATATTTTAAATGAGAAAATGTGACATTAAGTGGACACAAGTTACACTCAATTTGCATTGAATTAATAGGAGATGATTTAAAGGCTCCCAAAATTAATCTTAAATTTTTGTTTAGAATCTTTTCAAGTTTATCTACTAATTTTGCATTCATGCAGTAACAAAAAAAACTATAGTCAAAATGACTCCTTACTAGAGCTTTATATAAAGTTAAAAGAATCTTGGGATCGGCACCCCACTGGCTACCAACCAAAGATCTCAAAGTATTTGTAGCTCGTAGAGCTCGTTCTGCTATGCAATCAACATATTTATTCCATGACAAATTATGTGTAAATATTACTCCTAAAAATTTTGCTTGTGACTGAATTGATAACAAATTATTGTCATATTGTAGCCTAACTGCGGACACTTTTTCTTTGAGAATACAACTATCTTACTTTTAGCAGTACTGACTTCTAGATTTAAATATTGAAAGTAACTGTGTAGTTGTTTTAATGCGAAAGAACAATGGCAGCCACCCATACATTAATTTAGCTGAGATAAAATTTTTGCGTCTTTAAATTAAAAATATCTTGTTTAACTCGGCGTCAACTTCTGAATTAGTTTGTGCAAGAATTTTTGTTCGAGAAGTCCGAGAATAATAGAAATTCAGTCATGAACTTTTGTAGGTTATGTTTATGGTTACCGTTGCCAGGCGTCCGGATAAAGCCGGACATAGGCAGGCTTCTTGATTGCGTGTCCAGCCAAAATAAACGGTGTCTGGCTTATCCGACTTTTGTTAGGCTTTTTACATTTCGCAAACGAGCGAGCGCCGATGACTGATAATGACAATAATCAAAAAAGCTTGATTCTACATACATTTTTTTTGTCGTACCTATTAATACTGAGACACAAAATCCTCAATAATGTAGGGTGTCCGGCCTTTCTACCTAAATGTCCAGCCAAACTGGCTGGTCTGTCCGGCTATTAGGTTTGGCGACCTGGCAACCCTATTTATGGTAATTGCAATTCGAGGAAGTAAAAGGGTAACATTGCATTAGTATTTTCCTTACCCAGTTATTACAGAATGCAACGTCTTGTAAAAGGTAGGTAATCCCAGTGGTTATAAATACTCTTTGGTAGGCCTTACCTTAGGTATATATTTGGTATGTACAACAGGTCTGTCCGAGGCTGCCAGTCACCGTCAGCATCGTTTTAAGTATTGAAGCAATAGGATTATAATAGTATTCTGGGATTTTATAAATACTTGCTATCTTTCAGATAAATAAGTACCTATTTATAAAATCCTAGAGCGTTTGTGGGATATGTTGAATAAGTTGGTAAGAACCAATGAAACAAGTTTATTTTACATTAATATTTATTCTTCGATATCCTCTCTTATAATTATTTCATCCAGAAATTCTGCAGGTGCTGTAATATTTTGCTGATATCTGGCCAATCCTAAATACCAAACTGGCGTCAATACATGAGCGCAACATCCTATTGTGCGCCGACCAACTAAGCAATTACAGCAGTACTCACTGATTCCTGTAAAGTGAAAATTAAAGAAAACGGTAAACAATCGATAGCAACACAAGGCACAATGTGCAAGCGTCTGTGACATGAACAATCAACAGTTGTCAAACCAAGTTATTTTTTTTTTCGACTTGGGATAATAGTCTTTTTGCCAGTCATTAATTAAAAGTAATTCATTTACTTTACAATACAATATTTTTACCACCCTACAAAGAACATTTCCACTTAATAAATAAACATGATTGTTAATTCATTTACTCCTTTTTGTTACGATAACAAACTAAAACTGATTTTATTACAATAATACTGTACTTACTGTCACTTGGCAGAATAAATACAAAATGGCATCACTAACTGTCAATGAAAAAATCAAATAACTTTTCATTTAAAATATTTTTTCTATCCGGACTTAACTAGGTAATGTGATACTTTGAAAAAACGTAGAAAAATAATAGAACTGCCTTCGTATATAAGTCACTTTTAGACGCTCAAATTAAAGTCAGCTAAGCTTTCGCCCTTGTTCTTTAATTTTTTATTTGTGTATGAGATGTTATCACCACTGCAATAAATAGCCAAATCATCAGCAAAATGTAAATTGCTGACTTCTGATCCTAATATTTCATTTAGCCTATGGATATAAAGTATATACAGTAAAGGACTTAAAATGCCCCCTTGACAAACACCTTTAGTTGACAATCTGGGTCCAAAAATGTTATTGGATCTCATTTTTATATATACTTCTCTATCACTAATGAACTCATAAATCCATTTGACACATTTTTTAGGTATTCCCAAGGAAGAAAGAGTTGTACATAAAACTGAATGATTAATGTTGTTAAATGCGCCTACAATATCGAAGAAAACACATACAAGATGTTTATTATTGTTAATAGCAGTATCAATATCATGGAAGAGATGTCCTATGCTTTCTCTTGCTGAACGACTACGATGAAACCCAAATTGATTTCTTGGAAGAATATGATTACATTCAATATAAAACTCAAGACGTTGTTTTATTAATTGCTCAAAAAGTTTACCTGCACAGGATGTTAGAGCTATTGGACGATAAGAATCTGCATCATTTGGATCTTTTCCTGCTTTAAGAATTGGAACCAAGCAATCTTGCTTCCATTCTTTTGGAATTATTGTTTGTTCCCAAAGTAAATTTAAAATGTTTAAAAATTTTATAAGACAAAATGTGTTCATTTTTTTAAACATCTTATATGAAATGCAGTCTAAACCAAAGGTGGTGTCTTTACGTGATTTGATGGCTGCTTTTAACTCATCTATGGTGAATGGATTAATAATGTAACTATTGGTGGGATTTACAGAGGTATTGGTTAATTGTATGGGGTGTGAGACAGAGTCAGGTGTATATTTTCTTAAAAAGTTATTTATTCTAAATGTTTCACTATTATTATTGAGATTGTTATTTCTATTGTAGGATTTATTAAATTTGCGCATAGTTTGCCAGATTTTTGAAATAGGAGTGGTTCTATTTATTTCTGTACAATACTTCTTCCAACTATCCAATCTTTCTAGTTTAATTATAAGTTTCTTCTCAGCCTGATTCTTTTTAAAATTTATGTAATTTGACTCACTTGGATCTTGTTTAAATGCAATAAATGCTTGTTTACTTTTTTTCACTGCATTAGCACACTTTTCATTCCACCATGAAAGAGGAGGATATCGGTATTTAGATTTGGTCCTTGCCTGCTTAAAACTATTGGTATTTAAATTTTGAGCCTGATTTCTAAACATTGATTGATCTATAGCTTTTTGCATAATATGGCAATATTCATAGTATGACAGTAAAGGATCATCGTAATTAATAATAAATTCTTTAATCAAATTTTTAACTATTTTTGTGTAATTTTCCCAATTTACGAGTCGTAGATTTGGTCTTTTGAGTTCTGATATGTTTTCTTGAGAAAAGTTAGAAGTTAAGTCATGTATATACGTAATTGAATCTGTAATAGTATTGAATAATATGTCTGTTATTGTGGGTAAATGATAACTTCCCAGAGGATCATTATGAACTCTCCAGTTACAGTTAAGGGCGATAGATGGACTAACTATAGTTAAATCTAAACCATTTGGTCTCCAGATATTAGAACCAACTGTTGTTGGTTGTGTGTCGTTTAATAACACCAAATTACATTCATTTACAGCATCGAGGACATCTCTTCCACGTGGACTGACAGATTGGCAACCCCACATGGTGTGATGAGCATTAAAGTCACCTGCTATTAAACATGGCTTAGGTAATGAATTAATGAGATTTAAAAACTTAGTTTTGCTAAAGGTAGGACTACAATTTGGCGAAATATAAAGGCTGGCTATTGATAGTGAACTATTATTATATGTTATTTTGACTGCAATATTCTGTATTGAGTCATCAGAATATGTTGTTAATCTATTATATTGTATGCTATTACGAATGACAATGGCAACACCATTATAATTATTGCCACAATCATTGCGTTCTATGGAGTATCCTTTAATATTTAAGCGTTGCATAGGCTTAAGCCATGTTTCGCAAATTAAAGCTATGTCAATATTATTTTCATATAAAAATTGAGTAAAAATATGTCGATTACATAACAGGCTTTGAGCATTCCACTGTACTAACTTTAATTTGTCTGTGAATTTGAACTAATGTTCTTTGTGTCACTGGGGTTAAAAAAATCACTCAAAACATCTAAAACGTTTTTGGAAGATATTGGAGTATCTTGCGTCTTATTTAATGTTATCATCTTGATAATACTTTGCACTAAAAGGTTAAGTGCCTTGTCATTAGATTTTAATAAAGTGAGGAGATCTAGAGGCTTTTTAGGGCCAAGAGATGGGAAAGTTCCATGATTAAATATGTCAGCAAATGATGGTGGCTTAATTTTTTGTCTATTTTCTTGATTTTTTTTCTGTTTTACTGGACACTGAGCTGAAATGCTGATATGATTGCCATCACAATGGAAGCATTTGGCATGTTCAATGGGTGTTGTACAAACTTTAAATGAGTGATCTTCTTTACAGATGGAGCAGCGTTCAGAGTTCTTGCAAAACTTTGCTAGATGACCATACCTGAGACACCGGAAACATTGTTTGACAGGTGGAATATACGCGGAGATGTCGTGCCGCCAACCATCCAAATCCACGTAGTCTGGAAGAACAGACGTCGCGAAGGTGATGGCTACTATTTGCAGCGGCTGTTGGATGAAATTATTATCAATTTTAGTCCGTTTTGTGAATCTTCGAACAGATATTATTTTCTTGTAACTTGACAGCATTGTGAAGATTTTTTTATTTGTCAGATTGGTAGGCACATTTTTAATTATACCAGTGATTTCTGTGCTTTGTGCTGGTATATTAGCTTTAAACTGATAATCCTTTAAAAATGTAACATTGTTTAAAAAGGCATTAGCAAGGCTGGCTTTTTCAAAGTATATAGCTATTTTAAACTTATTCATACATCTAAGGTATTTGACCCCTTTATTAAACCTTTTGATGCAACTGGATATGGACATTAGATCTCGTGTTCCTAAAGGTAGTTCCGCATTAGAAGACTCGACGAATACCACAAATTCTGCAGCACCGGAATCCTCGGGGTATCTTCTCTTGTAGTCTGTAACTAGATAAGGTTTATACGTATCTGCTACTTCCATCTCAGACTCTGACGACGTCGACTCCATTTCGGATTTTTCACCCTCTTCATCCTTCTTTCGTTTTTTTCTTGGTCGCACCTTCCCCATTGTAATTTATATATTTAATAAAGGATTTAATGACTTATTACTTGTTTTCACTTCTAAAAACTCGATTAATAAAGGTTTTATCGAATAAATTAACAAAGTTTTCAAAATCCCCGCCTGGTTAACTCAGTAGTTTCCCGCGCTTTTTCCAACCACAAATTTGCAGCGTTTTCACATGCGTTTTTTTCAGACCATAGACTGATTAAATTGCCTGAATTGGGTAGTAGAAATAAAAAACAATGTTTATGCATTATTTGGAGGAGGAGAAAGGCTCGACTCGACGCACTTTAACTTGGTTTTCACATCCAAAAATAAAAATGGAACGAGAGAACTACAAACATTTGCTCGAACAAGGAGTAGCCGCCATTTTGTGGCAAAAAAATTGTAGTCTGTGAAAAATTGTTCAGATTATGTCAGGGTTGCCAGTGCCGAATTTTTTATCTCGTACTAGGGCTGTCAAATATCTCTTACTTTCTTTAGATTTAGGTACACTATGTACTCTAACTCTAGCTAGTTAGAGTAGAAATATTCCTTAAGTTTGGGACCGCCAAATGAAAAAACTTTACTCTAGGAGGTGTATAAAATCTTCAAAAAATAAAACAAATTATTAACTTAAGTAATACATTTTGTAGGTACCTACTTGCTACTATAGTACATGTGTAGTGTAAAACATCTAGCGGGGTTTCCCCGGTAAATGACTAAAGATACATTTAGTGATGAGGTAATGGATCTAGTGCTTAGTCGACAAACTCGAGTTTGTGGCATGGACATACATTATTTTCTTTAAATGTTTTTGGTTTGTATTAGCAACATTCTTAAAATCTCGTAAAAGAGAGTACGAGATTTTTTTTTCTTGTTTCTCGTACAGAGACTGCTAAATCTCGTAAAGGTACGAGATTTCTTGTACATCTGGCAACGCTGGATTATGTTGTCAAAGTATTTGACACAATCATAGGAGTGTCACCAATTATAAGATTGAATTTGTGAGCAAAATATAACACATATTTCAACATTCCCACAATCTTGTAAATCAAGCTTTCAGGCATTAACCACTCAAGTTTCATGATTTTGAAAATATACCGGTTTTGAGGCCACCGGTGGCTTTCCGCGGCCTGAGGGAAAATAAAATAAAAAGCAAAATAAAATTACTAAAATAAATTGAATATAACAATTGCAAATATTTGATACCTATTTGTTATTTATGTCCTCGATTATAATAATGATCATTTATAAATGATACATTGTTTTGCATTTTAAATAATTATGTACTAATTACATCATAATGATTTAAATCAACAAGGTAATAACAAATATTTAAAATATTGTTATTGCCAAAATTACGGTAGTTATTTTAATGTAGACCACACCGAAAAAAAAAAAACCTTACATGTCTTTTGCCATAATCATATTTTTTTTATTTAATGAATATTTTTTAAGAATGCGATAAATTTCTAATAAACAGAGAGATGTAAACAGAAAAAATTAAAATAAATAAATAGTAAACGTGTTCATGTAGTGACATCTACAATTTTTTTAGATACTAATTGGTCTTTCTTTTCGGGGCCAGATAACAGATGGCACCACAATCTTTTAGAAATGTCACTTTAAGGCTACTGATTTCAGAGACAGTTAGGTAGATATAGGGGGGACCCTGTATCTACCTAACTGTCTCTGAGATTAATAAACAGAGTATAGACAAGTAGTGTAACTTTATTCAAGAGCAGAGGTGGGCGTTTAAACGAAAAGCATATAATATAACATATTATTTAAAATAAACGAATAAGCAGACTTGTTTATAAAAGCATTTAAAGTTATCTGTTTATTCCGCTTTTTGTTAAAATTAAAACGCAACCGCGTTTTGATAATTTCTTTTCATAACCACGTAAGTAAGAACGTGCTCAAATGAATTATGTAACAACTGATAGATGGCGCCTGATTCAATTTTAATCGATAGTAAACAATGATTATGCGAAAATCGACCTTAATTCAAAAATTTTAAGGTTTAAAATATTTACATCTTTTGTTTATGTGCTGAATCGCGTTGACTTACTCAAAATTGGTAAGTCTAGCAAATTAAATATGCTTTCCGTTGTTCACTTTTAAAAGCGCCAATTTAATTTAAACGGGTTGCTTATCACTTATTTTGCTTTTTACGTTTAGTAGCGTCTCCTCCGCCCGGTGAAAAGCGTCATGTTTTGTGAATTTCCGAAACAATTTGATTAAAAGTTGTGACTCGGAATTGTTTACGTAAACATAAATAGTGTAAAACATTATTTCATGTGGTGAATTGTTTCTTACCAAGGAAATAATTCTGTGAGTTTTGGACTTGTATATAATATAGTTTTTAGGTGTAGTTAATTGTGTTTAATAGGTAATTGTGTTAATAATAGTGTAAATAGTTTACAGTGTAAGTAATTGTGTTAATTTTGACTACTTTTTCTACAAAAACAAATTGGTGAGCTAATTAAACTGTAAATTCGAATAACTATTGTATCAAAATGACGAGTAGAAGTTCGAATAACATAATTTGGAACTTTTTTTTGAGAAATCATGCGACTAAAACAGCTGTGTGTAATTTTTGTAATAAAACTTTATCGTATTCCGATTTTAACATAATATCGGAATGGAGGACCCGGTTGTTGACGAGCAAAGTAGAAAAAATTATGTTTCTGAATGTGAATAAATGACTTGATGGTTTGAGGAAATAATGGAAATTTTGTAAATAATTAAAATGTACATATAATAGATCAATGAACTTTTAAGTACGCCTGAATTTAATAAAATGTAGTTTATTATTTGACAAGTTATTAATAAATACAGATCTTAGAATAATACTAACCTACTTAGTAAAGTTTCATAATTATATAATATTATTCATTCAGTCAGTCCTAAGCCTGCCAAGTACGAAAGAAAATTCATTGATTTCGTTTAAAAACCAATACTTAAACTTAACCAACTAAAAAAGCAAACAACATAATTTCATTATTTTTAATGTAAGAAAGTAAATAAGCGTATTAAGCAGTTTCCGTAAGTGACTTTTGATAAAAAATAAACGAATAAGTTCGTTAAAAGTTTTAAGTCGTTTATCACATCTTTATTCAAGAGTAGTTACTGCAATATTGTCAATACAAATATTGAAAAAAGATTTCAAATTAAATCTATCATACAACTTCATACGATAACATACGATCGTCCAACTCCCAATAGTTGTAATTGATTTTAAATTAATACATCCAAATCTGTGACTAAGACGGGATATAAATATATTTATTTGTCAGACATCATAATAGTTTGTAGATAGCGTGTGTCTATGGTAAAAATAAGCGAGTAGACAAAAAAAAAAGAAAAAAAAGAACGAGTACCTAGATCATAGACCTTTTTTTTTTTTTTGTCCAACTCATGGTTGGACAGGCGAAGGTCATAGACCATGCTGCCTCATCTTCGAAGTCATTGTAAATTCCTTTTGAGTTTCTTTATTTCTTTATTAGGTACTTCCATATGATCCATATTCCATAAGAACTTTCTTGAGTTTCATAAGTCAGTCCGGTATATATCTTCTTTAGTTTTATTTATTTTATTCTTCAGTAATCCCAATATTATACGTCTTCAGTAAATTATTAACTCGAGCAAGTCCAAGTCCATTAAACGTCATTAGTTCAAGTCAAATTAGTCAAATCCAAATGTTATAAATTCTACATTCCATAAGATTGTCTTCAATTATTAGGCCGTGCGCGCACTGCCTTGCGGTGGCCGCAATTCCGGTAGTTCTACCGCACCGCAAAATTTGTGAAGTATGGAGTGTCATAGAAGTGCGCGCACTGCGGTCAGTCTACCGGTGCGGTAGAACTACTGGAATTGCGGCCACCGCAAGGCAGTGCGCGCACGGCCTAACTGTTAGTATTCTGTCTATCATGTCAGTTCATGTCGTTATCATCTTATTTCTAGTCAGTTATTCAAAATATCATTTTATTTTACAGTCAATCCGAGAGATAATACTTCTATATGTACAACAATATATATAATCTACTAAATATCACCTACTGTGCTCAATATGAATTTGTACAAACTTAAATATGTACAGCTATTTACAAGAAGATCTGTCATGCAACGCGGGTGTAATGATATATATTAACTCCTTGGTTAATATTGAACGCCATATTTAAAAGAAGAAACTGAGTTGTCAGCATTGATTGTGTCATTGTATAAATTATGTTGAATTTTGTTAAATAAAACCTATATTACGGGTATATTCTTTACTACAATTTATTTAACAAAATGGAAAAATATCTACGACCAGAACGTTTCGACGGAGACCCGTCCTCAAGCCAAGATCTGTCCCCTCAGTGGACACATTGGAAAAACACATTCGAAAATTTTCTGACAGCTATAACTACTGACGAGAAAACTATTGCAAAAGAGACTAAATACCGATTACTAACTAATCATCTGTCCTCTACAACTTTTATGCACATACAGGATTGCACTGATTACGATACTGCTATAATGAGACTGGATGCACTATTTTTGAAACCAAGTAACGAAATATATTCCAGGCACAAATTAGCAAAACGAGCACAACAGCCAGGTGAGTCCATCGACCAATATCTACAAGCCTTGAAACTGCTCTCAAAAGAATGTAATTTTAAACAAGTAACAGCTGAACAAAACGAAAGTGATTTTATTAGAGACGCTTTCATATCCGGACTTTCGTCGTCTTTAGTACGTCAAAGACTGTTGGAAAATAGCACACTCACTTTAGACGACGCATTCAAGCAGGCCCGCACTCTAGAGATGGCGCAAATACACAGTGATGATTACCAGAAACATAATATTAGTACCTTTGCCAATGCGGTCCGTAATAACAATCAGAGAACTCACATCCAAGAACTATGCTATTTCTGTGGAAACAAGAGACATGCACGGCAAAATTGTCCGGCTGCTGGTACAACCTGCCTCAAATGTGGAAAAAGAGGGCATTTTGCAAAAGTGTGCAAAAATGCATTGACTGCGCCGCCACAACGGAGTGCTTTTACTAGTGCTATCAAGGGCGGATCCAGCTTCTGCGCCAGGGGGGGGTCACATAGTCGTGGTCATGTCACAAGAAGTTATAATTTAATTTTGATGATAATCGATACAAGTATATAGTATGTATTTTATTAATAAATGCCATTACTCTACTTAAAAACACCTACCCATATTTAAATAACACAATCAATTTTTCTGGTACGTCTTCTCCCGAAACGCATTATCACTTAATGTATAATACTTCAATAGGTACGTTTTAATGGACGTGGTCAAGCATTCCGTTTGGAAACTGTCAATTGTCTGTCAGCATCTTCAGAAAAGGGAAGCCTATGTTAGCAAGTTGAATGAAGCTCTTTATTCCTTGAATATTGAAAACGATGACCTGGAGACCATTTGGCAGTCCGTAACATCTTTTGTCACGGAAACAAGCTCTCCAATCTTGGGCCATAGAAACACTAAATTGGATTAGCGGTCACCGACAGCTACTTAATATGCAGCACAATAATTCTTTGCAATGAAAACTTACACAAACAAATCCAGGAAAATACTTAGTTAGTAGCGTAGTACTTAGATGCGAAAGGTAAGTGGTAGCAAGAGAAGGCGAAATTCTTACAGTGGCTTATAGACACACAACAGCTGAGTGCATTTTATAACAAGATTTGTAGAGTCATAGGTACCAAAATGTAAACGTACCGTTAAAGTCACTACATGGAGTATCTCTCGCCAACAAAGACGATATCTTGAAACGCTGGGCTCAACATTTTAATGACCTTCTGAATGTTGATCGCTCTGCTGATATAACTAACATTAATTCCCTCCAGCAAACTAAACTTAGGGAAGAGTTACTTGAACCTATTACTTTGGAGGAAGTCAGAACGACCATCAGGCAACAGCAGAATAAGAAAGCAGTAGGCGTACATAATATTTGCGTTGAAATGCTGAAGTATGGAGGAGAGGAGTTACACCAGACCATGTGGAAACTGTTGTTGTATATGTGATCGGAAGAAAATCTACCTAAGTGCTTTTAAATCTCTCGCATTTTCTCACTGTACAAAAACAAAGGAGATCGCTCTGACTATAATTCGTACCGAGGCATTTCCATTCTTTCCATTCCAGGAAAAAAATTCGCACAAGTCCTTCTAAATAGACTTTTGCCTTTATCCAAAGAAATACTGCCAGAATCTCAGTTCGGCTTCATACCGGAGAGAGGAGCCTGCGAGGCCATCATTTCAATCCACCAGCCTATTGAGAAGAGCACGGAGAAAGGTCGACCAATGTTTCTGTGTTTTGTTGACCTTGAAAAGGCCTTTGACAGCGTTCCTCGTGAAGCTCTTTGGTTGGTTCTGTCTAAACTGGGTTGTCCGAATAAATTTGTTAGGCGTTTACGGCTTTTACATGATGACATGTCATGTTGCGTCACAGTCAATGGTGAACAATCAGAATCTTTCTCAGTCACCTGTGGAGTCAAACAGGATTGTGTATTGGCACCAACTTTGTTCGCATTCTATTTTTTTATTTTTTATTACTGATGAGCCCACTCTTGACCTCGATCTCGCGTGATGGTAAGCGATAGATAAGGTCTACGATGGGACGAGCGAGCCCAGAAGATGCCTATTTACTCGTGTTTTAAAGGCTGAAAAGTCCTAAGTGGCAGGGAACACAGAAGCCGGCATAGAATTCCGCAGCTTGACTATGCGCAGAATAAATGTGGAGGAGAAGCGCTTGGTACGACAAGACGGTATATCAACCAAGTGTGGGTGGTACCCAGCCGTGCATCTGGTAGACCGGTAGTGAAAGGGAGATGGAGGAATCAGGTCATGGAGCTCTTGCGCACACTCCCCGAAGTACAATCTGTAGAAAACCGACAGGCAAGCAACGGTTCGCCGATGAGCCAGGCTATGAATAGTGTTGCAAAAAACTCGAGTCCTCGAGTCTTAATTTCAAAGACTCGACTCAAATAAGCAAGACTCGGTGTGCTATAAAGGTTCGGAGTCTAGAATCAAGCCGAGTCCGAGTCATTTAACAACCACTTGTGTCTTATAAAAGGACTCGAGTCTTAAAATGAACTCGAGTCTTCAAGAAAAACTCGAAGCATGAAGATGAAACTTGAAACTCATCATTCGAAAAGACTCGAATAGGTAATAAGTTTATATTAATGGTTATGTAATTCTGCAGTAAAAAAAAAACTGACACGAAAAAATCATTACAAATCAGCTAAAAACTCACTTCTATGAAAATAGAGATGTGAAGGTAAACTGGCTTTATATTTTGAGATACTACCTGTACCTGTTAACGTAACAATTTCATTGCTAAACTCATACACGAAAAGAACTTGAGTAAGACTCGCCGCATAAAAAGGACTCGAGCGCACAAAGAGACTCGAGCTCTCATGTCACATACAAGGGCTCGTAGAGAACTTAGTTCTCTAGTCTTGGAGTCCTGTTGTAATGAGTCGAGTCTTGTAATTCATCATCCGAGTCCGTTTATACAAGACTCGAAGACTCGATTTTTTTGCAACACTAGCTATGAAGGTTGTCCACTAGCACCTCATCGCTTATAAGCTTTTTAGCTCTGCGCTCGATCGAGTCCAATGCAGCAAGTTGGTACTTTGCAGAGCCATCCCACAAGTGGCTGCAATACTCCACGCAGGAACGGACCTGTGCTTTATACAGATTTAGAAGCTGTCCAGGCGTGAAGTACCGCCTCACCTTGTGTAGGATTCCCAACTTTTTTGCTGCAGTCTGAGCTCTGGACTCGACGGTTGACCAGAAGCTGAGGTCTGACGTCAACTCCATGCCCAAAAGCTCCAGGTAATCGGTAACTGGCACAGATGTACTTTGGAAAGTAGGGGCCAATTCAAAAGGGCTCCTTTTAGCGCTGAAAAGACAAGCCTGTGTTTTCAGAGCGTTGAATTTGACCAGATTGTCATCACCCCATTGGGAAACGTGATTTAATGTCAAATTCATGCGCTCTACCATGGCCTTTCTGAGAGTGGCAATTTCGTCCCTGTCAGCTCTAGAACTGGATAAGTATCTCTCTGAGACTGTGCTGTCATCCGCGTACCCAACTGCTCCCAGCTGAAGTAGATCATTGATATGCAGCAGAAAAAGAGTCGCAGAAAGAACAGACCCTTGAGGGACACCGGCTTTAATTGCCATAAGATCCGATGAGCAGCCATCGATGACCACTCGGATCAACCGCTCACTCAAAAAGTCGGAAATCCAGTTGCATAAGCCAGCAGGGACACCGCATGCGTGAAGTTTGCTCAGCAGACTAGCGTGCCAGACCCTGTCAAAGGCCTTTGAGATGTCGAGGGATAACGCTAGGGCTTCACCGTGTTTCTCAATGACCTCGCCCCAACAGTGCGTGACATACACAAGAAGATCTCCGGTGGACCAACCACGGCGAAAGCCTTACTGGCGGTCACTGAGGAGCTCATTGTTTTCAAGGTATGCCAGCAACTTGTTGTTGAGTAACCTTTCCATTACTTTATACAGTATGGAGGTTAAGGCGATTGGTCTATAATTGTCAGGATTGGTGGGATATTGCAGTCCGTGAAGCCTTAAGGGATTCAGTTTCGCACGGATAGTAAGTAGCCTTTTCAACCCGGCGAAACTTAAAGCGACTACGAAAATCTCAGTGGCACTTATAACTGAGATTATGTATACGCCGACGATTTATGTTTCGTCACAGACTCCACAAGTGGGCTTCAAAATCTTATGACCAATTATTTAAATGAGGCATGCACTAAGTTTAGGCTTAAAATTAATTTCAAAAACCGAAGTGATGGCGGCAGGAGGGCTACATGACAATGTACTACTTAATGTATGTTATGAAGACAATATATTAAACCAAGTCGATAGATTCAAATATCTTGGAAGCAAATTACGTCAAAGTGTGACTTAGACTAGAGATAGAATAGGAGCTGCTGCTGCTGCTTTTGATGAACTGCGGTCTAAAGTTATCCGGTCGCATGACATCAAGCTATCCACCAAAATAAAAGTGTATAATATGGCCATTGTGCTCCCAATTTTTTTGTATTCGTCCAAAACATGGGTCCTGTACCGTAAACACATTTGCGCTCTCGACAGGTATCACTTAAAGTGTCTGCGAGATATAATGAACATCCGGTGGCAAGATCGTGTCCGAAACATGGATGTTCTTCGTCGTGCAAACGTCGGAGGTATCGAGACCTACCTCATGAGGCGCCTCGGAGTGGACACGTGTAGCGAATGTCGGACGACAGATTGGCTAAACGCATCTTCAGAACTCAAATATGGCAAACGTCAATGGGAGGACAATACCTAAGATATAAGGATGTTCTGAAAAGGCATATGAAAAGATGCAATATCGAACCATCTCAATGGGAGCACAAAGCCGCTCAACGTTTGGATTGGAGACGTCTCATTAATCTGCAAGTCTCTGATTTTGTATCGCTAAGATGAGAATATTTGGACAAAAAACGAGACGAGTTGAAGGTCAGACCACCAGCGACCATACACTATTGTCGTGCGAACGGTGTGTTAACGTGCCCTACATGCAACATGGTATTCTCAGCGAAATGTGGGTACGCCAGTCACCAATGAGCGCACCGTCGGAGAGCTGAACAACCAAGCGATTGTTCAGCTCTCCGACGCGACGGTGCGCTTATTAGAGCTTTCTAATGTTTGAATAAAATAGCCATCATACAGTCGCCATAGCCGAAATCGGCCAGGATGAACATCATCATCTTTATGGACGTGGAGATGTGCCAGTCCGGTTCTAGACGTTCTTCAACCATAAAAGCTCTCAGCCACGATTTGATTTTTCGTAATTTTCGCTGTCGCTACACTAACAGGTAGTGTAGCCATAATACATAAAAAAATCTTATATTAGAGTACATCTCAATATCACAATTTAAAATAAGGTCAGAAATGGTTTTATAATAAGGTCAGGTTATTACTAAAGTTTAGTCGTTCCGATTGAGGTTAGATCTAGCTAGACGTTAGTTGAAACAAAGCGCGCGCAAGTGTCACACGAAATGTGAGATATGAAAGGCGGCGGCCGTGCGGTGGCGCGGTAAAATTCAAATTTTGGATGCGTTCGCTCCCGAATAACGCGTTTGCCTTCAAAAAAATTATTATATTAAATCAATTAAATATTGAAAGTACTTAAATAAAATCTATATTGTGACAAAATATATAAAAACATTATGTTTAACAATTTTAATTAGCGTTCCACCTAGGTCCTGGACCCAGCCCAGGGGGGGGTCATGACCCCCATGACCCCCCCCCTGGATCCGCCACTGAGTGCTATAGATGAACCACCGAACAAACACATGGGAAATGGAGAGTCGCAGAAATTGTTATCATGTATCGTGGCTGCTACAACTGATCTCGATAAAGCTATGATACCGGTTAAAATAAACGGATTATTTGTAGCCAGAGCATTGATTGATACAGGGAGTACTGCTAGTTTTATAGACAGCCGACTAGTTTGTCAATACAATATACAAAAGAGCTCATGCTACCAACATGTCAGCATGGCAGCCTCAAATCTAAAAACAAAGGTAGATGCACTGTGTTCCGTCAATATCGATCTGCAAGGTCATAGTTTTCAAGTTAACTTATTAATAATGGAAAACTTATGTACGGATGTCATAATCGGCCATGATATTCTTAAGAAACATAATACATTAGAAATGCATTTCGGCGGATCTGGAGCTCCACTGATATTATGTGCACTATCTCAAGCTAACGTCGATCCAATCAGTCTATTCCCGAGTTTATTCGTACTGAAATAAAGAAATTACTAGCTGAAGGTATTATAGAACCTAGCTCGTCACCATGGAGAGCACAAGTGCTTGTAACTGCAAATGAAAATCATAAAAAAAGGATGTGTATAGCTGCAGCTGATGCTTTATCAAGAGCCAATGCACCATTAGTAGCCTCTTTACATAGTTCAGAAAATGCACTCAAAGAACTGCATAAAACCTTGTGTCATCCTGGAGTAACAAGAATGCTCCATTGGGTTCGAAGCAAAAATTTACCTTACTCCACCGAAGAGATAAGACGTATTACTGCGAACTGTTCCATATGTGCAGAAGTAAAGCCTCGTTTTCAACAAAACATGGGAAAACTAATAAAAGCGTTGGCCCCATTTGAAAGAATATCGATAGATTTTAAAGGTCCACTTCCCTCAGATGGAACTGGGAACAATCGATATATCCTTACGATTGTGGATGAATATTCCCGATTCCCATTTGCGTATCCCTGCCCAGACTTGAGTACAAACACGGTAATTAATAAACTGACTGATTTATTTTCTATATTTGGAATGCCAACTTACGTACACTCAGATCGTGGCACTTCTTTTCTTTCAAAAGAGATGAAAGATTTTTTTCACCAGAAGGGCATTGCTACGAGCTACACTACACCGTACAGCCCTCAGGGTAATGGACAAACGGAGAGATACAATGGAATTATTTGGCGAACAGTACAAT
Organism: Tholera decimalis; assembly: GCA_943138885.2. Classification (NCBI taxonomy): domain Eukaryota; kingdom Metazoa; phylum Arthropoda; class Insecta; order Lepidoptera; family Noctuidae; genus Tholera; species Tholera decimalis. The sequence goes on along the minus strand of OW964552.2, from coordinate 18,242,902 downwards.
TGGCTCTGAAAAGCCATGATCTACCTATAACTAAATGGGAGTCAGTTTTAACTCAGGCTCTGCATTCTGTAAGATCGCTTCTTTGCACGGCTACAAACTGTACGCCTCATGATGAGCGGATGTTTTCTCACGCCAGGAGATCCTCAACTGGTCAGTCGATGCCTACATGGCTAAACATCCCAGGAAAAGTACTAATGCGAAACCATAATCGAACTAGTAAATATGATCCATTGGTTGAAGAAGTAGAGACTCTGGAAAGTAATCCTCAACATTCTCGTGTGCGTTTGAGCAGTGGTAGAGAAGTTGTCGTATCTAATCGACACCTAGCTCCTGCTGGGGAAAGTTCTTTAGAACTGGATGAAGCGGATTCCAATGATGACGACGAGTTCATCGATGCAGTCGCTGGCGATGAGCGTGACACAGAAGGCCAGCGAGATTCCCAGAATGAGATGGTCCTGCGTCGTTCTGAAAGAGAACGACGTCCGCCTGCTCATCTAGCGGACTACGTACAATAATAATAAGCCCAGGAGAATGTAATGATATATATTAACTCCTTGGTTAATATTGAACGCCATATTTAAAAGAAGAAACTGAGTTGTCAGCATTGATTGTGTCATTGTATAAATTATGTTGAATTTTGTTAAATAAAACCTATATTACGGGTATATTCTTTACTACAGCGGGACCATATCAGAGGAACCATATATTTGTATAAGTTCGTCCAACAGCACAAGGCGCTGAATGCCGAAGGATGAACAATCGAAAAAGATGTGAGAGATACTCTCTTCATGTAAATGACAGTAAGAACAGGTGGGACTTTCAACTATTTTTAAACGAAACAAATGAAAATTCAAACGACAATGACCAAAACGAAGTCGTAAAATAGTAGTGTAAAATTTCCTATATAATTATTACCTTATATATATAATTATTACCTTTGCAAAACCATGGAACACTATTGATGGGAATATTGAATGGAGCATACCATAAACCCTTGTTTTCTACATGTACTACATGATTCCAATGTATAATCCATTTTTGACGCATCCTTTGCTTTAAGATTTGAATTAGGTCAGCCCCTAAGACGACCCACTGACCCAGAATAGGGCAACAGAGTGCCAAAAGTCATATTTTGAGTATCTGTATTATTGATAATTTTAGCTAAATAATCTGCCTTCTCATTTCCTGTAACCCCTATATGAGATGGGACCCACATAAAGCTTACAGCAATATTGTCACCAACACAAAGATCAAACCACAGCTGTTTTATTGCATAAATTATGTAGTTAGTGCTAGCACATAATTTGTGGTTTTCTAAATTTTTTAGTACACTCATACTATCACTGACTATAAGCCATTTTCGACACCCTTGATTTTGATGTTTAATATGTTTTAAAGCAGCTAAAATCGCCACAGCTTCAGCTGTAAATACACTACAATTCCTGTCTAACTTATAACCTATACCTCTGTTCAGAGTACTGTCAAAGATTGCAAAAGAAACACTAGATTCATTTTTGGACCCATCAGTATAGACCATGCGTAGCTCAATCCATTGAGATAATTTACAGTAAACCTCATCCTTTGATGACAACTCATGATCTATCTGAACATTCATTTCAGGAAATTTACTATCAAAGTTACCTTCATAACATGGCAATGTGGAAGAATGGGATCTTTGAATATTTGAGTTTTGAAGAAATTGGATAAACTGTGGTAAGTCCTGCAGAATATACAATTGTTTATGAGCCAATGAAGGAAATGAAAACAGAAGATTATTTAAGAGCTGACTATTAAAAGCAAACAATTTCAGAAGAAATCTCTCTTTCAAGTAACTGAATCTGATAGAAATTGGAGGAAGATTACACTCAACTTGCATAACATTTATTGGAGTACTTTTGAAAGCACCTGTTATTAAACGCATGCTTTTGTTTTGAATTTTTTTCAGCGCATCAACATGTTTTTTATCACCTGCAAAACATAGAAAACCATACTCAAAATGACTACGAATTAGGGACTTATACACTAGTAACAAGATCTTTGGGTCAGCTCCCCAGTATGTAGAGGTTAATGTTTTCAATACATTGAAAGCTTTGTTAGCTCTCTTGGTGATATGATCTATATAGTTTTTCCAAGACAGATTATTTGTAAATATTACACCTAAAAATTTTGTTTGTAATGAAATAGGAATTAGAACATTATTGTAACTTATATTTGGTACTGTGGAACTATTTTTCCCAAAAACCATTAATTTTGATTTTAAAGGATTAACATTAAGATTCAAAGAGGAAAAATACTGATTCAACTTAGACAAAGCATCATTTATCTGACAAGCTACATTTGTTATGTTAGTCCCAGAGGCATAAACAACAAGATCATCAGCAAACTGTAAATTTTTAACATTAGACCCCAATATCAAATTAAGGCGACGAATGTACAAAATAAAAATCAATGGTGATAAAATTCCTCCCTGACATACACCAACAGAAGCAAGCCTAGGTCCATAAAGACAACTATTATATTTAACATAAACTTTTCTTTCAGATAAAAAATTATAAATCCATTGAACCAGTTTCCCTGGAAGCCCAATAGAAAGTAGTTCAGCAGATAACACATCAATATTTATACTATTAAATGCACCAGCAACATCAAAAAATACAGAAACTAAAGAGTTGTGGTTGGCTAAACTATTTTGGATATCAAGCTGTAACTGGGAGATGCTTTCTCTAGTAGAACGACCTCTTCTAAATCCAAACTGATTGGAAGGTAATATATTATTTTTTTCAACATAAAATTCTAACCGTTGTTTCAAAAGTTGCTCAAAATTTTTTCCAACACATGATGTCAAAGCAATGGGGCGGTATGAATCCTTGTCCAATCTAGGTTTGTCAGGTTTTAATATAGGTACTAGGAAATCTGTCTTCCAACAAGGAGGTATAACATTATTTTCACAAAGACAATTTAGAATATTTAAAAAGACTTGTAAACAATTGTCACTTAACTTTTTAAACATTTTATAAGGAATGCCATCTAAACCAAATGCTGTATCTTTTCTAGATAAAACTGTAGATTTTAGTTCTTGTAGTGTAAAGGGTTTTAGCAAAAAGCAATTTGATTTGTTATTATTATTAACAATACTATTACTTTGTTTAGACACATAATCAGGAGTGTATTTTTGAAGAAAATCAAGAATCCAGCTGTCATTATTGCACAGTGAAGGTGTAAAAGATTTATTAAATCTTCTCATATAATTCCAGATTACTGAAAGAGGAGTACAACGATGAAAAGAATTACACAAGGATGCCCAACTACTAGCTCTTTCTTGTTTTAGGGTAAGTTTTTTAAGAGCTTGTAATCTTTTAAAGTTTAAATAAGATAATTCAGAGGGATCATTTTTAAAATCTATGTATGCTTGTTTGGAATTTTGAACTGCTTCAGTACATTTAATATTCCACCAAGGTAAAAGACACCTTTTCCTTCGCCTGAATGGCGGTGGAGCATTTGTGTGACTACTCTGAGAAGAAAGAGATGACTGGATAGCGGAATTAAGTACTTTACAAAATAGAGAGTATGCTTCCTAAGGAGGAAAAGAATTGAAATCGAAATTAGACAACAAACTTTCGACTTTAATTTGGTACCCTTTCCAATCTACCAATCTATAATTAGGAAAGATTGGAAAACGTGCCAAACCATTTGAGTTTAAATTGCCATTACTATAATTACCATTATTTAGAATCACATTTATTATTACAGGAAGGTGATAACTTCCGAGAGGATCATTATAAACAGACCAATCACAGTGTAAAGCCAAAGATGGACTAACAAAGGACAAATCAAGAGCATTTGGACGCCATGTTAAAGACCCTACAGTAGTTGGTTGACCATCATTAATAAGAACCAAATTATTGTTATCAATTGTTTCCAAAACATCTCTTCCTCGAGGTGAAGTGGAGTGACACCCCCAGGAAATATGATGCGCATTAAAATCGCCAGCGAAAATCATTGGACCAGGAATGGATTTTTTCAAAGCATCTAATTTGCTTTTACTAAATGAAGGATTACAATTTGTTGGACTATAAAAGCTAACAATGCTTATTTCTCTATCATTAACAGTAATACGAACACAGATATTCTGCAAAGAATTATCAGCACTAGTATTAATTTTAGAATATGGAATACTGTTATGAATCAATATTGCCACACCATTATGTTTATTTCCAATATCATTCCTTTCAATATTGTAACCCCTTATATTAAAGTTTTGATTAGGTCTCAACCATGTTTCTGAAATAATGGCTACATGAATTTTGTGATCATAAAGAAAATGTGTAATTATATGCCTATTGCTTATTATGCTCTGAGCATTCCACTGAACAATATTTAATGTATCCATTATTTTTTAGAAGATTGGCTAATAGTTGCAAGTAAACTTTCTCGCAGAGTACTTGAATTGATAGGCTTATTTTTGTCTGATAAGATATTTAAAATGGACTTTACTATGATGCTAACAAATAAATCTGATTTTGTCAAAATACTAAGATGTGTTTCTATCGACTTTGCCTGTAAGTGGGGGAATGCCTTTTCATTAAAAAGATCTGAATAGGTAGCTGCACGAGACTTGACTTAGTTTCTTCTACCTGACGTTTCTTAACAGGGCATACTGCAGCAATAGCAACGTGATTACCGCCACAATTGGCACATTTAGCATCCTCTTTGTCTACATTACAGACACGAAAGTTGTGGTTCAATGTGCAAATTGAACAAATCTCTTCATTTTTGCAATATTTGCCAATATGACCAAAACGCATGCAACGAAGACACTGTTTTACTGGAGGAACATACTGTCGGACTTCATGTCTCCAGTGATCAAGGTAGACATATTCAGGCAACTGAGTTGAGGCAAAGGTTACCGCAACAGTCTGAGTTGGTTGATAAGAGACTGCAGCACCATTACCTGGCAATCGCCGCATGAAACGCCGGACCTGTATAATGTTCCTAGAGCTACCTATCAATGAAAATATTTTTTCGTTACTGAGTTCCGTCGGCACAGAAGTAAGAACTCCTGTGACTTCTGTATCCTGAGCGGGAATAGAAGCAGTCATATTAAGTTCATCCAAAAGCTTTGTATTTTGTAAAAACATATTGGCGTTGTTGGAAACATCAAAGGTGACACCGACTTTGTAACGATTAACTGACCTTAGATGTAATATGCCAGACACAATGTTTGCGTATAGCCTGCGAAAGCTTAAGTCTGTGTTTGTCAGTTATTGTCGAGTCATTGTCGGTATTAGTCAGAAATACAACAAATTCAGTCTTATTCGAGTTTTCAGGGTACTTGCGGTTGTAGCTCTTCACTCTAGGTCTTGTACTTGTCTGAATTGTTGTAACTTGTGCCTTCTTCATCGGAGCGGGAATCTTCACTTGAACCGGAGAGACCATCCTCTTTTTTTCGTTTTTTTGAGTTCCCCATCTCAATATGAAACTATTTACATTTACTTACTACTATTTTCAAACGATTTATGTACAATTTATAATAATTAAAACGATATTCTACAATAAAAATAATTTTCAAAGATTGTTTGTCTTATTTCGCGCCTTTCCTATTCAAAAGCCGACCCGCGAAAAAAACCTAGATCATAGACCTAGATATCTAATCGATTGTATTGACAGCTGTCTACTGTCAGGTATTATCAATGACCTTTTATAATATGGACGAGAAATACCTACAAAATACGCGTGCATACCTACTGTCAACTGCGGCCAAAAGATGGCTGCCATTGCTAGGGAAGCACATAAGTAATCAAAACCAAAAAGTATCGATATCGATACCAGAGTTTCTAACATTTCTTCGGGTTCATTGGTTACTTATGTAACAATACTTTTAAACTTTGGATAATTAGATTATACTTTTGGAATAACTGTAACAAGTCCTTTAGTTCTTTTCCTGAATTTTTAAAATTATAGTGCATTACATTCATATTAACATACGAGGGGTTAGAAGCACTGTTGGTTGGGCTACATTTTATGAGAGACTGACTGACTTTTGTTTTTTTCTTGTGAGTGACTTTCTTGAAGGACAACCATTGACATATATATTACTGCGTACTATTATATAAATCAATGAGGACTACTGAGGTTTTTTGTGATTTCAGGGTTTGATCCACATTTAGAGCTGTTCATAAAGATCACTCTGACCCGCTTTCGGCTTAGTATCGAACTAACTGTCATTTGTAAATCTTTGACAGTCGTTTTTAGTCAGTGGCCCGAGTCTGATTAATACGATACCCTTGGTAACTGGTTGCCTTACCAAGGGTATCGTATTACCCAGTACTATGGAGGTCGGATAGGCAGTATCTGCATTTAAAATAGGTACTGGTATTCAGCTGCATCAGTTGATAGACTGGAATCTTACCCTAATATATAGTTTGAAAAAGGTTAGGCAAATAATGATATTATAGGGCCGAAACTGCGTAAAGAGCGTGTGTCGTGTGTTTCGGAAACCGGATTATTACCTGCACAGTGTCAATAGTTCAACTTTAACGGTGTACATGTAGTCGAGTCGAATGAAAACTTAATATTTATTACGTAGCAAAAAGGGGGCGCGGGGTCTGATTCCCCGCGACGTGCGGGTTCCCGCAACGGAGCACTTTTGTATGGGACCGCGTGGGCGAGCGCTTTACGTAGTTTCGCACCTTAGAGATATTTGTTTACAACAATAATAAATATTGTAGAAATATACTAAATCTGAGAGAGTTATTACAAGAAATAAAACAACAAAGTATTTTGAAAAATGTACCTTTATTCACCATAATAAATCACCAGGTCAAAGTAAAATGCTCAATTTTATTTAGATAATTATTAGGCACTTTTGAAAGTCAAAACCGTTACTAATCATTGTAAACTGCCCATTCAAATTGAGCTTAATTTTATAGAAACTAAAAGTGGCCTTGAAATTTATTTATGACCCAGATGTGCTCGGTATCGCATTCTCAGAAGTAAACGATTCGGGTTAAATCTGAAAAAGCAAATTAAAAGAGAAGTTAAAGTTAAAGATATATGCAAATATTAGTTGTAAAAACACTTTTCGAACGACAAATTAAAGTTTATTTTATTTACTCTTTATATATCTGATCTAGGTGTTTCACTGGTAAGGGTGGTTGAGTCATCTTGGAGAACGCCTGTTCGACATTTTTGATTTCACGCAGAACCAGCCCGTGTGTTTTTTTTTTAACACTGAAAGCATTTTTTATATCTTGAATAATCTCATCTTTTTTTATCACAAGCGCTAAACATAACATTATGAACAGGTATTTAATAATATTAAAATTGAGAAACATTATTACTAAAGTATTGGATGAACCGACAGGTTCGTAGGGAAATTTAAACAATATGAAGTTAATTATTTGTTTTAACTTACTACAAGGTGGATTGACGGTACTGCATCATCACGCTGTCACGCAGCCTTATTACATCAAGGGTTTTATTTAAGGTTGATTCTGCAGTGTAATGAACAGACACGTGGTACTTTAAGTCCAGGTTTGATATTTTCCACCCCAATGACTTCAAGCCACTTCTGGCGCAGCACTTCATTTTTAGGGAACCTGTGCAAATAAAAAACATACAAAATTATTTCAGTTTGATGCAGTTAATGGAACAAATCAGAGACTGAACTAAATAACCACCAACTACTGCATGACGAAGTGACATTGTTGTGTTTTAGTACTATCGCTATTTTTATTCCTATTGATAGTTTTATTTTCAAAACCATCTCTTCAAACCCTTCATTTTGATACCCTACTCTACTGATCTCTACAATGTACAAACTAAAAAAAATGATAGTTTTGATCGATAGCTTATTAAATAAAAGACATCACTATTTTGAATTGTCATTTGTAATGTAAACAAAACATGATACAAATTTAGCAAATAGAGTTAAATATCAGATATAATTGGTATGTACATTTGGGAACTTTTATTCTATAAATAAAACAAGGATACTTATACAAAAAAATAACAGCATGATAAAGTTTTTCTTAAAATACGGCTACTAACCTGTGCATGGTCAAATGAGGTTGATTGTGGTTTTTCCTTGCACCACACTGAATTATTGAACAAGTAGGCATATTCAATTTGCACCACTAGACACTCACAGCACAAAACAATTTAGTTGGGAGCGTTTTTATTCCTAAAAATCGCAATCCAAATCCAATGTTGTTGTTCATTTGACAGCTGATGTACCACAAAACCACGCGTCCAAAAGATGGCGGATGGCACGCGAGGTAGGTACTTTGACGGACATGTTAAAATGTTGCCAGACAGAGAATAAACAAATAGCATGACGTCTCTTTCTTCAAATGAGATTACTCATTGGTTAAAAAGAGACAAAGTGTAGTTTCATATTTCTGTATCAATTCAATAGATATTTGTATAAGCAAGTAAGATATAGACAATTACAGCGTCTCTATATTATTTCTATACTCTAAGGGTATTATATTCTCTTTGTCTACTGTCTCTAGCTAGCTGTCATAGCATAGCATATGTCAAATTGTCAAGTCAACACTGATGATCGGGGACTGTAATTTTATTTTTTAATTTCTTTTATTACCTGCAGTTTATTTTATACAGTTAATTTGTAAATTACAGTCTTTTATTTAGTGAGTGTATTGTGAGATAACTGTAACAGTAATATCAATATGTCTCATCAAACAGGAATTCAAGGTAGGTGCGAAAATGTACAGTTATCTTCCCCATTTCAAAATAAACCACGTAATATGCTAATAACCCCGGCAATAACATTTCCTTCATGCTTTTATGGGGAAGAAGAAGTACTTACTAAAAACCTAGTATATTTTTAGATATTACATTACTCTGGCTGCTAACCAGATCTCCCACGCCGAAATTCCATAATGATAAACGTTGAATTCCAAATATGAAATTGCATGTTTAGTTTCTATTACGAATGTGAGCTGAAGTAAGCAAAATCTTGTAAGTCAGTAACATTATGAAACTTTAATACAAAGAAACATGCTGACTGCATGTTATGTTCATTTAGATTTTGGCTTTTGTTTGATTAACTAGAGAATTTTCGAAAGGGATGCCTACTATGAATCTTAATAAAACACATTAAGTATTATGTTTACAATTTTGAAGCAATGGGTCTTTATTCCATTAATAGTAAACAATATCAACTGCTTTTTATTTTTTTATTTCAGCAAACACAGAGTTGAAGAAATATTTTGGCAAATGCCGAGATGGAAAAATTCGAGTATTGAAAATCAGCATAGATAATGGTATGTTATTAATAAAGTGATTAGCTCATTGTTGTCAAAAATTTACAGCAATATTATTTATTCAGGTGGTATCATTTATTTGGTCTGATATTTCAATATTGTCTTTGCATGTATAGGTGATCTGAGATACTCCCCTGTCACATCACTCTTGATTTCTTGGACATTATTTATACACATATCATGTTTACATTTTATTGATCACCCATATTACAGGGTGAGCTATTTAACATAATCCATAAGCAGGCTTGAATACCAGACTGACTAATTAGTCTTGGCAAGGGCGGATCCAGGGAGGGGGGTCATGGCCCCATGACCCCCCCCCCCACACCCCCATGACAGCCCCCTGGGCTGGGTCCAGGACCTAGGTAGACCACAAATTAAAAATTTTAAACATTGTTACTAGATAATACTCCAGTTTCTGTTGTTGTAAACGAATATCGGCAGTGGATGGCCAAGCCACTTGGCCATCCACTGCCGATATTAAATTAAAAAAAAATTAAAAGTAATTAAATTACTTAAAAGTTATAATTTGTATTTCCTGACTCCGCAGTCAAGAAACACAAATTATAACTTTTTGTGACTTGACCACGATTATGTGGAACCCTCCTGGCACCAAAGCTGGATCCGCCGTTGAGTCTTGGTTAGTTAATAAGGGAAAACATGTGACTTTGATAAACACCAGACAGCTAGCTACTACTGGTTCAATAGTAAACAACATAATCTATGTGGTTTACTATGGAAAAAGTAGCAGTATTGATTGTAGATGCATAGGACCACTATGACCCACACATAATAGTATATTTAAATAAGATATTTAATAAAACATCATTCTTTTCATTACAGAGCAACTGGTTTTATCAAAGTATTATCCAACAAAACACTCATGGGAACAGGACTTTGACAAATATGTTCCCTCTTTGGTAGTTGAAGAAATGCCGTGTTATATTCTGTACAGGTGAGTAATTTTGTTTTAAGAATTTATTTCTATCCTAATTTGTTAACTTATAACTGCAGAGACTATTGAAACCAACACTGAAATAAATATAGTTAAAAAAAAACATTATTTAAAAAATCTAAAAAAACCCGACTGCTCAACTGAAATGCAAGAAACAAGCAGATTTTTATTTTAAAAAGTGATTAGCAGGCGGGACCCAAATGAATATTCTTTTTTTAATTGGATGGGTCGGCCTGCTTATCACTTTTTAAAATAAAAATCTGCTTGTTTCTTGCATTTCAGTTGAGCAGTCGGGTTTTTTAGATTTTTTAAATAACGTTTTTTTTTTCAACTTTTTAGTTAAAATATTAATTAAAAAATTTTTAGTTTTCCCGGCCGTGTCACATAACTTTCCCATTCTATTATTTTGCTAGTATTACACTAATGATAAACATGATATACCTTTTTGAAATCCTTGTGTTAAGCCCTTTAATTTGATACCCATCTTGTAGTATTTGAAAAAAAAAAATTTTTTTTCACCATGTATATCGGCTTCGCACAGCCGCCATGTTTAATTTTTTCAAATGTCGCCTATCTAAGAACACTTGGGCTGCTAAGACAAATCTAACGATACCTCAATTGTGTGAATCCGTTCAGTGATTCTGGAGATATGAGGTAATAAAGAATATTACATACATACATATAAAATACGCGCGAAAAACATAACTCTTCCTTTGCAGTCGGGAATAATGGGAGTGGGTGTTGCACATATGTACCTGCAGAGGTGACCAAACATATTCACATACTTGACGCCTAAACAACAAACATGTCAACGGTGACCACAGGTTGGGTGACAATCTGAACATTTTCATAGGCCAAGTATGTTAGGTATCTAACAAAGAGCTTTGTAAGAAGAATGGGGAGGCTTTTGCTCAGCAGTGGCACACAAACACAATATAGGCTAAGAAAACAAATCAAATATGATTTGCTATACCATTTGGTTTATTAGAGTTGATTCTGCTGCAACTTCGCTGTTGTGTAAAGTAAAAAACGTGTCTTATGTCTTTCATATTAGAGTAGGGATTATAAATTAATATTTATTCAATATGCCATGCATTAAGTCAAATTATTTCTAAGAAAACTGAATGGTGGTTATGTTAAAAAGCCTATTTATCCTAAAAGGAAAATGTCTAACTGAATACCTGTTTATTTTCCTGTTCTTTCAGATTCGACTCAACAAATTCCGTCGGCCATGAGTGGCTGCTTCTCAGCTGGTCTCCAGACAGTGCTCCAGTCAGACACAAGATGCTGTATGCCTCTACTAAGGCCACACTCAAGCAGGAGTTTGGTTCTGCTCATATTAAGGATGAAATGCATGCTACTGTTAAGGTAATAGAATCAATATCTGTTTTTGTTTACGAGCTGAAATCACAACATCTTTACTAATATTATTTAAGCGGAACAGTTTGTTTAAACATACTAATTTTCAAAGCACTGAGCAGATTTGGATGAAATTTAGTATTTAAGCAGCTTGAAGCTCAAGGAAGGTTAGGGTATAGACTTTACCCAACAACAAATGAAGGAGGGTTATGTTTTATCCTGATAAAGCCAAAGGGAGTGAAACCCCGCACAGCTGTTAGTGTGTTGATAAAGTTAGATGTTTCTTTGTGAGTTAGGTATCAACTACTGCACAAATAAGTGAAGCATCACACTAGTTTCTTACCATTTCATAAGGGTAACCCGGATAACCTGGGTTTATGCTAGCATATATGCAGCTATTACATCTTCCTGCTTGCAGGCTATGCAGGGTAGGCTGTCAGTAACTCCTATGGCATAAAGGTGTTTTTAAAAAACCTATAATAACAGCTATAACCATATGCTTACACAATTTCTCTGAATTAAACTAATGATTGCAAAAAATACATCCAAACGCTTATGGACAACAAATAATATAATTTTGTTGAAAGGGCAATGAACTTGCAACAGCCAATAGCTGATGTATCATTCATTCACCTTGTGTTTTAAATCTTGCTGATTTTGCTAACATTATTTTTCTACAAAATAAAACTGAATCATCCGAATTCGTATTTACAGTGACATAACAATTTCATTTAGTATGGTAAACAATCAATATGATAAGTTTTACCTTTTTAATTGAGGCTATGACTCAAGTAGTGATAAGTTTAGATAAGTAATCTAGTTAGTTACTATGTTGATAGATGTTATGCTGATATGATTGCTATTAATCTTTCAAGTTTATTATGACAGAAATTTCTTTTTAGGGTTCCGTAGTTGACAAGGAACCCTTGTAGTTTCGCCATGTCCGTCTGTCCGCGGCTTAGCTCAGAAACTAGTTAATATTAGAACGCTGAAATTTGCATAGACATAGGTACATTAATAACGCCGACAAAGTGATAAAATAAAATCATGAATAACGTTTTTTTTTTTTTTAAGATAACTCCTCCAACATGTAAATTCAATTCAATTTATTTAATTACCTACACGTAAAGAGGGGATGATTTTTTTTATCTCGTCTGCTGCATAGTGTGGGGTATCGTTGTATAGGTCGTTCAAAAATAATAGGAGTGTGGGAAGAACAATTTCGTTTTTAGTGATCCGTTAGGAAATATTAAGTTTTAGAGTGCTAATTTTCGTTAGAGTCAAGTGTGTGTGTGTGTGTGTGTCCTCCCTACCAGCTAAGCAGTTATAGATAGGAATTCAAAAGGTAGTAGTACCTAACCTACACAATATGTAGGTACTGTTGCCGTGACAATTAAGTTTCAATATAAAAGCCATGTACTTTTTAATAAATAGTCGTAATTTATTTTGTGGAAGGTGCAAAGTAAAAGGAAAAGCTTTTTATGAAAGCGAAGTAAGGATGAGGAAGTAAGGATGAGCCATAGAGTACAGTAATAGGTATAGGATGAGCTATAACAGTTTTACTTTGCCTTTTTTAAAAGTGGGCTGACAGTCCTAAACCCTTATTTATAAATAACTTGTACTATTTATAGGACGAAGTAAGTCTTAAAGGCTACAAGGCCCATCTGAGCGGGGTTAGCGCGCCGGCCCCGCTCACCGATCGAGAGGAAGCCTTAAAAGAATTACAGGGCAGCGAACACGACACTAACTATGGAACTGATGCTAGGTAAGTTTCTTCTTAGTGTGTCGATGGCAAAAATATCTCAATAGCGAACTTATCAATCAATATTTTTATTTCGGACCATAAAATGTTAGTAAGTTATAACTAATAGCTTATTATCTAGTGTTTGTACCCATCACCCTCCGCACAAACTGCCTCATAATAGGAGAAGACACACTCTCACTTATGCCGGGTCCGCTGCGACGTGTTTTCGTGTTTGCAAACAGTATAATATTGTTTGCTAACCGAATATAGGCGTGGCCTAACAGTTTTGTTAGCAAACACACAATAACATGTTTGCCGAGACGAATGGATAACATCCCCCGCGTTCACCTGCGGGGAGGGAAAGTGACGCATTTTGTGTTCGCGCTCACTAGAGGAAGACGGAATCGTTCGAAGAGTGTGTTGATTGTGTATGACAATTCTCTTTGGTTTGTGATGGAGTGGAATAAAGAAAATACTTTGTTTTTTAATACTTTGTTTTCTTCTCTAAATCTCTATATCTGGTAAAATTAATGATAACAGCTCTCGATAATCACTTTCTGAACATCTAAAACAATTTTTATACCGAACCTATCATCAATTTTCAGTTCTTGATAATTATTATTATATTGACCGAACGAGGTTGCAAGTAGGGTCGGACCCGGAATCTATTTCTGTTTCTTCTTTGGAGAACTAAATCTACTATTGCTATAACAGCTTCCACGTCTTCTTCGTCGGAACTCATTTTTGAAATTAAACAAAAACAATACAACAATGGCGCGGCGGACCCGGCTTTACCGTTCTCAGGATGCTGTTACGACTGTCCCTTACTCTTCTCAGAAGTGAAGCCATTTTCTTTCGTATAATCGCATGAAACGCGTCCGTATGAGCTGTGCAGATATTTCTAAAGCACTACAGTAACGAGGCAGTTTGTTAGTTGCAAGAGCATCCTGAAAGAAACCATCGTTGTGAAAGGATTAGCCAATCGACAGGAGGCGATTGCCCAGGGTACGCCAGAAGTAACAGAAAGTCTTATGTCTTTTTTAACCGACTTCAAAAAAAGGAGGAGGTTCTCAATTCGTCTTGAACTACCTCATTACTCGCAGATGGCTGGACCGATTTCGAAAATTCTTTTTTTGTTTGAAAGGGTATACTTTCTAGTTGGTCCCATTGTCGTCATGTTTGGATCTGATGATGGGATCATGGAGAAATCGAGGGAACTCTTCAAATATTATAGGCACACCTATAGCGTTTTGGGTATTTCTTATAGTACCTTGTGCAGTTGCTCTCGAAAAGCACCATTTGAGGAAGTGGAACTGATGATGAAGTCCCCAGATGGCCACCGAAACTACTCAATAATAAGTATTTCGAGGATTGCGATTAGATTACTTGAATATAGATATTAAGAACTTTATGCTCGTCACAATGCATATGGTGAAGTAGAGCTGATGGTGATGTACCAGGAGAACTCCTCAAAAATTGACGGATCTGCACCGGGAAAAGCAATATCTTGTAAAAGGTGATAAGTAGTTTACATTTTGGCTTTTGTAACTAGATAAATTACAAACCGACCCACTAAAAAGCGTGAAAAAATTTTTTTGCAAAAAATAGAACTGGCTTCTGTATAAAAACACTACAAAGGCAAAGATAACTTTATTTTCGGAAGGCGGTGTCGAAAAAAAAGAAAATGCAAAACAAATGACACCGACTGCCGAAATTAAAGCTATTTTTGCCTTTGTAGTGTTTTTATATAGAAGTCGATTCTATTTTTTTGCAAATATTGATTTTTGATAAAAGAAACAAAATCAAGAAATCCAGACCAATAATATTTTATTTCATATATAACATGGGCACTTATAAAACGGAAGACACTAGTGCAGAGTTCGAATTATTCGTGGATACGCGTTTAAACTTATCTTTAGACGATGGTTGGCGCATAGTTGAGCGAATGACTGCTCCGCTGGGTATTGCAGGTTCGACCACCGCACCGTTATAATTTTTATATGGCTTGCAGATAGTTGTTACGCATTTGGGTGTTTGTAAAAATGCGCTCACGATACAGGAGCAATTCACAATGTGAAGCCAATAAAAAATATACATTTACTAACTGGAACAACTATCCGTAGTAGTGCCGCCATCCGCCGATTTTTCTTAGTTTGGAGGACATGGAGGCGTTCGGGTGATTTACCTAATAAATGTCCCCGTGAAACCCGGACACTTTTGGTCTTACGGGTGCCAAAAAGCACGATCTCTATTACTTTGCTATGGTATTTCTTCTTACTGTATTCGTTATGTTGATTAAATATTAAAAATGCTATAAATATTATAAAGCGGAAAAGTTTGTTTGTTTGCGCGCGCTAATCTTCGAAAATACAGGGTGAATTTGGATGAAATTCGGTATAGAAGTAGCTTGAAGCTTTACCCGACTGAAAAAGAAGGAGGCTATGTTTTTAACGTGATAAATTCCACGGGAGCGAAGCCCCGCGAGATTGCCAGTCAGTAAATAAAACATTGGGTAATTAAAAACCGTCGTTTTGATTTTCAACTTAAAAAAGAACTAGGGTATCCAGGGAGCTAACTAAAGTTATTATCTCAATTTCAGGCAGTCTACTATGGGCGGCGTATCGTTCCCTATTACAGAAGATGCCAAACAAGGAATTCATGATCTCAAAAGAGGTTCCTACAACTACTTGCAATTTAAGATAGGTGAGTACATCTTCTTAACATAGTATAAAGCAAAGTCGCTTCCCTGTCTGTCTGTCCCTATGTATGCTTAAATCTTTAAAACTACGGAACGGATTTTGATGCAGTTTTTTTTTTTTCAATAGAAAAAGTGATTCAATAGGAAGGTTTTTAAGTATATTATATGCATAATATAGTAGAGGAACACTGATAATTTTTGAGGTTTTTAATGTGATGTCGCAAATGAACACCTTTTTAGGGTTCCGTAGCCGAATGGCAAAAAACGGAACCCTTATAGTTTCGTCATGTCTGTCCGTCTGTCTGTCTGTCTGTCTGCCTGTCTGTCTGTCTGTTCGTCGGTCCGTCCGTCCGTCCGTATGTCACAGCCATTTTATTCCGAAACTAAACGAAGTTTTTCGCTCAAAATAAGTGACTCACAGAATTGACCCCAAATTGTTGATTTCGTATGTCTCTTGAATACCAATAATAACAAACGTGTCACATCACTATGAGGGTCATCACTTTCCATGTCACTTGGCAATAACACGATAATTCTTTTCATTCTTCTTCATTTGAAAAATTCGGTCTCTGGTATCAATGTATTGAAATTTCTAATAAGTTCCACACATGTAGACATAGAATTAGAAAATCCTGGCCATATCGTTTGTTATCATCCAAAGAAGCCGTGCACTCAGTATGTATATACCCTTTAAATTACACGTTGTATACAGGTCTTCAAAAATGACATTGGGGTTTCGAAAACAACTTTTTCATAAAGTTAATCGCTTACGAGCTTTAGATATACGCTTCCAAAGTGGTAAAATGTGTCCCCCCCCTCTAACTTGTATAATAATAGAGTGAAATAAATATACATATTATATTATTATAGTTACTACGGAACCCTTCATGGGCGAGTCTGACTCGCACTTGGCCAATTTTATTTTGCGCTTGCATTGCAAACGCTGGCTGAACCCTACGAGATAGATCAAAACAATGTACTACAGTATTGGACACCTTAAAAAGGTCAACAAAAAAGCCCGCGTTGGTATATGTCTATCTCTTATAGATAACCCACAACAACCATTTTTTATCCTTTACTTTTTACAAGAAATATGAGCATATTTTACGAAGCGATTTTAAGCAATACAGCATTAATCCTTATCCAATTAAGAACCATAAATACATTGTGCATTTAATATAGATCAATATTGCCCTTTACAGCATGTAATTTAAATGAATGGTTTCGAAGATATTACAAATTTAAAATGCAAGGGCATAGCGGTTGCGGCGCGGTGCCGGCGCGGGCCCGGCGCGCGTGCTTATGTTGCTTAGATTTGAGCGTTGAATGTTTTTCCCATGGTCAGTTATATGCAGTGGCGCACGGTGGGCTGAAAATCGGCTTTCATAGACTTAGGCATTTTATTTTGCAAGTGCGAGTTTTTTTGCCGGATATCACTTCTATTAGTTATAACAATATACAAAAATGACACCAGAATTGATTCTGCACAGAAACGAAGGAATTATAATTTTTTTACGAAAATTTTGTATGGAGCTAGTATGAAAAATCGAAATATCTCTAAAACGGCAGCGATAACCGTAATATCCTTATAGGGGGTTATAGTACTAATTATTTATGATTTTTTGACATACGTTACATAATGGTTGTAGATGCCTTTTTTTAAAAAAAATCGTCAAAATATTTTTATTTATTTTTACATATTTAAACGTTCCTTTTAGTGTTTAAGTTGAAGAATTCAGAGCTTTAACAACTCTTATCATAAAATAGCATCACCCCTATAGACCTGAAGGACTAGACAGAGGTGTGTAGTGTCTTGTTGATCTTGTAAGATTTCCAACAATACCAAATAGTTGAATATCAGTGTCAAAGTGCCCATGCTGTCGCTTCTTTTTGAAAGATAGGGGAATGAAATTGTTAATTGATCATACCCTAAAAGTATGATTACAACATAACCGGACACATAATAATAATAATATCCTTATAGGGGATTATAGTACTAACATTATTTATTTTAACATATGAAACTGTTCAAAACGATCCATGAACTGTGTCAAAGTTAAGAACATCGTTAGGAAGCATGCTTTTTCCCCAAATATTAAGAATATGTGAAAAAAAAAGACTGTATATAAACTTTTTATTGATAGGTAATTTAAATAAAACAGAAGTAACAAAAATAATATCTAATAAATTCAATTATACAAAATACATATTTGAAACTATAATTTATGAAATTATTAACTAAACATATTGGTACAATAAACTAACATAAATAACAAAAGAAAAATAATTAAATTTTACAAATTTTCTTTACAACTTTCGTTGTCGGACTCCAATTCCGAGTCAGAATCCAGATCGGATATACCTACAAACTCGAACTCAGTTTCCGGAAACTGTATTAGGTCGAGAGTTTCAGCAAAAAAGGTTGTCTTCCTTTTGGCATCTAACTTCGGCCTTTTTTTTTTTTTTTTTTTTTTTTTTTTTTTTTTTATTTTTTTTTTTTTAGGTAGGGCCACTTGTAGATCAGCACACTAAGGCTGTGAGTCTACTTAACCGGACTTTCCTGTGGTGACCTCTAATAAATTAAAGGCCCCCAGCCAGGGCTTACAAACTAAAATATACTTAAAAACTAATGACCGCACGCTAAGGGCACTCCCTGTGGAGTACGGGCCTCGGCATAGCGGGGTCATTTTGGGAGGGCAGCAAAGGGACAGGCTGGGTCATATTATTTTCGGGAGTATTTATTGCTACTGGCTCAGCATCGCGGGCTGGCTCGTTTGGCAAAGGTCGGGGAGGATTTTCATTACAGGTACGCGGACGTCGCGATGGGCCTCGTCGGCGAGGCCGGAATAAGGAACGCGTTCTGTATATGTGTTTTCTAAGAGTGCTGGTTTCCCTACTGCTCTCTTGTCGGATGGTGGTGGGGTCGTCAGGCTCGTCTAGGATGATACGCGGGCGACGAACCCGAGAAATCTTGGAGGGCTTCGGCCTTTGTGCACTTAGAAAAGGATCCGAAGAAACAACAAGCATATTTAGGATATCTTGATTAGAATCTTGCCTGCTTCTTTTCCGCGAATGATGTTCCCGGAACCTCCTAAAATCTTTGTTTCGAGACTCTGAGGCTTCTTCCGAGAGAGTCCCAATCGGGACAATATCATTTTTTTCGATTATGTCAGCTCCGTGTATTAATAGTTTATGTACGGTTGATGACATGTAGTACCAGTCGTATAATTCCACGTACTTTTCTGCTGTTTTGCGAGCAAAATCTTTAAATTTGATGACATCGATCTTCTCACCAGATGTTATTGCTTGCAAAATAACAGCAAATCTTTTTATCAGGTTTTGATCCAACCCAGTAATAGCTGCAGTTTTATTGGGAAACTCGAAAAACTTCCTTGCGGTATTCCCGTCATTGGTAGTTCCCGAGCCTTGTTTTACTATATCAATTAACAGATTGAGCTCCTCTTTAAATTTATTTTGAATGTTTTTATTTTCTGTTTTGTAACATATCTTTATGCTCATTACTTCTTGCTGCCCACTGTTTGAAGTCAAGTCTGTACGCAATGTGTAACAGACATTCCATGCAATTTATACGGGCATGTAGGGATGATAGGCCAAATTCATATATGTCAGAACACACAGTTTTTGATGTTACAGCATCTAAGTGGTTCATTTCTGTTGGTTTTGCTAAGCACAGGTAGCATGATGCATTTGATCTAGCTTCAGAAAGGTACGTGCAGACTTTTGCGTCGATCATTGTCATCATTAGTTTATGAGTCACCCTGTTACTATTAATGCACTCTGTGGGGTTAAGGGCCTCAATTTCCTCATCCATTTTTCTTTTGTTATCAATGACAACTGCATGGCTTTCTTTTACAAAAGTGAACTGAACCGGACGACAATAAAAAGTTGAGCATGGTTTCGGGTTTGTCCATATAGTATTATCTCCATCTGTCAGTTTCAGTGGCACCAAGGAGGTCATGAAAATGCTTGAATCATCATGCTCGCCGTCCATTTTCTGCTTGTATCGGCTTTGATTGGAAGCACCATCAAATCCCCACTTCGATATCAGCTTTAACTGCTTATTTTCCACATTATCAGAAAGACTTTGAAGAATCCGCTTCACCGTGATGTCAAGTAAAGCTTGAAGTGTAATTCTAGCTGATGAATCCGTAACTGATACTGATTGATTAGGAGGGTAGCATGCAAGCTTAGTTTGTTGCAGTTTATAGTAGGATGGGTAAATATCCTTAGCACCTTCCCGAATGGCAGTCTCTCGCAACGTAATATATTGCCACTTTGAAAGCTTAAGTGAAAGAAGCAATCCAAGTGCTTTCTCTGGTGTAAATATTACTGTTTTCTTAATGCTTTCCTTGATTTTAACGGCAGCTTCTGGATTTTTGATCATATAATTGATTACAGATGCGATATCTTCATAACCTTCTTCTTTTAAACGTGCTGCAGCTGCATATGCCAATTCACAGGAATCCTCGCCTATGTGCTCACTAGATCTTCTCTTTTTCTGTTTGCTTCCCAGATCTTTGAATGGTTTTCGGGACCTTTTTGTCATTGTTCCAACAGTCGATGATGTCGAAGGTTCTGGAGAGACTGAGCGTGCTCTTGGTATCTCATCAACAGTTGGTTCTTGATTTATTAAAGTTTGCACGCAACTCGGCCAATCAATATTTGCTTGCAACCACTCTCCGTACGTATTTCTAAACTTATCAAAGAATCGTTTAGATTTCTGCCACCTGTTTAAAGCAGCTCGCGTGAATCTCCGGCAAAATTCTTTGAGAGTTACTTGATCTTCGGCAGAAAGGCAATCGCCTATGCGGGACACAATTGCACTAAACAATACTTCATGATTAAATGAAGGACACTCACTTTTTAGAAGAACAAACAAATCTAAGTTGGTGATTAAACTTTCCATTCTAAGATTTTGTAGTCGCAAAGCAAATAGTTTTAGTGTTAGCAGTTACACGGCTGTGAACAATCTAAATTATGGAACAAAAAACTTTTTTGCAAAAAATAAAACCGACTTCCATATCAAAACACTACAAAGCCAAAAATAATTTTAATTTCGGTAGTCGGTGTTATTGGTTTTGTATTTTCTTTTTTTTTTCACACCGCCTTCCGAAATTAAAATTATTTTTGGCTTTGTAGTGTTTTGATATGGAAGTCGGTTTTATTTTTTGCAAAAAAGTTTTTATTTTCGCGCTTTTTAGTGGGTCAGTGAATTTTCCAAATCGATTCGTAAATGACGGAGTTATGCGCGAACAAAAAACGCAATGCAGAGTAAACGAAAAGATCATCAAGGTAAATTATTTTTTTCAACTTTTTTTGATTTTTCAGAAACGGCTCGTCCGATTTCGATAAAATTTTCATGGGACCATTTGGGAAGTATACCCTTTCCAACAAAAAAAGATTTTTTCAAATCGGTTGGCAAGCGACGGAGTTATGCGTGGAAAAAAAAATACAAACATCCGAATTGAGAACCTCCTCCTTTTTAGAAGTCGGTTAAAAATTATAGCCCTTTTATTGTATAAAGTCAATAATTAGTTAACTACCCTCATTAAAGTTATAAAAGATATGATAATAAAAATTTATAATCGTCAAAAACATTTCGTAGAACTCATAGTAGAACTAATCAACATTAGCAAATCACATTAGCTCACTAATTATAAAAAGGTGAATGCAGTTCTTAGTTGGTATTGTTGCGAGATATTTCAAATCATTTAATCACTTAATAGGCTCATTAGAATCAGAAGACTACAACCATCATTCTAATTACTTAATTACTTGTCATCAGACTCATTAGATGACTACACAATATGTTATTTTGTATTTTGAACGTATGCAAGGTTTTAAAATTCCTTTTGTGTCGATATTATTATGTGTCCGGTTATGTTGTAATCATACTTTTAGGGTATGATCAATTAACAATTTCATTCCCCTATCTTTCTAAAAGAAGCGACAGCATGGGCACTTTGACACTGATATTCAACTATTTGGTATTGTTGGAAATCTTACAAGATCAACAAGATACTACACACCTCTGTCTAGTCCTTCAGGTCTATAGGGGTGATGCTATTTTATGTTAAGAGTTGTTAAAGTTGTTACTATGAGTTCTACGAAATGTTTTTGACGATTATAAATTTTTATTATCATATCTTTTATAACTTTAATGAGGGTAGTTAACTAATTATTGACTTTATACAATAAAAGGGCTATAATTTTGTTCCATAATTTAGATTGTTCACAACCGTGTAACTGCTAACACTAAAACTATTTGCTTTGCGACTACAAAATCTTAGAATGGAAAGTTTAATCACCAACTTAGATTTGTTTGTTCTTCTAAAAAGTGAGTGTCCTTCATTTAATCATGAAGTATTGTTTAGTGCAATTGTGTCCCGCATAGGCGATTGCCTTTCTGCCGAAGATCAAGTAACTCTCAAAGAATTTTGCCGGAGATTCACGCGAGCTGCTTTAAACAGGTGGCAGAAATCTAAACGATTCTTTGATAAGTTTAGAAATACGTACGGAGAGTGGTTGCAAGCAAATATTGATTGGCCGAGTTGCGTGCAAACTTTAATAAATCAAGAACCAACTGTTGATGAGATACCAAGAGCACGCTCAGTCTCTCCAGAACCTTCGACATCATCGACTGTTGGAACAATGACAAAAAGGTCCCGAAAACCATTCAAAGATCTGGGAAGCAAACAGAAAAAGAGAAGATCTAGTGAGCACATAGGCGAGGATTCCTGTGAATTGGCATATGCAGCTGCAGCACGTTTAAAAGAAGAAGGTTATGAAGATATCGCATCTGTAATCAATTATATGATCAAAAATCCAGAAGCTGCCGTTAAAATTAAGGAAAGCATTAAGAAAACAGTAATATTTACACCAGAGAAAGCACTTGGATTGCTTCTTTCACTTAAGCTTTCAAAGTGGCAATATATTACGTTGCGAGAGACTGCCATTCGGGAAGGTGCTAAGGATATTTACCCATCCTACTATAAACTGCAACAAACTAAGCTTGCATGCTACCCTCCTAATCAATCAGTATCAGTTACGGATTCATCAGCTAGAATTACACTTCAAGCTTTACTTGACATCACGGTGAAGCGGATTCTTCAAAGTCTTTCTGATAATGTGGAAAATAAGCAGTTAAAGCTGATATCGAAGTGGGGATTTGATGGTGCTTCCAATCAAAGCCGATACAAGCAGAAAATGGACGGCGAGCATGATGATTCAAGCATTTTCATGACCTCCTTGGTGCCACTGAAATTGACAGATGGAGATAATACTATATGGACAAACCCGAAACCATGCTCAACTTTTTATTGTCGTCCGGTTCAGTTCACTTTTGTAAAAGAAAGCCATGCAGTTGTCATTGATAACAAAAGAAAAATGGATGAGGAAATTGAGGCCCTTAACCCCACAGAGTGCATTAATAGTAACAGGGTGACTCATAAACTAATGATGACAGTGATCGACGCAAAAGTCTGCACGTACCTTTCTGAAGCTAGATCAAATGCATCATGCTACCTGTGCTTAGCAAAACCAACAGAAATGAACCACTTAGATGCTGTAACATCAAAAACTGTGTGTTCTGACATATATGAATTTGGCCTATCATCCCTACATGCCCGTATAAATTGCATGGAATGTCTGTTACACATTGCGTACAGACTTGACTTCAAACAGTGGGCAGCAAGAAGTAATGAGCATAAAGATATGTTACAAAACAGAAAAAAAAAACATTCAAAATAAATTTAAAGAGGAGCTCAATCTGTTAATTGATATAGTAAAACAAGGCTCGGGAACTACCAATGACGGGAATACCGCAAGGAAGTTTTTCGAGTTTCCCAATAAAACTGCAGCTATTACTGGGTTGGATCAAAACCTGATAAAAAGATTTGCTGTTATTTTGCAAGCAATAACATCTGGTGAGAAGATCGATGTCATCAAATTTAAAGATTTTGCTCGCAAAACAGCAGAAAAGTACGTGGAATTATACGACTGGTACTACATGTCATCAACCGTACATAAACTATTAATACACGGAGCTGACATAATCGAAAAAAATGATATTGTCCCGATTGGGACTCTCTCGGAAGAAGCCTCAGAGTCTCGAAACAAAGATTTTAGGAGGTTCCGGGAACATCATTCGCGGAAAAGAAGCAGGCAAGATTCTAATCAAGATATCCTAAATATGCTTGTTGTTTCTTCGGATCCTTTTCTAAGTGCACAAAGGCCGAAGTTAGATGCCATAAGGAAGACAACCTTTTTTGCTGAAACTCTCGACCTAATACAGTTTCCGGAAACTGAGTTCGAGTTTGTAGGTATATCCGATCTGGATTCTGACTCGGAATTGGAGTCCGACAACGAAAGTTGTAAAGAAAATTTGTAAAATTTAATTATTTTTCTTTTGTTATTTATGTTAGTTTATTGTACCAATATGTTTAGTTAATAATTTCATAAATTATAGTTTCAAATATGTATTTTGTATAATTGAATTTATTAGATATTATTTTTGTTACTTCTGTTTTATTTAAATTACCTATCAATAAAAAGTTTATATACAGTCTTTTTTTTTTCACATATTCTTAATATTTGGGGAAAAAGCATGCTTCCTAACGATGTTCTTAACTTTGACACAGTTCATGGATCGTTTTGAACAGTTTCATATGTTAAAATAAATAATGTTAGTACTAATCCCCTATAAGGATATTATTATTATTATGTGTCCGGTTATGTTGTAATCATACTTTTAGGGTATGATCAATTAACAATTTCATTCCCCTATCTTTCAAAAAGAAGCGACAGCATGGGCACTTTGACACTGATATTCAACTATTTGGTATTGTTGGAAATCTTACAAGATCAACAAGACACTACACACCTCTGTCTAGTCCTTCAGGTCTATAGGGGTGATGCTATTTTATGATAAGAGTTGTTAAAGCTCTGAATTCTTCAACTTAAACACTAAAAGGAACGTTTAAATATGTAAAAATAAATAAAAATATTTTGACGATTTTTAAAAAAAAAAGGCATCTACAACCATTATGTAACGTATGTCAAAAAATCATAAATAATTAGTACTATAACCCCCTATAAGGATATTACGGTTATCGCTGCCGTTTTAGAGATATTTCGATTTTTCATACTAGCTCCATACAAAATTTTCGTAAAAAAATTATAATTCCTTCGTTTCTGTGCAGAATCAATTCTGGTGTCATTTTTGTATATTGTTATAACTAATAGAAGTGATATCCGGCAAAAAAACTCGCACTTGCAAAATAAAATGCCTAAGTCTATGAAAGCCGATTTTCAACCCACCGTGCGTCGGGGCAATGTATGTGCGATCAAGTGGTTTTCAAATCAGTGACTGGGACCCAACCTTCCTTACAAATCGGGCAATCTCCTTTATCACAATTATTTTTTATCAATTTCAGATTTAGATGAAGAAAAGATCCACTTATCCAAAGCGGCCAACATATCTCTGACTGAGTTACCACAGCAGGTACCGAGTGACCAGGCCAGATACCACTTGTATATATTCAAGCACACACACGAGAGTGACTACATGGAGAGCATAGGTGGGTACATTTAAATTCTGAGTAATTATCAAATTTTTGAAGAACAGACTTTATGCCATACGTCATTAAAGTTAAAATTGTAATAAACTTAGGTCAGTATTACGGAACATTACTCAAGTCCAGTTTGATCTTTTTGTGCGTTTTTTTCGTTTAATCTTAGTTTAAATATCGGATCTACACTTGAGCATTGGTATTGTTCCAGAACGGTTGAGAACTATACTCAGCTAAATCGAGATTCATATATATCGATAATAATAAATAATAGTGATTTTTGATTTTTGTTTATTTAAATGTTTAAGTATAGTGTTAGTAGGTTATCTAAATATAGAAAATAAATAAATTAAAAAAATAATATCCATAGTTGAGCATGGATTACTTGATGAATTCTCGAATCATAGACAACCAGTTTTACGAACCACCAAGGTCTTGTCTAGAAAGCCAAGGTGCCATGCTAAAGCCTTTTATGAATATTTGGAACTATTTTGTTGGAACTAATTTCATAAAGTTTGGCCGCCAAAAAGTATTTCTGATGCCAATCCGCGAGTTGACAGAATATTTAAAAATTTAAAATAACAATAGTAGCACAAAATAGTACAAATGAAGAAAATATTATTAATTATTAATTTTATTTTCTCTTGAGAAAAATGAGACTTTTTATCTGTGAGTCACACAAAACGAGACGTCATCGTTCAATATTTTGACAGCTGACTGGTTATCTTTAGTTGGTGCGTAAGACAAAATAAGAAATAAGTAACTAACTGCTTGCACTGTCTGGACAGGTCCGCTCAAATTTACGTGGTTATTTCGTCAAAAGAATACCAAAGACATGAACCTACATGCTTCTCATATACAAATACAAATTGTTTGGACTTTAAAAGAGACGTTGACGACAAACTCAGAGGGAGTTTGTTTCGGTGTTTCTTCTCAGAGTAGTCAGTTAGGAAATATTGGCCTCATCCAGTTAAACTAAACACGCAAAAAATCATGACGTGTAAAAGTGTTACCTATTTATAACCAATTTACAAATAAATATTTAATTTCATTTCATAACTAACTCTCTCTCTTCTGGTTCATTTGTCTTATCATCCTGTAATAGTTGTTCGATGAGTTCCTTTTCTTGTCTTTTTAAAAAAGCAGATAGATAGATATATTATTTATTATACACCATAACAGTAAAACAAATATGGACTTAACAACTAAAAAGGGTGATACAATGGGCGGTCTTATCGATAAAAGCGATCTTTTACAGACAACCTTTGGATGGATTTGACACAGAAGTTCTAACCACTTCTTGCGAATATCTCTTTTTAAAGGGACTTGAATAAATAGTTTCGTTGGCGTTTTTATAGTAGTATTCCCACAACAAGGTACTGCACAGCATTGATAATAATTTTTCACGTTCATAATAGAGTAAAATATCATAAAATACCCGAAGTACATTTATGTGCCAAATGCCAGGAAAGTTGTTTTTCGAACGATGACGTCATACATAGTCACGTGACCACAATGCCACGATTTAGGCCATAGTTTATTAATAAATTAAAAAAATACTTATATTTTAATTGAAAGGTTAAGTGATGAATAAAATATTATTTTACGAGTATACATGAAGCGCTTTGAAGCGTTTCAAACAATTTTTACAAAGTTGTCTACTCGCGAATAGTGAAAGCAGTAAGTAAGACAATCTGCTTCGTGGCATCAGTTACGGACAAAGTGACTTTATTTCTCAAAACAAAAAACAATTTAGATAGATATATTCTGTATTGTATACCATAACAGAAAAACAAATAAGGACTTAACAACTAAAAATGGTTATACAATGGGCGGTCTTATCGCTGAAAGCGATCTTTTACAGACAACCTTTAGATGGATTTGACACAGAAGGACTGTTCTATTTACCTATATAAAATACAAAAACAATAAATTACATTCTCAAAACATATACATATAAATATAAAAAAAGAGACTAAGACGTAAATAATAAGAATTTAAAATGGGTATTGTAGTAGTTTGATAATGAAAACAGCTAACTATCAATAAATATTTTTTATACACATGGGCAATAAAATTTGACTATGCACTTGAGGCGGGATTGTCATTACCTACTCTGAAAGTCTAATCTGCAAAAAAATGTATAATCATTCAGTTTATCATGTTCCTACAGGAGTAGATTAGAGTAAAGGATTGACACAGGTATCTCCTCTATGGAGGGAACGGGTCTATAATCCTCTGCGGCGTGCCCATTCAATTAACATGCATGTCAATTATTTAAGTTGTTTTCGTTCACAAAAATGTTCTAATATTTATTTTGTATATTTCACAGTTTTCATCTACTCAATGCCCGGTTACAACTGTAGCATAAAGGAGAGGATGATGTATTCCAGTTGTAAAGGACAATTTTTAGAAATTATTGAACAATCGGGCGTCGAAATCGTTAAACGAGTAAGTTAAAACATAATTATATTATTTCAGCACAATTCTTTTTGTAATCTGTTGTTTTTTGGGTCTATCGCTTTAGCCGACAACAACTGCCACAAGATGATAGAAAGTTACAAAACACAACGTGGCTAGGGTTGCCACCCGTACTTTATAATAAAGTATTGTACGTTATTTCAGGTAATTGTACTCTATACTTTATGAAAACAATAAAGTACACGAAAATATTTCGCATGCAAAGCGTCTCTGAATTAGATAAAAAATTATTTACTTATTTACTTTAATTTAAATATAGACTGTAAAGATACCGTGCAGTTGTTTAGTAGAGATACTAATTTGATAAAAACAAAAAAAAAGTAATAAGAAATATGTTTTAAACATAACTAGCTGCCTACCTCGGCTTCGTCCGGGTGCAATTATTCTTTCGGTTTTCTTTCCAAACCCTATCCAGACTATTACGAACACAAAAAAAAATTGTCAAATAAATGCAGCTGTTCTGAACTTAATGCGCTTACGTACCTACATATACATTCGGCAATTAAATTTTAGTAAGCAACCCGCCCTGGCTTCACACGGGTTCTTTACAGAAAATATAAAATAGCCTATGTTACTCCAAGGAGATTCAAGGAGATAGCTTTCGGTAAAATTAGTCGAGTAGTTTTTGAGTTAAATCGTAACAAACAAAAAATCAATCATCTTTCCTCGTTAAACATAATATTAATTTAGATGATTAGGATTAATACCGTATTTTTGCAAATACTGTACGTAAATGGACATAGGTAGGATGTTATCTTTAACATATCGTCGTTGCGACTTTAAGACCTCTTATGTGTCACTTTTGGCAAAATCACTTTTTTACGCCAGGCTTTTTCACATTTTGAAGCTCTATCGAATGCAAAAACTCTCATGCGTATACGAGAATTTAATCGTCATTTATTTACCAATTTCAAAATCTACAATGTGCTTCCTAATAAAACGTTGGTGCTTAAAATATCTTATGTGTCAAGGTTCACATACGAGTTTTTAGGTCTATGTCATACTAGGGCTCTTTAGGCAATTATTAGATCAAAACATCTTATGTGCATCAGGACGAGAAAGTTGGGTATATTTTTAAATTATTTGCTCATGTATGCAATTATTTTTATGGCTCATTATAGATATTAATGCATTTTGTCAGTGCGTGCAGGTCGTTACTTGATTTGCGTAGATCGAAATTTTATTCGATTTGTGAGTGTAACAAGAATAAAAAACGAGTAAACCGCTGTCCAAGTGAGATTGAGTTATAAGTTAATCAGCTAAACACAGGTGATTCTGAATCAAGTACTTTTTTATGATTTTGGGAAACCTCCAAGAGTAGAGAGCTGTTCTAGCGGTTCCCTTAT
This sequence comes from Tholera decimalis, assembly GCA_943138885.2. Taxonomy (NCBI): domain Eukaryota; kingdom Metazoa; phylum Arthropoda; class Insecta; order Lepidoptera; family Noctuidae; genus Tholera; species Tholera decimalis. Next base: position 18,213,442 of record OW964552.2, on the reverse strand, counting down.
TACGCCAGAAGATTTGGGCTTAATATTATCTTCAGGATTGAATTATCAAGATGTTGTTACGGAAGATTTATTTGATCTAAGCATCACCATGCTCCACGCCGCTGAAGACCCGGGTATTGCGTCTGAAGATTACGTTACGAATGCTTCATCTGATCATAGCATCAGTATACTCTATGCCACTCAAGACCCGGGTATTGCGCCTGAAAATTACGTTACGAGTGCTTCATCTGATCATAGCATTAGCGTACTCCATGCCACTGAAGACCTGGGTATTGCATCTGAACCGAAGCAAGTGGTATCACCAATGCATTTGAGCGATGTTATCTGTTCTAGATGATGATCCAGATTGGGTTCTAGTGATTTCGCGGCGGAGGCGGAGTCATGGAAGAATATATCAGGTAACTGGCTGTGCAAGATTTGAAGAGAAGCAGGAATTTATTTTTACAAAGACGGAAGATCTTGCCTTCTCTGGATAATAAAGAAGTGATAGTGATGACAATGTTAGTGGCGTATCATTACCCGACAATATTGATAGTATAATACCGCTGTATCTGTACAAATACCACTTCCATGCACCCTTAACCTGAATAAAGACGTCCGCGTTGCCGGTAAATCGTACCTTGGGTAAAAAAGTTAGCTGACAAATGGACACTATGCGTTTAGAAACCTGAAAGAATTTTGAAACCACGTTGCTTACGTTGTGTGTACCTTCAAAATCTAAAAATTCTTTTCTTTGTGCTCTTGTATTCGATGAAGAACGAGAACATATTCATAAACATTTTTGTAAGTTCAGGACTTGGTCAGAGAAGATGGCGTTTATAAAAGCATCAGCAGTGAGGAGGTCGACAACGTACATCTCAACAAAGGTCTACAAAAAAAGAGGCCACGATATCTTCAGGAATAAATTGGACGCAAAATGCACTAAAGTGAGAGTGTGTAAATTATTTTTCCTTAATACACTTTGCATTGGAGAAGATAGTTTTTGCCGCTGGAATAGAGAGGTTGATACTTTTAAAGAAAATATTGCGGAACAGACTGCAGAAAACACTGCATCGAGTTCAAATATTATTGCTAGGCCAGATGTACCGAGCCATTACTCTCGCTCTAGCTTATAAAAGTGTATGATGTATTCAACTTTTCGATCAGAACTCCACATGCATCATGTGAAGAAGAGATGGAATCGAACCTAATAGGCCTAAAAGGATGGAGATCCTGTCGTGGTGGACATTAAAGGTCTTAAATATTTATCTGATGAATCAGTATTTTATAAGACATGTCGATGAGTGGTCCGTACTTCCACAGCCAAGAAATAACCAAAGAAACAGTTTGGCATCTCCGAACCGATTGTACAGATCTCCGTTAAAAATGATTTACAGCAAGTTTAAACATTTACAGGAACTGAAAACGGTAATAGATCAGGATTATCATCCGTTTTATAATGCATTACAATTTAATCCGGGTACTTAATGTATAATTATATGGGTACCTGAGAAATTAATAGTACTTTGCTTTGTAACTTTTATGTTATTCTAATTTTTGATTCTACTATTATCATAACCTAATTAGTACTTTCAGAAAAGTATTTTTTTATTATAAAACTAGTACCTTTTATTTTAATTTTCATAGGCATTTTTGTTCAAAATCTCTGATGTGATACGTAAAGCGCAACGAAAATCTCTTATGTGTTAACTGAAACAGTTTTTGTTTCTTTTTACTATCATACTGCTTTTAATTTCAAATAACAATAGCAAAATAAAAAGCAAGAAATCATATGGCTGATACCTATATTTTTTGTTGTACATAGTTTCATTATATTTTTTTCAGTAGACGGTTTTTATCGATTTTCTCATAAAGTTGTATTTTACACATAAGAGGTCTTAAAATCGCAACGACGATATAGACATATGCCATCGCGGACTTTTCTGTAGGCATGTATAAGATACACAATTCCACCATACATTGATATACTACATAAACTTTCTAACGGGTGTGATACGTGATTTCGAAAATGAAGCACCGAAGAACACGTCCCCGTAAGTTCACGAATACGAAACACTTAGCAACGAATGCACGCTACCTCGAAAAATCTTACCCCGTAGCCATGGGATCTCGAATAACTAAATCTCTAATTTCGCCTATTCGAAACACTTAACAACGAATGCACGCTACCTCGAAAAACCTTACGCCGTAGCCATGCGATCTCGAATAACTAAACCTCGAAAGTCATCGTAAATATTCATAAAAAGTCTTTATTCATTTAACAATCAACCAAATGAAACAATAACAATCAACAACAACTAACATTATTTATTGAGAAAAAAAAAACATATATGTCATATTATGTGTCAATGCAATTCTTGCGATTGTTGCGGGAATTCGTGGTCAGTGATTATGGCTTACTTGCAATTTATATTATCTAAAAAGAATAAAAGACTATTGCTACACGAAGGATATTTGTTTACTTTAGACAGACGTATAAATACAAAATGTTATTGGCAGTGTGTAAAAAAGTGGGCATACACTTGTGGATCACGAATAATAACTCAGGTAAGAATACATGGGTAAGAAGTGTTTATTAAGTATTGTATAGTTACATACAAATTGTATAATTATAATTATGTTATTACTACATAAATTTTACTATTGAAATCCTAACTAACAGACTAGTTAGACTTATCCTAACTATTGGGCAGAAAGAAATGGAATTTGTATAAGACCATTGAAGATTTAAACAAGGAACAAAAACATACAGAAGTCATGATAGAAAAAGTAAATTCACAGTTTTAAGAAATCAAAAGAGCAAAGAAAATAGAGAAGAAAATATATAAAAAAAAATATTTGGAAAAAAAGGAAACAATGGACTTAACCACCTTTTTAGACGGTCTTGCATACTTGTGCTATTTTAAACGATAACAGAACTCTGACCATTGGTTGATTGACACACATGTTTTTTTTCAGATTCTGATCTGTTTGTTTTTGTTGATTGTTTTGTTTCATTTGGTTGATTGTTAAATGAATAAAGACTTTTTACGAATATTTACGATGACTTTCGAGGTTCAGTTATTCGAGATCGCATGGCTACGGTGTCCACTTTTTCTTGGTAGTGTGCATTCGTTGTTGAGTGTTTCGAATAAGCGAAATTAGAGATTTAGTTTTTTTTTTTTTTTTTATAAATATGACTAGCAATGTGGGTAGAATTCACATTACTAGCAATCTTGTTAACCCCTCCAACTAAGCTAAATATGCTTGTGTCTGGAGTGGGTTCACGGCAATAGTGTAATGGGTGGGATTCGAACTCGGGACCTGTCGATCACAAGTCTGACACCTTATCCATTAGGCTATTGACGCTTATTCGAGATCCCATAGCTACGGCGTAAGGTTTTTCGAGGTAGCGTGCATTCGTTGTTAAGTGTTTCGAATAGGCGAAAGTAGAGATTTAGTTATTCGAGATCCCATGGCTACGGCGTAAGGTTTTCCGAGGTAGCGTGCATTCGTTGCTAAGTGTTTCGTATTCGTAAACTTACGGGGACGTGTTCTTCGGTGCTTCATTTTCGAGATCACGTATCACACCCCGTTCTAACTCCCCCGGCTCGGAAGCGTCGCGCCCAGTCAAATCACGGCGACACGAAATTAATTTCGTTGTGCATTATTTTGATTTTGCTATATCTTCTAATAAGGTATTCATTTAATCTGCATAGTGTAAAGGGAAAAAATAATCTTCATGAAATATTCAAGCCAACTAACGTATTTAAAAATGATAAGGATTAATACAGTATTTCGTCGCTGCGCCTGCCAAATTCCATATGTGCATTTTTTGTTTTTTTTTTTTGTTTTTTAGCTAAACATAATCTCCGTTTCGTTTTGTATATGCTGATAAAATCGTTTTTGTGATATTTTTATAATATATTAAATAAACGTCCATGCTATGATATCAATAATTTTTCCGAGTTTTTCATTTTAAATTCAATAACACGTTTTTTTTTGTTGTTTCCAAAAACCTTACAAAAATCACTTGTGGAACTTGGCAGGCGCAACGACGATTTGTGTAAATAGCTTTCCAATTACCGCTTTATGATTGCTAATTTTTTAAAGTATTAAAATGGATATACATATATTATGTTATCCGTAAGAGATAGGCATATGCTATTGCGGACTTTTTTGTAGACCTTTTTAAGATGTACAGTACTGTAGTACATTATTTTGATCTAAGTCGTACGGTTCAGCCAGCGTTTGCAATGTAAGCGCAAAAAATATCATTTATTAAGATATCACATTAGAAACCTCTAAAATTATCATTGTTTCTCTACTATATTATGCATGTATCTATACTAATATTATAAAGCGGAAAAGTTTGTTTGTTTGTTTGCTTGAACGCGCTAATCTTCGAAAGTACGGGGTGGATTTGGATGCAATTTGGTATGGAAGTAGCTTGAAGCTTGAGGTAGGTTATAGGCTACTTTTTACGCGACTGTAAAAAAGGAGAGTTATGTTTTTACCGTGATAGAATCCACGGGAGCGAAGCCCCGCGTGAGTACTAGTTATACATATAAACCTTCCTTTTGAATCACTCTATATACTAAAAAAAAACCGCATCAAAATCCGTTGCCTAGTTTTAAAGATCTAAGCATACATAGGGACTGACAGCGGAAAGTGACTTTGAAAATAAATTGTACTTTATTTTGATGCTATGTACTTTTTTCTTACCTATTTTAACCAATGTACTTTAACTGCAAACAAAAAAGGTGGCAACCCTAAACGTGGCGCAACAATGGTGATATTAATTTCACACAAGGTTGGGCTAGTGCCAGTGCTAACCCCTAATCATATAAATGATGATAGGTTCAAATAATTCGTGAGTTGAAAACAAAAATAAAGTACACTAAATAATAAAAAAGTTACTGAAATTGAGATCATCCATGCAAGAATTACTTACCTGCTTTGGCTTACGTTAACTTGGAGCCGTTTGAGAACATAAGCGATACGAAGAAGAAATCAAGCGATACGAATAAAAAGACGAGTACATATCGTCGGTTCAAAGGTAAAACTCATTTAGTGACATAATTGACTAATGGAGATAATTAAGATTTTGCGTTTTTTTAGTCTGAAAAATCAATAGAATGTTAGTAAGTACTAAAAATTTCTGTGAACATCTAAAAGTATGTATTTATAATAGTATTTTTATATTTTTGTCTAAAATCTATTAGTTTGTATGTAAATAAGAAAAATGTACTTAATGATTTTTTCCTCTATCTTTTTAGGCAAAATAGTGTTTTTAATGAAAAACTTGGTTTTAAATCTTATAGAAATATAATTGAAAAAAGTTAATATCTTTCATTTTTTTATGATATTCAGGCTTCAGGTTTAATTTTCATCTCCACTTTCATTTTCATCTGGTTCAGGCAAGCGCTCCAGACCATTAAGTTCTATTGCAGGTAAGTTCCTATACCAAGGATGAAGTTCTTCTGGTATGTGGCCAGCATTCACAAGTTTAAGTAAGTCTGCTTTCTTTGCATTAGATATTGGCAGTAGGCCAGAATATACAGGGTTCAAAACTAGAGTTGCAGCTGTTCTTCTGCAACCTCTACCAACTACGTTTACCTTCTTGTATTCTGAAGAATGATCATACCGACAGAACAGTATCTCTGGTGACCCTTTTTCGACTTTATTAGATTTGGTCTTCAACCATGAGATTGTATTTCCATCTTCGTCTTTATTTCTATTCTTTATCGAAGATGATGCTAAAGACTGTAAATCAAAGAAATCCGTATACTTTAAATGGTGTAGTATGTACTCACCATTGGTTTTATTTTTCCTCTTTGTGATCTTGCAGAACGGAAAATGTTAATCCAGTCTGCCATGGTAAATGCACTTTTATGTTTCTTTGCGGACTCAATGGCGGAGTGCATTGAATCACACTCCATTTGTGAGTGCCCAGATTCCAGGAACTTTAGTTCAATTTGGTTCAAATGCTCAATTTTTTTTACTGCATACAACAAGACGGCCGCCACTTGCTGGTTACGGTTTGGCCCACCACAAGTATCACAAAACAAGGAAACACTTGTTACTGTAGCAGGCAGCGACTGCAAAAACATTAACAATATGGAACCAATTTCGTTGCTTCCCCTCTTTCCATTCATCTCATTCCAAGTATAACAATGAGCTTCTCCACTAGCCAAATAAATTGTCAAATTATATACGCAGATTTTCCTTGAATAGTAAAATAGAGAAACATCAGAATATGGCAATTGTAAAACACTTTGCAAATCAAATGTGGCTGTTACAAATGTTGGGTCTTCACTGGCTTTTAACTTGTCTTTGGCTTTTGCTTCCTGGCATTCTGTTTTCTTATAAGATGTAAGGAATAATCGGTTTCCATGTCACTCTTTAGTTCGGAACTGGCTTCTTTGTAATTGGAACAAGTAGCACACAAATCCTTCTTTGGTTTGAAGAAGGAGAAATTATAATTGTTACAAAATATGCGCCTGTATGTACATTGCTTTACAGGTGTTGCATTCCTTTCCAAACAAAATGATTGATATAGCTCATACATTTTAAGAATGGACAGGCCACTTTCAAGGTACAATTTTTGACTTTGTTTCCTAACACACATTGAAAGCTTTCCCGTAATGGAAAGTCACTAGACTTTCCATTACGGGAAAGCTTTCAATGTGCTCCTTCACTAATGACACATCTACTTCACTGGTCTTGTTTCCTGGTACTTTTCGTCATCTGTTGTCTGATCCAGAGAAACATCCTGTTGGACCTGCACCCTTTATGGCCGTATTTATAGGCCCATTTGAAATATTTAGTCTTTTCAAAGAAATTAGCACACACTCTATGCTTACCACCAGCATTTTCTAAATAATACATTTTTGATAAAGTACGATTCTCACTTGATCTTTCTTTTCGTCTACGTTTAGGAGCCACCACAACCACATACTTTAGTATAAAATCTTTCTGTCTATTGTAATCTGCAAATCCCCAATAAGTTTTACATAATGCTGTTCTATCTTCTTCTGTGAAAAATAGTGTACACTGAAATCTACATTTTGTGCAATCAACTGGTTTTGAGCTTTTAGCTTCACATTCCTTTTAGCTTCTTGGCAAAACATGTCTGCTCTATTTTTGTATTGTAAGACCTATTTATACCATGTTTTACGCAAATAAATACATCTTATCTTATCCTTTTTCTTGGTTTAATATGGTAGACATTCTGCTCGGTGTTTTTTTGTCAAATTGGCTTTCCAATTTGCTGTATTTCTTTTTCTGCATCTTGTTAAATTGCTAACATTACCCTCTTCTATCTCATAATCAGAAATGTCAGATATTTTATCTTCGGTTTCTTGAAGTGGCTGGTAACAAGGATCATCATCAGATGCTGCACTGAAGTCATCCATCTCATCATCAGTTTCTAAAGGATAATCCACAAGCTGTTTTCTGTTATGATTTGAAATAACTCTCTGAAAAAAAATAGTAATTTAAATAGTTTGCGCTAAGCCCGATATATTGCAACTTAAAAGTAGAAAAGTGTAACAAGAAAATGTAATAATAAAACTATAAATACTAACATTTTCAGTATAACTACTTTCTGAAATAATTGGGGATTCAACTTCGGACTCCATGGGGACAATTTCTGTATTGGAAACATTATTATTGTCATACTCCATAACACTTTTCTTTGTTAAAACCTGTTGAAATACGAATCACATGTTACAAAACGTAAGGACAAAAAGATAAGACTAACGGGTAATGTCAGAGAGACCAGCTATAAAACTGACCGATCAGCTAATAAATGATTGATTAATATAGGTATGCTAAGTATAGGTACTTACATCTTCATTATTAAGTCCAAAAGATTGACTGACTGACGTTATATTAATATCCCCTGGTTGAACATTTTCCTTGTTGCACTTTTGACCATTTTCGATTTGTTCCTGTGTTAAAATAAAAACATATGAATGAGACATTTAATCAAATCTTTTTTCTCATGTTAATAATTATGCAGTAGGTAAGTATTAAGTAGTACATAGTTACTCAGATTTACCTCTATAGGACATCCTGATATATTTAGAATTTCGACTTCATCAACTTTTTGACCATCAAATTCAACATGTTCAGTATAACTTTCATATAAGTCACGCTGCGCTTCCAGTACAGAGCGGTAGTTCTATAATGTTTTAATCAATATTAGCTATAGGTTAATTAGGTACATTGGAAACCAAGTTAGACATGTTGGTCTCATAAAAAAACTTACAAGTTCTCGTTGCGCAATGGAGTCCGTCAATGCGAGAGCAACCAGTTCTTTACCTCTCTTGTTTCGGTAATCCCTCATTATAACAATTAAAACCGACTTTCGTGTGAAAAATAATGTCTCTTGTGTCTGCCGCCAACATTCAATTTATCCTTCAAACCAAATATCAATTCAGAAGTGACAAATGTCACGATAGAGTTGCCAGGTAAAGTTCATTAGTAACTTAGTGAGTTTTACATGCCAAACATATCTTTAAGAATTACCTGCAAGATTTCAGGCAAAATTAATTAAGTGCCAAATGAGTTTTACCAGCAAATGGGTTACAGAGGATTTGGAGCTAAAGACTTTTTTCACTTCACAGTTTTGTTATGGGGCACAACACGCACTTAGTGATTTTTTCCTAACGTAGGTTTTCTCTCCATAGAAGCAAAAGTAGCAAAATCTCATTTTAGGGCAAAATGTCACTTAGTGTGTTTTACCTTTGAACCGACGATATAATATTATTCCCAGTCATGCATACCTCTCTTGTTGGTCTGTAAGCATCAGAAAGATTCTGATGTAACTTAATTATGAAACATTAAAATAAATAATATGATATACACTAACATTCTGATTAGGAACGCCATATATTGTAGTCTTGTGCCTGCTCGGTCACTTTGGAGATCGCTCCGTACTAGTTCATTTCGGACAGTGAACTAGTTCACTCTATTAGTTCTAACAGCTCTATTCGTTCTTCGCTCTCGGCGATCCGTAACTCAGACTCAGACCGCCGAGAACGAAGAACGAATAGAGCTGTTAGAACTAATAGAGTGGTCCGCGCTGTGCTCTGAGTCTCAGAGCATAGCGCGGACCACATAGCAAATGTAGGTACTATCAAAGACACCGTATTTATTTATCTCTGTATTACCACAGCGTAAACAGCTGACATAATATTATGATTATGTATAATTTAAACAGAGATATTTATTACCATTGAAATGTGAATCTGAAACGGTTCTCATATTTTCTTATTATCTATGGTTCTCATTCATACAGACACAGAATGAATTCGTATGACGTTTCTGTCAACCAATCAGTGACTGTATTTCATTTCTCGTTCGCACATTACGATCGCACGGTTTAGAATGTACGACAATGTACGAGTACGAAAAGAGCTGTTAGAGCTGTTAGAACGATTACAAGCCAGCGTTCGGAAACGGTTCTTTTAGTACAGTGCAAAGATTCGGCTCCTATTCGTTCATCGTTCACGTACTACACAAGACTAATATATTGTATTGTTTACTAAGAATACACTATCAACGCTCGCGGAAAATTAAGACAACTTCAACTTCATCTCTTCATCCCCCTTTTACTACCGGTCTACCAGACGTACCGCAGGATCCACACTTGGTCGATATACCGTTTTGTCGTACTAAGCGCTTTTCTTCAACATTCATTGTGCGCACAGCCAAAGTGTGGAACTCTCTGCCGGCTTCTCTGTTCCCTGCCACATATGATCCGTCAGCCTCCAAAGCAAGAGTGAATAGGCATTTTCTGGGCTCGCTCGTTCGATCGTAGACCTCATCTTACACTTACCATCAGGTGTGATTGAGGTCAAGAGCGGGCTCATTCGTAATAAAAAAAACTTCGGGGTTCGCTCGTTTTACGGCGGTTACCGGACCTTTTTTTATAAAATTGCCTGTCGCAGGTCAACCTAGAATGTTGCCGGCTGCTTAACCATACTTGCCTCTGGCGGCCTTAATAATTAAAGCGCCAGCTACGCCTTATAAATAATCTTACAAGCTAAGCTACTCCAAGCCAAGGCCATCCCGTGTGAGGTAAAGATCGCTCGGTCAGCTAGGGACGGGCTAGATCCACTGATTTGAAAACCCCTTGATCGCGCATACGTTGCCCCGACGCACGAAAACTATGCGAGTTTTTGCTCTTATATATTGGCTACGATACACGAACCATTTTAGTTGTGACCAAGTATTAGACCTGTGTGCATGCTAAACAATTACAAATTTTTGTGGAATATATTATTATTATTTTTGTATCCAATTTATAACGCATAATAATGCTTTCATGCGCGTTGAAGTGGCGTGGAAAACATTCCCAGACATCTAGATACCAAATGGATGACATAACTATTCATCAGTAATGAAATAATATGAAAATTATTTATCATTTAATCAGATTATAAGCTACCGCAGAGGTCCATTCAAAGTGGTGGTTTGGGTGGTCAAGGACAAAATTGTGTCGCGCGTTGATGTCTTTTGGAAATGTCTCTTTCTTACATGAAGAAATTCTAATTCTTTTATCCCTGTCTTTTCATCTGTATTTTTATCGTAAAAATCTGTGCTGTTACCTATAACGGCTGAATACGATATCGATAATTATAAAATTAATCTCATTTTTTTAAATTCAATTCAGATAGTTGTCACAAAATACCTATCTACATTAACCGACTTAAAAAAAAGGAGAAAGTTCTGATATTTTTTCTTCTGTGTGACATGCATGTTTTCATTTTAGATTTCCCAAGATACCAGATTAAAAAGAAAAGTGGATGGATAAGGTTACTAGGGAATATTGGTTTCTAGTTTGGTTTTTATTGATATAATGTTGAGAAAAGTCAAAATAATATAAGATACCTATATCCAATCTTTCTAGGCTTCAAATAGTATGACGGAATCTAATATTAATAATTAACTTGGACCTTTGCATTACAATATCGCCCTCGTAAGTAACTTTGGTTCCGGGGTTGCGGTAATGTTTTAATGAGATACCGCGGCCCCGGAACTTAAGGGCAGCTGAAGGAACAGGGTGGGTTTTTAGTCAGTAGAAGTCTGACACTCCCTTCCACTTTACCCAGAGCGGGAGAAGTCATTCGATGATTTTCCCACCCAGGAAAAAGAAACAGGTTACTTTGTTTCGATGTCGTGGACGGGTTAAGTGTATGTAGGAGGGAGGAGTCTTTAGATAAATCATCTGATGACTCACCACCAAAAAAATAATTATTACCGAGTGCCTGCTGAAGCTACAGTTGTTGACACAACTGATTTTAATGAAAATATATTTATTATGGAATATAAAATAAATATAAAAAAATATATAAAAATAATATATGGCCGGCTACATTGTCCATGCTCTGATAAAGCAAATAAAATGCCTAACTTGTATTGGAGCGTTGATTGGTGTTACAAATCAAAACAACTTACAATTTAAAAAAGACACTAAAACAAGTTATTGTACGGATCCACCACAGTAATAGAAATTTGTCGTCGTTGAGAAATTTATATTAAAAGGGCGATCAACGAGAGTGGTTCGAAAGTGCTGTCTCAGAAATATAATTCCAATTATTTTATGAGATCGGTTTTAAAATCACTGATTGGGTATAATTTATTCCCGGATATTAATTTTCATCAATATGAAATAGAAACTACCAAGCATTTGATTGAATTAGCAAGATGCATAATTCAGAAATATGTAGACGCTCGGTTATCATTTTTTAGCAAAAACAATCAGGACCCTATAACTTTAATTCGAAAAACATCTACCAAATTAATTCATTTTAAAAATCAATAATAACAGCATACTTGTTTTTCTTTTTGTAATTGAGACTGATAATGATTAAATATTATTATGTGATTTTATTGAGTATTTTTATAATGTTAAACTTCATTTTATCGATATCGATAACTTCCCTCAATCAAGTAGAGCAATCCCTAACTCGGCATATCTATGAAGCTTGACCTTGAACTGACCAATTGCAGTAGCGCATTTTTTCCTCGCCTCCCAACCCGTATTGGTGAGTTGTGTTCTTCAAAGAAATCGGCCTATAAGCTCTATAGGCTAAATACTCTCTGGCTAGATCGGACTAGCTTTATGTATTCGTCCATATTTCTATATTTATACAAACGCTTTCTTATAATCAAAACTTTTATAAATAACGTTTATTCTCTCCTTACAGTTAGAAATTGACGACGGCAAGGAGCTGACTGAAGAATACCTGTACGACGAGATCCATCCTAAGAGGAACCTGCATCGTCCAGCCTTCGCCAAACCCAAGGGCCCTCCTAACAGGGGCGCCAAACGGATCACTAAGTCACAGACTTCGCAGTAATTATAAGTACAATGTAGATGTTTTAATAATCACGTGGCTAGAAAAAACAATTATAATAAGTAATAATATATTTTTCTATATATTAGGAATTGTTGACATCGTTTTGCTTCGCGACTTTTGATATGAACTTGCAATATTGGTATTTGAAGTAAGAATACGGGCGCACTGAGAGATGACGTGCTGAACGCCTAGAATCTACTCTCCGAGCCAGTAACGCTTAGAGCCTAGTCTTCTGGCCAGTAACGCCAAGAGCATAGTCTCCTGGTCAGTAACGCCTATAGGCCAGTCTCCTGGTCAGTAGCGAATCGAACTAACCGTGAAAATCTTTCGAAGCAGCGGGATTCGACAACCCTGTCAGTAATAATCGCCAATCTCATAATTGATTAGCCATTTGCGCAGGAGATATTATACTGCACAAGTTTGCGCGCAGGCACTCTATGTTCTTTTACTCTCATAGTCTGATGGGACGGCAATCCAACATGACCGGAGAGAGATCAAGCGCAGGACACGGGTGTTATCACACCACCAACTTCCAAACTCCGGGCTTCTACTGAGAAATTTCTAACAGAACAACCCAATAGCACTTTGCCCGACCCAGGAATAAAAACCGAGACCTCTTGCTCACCAATACCACAGACGCAGTTAGTACGGATGCACAGTGTTTGGAATGATTATTTTACGAGCTATTTTTATTTTTTATATGAAAATTTTAATTTAAATGTAGGCAGGTACATGCTTGTGGACTTACATGAGAAAAACACATGTATTACTAAGTATTGTTGTATTTATATAGTGTGTACATATATACAGGGTTAATTGTAAAACACCGAAAACCTCTCAGGACTATGTTACTAACATCATAATGAACAACTTTTGTTCTATGAATTTTAAAAATTCGTTATATTTTAGTTCACCAGATTTTCATACAAAAATAAAAATATTTAAATTGAACGCTAGTCTAGCTAGCAAGTCTATGCGAAGCAAAAGAAAGCGATATTATAAATCGCTTTCTTTTGCTTCGCATAGACTTCTTAACATTTAGGGCGTTTAATTTAAATATTTTTATTTTTTTATGAAAATCTGGTGAACTAAAATGTGACGAATTTTTAAAAGTCAGAAAAAAAGTTGTTGATTATGATGTTAGTAACATAGTCCTAAGAGGTTTTCGGTGTTTTACAATTAACCCCTTTATATATATAGCCTTTAAATAAAAAAGTATTTTATTAGAGTTAACTTTAAGATATTTTTAAATAGGTGGCCCTGAAAAAGGCTTTTGGCTACTCGCTGTCTGCCTCTTCATCGGACGAGTGCGTCCTTTCAGGCGCTTCAGGAGCTTTCAATAATTGTAAAACTTCTGGCGCCAAAATACCTGATTTTCTCTTAGGCAATGGTCTGATGCTGGATATTAATGGATCGGAGGAGATGAGCAGAGCATGTAGCAGGTCTTCAATAGTCTGCTTCCTTCCAAATTTTCTCGTGCTATGCTCCCTATAATAGCGGCAGTCTTTGTGTCTAGACTCCAGAGCTTCTTCGCTAAGCTGACCTATAGGAAGCACAAGGATCCGATGATTTCAGTTCCGTGAATTAATATTTTATGTACACTAAAAGGCATTTTGTACCATTGGTACTTGGTGACGAAGAGTCTAGCCGTGTCAAGTGAATATAAGAATAAGTCCTTATGGGCCTCTGGATTTACATTGTACGAGCACGAAAGCGCTTTGAGTATAACAGAGCATCTTATAATGAGATCTTTGTCGACCCCAGTTATCTCAGCTGCGAGAGCAGGGTCTTCAAAGAATGTTCGCGCAGTATTCCCATCATTGGTTGAGCCACTACCTTGCTTTACTGCATCAACAAGGAGCCCAGTTCGACGACGATATTCTTCTATAATGGCGCGCTTTTTTTCTTCCACTGCTTGTTTGATTTTTTTAAACACGCGCCATGTTTTGTGTTCCTTCCTATACGATATGTGGAGCACACACTCAAACAGTCGAATATGGGCGTGTAATGTTGACAAACCATATGCATACAAATCTGTGTTGCATGGCCTCTGAATGACCGCTTCAATATCTATACTAATATTATAAAGCGGAAAAGTTTGTTTGTTTGTTTGTTTGCTTGAACGCGCTAATCTTCGAAAGTACTGGGTGGATTTGGATGTAATTCGGTATGGAAGTAGCTTGAAGCTTGAGGAAGGTTATAGGCTACTTTTTACGCGACTGCAGAAAAGGAGAGTTATGTTTTTACCGTGATAGAATCCACGGGAGCGAAGCCCCGCGTGAGTACTAGTCATTCATATGATTAGGTGTTGCTTTGCATATGTTGCAAGTCTGGGAAGATTTATTGTCAGAGAGTGCATTGGCGGCTTTTCCATCTAGCATTGTCTCTATTAAAATGTGCTCAATATTGACCGTTCGATCCCCAACTTCTATTTGCGTAGGGTTCAGAGCAGTTATTTGTCTGTTGATGTAGTCGTCATCATCTTTTAGAACCATGTGACTTTCCTTCAACATCTGGTAACGTATCGGGCGGCAGAAGTAGAGCGAGTGAGCGAGCGAGTGGAGGAAGATCTCGGGTTTTGCCAAAGAATTGTCTCACTTTCCTCTCTCTTCATCACTAGCTGTAATGGAACTAGCGATGTGAGTAAGATATCTACATCTGACGCTGCCGCATCTTCTGTAAACCGCTGCTTATATTCTGACTGGCTGCTACTTCCGTCAAATCCCTACTTTGATTTAAGGCAGAGTTTGCTGTTTCCATCATCGATCACTACACCTGCTATTACATGTAGCTGAACTTTAACTAGTCTTTGTGCTGTATGATCAAGCAAACTCTGCAGCTTAACTTCGCCTTTCGTCTCAGTTATTATTATGTCGTTCGGGTAACACTCTTTTCGTGCTGTCAGAACCCTATCATTTGATGGATATATATCACACCCTCTCTCTTTAGCTCCTCTGCGAATCTGTTTATACTGCTCCACGCTCAGTTTGGAATTTGTTATCAGAGCTAATGCTTCATCTGGATTATATGGACGTATACATCTTGGCGTTAGTTTCCTTCTTTTAAGCATCCGAAGTGATTTAGGTGACGACACAGTTACTGCCTTTATAACGGTGGCCATATTCCGCTTACCAATTTTTGTGAAATTTGTTTGAGTGGCATAGGCAAGCTCTTCTGGAGAATGGCCAGCCACCAACATCTTCGTCCGCTTTTTCTTTGATAATGCACTTAAACCAACAAAATCCATGTTTTGAGTTACAGCAGATTGAGCAGGTGCATTCAGGTTGTCTAACCAAAGCTCTTCTTGCAGCCAGTCGTTGCATTTTAGAACAAACTTCTCTTTGTTCCTGATAGCACTCCATTTCTTGGTTAGCACAGCAGAAAACACCTTTATTTTATTTTTCTTCTGGAAGTCCTGGAATCTCTGAAGAGACATAGTCAACCATCCGAGCAATAGAAGATCCCTTATTAGCTTGATTGACCAGTTTATGCCGACATAAAAGATCGAAAAGGTGAAGGCGTGCTATTCCTCCGGTAACACCTGGTGAACGAAAAAATTACATCACTCAAAAGTCGAGGCGAGTCGAATATTGAGACTAGATTCATTCGAGAGCTAGATAAATACTCGAGTTTCAGAAAAAAACATGGATGGCTGGAATTGGCTGGGAAAAGGTTGGAGTCTATTGAACGTTTAAACTTTTTGCAAATTTCGTTATTTTTTTCAATTCCCATTTTATTTATTTTCTCATAATGCGAATTTATGTATGATTAACAAATTGGTGTATATCTTACCGTTGGATGTGGAACACATGCTGAACCAAAAATTTTATTTAAAAAACTCAAAAACTGTTGTAGGCACAGAACGCAAACACGTGCGATAATTAGCGGCTAACAAAAGCGACTGACCCGTATTGTTATCGCGTGGGATTGGAGCAGTGCTGAGTGGTGAACATTTCTCGGAATCGGCAAATTTTTCGTGGAACGAGTTGTATGACTAATAGTGTACCTAATCACTTGAAAATTTCAATTTATATTGTCATGATGTTTGTACCTAAAATAGCTCGTAATATAATCATTCCGAACACTGTGGGACGTAGCCTTATGTGATAGTTGTCTATCACATTTGGCTTAGGGCAAAAATAGGTTATCGTTTTGTCCAATTTACTTCGGTATGAAAAGCAATGACGATTTCTACAACACCCTTCGTCTTTTGCTCACGAATCCAGGTAATCATTACGGGTGATCAAAACATCATGCTCATATAATATCTACTTACTCCAAAACCTTCGTCCAATCGTGAGTTACTGTGAACGTATTTTTCTATAAGTTCGTCCTGTAGCTCTATGCACAAAAAGTACAAGTTTCAGTATGTATGTATTGATCCGAATAATTAATTTATCTGCTCACGATTGCGTCAAACAATACTAGGCATTCAGTACTTGTTTTCTTAAAGAATATTCTTCTAATAGAATATTTTCTTTTCAAACTGTTGAAAGCCACGTGATGTCTTGTTGTAGGTACTTGCCGCTAATATATATCTACTATTTGTAACATGATTAGTTACCCATGAATTTTAAAATAATATTGATACAATAAAGTATAGAAAACAAATAAAGACTGGTAGGTCAAGTGCAATAAAAACACAAAAAAATGTTTAAAACATCGATTATATTGAACCAAAATTAACTTTTCAGTACTGAAGTTTATTTTTAAATTAATGTATAAATTGTATACTCTAAACAGTGTTTAAAACAATGTTGTACAGCATGTATTAAAGTATAATGAAAAATTAAGTATTATTATATTATTACCAGTAAAAGAAACGAATTAGTCGACAATGAATTATAAAAAACGCGAAATGACATGATGTTGCATAATAAGACCAGCGTTACTTTATCATCAAATGAATATGTCAATAGACAAAATCATTTCAAATAAAATTAAATAATAAAAGTAGCCCAGGGCTGTATATTTCAGTAGCTCTTGTATACAAACATTGTTATAGCTTACGTATTTAAAATTCAATTCTTTTAGGTATGTATTTGAGTCATTTATCTGTATTTTTGTATAACTCATTTATTCAAAATATAATAGTCTCATGAAAGTATGTAAACTTACATAATTATCTACAATCCATTTTTATAATCATTAGAGTATTTTAAAGTCGTTAAATAATGTCCAAAACATCATTTATGTATATTTTTGCTTTTGAACTTGATATTCTATTGTATATTAAAAAAAAGAACATAATTATATTATGATATATAGCTCAATATTATTATTAATTAGGTCTTGCCATTTTTTAATAATTTGTAACTTTTATTATGAAATCTAAGCGTTCTTTATAATCTCGTTTCAGTGAATATTATATATAAGTCTTAGCATTTTTTACCTTTCATATTTAAAATTAAGCGAAAATTATTTGTTTTTATTCTAAAATTTATGCACAAATACAACATCTAATTATGAAGTTTGTAAATACGTATTTTTGTAAATCGGTTCGACCACATCTGTATTGTGCAATATCTGTAACAATAAAATGCTTTTAATATAATGGACTCTTATTTAATCAAATACAATACCTCTCACACTTACCAGCCTGATCTATACTAATATTATAAAGCGGAAAAGTTTGTTTGTTTGAACGCACTAATCTTCAAAAGTACTAGGTGGATTTGAATGAAACTTAGTATGGGAGTAGCTTGAAGCTTGAGGAAGGTTTTTACTCGAATTTAAAAGAAGGAGGTTATGTTTTTGTGGTGTTAAAGTCCACGGGAGTGAAGACCCACGCGTCTGCTAATATCTAAAATATAAAATTAACTTCGTTTCTATAATTCAGGTAAAAGATCAACATGATAAAAGATCGCTATCTCTCTCTCTTTAATTTATTACTATTTTATATATCCCAGCTGTTTTATGTATATATACAGTGGTGGTAATATAATTAAGAACGACTATTTAAAAACTAAGTTTTTTTTTTACTAGACTTACACTTTTTGCATGTCTTTTTATATCTCTCTCGGTATCGCACAAAATTGTTCCACATTGTCGTAGCACACAGTTATAACATGATTAATTCAATAATATATAGATAAACGTTTTACATGAAACCTTAACATATTATTGCAATCTTACTGCCTGGCCACATAATTAAGAACGCTGGATAGTTAATTTTTTTATTCAAATTTAAATAAGTAGAGAACACGTCTGTAAGTATGCCATTATTCGCGTAATTTTGGCGCCATTTAGTGCTGTAAAAGTCAAGAAGTTGATTATTTCACATAAAAACAATGGAGAAAAATAAAAGTTGCGATGAATCTACAAGGGAAGTGATAATAAAACTTCGCAATAAGAATTGGTCATATAAAAAGATAGCCGATCATCTGCAGTGCTCAAAAACGATGATATTTATATATACCCTTTTAAGGGGTCTCGTCGTTCGTCGCGGTACTCGTGCGAGCGGGTCGTGTAGTAATTGTTTACATCGGCTTTGTGCGCAGATCACTGATAAGCAAGTACTTACAAAGTTAGAAAGGTGACGCACGTGGCCACCCGGTCGGCCACCTGCGCGCTGCCGCAGATGCGACTTGTTTACGAATACAATGAGCGACACTAATGACTAATGAGCCTAGTAATGAAATAAATATTGACGATATTAATGAGATTTGTACTTCAAATGAGGAGTTAGATATTTTACATATTGCAACCAATAGAAGATTGAGAGGAAGCAGTGATGAAGAATGGACAGAAGTTACACGAAAAAACAAAAAACTGAAGGAAAGAAGTAAGATAGAAATATATATATCGAGCAAAGACAAACTACCAAAACAATTTAACCTAGCTAAGTTGTTTAGAGATCAGAATATAAAAGATATTAGCAGGGTGAAGTTTATTAATCCTTATCGAGTTCGTATAGAATTGAGTAAGTAGCGAAGTTAGCGCCGAGAAATTAGAGACATGCGAACACTTTATCGAAAAAGGATGGAGCATTCAAAGAGCAATGCCACTTAATTCGTCTTACGGTGTAATACGAGATGTTGACATAGACATGTCAGAAGATGACATTATGGAGAAAATTTCTTGGCCTGAACCAGCTAAGTTAGTGTCCGTTCTTCGGCTGAATCGTAAGAACTTTGAGGAAGATGGGTGGTCACCCAGTAAAGCAGTTCGTCTTTGTTTTAAAGGTCCCTTCTTACCACCTTATGTGTACACTCATGGTTTGAAAATAAAGGTTGAACCATATGTGTTCCAAGTTTCGCAATGTTCACGCTGCTGGAAATATGGCCACATACATAAAGTGTCCTAGTTCTAAAATTGTGTGTCCCAAATGCGGAAAAATTCACGATAACTGTGAAACCACTAATATGATATGTGTTAACTGCGGTGGAGGCATTGATTTAAATAGTAAAGATACGGTCGTCAGAACATTTGACTGACTCCTACAAAACACACTAGCGCCATCTATTATAACTAAGATGTCAATCGGCGTGGTCTGCTCCTAGACGTAGCCTTGTAAGAGCGGGGTGTGGTATTTTTCGAGGTACAAAGAAATAAAAAAAAACCTTTTAGTTTTTGAATTTTATATTTGTTGTACATAAAAATACATTTTAATTTGCTTTTAATAAACAATAAAAATTAATTTTGTACATAATTTAATCTTATAGTAACTAATATTATTAAATCTTTTTATTTCATCGGCTGCATCGCGCGCCGCTGCAAAGTTATGTCGCACTTTTACGCGGCTTCGCGTTGTCTATGCTAAAGGTTGAGACATGCAAGAAAGAAAATTGTTTTAAATAATGTTAGAAGTTGATTTAATGAGATATTTTTAACTTACCGGTGATATGAAATGTTATATTTTTTTATTGTGCTTTATGTCGTAGTTCACGCAAATCTTCACGACACAATTTGGCATTTTTGCTTGTAAAACTGACGACCCCTCCCGAAGATAACCGATCGCGTTCTAGTTCACTTCGATAAAGGTTAGACCACTTTGGGACCAAGTTCGAGGCGTCATTATAACATGCGGTCCGCCCACTCCTTACGAAGTAATATATAATATGTCAATGGATGGAGGTCATATATCCCTCTCAAATACATGTCCAATCTTTTTAAAGCAAAAAAGATTAAGGGAACTTATATTAATTATAGGCAAGTGACGTGAAAATTCATCATTCATTCCGTCGTACGTACACTAGCTAGAGCAGACGTGTTATCGTGTTTAAGCTCGGTTAATAATATTCGGTGTCATTTAAAATCGTATCCTGTCACTAAGACAATAAACCACAAAGTGCTTCGTCTACTTATTACAAATATTTAAATCACGGGTGACAGTAAAACAGTGCGATTCATACTTTTGTTTACCCGCTCATTGTGCAGTGAAACAGACAATCAAATTGTGAGTGTGCGACCACTTAACCGTTATCTTATCACACATCATTATCTCATACGTTTGCCCAATTGAACGCTGTTTGTACACAATGATGCACTCTCCGAAAGGTAGTAAATGCCAATCGGTTCCAGATCTGTACTCGAGCGAAGAGTCTGACCGCAACGTAACCCAGAGAAATCTCAAGAGGAAGCAACCCGACTGCGAGCTGACTATGGCTATATCTTCATTATCTGAAGAATTTAAGAGGTCAATGAATGCTCTGCGTAATGATATGCGTGACCAGTTTACAAATATAAACACGAACATCAGCAATCTGAGAGATGATTTTAATAATTTATCATCTACCTCCTGTCAAATTCAAAACGATTTGAAAGAATTACGTTCCGAGTTCTCTCATACCAAACAGGATATATTAACTCTACCTAAATACAAAACACCAAGAATTATCGAAGATCGTGACTGAGTTGAAGTCGTCAGTTAACTTTAACTCAGCGAACAACGTTGATAACGTGAAGCGTATTACGGAGATGGAGTCAAGGATTAATACCTGTGCGTCCGCGACCATATCTTTATTGGAAAATAAAATAGATCGTCTGGAACAACATGCTAGACAATGCAACATTGAAATAGGAAACCTGCCTGAAAAACGTGGTGAAAACCTAGTCGTTATCTTGGAGTCAATTGCGTCGGCAATCAACATACCCTTAACGCAGAGAGATATAGTGGCTATTCACCGTGTTCCACACGGACACTCGCATAATTCTCGTCCGAAAAACATTATACTTAGTGAAGTTGAGTTCCCGGCTGCTACGTGATAACTTGCTAAGCGCTTTTCGACTGTCTAAAGGTATTACGTCAGATCGTATTGGTCTCGCGGGTACTCAGTGCCGTATTTACATGAACATGGGCGTTTAAACGAAAAGCATATAATATAACATGTTATTTAAAATAAGCGAATAAGCAGATTAGTTTATAAAAGCATTTAACGTTATCTGCTTATTCTGCTTTTTGTTAAAATTAAAATGTAACCGCAAATATTGCATTCCGTTGTTCACTTTTAAAAACGACATTTTAATTAAAACGGGTTATCGTGAACTGCTTAAATTGCTTACTTTGCTTTTTACGTTTAATAGCGTTTTCTCCGCCCGATTAAAAGCGTCATGTTTTGTGTATTTCCGAAACAATTTGTTTTTGAAGTTATGACTTGGACTTGTTTACGTAAACATAAATAGTGTAAAACATTTTTTCATGTGGTGAATTGTTTCGTAGGTACCAAGGAAATAATTCTGAGACTTTTGGACTTGTATATAATATAGTTTTTAGGTGTAGTTAATTGTGTTAATAATAGTGTAAATAGTTAATAGTGTAAGTAATTGTGTTAATTTTGGCGTCTTTTGAAGTGAAAACTTCTTTAGCATCGTTGTGATCTGAAAGCTTATGAAACGAAAAAGCGACAGTAAAAAGAGACAGAAACATAAATTGCCGAATTTTGGAATTCTGTTGGGGTCAAGGGGTAGAGCTTTTGATGCCCTTTAAAATGAGCCCAAACTCGGCTATCTTGCAACCACGGGAACGAAGTTAGGTCGCGGGGGGGGTGAAGTAGCCCTGAGGGGGCGGGGAGGGGGGAGGGTCTCGTGGGGAGTTCAGGGAAGGTGAGGGTAAAGGGACACAAATTATTTGAAGATTTTTTTGAAGGTTTCACTTCTACCACGTTTGAATTGCACACAAGTTTTTTTTTCTATAAAAACAAATTAGTGAGCTAATAAAACTGATCGGCAAAGTACGAAGGAAAGTTCATTGATGTCGTTTAAAAACCAATAGGTACAACTTAAACGTAACCAACTAAAAAAGCAAAATACATAATTTCGTTATTTTTAATGTAAGCAAGTAAATAAGCAGATAAGCAATTAAGCACTTAACGTAAGTGACTTTTTATAAAAAATAAACGAATAAGTTCGTTAAAAGTTTTAAGTCGTTTATCACATCTCTGGTTGTCTTTCCCACCAGATTGTACTCATAATTTGCAACCACTAGACGTTGGCGTTAATGGACCGTTTAAAACGTATTGTGCCAAAGTTCAAGAAGTTCTACGCAATAATCCAGGCAAGACAATGTCTATTTATGAGATACCTGGAATTGTAAAACATGCATGGCCTCTAGCAGCGACCCTAAATAATATAATGAACGTATTTAAAAAGGCAGGCATAAGTCCATACAACCCTGATTATTTACGGATGTAGATTTTGCTCCGTCTTTCGTAACTGACCGACCTATGGCCGACACTAATATTTCATTGGAATTGGGTCAAAATATGGAATCACAGTCGCGAGAAATAGCAGACCCTGAAGAGCTTCAGGTGGAGCCATCCCAGGTAGCGAGATACGTCCAGCAACTACAGGATCACCGACCAACGAACCTCAACCAGGATCATCGAACATTGCTAATTTGCCAAATAATATTGTCATTCAAGCCACATCTAGCACATTTTCCGTTCAAGCTATCAAACCCATACCAAAAGCACCACCAAGATCGTCTATATTAACTAAACGACGAATAAGAAAATCAGCAATACTGACAGACACGCCTGAAAAGAACGCTTTGGCTGAAGAAAAAGCAAGAAGAGGAAAGAGCAATAGTAAAATAAAGGTGAAGGAAATTGAAAAAAGAGTTGAACTGTAAAATGACACGTAAATCTGCAAATGGTAAAGAAAATGTGAAACGGAAAGTCCTGCAAGAAGATGATCATGAAACTGATAGCATTGGGCTCATTCAAAATGCCTGAAATCTAAAGATGCTCATTCCTATATATGTCCGAATTGTAATTCTGACGACGAATCCTCTGAATAATTATTTTTAAAGTTCTGCGAGACTAAAATAAAACTACTAAAGTAAACCATTAATTAGATTATTGATCTCAGTAAAGTAAATTCTATGAGACTGAAAAAAGAAACTATAGGTCGAAATGTTAAAATTAGTTGATTTTTGTTTGTTTTTTAATCAAAATAAATATTTATGTTATCTAAATATATATAACTCAAAGGTGACTGACTGACTGACTGACTGACTGATTGACTGACTGACATAGTGATCTATCAACGCACAGCCCAAACCACTGGACGGATCGGGCTGAAATTTGGCATGCAGGTAGTTGTTATGACGTAGGCATCCGCTAAGAAAGGATTTTGCGAAATTCCCACGGGATCGGGATTTACACGAGAAAAACTTCCCACGCGGGCGAAGCCGCTGGCACAAGCTAGTTCTGACATAAAACATTTGTCAAAGTTGATTAATATTAAAGATTTTTATTAGTCTTAAGCCTATTAATTAGGTTGTATTACATTATTAGTAATAATGTTAGTTACTTCTTTGTAGTTTTTTTTTTTTCATTTAATCCTTAAAGTTTGTTGAAATTTGTCAAAAGCTTTAAGATTTTGTATTTTTATAAATGAAACTCACAAATATTCAGTTACATGTGCCTTATTTATTTTATAGATACCTTTCCAACTAATATTATTACATTATTATTGACTGGAGTTGACAGCGGAACAACTTACCTCAACTGAGGAACAACCAGCCCCTTCGTGGGGCGAGTTGTTCCTTGTCGACTTGCTAAAGAAAAATTATCCTGGGCCAAAATATATTATTATTTCAATGGATTTGATTATAGAACTTGAAACTAGGATAAATTCTGCATCTATTTACAGAGGAATCATGGATTATAATTCAAAATCTTTCTATTACATTCATTTTGCGTCCTACTCCAAAATCGGAACATCGAACCCCGGCCTCCCCTATAGCTACTATCAATATTTGCAAAAAGATAAACAACGTGTGTATTTCGCAGTTTGCTGATGATTTTGTACTATATTTTACTACTAACAATATTTTAGAGGCGATATCTGAATTGCAAATGGCTTTGAATTTAAATTTAAATTGGTTTAAATGTGTCAACAAGTAAAAGTAAAATTTGTATATTTAAAAATGGGTTTAGGAAAGATACTATTGATATTAAAATTAATGAAAATACCCTCCAAGTAGTTGATAATTATAAATATTTAGGAGTGTGGTTAGATCGATGTCTAAGATGGTCTAAACATATAAATGAGCTAAAAGACAAGTTATCAAAAATTATTAATGTGTTTAAAATACTGACTGGCCCAGGCTGGAGAATACACCCAACTCATTTAAGACGTTTATACATTGCCATTATACGCAGCAGATTAGATTATGCTAGTTTTTTATATGATAATAGTTGCCAAACCTATCGTCATAAGTGGTTTTGTTAAAAGTACAGCCATTCATGTGATGGAATCCGAACTACATCTGCAGTCGTTACATGTTCGTAGATATTACTTAGCTGGAAAGTTCTTTCAGAAACTCAAATCTTTCATAAATAAAGACACCTGTGAAATTATTAACTTTCTCAGTAATTGCTGCCAAGGTAATTATTGGAGACGCAAAAAGATACCACTTTTAGCCCACATATACGAAACACTAAATAACAAGGACATCAATTGTAAGGATGAGTTGGGATTATTTTCGCTTAACACATGGGTCAGCGGTGTGAACTTGTCTTGTACTAAGTATTAAATCAGACATAAAAGAGATTACCGAAGCTATGAATTTATATAATCATAATCAACTTCGAACTATTTGTAGTAAGAATTTTAGCGGGACATACACTGGTTATTACACAATTTATACAGATGGATCTAAAATTCAAGCTAGTGCTGGAGCTGCGTTCTACGACCCTCAAAGTAATACTGTCTGTAAGTTTAAACTAAATTCAAAAATTTCGGTCATGCATACTGAGTTAATCGCCATCTTTGAAGCTATCTCATACCTTGAGTCGGTTAATTTTCATAATTGTGTCATATATTCGGACTGTAAAAGCGCACTCCAACATTTACTGAGGTGTATAAAACATAATGGTTACCCGGTAGCATACAAAATTATAGATTATATTAACAAACTTAGAGATAAAGATAAACATATTCTTTCCAATTTGCTAATTGGAAAGAATATGTTTATCTTTATGTGTTCCGGTGGCATATAAAGCTTACTGGACTGATATTTTATATGAAGTGAAATTGAAATGTTATGCTTAACATTTCAATTTCACTTCATATAAAATATCAGTCCAGTAAGCTTTATATGCCACCGGAACACCCTCAAAACATGCTTCCTTAGCAAAATTATCTACTTTTTCGTTTTCTTCAATGCCGATACTGGACTGATATTTTATATGAAGTGAAATTGAAATGTTATGCTAATTGGAAAGAATATTTCGATGAAAAGTCACTGACCAAAGGTATTTGGTACCGTACGATGCAACCGACAATAAATAGCTATCCCTGGTTTGATAATGCCGATATAGGTAGACAAGAAATCGTGACGAGTTTGAGACTTAGCTCCGGACACATCCCATTGAATAGTTTTGCTGCATTGATGGGTAAAGTAACAAACTGCACGAAATGCGACATTGTAGAAGATGTTTATCATATTATTGTGGAGTGTGTCCGGAACGAAGCAGAAAGATATCTCATTGAACAAGAATATAATATAAATTTACATCAAATAGGATTATGCAATACCATACTAGCCTTTCCAACATCTAAAACTGCTAGGATTATTTATAAATTAGTTAGATTAAGCGTAGATTGTAAGTTTTGTATGTTCCTCAAAAGTGTCCCTATGAGGGTGGCATGTTCGTATTGTGAACAAACCTTCTTTATTAAATAAAGATTTAAAAAAAGGGGTCTAACGAGTTAAGAAAAGAATATTTTGGTGAAAACAACTCTTCAGCGATCTCAGCGCGCACTACCTGAAGGCGTTTGGTAGAAGCTAAGTTGAACGGAAGGATAGCAAGAAAGGTACCCATGTTGAAACGGTGTCATAGGCAAGCCCGGCTTGCATTTGCTAGGGGGTATGAAAGCTGGATATACTGGAAGAAATAATGTTACCATATGCTGATAACGTAGGTACTTCCGATTATTTGGACATTTCAACACGACAATGATCCCAAGCACACTCGGTTAAAAAATTCCTCACCTCTCAATCAATTGCTGTCGTACAATGGCCACCAAACAGTCCAGATTTAAATCTCATAGAGCAACTTTGGTTGAACTTGAAGTTAAGAAAAAGGTTACAAATCGACGGTGTGGTAAACTAAGTGAGTTATACAACGTTTTTTAGAAGAATGGCGCTCTATTTCTCTTGAAAAATGTCAAAAATTGATAGTCAATGCCTCGCCGGTATAAGGCAGTCATCAAAAGCCCTGGACACGCTTACAAACTATTAACTTAGAATAAAATGTATTAAAGTGCAATTTTTTTATTACAACATTTAGTCACGTTAATTTCAGTTGCCACTAAGGCTAACGCAACTTAAGAAAAAAAATTTGGTATGAGTAGGCAATTCAGACGGGTTTTAAATTTAAAATGACTAAAAAAGGATTTAGTTTTGATTGTGGGGAGGGCCCCATGCGCTAAATTTGCCACAGGCCTCAAGCGGTATAGTTACGCCACTGCTTGCTCCCTAAGTCACCTGTACACTTGATGATCTTGTCTGCATCAGCGAAGGGAGTTCGCGTAAATGCAATCGACTCACTAAGAAGATGAAGATCAGAACTAAAATAGATAAAGGAAAAATCAGTGCTATCTCTGTCTGGCCTCAGCTAACGATTCGGGGTGGGAGAACCATGTGAGTCGTCAAAATGTAAGTTTTATTTTTATAAGCATTGGGCCTAGTCAAGTAGCTGTTGGTAACAAGTCCGAGATCTGATTGGGGGATGCAAGCTTGGTGGTATGTGTAGTACAAATTCGTGTTTGGTATCCGAAAGTGTTAACCAAATTCTACACAGTCGTAGAAGCTGCACTGTACAGGAACCGAACCGGTGAAGGCAGATCACCCGTTCCAGTTACTCCCCTGATGCTTACTTCGATTTTCAGACATACGGGATACCGTATTTATTTGTCTATTATTTTAATATGTATATATTATTTGTATATTCTTTCGATAATGACATTTATTAACCGACTTCTAAAAAAGGAGGAGGTTCTCAATTCGGATGTTTGTATTTTTTTTTTTTTTTTTTTTTTATGTTTGTCCGCGCATAACTCCGTCGCTTGCCAACCGATTTGAAAAATTCTTATCTTGTTAGAAAGGGTATACTTCCCAAATGGTCCCATGAAAATTTTATCGAAATCAGACAAGCCGTTTTTGAAAAATCAACAAAAGTCTAAAAAACATATTTACGTTGATGATCTTTTCGTTTACTCTGCATTGCGTTTTTTGTTCGCGCATAACTCCCTCATTTACGAACCGATTTGGAAAATTCACTGACCCACTAAAAAGCACGAAAATAAAAACTTTTTTGCAAAAAATAAAACCGACTTCCATATCAAAACACTACAAAGCCAAAAATAATTATAATTTCGGAAGGCGGTGTGAAAAAAAAAGAAAATACAAAACCAATAACACCGACTACCGAAATTAAAATTATTTTTGGCTTTGTAGTGTTTTGATATGGAAGTCGGTTTTATTTTTTGCAAAAAAGTTTTTATTTTCGTGCTTTTTAGTGGGTCAGTGAATTTTCCAAATCGGTACACTATTACTACACTACCACTATTGTACATAAAGTTTAAAAAAACAAATATCGATCATAAAATAAAACAATAGCTTATTTAAACCAGATTGTTGGTAAAAAGTGGAATCTTAAGAGATACCAACCACAGATTTTAAATTACACCGCGACAGACACGCGACTTCTTTATGAAAAGTTTAGAAAGTGAATTAGAAATGTGGGTAATATTCACATTAGTAGCAATCTTGTTAACCCTTTCAACAAGTTAAATATGCTTGTGTCTGGATTGAGTTCACGGCACTAGTGTAATGATAAATGATAGGGGTTCGTGTCCGTGACCTCTCGATCACAAGTCCGACACCTTAAGGCTTGTATTCATGCCAATAACCTTGACCATTTGGGCGGAGCTAACGACCCCTCTCCGCGCGCCACTCCGCGCAGCTCTCCGCTACCCGCATGCAACAGAAAAGAGAGGCGCGCTCGGCCCGCGCCAGCACGCGTCGTCGCTTCGCCCAGTCTCGGCACAGAGTATCGAAATCACAGAAGGTCAAGTCATCGTGAAAGTTAAATTCATTTTTATTTGTACTGCATCAAAAGTGGTCAAATTTTGTTTTTATTTATTATCTATTGATATAGATGCACTTTGAGTATGTACTGTAGAAACTATACTTCTATTATAGATCAGCCTGGCTCGAAACATGAGGTAAACAACTTGATGTATCTTTTTAACTAAATTATATATAAATAAAACTAACAAAACTAAACTAATAAAACTAACATTATGTATTTATTTAAGTATATGTTATTTTTATTGCATTATAAGTATGTGTAGGTATATTTAATATTTTAGTTTTAGTTTTAGACTTCACATATTAATTTTTATTACTCTTCTTGTTCTCACACACTATTGTCTACATTTCTTTTCACTTCTCCTTTCGCAGGTCTGCTGGAAGAAATTTCTTAAGAAATAAGCAGTACCTTTGTACTCAAATATTATAATTATGCTTGTCCTATTGTATTTTACTGTGTGTACATAAATAATAAAATAAATAAATATAAATTAATGGCTAAATGTGTTGCTAAGCGAAAAACTCAGGAATGGCTGAACAAATACGGATTTTTTTTTTCGAATATTCGTTATAGTCTGAGGAAGGTTTCTATTAAGAGAAAAATGGTAGGTAAGGTAGGTATGTAGGTAGGAACTTAGAGTAAGGTAGATAGGTAGTATAATTATTACTAGTGTATGTCATATTATTAGTTACATTTTTTATAAACAAATAGATTATAACTAAAATTCACTGAAATTTAACTTTCTTTCACCAAGTATTTTTATTCTTTTGGTTGGTTGAACTTCTTCATCCTCATTTATTTCTCCGTGTTCACATATATTTATTTTTAGAAATTTTGATAGCCATATAAAATCTTGTTCTATGTTTTCCTTTCGTCCTTCTTCGTTCTCGTTTACTTCATTTTTCTCATCAATCTATTTTTCTTTCCTTAGCTCTATTTCCTTCTCTTTGTCGTTTTCTTCTTTCTCTTGTACATTATCTTAACTCTATCTCTCTATCTCAACTGGCGGCTTCGTACGTACGAAGAGAAACCGGTGCATATCGGCTCAAGCCAGGCCTCGCTCAGACGAAGCGCACACACGCGCCTTGCTTGTAGTAGTGTACCTATCATAGCGCAGTTGTATGAAGCTTACCCTCTGTCCGTTTACTCTGTGCTATCTACTTTTATGCGAGGTAAGTAAACCGATAGTTTATAATGAAATATGTAGATAAAACTTTAAACTTACCTTGATAATAAATGTATACCCTTTTGTTTGTAATATTTTTTTAGACCTCTCTTCATTCGTTTCTGCTTATTCCCATGTTTTACAAACTAAATTTAAACACTACTAAAACTGTAAAATACTATGAGTTTATAATACTAACACTACTTATAGATACATAGAATACTCTTTAACTTATAAACAAGAATCAGAAATAAAACTTTTTGACGAATCGAAAGTCGGTTCTATTTTTTGATAATAAGTTTTATTTCACGCTTTTTAGTGGGTCGGTTTGTAATTTATCTAGTTACAAAAGCCAAAACGTCAACTACCTATCACCTTTTACAAAATATTGCTTTTCCCGGTGCAGAGCCGTTAATTTTTGAGGAGTTCTCCTGATACATCACTATCAGCTCTACTTCACCATATGCATTGTGACGAGCATAAAGTGCTTAAAATCTATATTCAAGTAATCTAATCGCAATCCACGAAATACTTATTATTGAGTAGTTTTGATGGCCATCTGGGGTCTTCGTCATCAGTTCCACTTCCTCAAATGGTGCTTTTTGAGAGAAACTAAATAAGGTACTATAAGAAATACCCAAAACGCTATAGGTATGCCTATAATATTTGAAGAGTTCCCTCGATTTCTCCATGATTTCATCATCAGATCCAAACGTGACGACAATGGAACTAACTAGAATGTATATTCTTTCAAACAAAAAAATAATTTTCCAAATCAGTCCAGCCATCTGCGAGTAATGAAGTAACATCATAAAAAAAAGTTCAAGACGAATTGAGAACCTCCTCCTTTTTCTAAAGTCGGTTAAAAAGCTATTCCACTATTTACAATATTAATTTTTGCAGTAATATTTTACGATATTATTTCGTAGTGCTTGAGCTCTCGCAACGCGACGTACGTCCACCTAGCAACACGATGCGCCCCGCACTGAATTTGTGGACGAGTGCGGGGGTGATGTAAACGCAGTCTTTAATTGGACGCATTTTTAATTTATTGTAATAAAAATAATACATATTTGTAAAAAGTAACAAAACCAAATTATTTTCATTTGTATTGCAAAGCAGTAGTATATTTTTTTATACTCTTTTGATAAGAAATTAAGGAGTAAAATGGTTTCATCTCTATGATTTGGAGGTGATTTGGCAATTTTTTTTCTTATTATGTGATACCGATAGAAAAATTGTGGCTAAACCAAATTACGGTTCATATCATGTGGATTACCAACAATTTTTTTCAGATGTAATTGCTCTGTAATTGCCGACGAAAAGTTGCTTCATCTGAATGCTTTTTTCAAGCTTTTTTCGAGAGAGCAGCCTTAACCAATAGGCTATTGGCCCTTCAAAAACAAGTACTGGTCAGACAATAGTCCCTATCTACCAGAAGACATTTTTTACCGTCTCGAAAATAATATGGTGTATTGTGTAAGTGGAACAGAAGCCATACACGAAAGTATTTGCTTAGTACCATTGTGATTGTAAGTTTCAATATTCTTAAAAAGTCATGAAAAATATCCAACCTACGGCCCGTGCGTAAAACTAGTAATAGCCAAAATAGGAGATGATAGCGGCTGAATTGTTATTGTTTTATTCGATTTCTTATTTTTTGGATTTCTATTTGTATTGCTCTAGTATTAAAAGTTTTGTTTTTTATTCAAAATGAGCTTATTGTGAATAAAAAAAAACCTTTTACTCTTGACCTCAATCTCGCCTGATGGTAAGCGATAGATGAGGTCTACGATGGAACGAGCGAGCCCAGAAGATGCCTGTTTACTCTTGCTTTAAAGGTTGAAAGGTCATAAGTGGCAGGGAACACAGAAGCCGGCAGAGAATTCCACAGCTTGGAAGTGCGCACAATAAATGTGGAGGAGAAGCGCTTGGTACGACAAGACGGTATATCAAGCAAGTGTGGATGGTAGCCAGCCGTGCGTCTGGTAGACCGGTAGTGAAAGGGAGATGGAGGAATCAGGTCACGGAGCTCCTGCGCACACTCTCCGAAGTACAATCTGTAGAAAACCGACAGGCAACAGTGTTGCCAGATTTTTGAAAGCATTATCTGTACCGAAGATTAAAAAAATCTGTATAAAATCTGTATTAGGTAAATTTAAGAAAATCTGTAAAAAATCTGTATTTGGCATTGGTATTTTGCTCTTTTGTGTAATTTTATCTGTAGTTAACTACCTAGGTGCTATAATAGGGAATAAGCAAGTAATTGATTTTTTATTTTTATTTTTAAATATGCATTGTATTGGACCATAGATAGAAACAATGTGGTGCACTTGTTTAATTTTTTACCCGACTGTGGCAAAGCAAGGAGGAGGGTTATGTTTTTCCGTTCGTTTGTTCCCTCGTAACTATTAAACCCGTGAATGGATTTTGATAAATGGTACGTCGTTGGATTTGTATTGATGGCGCGAGTGTTATAAGATAGATTAAAATAAAAACAAATCACCACAACGACAACCAGGCGCCATATTGTTAAAAAAAATCGACAAACTATGTCAAGTGGGGTATCATTAAATAGATCTTTAAAAATGATTTTGAGGTTTCTTTAACTATTTTTCAGTTTTAGCAACTGTTTAGGATATATAACGTTTTAAAACGGAATTAAATACTAAAAAGCTGAAAATAAAAAGATATATTTAAAAATAAAAAAAACCCGACTGCTTAACTAAAATGGAAGAAACAAGCACGTTTTTTGACAAACAGGCGGGACCCATCCCATTTTTTTAAACTAAAATTATATTAGGTTCAATTGGGTCCCGCCTGGTCACTTATTAAAATAAAAATGTGCTTGTTTCTTCCATTTCTGTTGAGCAGTCGGGTTTTTTAAATAAGTTTTTTTACTAATTCATAATTTCTTTTACAATTCATTATTTTATGTTGCGTGTTTTTGGTGAAACTAATCGCAGACTCAAAACGTATCCTTCTAGATAATTCCGGTCACTGACTTACATTTCCTATCTCAATGATTCCATTAGTTACACGAACAAAATAAACGAGAACCACAGATCCTATCCTACTTCCTACTAATCCTACTTCCTACTAATATTATAAATGCGAAAGTTTGTGAGGATGGATGGATGTTTGTTACTCTTTCACGCAAAAACTACTGAATGGATTTGAATGAAATTTGGTAAGTATATAGTTGGCAGCCTGGAATAACACATAGGCTACTTTTTATCCCGAAATTCCCACGGGATCGGGATTTGCGCGGGAAAACCTTCCCACACGTACGAAGTCGCGGGTAGAAGCTAGTTATTAATACGAGAACAAGTAATTTTATTATAAACTGTTGACAGAGATTCTCCGTCTACATTATAAAACTACCATTTGAGGTAATTCTGTATGAAAAAAATTGGAATGTCGAAAATCTGTATAAAGTTTAGTCTCAATTTTTTATCGGTATGACATGTTGAAAATCTGTATGGATACCGCGAAATCTGTATATCTGGCAACACTGACAGGCAAGCAACGGTTCGTCGATGAGCCAGGCTATGAAGCTTGCCCGATAGCGCCTCGTCACCTATAAGCCTTTTAGCCCTGCGCTCGATGGAGTCCAGTGCAGCAAGCTGGTATTTTGCAGAGCCATCCCACAAGTGGCTGCAGTACTCCATGCAGGAACGGACCTGTGCTTTATATAGATTCAGATTCAGAAGCTATCCAGGCGTGAAGTGGGTACCGCCTCACCCTGTGTAGGATTCCTAGCTTTTTTGCTGCAGTCTGAGCTCTGGATTCGATGGTTGAGCCAAAGTTGAGGTCTGACGTCAACTCCATGCCCAAAAGCTCCAGGCGGTTGGTAACTGGCACAGATGCTCTTCGTAAAGTAGGGGATAGTTGATATGGGCTCCTTTTAGCGCTGAAAAGACAAGCCTGTGTTTTCAAAGCGTTGAATTCGACCATATTGTCATCGCCCCATTGGGAAACGAGATTTAAGGTCGAATTCATGCGCTCTACCATGGCCTTTCTGAGAGTGGCAATTTCGACCCTGCCAGCTCTAGCACTGGATAAGTATCTCTCTGCGACTGTGCTGTCATCCGCGTACCCAACTGCTCCCAGCTGAAGTAGGTCATTGATATGCAGCAGAAAAAGGGTCGCAGAAAGAACAGACCCTTGAGGAACACCGGCATTAATTGCCAAAAGATCCGACGAACAGCTATCGATGACCACTCGGATCAACCGCTCACTCAAGAAGTCAGAAATCCAGTTGCATAAGCTAGCAGGAACACCGAATGCAAGAAGCTTGCTCAGCAGACTAGCGTGCCAAACCCTGTCAAAGGCCTTTGAGATATTGAGGGACACCGCAAGGGCTTCACCGTGTTTCTCAATGGCCTCGCCCCAACAGTGCGTGACATACACAAGAAGATCTCCGGTGGACCGACCACGGCGAAAGCCATACTGGTGGTCACTGAGGAGCTCATTGTCTTCAAGGTATGCCAGCAACTTGTTGCTGAGTACCCTTTCCATCACTTTACAAAGTATGGAGGTTAAGGCGATTGGTCTATAATTGGCTATAGTTTACTTCAAATGTGAAGTGTTTATTGATTCATCAATTTCTTTATCTTGAAAAAAAAAAGAAATAGGCTTCTATTCTATTCACCTTAGACTTAGAATTTACCAGAGATGACAAATACCTACTATAGCTTTTTTTCTAATTTATATGCTTTTCAATAGTCTCCCACCGTGCATTAACATTTTTTCACCATCATGAGTTTATAGATCTATTGGGTAGAGATCTTGGGAACGAAAGAAAAGGGGTCTCGCTAATGCAACTTTGCCCACATCTATTTTAGTCCACGCTAACGCTCCTGCATATTGCTGCATGTCTACATCAAATCGTATAGGTACTTACAGATTTTTTATTTTAAGTTTTGTTCTCTGCGTCAGATTTTCTTAACCATTTCTGCAGCAGTATGTAGAAGAATTTGTTAAGCAGAAGCAAATGACACCTTAATCATAAAAATAAAAAACAAATTAATAATATATTATTTCCTTTATTTTCTGTTCCATCTACTTTATTTACATGAAATCTTCATCCCCCTCCTAAAACTAATTCATACTATACAAAACAATATTTTCTTCATAAATTATTACGGTCTTACTTTACTAGTTAGTGTTCTGTGGGCTTAGTATGAGTTTGAAATACTTTTCTCGACTCTCGCTGTTATGTGAAAGAAACAGCGAGTGTCAAACTTGTAGATGAATGTGAAAGAGACAAGGGTACAGTTTTTGAAAACGATAATAGTATTGCAAATTCATACTAGGGATTCTGAATTATTTTATCCATAAGCCTCGCAAGAAAGCTGAGCAACATTTCAAGGATGTTTTTAGAATAGTCGTATTAACTGACATGCATTCTGAATTGTTTTGTTTTCTGTTTACGCCATAGCTTTTTCTACGTAATTTTGTTTCAATTATTGGTATTTCTGAATTTTCTTGCTTATTTTTACTGGTAGCATAGTGCCTTTTTGCTTGTGGTGCTAACCTATTAATAATTGGTACACTGAGCTTAGCTATGCATTTCTGAGTTATGTAATTTAATGAGTGTAAACAATTGTTGGTCGTTTATCTTATTTTTAATGGCCAACCATTAAAAATAAGATAAACTAGACCTAATCACTGGTACATAAATCTTAGATGAGACTGACACAGAAACGTGTGGCGCGGCACAAGCAAAGGGAGGCCTATAATCAGCAGTGGGTGAAGTCAGGTTTTGGATGATGATGCTCACAGTTCCAGTCAGCATAGTTGCTGCTCTCAGAAACTCAGGTTACATCGTAAGACCTCCTCGAAAATACGATTAGATACACAAGAGAGACTATCTCTGTTATTAATTATTGAAGCGGTTGGTATTAGTTGCCATGGTGTTAAAAAAAAATCAACATTGAATTAGAAACATTCCATACCTACATACATATTTTAAGTATGAACA
Source organism: Tholera decimalis (assembly GCA_943138885.2). Taxonomy (NCBI): domain Eukaryota; kingdom Metazoa; phylum Arthropoda; class Insecta; order Lepidoptera; family Noctuidae; genus Tholera; species Tholera decimalis. The sequence goes on along the minus strand of OW964552.2, from coordinate 18,177,391 downwards.
TAGTTCATTAAATATCACTGAGACTTGGAAATAGAGGTTCTGCAACGCTGTTGTCGCTGAAGTCTATTGACGCTACTGTAGAAGTTGGTATAGCTCATTACAATGTGGCACTGGATGACGGCTCACAGAGCGTCATTCACAGACATTAAATAATTACTTATTTAAGTTTTTAAAATGTTATTTGTCTTATTATTATTGTATTTTATATTTATTTTGTGTCAAATGTAATTTTATATGGACTTGGTCTGAGAATAAAGTTTATTATTATTATATGATTACATCTAACTAGGTTGATGCTTATGCAGCACATTTTATCTAACTCAAGTGTAACTGAAATTTGACAGCTATTTTATTCCATAGCCGTCTCGTCATGGCAGTTAGTGGTAGATACATGAGTTCATTCTAATTAAGAAGGAATATGCATGACAAAACTATTTATTATACAAACAGTTTATCATAAAATAGTCATAAACAAATAAGTCAGGCTAACAGTGAAAACAGAAAATGATCGAAAAACTAAACAGTTAAAACAAATATAAGACATCCATCTCTCTCTCTTGCAAAAACGCATTATTCTACAGCAACTGTATGAGTGTTTATACACTTCGACGTCAAAGTCTATATTGGACTTCTCGTTCTAATAATTAACTTTTAAACTGTATAACTTCGTCAGTAAAGAAAATGTTTAAAAAACTATTTCGTCATCACTCACTAGACGTAACAAGTTATTTATTACACAAATTAAAAAAAAAATGCATGCGTCTTCCCTTTTGAGGTACAATGAACCTTGTACTGAATTGAGTTTGCACACTTGCAACACAATTCCATCCTAAGCTTATGTACCTACTGCATCCGATCTGAGGAATTCCGATAGAAGTAGAAAGTAATGCCATTTCCATCTTGGTTGCGTAGTAAATCAAAACATCGTTCGACCGAATTCAGAATATCCTTAACAAAGACAGAACTAAGAACTTCAATACGGATTGAATGCAGTACGCAAATTCCTCCTTAGAGCCAGAACTATTTAGTAAAGTAAGACCTTTCATACATTTATTTGTTTATTTAATGTCATCTATTTTCATCTCCCCCTCTTCTGAGATTAGTTGTTTATGGTGTTCTGTGAGTTTGTCGTTCTTAATTGTAGCCGATTTTTCTAATGCTTGGTTATACTGGTCTTCTCTGTAAATAAAAGGGAAATGCATGAAAATTAAATTATAATACTCATGCTCAAAAGTTAGGAATCCTAGCAAAGGTGAGACAGTATTTCACACCGGAACAGCCACTGAACCTTTACCAAGCACAAGTTCGGTCGTGTATACTGCTCCCATCTCTGGGACGGATACCAAATACCAGCTTGACGAACTTGCGTCTATCGAGAAATGGTCTAAAAGGCTCATTAGCAACGAGGGACTGGTTAAGTCAGGCTACGTGTTGCAAGTCTATCGGTTACATTTCGGGGAGTGTGAACAATCTAATTCCACCAAGCCTGTTCCATCATCGGACTACAAGACGAACGGCGATACGCCATCGTTACATGGTGGACATCCCACCTGTACACACAAAACGTTTCGGGAATACATTCTTTGTGCGTATGTTATGGTTCCACATATACAACATGTATCGTAATTAACGCACACCCACAAACACCCCAATTAGAAAATTATGTTATTACCATAAGACATAATCTGAATTTTTAGTTTTACTTGTTAAAACAGTTTTTTTTTAAACTTAGTTTAAGTTCCTTTTAATTTTTCTGTATAGAAAATGACCAATTTCGAACCATGCCCTAACTGCTGACGTTTTGTAAGTGCCCATGTACGCCTATGCGAAATAAAACACTGAGTTTGAGTTTGCAATGTGTACTGAGTGACGGAATTTATATAAATCTGCATTTAAAAAGTTACTTCTTTAAGTTACGGTCCATAGTTTGTTTTTACTATACAGCGAAAGTGTAATTTATAATTTACTTAGATTTAATTGCTTTGGGGTAAAAATTACGATAATTTTTTTTTTATTGAGAACCAAAAAAAATGTTTCCGTTAACAATTCTGAACAAACTAACTTCAGGATGTGCATTAATTATGTTACATGTTGTATATTGAATTGGAACTGAATTAGGCTCATGATGTGTCAGTCAATTTAGGTGTACAATACTTGAATTTTATGTTAAGTTTGTTAACAAATAATTCAGTCAAACAACTTACCTGGCTTCTTTGAGTTTATATAATGTTCGCCTAATATCTTGCATACTGATACCGGAGACTTTCAATATTCCTAAGATAGTCAGACCCGCTACAGTACTTAAAACAGTTCCTAGAAAAATAGAACATGGTTTCTATTATGAGGTTGAAGGTTGAAAAGTAAGAAAAGTGGTAGGTACTTCTTTTAATTCATAATGCTTTATGTATAATAAACATTAGGCACAAGTGAAAAACACTGTACAAGGCACGTTAAATTTTGTTTTATAATTTCAACTACTGAAGAGTTTATACATCTCGTTGGTAACACTCTTCAGACAGTCAGAAAGGTTCAGTGTATATGCTTGTACTACTGGTGTATGAATTATATAATCAGCAGTGTAATTGTAAATGTCACTTACAACCAAATGTATTTTTTTTTATTGAAATTAGGTTCGCGTTTGACCGCCATCTCACCTGATGGTAAATGATGATGTGGTCGAAGATGGAGCACGCTTACCTAAAAGTAACGTATTCACTCTTGACTTAAAAACTCCTAGGTTCTAAGCTATCGAGAAACATAGACTCCGGCAGGGAATTCCACTCCTTAGCCGTACGCACAATGAAGGTAACCAAACTTTTTGTGCGTATGGATGGGATGTCCACCATGTAATGATATCGCTTCGCCGTTTGTCTCGTAGTTCGATGATGGAACGGGCTTGGCGGAATTAGATTGTGTAATTACATCGCACACTCCCCGAAATGTAACCGATAGAAAACCGATAGACTTGCAACTCGTCGTCGATGTTCAAGGCTCTGGAGCTTTGACTTGACCTGTGCATTGTTGCCAATGAGTCTCTTGGCCCGCTTCTCGATAGACTCAAGCGGACACGCTTGAGTTTATTAGTCTTGGTATTTCGCAGATCCATCCCAAAGATGAGAGCAGTATTCCATACACGACCGAACCTGGGCTTGATACAAATTGAGCAGCTGTTCCGGTGTGAAGTACCGTCTCACCTTGCCTAGGATTCCCAACTTTTTTTATGCTAACTGAGCCTTAGCCTCGATACACGGGTCAAAATTGAGTGTAGAAGTTAAAGTCACCCCAAGAAGCTCAATATGATCGGTTATCGGCACGGTTACACCACGGAAAGTAGGTTCCGGTTCGAATTGGCTCCTTTTTGCGGAGAAGAGATACGCCTGGGTCTTAGCTACATTAAACCTGACCAAGTTGGGATCGCCCCATTTGGAGACAGCCTTCAAGAACAAGTTCAAGCGCCCAACCATGTCCTCACGGAGAGACTGGATCTGTGACCCACCAGCTCGCGCGCTGAACACATATCTCTCAGAAACTGTGCTGTCGTCTGCATATCCGAAGGTACCGGGCATTAGCAGATCGTTAATGTGCAGCAAGAATAAAGTTGCTGAGAGAACAGACCCCTGAGGGACCCCGACATTAATTGCCAATTGGCCAGACGAGCAGCCATCAATGACCACTCGAACAGACCGATCTCTCAGGAAGTTTTCAATCCAAACGCAAAGTTGAGTGGGTAAACCGAAAGAAGGAAGCTTAGCAATAAGGCTTAGCAATAAGGCTATCGTGCCAGACCCTGTCAAAAGCCTTGGAGATGTCAAGGGAAACAGCAAGTGCTTCCCCGTGCTTCTCAATAGCCTCGCTCCAGATATGAATGGCTTACGCTAGAAGATCCCCAGTTGACCGGTTTTTGCGAAAGCCATTGTCGGTCACTGAGGATGTCGTTGGCTTCTAGGTATGCCAGGAGCATACTATTAAGTACACGCTCCATACTCTTACAGAGTATGGACGTGACTGAAATAGGCCTGTAGTTGGCCGGGGTAGCACGACTGTCCTTTTTGGGTATAGGCTGTACGTTAGCCAGCTTCTATGCTTTCGGCACCTTTCCAGTCTCTAGCGAAAGGCGAAACAGGCGTGTCAAGATTGGAGACAGTTCAGGCGCACAAATTCTAAGAGCAATTGCTGGTATCCCGTCGGGGCCACTATAGCTTTGTTCACGTCAAGATTACGCAGCACTCTACGGACGTCCTTCTGATGGATGCGAATGTCCGACATACACGTCTGGCATCCAATAGGAGCATCAGGAGGGTGAACGCCACTACTATCCAGACGTGAAGACTCCGCAAAAAGAGCGGCAAACAAGTTTGCTTTTTCCTCAGCGGTCTGGGCCAGAGACACGTCAGGTTTGAGCAGTGGTGGTAGTGAGGGGCGACAGAAGTTCGATTCGACCGACTTTGCCCATGCTAGGTACGCCGCGTGTTAAAGCGCTTCAGCGCGATCACATTCGGCGCCAAACCAAGGTCGAGCTTTGCCGGACATTGTTAAGTCAGAAAACGGAATTTAACAGGCGCAAAACATCTGCCACGGCGTCTACGCACGACGATGAATGAATCGATGAAATCGATGAATCATTTGACGAAAAGCAAGTAGGCTGCCAAGGATAACATGCAAAGAAAGATTGTATGCCATCCCAATCCGCTGACTTGTATCGCCAAACCCGCCGAGTGCCTTTAAGGCTGAGATTGGGCGGAGACTAAACGCATACAGACTTCACCAGACAGTGGTGGGAACTACCTAACAGTGAAGATATCGTTACCGAGTAGCGGTCTGGATCTGTAGTCAGCAGAAAGTCCAAGCAATTGGCTGTATGTGACTCAACATCCGGCACCCTCGTTGCTCCTTGGACCAGCTGAGTGAGATTTAATGCAAGTGCAAGATTGTGCATCTCTCGCCCAGCATGATCCGTGCACTGGTATGGGAACAGCCACTCCTGGTGATGGGCATTAAAGTCTCCCAGAGTAACACCAACTGAGCTGAAGGGTACCGCTGCTGGGCCGCATCTCGTAAATCCAGAACCATTGCATACATATTTCAAAAACACGTCCACTCCACACGCAATGAATACAGTTTGTAATGTCATATAGATGGTTTATGTGGCCAATTACATTTGTTTTAAATTAGACTGCAGTAAGAATGAATGTGTATGATTCAGTATTTATGTTGACAATGCAAAAGCACGGCATTATATCTTGTTTTTCTCATTAGCTCCTATGAGAATACACATGTACATAATTATGTGCAAGAGTAGGTTATGGAACTTGTTTAGAGATTATTTGCAATTAAAATTTTCATCTGTACATTTTGTTCTCAATTATTACAATGACATTGTATAATCGCCCTTGTTTCTCATACTACACTTTTAATAAACAAAATTAACACCTCTATAGTGTGGTTTTATTTATTTATTTATTCACACTTTATGCACATAGGTACAAAGGCGTATTAGATTTATATATTTTTTTTTACATTTAGAAATAAATAAACAATGTCAATTAATTGCGAATATTTTAAGTTATCGTATAACGAATATAAATGTTTCCAGTTAAAATGAAATTTCTTTAGCTTACGCGATTTGTTCTACAGTTGTCTTTTTAGAATAACAGTTATATTTTTTAACGTGGACCAATGTAAAAAAAATACATAAATCTCATTCAAAACCACACTTTAGTAGTGTTTCGATTTTTTCGATGAGAAACGTATTTCACCTGGGTACTTCTATTTGTCTCTACATCACCCAAATGCTGACTGGTAGAAAATACCAAAGGCAAATCCACTTCTGTACTTAGTGTGCATTAAATATTTAATTAATTATATCATTTCATACCTAATCCAGCACCAACTAATACAGCAGCTAGTCCCATATCGATCTTGTATAAGGCGCCGGTTAGAGCTCCAGCCGCTATGTATTCTATTAATGATGTATCCCCTCGGTAAACTGACACCACTGTTGATGTTAAACTGAAATAAAATAAAATATTTTTGATATTTTACAAAAATTTTAAGACAGCAGAAGGCAATATTGCCTATCTCTTGACTACTTAAGAATAAATGGCAAGAGCGAGAGTGACGAGAAAGGACGCTAACAATTTAATGAATACTGCTCCAGACTAAATAAACAAAAGGAAATAAAATTGACTTTGGTATCCAATTTCATTTAAAAAATGAGTTTAATGCACTTTTGGGATTATGCAGAACAAAATTGTAAAGTCCCGCCATCCCGTTGAAAAGGGGGGATCCTTCGACTAAACAGGTGTTTTGTCTGGTGGGCAACTCCCCGATTTTTTATATCAGGTAAATTGTATGGAGACTAGTTGAGCAGTAAACCATCTTTGGGAAGGATCTCTTAACTTCTGAAATAAGCGGAAAGAGTGTAGCTGCTGAAGTTGTATTGCAACATTAACTTTAAAGCATTTGTGGTGCGCATACTAATAAGCTACTTTCACCAGGCTATGGAAGACAGCTTCTGGCCAAATGTGTGGTATTCCACTACTGTGGTGGACAAGAACCAGCAGGACACATAAAGACCTAGTGCAACTTAGTGATGCTAAAGTTTTAAGTTTTACTAACTACTATGATTGTAATATGTATACTTAGGTTAAGGTATTTATCTATGGGTCTATGTAACTTGAGTATAAATGAATTATTATTATTATTAATAACCTTTGGAGTTCAACCCCTGCCATCAGAGGGAAGAACTTGAAATCCAAAACCAAACGACGATAGCATTAAGCTATCATGAACTTTGCATTGCAAAGGAGAATTTGAGAGAATGCGAGTAGTTAGTGAGGCAATCTACCATCCTAAGGTTAAGACTGTTTCTTATACATACAGAAATATATATCCTTATAAAGAACGGATTCAAGAGGCACCAAAATAAGCTAGAAAGTTTTACCACTTTTCCTCAGAGAAACTATGGGGCAGCAGATTAAAGGAATAAGTAGTATTTGTCACCAGAAAATATGTGTGGTTGCTATATCTCTGGTAGTGTTCAACATCCCCAATTTCTTGTGGGTTGCTGGTGACCCCGAAAATATGTATAAAAAAATACAGTCAATTGCTCCATAAAATCCATTTTACAGTACATAGAAATCAATGCAAAACTCTGGGACCATACACAAAATATGTTTGGTTGTGAGTTGCAGATACATGCCCGATATACATAAACTCTGGAAAATTATAGAATAGATTATGTAATGCTAACTGCTTTTGCAGATATGTAACTTCTTTCCCTTACCTAAATATTCCTGTGAAGAAAGATAATCTCCAGCCCCATTTATAAGCTCCTTTAGCAAAGGCGACCATCACATAATCTTGTAATCTTTTCTGGAATCATATATAAAAGACATTTCACAAAAACTATTATCTAAACCTTTAAGGCATAGACAATGGGTGGGTTTCCAAATTGTGTGTTTTGTGTCAAACCTTATAGCAATATTACACATCAATCAATTGTTTCAATGCCATTAAAAGGCTCAGAACTGAAGATACTTCTTAATGCAACAGGTTAGTGATTTTCAGGCTAAAATAGAATGTGAGGAATACTCGACTTCAAATGATTAACACACAAGTCAAGATAGGTATTATGTTTTTGAATGAAGAGAGCATTACAATTTTAAACATTTTCTTTGACTTAGAATTAAAGACGTTTTCCATGTTTTTGAAACATCATTGTCACATAAATACAGTGGTGGTCATATAATTAAGAACGACTATTTAAAAACAAGCTTTTTTCACACTTACGAGAATTACACTTTTTGCATGTCTTTTTGTATCTCTCTCGGTATCGCAAAATTGTTCCACATTGTAGTAACACACAGTTATAACATGATTAATTCCATAATATTATAGATAAACGTTTTACCTTCAACCTTAACATATTAAGTATTGCAAACTTCTGGCTGGCCACATAATTAAGAATGATGGATAGTTAATTTTTTTATTCAAATTTAAATAGAGAACAAACTAAACCATTATTCACGTAATTTTGGCGCCATTTAGTGCTGTAAAAGTCAAGAAGTTGATTATTTCACATAAAAACAATGGGGAAAAATAAAAGTTGAGATGAATCTACAAGGGTAGTGATAATAAAACTTCGCGATAAGAATTCGTCGTGTAAAAAGATAGCCGATCACCTGCAGTGCTCAAAAACAATGATACATATTCCACTCTGTGAAGCATTTTAACACGTATCAAACAACTTCAAATATTCCACGTGTACCTGAGTAGACCAGAAAAATTTATCTCGGCGAGACAATAGAAATATCGTGCTTTGAGAAAATAATATTTTGGTGAAAACAACTCTTCAGCTATCTCAGCACACACTATCCAAAGGCGTTTGGTAGAAGCTAAGTTGAACAGAAGGATAGCAAGAAAGGTACCCATGTTGAAACGGTGTCATAGGCAAGCCTAGCTTGCGTTTGCTAGGGGGTATGAAAGCTGGACAGTAAGACAGTGGAAAAATATTCTTTTCTCTGACGTGAAAAAAATTAACAGAGTATGTTCTGATGGGAAACAATATGTTCAAATCATTCTTAATTATATGACCACTACTGTACATTCGGCAAACAAATGCAAAAAAGATATAAATGATGAATTTGTTGCAAATTACAAAGCATGTGGTTTTAAATAGGTAAAAAAAATGTGCAGTTTTTAAAAAGTATAACATCATCAATTATAAATACAGTACCTTAGCCTCAGCAGTAGTTTTAAATATAGTTGCTTGATTATTTTCTATGAAATTTATGTAAGCAACTCTGGAGCTCACAAATCCTCCCATACAAGCCCCAATAAAAGCCCCACATATTGATGACTGCACTACTGTGTTCAGTTCGGTAGATATTTCTTCATATTCACTGAAATCAAGAAGACAAATTTAAATGCATAAGTTTTGACTCCCTAATATGTTTCATGACTTTTTGAAGAGCTTAAGATTTCTTATCAAAATGGCCATGGTATCTGACATTGTATTTAAATCTTCTGGATCTATAGAAAAATATGTGTTAGTGGTTTGAGAAATATCTTTAAGGAAAACACCGCAAGGAGGGAATGTAAACTTAAGGTTTCTTAACATTGCTGACTTACTTTCCAGAAAACATTAGTTTTACTCGATCCCATCCAGTTTGAGGACTAACAGTGGCTGGTCTATCGAGCAAATCATGGTCGTATGGACTGGTAGCTGTCTTGAATATACCGATGGATAAAGTAGGAGATAATCTTTGTACTGTTCGAAACATTATGAAGGACACTTTTATCTATAAGACCAGAGACATCCCAAGTGTTCTTGTTTTAATAAATCTTAAAGCGATCAGTTATTAAAAAGGTAAATTCATGAAAGATCAAAATTAAAGATCGGCGAATACCGAAAGTCAATGACTTCCTATATTTTCCCGTATTTGACATTGACAATATTGACATTGATTAACGATGAATGTCATATTGAAGTTGAACTTATCGTTCAGAAATAAAGTTTAAACTGACTAATCTATTTCAGCAGTTGTAGGTAGTGGCACAGCTGCCAATCTACGGCCACCGAAAGCTTAGGCTTGCGGATGGCCAGCAAGGGTAGCTCAAGGTGATAAAAAAGAGTAGGTATTAGCAATGTTGGTAGAAGTCACGTTAGTTCACATTCACTTACAAGCAATCTTATTAACCCCTCGAACTAAGCTAAATATTGTTGTGTCTGAAGTGGGTTCACGCAAGGGCGGATCCACCGTTGTGGGCATGATAGGCATGCCCACAACCCTAATAGACCTGTGACGTCACACTTTCACGGTCTATTGAGATCGATAGCCTGATGGTAAGACTTAAAAAAAATCGGACATGTGCGTATCGGCTCAAGCGCAGTGTAAGTTTCCGTGGTTTATTACAACGCCAAGTGCGAGTCTATTAGCGAATTAAGTCTCGCCTGGTGCTTCTCACTAATTTCTGGTCATACTAACGACTCCTGACATACTAGCGTCTACTAGCGACAAGATAGTTATCTATTTACCCTGTCTAGTGACCCTATATTGGTTTACTGGCTACTAGAAAAGAAAACAAAACATTATCTATAATCGTCCCTGATCCCTGTTCATTTGGGGTCGCGTCTCCTCACTGTCCTGCGCCAGGACAGTCTGTCTTGGATTTTCGTTTCAGGCAATTGGGCTATCTCGCCTGTCTCGAGGTCTCTCTTTATCTGTAACCACCAGGTCAATGGTCGGGCGGACCCTGCCACGTTTTTGTTCCGGGAGTTTTAGGGCAGTGTTTACAACGTGGTCCTCTTGGCGTCTTATGATGTGACCATACCAGCGTAAGCGACTCTCGTCAATTTTGTCAGCGATTAGTGCGACTTTGAAACTGCCTCATATATACTCGTTTCGTATTTTATCGTGTCTAGTTACGCCTCCCGCCCACCTCAGCATTTTCATTTCGTTGGTATGTACTTTTTGTACCCTTGGTTTTTATTGGGATACAGGTTCAGCACCACTTCAGCCATGCGGCGCTGACTCAGTGAGTGATATCAGCGTCCACGTTTGCATCCCTCGTTAACAAAGAGGCTAGATATTTAAATTGGTTTACTGTGGGTATGGGCGTCGTACCAATGTGAATAGTCTCTGGAGTAGTGTGACCGCTGAAAGGACATTTTAGATACCTACTCCGTTTTACTCCTGCGTTTTACGCCAACCTTGGCAAATTACGGCCTGAGAGTTACTCAGGCCGTAATTTTCCAGGGTTTGCGTCCATATGTTTAGTCATTCCTGCAGATGTAGATCTTTGTTGTTAATTCTATGTTTTCGGTCATGATTCTAACTACCTGTATAGCATCCGTGGTTGATTTGGATGCTGTGAAGTCAAACTGGTTTGCGGATATTCCACAGATTTTGTTCAGACAGTTATTGATGATTTGTTCCCATATTTTGGGTGTGTGAGCGGTCAATTTTATACCTTTATAGTTTTCACACTGCGCAGTATCGCCCTTGTTTTTGTAGAACGGTAGTAGATAGCTCTGGCGCCAAGATTCTGGAATACGATTTGTAAACATGATGATATTGCATAGCTTTTCTAACCAAGCTTCAGTTACTAGGCCTAGTCTTTTCCACAGATCTGCGGTAACTTCGTGTGGACCTATGGTTTTGCGGCTTTTCATTTTACCTAACGCATTTCTCACCTCGTCCTCGTTTATAGTTGGTATTATTGGACCATGTGTGGATGCACATGGCGGTGGATCTTCATTTGGAAATTCTTCCTTCAATAGCTGACCATTGACGGAGGAATTTGAACCATCTCTCGTTAATTTCTGTTTGTTTGTTAGTAGTTTCTTTTAGTCCTTACATTTGATTTATTTATTTACGTTTATGTTCATGGATGCTCTATGTTTACGTTTTGGTAATTTCAATACTTCGTCCGCATTTTTAGCACTCTCCAGAGTTAAGAACATAGAGAACATTTGGTTGCTTTTGGCGACCTCTTGTGCTACACATCTTTTAGCATCCTGCTTTGCCACTTTATTTCGGTCCATAAAAATGGCATAGTTGTAAACTAGAGGAAGATAATTCCTCTAGTTTACAACTATGCCATTTCTTAAAAAGAACTTTTTTATTCACTAAGTCAGAATCAAAGAGACCCTCTTTGATTCTGACATTCCACCAGCTAGGATCGTTGCCACACTTATGATGTCCTTTGGAGACTCCTAGGATCCCTACCGCTTTTGTCCTGTACCAGGATTCAAACTTTGAGCAGATATTATTTGCGTTGTCATTACCTACTTCCAAATCGGTCTCCAGATAATCTTTTATCACGCTCATTAGTGTCTCCCCTTCAGGACCATCCAGCTCTCTCCACTTAGATCTCGGTGTTCTATCTATTATATTTTTACAGGTTTTGGCAGCGCGTATATAGACATGACTACATGAGTATGTGATGCTGTGATGTAAGATCATCACCAGGTATTACTTTACAGTCCTTAAATTTTCGTTTGACGGTCTTGTCGGACATGATGAAGTCTATCTGTGACGCTCTACACGCATATTATTTTATAAGTGATTAAGTGTACTGGTTTCTCTTGAAATTCGTGTTTATTAGTGTAAGTGCGTTTCTTTCTCCAAATTCTACTATTTCATCTAATTGATTGTTCAACTCGCCTATCCCAAACCCACTATTTACATTATCTCCTATGATATCCCTCGTACCCACGTGTCCATTCAAGCCATATTATCTTGTATTCGTTTGCTGGAATGTTCTGGAGGAGGTCGTACATGTCTTCCCAGAATTGTGACTTTTCTGTTTCTGTGCATCCTATTTGAGGCTGATATGATGTTGATTATTTGTTGATCATCCAGAGCAAGTTTAACAGAGATTAAACGGTTGCTTTTCCGTGTGATATTTATGATGAGAGACTGATGTCTAAAACTATTGCCACCCCGTTTCTTTTATTGTCTGACCCGTAGCAGATTACCAAGTGGTAGGTAATCATTCCCTATATCTTTCGACTTTTCGCTTCCATTAAGAAGAAAAAACAATTCGATTTCAAACCAACTTGAATTTTTTGATTAATATTTGTTCGAAATGGAAACTATTTAATTGGACGACATCGAGTCTGACCAAGTCTGACTTCTTCCAATGAGTATGGTAATAAACAAATTCAAAAGTAGAGTCGAGCGAGTTTGTACTCGGACTCGCATTTGGCCGATTTTCGGGTGGTCGTGCTCGTTGCCACAACCATTTTTGAGGGCTGGATCCGCCCCTGGGTTCACGGCAATAGTGTAATGGGTGGGTTTCGAACCCGTGATCTCTCTATCGCAAGTCCGACACCTTAGCCTTAGCCTTAGCTATTGACGCTTGACGAATTGATAGTTCATCATTCCGAGAACTCAGCGATTCATCTTTGAATCGACAACGACAGTTTTCCTGCTACCAAGCTATCACGACAGTCAATTCGGGAACGTTCCCGAAATGATCACATTAATACAAAATGAGTATTTTTATCTACGAAGTTAGATATACTCCACTCGACCTAGCATAGCTTATATAATAAAACACTAACAATTATTTTGAAAAATTTGTATGCAGAATATTTTGAACTACCTAATCACTCAGAATGCTTAACTAACTCAAGTTCAAAAATTAAGTTATTTCGTAAAAAACAATATTCTAAAATCCATTTTCCATCCCAACAACGAAGTTACGTCTCACGCTTTAAAAACGAATATCAAATAACTATAGATTTTTGGAAGAATTGGAATTGGAGCTCCAATTCGCTTGTATTTTTATTTTTTATAAATCATACAATTTAAAGAAAATAAAAATCTTCATACATTTTTATAAATATTTATATTATATATATACAGACACAGCTAAATTCTCATTTTTATTATAATAGCAAGCAAGTTGGTATTTTGTGGGATGGCTCTGCAAAATACCAACTTGCTGCGTTGGACTCGATCGAGCGCAGAGCTAAAAGGCTTATAGGTGACGAGGCGCTAGTGGACAAGCTTCATAGCCTGGCTCATCGGCGAGCCGTTGCTTGCCTGTCGGTTTTCTATAGATTGTACTTCGGGGAGTGTGCGCAGGAGCTCCATGACCTGATTCCTCCATCTCCCTTTCACTACCGGTCCACCACACGCACGGCTAGGTACCATCCACACTTGGTTGATATACTGTCTTGTCGTACCAAGCGCTTCTCCTCCACATTTATTGTGCGCATGGCCAAGTTGTGGAATTCTCTGCCGGCTTCTGTGTTCCCTGTCTCTCATGACCTTTCAGCCTTTAAAGTAAATAGGCATCTTCTGGGCTCGCTCGTCACATCGTAGACCTCATCTATCGCTTACCATCAGGTGAGATCGAGGTCAAGAGCGGGCTCATCCGTAATAAAAAAAAAATTGGCCAAGTGCGAGTCAGACTCGCCCATGAAGGGTTCCGTAGTAACTATAATAATATAATATATGTATATTTTTTGACGAATAAGAAAAACCTTAAAAATGTCTTAAAACTAGTTTATTTAAATTTTTACAACTACGCTAAATAACTTCGTTTTTCATAGTGTTTGTATGAATTACAAAGTTATATTTGCGGTTAGAAAATATGCTGTATCTCAAAAACTGCTGACCCGATTTCGTTCAAACCAATTTTGTTTTATATTTTTTTTAGATTTTTCACTCCATTATTATAGAAGTTAGAGGGGGAGCACACACATTTTACCACTTTGGAAGCTTATATCTTTTAAACGATTGACTTTATGAAAAAGGGGTTTTAGAAACCCTTATATCATTTTTGAAGACCTGTCTATAGATACCACACACGCATAGGTTTCATGAAAAAAAAATATTTTCAGTTCTAGTTCCATGTATGGGGATCCCCCTTTATTTTAAATATTTTTTAATTTTTTTCTTAAACTCGGAAAGCGGTTCACAGAATACATCTACCTACTAAGTTTCACATGTATAGTCTTAAGAGTTTCGGAATAAAATGGCTGTGACATACGGACGGACGGACAGACAGACAGACAGACAGACAGATGGATAGACATATCGAAACTATAAGGGTTCCGTTTTTTGCCATTCGGCTACGGAACCCTAAAAAGAAAGTCAGTCTACAAGTCGAGTTTTAAAAAGTGGTTCATAGGTAGGTATTTCACATATCACAAAATCCTATATAAATGGCGATTTTATTATTACCAATTTATTACAAATAAAATCTGTATGCAACCACGATATTTCCTTCAGAATGGACTTTTCAGTTGTTTTTTCAGTCAAATCTAAGCTGAAAGAAGCATCTGGTAAAAAGTTGTCCTTTGACCCTTGTCCTTTTGTAAACAATTTTTAAAGTGTATTTTTGGTTAGTGTACTTTCATCTTTATTTTATACTAGCTTTTGCCCGCGACTTCGTCCGCGTGGAATAGTTACTTTGGGCTAACGTTAAATTTAACCCCGATTTTGAAGCATTCTTCATTGGCGCTCCGCTCCTATTGGCCTTAGCGTAATGATACAATATAGCTGTGCCCGCGACTCCGTCAGCGTAAGTTAATGTATTGGTAATATTGTTTAGATCACGTTCACATGAGGCTTAAGTACCTAGAGAACGCTTCGACCGCGAGACGCGTCGAGCGCGGCGACCGATTCTCAAAAATAATCCATATGGCATGATTCACGCGCGATGGCTTATTATTATAAGCGTATTTCATGTATAACTTTGGTGTTTCTATACCGATTTATATGATTCTTTTTACGGTTTCGTAGCCGAATGGCAAAAAACGGAATCTTTATAGTTTCGACATGTCTGTCCGTCTGTCTGTCTGTCCGTCCGTCCGTCTGTCACAGCAATTTTATTCCGAAACTATTAGGACTATACATGTGAAACTTGATAGGTAGATGTATTCTGTAAACCGCTTTCCGATTTTGAGAAAAAAAAATTAAAAAATATTTAAAATAAAGGGGGCTCCCCATACATGGAACTAAACCTGAAAATATTTTTTTTCATGAAATCGATGCATGTGTGGTATGTATAGACAGTTCTTTAAAAACGACATCGGGGTTTCTAAAACCACTTTTCCATAAAGTCAATCGTTTAAAAGATATAAGCTTCCAAAGTGGTAAAATGTGTGTGTGACGGACACAACCTCTAACTTCTATAATAATGGAGTGAAAAATCTAAAAAAAAATAGGTCTGTAGATCTTAATATAAACTTTCAACCAAAATTAGTTTGAACGAAATCAGTTCAGCAGTTTTTGAGATACAGCATATTTTCTAAAACCGCAAATATAACTTTGTAATTCATACAAACACTATGAAAAACAAATTTATTCGGCGCAGTTGTCAAAAATGTAAAAAAGCCAGTTTTAAGAAATTTGTAAGGTTTTTTTTTTTAAACAAATTTATTTGGCGCAGTTGTAAAAATGTAAATAAGCTAGTTTTAAGAAAGGACATGGCCAATTTTACTATGGACGTCGGCATAGTTATCGAATTTAGTGTACACCAATGATTTTTGGTGTTTTATATTCGTGAATATTGACTCATTAAATTGCTATAAATAAAAAACTCAGAAATCTTGGCATTACACCAGACTAGACAAAAAACAGTTACAGTAAACCTTTTAATCAGATCGCTAGCAATAAGGTGTTTAGATTATAATTTCGCTATTAAACACTTAACGGCGCTTTAAAATAGCGAACAGTTGTGAATTATTGCGTATAACTGATATAGTTTTAGTATTTAACTAATAAACAAAGTAAGGATTTTAAACTGAATATTGACTAACATTTTATTAAACTGAGTAATAGTCTCAAAAAATGTGACAATAATAATAAACATTAACATAACATCGCGCCTGTATTCCCCGAAGGGTTGGGCAGAGGTGTACCTATAGTACACCCAGATTTCACCAGTTATTTTGAGTACCATTTAATAGGGGGCGAGTCTGTTTCTATTAACCAGACACAAATCTAGACTCCGGGCTGCTACTGAGAAATTCCTGATGAATAAACCCAATATCACTTTGCTCGACCTGGGAATCGAACTCAGGACCTCATGCTCAGCAGTAGCGCTTGCGACCATTAGACCAACGAGGGAAACACAGAATAAAACAAAGGAGTAAAAATTATTATTTATTTACTTATTAGAGAAAATAAACAAAAATATTTTGACATATTATAATTATTATATCTTAAATGCTTACGAAGATAATATACATTAGAGCAATGCAGCGATAGTGTTAATAAAGAGACCTAGGGAGGTCAATCAACCAGCTTGGATAGAACAGAGCATTTTTAATTCACCAATACACTAACCTGGATTAAGTGTAAATATAGGGCTTCAGTAATTACATAAATAACTGCTTTAAACATAACCAGACTTGTTAAAAAAAATACAATCATAGATTTATTTATTATTATTTTATAATTGTGATTACTGTTCCGTGAAAGAATTTCCTAAACATTTTCAAAGTTCAAAATATTAGCTTTTGACTTCATAATATTAATTGTCTTCTATATGGATAGCACTAAATGTAGAATGTGTCTCATTCATTTGAGGTAATAAATGCCATTGATCGCTGTACAAATGTGTTTCACACACTCTACAGCTGCGAGGAACATAGAAACTATGTTCCTGCAAAAGCATTCTTTTGAGGGATTGGGGACCAAATGTACCATTCTGTTTCTGCATTGTTGAAATATACTGTGAACAGATGTAATCGAAGCTCGCTTGTAATTAGGTAATGATATGGTATTACTTTCCCATGGCCCTCTTTGAACAGGCGGCAACGGTGGTGGCTCTGGTGGGCTAACAACTTGGCTAACATTAGGGGCTGCTGCATCATTATCCAAAGCCAATTCTTGCATGTCTCGTGATGAGTCATGCACTGCCTGTCTATTTGCTCGCATCCAACACACATGGCAAACATAGTTGTTTCTTGAAGGCTGAAAATAAACCACAGTTAGAATAAACACAATAATAAATTAATTCAATCATTAGATAATTCTTATGTTTATATAATTTTTAGTAACAAGGGTATCTTTTTAAATATCTCTTTATGTTTTCAAGTACTATGTTATCGTAAAATGAGCAGTACTATGTTACACATGCCTACTTTAGGCAAGTATATTATGTTAAAGATGAAAAATACATAAAACGCAGATATAACAATCATACATACATAGTATGAAAGCTCATTTTTTTATAGATTTATACAACTAGGTATTTATAATAATGAAAAACAAAATGCTTACCACATAATTAGTATTTTGTGATAATAGAACAGCCAGCAACGGAAAACCATGTTATGCCCCAGTAGTCTCTCTTGTTCACCAGTTTCGATGTTTAATAATAATAAGCATGGATGACAAATAAATGTATCAAGAGGCAACTGAAAATAAGATGCACTGTAAGATTTCGCATACCAGAACTATATAAAAATAAATCAGGTTAAGTTTTTTCTAGTCCAACTTCTTACCTGGGTTGGGCATTGGTTATCCAACGCGAGTCTTGTTTGATTGTGTGCAGAAAGCGAGGATATGAGATGCCTCTGCAACCTTTGCATGGCTATTCCGCAGTTGATGCACCTCATATTGATCCACAAAACAAATCCACAACGCAATGTAAATCAGAGTCCAGTATTAATAGCAAGGTAATCGGGTGGTGGAAGGTATCAGTACGTTGAAATAAGCAGGGGTCAAAAATATTAGAAAATAATCGCAAAAACAAACACAGGACGCAATGTAGAATCTGCAATTAATATGTATCATCTATGATCTGATTCTGCAATAACATAATATTGACATTTGACATAGACAATGACACATTGTCAAACAAGTAACGCGTTCCGTTTTCCGATTTTTTTTTGTGTGAAATATTTAAAAACTGTCTTACGCATCAACATTATGAAAAGATAATTTTATTAAATGCCAAAAATACCAACAAAGACAGTTTCGTATAAATAAAATGTTTTTAATAATAGCGTTTTGTCGTCCATATCACACGTCTATGTGATATATGCAAGTAGTATGCTTGATGTGGAACACCCATTATTATATTTATCTTACTCTATGGTCCATTATGGCGAACGTTGACAAATGGTACTTTGAATTCATCTTGATTACTAATTATTTTGAAATAAACACTGACGAGATCAGAGAGGTTAAGAACTACGTATTAAATCATTTTTCTATTTTTAATATACAATATTATTTACTATGTATGTGTACATGGAATGTACTTTTTTGTCCATGTCATTTTTTTTTCGTCAAATAAATTTGCATATTATATTATAGTTACTACGGAACCCTTCATGGGCGAGTCTGACTCGCACTTGGCCAATTTTTTTATGGAATAGTTAATAATGTTAACTTTTTCAATTAGGGGTGACTGAGAGTGTTATAAACGTAAGAGTAGACAAATATTATAATCAGAAAGCTTCGAACTGCTAAGCTATCGGGAGTTACACGTGTTATTGTGAGTCAACCATAAAAGTTAGACATATGCTGTCGTGGGATATTTTTTATATAATTTTAAGGAGAACATTTCCGTCATGAAATGATTTGTGTAGCTTTAACCATTAAGGTTGCACACGCGACGGAAGCTTAAAAAATGGAGTAACTTCTCCCGTTTTCCCAACATTTCCCTTCACTGCTCTGCTCCTATTGATTGTAGCGTGATGAAAAGTATACTATAACCCGCTCAGGAATATGAAAAATAATTGTACCAAGTTTCGTTAAAATCCGTCGAGTAGTTTTTGTTTCTATAACGGTTATACAGACAGACAGACAGACAAAAATTTTACTGATTGCATTTTTGGCATCAGTATCGATCCATAATCACCCCCTGATAGTTATTTTGGAAATATATTTCATGTACAGAATTGACCTCTCTACAGATTTATTATAAGTATAGATAGCTGTGCCCGCGACTCCGTCAGCGTGTAACTCAATACTCAATACTCAATACTCAATTCTTTATTGCATTCCACAATGTAGGCTTAGGTGGTAAACAAATTTTTTTGGAGACAATCGTGGACCCTGACGGGCACAGCAAAAGTAAGATGTGTGGAGAGGACTTATCATTTAAGTATCTTATAATCTAAATTATTCTAAAAACTTAAACATTAAAATTACTAAAAACATTATTTTCTCTTGTGTGTTATTAAGTTAATGTATTGGTAATATTATTTAGATCACGTTCATATGAGGCTTAAGTACCTATAGAACGAAAATACTTCAGCGCAAAGTTTCCGGGTAAACTATGTTGAAAGTTGATCCGTCCGGCACGTGAACATAAAGATTTCTAGAACTGCTAACCCGGGAAAGAGCGACGTACAACTGACCATGCGAGAAACAACTGACACCGAGATCTACTCCAGCAACACGAAAAGTCTGCCCTTGAGCCTTATTAATTGTCATTGCATAACACACCGATACTGGGAATTGCGTTCTTTTAAATTGGAAAGGAAAATTATTTGGTATTATGGGAATTCTGGGAATAAAGACAGTTTCTCCTGCACCGCAACCTGTTAAAATTTGAGCCTCGATTATATTTTGTTGCAACTGGGTTACTTTTAGCCGAGTTCCATTGCAAAGTTGTGGTGGTTTTAAATTTCGCAGCAGAATAATAATCAGAAAGCTTCGAACTGCTAAGCTATCGGGAGTTATACGTGTTATTGTGAGTCAACCATAAAAGATAGATATATGCTGTCGTGGGATATTTTTTATATAATTTTAAGGAGAACATTTCAGTCATAAATGATTTCTGTATAGCTTTAACCATTAAGGTTGCACTCGCGACGGAAGCTTAAAAAATGGAGTAACTTCTCCCGTTTTCCCAACATTTCCCTTCACTGCTCTGCTCCTATTGATTGTAGCGTGATGAAAAGTATACTATAACCAGCTCAGGAGTATGAAAAATAATTGTACCAAGTTTCGTTAAAATCCGTCGAGTAGTTTTTGTTTCTATAACGGTTATACAGACAGACAGACAGACAAAAATTTTACTGATTGCATTTTTGGCATCAGTATCGATCCCTAATCACCCCCTGATAGCTATTTTGTAAATATATTTAATGTACAGAATTGACCTCTCTACAGATTTATTATAAGTAGGTATAGATGACTTGATTTTAGGTTTCCATATTTCCCAATTCTATCGAAATTCGGGCTGTTCAAAAATATCATCTTTGTGTACCTGATCTCTTTTTAAGGTTAAAAAACGAAACTCTTACAAAAACGTCACGTCTGTCTGTCTGTCCGTCCTAACCTATATCACAACCATTTTATTCCGAAACTATTAGGACTACACTTTTTAAAGTTGGTAGGGAGACGTATTCTGTGAAGCGCTTTATGATTTTAATTCTAGTCTTCAAAAATTTTTCGTGAACTCTCCACGCCTAAATGGAATTGGAACTAAAAAATTCAATTCAAGCGCGACGAATGGATAACCTCCTCCTTTTTCAGAAATCGGTTAAGAAAAATCATCAAACTTATACGTGCGTCTTTAAATGACATTGTGGTTCCTTAAACCATTTTTTTTGAAAGTCAATCGTTTCATAGATAGACACTTCCAAAATGGTAAAATTACTACTCACCATAATATTTTCCCTCCTTTCTCAATGATATCTACATTTTATTATTATAATTAGGTATGTTTTTGGTGTTGTACCTATGCAGATATAAAAAATCAGCATATAGAAATAGGTTTGAATGTGATATAGTCAGCAGTTTTTGAGACATAACACATTTTCAAAAACCACAAATATAACTTTGCCACTCATAAAAACACTATGAAAATCAAAGTTATTTTGTGTAGCTACTACGGAACGCACTTCGCCAATTTTTTTTATATTTAATTAACATACATTGAATTCATTAACAACATTTAAACTATAAAACGACTTAATCTCGGCGAAAACAGATCTCCGCTAGGTTGTCTAATCGCGAAATACAGAGATGGCCGAGCCAGAAAGTGTGATTCAGGGCTTGGCCACCAATGTAACCCTATGTGTTTTAAGCCACGGAATGACTAATTCTGAAACTTGGTGGCTAATTAATGACTATATTTAGGCAAAAACAGGTCTCCGCTAGGTCCTCTAGATATCGAGATACAAAGGTCGCCGAGCCAGAAAGCATACTTTCTCGCTTAGCAATCAATGTACCCCTGTCTTTTAAACGGCACACCAATTAATTCTGATATTTAGCGACTAATTTCGACTAATGAAAGACTAAATCTAGGTGTGATAAGATTGGAGATATGGATCCAATCTAATCACACCGTGACCAAGCCAGGAAGTGTCACTCATATCTTTCAAGAAATGCGGGAGTAAATATGCTTGTGTGGAGTGGGTTCACGGTAGGGATGTTAGGGAGCTCCGTAACCGTAACCGAAACTTTCGGATATCCGATATAATAAATTATCCGTAACTGTAACCGAATCCAAAATTAATGTTTCGGATAATATCGGATAGGGGCGGAGCCTAATTGAGACACGTTATGACAAGTTGTTATATGCCATTACATTTAGTACCGGGGAATGTTGCATTACACCATGACTGCAAACATGACGCGTAATGAAGCACCACACGATGGTTATTGTAATGAAATTCTCGCGTTATAAAATGTAATACATCATTACATGAGATGAGATAGCGCGTTATGGTATGATGTATCTATTTGTATTTTACTTTTCAAATTCCTTAAAAATCTAATATTCGTAACCGAAATTATCCGAAACTAACGGATAATCCGAAATAATTTCATATCCGTATCCTTATCCGTATCCAGTATAATAATCATTCCTATATCCGTATCCAATCCGTATCCGAAATTTCATATCCATAACATCCCTGGTTCACAGCAATAGCGTAATCATGTAATGGGTGTAGTTGCCTAGGTATATCCTAATGGCAAGGCTGACATCTTAGGCATTGGGCTATTCTCGGTATTGATATTGGCTGTTGTTGCAGAGTAAACTAGGAATTTAGGAAATATAAATAAAATAAAAACTCCATTTTCAACTATATTTTATTATAAAATCACAAAGAATAAATCTAGAATTCAATAGGGTAGTCACTTAGATATTAATATTGTTGTATATATTTATAATTCATATAACTGTTTTACATAATGTAGTTTAGTGAGCGCCCGGCCTCTCAGACGGACCGGACGCGATTCATAAAATTAATTTTCACAAAACAATCATCAAAATATGTTTTATCTTGAAATATAGCTCGTTAAAGCTTGCCATTTTGATTTTAAACGTGTATTATTTATAAGAGATAAAACGTTAGTTAAGTTGAAAGGAAAAATATTATTATATCCCTGTTATTTTTCCCAACGATTGGTCTTTGGCATATTGAATTAAGACTAATTAATATTGACATGTTCAAATTGTTTCAGCAAGTCTTACTACGATAGTGAACAAAACTAGATGTGCTTCCCAAGAGACTGTTGAGATAAACGTTACTCGAACGATTGTTTACATCTATTTAACTAGTTTAACTTTACACACAACCCTTTAATTTGCACACCTTTATTTAATTCTTTTAATGAAACAACTCAAATAACATTATTAAATTAAGAGAAAACCAAGGCAGGTAGTAACAGTGATACTTTCTAAGAAGGGTTCTCGATAAGTTAGGTAGGTATATAATTAACTAGAGCGACTACTGAAATTAAGGTAGGATATTTAACTAGTAAATCTTAAAGTAATGATTATGTTAATCTTTACTATAGATCCTATTAATTTAATTTGTAATTATTAACATAGTCGTGTATAATATTTACATTCTCAGATTAATTTAACATGCGTGTAGCTGCCACTTTCCGCACTCTGCTCTCAAACAATTAATTTAATTACATTCAATACAATGTCGCTGGTGGGCCCTCTCCTGCTGTCACTCGGCTCTCATCACAAAGTGGCAGCACACAATAATTTCGCTAATAACTTTTCATTACGGAATGGTTCAGTTCTTTCCACACAGTTAGGAATAAGGGACGTGGCACGGACACAAAATAACCGCCTCGGGCGATCAAATACCACGGGCAGCGCTATAATTTTAATTCACATTATACCCTGTGCGAAATACTATATTCCACTTGATAATATTATATAAAACATAATTATCATTGGCAATATTTTAAGTCCCTTACTCCCTTTACAATTCAACTAAACAACTTGTTTTTATTTCACCTAAATATTTTTTCTCAAGTTGAAAAAAGGGTAGAGAATTTTTATTCACAAGTTATATAAATATACCGAAGCGTAATAGATATACTTTAAAATGTAGTCGAGTGTAGTTTTCGCCAGGATAGTAATAATTAAGTTCTATAAGTACGAATATGTCTAGAATACCAATTGTGTACTAATGTACATCATCTCATTATATTGATCCCCTTTAACATTTATAAGTTTTATTTACAATTAGTTTCTTGAAACTTCTTCAGGTGGTCTGAAATAAAGGGATTAAATTATAACAACAGACTTTAATGAAAACCGAACTGAATGAGGCAGTGAGTGAGTGAACTGAACTGTGTGCTCGTTACTCCGCCCGCTGTCGTATCGTATCGTAGACAATTGGTATGGAAATTGAAATAAAAAAGGGATTTAAGGTAGAAAGGGAAAGGATTGAAAATAAAGAACAAAAAGTATCAATGATAATAATAGTTTAATTATGAAATTAAAAATAAAGAGTGAAATTAACCACACAAAAGGCTTAAAATTAAAAATAAGAAGACGACGACACGTTAACGTTACATGCAGCGTGGAGCGGTCGTCGAGAGGTGGAAGGAAGTCAGACAACATCGAAGCAGAATATCGAGGAGCATGACAGGTTATCATAATGCGCCTTAGCCAAAGTTCTATTTATTGATATGTTGGCCTTTATTCATATCATTATGAAATACTAAATACAGCTAATATATGTATGTAGTAGAGATAAATATTATAAAGCGCAATAAAATATAAGCATATTCAGTATGATATGCGGAGATATGTATGGAACGCAAGAGATACATACAAGTACACGATAACGCACAGTATAGCATGACGTGAAGACGCGCGCACTAACTAGTCTCATCGCGCGGGTGGATATCAATTAACACATTCGAAAACAACTTTCACATAATTTTTCAACGCATAACTTTAACTAACAAATTGAAACAATGTTCACTTACAATGAATAAAATTGCATATATTGCGCTTAATAAAACTCTCAAATATAATTTAACTGTAACATTTTCATCAACTTTTCAATAAATGTTAAGATTACTTCAATTACCTTTTACCTAAAATAATCTGTATTGACTTTAAATTTGGCATCTCATCCTAAACACTGATCTATTTATTTATTTTTTAATAATATTACCATTAAAATCTAGATATTTAAAATACTTCTCTAAACACATAAATTCCTATAATTATCTATTAGTCAATACCAATGTTATTGAGAAAATTTTAGGCCTGAAAACGCTACACACACAGTAAATAGTAATCGAGCATGTCTACGAATGTATTGAGCACAAGCGACTGATAACTTGTAGGAGCCGTGAGCTGTCGCTGTGTGTAGCGTTCTACGCTGAGTACAGTGGATATGTAATCTCCTCTTTGTGATTCTTTTTAATTAAATACATAATAATTATACAATTATTATTAAAATTACAAATGCGATTACCGCCGCTCTCACGTCACTCGACCACCAATCCTCATTTCAAAACACAGGCACAGAATCCTGCGCCGTATAGAAAAACATTTTCAAAAACGTGCAAAATATCACCACACCCTGGTCACCTAACATTATCTAAACCAAATACTACTGTTACGTTCTTATTATACGTAGGTACTGATTAATACAATTGTATGATTAAATTTTTCTATTGAACCTTACATCGTAATGACAATCTAATATTTTTTCAGTTTAATCATCTTACTAAGCTCTATCTTTATTTCTTATGTATGTTACGTGATGTATATTATACATTTCATAATAGTGTAAATATGTGATTTTTATAACTTCACAAATGTTTTCTAAAATAAAAGTTCAATTTTTAGCTTTTTTTTTGGGACTATTTTTGACAATGGGATATGTTCAAAGTAATGGAATTGTTAAGACTGCCTGATGTGGTATAACGTGCATACAGTTCCGTCGCGTTTTCGGGTCGCGGTGTTGACTCTTATGATTCGATCAATGTACACCTCGCACCGTAACGCTGTATTATCCTACAATATACATTCCCTTTTTCTATCCTAATTGAGTACCGACCGTGTCATCGGCGAGATATGTAATGCATGGGTCGACAGTGACTTATAATATTAATTAACATGCCAGCCGGCTCGCGTCAGTATCTACTCGTCATATTCAGGTATCTGTTTCACGCATGCTTTGCCTAATCACATAATCTGGACGTGTAACTGAACACTTAAACTGGTCCTAACGGTAGCGTGGCTCTCGGCAAACCTCTACCAACAAATTCATTACCATATACATCTCTTTACAAAAGCTTTCCTACCAGACTTTAAATATTTTGAGACGAATTCATAAGATTTTGATAACGTAATCACTTAATTCACAAACTTAATCTCTTTTGCATTGGACTAGACATATTTTTTTAATTAATTTAAGAAGGCAAAGATGTGTGAAATCCAATCGAGAGCTTAGCGAAATCCGAAATGTGAGAAGCTGGAGCGTGTCTATATACAAAACGAAGTTCGAGAAGGACAGTTCATTAACTAAAATACTGTTCAATGAAGTTATTGTGACCTAGTGTAAATACTGTTGATTAAATATGTCGTAGAGCAAAATCAGATCTGGCTAATACTTGATAGACCGTCGCCGCAACTCCACTGTAGTGTGGCAATGCACGCAATAGTGAACATTATGCTAAACATGACCGCGACTATAGGCCACATTGCGGTGCTTCCCACCGCTCACAAATAAATAATTATCTAAAATTAACCACTTAGTGAAACGTATGCACGAGCATTTATATATGTTGTAGCTACCATTAATATAAATTAACATCAAAATAAATGCATCATGTCACTATTATGTAACTGAACATAACGTTTAAATAGTGATATACAACTAGATGCTTAGCGATAAGAGTTGTGATTACACTAGCTAATCGTCAATAACTATGTTGAAGTAAAGAACAGACAATATTCTCCTAACAAGGAAACAAGAATGGAAGCAAGGCCACCTACCACCGGTGACAGGACGCGGTTACATCTAAAATATATTATTAAAATTATCTCTAAAACTAATATTGCACACACATACACATTTCTAAACATAACATTCCATTAATCAAATAAGAAAAAAATGTGTATGCGTACAAAACTATATTTACTTACAAAGAAATGCAATAATAGTAATTGTGCATATTAAAATAGACAATAAAATATATGTATGTATAAAATACAATTTAATAGTAATAACTGCAAATTAATGATGTGACCAAGAGATATTTTAACAATGTGCTATTAATGTGATGAATATAAAACTGTTAGGTGGTACATACACTGGCGGCTATCGCACTGGGGACTGCGAACGAGCAATGTTTCACATTGCGAGTCTCAGGGACACGCGTCCCACGCACTCCTCACTAGCGCAATCTAATTGCAAAACATACCATCCTGCTAATCAATTACAACAAAATCATATATTGTAATAACCGGGAAACATTACCAGTTTATAAAAATAAAATAAATCGATATACTTATTCAAAATATGGAATGAATATCACACAAAATATAATTCCTCTCTACGTTAATACGTTCGTTTAGAACCGTATCGAAAATACAGTAGATATAAGCGGCGTTCGACTGTGACGATAGTATCTTAGATTAGATGTACAGTAACAGTAAACGTACGTATTTATTAAGAAAATAGAATAGCACTTAATATCTAGTGATCCGTGTAAGCGTAATACAGATATATTTTAATTTCAGTCGAGGGAAATTCTCGATTTGTGTGAGAGGTACGATGTTGGTCAGTCGCGACTGGCGCTTGTGTGATATTCTCGCGCGGACTTAGATCGAGGACTTGGAGAAGGAGACCCGCAGGTGGTTGGACTCGGACAGCTGGTAGTTGTGCATCTTGATGAGAGCCGCCACCGCGTCGTCGATCGACGGCAACTGCACCAACGCCATTTTGCGGTCCTTCCTGGAATTCACACATTCATAATTATTTATTAATTTATTAACTTATATTATTTTTTGTATATGAATGTGTATAACTATTTAATATGGAATCTGGACATTAAAACTAAACTAATACTAAATTGACAAGAAGAAGGAATTTTGACTAAGAATGATTTTAAATTTATATAATTTATAACTTTTTTAACTTTGTAAATGCCTATTTTAGTTATTCTTTTGATATTTGTTATTACTCTCATCACCTATATGAAATATTTGTACGCCGATGCTGACGGCTAAACATGATGGTCCCAAACAAAATAATATCTTGCATGCTTTTGTATGTAGGTATACCATGTTTAAACAAATAAAGATCTGTCTCTCTCTCTCTCTAAGCCATACTTAACACTACCTTTACAGTCTTAAACCTAACACAACAGTGTGGCTATCAGTTATATTTACATAAAAATTAATTAAAGTTAAACAATATATATATATAAGATTAACAACATTAAATTTAAAAAAAAAACACTCCTTATTACAATAATTACAATAAAAAATAACCATAAAACTTTTCAAATCAAAGGGTTGTTCTATGTGATGCAAAGGAAATACCCTGACTCCTAAACTAGGTAAATTCCTGTGACTTAGGAGTCAGCGATTCCTCGAAAAATATAGTAACAATATGTTTATACTTAGTTAGGACATTTAAATATGAAGCAAATGGTGAGAGACACAAAAAGTGCAAAAAATTAGTAATAGTAGTTAAGTTATAGGAAATACAAATTAAACTATTATATTAACACGTTGAACGCCAACGCGGTCAGTGCTGACCGACAGTGAGCTTTCTCTTTAGGCCAAGCAAAAATCACAATTCTATGCAAATTTATCTATTTATTCTATCCAAGTTTCTATCCCAATGTCTAAATGTATATTGTCATTAACAAAAGTCAACTTTAGTCATTAATTTTGGAGATATTAAACGTCGGTCACCACTGACTGACGTGGCCCGAACGGCAAGTCTAGTTGTCGGCCATCACTGACCGACGCGGCCTGAACGAGCAGATGCATTTTTTCATGGCGTTGAACGTGTTAAAAGAGCTCGAAGATAATAAAAACAGCCGCACGAGTGAATCGTCAAAGTTAAGGAACGTTTGGCGAAGACTGTTAACGTATCTCGATACGTTAACAGTCTTCCTCCATACCTCGGAAAGCAAGTTATCGGATAGTCCCGGCTGTTATTTATACATCTTTGACAGTCGTTAAAGGTTGTCAGAAGCCAGAAAATCTGACACCAGTCTTGCCAAGGAGTCATGTAAAGCCTGCAATACATGTTGGCCGAGCGTAGGCCAACGCGAGGGTTGGCAAATAGGTACAAGGCAAGAAATAATGTCCACACGTTCGACAAGTTCGTCGAACGCCAATGCAGACGACCAATGTAGAAGAAGGTCTGTAGAGCTGCCTACACGTTGGCCGAGCGCAGGCGAGCGCCTTTGATTTGTGACCAAAAACCGACACCGATCCGAAGTGAGGCAAGTGATCACGAGCAACGGCGAGCGAAGACAAGTTGCATCAAATGAGCTCTATACACGTTGGCGCCGGCCTCCACTCGGCCAACTACGTAAGTGACACCGAGCGATAGCAAGACAAGGCAAATATACTGTCTACATGTTGGTATTGGCCTTCACTCGACAACGCTCGGCCAACATGTATTGCAGGCTTTACCCAGCTACTGGGTTGTGGAGGTCAGTTAGACAGTCGCTCCATGTAAAACACTGGTACTCAGCTTCATTGGGTTAGACTGGTAGCAACAAAGTTGGAAAAAGGCTACAAAATGTGTGCAAACTCAAATATAAAAACGAACTTACGGGAAGAACTTGAAAGCTTTAATCGTGAATCCTCGCTTGGTGAAAGCTTCTTTGATATCGTCTTCAGACACTGTAGCTCTGTAAACAAATAACAACATCAAATAAAAGCAATTGGAATTTCTAGAGAAACATCTTAATACTTTTACTAGGATGAATTATAAGGGTTTTAAAATTGTAGGAAACTTACGGAATGTTGGACAGGTGAAGAGTCGCGCTTGGTGGGTAGATGTTCTGGTAGTTTTTGCTGCCCGGCTTCTTGAATCTATGCAGCGGGCTCTGGGAGTAATCCCTGAAAAATACACGGAAAATACACTTTGACGCAAAAATAAGAATTGTTTGTCAGGTCGGAACTTACGGACTAACTGACAAAGGCTTACACTGACAGGACGGATCTACTCAAATCTGTGTGGTTTTTACCTCAAAAGGCCATTTTAGACTAATCTGCATTAAACTCATAAACTATTGTGAATATGTGAACTATGTAGGTGGTTTTATTTGAGTTAAATATGATTGTCTGGCAGTTTTAGTGCTTTTTGCGGCCTACCCAAATGTTCTTCCCTTGGTATTATTCGTCAAATCGTTAAGCTTCTTGTTCTAAGTTGAGCTATACGTAATCTGACAAATGCTTGCTCTGTATGGACAGTCCCACTCAAATCTGTGAGCATCTTTCCTCAAAAGATCGCTTTAGACGGTAACCTACAAGGTTCCCATATATTTTAACCAGTATGGATTGTATGGACTTTAAAAGAGACGGACCCCTGAGTTTGTTTCGGTGTTTCTTCTCAGGGTAGTCAGTTATGAAACACCGGCCTCATTTAGTTTAAATTTACGAAAATAAAATTGTTATTCAACAACCAATTTGCAAAATAAAGATCATTTAACAAATAAGTACTGGTTTCCGTAGCGCGTTTCGTGCTACGCCGCGTAGCGAAACGCCTACGCACGTAGCAATGACAATGTAGCACTGCGATATATGGGTTTCGTATATAGGCAGGATAAATATTTCTACGACAGAACTAAGACGTTAGGACAAAAGTCAAGCTTGTCGTTTCCTAAATATGTAGTGGTTTTTATGCTATCTTTGTTCGAATTTAAGAATATATAACTACTAACTATTTTTAGAGAGAGAGACAGACGGAATCCTTTTAATACCGTGAAGGTATAGTAGCAGTGGACCATAACTTAATATTTACAATTTATACCTACTAGTATAATTTCGGGCTCTTTGAATATTGTAATAATACAAATATCGGACACAAAATGGGATCACTGAGTCAAGCTCTGATTCAGACCGAGTGATGTAGGTTTAAAGGTCGTGTCAATCAGTTTTCTAACGTGCCTACTGGAAACTGACGCACCAAATAGAACATTTTTATATTTGTGTACCACATTGGTGTAAGTCCAATTATAAAATAAAAACAATTAAAGTAACCGATCTGTAAAAACAGATTTTAGAAAGTGCAATTGTGCATTTCGACACGCCCTATCAACAATGTAGGATCTGAAAATATGCAACTTTCCAGCAGAGCAGTTTAAAGTTTAAAAGCATGATAAAAATGTTATTTTATGGATTACGATTTTGAATTTTCGAATGAGTGTCATATATCCAATATCCATATATATAATCGTAATCCATAAAATAACATTTTTATCATGCTTTTAAACTTTAAACTGATCTGCTGGAAAGTTGCATATTTTCAGATCCTACATTGTTGATAGGGCGTGTCGATTTGTTGTGTTACATGTTGTATGCAGGTCTGAGAGGAGCTCGTGACTAAATAATAACGTTAAGCAACGCTTGACGAGGTCGAAATGTGGATGGGTGACCATCTTAACATATCGAGATTCCTCTGTGCCTCGGAAAACACGCCGATCCGTTGGTACCCGCTGTCAGTTGCAGGCGCGTGCACAGGATTATGACAGGGTATGCGGCGGAGTAATCGGTCACAAAAACTTTTTCTTTTATAGATTTTTAGCTTAGCCACAGCCACGCATCGCCACCATGCTTCGATGTGTGGCTGTGGCTATGCTAAAAATCTATAAAAGAAAAAGTTTTTGTGACCGATTACTCCGCTGTCATAATCCTGTGCACGCGCCTGGTCAGTTGTACATCTTTGGCAGTCATTACCATGACTGTTAAAGATCTGTCTTGCAAAGGGATATTGTGTTACTTAGCTATTGGGTTGTCGAGGTCAGATAGGTAGGCGTTCTATGTAAAACAATAGTACTCAGTTGCTTCCCGGTAGAGTGGAAGCCGAAACCCAACACAGCTGTGAAAGGGCTACGCAGTTGACGATGATGTTGTATACAGGTTGGATCATGATATATTATCTTGCATATTTCATACACCGTGGCTTTTTATACGTCTAACAACGGCAGCCGACTTCATGTATCCAATGACTAGTAAAGGTTTATAAAAAAAAAAGATATTTATGAAGTTTGAATAATTTAAAAATTTAAATATCATTCATTATTATGACGCACGCCGTATTTAGAAACAACTTGTTCCGAGCCTTGTATCAATGGAGCGGCGTGGGCGCGGCGTCTTTATCAGAGTTCATTCACCCTAACGCAAAACGTATTCTGCGTGAATTTCTGAATGAACTAAAATATTTTTCTTTTATAATATCTTAATTAATGAAAAAAAAAATAGAATCAAGCCTAGAGGTACTTTATGTCGAATACATTGAGTGGGCCTACTTTGTAAGACAATTAAAAAGTCACCATGTATATCTATCATCAGTCACGTACAGTGTAGTACCCAACTGATATGGCTTGCAGACCTGCGCAAACAACGAATTTTCAAAGCGCGGGAAATGCTAATGACCAATCGTCACGCTCCGCGCTCTTCCATTGCTCTGCAGCTGCCGCCATGTTAGAAGAGCTGCAGTGTACTATGAACCTTATAGTTGTGATCTCAGGTTGATTATAAGTTAAGCATTCTGTCGTTATCTTCGGGCCATACTTTCTTTTCTGCGCGAACGAAGATTCACGACGCGCCTTATGAGTTGGGTACCACTGTACAGAATTTCTACTTCTAGATATTCACCTTGTAAGTCCAGCGTCGGGCTGTCCCTCTTTCGGCAGTTGCACGGTCTGGTGCTTGCTAAGCATCACACGCATGGCCTTGCCGAACACGCGCAACTTGTCCATGTGGGTCATAGCTGTTAGAAGATTACATGTTATTTCAATGTGTTTCAATAGTGGGTAAGAATATTTATGGCCGTATCCTGTATTTGATCTATACATATAAATAATATTGAAGTCTGTTCTTCATTTCAAAATAACTGTTTTCTGAACAGCTTGCACTAAAACTTGAACAAATTTTTTAGAAATTTAGCCAAGTCGATCTGTCTGTCTGGGTTAATCTCTGCAACAGCTGAACTGATTTAAATAGAAGTTTCACTAGCAGGTAGAGGCAACATATAATTATGTATTTTATCCTCGGATTCCCACGGGATCGGGATTTACGCGGGAAAAGTATCACTCATGAACAAAGTCGCGGGCACAGCGACTCACGGTATACAATAAAATTAAATGCTTAAATAAAAATGGATTTTTGAAATAAGGTCTACGTAAAAGTATTAAAAAATCCCAAGTAAGCCCATTTTGAAGCAATCTATTGCTGTTGATTGTATCAAATCTATGATTTAACTTAAATTTAAAGACCAACGACAAAAGACAGCCTGATTCTTTTTTGTTCAGGCTTGTAATTTTGAAAATATGACAGTTCTATGACATAGACAGGTACTTTTATTCTTTATTTTATACCAAATGACGTCAGTGACTTCATATGAGTACATTTCGGATCCAAACAAATACTTCATACTTCATAGAGTTTCTATCTCCCATTTAAGTTGAAGTTTGCAAAAATCCCGCCAATGCATGCATCTATGTATGTACATATTCTAAGTTTAGCCCTTCTAGACTAAATAGGTAATATGCAAAGACAACTGACAGGTATTGAACATTAAAACTTCCATAACTTAAAATATTTTTATAGTCACTAATATATAATATCTACTTATGAACAATATATCAATCCGTACTTGGCCAACTAATAAGTTGCTAATAAGCAAACGTTAATGAATAAGACCGTAAGTAGCAAGTAAACAACGACACTTCATGTTACAAGAAAAACAAACCACAGCAAAGAGGAGGACCATAGACTCATAATCCTAAATAAATATACTCTCTGTAAAGTGAATTCGACCTTAGATGTGTGAAGATAGGGTTTATAATGATTTACGTACCTAGATGAGCCTGATGTGGTTCGGCCATCTGGATGAGGGCAGAATCTTTCTTGTTGTATAGTATCTTCACCCGTTGCACATCACCATACACGCCTATACGCAAACAAAAGTCTTACAAACACGTAATGAGATCATTCTCATATTTAATCTAAAAGTAAGTATCCTTTTTTGTGTAGAGTGTGTCTTGTTATTTTACAAATGTATTGTTTAGAACATATTTGAGTGAGAGAAACACAGTCTAACAATAGGATTATTCGCTGTCAATGTTGTCTAGAGTATGCCTATAACTAAGCTACTACATTGAACACGGTTTCTTTAAAGTACACAGCATATTTTAGTATAACGGCTTGTAATATATAATGTCGTGAAACGGGACAGTCGGAAAATACAAGAAGAAACAACTCCAAGCTCTAAATTGGTCACGTTAAGCTTTCGATTAATGCTTTAGCGGTTAACAGCACCGGCCGTGTACTGGCGCGCTGTGTTAAAGCAAATTACTGCAAACAATTATTCACTTCTACTCACTATACAACTGGCGAAGGGTTCTTAAACTCTCGTTTGCTAATAGTTAACGCACCTCTCGTTTATAAAAAGCTCTTGACAGCGATTACCATGTTTGTGGTGTCGCTGTGCGGATACCGATATTCAGGTAGGTATAGTTACTAATACTAGGTAACTCAATCAAAACATTATAAAAATAAAATAAGGACTAGGACGTCATCGTCACATTGAGATGCGTATTTCGCTGTACCGTATCTAGTTTGAAACTGACAGCCCACAAAGAAAACAAAACTGAAATGAAGACAACACTGGGTAAACAATAGACGGTCTAACTAACTTAGCTACGACTAGGGTGTCTGAAACACAAATTGTCATACGAGTTAATAAAGCGTTTAGAATTTAGATTCGGTAGTGTTATCAAGCAAAGCTTCGACAAGTGGTCGGATGCGGTTATAAGTACAGAAGTCGAGAATGTTAGCTGACAATTTGTCTTTCAGGCGACAGGGCTCAGGAGCAATATTAATGTTTTAATATAAAATACGGAATGTATGTGCACACGTACCGAAAAGGGTAAAGAGAGCGTCAGGCGTGACCATCTAAAACAATAGGAAAGAGAAAGAGACAGTATTATAAATAGTCGTAAAAGATATCTGACATCATATCTATAAATAAATTAGCAACTTATCTTTAAGGAGTTTAAGTAGAATATATAAATAGAACAACCTGTAACGCCCTTCGTGTGGTTAATGCATTAGTTTGTTTGAATCCAAAGTGAACCCACAGTGGCATGGTGTCTGGTGCGGGCGTTACTGGCTATTGTGTTAGCGTAATGAATAATTGCCAATAAACATTAAACTACTAAGTCGAAACAATGTAGGAATTTTGTCTATACTGTTTTAAACGGGAGTGGTTCTAGAATTTTAAGTTTTGAATTTTGTTTTGAAAAGGGCGGTTATGTGAGAGGTATATATCCGCCTGCCAGTATTGATGTGGGTTATGTTTATACCAACCTCCTCGTTGAGGTTGGAGACGAGCAGCACGGTGGCGAGCGGGAGTGGCGGGGCGGCTAGAGCGCGCAGGGCCGGGGACGCCGGCGTGAGGGTCAGCGCGCCGAACGCGGGCAAGCCCACGCCGCCCACGCCCACGCCGTACGGCGACGCCAGCCCGGAGCCCAGCCCCAGGAACTGAGGAGCCAGCACTCCGCCACCTGTGACGATACAACCACAGTTACGACGCTGTTGGCACGACAATATAGGTAAATAATCAATGGAAAAAGATCAAGAAGTCCTGCCTAAAATTGTTTAGCTGCCTAATAATAATTAAAGGACCTAAATAAAAATAACTCGCAACTAAACCTACTAAACGAAATTGTAATTAGCTCAAAA
The DNA here is from genome assembly GCA_943138885.2 of Tholera decimalis. Classification (NCBI taxonomy): domain Eukaryota; kingdom Metazoa; phylum Arthropoda; class Insecta; order Lepidoptera; family Noctuidae; genus Tholera; species Tholera decimalis. Next base: position 18,141,745 of record OW964552.2, on the reverse strand, counting down.
TGTTAAAGTAGGTATGTCAATCCATTACATGTAAATTTCCCTAAATTACACGTACTATAATAAAAACAAAACAGACAAAAACATAATTATAGCAAAAGCAGAATATTCGCAATGGCGGAATGATCCACACATATTACAACCCTCTACGGTGCAATACGGATTTATGACGAGTTATTAGTCACCGCGGGAATATTTAGCATTGAAATATGAATAATAAACAAGAAAAGAGCTAACGTGGAATAGCAAATGTAATTTGGAAGCGTTATTGTAGATTTATTTCACACTGTTACTACATACCTATATATTGACGAAACAAAAAACATACGCATTTATAGCCAAGAATACAAAATCACCGTAATTTGCAACATAAAGAAAGAAAGGCAACGGCGCCTTTATACAAAAACATCAAAAACAGTGAAAATGAATAAAATATGGGGACCTATCAGGCTACACAGGGAACAAAGCATATTTCTCAGGCATTCAAGATTAATGCTATTACAAGGGACATAGAAAATGTTCTGAGAGATCTAACGTAATGAGCATACCTGAGCTTCAAGATTTAAAATGGAAAGACTTTTTGAGATAAGAAAACCAGTAAACTACCCAAGTAAAAAGGTGCAAGAGCGATCGAAGTCAAGTCCAATAGCCAAGTGTAAATGGGGCAGACGTAGATTACCGGGAGCGCTTTTAAAAACTTGGCATTTTAGATGATTAATTGCTTGAATAAAAAGGTGTATTGGAGCAATCATCTGCCCCATTGGGTAGGTATCGTTGGATGCAGGTGTAAGAGGTGTAAGAGCTGGAGCGCGGTGAGAAAGCTTCCAGGTGCGCAGAGTAGTGAGGACTAACTCATCCTGGATGCGAGGGCCAGCGCGAGGCGTGCCCGCAGTGGCATCAACTCACTGGTCAACAGCTGGTGCGCGTCGCCGTCGCCCGACGGCAGCGTGGGGTTCGTGTAGTCCCGAGACTTGTCGTTGTTATACTTCACGTTCAGACACGTCATCTTTGAGTAGTCGATGCGCAGTGTGCAGCACCCGTTGTAAATATTCTGCCCATCTAAAGCCTAAAAATAAATAAAAAAGTTACGATTATTGAAATAACTTTTCTGGTTTGACACGAAAACAGAACGAATTATAAATCTCATCAAAAACGTATTACGAGTCGGGAAAGTTTCACTTTTTTGAGGGCCGTCATTTGAGTGATAATAAGGATGTGACGATTTTTATTAGTAATAAAATGAATCGCCTTCAATTTAACTTTTTAATACGATCTAGTTAAGCGAAAAGGCATCAGGTAAACTTGGGTGCTCCTTATTCATTTTATAACTTGCATCAGAACATGGCCAACAAAGTGAAATTCCTTTTAGCGCGAGATAAAAAAAAATTGGCCAAGTGCGAGTCAGTCTCGCCCATGAAGGGTTCCGTAGTAACTATAATAACATAATATAATATGTATATTAATTTGACAAAAAACCTTACTCTTAATACTAGCTTATTTACATTTTTACAACTATGCCAAATAACTTTGTTTTTCATATTGTTTGTATGAATTACAAAGTTATATTTGCGGTTTTAGAAAATATGCTGTATCACAAAAACTGCTGACCCGATCTCGTTCAAACCAATTTTGGTTGAAATTTTAGATTAAGATCTACAGACACATATTTTTAGATTTTTCACTCCATTATTATAGAAGTTAGAAGGGGGCGGGGGGAGACACATTTTACCACTTTGGAAGCGTAACGATCTAATAAACGATTAACTTTATGAAAAAGTGGTTTTAGAAATCCCAATGTAATTTTTAAAGACCTGTCTATAGATACCACACACGCATTAGTTTCATGAAAAAAAAATATTTTCAATTTTAGTTCCATGTATGGGGATTATTATTACATTATTTTAAATATTTTTCAATTTTTTCTTAAAGTCTGGAAGCGGTTCACAGAATTCATCGACCTACCAAATTTCACATGTATAGTTCTAATAGTTTCTGAATAAAATGGCTGTGACATACGGACGGACGGACGGACAGACAGACAGACAGACGGACAGACATGACGAAACTATAAGGGTTCCGTTTTTTGCCATTCGGCTACGGAACCCTAAAAATGGGTCGATACACTACCCGTAACAAAGAAGAAAAACTCGCATTATGGCCGTGTCAAAATCGTTACGTAGCGAGAGCAACAGCTATTTGTTTGGCCGCGACGCCTGCGGGCGGCTGATAACACCACATCGCGATAGAAAAGAGAATTAATTAAAATGCAACAGCACTCAACCCATTCCTGCGAGCATAAAGCTCGGCGGCGCGGCCGGCGTCTACATAATATTTTTATAATGAAACCGGAATGCAACACGATTTATTTTTACTAATGAAACTAATGTTATAAAATAACCACACAGTCATATTTATGATCGCGTACTCAGCGCAATCGTCTGGCATAATTTATTGTTACAAATGGCATAAGAATTATGCAAAGAGCACTCAGCGTTTTCTGTTTATTATTATTTGTTTTCAAGTTAACAGAATTGAGTTGAAAAAGCATAATCGTTAGTGTAAGAAGTATTGTTTGTAGGTTACCTACTTTGTCAATTGAAGTTGTTAAATTTCATCTTTCGGGACTAATGTTAAATTAAACTAAACGATTAGTCAATTAATAAAGCAGTTTTGTAGAATTTAGTTAATGTTCGCAGAAACCCCGACGGTTTCAGCGGGGCTTTAGAAGGTTTTGTTAGCATTTAAGTGAATACAAAACACGCTTAGGTAGCTGTGTCGTGAGACACAGTATCAGAATTAATTTCTATTGCTAGCATAACTTACATTATATTCCAAAAAGGCACCTACCAAAATTGTTACAAGGTAACGTTACTTAAATATGTAAGATGTCTGAAGAGGGAAGTTTTATCAGAGGATAAAAATTAAAAGCCTGAATTACTTAATTCCTGTGAAGTAAATTGGAGTTCCTTTGTAAACCGTCATCTGTCAAATGAATTATGACATTTTTACGACGGACTCCATTAGCTGAATAAAAATGTTTTGGGCTTTTAATGCCTCGGTAACATAAATGATTGTGCTAGTAGCTATCGTTAATTATTGCTGTAACCATTGTTTTTCTTTATTTATTTTAATGTAAGAAGGTCGACAGGGATAAAAATTACGAGGCGTGCAGAATTAATAAATCAAGTAGATACTTTAATAAGTGCGTCTCTTTAACAGTTTTATAGTGCAATAAAAATATCAGGCGAGTCGTCTAAGAAGCAAAAGTTCGATGTCAGAACGTGGGATATTGGCTGTAGATTTAATAAATTTCTGTTCTATATGCAAATGCGACCCCTGATGTGTAGACGTGAATAGATTGGCTCGTTTAAAGCTCAACTTATATGGAAATGCGAAAGGCACGTAAGAAAGCGTAGAAGATAGCTTCGATACGTAATTAGTTTTGTAGAGCCTCGCGGGCCCGAATTTCATTCGATTTTAAATGCCAAATGTACCGCGGCAAGCGTAAGAGAATGTAACGAGTAATTAATTTACAATTCTAATATATATATCCATTTAAATCATGGACATCGTCAAGTGACATTTTAAAAGTCAAATGAGAATATAATCTGTGATTCCAATATTGTTTCATTTTCAGTAATTTGCTTTCGTTCCAGAATCTCATCTATACTAATATTATAAAGCTGAAGAGTTTGTTTGTTTGTTTGTTTGTTTGTTTGTTTGTTTGCTTGAACGCGCTAATCTCAGGAACTACCGTTCTGATTTGAAAAATTCTTTCAGTGTTAGATAGCCCATTTATCGAGGAAGGCTATAGGCTATATATCATCACGCTAACACCAATAGGAGCGGAGCAGTAATGAAGAATGTTTCAAAATCGGGGGATTTTTTTTTCCACGGGGACGAAGTCGCGGGCGGAAGCTAGTAGGATAATACAGCCGAATATAAACAAACAGCATTTCCTAAGTAATCCCATATATAAAATCAGTAGCGAATACCTAAATTGCAGTTTTTTTTTTAATGAAGTATTCAGGAACAGATTATCTTAATTGATATGAAAGCTATTCAATAGGATAACAATCCAACACAAATACATAAATAAATGTTCAGTTCATGGAAACTACTTTATGTAAAATGCTTGTATATTTTTAATTTGTTGGTTTGACTATATTTTATGGACAATTTAACTGGGCTTAAGAGGGGTTTAGGGGTTGGAATTCTCTGTACAAAGAATGTGAAATAACATTAATAGGATTGGTAACATAGTGGTCGACATTATTTTAAAATTACTTTATTTAGTTACTTTTGAGTAGGTACCTATTACACTGGGAGATATATTTCTAAGCTCGCCGAAATACTAACTACACTTTGCAATATTGACGCCGCATCCATTCATATAACATTTTATTAATTAATTTCGTCTAAGGATACGTAGAAACAAACTGTTATATTCACAATTAGATCTTTAATGAAGGTATCTCAGCTGAACGTTTGTCGTGGATTTGCCAAAGAAAAGAGACGGAAAAGAATAAGAGGGCAAGAAAGATTTGAATTGCAGATTAATTTCTTACTTTTTATAAGCTTTTTCGGAGGCACTTTTGAATTTAACTCGGTCGTTACTTTAAGAAGTCTTATTTTAATCTAAAAATCTCAATGTTACTTGGAAAAGATTGTGTTTATTTTACGAAAAGATCTGAAAAACATTACGTCTTCAGTTATTGTGCTTTATGATTAAAGTTGCTTTTAATTTATTTTTCTTGCTTAGCAGTTAGGGCTCGTAGATATCGTTTACACATTTTACGGCAATTAATTCCAAGATCCTTCAGGTAAGTGGTTCCGTTATCCCTTATCTTATCTGGACAGACGTAGACTCGAGTCTGTAGGTCATCTCCCTCCATTTTACTTACGAGTTCCACCGGCGAACAGATTTATTCTGTAGCATTTAGCACAAGACTGCTATAAAAATCCGGTATTCAAACTATGAAAGAAAATTTTCTGCACAGTTTATAACACCCGGCCGATCTACTCTACTCCTTGCTCCACTCAGTATCAATATTCTCAAGAATTTCATTTTAATCTTTTGAAATGGTTATTTGCGCTTGCGGAGGGAGTCGTAATTGAGGTAAAAAAATAATAAGAAGAGTGACAAGGTGATAAAACGACAAACGTCACGCCCAATTTTATATTAGAATCTTTTACTGCGTAATAGGGTGAACGAATTCCGGTTCAGTCGATTTATTGGATTCGACAAACACTGGAAATGAATTAGAATTTTTCACTTATATTTTCTGGGGCAGTAAGTAAGGTTGGAACATCCGAGCAGGCGGGCAGGGCTCGCGGCGGCGGTGGCGTCGGCGTCAACGTAAGACGTAACAAGTGTCCTCCGTATCTCTTAATCACGTCCCCGGTAATTGTTTTATCTTTAGCTCGTTAGAACTCGTTTAAGCAAAGCCTTCTTAGTGAAGGATTAAATGCGGTCCGCCTTAATCCACCCCCCGTTGCTAATTCTGGCGGTTTTTCCACGGAGACCAGATAAACGTTTTTGTTGCTGGGGTCCCGAGCTCGCCGCGTTTAATATTTATAAGAGCCCACATAGCTCAGAGTGCTTCTGTTGCCGGTGCAAGGATTACGCTAGCGCCGGAATGCATTTGGTTTTTGTCAGCAGATGACGTCAGAGAAATTGTAATGAAAATTATTTTGGTTATCAAGACCATTCTTGATAAAAACGATGCGTAGCGATGTATATTGATAACGAAGTAAATAATTTACTGAGAGTAACGTTTTAATTTAGAATAGTTGGGTTGGTTCACTAAACAATGTTGTTTTGGACGGGTAGACATCCGCTCGATTAGCCACGGATAAAGGATCACTTATCGGGACGGCCGGCCCCGGCGGTGCACTAAAAACGTACACCAAGAGCAAGCTTTCAGCTATTAATAAAAATAAACCAACAAACAAAACGAATGCAAAATTGCTCATTTTAATCACTTCGCTTTTGCTATTGGAAAAGCATTTAAAAATTTAAATCGGCACAAAATGAGATTGCACTGTGACGAATGGCACTTTGAGTAATTTCTTTTTGGTTTGTTGGAATAAAAGATTAAAACTGTTTTAATTCCGCGCCGAAAACGCATCCGACATTAATTGTAAACTGTTATGATTCTCATGTATCTACATTTGTGGTAAAAACTAATTAAGTTTCTACAGCAGTTAGTAGCCAATTACCCGTAAGTATAGATAGGTACCTACACCTGATTCATGAGAATGCTTCGCAAAATTTACTGTGAAAAGCGGACTTTGGTAAAAGGGGAAATAATAAATTAAGTTTTGATAGTGGCTCTAACCTAATTACGGTACGTAGGTACACATTTGGGGACGCGTCACCGAACAAACCGCGTTCGCTCCATTAGACAATGTAATTAATACTCGCGGTTACCCCTAATTGTGGTTGACTGATAGTGACGAACGAAAATCGAATGACGATAGCTCAACAACCGCGCCCACTTAACACACCGTTCCAGTTTGCTTTGGAAACGAAACTAAATTGGTACTAAATGTATGTACATTGTGACATCATGAATAATGAACTCTACCACTTTAGCCGCGGGGTAAGGCGTGAATCGGTTTTGTCCATGAACAATATATTGTTCATGAAACATAATGGCATTGTTTTACCCATGTTTGTGCAGTATGACCCTGTAATACAGCCTACGGACCGTGTATTGTGAAGTGGCCGGTAAGCCATGCGAATGCCGAAAGTTTAAAAGTTGTCGTATTCGGTTGATTGTCAGCCGCCTCTTGATTACGGTAAGCAAACCAGCCACAGAACACTAACAAAACAACTGCTAAACAATGTTTGACACGTAACTAGGTGATGCAAAGTGCAACTCAAGCGGTGTTGACACAGTCTGTAGGAGCCCAAACAGGGGTGGGCGATGGCACGTGCAATTTTAAACGGGACTCAGACCTCGGTGCAGGTGAACGACGAACTGTTTGTTAGCCGCCGTGAAATTTCTATGAAGTTTGACCGTCACTGGCACAGAGCAAACGCTGCTCTATGGATAGTTTCAAACTTTGATACATTGTATTTTGTGATGTCAATAGCAATATTTCAAATAAAGCAAAGTCCTGCGAGGCAGCGAATGAAATTTCCTTTGATAGTGCATTGATCTCTTTCAGCAGATAGTTTTACTGCACTATATTCGTGAGACGCCACCCGTTCGGCGCAAGTATTACCGACTCGCTCAAGGCGAAGATATAACATTTTTGACGGTTACATTGTTTGAACACGTCCCAGTGTTGACACAAAGACACCGGTTAGACGTCGCCGCAGTGCAAAGTGCAATTTTAAAATGTAAACAAAGCCCACACCTTGAGTTCATAAACGGTATCTCGGATTTCGCCTTATTGAACCTTGGAGACGAAGTCTTGTCAACTTTACCTCGTTTACTTATATGAAAAATACGAACGGCTGTTACTGACACGTATTACTTATTTATGACTATAATTCATGCAAATAGACTGCGCTGTATGAATTTGACAATTATTTATGATATTGGAAACGATTCATATTTTATTTATTCCTGCTACGTAATGGGTCAAACGGATTCAGGAATGGCTATATTCAGGGTGTAATGAAAAAATATGGATGTAACATGATGTAATCGGGGTATGCATATTTACATTGAGGGTCGTGATGAAAAATCGTATGCGATATAAACAATAACTGGGGACGCACCTCGGACTGTTCATATGAATTGTCTGTGACAGCGTCCGCTATGTTATGGATGAGGCCGCAGTAGCAGGCCGCAGGGCCGCATGAATCACACTGTTATCAATCATAACTTACTGATGGAGCGGCCAAGGTTCTGATTAACGGCTCACGATACAGCCACTACTAATGACTGTCTCACTAGCGAGCGACGCTTCTCTAGGATTACTGTGAACTATTGTGTGTACGTCATAACAGGCTTTGAATTTCTGCAGTGTGCAGTCGGTAACATCCTTAGAGTAGTTCCACAAACTCAAGTGAACATTTGGTTGGTTGGCCAAAGCGCTGCACGGCTATTTATATACATTTACATATAAGTACATGTAGTCGAGCGCATTAAGAGCGTACATTTCGTGTCTGGGCGCATAAGCCGCCTTCTGAAAAGATTTGATGGCGAGGTTAGAGATTTATGTCAAGGATCATAGAGGCGGGATCGGGGTATTTCAGAGCTCCTAACATCCGACTGTACCCTTTGTGGCTGGAGCACTATCCGGCTTCACTTCACTTTGTACCTCTTACTTGTGCTGCCACTTACCTCGCGGGACGTTTTAATTCCATTTCGAGAAAAAACCGAGTCCGAAACGAGTGCCTACACGGGACTGCTCTCGGATAACGTTCGGTTTGTTAAGGTGATGTGCAACTAATTCTGTGTGTAGTGTGTTTGAGGATTAGGTCGGGTCGCGTCGCTAAGCCTGTAGTACAAAAGATGTCTAGACCAATATCTATTTGTGAACTCTTATTTATTTGTGCATGATACGTATGTATTTCCTGCCACTAATGAATTATTTGAATTATTTTACCAATTAGCTACTTGCACGAAACAAACAACACGATATAACTTTCACTAACCAGAAAATGAAAAAGTATTATAGCCCAATAAACTTAACAATGATTAACAAGAACATGCCGATTGCATGTAGCATTGCAATAAACAGGAGGGGCAATAAAAATAGATGTAGTATCCGACATTGTAAGCTCGTTAGTCGCATCGGAGTTACCGAGTCGGTAGTTACGACCTTAGGTCCGTTAACGAGAGCAGACTTATTGCCATCGCGACCACCGCCGAACTCGAGTACCGAGTAAACCAACGTTATTGCGCTGAAACTAGGATTAAAGTATGCTATTCTCATTTCAATTACGTGTTAAGATGCATTTCGATTCGGATAGAATGTTTTTTAGGTTTTAATCGGTTTTGTGTGAAAACTTTATTCACGAGTGTTTGATCATTTGTGTTTTTATCTATTAATGTTCCAACATTATTTTGTAACATAGATTGCAGTTATATTCATTGGTGTATCGAACTCATTCATAAAGGCACTACAAACAATGCAGCCAGACATAACATTTGTAACATAAAATCACAATGTAACTCGCGAAAGAGTAAAATCAATTTTATTCATAATGCCAAACGGTAGTTGGAATAATTCCGCGTTTATTTCAGCTAAAAATAAAGCCGCATTTGATCCGGCTGCACTCGTCGGTGCGCCAACACGGTTCTATGCTCTACTCCAATCAGGACACAGTTGATGGGACTTAGCGTTGCTAAGTTTTCACCACTTTGCTCTGCCAGTGATATCTCAATTTCATGAGGGGTTTCCCGGCTACCCAACATTAATTTCTAATGTTAAGTCATAAGCTGAGCGCGGTGCACACTTTAAAGTATATACCTGTATTGTTCGGTTGCAACGCGCTACCAGTTTGCAGCTTATACCAATCGTGTTAAACTCCACAGGAATTGGGCGTAAAGAGTGACTAATTAGGACGGATAGTCGACTCGCTATTGTAGAATTAATTAGCGAATTGTACCTACGCCGCGAGGTATTACAGACAAATTCGGCAAATGAACGGAGTAACAAGCACGTTAACATTATCTTGTGATGTTATTATCCCTGTTCCTAATTGTTTCGTTCGTATATATGAAACTTCTGAAAATAACAAAAGAAACTTCGGCACGAGTCGTTGAATTCGAATGATAAAAATCAAAAAGCGAGACTCTCAGTCGCCACCGGTCGGAAACAAAGTTACGTTCAGCGATTCATAACCGTATGGCAATGAAAAAAACAAAAACTCGATAATTATACTCCTAAAGCGAGTTTGCGGAAGCCGCAAAACGAAATTTAATTTGCCCTGAACGCTGCATCAGAAATAAAGTTAAAACAGTCGCTGCAGTAGGCGGCAGTACGCCCAACTTCTAACGCAAATGAATAGCGAATGGGAAAAGTTGAGCCGAGAAAAATGATGTCCCACTCGGCGAGACGCCGACTATTGTCGTGGACTCGCGGCGCCATGTTGTTTCTCGATATTATTGTTATTAAATGCACATAAACGTTCCGTTGTTGTTAAAGCTTTGTTGTAGGTAAGCTGCCGACGAACGAACATGGAAGTTTCATGCTTTGAGGGCGTCCTCACTCCAAATGAACTGAATAGATTTCCCACAACTTTTCGTTTGTCCTAAGTTGTTTTTATTTAGATTAAACATTACATGAACAATTTTGAAAATGCTATTCTAAATGAACCTTAGTGATTTGTTTATTTATTTCTAAAAAGTTAGAGATATCTGCTATGTCATATGTATGTCATACATAGTTTCTGCGTCGTCATAGACCAAGAGAAGTAAAGACTTAGGGAGTCACTTCATTTCGAGATAGTTCGAGAGTCATTAAAGTGAATGAAACGTGCGGCAATAGGAACTTTGTTTTATGGCTTTACTTTACAAACAGTTAAATAAAAACAAAGTCTTTTACTTACCGTTTTCGCCGTTTGCGCTGATACCGTGTCTGGATACTGAATGAGGGCTTGGAATGAATCTGTAAACAAAATAGACTTCGGATTAGGACTAATGACAAGAGGAGTGTTGGAAAAGAAACTCGGCAAAGCTTGTTGATCTTTATTTGAAGAAAACAAAATGAAAGTTTATACTGGATGTTTTAACTATGCTTGATGATATTCCGGGATATAACGCCCATAAGGATCTGACGCCATCCATAAAAATATTGGTATTTTGTTAGCTTAGTCTTACAAGCTTGTTTCAAGATTTTGGTATACAATCACGATCTTTCGCAATTAATTCCGTGTTAGCATCGCACTTAAGAAACAAATTATCATCTTAGCAGTCAAACAAAAATGTCGTAACCCATAGCAATAGTTAAGTAACATGTGGGTTTTATAAAATATAACAATTTTCCTAGTCGTAAAACAATTTTCTCTAGAGTACTCGAGTGTTGGATGTCTCACGGAATTCCTGACAGGCAATATCTTGTTCACAAGAACGTTCAAACAAGGTGAAATTGGCGCCCGACGTGGGCCACCCGCGATCCTCCAACTCGCTCCGAGAGAGTCGCAGGTGCACCGCAGCAATTTTATCATCAACACTTTACCGAATATTCAACTAAACAAGTTTCATGCCTATTTACTTTCGTCATAAACCCCAAAAGCAGCAATTTATTGCGTCTGTCACGTTGTTTTACTCTCTCGCCTTGTGAAACTTTGACACTGTAGCTTATAAAACTGCCGTATTTTGAGGTGATTGTATGTAACACACAGTTATACGTGTATTGCACGGTATTCTCTGAGGTAATCAATGACCAAAAACTCGTTAATCACAAAAAGAAGTGGGTAAACAAAGAAGAAACTGTGGGAGCACATTCAACTGGAATGGTCCCACAAGTAATATAGTTGGTGGAGTATATTTAGTGCGAGGATAAGCGTTAAACCCCCTAATTTAAGGCATGAGCCGGGCGATCATTGCCGTCCGCTGGGTGAGACCATAAATTCACATTTTTAGGAAACATCGTTCGGGTAGGTAGCACCTGCGTTGGCCACATTACGTACCATTAGGCGGTGTGACACAGACTGTCGCTCGGTTAAGGCACTGTTATATCGTTGTTTTGAGGTTGATTGGCTGTTATGAAAGATTTCTAAGTTGAAGTAGTTTTATAAAAAAACTTTGCAGAGAAAGAAAAGGTATTAATAGATAATTATTAACCGAATTCAAAAAAGGAGGAGGTCCTCAGTTCGTCTTGAACTTTTTTTTTATGTATTTTACCTCATAACTCGAAGACGGCTGGACCGATTTGGATTTTTTTCTCATTTGAAAGGGTATACTTTCTAGTTAGTCCCATTGCTATGAAATCAGGATCTGATGATGGGATCCTGGAGTAATCGAGGGAACTCTTCAAATATTATAGGCACACCTATAGCGTTTTGGGTATTTCTAATAGTACCTTGTGCAGTTGCTCTCAAAAAGTACTGATGATAAAGACCACAGATGACCACCGAAACTACTCAATAATAAGTATTTCGTGGATTGCGATTCGATTACTTGAATATGGATGTTAAGCACTTTATATTCGTCACAATGCATATGGTGCTGTAGAGCTGATGGTGAAGTACCAGGAGAACTCCTCAAAAATGAACGGCTCTGCATCGGAAAAAGCAATATTTTGCAATAGGTGATAAGTAGTTCACATTTTAGCTTTTGTAACTAGATAAATTACAAACCGACCCACTAAAAAGCGTTAAAAAGTTTTTTTTTTATATTCATATATGTACAGATGAATTTTATGTTTCAACAATTGAACTTTTTACATACTAGACCCTTCCTTAGACAACTCTAAATCCTCCCATGGGTATGGAAGCATCACCCAATGGATTATAAAATAACAAAGCACCATAGTCACCCACAGAACCCAAGGCTTTATTTGTAAACCCAACAAATTTCCAAGTAAGGAACATCCCTGCGACAAGGAAGAGATTAGGTTGTATAAAATAGGAAACTTATAACAAAACGGGAATCTTTTGGCAACAAAATTGGTTATTGGACCTCTCCTTAACAATTTGCCTGCACTTATAAAATATAGAACGTAGAACCACTCAAGGTAGAAAACGTCGGCGTAAATTAAAAATAACGCCGTGTCTCCTTCATACATAGTTAAATGCTCTTTAAGGCCCATATTTTCTTTGGGCCATTCGGGAACGTTAAAATGGAATGCATAAAAGGCTTACCGCAAATTGGAGTTTTTATGTAATTACATAGTGAATAAGCAAAAACTTTTATAGGGACAATGGAGACAGACACTTGAATGTAATAGTTACTTCGTATGCACAGAGTTCATGAAAACAAAGGAAAAATGTAGCTCAGGTTTATTTGGTGTTCTGAAAAATGTTTTCACTTTATATTACTACGGATTTTTTATAATAAGGACTTAGTCAGAAAGCCGATATTGGCAGAAATTAGGTATGTTGTTTTGAGAAAGAGAATGTTTGTCATTGTAGGTTTAAAACTTCCAGGAATTATCCAGATTCCTGGGTTTTGACTTCTGAAATAATGACGAATAGTTTTCTGAGGTCTTTTAAAATATTGTAACAAAGCAGTTTAATGAATATTGTTTGTATTTTTTCTATTGTAATTAAGTACATCTGAATCATGGATGTTGTCATGTACCTACATCCATGCTTCAAAAGTAATTTCTCGAGAATTAATAATAAAGTGTATGTAATTAAATACCTCTAACTTATTAGGAAATGTTCTGTCTATCCCTAAACAAAACTCAACGTAAACAAAAGTGTACGATGTAAGAGATTTTGCTTATTCTAAAATATGTTATGATATTTTTATTTATTCGTTATCTTCGATACGATACACGGGCATGTTACAATTTAGCCTGGGGGCTGTTACGTGTGTTGTCGAGGCATTTTGCTTCATACTACTTTCGTTTTATGTTATACTTTTGTTAGGAAATAAGCTTTAATTAGCTGAGTAGGGTTCATTTTATCACAAACAATATATTTAGTAGGAGATGAGAAAATGACTGACAAATTTGTTATTATAATTATTTAGGTATCTATTTTTTGTACTTCCAGGTGACTTTAAGAAGGAAAAAACAACCATGCAAGTCAAATTATAGCAAAGCTGAACTTTCATTTTACATAGGAGAAAATAGAGAATATTCCAGTAGCCCTATAAATGGTTTACCATTTATAGGGCTACTGGATAGGCTGGATAGGGATAGGGCTACTAATATTTATATTAATTTAAATTTAACCCATTCACAAGCTGCTGTTGACATGAAAAGTTTTATGCACTTTAGGCAATAATCAAAATGGAAGTTTGGCAAATAATTGTTCCCTTTACTCTGTTTTATTTATCGAAGCATAAATATTCAAGTGCTAATTCAATATCGCTGCTTGCGGCTTCGGTGGCGCGCAAGAAATTCAAATCTCAATCAATCCGTAGCGTACGCGCCGCTTCATTATGTTTCATTAAAAATTCAACTCGAACGCGCAATTACTTTATGGAATATTTAAACGTCAATGTCTGCGCAAAAACAAGATGGGAGTTGTGGTAAAATTAAAATTTCGTAATCCACGTTTCGCTGTGTAGCAAAGAGGTTGCTTTCGCTATGTTAATATTTAGCGGCGGGGCAGGGCGGTGCGCCGGCCGACCGATTACAGTATAATTTGATATCTTAAATCTCGACATCTCCCCTGAAATGAGCGAGCTATGTCAAGCCTGAATACGTCCTCGTTCGCAATTTACGCGCCTTTTCAACTATCCTTCGCCTCCGACACTCGGATACTACTTGCAAATTGCTAAATACTTCCACAGCAACGTCGTTAGCATTGGTGCACTTACACTTCAAGAATACATTTAGATTGTGCCTTAAAATTGCTCAGCAGAATTAGTTGCGAGTCACAACTTGCGACGCAACGCGTTTCTAGATTTTGTTTTTTATCGATAATAGGCTCGCGTTTGACCACCATCTTCCCACCACCATCTCACCTGATGGTAAGTGATGATGTGGTCGAAGATGGAGCACGATTACCCAAAAGTAACCTATTCACTCTTGACTTAAAGACCCCTAGCTATCGGGAAACAGACTCCGGCAGGGAATTCCACTCCTTAGCCGTACGCACAACAAAGGTATTCCCAAAAGGTTTAGTGCGTATAGGTGGGATGTCCACCATGTAACGATGGCGCATCGCCGTTTGTCTTGTAGTCCAATGATGGAACGGACTTGGCGGAATTAGATTGTCTAATTCCATCGCACACTCCCCGAAATGTAGCCGATAGAAAACCGATAGACTAGCAACTCGTCATCGATGTTCAAGGCTCTGGAGCTTTGATTCGACCAGTGTATCGTTGCCAATGAGTCTTTAGGCCCGTTTCTCAATAGACTCAAGCGCGTCCAGCTGGTACTTGGCAGATCCATCCCAAAGATGAGAGCAGTACTCCATACACGACCGAACCTGGGCTTGATAGAGATTGAGCAGCTGTTCGGGTGTGAAGTACCGTCTCACCTTTGCTAGGATTCCCAACTTTTTTAATGCTAATTGAGCCTTAGCCTTGATATACGGGCCAAAAGATATTCATTGGAGTATGTAAATACGCTCAATCTTTGCGTTTCTACGAATACTGAGACGCCGCAAAGATGATATCTGTAGACGAATCAAATCCTTAATTAAGGGAATCTAACGACGACATAGACGCGACACCTACCGCAAACAGGGGACGCATAATAATTGTAGCGGTCTGCTACACCTTAATAAAGCCAATCGGTGGCGGGGGCAAGGGCCGGGTGGGGGGAGGTGTAGGATTACGGCGACTCCGCGCTCTTCATTGAGATTTGTTTCGGGATTAGGAACGCGTTTGATGGTAACCTCCCGTCAGCCTGTGGCCGATGCGCCAACAGAGCGGAACCGCAATTATAAACGTTTTCTCTACGCCGCATTGAATATTAACGCGATATAAACATAATAGAATATTCATCAGACAAACTTCCGAACTCATGAAAGTAACACGCATGAAACAACATGAATCAAAATTCGGTAACAACTTCTATGCGATTAATGTTATAAGAAAATTGTGGCTTTGCCTAACGGAGACGGCGGCGATGTGTAAATATAGGCACTCATAAATAAATGTGGAATATTAAATATCCGATGCGACGGGAAACTCGGAAACTCACGTGTGCTCACGTTGATAAGGATAGCAGACAACCCTTCAATTTTTAATCTGTTCAAGCGATGACTTGTACGAATTCAGTTATGAATGAGTATCTTAAATAGGGAAAGAAGTTATGTCAGACATTATAACTTTGCTCCGTTGTCGGAGGAATTTCAAAATGATTACGTAAGCGATTTAGAAAAAAGCACGAATATCATCGGCATAAATAAGAAGAAAACGCTTTATGTAAATCGTGTAACAGGTAAAATATATACTTGTAGGTAAGTTTAGGCAGGTGCGTGACGCACAGAGGGTATTGAAAGTGAAAATGAGAACGATATAGCTATGTGGTTTATTTGCTACCCCACGAGACAGGATAATTGAAATAAGGATTTATACGTTTCGGATATGCAACCAAGTTCAGCTTGCGTTTAGCTATTCGATACGGTTTTAATAGATTCTAAGACTAACCATACGTGTGCTTTAATTAATGTTGAGCGTATAGTAAGACTACTTCATGTTTTATAAATGAAAGGATTATTTTTCCTGATCACTTAATACCTATTACCGAACTTTAAATTAGTTTAGCCAGACAAAAAAGAGGGTACATTAATTGAGAATTCATTAACTCGGCTGCGGAGTTGATGAATAAATAATTAGCGCGTTATCTTAGGTTAGAATAGGTCAAGAAGAGTAGTCATACAATATACAACCACACTGTTTCTCTATTATTAACTTTGTATGAGCTTAAATCAGAGCTTTTTTTTTTTTTTTTAACGTGGTAAAATTATCAAATAAGTCCTCCCACTCCGGGCAGGGTGGGAGGGACTGTCAGACTTTTACTGACTAAAATCCACGGTGTTCCTTCAATAATCCTTTACATACCGGGGCCACGGTAACGGGATGAGTCCCACGACCCCGGCAGGATTCGGCCCTCTGCAGAGGGGGCCTCGTCATGTTGCTGACGCTCTTTGAGGCGCGCGTGAAACACGACGCGCCGTCGACCCGGGCATGGTCCATGGTCGGACAGCGAGTTGCCCTTTACTCGCTGTCCGCATGCCCGCGCCTACGGTGGCCGGAGATCGTCGGCTGACGTCCGACGCCGTGGGCGTCTACCACTGCGGCTGGGCTGCAGGGAGGACGCCATCCTCTCCCTCACGCGGCCCGCCTCCTCCTTCGAAAGCATGACTGCTTCGCAGAAGGAGGCGACCGCTTCCCACTCCCTCTCGCCCCGCAGCATGGCCTCGACCAAGGCCGGGCGCGAGAGGTCTCCGCCTATTGTCGCCGTGAGGACACGTCGGTGCTCTGCCCAAGCTGGGCAGTCCTGCACTGTGTGCTCGACTGTGTCCTCAGGGCGACCCTCGCAGTGGTGACACCCAGGCGTCTCTTCCTTACCCATCAGACACAGGTACCTCCCGAAACTTCCGTGTCCGGTGAGGACCTGCGTCATGCGGTAGGTCAGGACGCCGTGACGCCGATCTAGCCACTCCTCAAAGAGGGGTCTTACCGCCGCAATTGCGGCGTGCCCGGCCGTCGGTTGCGACAGTCGCTCCCTCCATACTGCCCTGAGATCGCGCCGGAGCTCTTCCCGCCGCGCCTCGACTTCTCGAGGCAGCGGGGATACGCCCCGGCGCCGCGCCTCCACGCGCCATTCATAGACGCGCTGGAGGGCAGTCGCCTCCAGATCCCAGGGCAGCAATCCGGCAAGGAGGTTGGCCGATTCGCCGGCGATCGTGCGGTATCCCCGGATCATTCGGATAGCCATGACCCTCTGGCATGCGACCAATTTTAGTGGTCGCGTCCGGATGCACAGGGCCCACACTGGGGACCCGTAGAGGGCCATGGACCGCACGACGCCGGCGTACAGCCTTCGACAGGAGGCGTTTGGCCCGCTGAGATTAGGCAGGAGTCGCCTGAAGGCGGCTGCTGCCCGGTTCAGCTTTGGGGCCAAACTCAGGAAGTGCTCCCTGAAGTTCCACCGGCTGTCGAGGACGAGTCCCAGGTACTTCATCGTCCTCCCGACGCCGATGCGAACCCCCTCCACCGTTATGTGGGACTCGGACCGTGGCGCGTTCCGAGCGCCATGAAAGCACATGGCCTCGGTCTTGTGCAGCGCCACGTCGAGTCCCAACTGCCGGATCCTATGAACGACTGTCGCAACCGCTTGCGTCGCCAGGTCGGCCGCCGCCTGGTGCGACTCTCCCTGCGCCAGGACGAGCGTGTCGTCAGCGTAACATACTACGCTGACGCCGTCAGGGAGGTCGCCGCGCAGCACCCAGTCGTATCCGATGTTCCACAGGGGCGGCCCCAAGACCGATCCCTGTGGGACACCGCACGACATCTCTCGCCGGTTCCATTCTCCCCGGTGACCGGGGTAGATGACGGCTCTGTCCGTCAGGTAGTCCTCGACTATGCGACGGAGGTAGGTCGGCACCCGGTGATACCGTAGTGCCTCCCTGATGCAACTCCAGGGCAGGGTGTTAAAGGCGTTGGTGATGTCCAAAGACACCGCCAAGACGACCCTGCCCCGGGATACCGCGTCCCCCGTCGTGAGGGCTCTCACGCGCATGATGGCATCCACCGTCGAGCGCCCCCTGCGGAAGCCAAACTGGCACTCCGCAAGATCCGGGCCCACCCGATTCAGGTGCCCGAAGAGGCGGTCTGCAATTACTCTTTCCAAGAGCTTGCCCGCCTCGTCGAGCAGCACGATGGGCCGGAATGCGGATGGAGAGTCCGCAGGGCGCCCGGCTTTCTGGATCAGGACCAGCTTTCCCGTCTTCCAGCGAAGCGGAAACTGGCCCCTCTCCAGGCATGCGCTAAAGAGCCCCCCTAGTCGAGGCCCGAGAGTCTCCGAGGCCAGGACCCACGCTTTCCCTGGCAAGCCGTCGGGTCCTGGGGCGGTATTTTTGGCCTTGAGCCGTTGTACCGCCACTCTCAAGTCTACCTCGGTCACCTCTGGAGCGTCGTAGACGTCGTCGTCGCTGTGGTCCGCGTTTGCGCCAGCTTCAGGTTCCGTCGGAGACGGAGCCATGGGCGGGGGAGCGTGCTCCCCTCGCGATGGGAACAGGGCGCTCACCACGTCCTCCAAGAACTGAGGCTGGAGACTCTGCGTCAACGGGGGAGCCCAGGGGCGGAGCCTCTCTCGCACCCACTTGTAGGGGCGGCCCCATGGGTCCCCGTCCAGAGTCGCCAGCATTTCCTCCCGGGCCAGTTCCTTGGCCCGCCAGATCTCGTCTCGGAGGACGGCCTTCGCTGCCCTGTAGCCCTCGTACAGCTCCGCCTCTACAGTCGCCGCATCCGAAGGTCGGGTGCGGCGCCTGCGGAACCTGGTGTACCGGCGTCGCGCCGCAACGCACGCTTCGCGCAGCGCTGCTAGCTCGCTCGACCACCAGTACAGCTGACGCCGGGCGCGTCCTTGCCGGACCCGGGGCATGGCCACGTCGCAGATCTCCGACATGGCCTCCCGAAACCACTCCGCCTCATCGTTTATGTCGGCAGGCCTGTCTGGGGGTGACCCCCAGGCCTGCACGATCGAGGCTTCCAGGAATAGCTCCCGGTCCATCTGCTTCAGCGCCCATCGCGGACCACTCAGGTCCCGTCGGACCGGCGCGTCTGGGGTCTGGGCGGAGACGTCGAACTGGATATACCGGTGATCGGAATAGGTCTCCACCTCCTCCACAACGCGCCAGTCGGTGACGCGCGGTGACAGGCTGGGGGTGGCGAACGTAACGTCCACCACCGACTCGCCCGTAAACCGCACGCACGTGGGGACAGAACCCCGGTTCTCGATTACCAGGCCCTGCGCACGGGCCCAGTGCTCGAGTATCCTGCCCCGCCCATGGTCCATGGACCGGGAACCCCAAGCCGGATTTTTGGCGTTGAAGTCCCCGAGGACGAGGGCGGGGAGGGAACCGAAGGCGACGACGACGTCTCCCAGCTCCGTTAGGGAGTTCTGGAACTCGGCGAGAGTTCGGTTCGGGGAGAAATAAACGCCTACCACAGCGATCTCCCCGAACCGTGCTGCGACGATCCCACGCCCTCTCTTGACGCGATCGAGGGGCGGGGTACCGGCGGCGGCCGACGAAACGAGGGTCACCGAGCCGTCCAAGTCCGCCACCCAGTCATTCCTGGGCAGGACAAAATACGGCTCGGCGACCACGGCGACGTTGATCAACCACTGCGCCATGCTCTGGAGCAAAAGTTCCTGAGCAGCGGCGCAGTGGTTGATGTTCGCCTGGAGGAAGCGCAATGGGGCCATTAATCGGGATCCATTGCAGCCTCCTCCAGGGCCCCTCGCGGGGGTTCAGCCACGACGGCGACGGCGGCGGCAGTAGCGACGGCGGCGGCGGCGGCGGTGGCGGTGACGGTGACGACGGCGGCAGAGGGCCTACCTCTGCGCCTGGCTTTGGTGGGTGGGGCGCAGGACTTGCCCCCAGCCCGGTGATCGGCCGGCTTGCCAACCGCCTCACATGCGAAGCAGTGAGGCGGGGCGGAGCACGAGCCGGCCTTGTGACCGGGCTGACCGCAGCGGAAGCACCTATCGCTGCGGTCTACCTCCGAGGTGCACACGCATGCCGCATGATTGCCCACTTGGCAGCGGAAGCACCTCAGGGGTCTGGGGTCCAGGACTTTCACCTGCGCAGACACCCAACCAACCAGGAGCCTTCGGCCCTCCTGGATCTTTTTGACCGCCGGGACGGGGCAACTAACCGTAATGGTTTGCGTCCCCGTGAAGCCAGGACGCAGGGCGCCCGCCCTCACCTGATCGGGAGGGCACCCCCCAGTCCTGGCGACGGCGGCCACCACTTCCTCGGCCGTCACGGAGTCATCCAGACCCAATATGCGCATGTCTGCGCGCTTGGTGGGTCTGGAGACTCGGGCCTCCTCCGCATTTAAGGACGCTCTGAGCCGTTCGGCCAGAGCGTCAGCGGCAGGGCCACTGGCCGCGCCGGGGATCTCCAGCATCCGAGCCCCCGTTGCAGTGACCCGGTGACGGAGGCCGCCAACGATGCCGAGCTCCGTGATGTCGATCGCCATCCGCGCCTTCGCCAGCACGTCGCGGTACGACACGCCCCTCTTCACCGCGTCCGGCTGCAGCGTGATCACTACAGCCGCGGTCTTGGGGGCGCGCAATCGCGCCGCGGCGTCTCGCCGCCGCCGTCTCTCCCTACGCCGCGAGGACCTGGCTGCGCCAGCAGCCTTCCTCTTCTCCCCGGCCACTTGCCAGTCGGCGCCGGCCGGAGGAGTCTTTGGAGGAGGCTGCTGGGACGGCTGGTTCCCGGCCTGGGCCTTCTTCTTTTTGGCCGCCTGCTTCGGCCCCGCAGGTGTCGGGGTCGGAGGCGGCTTTGATGGGCCCGATTTCGGCTTGGCCGGGGCCGTCTTTGCCCTCGCAGGGGGCGCCGTCACTGGTGCCGTCCGCACCGTGGCCGTCTTCGCCTGAGGCGGCCTCGTCGTCGTCTGGGGAGGCTTGGACGCGGCCGCAGCCGCGTACGAAGTCGCCGCCAGCGGGGGTCGCAGCACGCGGCTCTCCAATACGGAGAACCGCTGCTGGAAGGCGGCCAGCTCCTGTCGCACCAGGTCGAGAACCGAGTCCTCCGCTTAAATCAGAGCTAAGTTAATTTTCTAGGACGTCAGAAATATGTTCTTTTTATTTTTACTTAATCAGTTTCATAAATATATGACCTTAATTTCCATGTACGTATTCTGTTCCTATTCTGATATTGTTTACAATATCACTGCAGTGTTTTTAGGATGACTTGAATTTGAATGAAGTGCCCAAAAACCACCAAATTTGGGCCGAGTTACAAAGCTTAATAAAATCATTGCATTGTCTCTAGAACATCCCATTTGTAGGAACGCACTCAATTACCAATCACCTGTATAAGAGTCAAACACCCCAGTCAGATGCCGTTATGAATATTCAGAACCAGAATAGGTGCCGGGAAATTGTCCGGAGACAAAAGCATTTACAACTGGACAATGATGAATGTGGTAAAAAAGCAAACAGCCGCTAGAAAGGTGGACGTTCGGAAATTGGAAACGCTGCATTAGGAGAACTGATGTCATGATACCGACAAGTTATGAGTCTGAACTGCTTATACCCTCTGTGCTCCTGGTATGTGTATTGAGATTTTGCGGAACAAAACCGATTAACTGTAACGGCAGATTGCAGTGATTTGAGTTTCATAGCTTTTTTTATGAAAATGGTGTTTACCTTACACGTATTGAATAGGGGTTGTGTTCATGTTCCAACGTTTAAACACAGATGTGCCGCATTTTTTGATGATTCGAAGCTATTCCAAGTCGTATAATAAGATGTTGTAGTAAAATATTTTTTATTTTATTTTATGCCCGAACTAAATGTAAGGAGACGAAACAAAACTTAATAGACGTTGGATAAAACAAGGCGGATCGGGTTTAAAATTGCAACTGTTGTTCATAAATGTTGATAATTCGCTATCCCTGCAGCATAGCACTATTAACTTCTTTATTTTTTGAACATCGAGCGTAAGTTGCAAGAGCGTGCCGTACAAATCTTTCGTGGAACTGAAGGTAGAATAATTTCGTTATGACAATACTTACAGGATAATGTGGAAAATTCGCTCCCTTTCCTAGGCCGGCTAGCAGTATCCTTTTATCTGCTCATAACACTATGATCACAAAACTGCCAACCGTAGCGATAATAACAATATTCCGTGACACTTCATTGGTCAAGGTCAAAAAGCCTCAATATGAAGAAAATGAACTCAACGTAATTCCTAATATTTATTTTATGAAGAACTGGTTTCAATATTAGAAATGAAATGTTAATCATTGACGCTAAAACGGCGCCCGAATCGACTTAATTAATGAAGGGACCGATAGAAATTAATTACTGAAATTCTTTTTTACGATTTCACTGCCCTATGAGTATACATCTATCATTAATTTTAGTAATCAGATCTCTAGAGGTTTTCCATAATTGAATGTCGTAATTTATAGCTTTCATCAAAGAGATTATTTAAGCTTATGTGTATACAATTGCTTTAATCATGATTTCTGAGCTAATTCGAAGAGTTAACATAATTTCGGGACTATCTTCTGGTAAAGACTTAATTTCTTCCTGGTAAGCAATTTATATGTATATACAGGGCAATTCAGAAGTGCATGATTATATACAAGGGTTACATATCTCGAATACAGTAAATCAAAATGCAAAATAGAAACTATCTGCAAAGATTGTCTAACAATTAAAAAAATACTTTTTAAGCATTCTGTGGTATTTGTTGGCATAAAAAAATATAATAGTGATTTATTTGAAACTCGTCTTTGAAGTCACTTATTTTGTTTTTTTAGGCTTCCGTAGCCGAATGGCAAAACCGGAAGCCTTATAGTTTCGTCATGTCTGTCCGTCTGTCTGTCTGTCCGTCCGTCCGTCCGTATATCACAGCCATTTTATTCCGAAACTATTACAACTATACATGTAAAACTTGGTAAGTAGATGTATTCCGTGAACCACATTTTGATTTTAAGAAAAAAATTAAAAATATTTAAAATAAAGAGGAATATACCATACATGGAACTAAAACTGAAACTATTTTTTTTTTCATGAAACCTATACGTGTGTGGTATCTATAGACAGGTCTTTAAAAATCACATAGGTGTTTCTAAAACCACTTTTTCATAAAGTCAATTGTTTAAAAGATATAAGTTTCCTAAGTGGTAAAATGTGTGCCCTCTAACTTCTATAATAATTTTTTTTTTTTTTTTTTATATCTTTATTTGGAAAAAGGCTTTAATCGCAGAGCGATTATGTCAGCCCCGTAGGTTTACAAAATGAGTAAAAATACTTTACAACTACGATCTTAACTTAATTAATTTTACAATCAGATAATACAACTTAATAGCTAACTTAGATGTGGGTTTAGATAAGACCAGATTGCACATACCTACATCCCTTAAATTTATTTTATTTTCAATTTCGAACGCTCTCCGTTCCGTTGCAACTCGAGCACACTCCACCAAAGCATGGTAGGTGTCTTCTCTTACGTTGCAAGTCAGACAGTTTGGGGTGTCCACCACTCTCATGAGATGTCCAAATGCATTCAATGGAATATGCCCGGATCGCAGACGCATACTTGTAACTAACAATTTTCTGTTCATCTGTGCTTCAGCAAACCAAGGAATCCTTGGTGGCTCAGACTGAATTGTCCTGTACCATATACCCTTCTCTACAGATCGTTGATCAAAGTACTCTTTCCACAATTTATTGCAAATAACTTTTACATCTCTTAGTATATCGGTGAAGATTGGAAATTGTCTGACAAAAATTCCTTCACAGATTCCGGTTTTTGCTAACTTATCAACTATATCATTTCCTCTCAAATCTACGTGTGATGGAACCCACTGAAATTTCACAATTTTGCCATCTTCCCTCAGTTTTAAATATGACTTTAATACAGTATAAGCTACAGGCAAGCCTCGTACGCCCGAGGTGCACCGAGCTATATGCTGCAAAGCGCTTTTAGAGTCACTAAGGATAACGCATTTTGTACATTTACACGACATCAGGTATGACAGACACTCTGAAATGGCATATAACTCTGCCGCCATTATAGATAATTTGAAATTTAACGTAAAATTGGCTCCAATGTTACACTGGGGATCAAAAAATGCTGCTCCTGTTCCACTATTGTCCTTGGATCCATCACTATAAATTTGATAGTATCCATCATAATTATTTGCAATAGTTTCTACGGATTTCTTTAAAAGTGCTACAGAAGTATTCGATCTTTTAGGTCCAGTCATATTGCTAATATTTAAATGTATATGTGACCCAATATCAATATTCGCCATCCATGTCGACAGTGAGAACATCTCTAGAACTTTAGAACTATGTATGGATTCATTAGAAAGCTCACTGAATACGGTAGTTAGTAACGGTTTTTTCCTATTACGCCAATATAATAATGGAGTGAAAAATCTAAAAAAAATCTTATTCATACAAACACTATGAACAACAAAGTTATTTAGCGTAGTTGTAAAAAATGTGAATAAGCTAGTTTTAAGAAATTTGTAAGGTTTTTTTTTCGTCAAATAAATATACATATTATATTATTATAGTTACTACGGAACCCTTCATGGGCGATTCTGACTCGCACTTGGCCAATTTTTTCTGTTCTATATATCAGATACAATACAATTATACAACACATCACCCTTAAAAATTACTATACCGTATTCAGGAAGCCGTGAGATAAAAGGTAAACAAACCATAAAAAAGGTACTTTAAAGGTCACGATTGATGAAGTGAATATATTTTATAAAAATAACTACGGAATGAAACGCTGACAACACTGTAAGTGATATTTTCGAATGATCTCTGTAGAACTTATGAAATTCTTTCTGACTTATTTGAATTCGAATATCATAAATGCCTTAAATTATTTTCTTAATTTTGATTAATTATTTATTAAATCGTTTACATATAAAAACACCCAAAACAGACTTGATTCCCAAACTTCGAACGCATTTTAATACTACTAAATTATATACCACAGGTACTGCGAACGTTTTACATAAAAATGTGACGTTTTGTCATCGGTCGGGTTATATCCGCCATCTTTACTATCGATCAACTTGTTGATAAGCTTCCAAATATTTTCGTTGAATTCTTGTTATTCCATTGTTACTTTTGTTGTTTTCATTAAGTTTCTTATTTTGTTCAGTTTAAAGTTATTTGTTGATTGTTTTGTTTTTGTTATATTCACATTTTCGTGCTTAAAACATGAGTGAAACTGGACCAAACAGCGCTTGCAGATTTTCTTCGCCGAAGAAAAAGCGATCAAAGAAAACTCCAATGCATTCAACGGAAACGGTGGCTGTTATTAATATGTTTAAACACGTAGAAGAAACGTGGCCGAAAGATTCGTATCGTTGTATTCGTACAAAACCGATATTATCAATAAAGCCGCTGAAATTATGGGAATATCACGAGCCACTGTAAACAGGTTTATAAAGGAAAAAAAAACTACAGGCTGCCTGAGATCACCTCAACCACCATCACCGAGACTATCAAAGATTAACACTTTAACCAATAGAGATTTGGGTGGAATACGCCGTAAAGTACACATGTTTTACTTTAACAATGAACTGCCTACCATTGATAAGGTGCTGGAGGCTGTAAATTCAGATGATACATTGCCCAGTTTTAAAAGAACTACATTTTATAAATTATTAATCAAACTCCAATTTAAATAATGTGAAATGTAGTCGCAAGAGTGCACTCATTGACAAAGATGATATAGTGTTATGGCGTATCAAATATTTAAACACCATAACAAAATTAAGGAGTAAAAGCATAACATTTATTACACAGATGAAACTTGGCTCAATGAAGGTTAGTTTAAACATATTTTAAGACTTCAATCATATACTTCAATTATTACATATGCCTGTATTTAATTACTGGAGACCTGGATAATAGTTCATTTAAAAGTATAAAATGATTTTAAAGTACTTAATGTTTTATAATTATGAATCAAAGAATTGATTTTGTAATTAATACTCTAAATTAACATCAAATCTGTTACAGGACACACTATGAACAAAATTTGGCAGGACGAGTCAATAAAGTCAATGAAAGAAGCTCATCATCAAGGTTTATCCACTGGTTTAAAAAATCTAAGTGGAAAAGGAAAACGACTCATTGTACTTCACATTGGTAAAGTTTAATTTTAATACAACACAAACATAGCATTCCTGACAATACCTAACATATCGGGATTCCCCCGGGGTGGGCAGTGGTGTATAGTACACACCCACATTTCATCAGTTTATGTTGAAATCCCATAGATTAGGGGGCGAGTAAATTTTGATACATACATAAATCAAGTTTCCGGATATTTATAATTCAATCATAATTTGTTTACAGGCTCAAACTCAGGCTTTCTGGAAGGAGGAGAATTGATATTTGAAGCAAAGAAAGTAGTAATGTAGTTGACCGTTTCGTTATTCATGTAATTAATAATTAAATAAGAGAGATCTTTGGTTTTATTATCATCATAGTTAAGTAAATTCTAACAAAACTTGTGCATTTATTTGTACGGGTGAACTATGTAAGATAAAGTAAAGAAACTAAATGCATAGTTTTTGATCATGGAATCTGGCTTTCAGACAATACAACATAAGAACAGTATAGCTAGCTGCTAGATACACAAATGGGAAACCTTACATTAAATTAAATAGAAATAAAAACAGTGAAATAAAAGTTTGAGAAACCTTGTTTTCTTTGTTTACACTTCCTCTCAAGCCCAGAATCAGAATCAGAATCAGAATTGTTTATTTGCTAAACATAGGTAAATACATAATTATAGGTCTTACATTAATAACAAGTCCGCTATGTTTTGTCAATAAGACATACAAATATTAGGAAGAAATTGAATATAAATTATGTCACAGTATCAGATTAATTAATTTAAGAATATGATTCATTACAATATTAAAACACACACAACAGAAAAATATTAATAAGAATGTCATAATGTAAAATAAGTATTAGTCATTTTATTATATTCATATTGAAACATCATTTAAATGGTCATCTAATTTGTAATAACATTTATCAATAAGTAGTCTATGAAGTGCCTTTTTGAATTTTATTAATGGCATGTCTTTAATCACATCCGGTACTTTATTGTAAACTTTTGGAGCGTTACCGAAAAAACTTTTACGCATTAAGGATGTTTTACATTTAATATTACACAGTTTGTTATTGTATTGGGCACGTACTGGATTTTTTCTTACTGCAGATAACCTAACAAACAAATGCGGGTTTTTTTTCACAAACAATGCTGTTTCCATTATATACATTGCCGGCAGTGTCAATATTTTTAGCTTTTTAAAATGTGGAATACAGCTATCTGTCGTTTTTAGACCACACATTGACCTCACACAACGTTTCTGCATCCTAAATACACACTCCCTATTAGTTGACTGTCCCCAGAAAATAATACCGTATCGTAAAACAGAAGCTACAAGGCCATGGTATGCTGTTAATAATGTCTCAATATTAACCTTTTTTGATAGTTGAAATAGTGCATATGCAGATTTACTTAATCGTTTACATATAATGTCAGTATGTGTGTTCCAAGTCAATTTATCATCTATATTTATTCCTAAAAACTTAGCATTACAAATTTCTTCTATTGTGAAGTCTTTATAAGTAATAATAATGTTTTTATTTTTTTTATAAGCCAGTTTATTATGTTTTTTAAAGATTCATTTATGTCATTTTGATAATTCTGAGCTTCATTACATTCTATTATAGCTGTAGTATCGTCAGCAAAGAGAACCATTTTATGATGAATTATTTTAGGGAGATCATTAATGTATATCAAAAAAAGGGGTGCTCCCAATACGCTCCCTTGTGGCACGCCATATTTTATGCATCTTTGATTAGATAAATATATCGTTTCTAATTTAGTTTCCGGGCATAATCTAGAGACTTCGGTGCATTGAAGTCTGTCAGTTAAATATGATTTAATCAATTTTAGTACATTTCCTCTTATGCCGTAGCTATATAATTTTTGCAGTAATATTTTATGGTCAACATAGTCAAAAGCTTTAGTCATATCAGTAAATAAGGTACAAATAGGTTTCCTTTTATCAACTGATGTCATAATGGTACTAAGTAAATCAAACAATGCCATGTTAATATTTGTGTTTTTGCGAAAACCTTTCTGTTCGTGGCAAAATAAGTTAAATTTTTCGAAATACGTGTATATTGAGTTGTAAATAACTTTCTCAAAAATTTTGGAAAAAACGGAAATTTTTGCAATGGGTCTGTAGTTTTTCATGTCCGTTTTGACACCTTTTTTAAATAAAGGTTTAATAATAACTTTCTTTAATCTATTGGGAAATATACCATCAGTAATACATAGATTAATAATGTGAGCTAATGGTTGTGCTATAACTTCCTTTACATATTATTTAAAACTTTAGTACATACGCCGTCATAACCAACAGTATTTGTATTTTTGAGATTAGAAATAATTTTTATAATGTCACTATTCGAGACAGGTGACATAAATAAAGATTGTGACGAAACATTATCAATAGCATTACCTACAGTCATGTCAGTATTTATATTATTTTCAATTGTGTCAATATAATAATTATTAAATTCATTAGCGATGTCAATTGGTCGTGTAAAAGTCAAATTGTCTCTGTTTATAGTCATAATTTGTTCTTGTGGTAAACCTGTTTTAGATTTATTAATAACTTGCCAAGCAGCTTTACATTTATTCTGCGATGTGTTTATGTAATAGTTGTTTTGGGCTTTCTGAGTCAATTTTATAATTCTTTTATAGAGAGTAGAGTATTTTTTAAAGTTATTCTTATTCGTTGTGTTAGGATTTAAACGATATTTCCAAAGTAACTGTCTTTGTTTTTTACTACATATCTTTATTCCTCGAGATATCCACTTAGTTTTTTTATTTAATTTGATAGTTATTATCTTATCCGGAAAGCATAATTTATAAAGTAATAAAAAATCTTCCATGAAAACTTCAAAAGACTCATTAGCATCTTTAGCTTTTAAAACTTGTAGGAAAAATAAACAGCTCAGAAGATTTTTAAACTTAGTTAAATTATCGTTAGAATATTCTTTCTTTTTACATTTCCAGAACTTTAATTTACAAGTTCTGTTTATGGGCACTGTAAGTATTTGGGATGTATGATCTGATAGAGCTAGATCTATGATTTCTGCCTTGCAATCCCTACTGTAACTATGTGCAAAATTATCTATGCAAGTGTTACTACTAAGTCTTGTCGGTTTGAAAAGAGCTAATTTTAAATTAAATTGTAAGAGAAAGTATTCAAATTCAAGCGTTATTTTATTTTTCTTTAGCACATCGATGTTAAAATCTCCTGCAAGAATAATGTTTTTATATTTCATAGAGCAAAGCTTTTTTAGTATGTTGTCTAATTTTTCATAAAATACAATATAATTGTGTTTAGGTACTCTGTATATAGAAATTATAATAATATTATAAGATATCATAAGATGAATAGGGTATATAATAAGTACTTCTGAAGTATTATAGGTACAGTAGTAATATATATTAAGTTAAAATAATGTGTGATATAAATAAGTACCATACCAAAACTGCTAATACTCTAATCGGTAGACTTCGCCAAAGTGTACATGTGGCGTAGCACTACAGGTATTATGTACAGGCATCGTGCATCGTAGCACATCAAAGCGTAGCACTGTCCTCGCGAAGCGCTCGTAGCGTATGGCGGTGCTACGCCACTTAACTTCTACGCTACTCTAGAGAATTGCATCTATCGCTCCATTAGTACACATAAGATTCAACGATATTAGTTAGTATGGTTTATTGTGGAAACTTCGGCCGTACATATCAACAGACTGACTCGAAGCTAGCTACGGACACTCGCAACATCTTATAAATTGTATCTTTGATCACTTTGTTGCATTACATGATCTTGTAATGTTTTGAAGTCTCAGACCTCATCAATGTTTTAATGAAATAGAATTCAATTTAGGTTAATTAAGGTAAAATGTCGTCAAGAATCGTTTTAGCTTGCAATTTTCGCGCTCGGCTAAATAATTCCGCGGGCGTTGCCCAGCGGGGTTTTTAAATAAAGTTGATTTGAGGTTTCTCGGCTAGGTACTGTGTAATTAGCCAAAAGTGAACTGTAATGTCGGCACTCGCTACCGCCACGCCGCACGCTGCCCGCGGCTCAGGGGAGCTTATCAAATATGTATCTACCTACCTGCCTCCTGTGTGCCGGATTTATTTAGGATATGCATGAGGGTACGATTTAAATTTTAAACGGATTGCGCCCTTGGATTTCGGCCCAGTGTTATGTTTGGTAAATCTATCACTATAACAGGTCCAACCGAAATTAATTTTAAAGCTCGCCTCGTTTCGATGCAATAATAGTTGTTTTAGCCGCTGTAATCCTGGGTTGCCATAGACACAAAGCGATCGTGACAAAAGGCTTATTAAACAATATATTTGAAGCAAATTACAGAGCGGTTGCATAATTAATTAGGTAGATTTTGTGCAAAATTGTGTTAAAACAAACGGAAGGTTCCCTAGGTGCGGTGTGTGACTGGGAGGTATTGTTAGAGGGTGCGTGAGACGTGCGGTAATGTTCTCTTTCCCTCCGTTTCCACCATTTTCGGTGCGACCTCCTCGCACGCGGTCCCAAGGTACCTAGGGCTCATCCATCAAAATGGTGTTCGTCGCTGAAGATGTAACTGTCTTCCGCAAACATTACGAATATGCATATGCATAATTCTATTCTGTAAATCCAACCCTGCGTGCGTGTACCATTTATCAAAGAGCATGGCTATACTTGATGTAAATAAAGGAGCTATCAACTTACTATTTTTAGTGAATGTGACGATCTTGAGCACCTTGCCGTACCGCTGGAAAATAGAGTAGAGTACGTCGAGCACGATCGGGTATAACATGTGTTCTATGATCACGCGCAGAACTGTGTTGGGACCACCCTGTGAACAAAACTAGAAAATTAAAATATGCAGTAGTTAATACATTCGTTGTGAACGTAGTCTGTAGAAGATAATATCTGTTAGTTCAATGTGTGTTAAGAATTTTACATATTTTTTGTAATGTTTAAGTATTGATCTCAAATAAACGAAATGTTTTGTTTTTTTGAGAATTAAGTTTCTATAAACCTTAATCTAAAATATTTCAAGAGAGGAAAAATATTAACACAGCAAAAAACCAAGGGGTTAAACGCTTAAATCCAAGGGATAAACCAATACAGGTAAGCCAAGATTTTAATAAGGAAAATTCGAAATGTTGACGGCCCTTGTATAACTCAAGAAACAAGTACAAAAGAACATTATACAAATACCTGCTTATTTACATGAAATCTTTGGTTTAATTAATTAAAACACAAAAGGAAGTTCAGCTATTAATTACACAGTAATTACGAGCAAAGAATCTAATAATCTACTTCCGTTAAAGCATTAATTAATGTTTATGAGAAAAGCTTATCAATAATGAAACTCCCCACAGACACTTTGTGACTGAGGCTAATATACATGAAGCTAGGTAGGGACACATTACTAAGCGGCGCGATATTGTCTAATGTGTGCTTGTTATAAATCCCGTTGGACATTTCTTGCAGGTATCAGTTAGATATTGCACGTGGATGTAGTAATACACAAGAGAACTCTTGAGATATTATTACATAAAAATATAATAATACCAATCGTATTTATCATAAATAGTGCTTGCCATTAATTGTCGAAATACAACCATAATTTTTGACTTTGATGCATCGCACACAAAAAAAAATATTTTCTACAATCCTTTTTCGTATAAACTTTAACTGTGTTAAATTCCATACTCCGTCGTTTGCGTAATTTTCGTAAAAAGGGGTAAAACATTTTTGCTTCACGTATTTACATATAGATGATAGTCTAAATTAATAGCAAATTGCTTTGGAATGAATGAACATCCACATGTATTATTTGGCAGATAATTCAGTTGTTAACTCTATTGGAAAATCGCCATCTATCCCAGCACGTCCGCACCTTACTAAAGTATATTGACCGATGCAACTGCATGATCCCTACCCTCCGGGCCCAATCTGTCGGACGTCTTAGACCAGTGTATCTGCATGCTACCCGCAGTCTACATCTTAGCCCGGGACCCCAAGAGAATACCCAAACCTAATTTGTGGAACAAGTTTAATATTTAAAGGTCTTTCTAATCGGCTCTATTTCAACGGCTCGTAATTATATTGGAATTTCAATGTATTACTTAAGTTGTGTGTATCGGGAAAGGTAAGATGATTAATGGTTTTAGGTGAAATTAATTATCTAGGTATAGTTTTAGACACAATTGTTGGAAATAATTATTTTAGGTGCTTATAGGTATTTGCGTATGAATATTGTGAATTTAGAGTTTACTGGAATAGGCAGTATTTTACTACAGCTCTTTGTAGATTTTGAGACCCTTTTCCTTTGCACCTTTCGCGATCAAAGGATCACCAAAGAAGTGAGTAATTTTTGTCATTTATTTTAGATATAGGTATTTTACATGATAAATATAACACAAAAAAAGCCAGAAGTTAGAGAAATCTTCTTACCTGTATTTCCGTGCCTCCATTCGCAGGTTGCAAGGCTGCGCCTGCGCCGGCGACGAGCGCGGCGCCGGCGCTGTTGGAGATGGCCTGCGCTGCTTGTAGCGCCGCCTGCGCCGATGCCGACTGCAAAAATATTACCTATAAATAATAGGTAAGTGTACGCCGAAGGAATATGTCGTGTGTTAGCTTAATAAGTAAACTATGCTAGATCTAAACTAAGTATTAGGATCTAAAAGTGAGGGTGGGCGGGATATCTAAATCAAGATATAAGTTCTCTTAAGTGCATGTTTACGTAGGAAGCAAGGGGACACTCAACCGAGTTATCAAGAGCGCATCAACATCATAACAATTGTGCTACCCACATTTAAGGATGTCCTTCACTAAGTAAAAATCTCATTGTCACGTAGAAAAAATATGTAAGTACATACAACAGCCCTTCGCTCTCATAATTCCGCGGACAATGAAACGTAATAGGGGAATGGAGGGGAGCAATCTGACACACGCGTGAGCCACCTTCGAGTGTCCAAGACCAACAGATAACATTGACCACATCAAACAAAGGGGGGTCATAAACTTATTTTGTATCGTCCGGGAACAATTCGGTACTTTGTTGAGTCGTTATATAGGGGCGGACGGCATTGTGGACGCGACACTTCGAGTGCTTAGCGAGTTAGATAACATTCATAAATTGGTCGTATAAATTATGGTGTTATTTTTTCAGGATTTCAGGGAATGTATCGTTTGTTCTTCATATCTCATACTATTTGAACGGGTGCGTTGCTAAAATATTTTATTTACTTAACTAATAAAACTGCACGAGGTTTTTCAACGAGCACCAAAATTTTCACTTGTCACCTATTTCTAAAAAATCCTATATCGACGTGAAAAGCCTTCAACACGACCTACGGTAGGTTCAAATAAAAAACGTAATGACACGCGAGTGAAATACAGCGTGTTGTTTACACGTTACGATCGCATGCAAGGGCGCGGGCGCGCGGCACACTTTGATCCTATATTTTCGCATGGCTTTGTGCGACGACGGGCTGACAAGCGGGCAGGCCAGACACAAAAATAAGGCTTTAACCGTGTCATGGTAAGCCTGCCGCCGACGGCAAAGGCTCTGGTACAAATTCACGTTGACTTGTTCCCTCTCACTTCTCTTTTTCTCCGTTACATATTCTTTGATATGTTTATGTTGGAACTATTAGGCAGAATGTGTGTTTTCGTAATAACTGGCCGGTTCTGCTTCTGGCAGAGATTTCTTTCATTATAATTACATTTGACTTGTTTTAAACCGCTTATTTATTCAAGGCAAAAAGACTTCACATAAAATGTACACGCAACAAAAGGATTTTAGGAATGCGATACCATCAAAAATATTTTCCGTGTCACCGGCGCTCGCTATTTCGAACTTGGAAGATATTTAAAAGGTCTTATTCGGGAGACGCGCAATCTTTCACAGGCGACCACTGGCAGGCATTCGTCGCGACAAAATAACTCCATCCGCACTACGAGAGTTCTATTCAACCACCACAAAAACCTTTTGCATCGCATGATTGATCAAAGCTTTGCGTTCAATGCACGTTCTTTAAAATGCAGCTGGTCGAAATCATTCTCTCAAGTTGGGAGCATTCAGGAGACAATTCATTTAATACAATTATATTCGGATGCTCAGTGATGTAATAACGTATAAAGCGTGTCTTTTCATGTGAATCATAATAACAAAGCCTAGCCTCTGTCTATTCGTAACAGCCTCGTTATAACTTTTAATAGTGCGCTACAAAGACATCCCGAAATGTGACGAGATAGCGATAAATCTTTATAGTCACATCATCTTGTATGTACCTACTTTTGCGTTCAGTGTTAACACTCAAACTGATATTTTGTTGGAAATGTGTAGTGGATTATATAAATGTGAACGGTGCACTTATATTCTAGTTTTATGAACGATAACTTTGATTCTTTGTAGTGTACTGAAGTTTGGGTAATATCTGTTTTCTATGTTCGAACATTGTTATCTTTTATTAACTTAAAGAGGTTTTCTTGTTGAAGCTCAAGCGTTGTATTATTGACGGTTTCAGTGAGTTTCTGAGTATGGGAGATTTCATCAAAGGAGAGAGAAGAAGTTATTTTGATATAATTAGGTAGACTGATATGAAAATGGATGAAACTTTTGAAAAGATTTGGCCAGATATGGATATAAAATCTACTTTTAACGATAGAAATATGAGAAAATTATATTTAAAAGCTATCACATACAGTTCACCTGTACAAAGAAATCCGAATATTAAAGGTTTAAATGTACATACAAATTTGCAGGGAATAAAGTTATCGGTAATGGTAACGAGTTCTCGCCGCAGTAACATCATTATGAGGTATCGAACAGATGACGCTACGTCAAATAATATTCTTGCTTTCTAGGCACTGAAATAAAGACTTTCTTTTTGAAAAAGGATTTTAAGTGTATTCTTTTGGGAGATCGTTTTTGGTTCCCCTCTTTTTGTAGTCGATGTATATTGATGATGCTTTCTTGCAATCTTTTCAAATTGTTTTTTGTAATGACATTTTCTAAACTTTTAAATTGTGAATGTTTTATAATGTGTTTTTGTGTTATTTTATTTTAACGGTTTTAGGAAAAATCATGTAATAATTACCTACTATACTGCAATTTTGTAAATAAACACCTATTTTCAACCGTAAAATTTCGTTTGATTACAGACTACCTCAAACGATCAAAGACCACCCACACCCACACCTACCACACCATGCGCGTGCACAGGATTATGACAGGGTATGCGGCGGAGTAATCGGTCCCAAAAACTTTTTCTTTTATAGATTTTTAGCAAAGCCACAGCCACGCATCGCCACCATGCTACGATGCGTGGCTGTGGCTATGCTAAAAATCTATAAAAGGCAAAGTTTTTGTGACCGATTACTCCGCCGCATACCCTGTCATAATCCTGTGCATGCCCCTGTACCACACCTACTTTAACCAGAATTTGTAGATAGGTATTTGTTCCCAGTGTCTACCATAATTCGCTTAAGATGTTACAGATCAATATTTACACTCCACTACAGAGAAACACGGATTAACGCAAACAGATAATAGACACCTAGATGTATCCGTTTTGAGTTTAATCATCACATTAATTAGCCACGTATTGACACAAACGCCTGTTTGCGATGCCGACAATTTGATCAAACAACCTGCAACTATTTAATAAACAACGTATCGCGAATATTATTTAATTTTACAATAATAATGTTGTGCACATATTTGTGAAGAGCAAACTTGTGAATAAATTACTAGTTGCAAACTTGCTAATAACACCTAAATGCGCTAACTGAATACTTTACATTGTTTTCAGTCAATTTCACATGATATAATTAACCTGTCTTTTCCAAACTCTTGTATGGTTTATAAATTACAACGTCGAAGCTTTTACCGCAAAAAGGGTAAATTATATTATTAGTGGTAAGTAACAATTGTGTTGTTAGACAATCCAGTGGGTAAATATTCCCTGTGGTCCGGCGCTAACCCTTGCGCATGTTATCGAATGCCATCCCTTCAATTACGGCAACACAAATTTAGGCAAGAACAATTTCTCAATATTATCAGCCATCAAAATGGTTGAGGGTTTGTTTTTGATAGGTTTCGTGGATAAACGAAACTAATTAAGCGTTTTAATTAATCCTCCCATTGGGTGTTTTGTTACCGAAAATATTGATTTCCTTTCTCATTGGCGAAGAGCCTCCCGTAAGAAAGGTTCACTCACAAATGTTCGGCATTTATCTCTTTTTTTACCTAACATTATCCCGAAAGCCTTGTTATGGAGGGCGGTAAGATTCGGCTAGTGCGGCCAGTCGATTCTTATTGTGACGAATTGCGATGAAGGTGCTTGGGTCTCAGCTTTATTTTTCACAACAAGTAGTACGAGTCCCGAACTTGTGTAGCGTTTAGTAACCAACTAGACGGTGGAACTAGCCAACTAACGTTTTGATGCGGTTAACTGAGCAGATTCAGCGACATAACCTGTCTGTAGACACAAATAAGTTACTAAAGGGTTAGTTACCAGTTTAATCAGAGAAACCTAAGTTCAACTTATATTTATATATTTCGCGTCTGTTTAATATTTGATTACAACCGCTTATTCAGAGGCATAAAGGATGCTATAGTTGTGAATGGCTGTTTTCGTAATTATAAGTCATCGGGTGAAGTAATAAAAATAAAGTAAAGGGAACTAAAGCAATCAACAAGACACGGCGACATTAAAGAGTTGAGCATATTTTTTAGTGCTCGAAGATGTTAAGGGGAACGTTAATTATAGAGAGCTGATGGAGTGACATCGTATTAAAGATGGAGAACAATTTTATCTTGAATATGAATTTTATCTCGAAGCTGAGAAAGTTGCGTTATAAAAAATGAAATTTCTGTTTAACTACATAATTTTGATGTGTAATAGACAAGCTTTCAAATAACAATAATTATTTATATTGTTTTTAAAAGTAAGAGTGATTCACATTATAATGTAACGTCAAGAATCAAAGTAATAGATACACTCACAGTCCCATATGAACAATATAATCGCGACACATACTGATTCGTCCATTTACGACACTTTACCCCATAAACGAAGAACTTTTCGTGAAATTATTCAGTAGTCATGACACGCACGGCCGGTATCTCGTCGCCGAATGTATAGACAGAACAGTAATAGTTTAGTAACTCAATCAAATCGGAACAACGTCGGTGACTCTGTCCCGTCGCGGCATGCGGGTTTATTGAATACCGTTATCTAAATTGTGGGGTCTTGATGCCCCCAAACAAAGATTAAATTAATAGGCTGAGTGCAGGTCAGCCGGGGGTTGTGTTTCACAATTGTAACATCGGCTTTAATGCCCGATCGCATACCGCACGATAATCCCACTGTTATGTAATAGGCCTAATTACACTGTCGTTACGTTATTACGTATTGAGTGGCCGCGTTTGGTCTATCCAGCCAGTGAGCGTAATTCTAATTAGTTGCTGTTCTTTGTATAAATTTGGTAGACCTGCTGATTGAAATAACTAGTTATCGTATGATTTGTGCATTGTAGATACGAATGTGTTTTACATTCCTGAAACAGCCTTTTGGTTTCTGTTCGCTTTTTCCTAGTATGTTGAGATCGGTTTCCAACAGGATATAGCTGAATGCAAGTATTATATATGTATCAACTGCTTATACGGTATTCTCCTATTATTACTTGTAATACTTTTGTTATCTTTGGGTCTTCGAACACTCACTAGTAAACCGTTACATGAAATCTTTACAAAATGAAGGTACTTACGGCATTGCTATGTGTCTGATCGGTCTTGAGCTCCTTGTGGTTAGAGAATTGGACATAAACGGCTCTACCGCGGAGCTGAGCCACGCAGCCGCCGAAGTATGCCACCATCGCCACTGCTGATATCTCCTCCGCCATTTCGAGGAATGCCTGTACAAAAGAACGTAAAGCTTTAAGTTGGAACTATCATGACGATGTAAATACCATCATTAATCTCAGTTTTACTGGTAGAAAGTCCTTCCTGAAATTATTAAGGTCCCTTTCGACTGCTACGTTTCATATTTTCACGGTTATATTTAATTAAACAGTAATTTCTAGACCTATTATAATACCAGCATAGTCCTACTTTGCACCTATTCCAAACATTCTAAACACCATCTCTCAATGTCGAGTATCGGGCAAGACAGAATAATAGTTCCCAACTCTTTTGTTGGGTCGTTAAAATGTACAAACTCGCAGAGATAAATCAATTGTTTAACAACAGCGGTAGTGTAATGCGGTCCACCCCAACTTGTGGTTTGTGTTTACCGGGCCTATGGAGTCCAATTAATCGGATCCGATGCCCGACCATACACACAAACCTACTCCACAGTCATACATACCGACTGATCTGTACTATTTTGTAATCTGCATCGTGCTCTAAAAGCGTTATGATTTCAATGGCCGTTTCGCCTGTAAATTCATCTATTCCACGTCGTTTTCAAACCGCAGTATCCTGCTTTTGGCATCGGTCAGTACGAAAAACACGGTCCTTTGTGTGATGCCGCAAATTAAATAGAATACTTGCCCCGGGCTAATTAAAAATATCCCTATACACGGCGATGAAAGTAGGGCCAGCGAAAAACTCTAACAGAATACGTAGGTACATACATACCTGTAATGTAAACCAAACGAGTGCGCGCCGTGTTTTTGGAGTATTTGCTTTGCTATCCATTAGATAAACAATCGATTACAAATATATGCAAAACATATTTACAAAAACAGCCGTGATGAACTAGGAAATACATTATTTTGGATTGCAGGTTCAGATAAACAATATATACTGTTTATTTTACGAATTGGTATTTAAATATCACATTTAAATTGTTATTTTTTTTTCTTTAATTGAAACTAGATGACGCCGGTGTTTCCTAGCTGACTACCCTCAACATAGAAACAGACTTAGAGGTCAAAGTCGCTTTTGAAGTCCATACAATACGTACTGGATATGAGAAATACATAGGTTAATGTTTAAGGTGACCTGTCTATATAGTGCAATAATTTGTCAGAACCTAACTAAGGACTTCAAAGAACTCATGAACGAACAATACCAAAGTGAGTACTTTATACGGCACACCCAAAGGTCCTAATCTAATCTAACCTAATCTTTGGGTGTACAGTATAAAGTACTCAAACTCAAAAATCTACTTAGTTCATTTCATACATTCATCACGTCCGTTCTTCATACAATTCATAAACTATTTTCTACTTTTATAGATACCAATGGAATCTTTGACCAAAATAGTCTTGGGAACTAATTTTTTATCAAACTGTTTGTAATAAATTTGGAAAAAAATAATTATGTTATATAAATAATGTTTGTTAGGATAATTATCACTAAAAAGGGGATTTGCAGTTAGAAGCTTTAAAGTTAAATTAATATTAAATATAATTATGTATATGTATGTATGTAATATATGTATAGTAATGCCCGATTGTCGATATTATGTGAAAGAAAATATGGGCTAGAGTTTCCAAAGACGTAGTAACAAAAATCCCATCCCATCGAAAACAATTACGGGATCAAAATTGATGCAGCACAAATTAATAGAACCGTAGCTATCACGCGACCGACGATCGTAAAATAGTGTCAACGCCTCTTTCGCTTTAATCACCGAGAGTGGGGGCGATTGTCCGACCCACTCACATCGATGTTTGCCTACCTCTTCACAGATGGCGCCTTTGTAACCGGACTCTCACAGGTTCGGTAACCATCGACTACCAACGATACTTTTCATCATCCACTCTGAGTGCGTCAAAGGACTAGCGTCGACCACGTTAGGTACTTTATATTGATTAGTTTCAAATAATCTGGCGATGTGTTATCTCGTTTTACGGAAAGATTTTGTATCTATATTTTTTTTAAACTGAAATTTAACGTAAACGGTTACAAAACAGTCCCTACCATAGGCTAAATATTTAAATTACAAATGGAAAAAGTGAAAATTTTCCGGTTACATTGCATCTGAAGTATAGCTACAAAGGGACACGGAATATTTCATAAGAAAGCAAGTAAAGAGGCTGTGACCGTTCATAAAATAGGGATTCGACTTGTTTCTCGTGGTGGAAGAGAGATTGTTTTCCTTCACGCCACGCTATATACAGGGTGGATGTCATACGAGCTATTTATTAGACGGGATAACATTGTCGCGGCTGCCTCCTGCGTTCCCGTAATAGGATTTTCTTTTTATTATTTTATTTCTCGGTTGTAAACTAACTCATTTTTAATTTGTCAGCGGGAAATCGTAAATTTCTCATTGCAGGTGCCCAGTGGGTGTTTCGACGTAAAATACGCAGTAAAACCGGCTGAATGTCGCCTTATAACCTGCTGGTTCGCGCTTGTGTGATGAATTGATGATGTATAAACTCTTTTTGATTAATTACTAACAAACTTGTTCCCCACTTTACACATTGTGTTCATTGAAAATTCAGCTAACAACATCATTTATATACAGAAAATATGTCAAAAAGCCTCTTAACAACTGACCAGAAACGAATACAGAAATTGAATAAAATATGATCATAAAATAACATTTGAGGAGGTCAATCACGGCAAACGTATCTCAATCTACATTCATTCATGAGCCCTTCTCGACCCAAATTGAAATTTATATTAGATGTCATCGCCTTTAATTTCCGCAATGTACAATTTTAGATGCAATCTCTCCCTTGGTTTTCAATTCGTGAACTGTACTTTTAAAAATAAGCTGGTAAAAATGGGAAAGGGGCCTAAAATGTAAGAGTGAATATTTGTTCCAAATTCGCCGTTCATTTTGACCCCGCAATAGATAAACGTCGCCCGTTTGACGGGGGTTTGTAGGGATGTCGATCATACTAAAATTGCTTTCCATCGTTGGCGTAACATTTTGTTTTAAAATATACAAAGCGTCATTTATCGTGTGTCTGCAATGTTTTGGCTTATTTTTTTTTGTTTGGTAAACAAAATAACTAGCGGGAAATATATCAGAATACTTCATGATTTTATTATCTAAAACTAACCTCTCTTTGTTTCCACGGCACTAAGTACAACACAAGTATCACATTCCATGATAGTAGGTTACTAGTACACGCACAGAATCATGAAACTTCGCAGCAATACTCATTAGTGCAGTATCCGACAAATTCTCGTCAGTCATCCCTTGTCCTCTAATACTGCAGTAACAATAAAACGTGGGTAGGGGTAGAATCTGACAATGGTTGGCGGCCTATTTGTGGACAAGCCGTGCCTGCCACTTGTTGTGCTTCCTGCGAAGGCAGCGGCATTGTAACTAGAATGGCTACATGGCCGACTTCATTTGTTAAATGAGGCCTGATCGGTTACGTGGCAAAAGTTTGGCTAATCTGCCGTTGGGGTTGATGAGAGGCTCGGTGAAGTTGGTTTTAATTATGTAGCTATTCAGTTTTAGAGTTTGACTGTGACGGTGTTCAAAGTCACAGATGGAAATAAGCTTTTAAATCATAACGGAAGTGGTATTTAGTTCTTACGTATATTGATATTAACACAATACTTACCTTAAATATTTTGAGACATGATATAAAATTGTTTAGTTTTTTTATTGTATCGAAATTGCCTTTATTGTATATTTTTTCTTTATTATCTTTTATTTGAAGAGGCAATAGCCGACTCCTGGAAAAATTGGCATTGTATTTATATTATTCATTTTTATTAATTCATTCATTCTGTTTATTATTATGACTAATTCTGTTTAAAATTATTTTGTGTTGCGTTGTATGTGTGAAATAATTTAAATTTAAGATAATAACGTTAATTTTAAGAGCACCTACTGACAACTGTATGTATATTTTTGTCTGAAGAATAAATTAAAAAAAAATATCTATACTAAAAAAAAGTTTGTTTGTTTGTTTGCTTGAACGCGCTAATCTTCGAAAGTACTGGGTGGATTTAGATGAAATTTGGTATGGAAGTAGCTTGAAGTTATAGGCTACTACAAAAAACGCGACTGCAAAAAAAGGAGAGTTATGTTTTTACCGTGATAGAATCCACGGGAGCAAAGCCCCGCGTGAGTACTAGTAGTATCATAACGCGTAAATACACCAACCAAATTCACTAACACTACTGTTTTCTATTTCTGTGACACCTAATTTTCCTTTCGTACGTAATATCTCTTTCAAAGCACATACGCAAAGTACCCTAATTAAAAGGATTACATTTACAAACCATTCACCAAAAACAAATGTAGTAGGTATCTTACCTGGTTTTTGCCTTTAAGCACGAGTACATTAGTGACCCTCCCAAAGGGCAATCCGAGTTGTATGATCTCGGCTTCTGTCGTCTCATTAGGGATGTTCCGTATGTGGATGACTCGCGATGGTTTGCCGACATTCTGTTCGAGTTTCACCTGTTAAACAATGAAGAAATTTTCATTTAATCTTGTTAAGAAAATACACCAAGTAATACTGAGTTTTAATCTTCCAAGATGTAGACAAGAAAGATCCATAAAAATATTGACTCAAAGGGCTTAATGAAGAGAAACAGATAGGAAAGCAACTTTACAGGTTAAAAATGTAGTGTCTGCTGGATGCAATGGTCTGTATAATAATGGCATTCGATTCCGGTGGCGTGGCGTAGCGAACGCGTATGTAAAAGGCACACAGCGTATAAAATGACCGTTCTAATATACATAAATAAAGCATTGTTCGCGAGGAAGAGCCGGTTGGATAATTGAAAAGTCGATGTAGTATAATTGTCGAGGCTTATCGGGCCCAACCCCGATGTGGGCGCCATTGTTCCCCAGAGAGCCTTTTGATTACGGCGGCGGGCTCGAACCGAGTCCCGAATATATTGTAGCTTTGTATGACACTTCACTTTTCATTGAAGTGAAAAGAGCAACCTTTACAACGCAATTTATGATTGTAAAAAATCATAAACAAATTAAGTTAAAATTCTGAGTCTCGAGCAAGTCAAAAGTGTAATAAAACATGGTTATCAAATATTTCCAGGGTTATAATTATGTTTTCGAGGAAATCTTAGCAGACACTTCAGTTGGAACACCGAATAAGATTTGGGGAGTTGCGGAGCATCTAAGCGTCTCCCTTTTTACGTTCTTTGGCGGGCGGCGGAGCGTGGAGGTGTAACAAATGAGTCTAATACCTATTAGTTCGACCTTGTTAAGTTCAGACAAAGTGAGCAGCTGGTCTGACAAAAGTGCAGAGAAAAGTCGAAACACTTGGAGAACGCTTCCATTGTGGCTTTTAGTGACCACACTCCGTAAACTGTTGATACAATGCGATGGACTTTTTAGGGTTCCGT
This sequence comes from Tholera decimalis, assembly GCA_943138885.2. NCBI lineage: Eukaryota > Metazoa > Arthropoda > Insecta > Lepidoptera > Noctuidae > Tholera > Tholera decimalis. The sequence goes on along the minus strand of OW964552.2, from coordinate 18,098,050 downwards.
GGCCGAATGGCAAAAAACGGAACCCTTATAGTTTCGACATGTCTGTCCGTCTGTCTGTCTGTCCGTCCGTCCGTATGTCACAGCCATTTTATTCCGAAACTATTAGGACTATACATGTAAAACTTGGTAGATAGATGTATTCTGTAAACCGCTTTCCGATTTTAAGAGAAAATTTAAAAAACATTTAAAATAAAGGGGGCTCCCCATACATGGAACTGAAACTGAAAATAGTTTTTTTCATGAAACCTATACGTGTGTGGTATCTATAGACAGATCTTAAAAAATGACATTAGGGTTTCTAAAATGACTTTTTCATAAAGTTAATCGTTTAAAAGATATACGCTTCCAAAGTGGTAAAATGTGTGTCCCCCCCCTCTAACTTCTATAATAATGAAGTGAAAAATCTAAAAAAACCATATGTTGTAGATCTTAATGAAATCTTTCAACCAAAATTGGTTTGAACGAGATCGAGTCGGCAGTTTTTGAGATACCTACAGTATATTTTCTAAAACCGCAAATATAACTTTGTAATTCATACAAATACTATAAAAAACAAAGTTATTTGGCATAGTTGTAAAAATTGTAAATAAGCTAGTTTTAAGAAATTTTTAAGGATTTTTGTTTTTTTTTTTTTCAATTAAATATATTAAGTATATTATATTTATTATACTTACCACGGAACCCTTCATGGGCGAGTCCGACCCGCACTTGGCCAATTTTTAATTATCTACACTCAATTAACTAGTAAAAACTCTATAAGAACTTTATTGAGACTTCAGTGCCTTAAAGCAACTATAAAGAATATACAATTTTATAAGTAATTGCAGTAATACATTAAATGGATGTTTTTAGTCCGAATTAGGAAAATGTCATTATACAATCTTTTGAACTGAATAAATATTGTTATGTCCACAGTCCATCTCAACTGGAAAAAAAACAATCGAAAGCTCAGATCTTTAAAAAAACAAGCCAACAGCTAAAAAAAGAGAGTACACAAATATGATATTTTGAACATACCGAATTTCATTAGAATTGACATCAAAAGAACCAAATCTCCGTAAATAAACAAATAAAAAATATTTTGCCAAAGTGACTTGCGAAGGGAGGAATAAATCGTCGCACACGCTCGCCCACCTCGGAGGTACATTTCGGTATTTTCTCTACTCACGAAAGAAAACAAGTGGTACGTAAAACGTAAAGAAGGACATTACTTTCGCTGGGTCAGAAAATCTGCGAGGAACGATTTCCACATCAGGCACTTTAAATCATGCGCTCCGTCTCACATTTCATCCATAAATATTAAATCTTGGCTTGGTTCTTTGGATAGAAAAAAGCTATCGTATGACATTTTCCCTGTGAGGATTTCCCGGAATCGGTCAATTTTCCCGGTGATCGCGCCGGCCGTGTTTATTGAAACACTATTTCTCAGTTGGCCGCGTCTACGGCGCCATATCACTAACTATAACTACATCCACACTCGTGTTGACGTCTACTTTGGTCTATGAACACCAATTTTATCACTTGTATATTAATTCATTGATATTTTATTTTTTATCGTATTGTTTTGTAGCAAACTTATCTGTGTATGAACTCAGGTGTACTACATGTCATGATATTAGACGTAGTATCGAGTGTCATAACTGTACTGGTACTGTCGTAAATTTTATAAAATAAGGGGAAGTTTGGCTTAACCAACATTAGAATGCTTTTCAAACTTGTTTGCCGTAATATTACGGAACTATAAACTCCCTGCCACAACTTAACATTGCTGGTTTAATTATAGAAAGCATTTTTCCTCAAAGGAAAACTCGGTGAACAGTTTAATTTGATCATCTTTTTCTGTCTCTGAATGCTCTTTGTTTTCTATAATTTTCAATGCAAACTCATAATATGCGATAGTAAATTGTTTTTGTCATTTTTGACAGTTTCGATACATCTCTATCTCGGGGTTAACCCATTTTACCACTGACAATGAAACTTTACTGTTACTTTACCAGCAATGACTATGACAACCTTAACACCCATTTAAAATATAACTAACCAACTTCAAACACATCTGAAGCATTGGAATTTGCAATCATGTAACGTCCCTGTAACCGAACACTAATATTGGCACGGTCAAGTGAACGTAACACGAGTCAAATGTACCTGAGCACACTAAGTATTCTGCTTACGGCGCGATGACAAACGCCCCGTCGTCGTCGGTAGCACCGTGACTGAGGAAACGACATTCAGTAATCCGCTTGTGGAGTATGGGTCAGACTCATCCCATCAGAAACGGGTGGTATTAGGTACCCCGTATAAAAGCCGCGTCCTACGTCTTTACAGTTTTAACATATTTTAGGGATCGTGTTAAGAGAAGACTTAAGAGCCGAGTTATAGTCGTTCCAAGTTGACGATATTATATTTTTATTTTATTATATTTTTAATATTTGTCGCTTACCTGTCTATGACGGCCACTTTGCATCCGTTAGTGTTACGGTAATTGACAGCGGAGTTTTGTTATTTTGCATGAACCCGCTCTTGGTATCAATCAAGCCTAGTGGTAAATGATAGATGAGATTTACTACGTTATGACGAGATAGCCCAGAAGATTGCAGTTCACTGTTGCTTTATAGACTGATGGGTCATATGTGGTAGGGAACACAGAATACATGTGTAGTGAGATTTATATTTTAAAAGATATATGGTATCTACTAATGAGAAGGAATATATTCGTTAATAAAGGAGCTGTATTATTTTCAGTGGAATACTTTTTACATGTAGTTTCTAGTTTACAAATCGCAAGCGGGTAGGTGTAAAAATAAATCTGTAACTTATTTAATTGGGGATTTCAAGTATTGACTTAAGTAATAAATAAGTAATGGTATCTGGAGCAGGCAATGGCTTAGCGAATATCAAAGAAAACGGCCTTAGAACCTACGGCGTAATCGATTCCATAATGCAGGAAAACCTCCCACAAATATTAATTAACCGAAAAGGAGGAGGTTTTATGTTCGACTATTTATTATTTTTATCTACATGAATAAAATGTAGGTATGGAAAACTCTACCGTGCATTCACGTAAGAGGATTCGTTTAGCTTTATTGTTAAATAAATTAATATTGCCTTTAAAGTAACTTTTAATCAATATCGTTTTGTAATATTTCACGACACGTCATGTAACATGTTTCTAAAAGTTAACTTTTGAACTTTCATAAACATATTTGGTAGTATAAAATATTTCTAAATAAAAGGTCCTATCCCACACAAGGATTTCTCCTGCATCGAAGTTGTGTTTACAAAAATGTATACAGATAATCACAAAAGTAATTGTTCTGCGTGGGACTCGAACCCTCAATACAGCGCAGTAGCTGATCATTAAGCCACTGCAATAAATAAATAAATTCCAAGAAGCAGAAGTTGTCATCCTAACATAGGTTGGTATGTAAGTTATGTTTGCATCTCATTTCGTAACTACGTAAATTAAAGCATTGCTTATACTTAAAGTCTTAAAGAATTCCAGAATTTATCGAGGTTTAGGATAGTATTTTTCACCGCAAAACATATGAATTATTCCAGTAACCTATATTCGTTACGATTATAATTATTTATTTTACTTATCTTACTTCTTCACATTCCTTCTCACCGCACCGGGTTTCTATCTAATTCTTACGCTATTTCTACTATTAAACTCTGGAATTTGCTACCCCTTGACATCAAGAAGGCTGAGTCAAAATTTTCTTTTAAGCGTAAAATTAAAAACCACTACTTAAGGGGTTGTTATTCTTAGTTTGGTCTTTGTCAAAATTATTTTGAGCTCTCTTATTCAGAAAGAATATTATAAAGCACCGTATCTATTAGTTTGTCATTTTAGCACATATGTGTATTTTATTAGTATTATTATATATTAGTATTATATTTATTAGTATTAAAATATTATTTCATTCCATTTTCTCGTACACCTACCACAGTGTACTTTTTTAACCCAAAGGTTGACTGGTAGAGAATGCCTTGCTGCATTAAGTCCGCCCATGTAACACAATTGTACATAAAGTTTAAATAAATAAATAAATAAGTACAACCATTTCAGAAACTTATAAATTACACGTCAAATGGAATCTCTACGTCTAGTTAAGGTATAAAGTACGTTTATTGATGGCCCTTAACCATGTGTGTCATTTGAGAAATACCTAATGTACTCCCGTTGAGAAATCTCTCAAACTCAGTATCGAAACCCTTGAACTAATAACAATTGCGATTTAGTGGGGCGTTCGGTAGCAAGTCGATGAAAGTTTGAGTACCAAAGGAACGAGGTACAAGTTCTCATGGCGCAGCGATATTCCAACGTTACTTGCTGCGCCAGCGACTATACTTCGAGTTAATGTGAAATTTGAAGGTGCTCGTTTCCATTAGGTTTCAGCTGGAGGCTCATTAATTAGAAGACAATCTAAAAAAATAATCTTCTTTGAGTCGATGGTAAATCGTTGGTTTAAGTATTATGTTGATGAAGCCAGGAGGTAGTCACGCTAGGCGCTACTCATTGGCTATTATCTAATAATAATATATTTAAAAATATGAGTGAATAGATTACTTTTAGGTAAGCGTACTCCATCTTCGATCACATCATCACTTACCATCAGGTGAGATAGTGGTCAAACGCGAACCTATTTTAAATAAAAAAAAATGGTATAGCGTCACGAATCACGAACGACGTGTCAGACGAATTTTTGACTAGTATGAACTTCATATGTACAAAACTGTACCCACTAATTGATCGTAACGCTGATGTATTTACGTAATTTAGAAACTACTATAATTATACAACTCGCAATCTTTTCTCAATTCTTATCAAATTAATAAGTTAAGAACGGTTTAAAACCATTTTAACAAACAATACTAACCTGAAAGAAATTGTTTCCTAACCATCCTTTTACATAGAAACTTTAGTAAAACAATCCAGCATTATTGGTTCTTATAGCATGCACCGCAGTTGCATCCGCCGTTAAAATTTCAAGAGCATTATTACACCAGAAATCGTTGGAGTCGATTCGTTGAAACTTTTAATTGGCAGTCCAGTGGAATATTGTATTTCATTGCCGACCATCAATGATAATATTTGATACAGATTGAGAGCTACTTCCCAGTTAGTTATTATGGTTGGACCATCAAATAAATAAAAGCACCAGCTCTCACAGTATTGGGTCGTTATTAAATAGTATTGTGCAAAATGTTTTGCAAAATATGGGCAGCATATTAATTAATATTAAATTATATTTCGGCCGGTATTGGTGAATGTATGAAAACAATAAGTTGGTCAGTATTATTACATGATTTCAATATTATAGGAAAATAGAAACATTTAATTTTATTGTCGCATTGTTGCGGCGTTCTAATTATATCGTAAATGAATTGTAGACAAAGCTTATTCAGGGAATAACTTTATTCAAACGATAATCATTATAAAGTCGGTTAATTGGGTTAAATATCATAATAGTAATGCCCAATTTAGATATATACTGGTGATATCGTTGCTACCATACTTAACTAAGTACTCTACACGTAACCTGGTTATATAACCTACAAACGTAATAATAAAATCACAACGCCATCTTATTAAGAAGACAAAAAATAAAGATGAACAAAACCTGTTATCTCTTGTGAAAAGTTGTAAAAATCAGGTGCAGGAAATTGGTTTGCCGATACGTGGCGCCGACAGACGAATTGATAAACTTTGTGTTGTTCACTGGTTTAAGACTTCCACTGCGATACCATACTCGAAACTTACGAGATGCTTCATAAAATATGAAGGCATGTAAAAATTGTCTAAAAGACACGGAAGTTTTTGGCTTTAGTTCTGAGACTATAAAATATAACACCTTCACATATGAAGTTAAGTAGGTACGGTTTGATCGTTATTTGATGTATTGATGCTAAAGCCTTTTTAACCGACTTCAAAAAAAGGAGGAGTTTCTCAGTTCGTCTTGAACTATTTTTTTTATGTACCTAATGTTACCTCATAACTCAAAGACGGCTGGACTATTTTGGAACTTTTTTTTTCGTTTGAATGTTATATTTTCTAGGTAGTCCCATTGTTATGAAATCAGGATCTGATGATGGGATCCTCGAGTAATCGAGGGAACTCTTCAAACATTATAAGCATACCTATAGCGTTTTGGGTATTTCTAATAGTACCTTGTGCAGTTGCTCTCGAAAAGCACAATTTGAGGAAGTGGAACTGATGATGAAGACCACAGATGGCCACCGAAACTACTCAATAATAAGTATTTCGTGGATTGCGATTCGATTACTTGAATATGGCTGTTAAGCATTTTATGCTCGTCATAATGCATGTGGTGATGTAGAGCTGATGGTGAAGTACCAGGAGAACTCCTCAAAAATTAACGGCTCTGCATCGGAAAAACAATATTTTGTAAAAGGTGATAAGTAGTTCACATTTTGGTTTTTGTAACTAGATAAATTACAAACCGACCCACTAAAACGCGTGAAAAAAAACTTTTTTGCAAAAAATAAAACAGACTTCCATATCAAAACACTACAAAGCCAAAAGTAACTTTAATTTCGGGAGGTGGTGTCAAAAAAAAGATAATACAAAACCAATAACACCGACTACCGAAATTAAAGTTTTTCTGTTATGGGGGATCACTGAAATCTTTCCGCCCTAGTGACTATTCGTAGGAAAGTCACCGCCTATTTTGCTTTCATATTTTTTATTATTCGAATAAAATATCATATCAAAAAGTCTTCCCGGAAAAACGTCACGTCTACCAAATATTTGCAGGTTTTTTTTCTGATATTAAAAGTTGTATTTCCCCAAAGAATATTCCGGTAGGAAAGCGGTCGAACATCCACACTTTACGCAGCTAGGTGCTAATTCATCCATGCATAAGAATGGGACAACTTCGTGCCGGTAAACTTTTAATAGTGGCCTTCGCTGGGCCTGAATGGCTTTGCAACTTTCAGCCATTTTGCCTTAAGCATATTATTCATTGAAATAAATATTGTTATCCTTTAATCCTTAATTAAGTTTGATGGTGATTTCTATTGGAAATGGTTAGGCTTTTATGGAGGATTTAACAAAATTGTATAAGATAAGCCTGATATCTGATCGAGACGGATTTCATTCATAATAGGTATTGGAAATTGTAAGATTAAGGAAATAGAAATATGCAGCATTTTCAGGTTACAAATGCCCATATGGTATACCTACATATAATAATAATTGTGTTAGTAAATAAATAAAGCTTAAGTTATTTTAGTATCACTTAGTTACACTAGGCCTTTGCAATATTAAAAATATATCTACGTATGAACAAGTGAAGGTTCTCTTATCACAGCCAAGACAATTTAACGGTTGTATCTATAAAAGTATTTTATTGCAACAAGCAACCAAAAGCAAGTACAAGGGATAGGTACCTATAAAAGTAAAAAGAGTTTCTTGTCGAAGCACAGAAATGGTTTTATAAAACAAACTTTAACAAATGTAATCATGTTTTTCTTCTGTAAACCATGTTGACTAACACTAAAATATCCACCCGTACGTTATGAAACATGTGTAAGGAAAATAAACATAATATATGGCTTTATAACTTTCACATACTTTAACATTGAATGTTATGCAATAACTATAACAAACTATAAAGGTGTACAGTAAACATCCCCCTCCATCTGTAACTATGTCTTAAATCACACGTTCCATGAGTTTTTGTTTGAACAGACGCTCAGGCTGTGTTCGTGGTAGGAAATCGTAAAATAAGATAGCCAAATGGTTTTAGTACCCCCTAAAACTAGCCGTAAAATAGTAAGTGCCCAGCAATGAATATCTTTATGAGATCATTTGATTGATTACTGAATTTTCTGGGAATGATATTACCTATATTTCATTCGGTTTTAGGTACTGCCTCATTTATAGTAAGTTTATTTTAAGATAAGTAGGAGTAGTACGATGTGAACTTTGTTTACACGACTCCATTAGTAAGCAATATTGATGGTAATTGTTCTATTAGCAACTAAACTATGTGCTAACGAAGTCAATAAACGCGGCCGCGTTATTTGCGTACGCGCTTAGCACTCACAATACGCAAATATCTTACAGCTCTGAAGCCTGTTTAGTGTACTTTACTAAACAAGTTATTCTCGACTTCAGAGCGTCATTCGAATATAAAACGGAAAGCTATTTATAATTTAGCCAACTAATTTCCGTTTTCTACCGAGTGTATTAAAAAGAAAATAACAATTAGATACTCGAATGAATAAGAAAAAAGGGACAGAATAGATCGTAAATTCTCCTCCAAACAAGATCAGCAGCCAACCTGTGCAAGTGAAGTCGTAACTCCGTAAGACAAGCTCGTAAATGCTTAAGTAAAGGTAAACGCAGTCGCCGGACATCTTCTGATTTGATTGATCTACACAAGGCAGACCCTTTGCGTTTTTACAGAAAACGTCAAGAAAATGAGGAAAAACGGGAAACATAATTAATTACTTGATTTGGACATTAATGACCCAGTCAAGGAGGACGAGGGTAGATTAGTGTGTTTTTTACAGACATGTCCTACTGACATTGGTATTATTTCAATGAGGGGACTTTGCTACTTAGATACTCAAAGTTAAAGAAAATAATACAAACTCATTAAAACTGTCTGCATTTTCCATTTAATTTGAATGGAGAACTGGAAAAACATTGAAAAATTATATTTATCTTTCCTCTAACGGTCGAAATATAACTCATAAAACATTCTATATAAAAACAGACCCTCTGAGTTTTCCTTCAATATTTTCACAGTTGTGCAGTACAACACAAAGAGAGAATACAAAAAAATACTTTTGAAAAAACGAGTCTCCATTTCACCGATAGGCACCAAATGAATATTCAGGGCAACAAAGGAGAAGGGGTGTCGCAAAAAGGCACTGCCTTAATTTTAATGGTATAAAAAGCAGGGCAATCGCAAAACCATAAAATAGCAAATAAATAAGCAACGCTGGGACACGTCCCTATTTAATTATGAATTAAGGCCGAGCAGTAACGAGATCACAATGTAATTAAGATTACTGCGGCGAGGTTTTTTCAGGGCGCCCCTAACAAGTGAGAGTAAAGAGACGGCAAAACGCCGCGAAACTAAAATGGCTACCTTGTTTTGCTTGAGATAGGGAATCATTTAATGAATCTTCTTTGGGATTAGATGATTACGAATTAATGTATTTTCTATGTATTTTTACAAGCATTTGGTATTTGTGGTGACTTAATGATTCTAGTTATAATCAAATAAGTTATAAAATTGGAACGGAATACGAGTCTTCGATGTCTTAAAACTTAAGAATTATTTTGGAATACTCTACCCAATTATGAATAATTTGTTGATATTACATTTAACCTAATAAAGTATTACAAATAGATAAAGTATCCATTTACTTTAAATATGAAGAGATAATGCGAGAAAAGAAATAAATATTACAATTTCTTCAGAGCAACTACACATCAGAAATACCTACAAGAGCCATTAAAAAGGTTTTGCGTATAATTCGAATTGGAAAAAAAAACATTTCTCTTATACACAACTGCCAGTATGATATTTATTTTCACAGTGACATAATGACCGGTGACAGCAGGGGAAATAGGTAAACTGCCTGAGGGAAGAATAAGAAAATGGTTTCTTTTTAACGAGACGGTTCGCTTCTATTTAATTTGCTTAAATGATACCTATAATAATGTTAAATATTAGGTTTGGGGATGAGGACACACTATTACAGTATTACCTATATTCACCCAAGAATGTTGGCAAGAAGTTATCACGAAATATGATGCTCCCAAGAAATATCGAGGAGCGGTAATATATTGAGTTTAAAACTTTTAACAGTGCATATGAGGTGACAAGTCCATCGATTATTTATTTAAGGCACTACATTTTCTACCTACCAGTTACAATAATATATTAATTTTTTTTTCTGTCAATAAGGTACAAGTATGTTAACTTTGCATGAGTATGTTTGACTAGTTTATGAATTGCATGGACAATATTATTGTGAAAACATTAAAACAAATGCTTATAATTGCTACTCACCAGAAACATCAGAAGGTTCTGTTACATGAATCTGGCAAAGGCGGCCAAGGAAGTCGCGAGTTGAGCCATATTAAATTGAATTGCAGCTGTAGGGCTAATTAGCACTCACTGATTTAATTCTGCTTTTAAGCTCAACATTTTTATAAAACTTCTTCAGGCAATGCTTAGTTTTTATTAGTTTGCTAAGCTCAGCCGCAAGTCTGGTGGTGGAAGTGAGAAATACACAACATAATCTAACCTAGGACAGCATTCCGTTATTCCGTTTTAATGAATGATGCAATCCATTTGGTGGTTGGAACACACGGCCAGCACTGGTCTCGACAAACAAAGAACTGTTTGAATAGCACCAAACAAAGTGTGCATGCAAAACTCGCCCCGTATTTATATAAATACACGATGAAACAACTGCACAGTAGGAAAGACCCAAAACAGTTTATTTTTAAAAACAGTTTTCTTCTGTGTTGATTGTTTTCTACCTTTTGCCACGTGCGAGTTTTGTTCTGAATTTTTTTTTTTAAGTTTTCTTCTCTGGCATCTCGTTGATTAGTGCCATGTACACACTGTCTACATTGTTGACGCTTTTAACCTTTCGGTTAACGGTGCCGGATTACGTAGCGTTGAAATATGAGCACTGATTAGCCCATAAATTAAAGTTAACTAAAATATTTTTACTGCTTATTCGTTTATTAATATATTTTACTGCTTATCTGCATATTCTAACACATGTCTGTTAGAAACTAGTGTTATACATTGCACATTTTTGTACTTAACATTTGATTATGAGGCAGTAAAGCAGGTAAACCAAAAATAAAGCTACGAAATTCTTGCCTTGTTATGCGAATTATGACAAATGGATGCAGAGCAAAATGTAAAAAATAACAAATTTATAATAACAAGCCGATAGGATATCACATCTCGTTGCAAACGCAATAAATTATCTAGCGAAGGAGTGAAACGAGGAAATGTTCAAAGAAATAGGATAATGGAAGTTCTTTTCGTGTATTTCAAATTGTTTTATGAATATTGAACAAAGGGTCTTATTTTTACTCTTCCGTATTAAATTAATATTAAATTCAGAATAACATTACGTTCCCTTTTTCAACACATTTTCGTCTTGTTAAAACATGAATTAAAAGTTCATAAAAAATAACAAAATTGGGTAGATAATATTTAATTTTATGCTCTGTAACATTGTACACATTAACCACTTATAAGGGTTAACTGGTTAACCGTATCGATTTAATTTTTATATGTAAAAATATATCCCGGTATCGACAACTCAGGGGTGGAGATTAATAAAAATTTGGCCCCCAAACCCTAAGGGTAGCTCTTTATGGCACGTTGGTTTTTTACGAGGGACCTTTTATTTTAATACTTATTACGGTTTCGCGATTCCGCCGTTTTATCGCGATTAATCGTTTTTCAGTTAATTACACATTTCAGCAAAAGAAGTGCCGTTAAAAAGGTAAGTAAAGGAATGGGTAGTAGCTACTTTTTTATTGTCTTGTGCGTGGGTTAATTTTACAATAAAATGTTACAATTTTTCAGAACCAATATCTTTTACTTGGCTAGGTATTAACTACATGCTACTTCTTCTGAGCTGAGCCAACTCGGCAGTTTAATAAAACAATTAACTAATTTTTACTTTAGTATTAGGGAACGTAATAGATCAATTTAATTGTGAATGACGTTGTTTTAACAATAATGATTTTAATAATGATGTATTTACCTTTTTCGCAGCGGAGTCCTGGTTGTTATTGTCGGCGTGGTGCGGAGCGGCGGGCGCCATGACGGTGACGCCACTCTGCGAAAGAAGCTCGTCGGAGCCTCTCTGTAGACAAAACACAAATACATTTAATATCAATATTTTACTTGAAAGAAGAAGAATGATCTCATTTACAACGATTGCTAGGTAAGAACTACGAATCAGGAAAGGATCTATTAACACTCTACAGTTATTATTTAAAATATTTTTTATCGACTGCTACCGTCTCACCGACCCCTCTGTGACAGAGACAAGAATATCGACGCTGGAAAGGAAAAATTATCCAAGCGACATTTTTGGCCATTTGGAGTTATATACATTGTTGGAATCGCCTGATTTTTCTGCGTCGTTTGGTCTTACTCACGTCCTTCTACGACGACTTTTGATGTCGCTTCGACATTTTGAGGTTCGCGAGAGTTCACTTTTTTTCCCTTACTAAACGACAAAATATTCGAGCATTTTTGAAAATTTGGTGGTTGTCGTAATTGTGAAATGCTAAATTTGCCTTTGGTCAAGTTTGACATTTCTGTTTGTACGGTAATTACTCCACTTAGTTAACTTTTCCAGTATCTGGCGATATAGTGTTAGGCGCTTAGGTAATTTTGAGTTATTTGGTTTTTTCCTACATGCATTGAGGTAATATAAAAAAATTATATTAAATTAATATTTAGGTTGTTTTGCCTCAACTTCCACATGTTTTTTTATTTTGGTAAGGCAAATTTGGTGTAATTTGGAAAGGATAAATTCTAAAAAAGATATATATATTAAATTTTCCCCTTATTAAACCTTTCTTAATCAAAGCTTGTCGGTTAGTCAATTTTTCCCGTTTCTACTTTTAGGTAAAATTTTACTAAGCGACACTAACTTTAAAACTGAGCATTATTTTTAATAGTTACGTATACCTACTATAATGTAGATAAAAAAATATCCAAATAAATTTCTAAGAATTAGGCTTTTTGGACCATAACAAGGATCTACACGATTTTTTTTCTGAAAATTCAAACTTTAAACTGCTCTACTGTAAAGTTAGTCTGATGTCGCTTGGATAATTTTTCCTTTCCAGCGTCGATATGTACCTAAAACATACTAAACAAATGATTCAACACTACGCATTCTGCTATAATAAATTAGAAAGAATTAAAAACACAGTGAAATATAAGTAATTTAAATCAAAGTTAAGATAAGTAAAATTTAAACTTGTTTTTTTTATTTGAGTAAAAACGTTTTCAGTAAAAAACAGCATAATAACATATAATATGTAGATATATGCTGCAGTCCAACTTAAGAAATGTAAATTGTAAATCAAAGTGTAGGTAATTTGAAATAAACGTAGGGCAATGAAAATGAATGTTGGTAAATCTGAAAATCAGTAATTGAACGAATTGAAAGCAGATAATTTTCAATTCGGCTGTTACAAACATGTTTTCAAAATGATATGAATCATCGAAGTGGATAAAAATAAATAAATGATTCAACCGTTCAGCCAGCCAGGACATAATAAAGCTGTAGCGACTATTTTCTACTTGGTATCACTGCGATAATTTACCAAAGCTAAATCGTATCAATATCGAACTTTGCTACGATGCGAACCGAGCCTTTAAACGACGAGAAATAAGGCCGCGTCGCTGCCAAAATATTGACAGGTGACTTTGCATGCGCGAAGACGTCATCTCCCCTGGCACAAAGGGAAAAACGTAACAAAATAAAACAAAAACACAATTCCGGGACACGCCAACGCACACGTCAACCCGCCCTACCCCAGGATCAATCTCAATTTAAGACGGCGAAATGACATACCTCAGCAGTTAAACGCACCGGGATAAGGTATAAATCACGCTACGTAATAAAGAAAACGTACAAATGACGCAACACCGCAGATTTTGTATCGCGAAGCTTACACCTGGTGGCGTCGCCAGCATATCACTCACACGAAACACTTAATAAAGCCGAAAACATCAATTGTTCCTAACGCAAAAAATTACAGACTGTGATACACATTCCTATGTAAACTTTCATTCGATTATGAACATGCAAATTAGGAAAGTAATCTGTCATTAGGACCATCCACATCAAACCTACGTAATCCGTTCGAATTGTTACCACGGGCATTTTATTTTATCAGCCCAGAATATTCGAGGAACTTCACAATATTTCAAAGCAATAATAAATTCTGAAAAAGTATGCAGATTTTGTTTGGACAACAGTCCAATAAAAGAAAACCTTTTAACTCTTAGTTTCTTATTTGTGATAACTGTAACCCTTTATTTGCATTTTACTTAATATAATAAAAAAAAAACAGATCAAGGTAACAGCGGGTTTCTCATTTTTCAGCATAAAGCTTTCATTGTAGAAAAAGGAACGTTTTCTCTTAAATAAAACCAACATTCGCGAGTCCTATTCCTTGGAGTAATTTCGTAGAGCGCGTGTAATAATTGCCCGAAATTAAATAACATTTTTCACAACAACGAAAAAACAGCACGGATGAAAATTTTGCGGAAGGAAGGCGGATTGTGTTGGGGAAGAGGGCAGTTATCGTTTCCTTCCCCATTTCTCAACTTAATGGAGAATGATGTTGAATGATGCCTTCATGATGAACACAATGGTGACATTCGGTTAAATGCGACGACTAACGTTATCTGGGTAGAGGCTCACCAGCGGCAGAGGACGTATCCATCAGAAAAATGAAAGCTGCCATTGAATGATCGACGCTTATTTTTTACATTGGCTTTATTACAACAAAACCTTTTTATGATTAAAAGCCTGTATCCGAGTGGATTTGTTTGAAACTTTTACAACAAAAAATCGGAATCATGCTTAACTTTCTTTATTTACAACTGTTTGCAAAGCAGAACTACTTTCGTTAATACTTAATATCGCGAAATGAATGTATTAATAAAAAATGTAATCTGTCCATATATTATATAATACGTGCGTAGCTATGTACGAATGGGACCTACGACGCAGAATCAATTCCCTAGATTGGTTCTTCACAAGATGGTATTTGGTTTTACTCTCGAAAGAAAACTGTGATCTTTTCCCGATGAGAAACATACTCAAACGTTCCTCCAATATGTCATTTGAATGAGCGTGATACGAGGGGCCCACATATCAAAATATAGGGAATAAAATATACATGAAAGGTTTACTTATAACAGACGAACGAGCTTGGGCCCTTCTTACAGATAGTAAGGACGCAGAATGATATGTTTACGTGGTCAAAGAGGAGTATTGAAGTCCATTGTCGGAAATCAATACGGATAATGTATTAGTGATATTAAAATGTGGTGAAAACGTTTTGGACCGATCGGAAATAAAGGTTCTGTCGTTATTTATGGAATCTGTAGTTATAGATAATACTTAGATAAATATTACATTTGATACTTATTCATTTTCGGAAAACGCTTTTCTTGAAAATTCTTTAACAAAATGTTATTGTATGTTTCTAAAACCTTGTTGCTCGATTTCTTCGAGCTAAACGTCCTTATCATAGATTTTTTTATATTTCTATAGTCCTTACCTATTACGTCAATTTAAGGACTTAGATAGCTTGCACACAAAGTCAGCGAGTAGCTATGAGGGAAAGACAACAAAACAATCAAATTGAAGAACGTAAAAGAATCAACAGTTTTTCTAAATACGTTTCGAAAAATGTATTTATTTATTTTATTTATTTATTAGGCACCTCAACAACTAACTAAATTCAATAATTAATTCGGTAAATTATTCATTAAATGGTAACCCCAGATATAACAAATAATACCATTTGTTCCTAAACTGGCAGTGTGCGATTTTTATGAACATCGTAAACATATCCGACAGCACTATCGTGTCATATGAAATATTTATGTGACACTAACACTCTTCAGACATCATTAATCTATATGTGTGAGTACCTATTCGGGTCTAGTACCTAATCCATTCAATAAATGCGTTGATCTAATTATTTTTGAGATAACATAAATTAATCGAGACAGTGAAGAGCGCGAATGTTTCCGAACTGTGCAGCTGATCGATGCAATTCCATCAAGATTTAAACCCAACGACGAATGTCAAATAAAATAATATTATAGGCAGGTTCACTATACACTATAATAGTAAGAGTAGGGTAAGCTGATATAATAAAACTCGTGTCGAGAGCACCTTGTTTCTGTGGCCGAATAAAATACGGAGAAACGAGAGAAAACGAACATTTACGATGCGAATGAAAAATCGCTTCGGCATTTATGACGTCATTGTTCCTGAGAATGAATCTAATATGAAAAAAATAAAAGGGTCTAGCGTGGAAAGGCTGTAACGAGTCTAATAATTTTTATTGCGATTTCACGAGCTTACAGTCTGATTTAACTCGACGTGTGTAAATTATGATTTAATTTAATAACCAGCGTTGAAAACGAGCGTAAAATGTTTTTATGCGAGATAATATACTTTTCATTAAGAGTCATGCGTTACTCGCACAATTTTATATTCATGTTTTATAGGCGCAAGCAACTCGGCGGAATTGAATCGTTAACAAAAACATACATGGATTTGCGTAACAGCTTGCTTGCTACAAATGCTGCCAACACGAAGCCAATATATCCACCAATATAATATTGTTTAGTTTAAGATATTAATAATACCTTTTATATTAATCTCCCTAATTCGTTTAAAGCTCTTAACAGAACAATTTTTCACCTTTATGCCCAGGGAGTGTTAATTAACTTATTTTGCCTTGATTAAAAGAAGGGGTTGCTTAACTTAGAAGGAAAATGAATCAAAAATAAATAGGTACTACTACGTGGAAAATTTCTTAAAACAAGTCTCACTTGTTAGTAACTTTATATAAGAGCATTACCTTCAGAAGCCTTATGCACCTACATGAGTGGAGCTTGTTCACGGAAAATTTTAAAGCAAGCCAAATTCTGAAGTAAAATTTGAGACAAGATAATATTCTGGAAAATAAGGTAAGCTTTGACTGGGTAAGCCATTATATACGTTACCGCTAATGCCCGCGAGTAGCGTGTAGCTGCAGACAGAGGTGCCCTAACAAGCTGAGTGTAAGCAGACGAAGCGCTAAGCACCCACTGCCGTCGATCTCAACATCGGCAGCCGCACGTGTGCGTCGCACATTCCTCTAATGCTTCACATCATCTTGCCCGACCGCCTTCGACTAAGATGTCGAAATTAACGATCTTGATAATATTTGTCGGCTCAGCGCTGCCAAGCTCCACTCGTAATTAATTGCACCAATTTGTTCTGCGCTTATAACGGACATTTGTCAAGCGCCCACCCGCGCCGGATGATTTTCGCACTAACTTCATAATCGATATTCGGAATTATCG
Source organism: Tholera decimalis (assembly GCA_943138885.2). Taxonomy (NCBI): domain Eukaryota; kingdom Metazoa; phylum Arthropoda; class Insecta; order Lepidoptera; family Noctuidae; genus Tholera; species Tholera decimalis. Next base: position 18,080,906 of record OW964552.2, on the reverse strand, counting down.
ATTATCGCCCAAACTCTTTGCCCCAACTCGGATATTAAGACGTTCCGCAGTCATTAATAAGCCCTAACGATGTTTTCTTCGATTCCAATGAGCAATATAAATTCCAGTCATAATTTATTACGTTTGCACTTGCCGGTGTAGTTGAAATGTGTGTATTAAAAATTCAAAATGCGACTGCGATAAATTAGGCAGATACAAGACGATATAAAAGTTAACAATTCTCATCACAACTAGGAGGCAAACCTCTTAGCCCCAGAACAATATAAGGAGACATTACTCGCTGTCACAACTCTACTTTATAGGGAAAGTAGGAGCTGCGAGTTTGTGTGAACAAAGTTGTAGGGGCCTGGTTACTTTAGTCACGAATAGAGACGTCAGGAGGTAACCGCCACTCGAGCGCAACTCGTGTGCCATTTTAACTCGGCCGGAACTATGTCGGCTAACGCCGGGATCGATGCGGTGAACTGCTCTGTTGCTCACAACAATATATTAATTAAAGGGTTACTTAGTATCCGCGTGTATTAAGATCCGCTTTTAAATCGCACCTGTTAAACTTGTAAGATAGATCGGATCATTACGTTCACTAAACTTGAGCTTAATGGGCGCTCATTTTACGATACTGTTAGAGCAAAACTAATCGGGTCTGAGGAAAAGTTGTGCGATAAAAGTTAACAGATACAGAGCGAGAGAAACAAAGGGCAACGTTTAGAAGCGACATTCATTTGCATACGAGACGATACGAATACAGTGCAGGGGGCGCATTGCCGTGTTTTAGGACTTTTACTATTTTATAATAGTCCGGTCAATTTAGACATTCGAAGCTACATAAATTTACAACAAGCTGAAAATTGGTGAAATCGTTCAAAATATAATTATAAATAAAATTTGAAAGTTTCCCATCTTTCCCCTGTATGAAAAAAAAAACAATATTCAAGGTCAAAGGTCAAGAAAATGAGTTATACGCGATATTCAGCAAAATGGTAAGCTTTATCAGAAAAAAAAGTTATTTAAAAAATCCAAAAACCCTACTGCTCAACTGAAATGCAAGGAACAAGCACATTTTTATTTTAAAAAGTGATTAGCAGGCGGGACCCAATATAACGTATTTAGTAGGGTATATAATAGGGTAGGGTAGGGGTAGGATAGGGGTAGGGTATCGGTTGGGTAGGGGTAGGATACCACGCGAACGAAGTCGTGGGGGGTCAGCTAGTTATAGATAAATTACACCCAGACAAAGAACAAATGATCGTGCTCATCACACAAACATTTGTCCTGTGTGGGAATCGAACCCACGACCTTGTGCATAGCAGTCAGGGCCACTGACCACTAGACCAATAAATATAATATATATAATATGAGGTAATAAAGAATATTACAAACATACATACATAGGTACATAAATACAAACAAGATACGCGCGAAAAACATAACCCTTCCTTTGCAGTCGGGTAAAAATACCTCAAACATAAATTGTAGATAATAAAATTATCTATAAAAAAAATGTATAAATACTTTTTTCCTACGAGCCACCGTTTCTGAGATATAACGATTCAAAAATTTGTAAAAGTTGTAATCACCATAATATGCACACGTTTCCACGCCACCTATGAGGTAGTGTACTTAGCGTCCGTCCGTCCGTATGTCACAGTCATTTATTCCGAAACTATTAAGAATATACATGTGAAACTTAGTAGGTAGATGTATTCTGTAAACCGCTTTCTGATTTTAAGAAAAATAATTAAAAATATTTAAAATAAAGGGGGGTCCCCATTCATGGAACTAGAACTGAAAATATTTTTTTTTTCATGAAACCTATGCGTGTCTGGTATCTATAGATAGGTATTTAAAAATGATATAAGGGTTTCTAAAACCACTTTTTCATAAAGTCAATCGTTTAAAAGATATAAGCTTCCAAAGTGGTAAAATGTGTGTGTGTCCCCTCTAACTTCTACAATAATGGAGCGAATAATAAAAAAAAAATACACGTCTGTAGATCTTAATGTAAACTTTCAACCAAAATTGGTTTGAACGAAATCGCGTCAGCAGTTTTTGAGATACAGCATATTTTCTATATATATAACTAAACTAACTAACTAAAATATAACTTTGTAATTCATACAAACACTATGAAAAACAAAGTTATTTAGCGAAGTTGTTAAAATGTAAATAAACTAGTTTTAAGAAATTTTTAAGATTTTTTTTATTCGTCAAATAAATATACATATTATATTATATTATTATAGTTACTACGGAACCCTTCATGGGCGAGTCTGACTCGCACTTGGCCAATTTTTTTAACATGGTTTCCCAGTAGGCCATTTCACGGGTCAGTTATGATCCTGTTTAATTTGAAACTATTGCGAAATAACAAAAATTAACAGACTGGAAAAGATAAAAGCGATGTAAATTAAAACAAAGTTATGAAGTTTATTCGTCTGTTTCGGAGCCTTCAAATTCTTCTTGATCTTCTCGTTCTTCTTCTTCATCTTCATTCTGGGTGCAAGTAAATTGCGTCAATAGCGATGTGTGTATCGCATGTCACCTCGCTGGAATCAAACGAATCCTCCACTGTTGGTGATTCAACATTAGAGCATGATCTGCCTTGACAATTTGTACATGCCAGAGAACAAAACAGTCCAACTTTTTTACAACCACATTTAGCACTGCATCCCTTTTTGCAGTTCCAAAAAATTGTGTTCAGCAGTTTTTCCGGCGCAGGTGGGTGTAAAGTTTGAACTGGTTCTAATGTATTGTTGACCAACTTCCAACCCCAGTCTGTATTTTTATGATAAAACTTACAGTTTTGCTGAAAATCGCAAAAAACTCTTTTTTTTTTAGCTTTGACCTTGAATATTTTTTTTCCATACAGAGGAATAATGGGGAACTTTCAAATTTGATTTATTATTATATTTTCAACGATTTCACCAATTTTCAGCTTGTTGTAAATTTATGTAGTTTCACTCTTATTTTTTGGTTTATTTTGACCGGACTATAAACAACTGGAACGAAATCATTTACTTTAAAATTTAATGAAAAATAGGTATTGGACATATACATAAGTTTTAAGTGACGAATGGGTAGGTTCATTCTTTTACCAAAGTTAATCTTTGGTCAAAGAATTTCTTAACGTGATTTGCGATTTTTTTGCCAGCATTGCCATTTTCTTTATGTGATTTTCGAGGCACAGAGTAATCTTAATATGATCTATAAACCGATCTCGGCAAGCGTTACTTAACCTTGATTTTTTTAAGTGACTTTCTATTTTCGTCGTCCGTTCTTCCCCGTAAGATCCTACCTTACTTAAGTTACCGAACACGCTAAACATCCTTTTTATCTGTCTATTAGAAATAAATAAATTGAAATTGACATTGTATCGATTTAGTAGTTATATTAGAAAAAGTATTTAAAGTAGTAGTATAAATTTAGCTCAAAAAGGGCAATATTTCTATCTACTCTAATTTCTTATAAAAAATAATATGGGGTCTAGTTTATTTAGGCTCTATGAGATTGAGTTATTAGTATATTAGCCTCGCAGATCCAATAAAGACTAATGTCACTATAAGAAACGTGTTAATGGTTGTTATTTATCGTGTGGGGCTAAGCGAGTGGGAGAATAATTACAGATACACTGCGACTTGACATAGATGTTATAAGCCAACCAGGCATGATCCATTGAGGAAATATCCTCCTTATGGTGCACTAATAATTAATTAAATTATAAAACGTAAATTAAATGAAGTATTTACTACAATTTGCAGCTAAAACTTATCTCATTCATACAGTTGAAGCTACTTCCCTTAGTTTTTACTACCCATATTCATAATACTTGAGAATTTGCGGAGGCAGCTTAGTTGAGACGAGACGGGTCCGGCCGGTTCCTAATGAGAAACTATCAAACTCCAACGGAACATTTGTCTTGTTAATGCTAATATTCAACTCTCTAGGCGACGCCGCGCCGCTAACTAGGCTTTTAGTTGCTCGTGTATCGGTAGTCTAACGTAGATAGCGACATGTAATGTACGTTACATGGATATTGTTATTCTAGAAAATAGGTTAATTATGGTAAGTAGAAAAGGGGGTTTATTACTCTAAGCACGGCGACAATAATCACAGCAAATTCACATTTCAAGTTATACTTAAACTGGCAAAATAACGAATATAATTTCAAAGATGGCTCTTCAACAAAGGGCCATGAATGGGCCCGCTTGTATCGCATTAGCACATTCATATGGTAGACAATCGATATCACTTGACTAAGGAAAAACAAATAGATTCTTTATGGCAATGTACGAAGGTAACAATTCACCCCCAATGGGCCGTACGGAATCTAAAGCGATCGTAATTTCGTCTGGCAATATTCCGCCTTTTCATATTTTCTTTTTGCCTTCCAAATGTTATATCGTGCCCAATACAAGGCAGCGATTTCGTTTGTTATTTCAAGCCCTCTCACGCTTCTCCGATTTAGTATATCGACACGTGAAGCATCAGTTAAACAAAATGTGAAATCACTTGAGTTTTCAATTGCGATGTATTCCTAAGTGGAATGACTATGAACAAGCAAAACTGTATCATAATAAAAATAAACAGTTAAAAGTTTACTTTACTATTTATTTAATATAACAATATGAATACTGAAATGTAAGAAGTCAATTACATCGATTTGTTGCCCATACATCACTTTCAACGATGAAAAATATAACAAGTTATATTATGGTGTCACATTTTCTCTCTGGATGGCTACGAGAGAATGCAAAACGTGACACCCTTTAGTCGTCTCGTAAGGCTGCGTCAAAGAGGACTGTTTCACAGCTTATGCTGATACTGTGTCTTTGAGGAAACGCATCCAGCGCTAGATTATGTATGCCATCTTTAAAACAACTCCAAGGAAATATGTTTTGTTCAAGTATTGAGGGAATTTCGCTGAGTGAAAACTTTTTGACTTTGTAACCACTTTTTGTTTCTTCTTTTATTTTACTGAAACTTTTTTTAGGGGTTAAAATACTTTGGCTTTTCCATGTGATTAATGTTTACGAATATTTAAAGGTCAATATTTTTAATCAATTGGTTTATTTGTATAGTCATATCTTATTCATGAACACAAATAAACTTCTATGTTACTTTGACAATCAGTCATGTTACGTTGAACTTCGTAGAAACTATGGCGTATTGCAAAGATAAATTAATAAACAACATTACTTACTAACAAAAACATTACATTCATAACTGAACATAAAACGTCAAAAAGAAAACTTCACACATGGCAAACAATTTAACTTGACGTCAAAACTATTCATGGCATGCTGGCGTATATTCGCGGGTGGCGTTTCAAAGGCAATGATGTGTTTACATTTGTCTCCAGAAGTGCGGTGGGTATCCTCAGATATTTAACCGCCGCCGGCGGCGCTTCGCAAAGATAAATAAAAACGGCAGAGATTTAAATACTTTTTCGTTCCTATTCTTCACCTTCCATCTTTGAAGCGAGTCCTTTATGTTTATTAACGTCGGATAACAATATTTAATTATCATTAAATCATTATGAAGTTTTATTGGCTGGTTTGCAAAGGGCGTGAATGGTCTGTTATGCGCTTAGGGTGTTGTTTCTCGTCCAATTTTTGGTCCCTGGGTAAACGATAATTAAAAGTCTCTTTCAATTTTAGGAAATCAGGACATATTCTACGGCAATCTGTTCGTTATGTCTTATTTTATTTTGGCTGGTATATGTTGGACAGACATTCGTTCATGAGCTTTGAGGACGTGTTTGTGTACCTACCAAAAGTTCTCAAACAGTACATCGCGAATCAGAAACCTCAGTCAATACGGACCAATAGACTGGATTTGAATTTTTGAGATTCATGTAGCAAGCTTTGGATCCGGTTTAATTACTCTAGCCAGTTTTAATTGAATCAGCGTTAAGTCACAGTTTTTTTTTTGGTTTTATGTGTCAAATGCCAAATGACATTATTATCACCTCTTAAGTAACAAATAATTTCTAACGTCTAAACTATATTAAGTATTCATAAAAAAACATTATCAATTGAAATTAGAAATTAAAGGCAAAAATTCACAAACAGAGCAGTTACTAACAGCAGTACAAGCGCATTAATTAATTATTAAGTACATAATACGGTGTATTTAGTTTAGAGTACGGCTGCGAACATTGGCCAGTGCAGCTATTGGTTAGACCCCGGAGGTGGTAATACCAGGAACATTGCAGTTCCGAACTACAGTATCGAGACCGAGACCGATACCAACTTACAGAGCATACAGGACTAACTAAATGATAATGTTATTGCTATACGGAGCTATAGGTCCATTGTTATGTTGTTGTATGTGTTTTGTTAGCTTAATTGCGGTAGGCAGATGCTTGGAGAAATGTTGCATGTGGATCAATGGCTAGACAAATCATTTTATCTACCTAATAGTGTCAAACATAACTCAAAGAACGTCGTGATTCGGTTTATTGAATCTGAAGACAATAGAGTGAATCCTTTAAAAAGCGTTTTACAATTTTAAGAAAATTCTAAAATGAAACATGAATTTTTTTAGTATGATTTTAGCTACTCAGCACCTTCATAACATTTTTGCTAAAAGAGTGAACCGTACGTTATGTTAGTTTTACATTCATAATTTTATTAGGTTCTCCTACATAAACTTTTTAAAACATATATTTTAATTCTACGCTACCGTACCCGGTTAAATGTTCCGACTATGAATCATAATCAAATTGCTACTCGTAGCAAAGTCTGAACAGAAAATAATGACGGAAATGCGTCCATGGACACGGATAAAGAAAATATTATGGAATAACAAGAAACAAACCAAGAGCATAAGGACCAATAAATTATTAAATGGAGTGCAACCACCAAGCCCGCCTACTAACAACCTAAAAGCAATGAATTGTGAAAACTGTATTGTTGATTAAGCTCGGTGAGAACCTTCCATAATCCAATAAAAAGAAGTTATTTTCGTACAAAGGCTTGCACAAAGCAATTGACCGGATAAAGCAAGTGTTGTTAGCCAAAGCGAGTGCCAAAAAGCGTTGTGCATCAAAATAACTGGCGTCAAAACATAGTCCACAGCTCTTGACGCATTAATGGACTTACTCGTGGTACAAGTTTGGAAGCCTTGAAGCGTTACAACAACCATGTTACGAGTTTTGAGCGCTTATCAACAACACACCGCAATGTCTAAGAGATTAAGGACATCAATTTGCCGTCAAAAATTGATAAGCTACTGAGAAGTTTGCGAGTAAGCTTTGCTAATATATGTAGGTAAATATTAAAAATAGTTTTTTTTAATTTATGGGATACCTCCTTTACTAAAAGTTCTTGAACGAAATTATCGTACGGTAGAATGACAGTCGCATGAAAGTGCAAGTTGGTAGCTTTCCATGTGAAAATAATCACCGACATAATAGGTTTGCTTCAAACTTTTTCTTTTACAAAAACTCCGTTTCTTTCGCCAAGTTGAATAAAATTAAGAGAACAATATTCGAGATTCGAGTTTAAAACTAAGTCCAGATTCGGAAGTGGCTAATGTTCTTAAATCGGAACAGACGGGTAACGAGCCAGGACAAATATTTTGCCACTTGGGGACGTTACCTGACCGGGGAAGTGGCCGCGGTGGAGTCAGCCGCGGGGAGACAAAGTAAATATGTCCCCGTTTCCCGGGTCGTCCCCACATTTTATCGGAGAGCGATCGGCGCTCGGGTCGGGAAATGAATTTAAAACGTGTTTGCGGGTAATCTGTTATCGGTCCCGTGTCTCTGGCTGGAATATAGACGTCCAGCCTGGTCCTATATATAGCCTGCATCTCGATCGTGATTTTGTGTTGCCAGTAAACATCACCGTTTATAGTTGTGATCGTTGAGCCTCATTACACATTGCTCCCTATCAGCTACCCTAACACCGAAAACATAATAGCACCGATTGCTATTTCAATTTCATAGCATAATACGAAATGTCGAGTGAGGGATCCAATTGAATAAGAGGCACAGCCGTGTTCGCTAATTAAAAGTGATCTGGTAGGTACGCACTCCTTGAAAACATAAAGATATAGCCTCATTACACTGCTTATTGAGTTATAGCCTACAGCTAAGGAGCAGAGGCATCGTTATTTTTATTAAATCGCACAAAGGAAAAACATAGCTAATCTGAGGAAATTTTGTATAAAGAGTACAATAAAATGTTAAACGTATAAGTAGTGAATGTTAGGTGGAAGCGGAGCCTAATACGAGCAACGCTAGGTTAATTATTTCGTCACAAGAGCCCTCGTAAGCCACTGTTACAGCGCTTCAGCCGAGCTCGGGGGGACCATAAAAGCTACATAATACGCGGCGACGTAAAACTCTTATTATTTTAGTATCTGCGAAACGGTTGCGGAAAACATATCGTAAAATAAAACCTGTCGCCTTGTACGAAGATGCAAGCCCCTCCATCGGAGGCGCGGTTCAGCCAATGTGCACGCTCTAAATCCAGGTGGATTCAGTGTGGACACCGGTTAGGATCGAAACCAGCGAGCTAGGTGAATTTCTATGGTAAATACAGACTTTATGGTAGCCGAGGGATAAGTTTCCATTTTAAATTGAAGAGAAACTCTGAAATGTTTCCTTGTCTCTCGACGGAGCTGAGCGCGCGAAGCTGAATAAAAATTCACGTCAGGTACGTACACGGAAATATTTACACAACTGAAGAATTTGCTGGGAGTTGCAAGTGGTTATATAAATAAGTGCTTAACCTTATCGTAACTCTTTCCTAACGATTGCCGCCAGGTGGGGAGGAAAAACGACGTGAAAACATTACCATGTTGCAATAAGTCACGGCAATAAAATAATTGCAGATGTCAGCAAGACAGATGGCGTTGAAGCAAATCGGGAATCTCAGATTTGAACGAAAAATGTCAACATGAAATTATTCAACATTTTTTGGCGAAAATGCGACTAAGTCTCGGAAACGCCCATTAACATAGCCGATGTCGACGCGATGGTGCGTGGCGACTTCAAATGGGAATTATAATACCAAATTGAATACAAAACTTTCCTTTCAGTGCCGAGTAATGGAGGAGTCTATGCACCGGAACAATCGAAAAGACAAATAGAATGAGAGAGGAGACGAGACACTCGCTCTGTTGAAATAATAAGTGCCTGACGTCTTTTTGGACGTTCCTGCCACGCTTTTTTGTAACGATAAATTTTTACGCTTTGATCTTTCCAATTCAAATAGGCTTTTTTCTCGTAGAATCAGAAGTTATAAGAATATTTCAAAAGCTTTAAGTGAGGCGACGGAGCAGATTTTCCTTTCCACCGGCTATATCGTTCTGATTGAAATGCAAATGAAACGATGTCCGTTCTAAATGTATTTATTTTATCTTACCTCTTTGGCTAATCTGTCAAATTAGGGGATAATCGATACTGAAATTAAATATACATTGATTGAGTGTAATTAAATTTTAATTGAAGAGGTTCAATGAATCTCTGTTCGTTAAACTAGTAGGAAGGTATTAAATTTCTCGTTTTACTACCCAGATATAAAACTTCAAGAAATTTAAAAAATATTACATTTAAATATCTCAGCATTAGAAGTACAATTTAGGAAATTTTAATCTTCTCTCTGCAGTCGAGCAATGACAGGGATTGTTTGCTGAAGAATCTGAAGCGGTTCATTATTCCGTTCCGAGTTATTTGGCGCCCAACGAGGGGCTACGCGCGCTCGACAGCGAACATCTGACGAATCACTCGCAGATTTGAATCTGTATCCGCGGAATGTTTCATTTTTAAAGCCATATGCTTAGGTTTGTTTTATTTTGCCGCTCCATGTGTGTGCGTCATAAGCGCCTAACCGCGTTTTGTAGTTGTAACTTCAAATCTGAACAAGTTACACAACGAAACAAGCTGCAACAAAAACATTTGCCTATGCCGACGTTAGTGAATTGTTCTCCCGCTCGTGACTGGGTAATTTCCATACATTTCAAGTTCCATCGCCTGCGGGACGTTCGTTCTTTTGTTGATAAATGTTTGACGGGAACTCCGGGGACGCCATTAAAAGTTTTTTCGTGAATAATTCCAGTTTACATACGCAAATGTTTACTCGTGAGTTTACCCCCGCGCTCACCTATTCGGTGATTTCTTTTCATAGAGGCGTTTGTTCAAGGAGTGGTGAATTTCTTCTGAGCGGAGTCGTTGAATATGTAATTGGAAAAGTTTTTGTGTTTTCTTTGTCATAACCCTTAGTTTTGATGTAATTTACCAGGGATCAGGGGCAAACAGTGGCTTTTAGTATTGTAGAATTCTGTAGATAAAAAGTTGATGGTAACATTTTAGCTTGATTGAAAATTGCAAACAGTCTCGTATATTAATAGGAGTTTGCGGCTAAAGTTTATTGGAAAGTTTTTGTAGAACAAAGTGACCGATAAAGACACGTAGACCTTAAAGTTGTCGGCGACGTGGTCGGGTGAAGTGGTAAGTTCTGAGCCATAACTCAGTGGGACGAAGTTGGACGATCAGATTGTGTGGCAGACAAAAAGAGCATGACGTCAGGGAAGCTAGATTGCGTGGATAAACGCGCGTGCTCCCGACACCACGGGTTAAGCTCGCGCTATATCAAACCTTTTACTCGAATATCTAGATTTTGGAGCAAGTTAATGCGCGTCTTTATTAAGTGAAGTAGTTTAAGTTCTGAATCTCTTGTAGTGCTTTTGAATTACTGTAAGTGACATTAAAACTTAAATTATTTTATTAATTTTAGCAGTTTACAGTTGTTTCTAATGTAAGCACGAGACGATGTAAAAAACTTCAAGAAACGAGATAGTGGCCCATGTATTTATGTTTTTTTCTACCTGCGATGTCATAAACAGGTGGGGAGTAATCTGCTGTCTAGCCTTTTTTAATCGACTTCAAAGAAAAGGAGGAGGTTCTCAATTCGTTTTGATTTTTTTTTTTATGTATTACTCGCAGATGGCTGGACCGATTTGGAAAATTCTTTTTTTGTTTGAAAGGGTTATACTTTCTAGTTGGTCCCATTGTCGTCACGTTCGGATCTGATGATGCGACCATGGAGAAATCGAGGGAACTCTTCAAATATTATAGGCACACCTATAGCGTTTTGGGTATTTCTTATAGTACCTTATGTAGTTGCTCTCGAAAAACACCATTTGAGGAAGTGGAACTGATGATGAAGACCCCAGATTACTTGAATATAGATGTTAAGCACTTTATTCTCGTCACAATGCATATGGTGAAGTAGAGCTGATGGTGATGTACCTGGAGAACTCCTCAAAAATTAACAGCTCTGCACCAGGAAAAGCAATATTTTCTAAAAGGTGATAAGTAGTTGACATTTCGGCTTTTAGAACTAGATAAATTACAAACCGACCCACTAAAAAGCGTGAAACAATTTTTTTTAAAGTTTCCGAAATTAAAGTTATTTTTGCCTTTGTAGTGTTTTTATATGGAAGTCGGTTATATTTTTTGCAAAAAAAACATTTTTACCATACATATGTTGACTCTTTGCACATTAAAATTACATTATATTTGAAAAAAAAAACATACTCTCGTTATCTAATTTCTTGGCTTATGGATATCCGTAAACGTAAAAAATCGGCCAAGTGCGTGTCGGACTCGCGCACGAAGGGATCCGTACCATTATATATAAAAACGACAAGAACATCATGTCTGTTGTATCGGAACCCCCCTCTTGAATAATTGTTTTATTTTAATTTAATTATTTATTTATAAAGAGAATTTGTAACTAAATATTCTGTGAATATTTCAAGCGTCTACCTGTTGCCGTTATCAATATCTAGCAAAAAAACACGTTTGTTATATGGGAGCCTCCTTAATTTTTTTTTTTTAATGTTTGTTGTTATAGCGGTAATAGAAATACATCATCTGTGAAAATGTAAACTGTCTAACTATCACGGTTCATAAGATACAGCCTAGTGACAGACGGACAGACAGACGGACGGATAGTGGAGTCTTAGCAATAGGGTCCCGTTTTACCCTTTGGGAATGGAACCCTAAAAAATGGCAGCCGATGTTAACCGAGGCGTATAGAAATCTCGATAGTTAAGAAGTTCAATAGATGGGTGATCTATGGACCAATCTCGGCAAGTAATGCTCAACCTGAAGAGACTCGTGAAGATGTTATTACCTATATGTATAGTTACGAGTTCCTCGAAGTAAACATATTGCAAGCATAACTTCTATATAACTACATAATTATACGGTATCTCTTTCCTCAGAACCAAGTTATTGAGCACAGATATCCTTAGATTAATTAACACTACTAATTCCTCGGAACTCGCTCTTGAACTAAGACACTACTTAGGTAATCCTTTACCGGAATACCGTTAACTAACTGCAAATTAAGATAACACGTCGCGATAAGGCGACGTGTCGGGTTAAAACGGGATCTCCAATAAGTGGGTGTATCAGCACCGCACTTGTTAAGGGGCGGTTTGATGGGCATTTTTTGACAGTCAAGAATTGATGTGACAATCGAAAGATTTTCTTGGGGCAAAACTTGCGAAATTAATAAGTGTTGATCAAATAGGTTGGCGATATTGGCTATAAAATTTCTTTCATAATGAGTGAATGTCGCTTTAATGACTAAATATTCATATTCGATTTATCACAGAGGGACCATTCAGCAATTGAAGTATACTATTTTATGTATAAAAATTTTAATGTTTTTTTTTTATTGTTGCTGTAAGAATTTGAAGGCCTTTCCCGTGTGAATGTACCTTAACCAAGTACCACAAGATATTTATAGCTAAGCTAGGTTCTCCAATGAACCTATTTTATTGAGGCTGGTTTAGAAATCAACGGTGCAATTTGTTGGTAGTGGAAGTTTGGGTTGATAGGTATTATTGTTGTTTCAATAATGTTTTTCTCCGAAACGAAGATTGGTTTTTCCTGTAATAGTAAAGAAAGTTTGAGTTATTAAGTAGCCTATTGCTGATGAAGGATTTTAGCGAGTATGGCGATTTTATCTTTATGTAAATATAGATTTATTGCATTAAATAGCTAGCTAGAACTACGATAGTTTCGGTTTCCATTGTACCTGGAGGCAGTTGAGATCCACTATTTTGCATGAAATTATTGCCTGATTGATTTCCAAACTGAGTAACATAGCAACCGAGCAAGATTGTAAAATTATGTTAAATTGAATTAATATTAATACCGAAAGAAATGATTAACAACAGACATTAATTTGAAAAAAAAAAACTTCATTCATCGTTTGTTTTCAAACTAAGACCAACTTATCGTTTATAGAAAATGGAGGGTTCAATAGAGTTTTACCTACTTACCAACAAATTTTGTATTTAAGGTAAATAACTTGAAGGATCAGGAGGTTGGTATGATTATTTCACGCTAACGAAATTAATAAGGTAAATTTCAACGGTGTGCAGGGGCGTTATTGCGTTACCTCAGAACCGCTTGTTTGATGTGAAACAGGCAGGAAAAGCAGCGATTTTAACAATACTGTTATTATCTTAACGAATGTTAACGTTATTAAAAACCGCGGTTGCTATATCGTCGTTGCTCGTGCAAAAGTGTATGTGTTATTAATTCATTTTGGTTTTTTAATCAGTTTTAATCGTTATTTTAACATACACACACTGTAAAAAACTTTTAGTCGGTTTAATTTTTTGGGAAAAATGTTTTTATTTCACTGTTTTTAGTTGGTCTATTTTTAATTTACCTAGTTACAAGAGCCTAAATGTCAACTACTTATAACCTTTTACAAAATTTTGCTTTTCCCAATGCTGGGCCGTTAATTGTTGAGGAGTTCTCCTGGTACTTCACCATCAGCTCTACATCACCATATGCATTGTGACGAGCATAAAGTGTTTAACATCCATATTCAAGTAATCGAATCGCAATCCACTCAATACTTATTACTGAGTAGTTTCGGCGGCCATCTGTGGTCTTCATCATCAGTTCCACTTCCTCAAATGGTACTTTTTGAGAGCAACTGCACAAGTTACTATAATAAATACCCAAAACGTCATAGGTGTGCCTATAATATTTGAAGAGTTCCCTCGATTTCTCCAGGATCCCATCATCAGATCCTGACGTTTATGAAAATGGGACCAATTTCGAAGTATACCCTTTCAATCAAAAAAAGAATTTTCCAAATCGGTTCAGCCGTCTTCGAGTAATCGATGATCATACATAAAAAAATAAAAAAATATACGCGTCGAATTGATAACCTCCTCTTTTTGTCATCGGTTGAAAAACAGCTAAGTGATAAATGCAATATTTAAAGAGTTACGAAAAGTAGCTATGTGACATCGAAGGTTCCATGTTAACACGCTAAGTGTTATTATTCAGATACATAGTTAAAATAAGTTTACTAAAGCGGAAGCATAATTTGCGCCCCATATATGGTTTACAGGTTTACTGCACATACCGAGTTTTTTGGTCAAGTTTAGGCTCGCTCGATCATGGATAGATAGTTATATCCGTTCACATAGATCGTTTTGCCGATGTAATTACACATTAAAATCTAGCAGTGAACGAAATAATTGTAATCAAATAAAAAAGTTTTATGTAACTGGAAAAAGTGCTTGTCAAGTGTCGCAGTATGAATCCAAAATAATAAATAAATAATAAATAAATCTTCGCCGGAACTTACACATCTTGTCTCTGCTTTACAGTATTCTGTTCAATCCTAAAACCCCCTGTTATCCTTAATAATGTTTCAAGTTCCTTCATGACACACATGCGAAATTTCTGAGGTCATCGGAAAACTTGAGGCTAGAGGTTCCGAGTCACTCCACCAATTTCTTTGGTAAGTCGTTCGCAGCTCAAGCAGTACGACTGAGGAATACTCTTCCCATGTCAGTCTAAAAAATGTCAGTCAGTAAAAGATCTCTATCTCTCTCTTTAATTTGTTACTATTTTTTATAATTTCAGCTTTGTTTTTATATATGTATGTATATGTGTATTGAGTATGTAGGTTATTACTTATGTATGTGATGGACTACCCGCGTATTTATTTTCTCCTGCTGTGTCAAATCCATCCAAAAGTTGTCTGTAAAAGATCGTTTTTAGCGATAAGACCGCCCATTGTAACACCATTTGTAGTTTTTAAGTCCTCATTTAATTTTGTTATGGTGTACAATAAAGAGTATATCTATCTATTATACTTAACAGCTAAACCAACAGGCTGGCTGACTTATTGTTTAAACTGCTTAGACAAGTTGTACATTTTCGTTTAGTTCTGTATCTACCCATTTTTTGGGTGGGAAAATCGTTGAGACTTCTTTCACTCTGGGTTGAGCTGAAGGGAGTGTCAGACTTCTACTAACTAAAAATCCACCTTGTTACTTCAGCTGCCCTTGCGTTTCAGGACCGCAGTTTCACTTTAGAACATTCCAACAACCCCGGCAGGCAATGGCCCTATGGGCCCCGTCACTAGTGCTGATCTTTGAGGCACGCGTGGAACACAACACGCTCCGACCCGAGCCTCGTCCTTACCGGACGGTGACGCCTACGGTGGCTGGAAATCAGCTCGCTATCCCCGGGGCGTTTCTCGCGGTAGCTGGAGCATGAGAAAGAGAGTTGTCTCTCCTTCACGCGTTCAGCCTCCTCCTTCGCTAGCGTGTTCAGTCCTTGGTTGTGACAGCCGCTCTTTGCGGCAGCAGAGCTTCACGCCGGCTTAGCACCTCCGCACGCCAATTATGCACGCGCGCGAGTCCTACTACCGCCAGATCCCACGGCAACAATCCGGCCTCACTGGAGATATTGCGGTATCGCGTACCGGATCATCCGGATTGCCATAACCCTCTGGGACGCGACTAGCTGGCGGGCTGGTCGCCATAATTTGGAATCTATAAGTGAGACACGAAAGAGGGCACATGATGAAGATTGAGATATAGATGAACAGGCTATGAAGCTTGTCCACTAGCGCCTCGTCACTTATAAGCCTTTTAGCTCTGCGGTCGATCGAGTCCAGTGCAGCAAGTTGGTATTTTGCAGAGCCATCCCACAAGTGGCTGGAATACTCCACGCAGGAATGAACCTGTGCTTTATACAGATTCTGGACGTGAAGTACCGCCTCACCTAGTGTAGGATTCTCAGCTTTTTTGCTGCAGTCTGAGCTGTTGAGCCGAAGTCTGACGTCAACTCCATGCCCAAAAGCTCGAGGCGGTCGGTAACTGGCACAGATTTACTTCGGAAAGTAGGGGATAATTGAAATGGGCTCCTTTTAGTGCTGAAAAGACAAGCCTGTGTTTTCAGAGCGTTGAATTTGACCAGATTGTCATCACCACGTTAGGAAACGAGATTTAAGGTCAAATTCTTTAAAAACCTTTATGATGACTGATGAGCCACTAAAAATGTATTCTACCAAATTTAATCCCTTAAGTCACACTTAAGTCTAAGCAATACATGCACTACGATTTGATTTATTAATTATGTCCCACATTTTGATCTGATAAAATTATATTGATTTGGTAATGTGTATTAAAAATTATAGGTTTTATATTAACTTTCTTAATAATTAATTCTTTCCAAAAAACATCTATGTTTCTTTGTACAGGTATTTTCTTTAAGATTCCATAGAATTATACAGTAGTCATGTGATCTTATTGCACATAGCTAGTATTTACGACTTGTATAAATAACTCTACGTGCCAAATTTACGTATTATATTTAATTAAGGCATCATTTATAAGTTATATAATCAAAGTAATCTATAACTACGTAAATTAGTTATATGTATTAATGTAAACATACATCATTTGAATACTCTGATTATTTTTCGGGAAAATCTGTTTTTGCATCTCCTGTAAAGTATGTAAAAAATACATAGCGACTTTAGCACGCGCAACGCCGATATCAGCTATTACAGCGAAAGTTTTCACAAGAAATATGCCTGTTAACACAGCAACGACTTAGATGCATAAATATCTAGACGTACACAATGTTAGTGGACGGAAAATCTATTGTAGAAGTAAAATTGTGATCTGTTAGGTTCATTACTTGGGATAAAAATATATTATCACCTAGAGGGTATCCCAAGAGGTAACTGGGGAATTATATACAAGACCTTAGCTTTCACAAATATGAAACAGACGAAGTATATTTCAGGAAAAATAACTCTATCACCAACATTTTATTTCCTCACATAAAGGCCAAATCCACAATATTGTGAGGATGCGAACTATCAAACGATACCACACCACGCAAGTTATTATGAAATATTCAAACATACAAACCTGGCAGAAATGGCAGTGTCGTGGGAAAAGCTAAGTGTGAGCCAAGATTCATGCAAGTTAATAGATATGAAGTTTTTATGAGCCATAACGTCACCTCTGGAAGTGAAATAAAAAGTGGTATAGCCTTTTTTATGCGGCTGCTAAGATATTATATGTTTCCTTAATTTGGACGACTATGTGATTTATAACTTCTATATTTTCATTAATTTGAAGATTTTGAGAAAATTGCCGATATTAATAGGTTGGTTGCTAGATAATATACTATATATAGATATATATATATATATATATATATAAAATTATGTAACTTTTTGCGAATTCTTTTTCAGATTTTCTTCCATATTTGATATGAAAAGAAAAGAAGATTTACCAGGAAACTAACTGCGTTGAAAATCGTTATGAGCACGTATTACTCGCGTATAAACAGAGTAACATTCACTTCAAAGGGCAACATTGAGACGAGGCAAATCGAGGGTGTCCAACTCTCGTACGACAAATTATGTGCCCGCGAACAGATAGCGATATTGTCGCCCCGAAAACACTTTTCCCTTGTTTTTCCTCGAAATGGGGAAGGAAGAACGGTAGTTCGGCAAGACAGCTTGATCCGGTGTACGACCATTTTAGGGGCAGCAACAAGTATCTTATTTACACATGGGAATACAAACTTTGTACCCAAGAATAAAGAGTTTAATTTATTTTGTACGCATGCCAGGGAAAAGAGAATTCATACGTGCCTGTATAAGGAGGAATGTGAAAGTGATGGAGCGGCTCACAAGGAAACGAGTTATAGTCTGAATCAAGTACTTAGTTTTATTGCGTTTGGGCTCACTGCTAGCTGGATAACGTACGAAAAAGATATTGTCTGTGACACTGATCGCTAGTTGTTTTATCATAATCAAATAACAGACGACATTAACCTCCATAAAATTGAGAAACTCATTCAATGATTTAAAAATAAGCACGCAGAGTAAGTGAATCTATTTCGTAGCGTATATGCGTTTATGTTATGTAAGCAATGACATTAAAAGCTAAGACACCTTCAAACGACAACATCCTAAAAGTATATACTTTAGAAAGAAAGAAAAAAACGGGAAAAACCAATTGTGCGTCCCCGCTTCATTGTGAGGAGTCCAAAAGGAGCCCGATATAAACGAAGGACGGAGACGACTCGTTAAAAGAGATACTTATGAAAAGAGGAGATTCGTGGAAAAAATCGAAAAGCTGAGGTAAACAATAGAGACGCGGTTGGAGGCGCCGCGACAAGTTTTCAATTAACAGAATGAGACTCAAGTTGACGGCAACTCGACGACTCGATAGCAGCATTACCTCTTGCTGTAGTACAGCTTTAACTAGGTATACCAACAAAATGTGGTAGTGAAGCTAAGAGGCGATGAACTGCACAATACGTTATTCGTAATAGGTGTTGTATTCGAAGGTTTCGAAACAGCCCGCTAACTGAGTGGATTAAATGGAGCGCGGACGCGACGAGGCCCGCTGCACTTGTTGCAATTTCTCGGCACTCCACAACTTAATTGTGCCAAGTGTGCCTTTACTTATGCTATAGACGAATGGCGTTTGTTTTACCCGGAAAGGTTACCGTCCATTACTCTAATTGCGAGCCGCATTTCATCTAAGCATCAACTTCGGTCCGCACCGAAGAAGCCTTCGACAAACTCGAGAAAATTCACAGAAACCAACTACCAAAGAGTATGGAAGTAAACGAGGACTCTTCGCTAATATTCCTAATTAAGCTTTTAATGTAATTGAATGAGTGGAGACACATTGCGATTGGAAGAAAGGAGTGAGCAAGGAGCGCGCACCCCTTCGCTCGCGACCAAAAATACTTTCAGATAAATTACTTAGAGCGAACTCAGCGCGCATACAAATCGGCCAGCGATTCTCCATATTTCACCTCGCCGA
The DNA here is from genome assembly GCA_943138885.2 of Tholera decimalis. NCBI lineage: Eukaryota > Metazoa > Arthropoda > Insecta > Lepidoptera > Noctuidae > Tholera > Tholera decimalis. The sequence goes on along the minus strand of OW964552.2, from coordinate 18,061,763 downwards.
ACACTCGCTCGATTTACACACTTCTGTAATAGGCGGGGGAGGGTAAACGCCACGATGGACGAGTGCCGATGCAGAGATCTCAACTCGCTGAAAATTAAGCCATTTCCGTTTAGTAGCGTCGTGTTCTAACTTTATTACTAATCGAGTCACGTCACGAAAAGAATTTCCGATATACAATTAAAGGTGAAACGGGTGTCGAAGATCTTGTGAGTCAGAGGTGGGCCGCTATCGGCGGCGTCTATCGCGAGGAGGCAAATAACCGGAGAGTAGGGGCACCTGTGCTCGATAATGCGCCCCGTCTGGCCGAATGGGAGAGGAATCAATTAGGCCGTTGCCGAATTGCGTAACGGCTCTAGTTACGAGCATTACGAGTCGGTCCGCAGCTGGTTTTTGCCCATCCTTCCTCTTGTTATTGCACAATCGACATTCGACGCCTCAGATTAAGATATTACGTATTCATCGGACCTTTTCATTATAGTTTTATGGAAGGAGTTAAGTAAACAAGATTGGACCTTTAGGTCAGTTTGGCTAGCTATTCGCAGGTTCCATCTAATATTCTACTGATTGCAGGGCATAAATCAGGAGTAGGTTTACGGGAAGTTCCTCTGATTCTATAAAATAACATGTAGCTCCAACATGATATAGTTTTAAACGAGTACGCGTTGTCATGCGTGTATTTAACGACGACCGCACGCATTCACTACTGGCGGCTGGGTAATGGATTACCTTAAACGCAACTGTATCATCGGGCTAACCGCAGCGAGAACGCTTCCAACTAAAAATTACATTTAATCCGTTTCGAATATCGCGGTGTTTACCATTATTTTTCCACTTTGTTCTGTGTTCTTTGAGTTATTGCTGTCAAGTTTATGAAGCCTTGATTACAATTACTTGGTTACAATACTGTTTTTTTTTTCCTGCTTATTTTCTTTAGCTCTAATTATGTGCTGGTGTAGGTAATGTCACAATAATTTACATAATTGCCTCACCAAAAAAGCTACTTAATATGCCGTGTGAAACAACGATAAAAGGGAAACCGCAGAAATCACACGTGGCAAAAAGTAAGCTTAAAATTAATCGATGTCTATAAAATTCAGATAGAGGTTGAGCACCCATCGTCACAGGCCGATGCTAGAGTATTAAAAAATCAAAATTAATTAGGGCGAATAAATTAAAATCGTCAAGGGAACGAGCTCGTAATTTTCGCCATGTCCGCTGTAGATTGCGGCGCGCGGCGTGTGAGGGCAGTCGTATGTGAATTATTTAGAGGCGGTCGCGCGGCCGACTGGCCCGCAATTAATGAAGTGGTCCGAGTCGTTTGTCAATGCGGTGGTCTGTGGCGGTCGGCGGACCCTCACCTACACCAATCTGTTACCTAAAATGTGTCAGATGCAGTAAGCCTAAAGAATATTTGTGATTCATTCCACCAAATCAATCGTATGTTCAAATTTCAAGTTTTGCTGGTAACTTAAATTGAACTCAGTCCTGCTTTAATAGCTTTCCAAAGAAATTGGTAAAGTCTTTCAAGAATATTTTGCTGGGTTCAAATTAACTTTGAATGGGCGTTTATTAACAGTGTTTATTAAATTAATGCTTTCCTGTCATAAATGCCTAAAGGTCTCCAACATATAATTATTCTGACTACAAAGCTCCCCATAATAATTTTATTATGCGGATTACATGGCATTATCTTACGTCCATTAAGTATAATTTTACTAATAACTATTCAACGGCTTAACATCACTGTGGCGATATTCTAAAAGGTGATTATAAATCTAGTGAAGAGGTCGGAAGCGAGCCGGGCAGGTCGCCGTTAATTTTAATGGTGAGATTTATTTGTCCCCGATTACGAGGAGTTTGATCAAATTCCGAGGCGGCGTGTAAGCGCCCTCGCAATGACATTAGGCGCGATGCCGCGACCTGCCGCGTCCCGCCGCGCCCCTGTAATCGTACCGTTTAAATATAATTGCAATAAGTTAATAAAATCCCACAGCGCTTTTAATTAATTTGTGGCGACACAGACGCCCAATTAAATGGGGATTTCGAAAATTTCATAAAGCACCGTTGTGTGGTAAACGCTATTTTTGCAGGCACTTTGTTTTTGCGCGGTTTGTTTGTGTACGCGTGGATCGTCGATTTTGAGTGAAAATGTAAATAATGTAAGTAATGGCTTTCAATGGTGATTGAATTAATGTGAGTTTTGCCGCGGTTAAAAATCGATAGCTAATTCACTGATTTATGATACCTACAGGCAAAAACATTTTGTGGCGCAAAAAATATAACTAAATGAATAGGTTCCATTTGGATTCACGAAGTATGAAATACCGAAATATGTTTACACGGTTGAATTACTAGTCCAGAAAAATCCAATGTAGTCTGTTATCAAAATGTAGCGTCTCAATTCGTCGTACTTATTGTAAATATGCATTAGGGCGGATAACGCCGGCTTCGGCTCCTCATTACGGCGATGTGCCATCAAAGACGTCCACGATCCGGACCGTGAAGTGTCCCGGATACAAGCCGCTCAATTATGTTAATGGATTTGCAGCATTCTGCCTACAACAGGCCTGCCTTCAACTGATTGATATGCAGCTTCCACTACGTCACGTGTACGCATTTATGACGATTACATTACAGTCATCTATTATTTGAGTAACATTAGCGCCGCACGTAATTATGACGATAATAATAGCGGTCGAAACAAAACAGAAGCCTATTTGCTTTTTACTGATGCTTATTTCATATAAAATCAATAGGTAGCACAAATAAAACAAATACATTTTATTTCTCGACGTGTCTAGTAGGCGCAAGGGAATGATTGATAGTGCTTTGAGCACACAACGCTTATTGAACGGCAACAGAGGGAACCACCAAAATAATGACAGTTTTTATCGAACCGACAGTGGAAGGTTATCAAAAATGTATTAATGTACACTGAAATGATAATTAAAGGAAAACTTTTGAAAGCTAATACGATTGGAAATCAATCGAGGTCACGTCGACGGTCTTGGTGGGCTAGTGAAATGATGTGGATAAAAATGAAAAATACAGTTTGTTTCTGAATTGCAGAAACGACGCCTTATTTTACATAACAGTTAAAAGAGAAGTCGCGTACCTGCGAGTCTAACCGTAAGATTGGCAGCAAAACGCCGACTCACCCGGCCGGTATACGCTTAAATTACGCGTAAAGCCGAACACAAAGGCTATGCGTATTCAAATTCCATTAATCTCCCACCCGGTGGAAGGTGGGGTAAAATGAACCGGCGCGGACAAAAACAATGCCGTCGGCAAATAACCGGCTCAGCATTGTTCCGGCAATTAGAAAGCTTTCCCATGTACCGGTCGTGTATAAAAACAGTGTAACATCAGCACGAATCGCTGCCTATTGCTCGTTACCGTTGATGTTTATTACGGTTATTAGGACTAAGCCGTGCGGTTCCATAATAATGTTTTTCATATAAGTTGTTTTAAATTAATCATGTGCCCACATAGGTAGCTAATCACGTGTTATATGAATTCCGAAACTGTAATAATCTCATCTGTAATAGCATCGTTAACTTTTATTGCAGACCGAATGTGTCGAAGTCGTTTTACACATGATTGGACAAACGCTATCGTACGACGATATAATCTGGGAAAAGCCGGATCAAAGGTGGATATCAGCGAATTAAAACCGACTGTCGAATGTTCGGTGCCGACTGCGACAAATGACACCACGTTACGAATTGATTTCCAGATAATCCGTGACCGGTCACTCGAACAAATGTCGGTTCTTCAGATATCAATAAGTTGAAATTACACGCTATTGATGATGAAGAATGTTTGTAAGAACTACATAAATACTTCTACACATGCTGAATGGATTCATGATATCTATAGGTGATGTGTATGAAGTTTCACAACAATATTGATATATTAGAAACTCACGAATGTATAATCCGCGATACCGATAACAGGGCAGCTTACCTGCAAAGAAAATTGTGTACATTAGGCAATATATTATTTTGTTTTACGTTCCATTGAACCCGAACTGCAACTTGACACAAGCTGCTCCTCGTAATGGGAACAATGTGGCCGCCGCAATCACAAGGAGCATGGCCCCTCTATTGTTTTTACCGCTGTTATTGCGGAGTGCCGAGTAGCAATAAGCGAGCGTTGTTTGCTCAGGGCCAGTATTGTACCCGGTTATTAGGATAGGTCCTACGCGGCCCGCGGCGGCGCGGCGGCGGCGGGTTAAGATCAGCTCAACCAACTCAAACCAGCTTTCTTGCTGCCTACACAGCAAGAATACTTAAGCCAACTGACGTCAGGTGGCTTCGGGTTACATCGGGTGAAGTCGAGTTACCTCGGCAACGCTATAACATATCTGAAGGATTATGTACATGAGTTTACTGTGTTACAGTACCTTGATTAAATGCTTGTGTATTTAATTATACGAGTGTTCTGGCGAAACAAGCGTCAATTTGTCCCGGCTGCACGAGCAGAACTAATAATTAATTTGACTGACTGAGATTTAAGCGTGCTCATAATACTTGGCTCGCATTTCCGCAATGCACAACATAGTTCAGTCATTTCGGAAAAGTTAGCTTATTTTAACGTACCTAATTGTTGTTTTACAGTATCTTTGTTAATCATATCACTGTTTTATTACAAGTGTCGCCGATTGTCAAAACTTCAAAAATAATAAAATATAAAAAATTGCTTGTTATGTTTACCGCCTAATATCGTACACTTAGTCTAAATTACTGCTGCATGTATTAATAACTCTGTATTAGTGTAACACTTGTAGGCAAGCCAAATAAAAAATAAAAGCACCTGATTATTACCTTATAGTTTTCAATTATCACATTCATTAATTGTAATTTTTCTAGAGCTATTTTTATTGAATATCTAGTAACTCAATGCAATATTTAGAACACGAATTACGGTAAACATAAATATGGGTACGTGCTTAATAAACAATACCTAATACCTGAGTAGGCTACAGCATTAATCACCCTATAAGTTATAAAAGGCTCGTGTATTCCACGCAACAAAACTGTATCTTTATACGATGTTGAATTTTTAAACGCAACAAACTCTTAAGTAAAAGGATTAAAATCAGGCAAACTCACGAAATACAGCTAGTTACGTTCTAAAGTTTCCTTTACAAAATACCGAGTAAATGTATGTACTTTACAAATTCTGGGATGGAGAATGTTTTAATGACGCCCTTATCGAGCCGAACATGCCTGAGAAATTCAAGACGCTCTTAAAACGATATCAATTTCAATAATTACGTGTCCTTGACATAATCAAAATTAAGACGGGAGTATCTCTGATTTCTAAAGGCCGTTTTATCTGAGATACATATTTAAAGAGATGACTGTCAGCTTAATGGTAAATCAATGGCAGGTAATTAATATTTTGGTTAAGGGGGATACACCTATGTTTGCTGTTTAACAATCTCTATTACTTCGGTTGGGCTCATAATAACTGTAAACCTCTTAGAAACGTTCACTCCCTAAAGTCATACTGTCTCTTAGAAATAATAAAGTAGGTAGGTAAGGTATGATATCCCGTTAAAACATAAACGAAAATAGAACCGATAAAAACAAACCGTCAAACCAAAGAACCAATAAGGCAATGATACCTTTATTTGGATAAAATGTTACGTCTAATTTTCTGTACAAATAATAGGTAGCACAACGGATATGCGAGCAAACAGTTTGTGGGCAAACATACGTCGCGGTTGTCATGGCTACGTATATATGTAGGTACAAGTATTGGTGGGTAGCTAAGTGCGGGCCGGCCGCGTGGCGGTTTGCCACCGAACATTAGTTGTCGACACCGTTTCCTACAATACTGTGATTATTTTAAATATTAAACGCTTGTGCCGCATCTGAGTAACGGAAAATGATATTGTGGCAGTTTTACTTATATTACTCTGCCGCAATGTTGCGGAACTTGCGGAGTTAAGGTTAGGTTTATTAAAAAAACTTTTTACGATTACTTGAATATGGATGTTACGCACTTTATGCTCGTTACAATGCATATGGTGATGTAGAGCTGATGGTGAAGTACCAGGAGAACTCCTCAACAATTAACGGCCCAGCATTGGGAAAAGCAATATTTTGTAAAAGGTTATAAGTAGTTGATAATTAGGCTCTTGTAACTAGGTAAATTAAAAATAGACCAACTAAAAAGAGTGAAATAAAAACTTTTTACCAAAAAATTAAACCGACTCCCAAAAAACACTGCAAAGTGAAAAATAACTTTAATCGATGATCATACATTAAAAAAAAATAAAAAAAAAATATATATATACGCGTCGAATTGATAACCTCCTCTTTTTGTCGTCGGTTGAAAAAGATAGCGGACGTACATATAACTTGGGGTTATCTATAGGCGGGCGAAAATATGTATATCTAAACCCTGCCTAAATAAATAAATAAGTGTTGATTTTTAAGAACTTACATGAAAGTCTACAATGCTGCTTTTGAGAGCAGCGGTGAAGGAAAACAACCTGAGTAATCGGCATGTCCTAACTTGGACCAAAAAATCGAGATGCGACATCCACCAATCCGCACGAGGTGAACGGGTTAAACCTATACCTTAGGTATTTGAAGAACTGGGCGGGGCTGCACTCAAGCGGCTCCTACCCAATCTAGGGGGGCCAAACGTCTCTTGCCGGAGGCTATTTGCGGGGATTGTGCAGTCCATGGCCTTCTATGGGGCCCCTGTCTGGGCCCTGAATCTGCAGCGGCGACCAGCTCGTCAGCTGGTCGCGTCTCAGAGGGCTATCCGGATGATCCGGGGATACTGCACGATCTCTGGGTAGGCGGCGAACCTTCTTGCCGGATTGCTGCCGTGGGATCTGGAGGCGGTAGCCCTCGCGCGCGTGCATAATTGGCGCACGGAGGTGCTAAACCGGGGTGAATCTCGGCTACCGCGGCTCAGCGGATAGCGGCATCCTCACCTTCCGCCTGACGCAGATGCTGACCGGACATGACTGTTTCGGGAGGTACCTGTTTCGGATACAACGGGAGGACACGCCCGGGTATCACCATTGTGAGGACCACTTGGAGGACACGGTGGAGCTTACAATCGAGGTGTGCCCTGCTTGGGCGGGGCACCGTCATGTCCTCGTAGAGGCGGTCGATGGCGGCGACCTCTTGCGTCCTGCTCTGGTTAAGACCATGGTGCGGAGCGAGAGGGAATGGGATGCAGTAGCTTCCTTGTGCGAAGCAGTCATGCTAGCGAAGGAGGAGGCCGAACGCGCGAGGCAGAGGCAACTCTTACTCGCGCCCCAGCCGCCGCGGGAAACGCCCCGGGCGTCGGGAATCGCGAGCCGATTTCCGGCCACCGTAGGCGATGATTTTCCCAGAAAAAGAAAGGTATTTTAAGAACTGATTACATAGATAATTAAATATATATTTCAAAAAATACTTATGTGTCTAAATAGCTAATTACTATATCGCCTCAATTTCAAGTCTACTTACATTTAAATTTTCAACCAATAAGCTCGGTACCTAAAAAAATCAGCAATTTTAGTTTGCCAATAAAAACATAAAAATCCCTGAGACATTTATCACAAAAATTACTTAATGAATTATCTTACAGTAATAAGTAATAAATAAATAAAATAAAATTCTTTTATTTCAGACAGAATCCATTTGGTTAGTACACAAACAACTCATAAAAACTAATGTTAGTACTTAAAACTACCAGAAACACAAAAACAACTAATTATTTAACGCCACAGTGGCATGTAGGCGTATCCAATGTCCCAGTATGGGGCTGTCCCACCTGTCTGCTATAGTGTTCAATGTAATATCACTTGTTAATACCTATAAGCGATTAAATGAAACATACTCCGCTCAAGGTAAGTATTTCGCAAAACTTGTTCTACGGACAAGCTACGAAGTTCAAGCCCACAACAGGCTCTGAGCGTTAGTCGAGTCATATACCACGGCCAAGGTCCGTTAGATAAAACCAGATAAGATACAATCTTAAATTTGATGTTCAAGAATAAACCACAAAATTCATTTTATTTTCAGATCAAATGGCCTAGAAATTTAAATAAGATTACCGGCTTAAAAAATATATAATTATGATTCCCCAATGAAATTTCTCACTAAACACGCTCAATATGAACTCCATTATCACAGCTATTATATTACGTTACGTTTTCCTTGTTATTTTCTCGTTGCCTACACAATTCATTAGAAAAACGGCGAGAGGGCTCCATTGCGACAGACTCCGTTGTGGGAACCGCGAAGGTTTTGTCAAAACAAGCTCAGGTTTGGACGTAAAGCGTTAGTCTTTTCACGTAAAAAACTCAACTCATTTATCAAATCACCGTTGTCTACATTATAGCGGCGGGCGTATTGTGAGTAGGCTAAAAAGCCCGTCCATACAAAGCGAGATGGCGCGGCGCGTGACGTTAATTTTGCGTCTAATCACGCACGAAAATGAACCTTAAATTGACCTAATCTTATATTTTCTGTGACAGATTTGCACGACGTTACTTCTAAGGCCAGAGGGTCCGACAGAAAAGTAATTTGACGCCTAAATTAAACGGGTTAAATTATACAAATACAATTAATGAAAAAGCAAAAGCAGAGCGATTTTCCAAACAAACATTATTTATTTAAGAAACTCTGAATAATGAAGAATTATTAAAATTTACTACAATGCCCACAGTGACCCCTAATTTATCGCGTAATTATTAGAACTTTGGGGCTATCGGCAAGCACAGCTTTCTACGTGTCACAGGTGCGAGGCTGACAGATTCTAGAAAAAGAGGGGTGTTATAAGTTTAACGTGTGTATCTGTCTGTGACACCGTACCTTCTAAGCAGGTGAACCGATTTCGATGTGGTTCTTTTTTGTTAGAAAGCAGGTTTCCCAGCGGTGGTTGTTAGATATGTTTTGTCAAATCGGTTAAGCCATTTTCTAGATATGAGGGGTGAAAGTGGGGATGAATAAACGAATGTTGTCAAATATACCCAAGTGGGGTAAAAAATGAAAGAACACAACGAGTATATTACAATCAGACATGTTTTATCAAAATCGGTTCAGCCATTTACTAGATATGGGGAGTGAAAGTGGGTATGAATAATTGAATATTGTTAAATATACCCAAGTGGCATATCAAATGAAATAACTGACAAAAACTATGGTAGGTGAAAAGTTTAAAAAGTATAAATAAAAAATTAAATAAAAAATTTAAAAACCCCCTACGCAAAAAATACTTAGAAGTAGTTAAAGAAACATTCCTTAAAAAGTAAAAAAATAATAGTCGCGGCGGGGTATCGCCATTTAGAATCGATATTTAAAGTTTGTTACATAGCATAATTTCAAGAACATCGTACAGATGTCCCGTTCGTTCAAGCCAGCCCGTACAAACACCCAATCTGATAGGTCCTTACAGATACTTTTATTTGGTGTGCATAAAATTTTCACCGCCTTTTAGTAAAGCGGATTGCCGTGAGGCAAAAACGACGAACGAAAGCTCTTTCATTTGTTTAAGAGTGGCTTTACCTCCTTTAAGTGCTCCAGTATATAGGGTTGGGCTTGAATACCCGTGAGTGTTGCAGCGGGAAAGGCTCACTTAAAAATTGCCTGAGTAATTTCTATGACGAACACGTACGTGTGAGACTCAAGTGCATTCCACATCGGAATTGGGCGGCGAGACAGAGCCCGTGTCTGGGAGTGTGCCCCCGAGCCGCGCTCAGCCGCCGCAGATATACTCCAAGCGGGAGATTACTTAAGCCAATTTTGTCTTAGTGCCCGCGCCATTACCTGCACGAGTACATGGACACACACACGCTTTAGGGACGTGATTAACAGCTAAGTGAAATTTATTTTATCGGGCTTTATGCGAGCGAGAGTGTATTCCATTGTCTAATGGAACATTCGTTTTGCTTACTCTCAAAGAGATGGAAGGAAAAACTGTGCATTGAATCTTTTGATTAAATGGATGTTTTCGTAAATAGAGCCAAAACACTGTTAATACAAAAGCACTGGCCTAAATAATTGAGTTAAACCGGATGGTTCTTTTCTTTAACTATTAAGTGTTTATAAACACAGACTTTACGTAATTGTAAAGCACGAGATAAAAAAATGGTGACGGAGTTTTTACGTCGGAAACTCATATAAAAGACATTTCGGTGGAGCTCGTTGCCTATCGGCGGTATTATTCAAATTAATTTAGCGCGGTGAGGCAAAAAGTGCGCGCGTTGGGAGTGCCGCCCCCATATTCATAGAGCTGCCCTAAATTAGCATCACAATGAAGTGTTAGAAGCGCGAGTCGCGAGCGGCAAGTGCTTAATGCGGCCTGCTTCTCCTCACACGATTATATCACATACTAATTAATTAGGTATTAAACTTTTCAGCCGCGAATTTGTTTGGGCTCCCGCAAAATTAACTAAGCTTAATAATTATGGGAAGAAATTCACGTTCACAGTTAATTGAGCATAGTTACGGTAATGTTTTAAAAGTCCCAATGCCGATGGGTATCGCAGAACGGAAGGTATAAATATGTAGGTTTATTCATAGGGGCGTATAATGTTAAGTGTCCCAAGTAGCGCGCCAGCTGAACGACGCGGTATATTGTTTTTGGACCACCCTTTTACGCTTTCACGCCTATAAATAAATCAAAATATTCAGGAAGGGCTCGACTTTAAGGCGGCTTAGCGGAATCGTAAAATTCAACAGCGTTCATACCGCTCCGGGGTTTATCTTTCGCCAGCGTTTGGCGTGTTTTTGCTTGAACCGTAAAAGAGTATCACAGTGTATGAATAGAAAGCAACCCTTCCTTTTACCGAGGACATATGGAGCAGAGCACTTTACAAGTTTAATGCTGAGAGCAGATTATCTGCTCATAGGAAATATGAACCTGCTTCTGCCTAGTGGTGGTAGGTGGAATAATTACTGACACCCCGTTACTGACAACGCCGTACCCGCTCATGAATACCGTAAACTCACGAAGCTACTAAAAACTTGCACCATTTATTCATCCTACAAAACATATATGAAGAATAACCTACACTTGGCTTCACCTGGTGCAATAAATCCATATTTGTTTTGTAAAAGAAGAAAATATTTTTTATTAACCGAATAGTTCTAAGAGAAACATTTTCTAGGTATTATCTCTTAAGAAGTGCGCCATCAATTAGGAACGATTTATTTTAATTACCCTTGCTGTTATATCGACTATGATGAAAAATCTCCATCCATAATCTCCGTCTAAGCGTATGCAAGGAATTCGAAATTTATCTGCAAAATACAAGCAGCTTTTGTTACACGCAAGTACGGAACGTTTTGGTCATTAATAACAATTTATTTAGCACAATGCCGTAATTTCGGTCCAAACCTTAGAGAAAACGTGGATTTGATATTAAACGCCGAATCGTTTTCTAAATTGATTAGATAGTTTATGACAAATTGTACAAACTTTAGGGATGCGTCCGCATTTGTTTTAAACCGGGATAAACCATAGATGTTTGGACATGCTGTTTAATTAATACAAATATGCTTTATTTTATATATTCGAACTTTGCTTTCAGAATGTTTGAAACACTTTTGTTATGAATTGATAATTCACTATTTGAGTTGATTTGAGTAAAAGTTAATTTAGGTATTTATTTGTGCATCTGAAATAACCAACAATCTTTGAACTTTTTAGCCATTTTACAATGCTAAACCGACAATTCATAAAATACCCATCCGCATAGCTGGCACTTATCAGGAAATAAGCAAGGCACGTTTTTTGTAAAATTCTTTCGTTAACATGCACACAGAGGAACTTTACTTGAACAAAGTTGATGTTTACAAAGTTTTCCATTCACAGCGACGACGGCAGCCGGCCATTGTGGCTAATTCAAGGCTATAATTAAATTTGTTTACATAATATTCTGTTACGAGACGAAAACTTGCTGGTAATACACCCTCGGGGGTAACAAGTCAAATTACATTTTACATAGTTTTATAAATACAAACATTAAGAGATATTCGCGATTCGTTGTTTAATGCTAGAAAAGTTATAACAACTCGTTAGGTTTATGACGAGATTTATAAATAATGTTCGACTCAATTCACTCCTCTCAACAGAATAGAATATCTGTTAATGAAGGGCAAAGCAACAAAAGTTATCTTACAAGATTAACGTTTTAATAAATTCCTTTTTAAATTGAAATAATTCCCAAGATATCCTTTTCTAACTAGAATTTTTATAAAAGAACATTTCTCTACTAACCTGAAAACAGGAAAAAAATCTGCCTAAATTACTTTACATAAACAAAAGTGGATTTCAAAGGGCATAAATCAACATTAAGATTGTACAGTCCAGACTTACATTTGTGAAAGCAATTTTTTTAGAAATATAATGAAATTACCCTTGGAACTAAAGTGACCCGCCCGAGGAAAAACAACAATATTCTCGGCCCTCACTACAAAGAGGCCAGCATTTGTATTATCATTCCATTAAACAAAAGTCACCGGAGTTTCAAATGAAAACACAGAACTCATTATTCCCGGGCAGAGAAATGATTTCAAATGTTAACAAGATTCCCCATAATAGAGTTGTTCACGGAAAGATTTAAGAAAAACAAGTATGAGCTGAGTTTTGCGTTGCCTTGTGTTGTGATTCTGAAAAATTGTGTTAATAATAATGTCTCCTACAATACAACGCCACTCGAGGTGGTACACGCTTATATGACAAACGGAACTCACTACCGTATTTTTTATATAATCTCTGCCTTCTATTTGTGCAGTGTATTAAAGTGTCCAGTAAGCGTCGATTTTATTATCCTCTTCGATCGAAAGAATGTTTTTGGGAACTATTTACAATTTAATCAAGTAAGGTCGTAATGAAATATCCTAATGAGTTTTGAATACAACCTTTGTAAGATGAAAGATACCTACTAGAAGCGTGCCAATTTTCTTTAGCATAACCAAACGGGGAAAGGTATTCCAAAACCAGAATCCGCGTCTTCCCGGCCCCTTCGCGGAATTCCTATATTATATAATACATTGGGGAGGATCATTTTGCTCGTTTATTACCGGATATATCTGTGAATGCTCGTTTGTCAAATGCACAGTCATTTATTCAATGGTTTATTTTATGACTTCTATCACCCGAATACCTATATAATAAACAAAGAGTTAGTGTGCGGCCCAAGAGGGATAGCTGAAAGATAAATGTGCTTTTGAGCTCCCGTAAATATTGTTTTAAAACACTTTTCTTTTTAACCGACGAAAAAAAAATCGGAGGAGGCTGAAGTCGACGCGTATATTTTTAATTTTATAGGTACGGTCACCGAATACTCGAAGACGGCTGACCCGATATGGAAAATATTTTTTGTTTGTTTGAAATTACTTGAATATGATTATTAAGCACAATATGCTCGTTACAATGCATATGGTGTAGTAAAGCTGATGGTGAAGTACCAGGAGAACTCCTCAACAATTAACGGCCCATCATCGGGAAAAGCAATATTTTGTAAAAGGTGATAAGTAGTTGACATTTAGGCTTTTGTAACTAGGTAAATTACAAAACGAACAACTAAAAAGAGAAACATAAAAACTTTTAACCGACTTCCAAAAAACACTGCAAAGTAAAGAATAACTTTAATTTCGGAAGTTGGTGCCAAAAACGTAAATACAAAACTAAAGACACCGACTATCGAAATTAAAGTTATAAGTTATCGTATCACAGCATGGGGAGGAGCTTGTAAAACTTCCATGATACGCCTCGAGAGAGCCCAACAATCTCTGTTAAAAGCTATGACTTTTAAACCGTACCGATTCCCTACAAAAACGTTATATGAAAATTTTCACGTTTTAAGAGTGAGGCAATTATATCTTTATAATCTGATAATGAAACAACATGAAATCACGCCGGTAAATCACGTAACCAAACTTAAAAGGACGATCACTAACGTTTGTCGTGCAGTAAAATCTAACACCGCAGCTGCTCGAAGACAACGTCCATACCTAGTTAGCTACATCTATAATAAATTAAATACAGCTTTCAATCTAAACCCTTTAACAAAAAATAAGCTTAAAATAAAGCTTTACACATGGTTTCAAACACTTGACTATTCGCAGACGGAAAACTTATTAAAAGAACAATAGGCTAACTACACAATTATAGGTAACATAGGCAAACGACAGGAGGACTACCACCAAGCACAATAATTATGCGTACATACACATACACAACTCTCAAAAAACACACACTATAAGAGCATGCAGTCATTACTTTTTGTCTTTATATAATATTTCTAATTTCTATTATTTTTCTGTTTTATTCATATAAATAATGTTAATGCAACACAAACGGGTGAAGACGCTGGCTCCTGTAACACAGGTACTACCTAGTACAGGAGTCAGGGCTACAATTGGAAATGTAAATACCTTTTTATATCAATAAAACATTTATTACTGCGATCCACGCGAGTAGTGGTGAGAAAAGCTAGTTTATACCTCAAATAAGAGAACGTATTCGCAAAATAACGCCGGTATAAAAACAAATTATCACCCGCCCACAGCGAAAAGCATAAAAGGAAGAACTTTTTAATTTTAGCAACCACAAAAAAGAGCAATGTAATTAAATTTGAAAGTACGGGTTAGGTCCATATTCTCAAAATACAGAACAATGGATACCTGTTCCAGTGAAATTACGGAGGGATTGTGCATTCACGGAACTGATTTAATGTAATACCTACGTTTCCGAGCGGTATTCGGAAACTGATCAGTAACTAATGAGTAGCTATTCCCTACCTGCTGCCATTCATTTGACAACACGACACGGAGTTACGTCTTCCGTAAAATATCGCAGATACGGCAGTAGTTCGGTATTTCTAATTAAACTCTGTATTAGTTTCCAAATTTGATTAGCAACAGAACTCGCCAGACAAGATCTGTCCATAGTTCAATTTTGTATGTATTCATCTCATTTGATGTCGAAATTATTACATGAAAATATGAAGGATATTCTGACCCACAACATAGTCTATCAATAAAATGTTATCTGAAACTCTGTATTTTCTCCCAGTTTGATTAGCTTTCAAATCTTCAATGTCATTCATTTGCTATAGTGGACGGGGTGAACATGGTAAATATGATACGTTCTATCGTACTTGTAGTTTCAGGTGCGCTTGAGAGGGCCGGAGGCACCCGTCCCACCAATCAAACAGTGGTACAGAAAGCGAGCGACCAAAGGCTTTGTATCTCATAATAAACCCGATATCCTGGTTGCGGACTGCTGCAGCCGGCAGAAATTAAATGCCTACGACGTGGCATGAATTTTTTTTCAAAGGGTCAGATTTGAAGTTATATTATAAGGTATATTGTATGCACGTCCATACGTATTGTTTTTCGGTACGGATTGCATTTTCGGTAACAACAAAAGGCATGGGCGGGTGAACAATGCATGTACCTACCAAAATACTGGTGAAGTGAAATAGGACGTCATTATTAATATTAATAGCTGGCAAATACATTGACGTGATATCGGTACGTGGTGGATTTTCTTAGGATGTTTTACATTCTATTTCAAAACACCTGGCAAATAAACTGATAGATAGATAAAATACTCTTTATTGTACACCAATAATTTAAACTAACACTTGATTTACAATAATGCAAAAAATGGTTACAATGGCGGTCTTATCGCTGATAGCGATATCTTCCAGACAACCTTTGGATGGACTTTAAGAACATAAAACAAAGAGGGGAGGGGAAAGTCAGTGTACTTACTTCAAATATATAACATACACAAAAAGTAACTAAAGTAGTTAATATAATTATATATATAGGTATATATTATACAATACAATACATAAATAAGTATAAATAAATATACGTGTTTTGTATATATAAATATGTCATAAAAAGAGAAATACAAGGTAAAATCATAGGAGTGTATAAAAATGATTGACAACTGAGCTTTTAAAAGCAGCAAGTGACTACGCTTGTCTAACTGATAACGGCAATGCTCCACATACGAGTAGCCTGCACCGTATACGATGCATCATAAAATTTTGTGGAATGTGCAGGCATTGAAAGTGTCAAATTTACCGATGATCTCAAATCTCTAGTATGTGTGTCATGAAGGAACTTAAAACGTTCTTTGAGGTAAAAGGGAATTCTTGGATTGAACAGTATATTGTGAAGTAATAATAAAATATGCGCATTCCGGCGAAGACGGATAGGCATCCACTTCAGCTTAATACGAAACTCATAAACATGAACATATTTGCGCAAACTAAATGTGAATCTGATATAGAAATTTTGGAGTCGCTCAAGCTTATCTAGCTGCACTTCAGTGAGGTCTGGAAAACTTGCATCAGCATAGTCAAGAATAGGAAGGAGTGATTGGGCGAGCGGAGTTTTAGTGGCAGTTGGCAGGAAATTGCGCAGTCTACGCAAAGACCCCGCAGATGGTTTGCATCTTTTGCGTTTGCGACTTGTTCGTTTTAGTTTGCGACTCACTTCTTGTAACTGGGGACCGCAAGACAAGTCCTTATCTATGTAAATACCCAAGTCTTTCACTACATCATTATAAGGTATTACTGCACCATCAAAAACAATTTGGGGAAGGTTCATCCAGTAAATTTTGGATCGCTTTCTTGAGCTGCCAACCACAATAACTTGGGTCTTCGCAGGATTAACCTTCAAACCATGATCCAAGCTCCATTGAGAAATACGTGCTAAGTCTTTATTCACAATGATCACCGCCTCAGACAGTTCATCTATACGGGAGCTTGCGAATAAATTTGCAAATCGTCAGCATAAAGGTGGTAGAATGAGAGAAATTCATTAGAAATAGAATTTATAAATACAGCGAAAAGAAGAGGAGAGAGAACGCCCCCCTGTGGAACGCCGGCAGTGGTATTGCACCAAGAAGATGATGAATCTTCAATGCGAATACGTTGTCGGCGGCCACATAGGTAACTTCGAAACCAATCAATTTCTGTTGGAGATAAATGTTAAGAGAGCGGAGTATACCGAGCAGGACATCGAAGTTGACAGTATTAAAAGCGTTGCTGAAGTCCAGTAACGAAAGGACCGTCAACTTCCCATTATCCATACCCGATCTGATATCGTCAGTAATTTTAATAAGAACTGTAGTAGTGATATGTCCTGAACGAAACCCGGATTGGTACAAATTTAGGAGTTGGTTTTTACAAAGGAAGGCACTAAGCTGACTGTGGATAAGGCATTCGAGGATTTTGGATAGGATTGGTAAATTCTTCATTTAAGTCTGACATCAGTTAT
Organism: Tholera decimalis; assembly: GCA_943138885.2. Lineage (NCBI taxonomy): Eukaryota > Metazoa > Arthropoda > Insecta > Lepidoptera > Noctuidae > Tholera > Tholera decimalis. The sequence goes on along the minus strand of OW964552.2, from coordinate 18,044,496 downwards.
TATTCAATTTAATTTATTTTTTATTTAATAACAAAATTATACATGATTTTGCAAATATTTTAGTAATTTTTTTGTGTAATGTATTTTTTCAGTAGATTTGCACAACATATTTGTACGCCTCCTGGCATAACATAGCGCTCTTTTTATTAATATAACACCTATAAATAATTATATCTACTTTACCTATGTTAACAAATAAATAAATTTGATTTGATTTGATTTGATTTAAAATGGAAATAGGGCGAAAATCAGAGAAAGAAACAGGATTACACTTTTTAGGGAGAGGAGTTATCTGACCTTCTTTCCACAAAGATGGGAAAACACCTGAGGATATGGAATAATTGAGGATATGGGAAAAGATAGGAAGAATTTCGTCCAGGATAGGAAGAATCATCTTACGACTAATACAGTCACTACCAACAGCATTTGAGGTTATAGATAGCAAGCTCTTCTTAACATCACAACTAGTAAATTGATTAAAAATAAAAGGAGAATAAGTAGCTACGTACCTATAAATAAGGGGTAGATTTTTTCTTTTTATTTCTAGCAGTGATAGTAAAATGTTCAGTAATTTGTAACGAATGTACGTGTACGTATATCAATAAGTTTCGGTGGCGTGGGGCGGTGGTAACGGCATGATTGTAAAGTTTCCAGTGTCGTAAAGTCACCGCGCTGTAAAGTGAAACCTTAATATTTATTTCTGTTATTCGTTAAAAGCCTCGTAAAGTTAATAAAGGGTTTTTTGTAACAAGCAGGGAGCACGTTCGAGATAAGCCCCCGGTCTCGAGTTGGAATCTTTTAAAACGTCGTTAAAACCAACCCCCGGTCGGTACAGACAAAGGCCCAACAACCTAATTGTTGACGAAAAATATTCTCGATGCAAATTCGCACTCTTTACAGCCCATTCGGAATTTGTACTGGACCCAAAAGAAGTTAACGTAATTAGCCCCCGTTGTTGGGGTGTATTCAGATTTTCCCAAGTCGTGAACAACTTTGTTTTTAACCCTACTGTGAAATGAAGTATTATTTTGTACGAAGTAGCATTTTAGAGAGTGTATCAAAAAGATGATACGAAGTAATTAAGTAGAAATAATAATGGTAATTTGTTTTTATTTCCATACTCTCAATGAAATACAACCCTTGAGCTCAAGCTATAATGATATAGCGCTACAGAATCATTAAATAACTGTAACAATAACATCAGTGGTTCCTCGCAAAGATTGGCTTGTTATTAGAATTTAATTAAATTCTTCAGCAATGTAACAGAGCGCTGACTCCGTCTGCCTTGCAGGGTCACCTTTAATTTGGATTCCTACGTAATAGGCCGTAATAATACTTTTCTTGAGTACAGGCAGTAAATTAACGCTTAGAAAATGCATCTACTCCGATAGGTTTAAAACCTAAAACTAGAACACATGAACCAAGGAAAGTATGTACTAGAGAGTTTTTCCAAAATTTTCTGTGAAACTTTCCGGAGATTTTGAAATGTAAAAAATATTTTTAGCAAAAAATAGAACCGACTTCCATATCAAAACACTACAAAGCCAAAAATACTTTAATTTCGGATGTCGGTGTTATTGGTTTTGGTCTTTTTTTTTCACACCATCTTCCGAAATTAAAGTTATTTTTGGCTTTGTAGTGTTTTGATATGGAAGTCGGATCTATTTTTTTGCAATTTTTTTTTTTCACGCCTTTTAGTGGGTCGCTTTGTAATTTATCTAGTTGCAAAAGCCATAATGTCAACAACTTATCACCTTTTACAAAATATTGCTTTTTCCGATGCATAGCCGTTAATTTTTGAGGAGTTCTCCTGGTACTTGACCATCAGCTCTACATCACCATATGTATTGTGACGAGCATAAAGTGTATAACATCCGTACTCAAGTAATCGAATCGCAATCCACGAAATACTTATTATTGAGGAGTTTCAGTGGTCATCTGTGGTCTTCATCATCAGCTCAACATCCCCAAATGGTACTTTTCGGAAGCAACTGCTCAAGGTACTATAAGAAATACCCAAAACGCTATAGGTGTGCCTATAATATTTGAAGAGTTCCCTCGATTTCTCCAGGGTCCCATCACCAGATCCTGATTTCGTAACAATGGGACCAACTAGAAAGTATACCCATTCAAACGCAACAAGAATTTTTCAAATCGGTCCAGCCGTCTCCGCGTTATGAGGTAACATACATAAAATAAAATAAAATAAAAAAAAGTTCAAGACGAATTGAGAACTTCCTTTTTTTGAAGTCGGTTAAAAAGGAAAGAAGGTATTCACATTTTACGAAAAACTACTTTTCAAATTTCATTTTGGTTTGTGTAGATTTGTTTTGCCAGATATTAAGAACTGGAAAAAAGTTTGATTTGTTTGTTTTGTAAATTGTTTATAAAACTGCGATTACAACATATTATTTTAAAAATAACAGTAATTGTAATTATGAGAACCATTGCATGTGCTCTGTTCACACTAGTGGTCTCTAGTGCGTAGTCTAGTAATATTGACTCGTTCACAACAAAAGTGTTTACATTGGAAAGCGTTGCTATTGGACGTCTGCCGCGCGCTGTCATTTCCCGGACGTAATTTGGTGACTAGCTTTATCCAATTCAGGCGATGCTTTTCAATTTACCAGCTCTCAACAATTTCGATTCTAATTAGTGTTATCATTTCCAATTTCATAGAATTATACAGTAAAGTACTTGTGTAACATGCTATCCTTAATTGGTACCTACGGGGATCTGGAGTGCTCATTGGGCACACTTCTCCCCGAAGACAAAGGTTCGTAGAGTCCTTGCAATCGGATCCGGCGCGCCGACGCCCTCTCGGTAATTTTCTCGTTAACGGAATGAATAAAACATTTCATTCCTTACCTTTCTTTTGTAATTGTTAATGGTTGATGGGTTTTGGCAATTTATGCTCGGTTTCTTTCAGAAACCCTATTTTGCCGCGTCATTTGTTATTCGATATCCATTCAGGATTTGCGTGACGTTAATAATTGTACGCTGAGAGGTGCGATCACACAAACGTCGCTGAAAAACGTCAATCGCTGTCTAGTAGGCCAGATGATATCGTTTTCATGGGCTATTTGGCAACATTAAGATTGACGTCATTATACATATTTGGGCAGCTTTTATAACGCTTTAAAATAAAGAAGCAGGACCCACTGCCGCGATAGACAATTTGCAAACAAAAATACATCAGGATAAAAAATGTAACTCTAACGAGAACCTCAAAATGGCTCGTAAGCAATGAAACAGCGCAATTTCATGAGAAAGGCGGCCCGCAAATAAACCAAAGCGGAGCACATTCCCGCCTCCATAAAACGCAGACTGAAATAAACGTAACAGACTTCGTTCTTTAAAAAATCCGGGCGACGACAACCGCAAAGCTCAGCAAAAATCTCTAGTGTGAGTTGGAATTCCAGCGTCGGAATTTTCATAACTGGCGCGTGGCGTCGTCGGTCGTTGAAGCGTTCCAGGTGAAAGATACCGAATTTATATCCCGAGGCGGTTCCGACGCCGATCGTGATCCGGCTCGCGCTGCGCCGCCGTCGGCGCCGTCGGGGAATCCTAGCGCCGTACTTTATTAGGTACCGAACCCGCTCGCTTCTCGCCAAATATGTGTGCGGCCCTCCGATGACAATAAACACCCCATATGAACGCTGCCCACATGAAAGGCTTTATTTCGCCAGGTGTCATGTTCATGTATGCGCGTAAAACGTAAACGCGTCCGTTCTCTGTTATTGACATTCAAGGGAAAATTGTACCTTCAATGTAAAGCTACTTCTTGTTTTTGAGTTTGTTGCTTCATTTTCATAGTCCACAATTTAGAACCGAGGTATTCTCTTACCAAGTCGATTAAGCCGCAATTATGAGTATGCGAATTATTTCATATTGTAAGAGAAACTAATCACCGCATTGTTTAAAACTACCTCCAATTGCATAATTAAATATCTTTGGAGACTGTATTGTTATTTAACAGTATTATGTTCATTGCGTAGATAAATAATGGGTAGATTCGTTCAACGTCCTTCATTCACTAACACACCTTTAAAACGTTAATGTAACAATTGGATTATATTTTAACAAGAGTCATCTCTCGGATGTAGGATAGTATTGTGGGGCTGTGGGCCACACCCCGCGAAGATTACGTGAGTTTTTCATATAAAGCCATTCAGCCAATTTCCTCATATCCTACACAGGAGCATAATAAAGGAGGCTTTTGTGAAGGAAAGAGGTTCGCGCACTTACAATGCGTAGACACCGCGTGTACACCGCGAGGGAGAGAGACAGCAGATCCCACTCCCGCTCTATTCGGATAACTTCTGCTATTTAGGGTGCTACCGTTGTGAACAAATAGGTACTCTTACAACGTCAACGTCTGCTCTATGGAAGTTTTAGTTTCATATTCAATTTTCACTGAATCACGTGCTTAAGAGAGTTTAGTTTTTACGTAGCTAGCTGAAATTTTTCTCGATAAAATACGACGACGCTTCTGGCGCACTTTTCAATATTATTTGAATTTATTTCTAGGCAAACAGTTCTCTCTCGCAAATAACCTACTGTAAATATTTTAAATATAAATCTTACTTTGATACTATTCAAACTTTATGACAATCTAAACTATACTTCAGAATTAGGTTTAGGTTAATGTAGTTACAGAAAAGTTTTTTTAGAAAAATATTAATCTGCTCATAATATTTTAATCTTTTATTTACTCCGATAGAAAAAATATATTTAAGTATTATTTTTTATTAGCTTACTCCCTCAGTCAGCGACGATAAATTTCGTTTAAGAGAAATGAAACACAGTCGTTAAATGTACCGAAGTTCGCTGGAAGCTAATGATTTTGAAAATTTTACATTACCTGTACGAGAAGCGCTATACTAAATCCAGAGTCGACCACAGCATCCATCACCACATCGTTGCAAATCAACTTAAAATACCTCAGATTATCAGATACCCTTTACCGTGTCCTACTCCGTAAAAGAACAAATTACCTGGAACAAACGAACACACAGATGAATATTTTTAACACGGTTACAGACAAACAACATGTAACATTAAGTGAACACTATGTAGGCTAGGCTGAAACAGCTGATGTTGACAGCGGTCACTGCGGTTACCCTGGGTCGAGCACGGTGTACCATCCAGCACCCTATACAGTATTAACAACGCATAGTTGACGCTTTATTTTGTGTGGAATTTTCGGATGAAATTACTTGACTGGATAAAATATTTTTATTTCAATTATTCAAAGTATTCGTTTCATTATGATAAATATCATAGCAAAATCCAGCCATTCACGTATAAAAGAGAGACTGTTACATAAACACGAGTGGGTAAACAAATTAAGTACTTGCAGTTATAAAACATAAACTAAATTGGTACTTCAGCCGGCCCACTTTTCCATAAGGCGCAATAAAACAGGAAAAAACACACATCTCATACAAGATAAACTCCCGCACAAATAAAATATTAACTAAATATTCACTAGACTATCTAATAAAATATCGAACATATTTCAATATATGTCTCAAAGAGAACGGCCCTATCGATATTTATTTGTGTAGTAACACCCTAGTGGCCGCCGGACTCCGAAAACGCCATTGGTATCGTAATAAATCGTTCGAGACGTGCCGTACTGCCGATGGAGCTCAGTTACTAGTACGCTGTTTTTACTGGCAATAGTTTTCCGTTAATCTACTATAGCCAATGCTGGCTATAACAGGCCTCGGCGGCGCAAGGGTTAGACGCGAGCGAGTGTCGCCTACCTATACTTTTTAATTTTTGTTACCGCCACACATTAAATAACAGGAACTTCAGATTTAAGTTTTCGTGCAGTTTTATTCCACAATCAGCCTATAACGTCCCCATTGCTGGAACACAGGCCTGCTCTCTATGAGAAGGAATGGGCCGTAATCCACCATGCTAGCCTAGTGCGAGATGGTGGATATCACGCCCTTCGAATTTTTGTTCCTCAAACGAAGGTAAAATAGTACCTACGGCTTTTCCTATGCGAATCTAAATGACACAGTCGAGTCTATGAAACGACCGTCAACTTTCATTTATCGTTTACTTGAAACTTCAGCTGTGAAGAAAAGCATCGCAAAAAATTTACGCATTAATAATAAAGTAAGCGTGTGAGAGCGGCGATAGGTAGCGCCACGTGTCACTTTGAATATAAAGTACTGTAACCTAGATACATATTTGCTCAATCCGCAAAGAACGCAAGGGTGAAAATGCCTTCACAGCACACTTACGGCACACGCATGTACGCAATTATTAAGAAAGCAAAAGAACTATTACTATTTCAGTAAGTACCTACCAACTTTACGACCACTATAATCCATAATCTTAGTTCATTTTTATAACTGTCTTATATATCAGTATGAGATCAGAACAAATTCAATCAAGCAATATTTACTGGCCATGATTCGAGGGCGTCCCTCGTCGATCGCATTGTGAATAGATTACTTTTACGCCGCGCAACTTTCCTCCGATACAACGACACTTCTACTAGTTTACGGACGGTGTAAAACATGGACACCGCACTTTTACGAGTGTCGCTTAACATATAGAGCCGTAAAACTGAGAAACTACCAAAATACACACACAGACATAAACAATAGTCATTTTGCAGTTCGTTAGCTAATTGGATCGTAATGTATCGTTATGCTACAGCAATCAAATTAATGATATTTCTTTCGGTGTCGAGTCAACTGTTCAATTGCTATGTGCCATATCATTAAGTTCACACACGATATAACAGATCCACGTGACGGTCCTGATATGCTAAACGTTTCGTTTCACAAACATTGAACATAAATTACACATTGCGTTCATTTTGGTGCTCATTCGGCGGGTTATTTATATTTAATTCTAGGCAGGTAGGTGCGCTTGGGCCGTGTTTCTGCCAATATTTTTGCAGGATTACCATGCTGATGAAAAGCCAACATCAGAACATGTTACATGTTTCCACACACGTTCGCACCTACATAGTTTTAATTCCATGTTAAATTACACCTTTGACGAGAAAACGTACCATTTTTAACACAAACATTAACAACAGTGCTCCAAGACTTAAATTAAGGCGCGTAAATATTACATTTTGTGATTCTTTTTTTTTACGGAAATGTAAACGAAATTTTATATTAAATACAATAACAATAAACAGATAAAACCGATTACGTTCTCCGTTGGAACCAATAAGGAGAGATCCCGATCGTGGCTTTCCCCAATAAATATATCGAGATGAGACCAAGATAAACATATCGGAGCGAGCGGGCGGTAGGTTTAAAATATGCAGCCTTCCGCGCTTCGTGAAATTCGTGTAAACAAGTGTAGCGGCCGACTGCGAATAAATCTTCGGGTATTATTGTATTCATATTCTGCGGGAAAGAAGGCTTCGTCGATACTTTTTTACGTATCGGTTAAGCTGCTCACGAAAATTGAAATACTTTGTTAGCTTCATACACATAATTCGTCTGAAACATTTCTCCTTTTTGGAATATGATTAAAATGTTATATCGTGACTATAAAAAAGTAATATTATGTCCAAGCCATTTTCTTGTGGCGATATTCCCTATAAATGCAATCGGAGATTTGCTTTAGTGTCTAGTTTAAATATGCCATCTAAATTTTCGAGATAAAGTACGTCATAAGCAACCATAATTGCTATTTATGGAGGCCATAAAGAGTTAAGTAGGTAATTTTATTTAGCCAAGGGTATATATTAAACGGTTAACCCACATCATTAGGTGGCAAGTTACGGCGGCGGCGCACAAAAGTAACGGAACTGTTGTCGGAAACATATTAATGGTTAGTTCGGACCAACACAAAGAAGTTTGACAAGCTGGCGCACAGGTGATCACTGACATGTTTGTGTGCCAACCCTTACTTCGAACCGGCGAGCTATATGCGTCTTACATATAATATGTTTAAGGTAACCATTATGTATACTGATATCTACACCTAGCAGGTACATAAAGATGAAGAACTTAGGACTATAAATGGTCGAACAGTGGGTCACCAAATTTTTCTACAGTGGTTCATATATTACTTATTTATATATATATATAAAAGCGAAATACCACTCACTGATTAATCAAGAAATCTCAGAAACTACAAGTAGTAGTGTCCTCAAATTTTGCATGGTTGTTCCTTTTAGTACGTAGATGCTCACTAAGACAGGATTTGGTTAAATTCCCACGGGATCGGGATTTACACGGGAAAAACTTCCCACGCGAACGAAGTCGCGAGCAACTGCTAATAGTTCATAAATGTTTTTGAAGCAAATTTCGCTTGTCAGTGTGTTCTATATACGATAGTGTGTGCTTCGAATAATTTTCTATTACTCTGCCTCCGTTATACCTACTACAAAATTTGTCCATTCTGTGTGTTGTGTTCAGATTATCTGGAATGGGCTTCCGCTCGAAAATAGTACGGTCAACAGTCGTCAGTCTTTTCATCACAAAGTCTACTTACTTTTTATTGGTTATTTAATATCTACATAGATAAACATTATTCGTACCTGTTCTTTCAAAACAAGACATCAAAAGAGCAATGTTAATACGAACCCTATTTCTACTAAATCTCATACAACAAAGAATGCATTGTACCACTACAAAATTGTATTATGTAGCGCTCAGAAAATATGATAACTGCATTCCAATTTCGGAATTCAATAGTCGCGAACACCGAGCTATTTGAAAAATCTCATAAAGATTCGATATTTGGAACATTTACTTGCAAATATCGAATGTATGAAAATTGACTGATCGTTTGTCGGTAGTTAAACGATCAGTATGGTGAATAAAAAATATATGTCGCCGGTAAATTGATATGCAAATAATTGAGCGAATGCGCATCCAGCGAAAGTTAAACGGTGAGGATAAAAGTTGTGCAAATATGTTCATTTGGGCGAATAAAAATGATCAGGGTGCGATGCGAATGCGACGACGTGACGTGAGCGTGCACGCCGAATAGGAATGTGAATACACGCACTCTGTTAGTACGCACGGGCTGCCAGTAACGAGTTTCAGTTTTTTATTACTATATCTTTTTATTTTATGCTACTAGTACATTCCAAGGGGCACTATATTATTCTACTTTCTAGAAACTTACCGGGTCTGCCGCTAGACTAAATGACAGTTTAAGACTATTTTACATTTCATGATTTGAATTAGCTTTTGGTGATTCAATCTTATTGAGAATTTTAGCATACGCGTCAGTAGCCTAATGGCTAAGGTCGTGGGTTCGAATCCCACCCATTACACTATTGCTGTGAACCCACTCCAGACAAAAGTATATTTAGCTTAGTTGGAGGGTTTAACAATAATGCTAGTAATGTGAATCTACCTATATTACTAGTTCTCTTTAAAAAACAAAAAAGCGAAAAATGAAGCGTTAAGAATCTAGAAAATTAAGATTTTAATTTCTTATAACAAACTTCATTAGTTGCCAGCCCTAGCCAAGCATGTGTGAGAGCAAAGCGAAGCGAAATGCATCGCAGCGGACCAGCGGAAGTCAACCCGGCAAGTAATATATTTTTAATTGATGCATACAGCGACCGATGTGTCGAGTAAACATTTACGGGTTTATTCGAACGATGACAGGGCCGCCTTTGTTGGTTGATTTTAACTCAAAACATTAATTGGCGGAAAAGTGTGCAATTCGCATGTTTAAACTTTCAGTCGATGTAAATATTAACACAGTAATTATGAGGGCGTTGATTGTATGTGTCGATTTTAATTTTGTGTGCACTCTTTGTTGTAGCATTCGAGGTTCATTAATACTGTAATGGGTTGTGAGAGTTATTTAATACTAGTACTCACGCGGGGCTTCGCTCCCGTGGATTCTATCACGGTAAAAATATAACTCTCCTTTTTTGCAGTCGCGTAAAAAGTCTATAACCTTCCTCAGGCTTCAAGCTACTTCCATACCAAATTGCATCCAAATCCACCCAGTACTTTCGAAGATTAGCGCGTTCAAGCAAACAAACAAACAAACTTTTCCGCTTTATAATATTAGTATAGATTAGTCTTACGTTGGTAATGTGGGAACTTATTTTAATTTAAATCGACTTGGATATTATGGCAAAGAGCGTGAAATACTTATAAGCATTTCACGACCATACTTTTTCGTAAGTATAAATCTTTTAGAACAAAAAAGCATATGTACATATGTGGTTAACGCCAACTCTGTGCGTAAGGCAACAATAATTTTAAATTTCCGCTGACCAGCGTACTGAATACCAATTACTGGTAGTAGCGTAACTACTGAGCACGTGGAATGTGAAGCCTAGCTATCGGGTAAGCGACCGATTTGTGTACCACGTACAATATGCCACTATGTGAATCAATGGAGATCAGGTATGCGGCACAGGAACGTTCAAACACTGCACGGGAATAGATAACGTTTGTTTTATAACATCACTACGCCAAATTAAACAGGGAAAGGAAAATTCTGGCAATGCGGAACTATGCGGGAGATTAATTATTGTAGTTGTTTCAAATTGCATGAATTTTAATAATTGTAATTAAATTTTATTAATTGACAATTATTGCTTACCGACGAGTGGGATGGGTGTATTAAATACATAGATAGGTACTTTATTAAACAATGATTTATAGACACACAAAATTTGGTGGATCAGACTTAGCAAACAGTTTTTGTAATTTGTTGTTGTACAAATAGATTTACTGAAAGATTTCCATATTTAATGTAAGAATAAACAAAAATAAGACGAAAAGGTAAATTGCTTTTATCAATCTGGAACTTACGAGAATAACAAAGAAAACCAAATGTAAGTAAATATACTCTCAAAATCTTCCTTTCATATATTCGGGTACAACAAAGAATTGTTTGTTAACAACAAATATCCGAATTCAATACTGGCTAACCCGTTGAAAAATAAATTTGTGCCCCGGCGGATGTGTGCGCTTGCCAAGCTTGCAACCCTTTGGGACGTGAATTGCCTGCTTGCACGTTGCACAATAACAGTTTTCTTACCCTAGTGGTGTTCGATACATTTTGAGTGGGTCACTCCCGTATTAGAACTTTATGTATTGCAAAATGGAAGAATATCATTCTTTTTTTCTTATTTTATTAACGACAGCAAATATCAGAATTAATTTGAGTGGAACACTCCCGTATTAGAACTTTTTGTATTACAAAGTGAAAAGATATATTTATATACTTTTCTTATTTTATTACCGAATGTAAATTAAACATTACACATAATTGCAGTACTAAATAAATATTATTTTTTACCAACTGTTCTCGGGCCGTGCAAAAGGGTCTGTAAGACTAGAACCACCTAATTCGTCCTTGCACACTTGTGCCGTGGGGTGCGGGAGCACTTAAACTTCAATGAGTACCATGACGCTTTGCGTCCGTAGAACGAATAGCAGCCGGCAGTGACAGGTGACTTCACACTTTTGAAAGACGATAAGCCAATAAAGAAAGAAATACGCAGTGCTGCAGGCTATACTAGCAGCACTGTGAGGTTCCGTCAGGTCACAAGCAATACCGGGCCTCATATAGGCTATGGACCGCACGATGCCTACGTACTGGTAATGATGCTCGGGTGCCCCAAATTGGGGATCAGCGATCCCAGCGAACCGCGATCGCCACGCCCCTTAACTTGGGCTAAAGCCGCCGAAAGTAAGAGTCAAACATGTTCTCTCGAGTACTAGTCACAGGTACTTCATGGCTGACAGGACAGCGATTCGGGTCGGACCCCAACCACGATGTGTGATCCTGGCGGCGGCACCAACACGTTCTATGAAAAGTGATATCATCCGTCGCTTGGACCTAAAGGTTCAGGCCCAAGCGCCTAATGAACTGAATGACCTGCCATAAGCCACGAAGTACCTACTGTCATGTCGCTTATTGCTTTCATAGTACTTGTGTTATTAAACACAAACATTATGAAAGCAATACGGACTATTGCCAAGATTAATTACAAGATCAACGTTCAAAACCATTCATCAATTCCACCGTGAACACAAAGCCATCAGGGGTGTCGCGGAACTTCTTACGTTATTGAAATTTACTTTTTAAAACAATGTTAAAGTGCACAACGCTCGTATTTATGCTGCAACCGGAGGATGGCTAGTGGGCAAAGTTTTTACGATAGCCCGTCCCGGGGAATATTGTTGGTGCATTAACGTTTAATGCCCTCCGCAGTTTCACTAAAATTTAAAATTGGCTCGCGAAACAGTTGCAGCGATTAGACTGGATTGTGGGACCGGACTAATTTTCGGGATGAATTTCGAGTAATATGTTTTCAATTACTTTTCTGTGATAAAAGTAAATTAGATGTTACTTTTTATGACTTAGCTGGAAGCGACTAAAAAGCGCTTCTGAACTTTACAGTTTTATCTACTTACAGCAATTAGTTACGCTTTTCCCTATTTTTACTTGGCTTCGCACAGATTATACAAAGTCGCGTTTGGTCGTTCGCATACACGTCATTTTAAGCAAGTTTATGAATGTAGGGGACAGAGAGTTAGCTCGTCAGAACGGTATCAATTTCCGGCCTTCCAGTGCCATTTGATTTATGTTTGCCATCTCTTTTTTTAGACGAAACTACAGTTTGTTCCTGTGTGGAAATGCAGGTGGGAATCTGCCACAACAGAAATGAAGGGCCGTGTTTTTCATCAGTGTGTGCCAACTAGGAGGCGGAAATTAAAAATCATATTGGCTATCTAGGGTATGTGTTTCTAACACATAAAATATTTAGAATAATCACCAATATAGGATATGAAATTGGAAGCCTATCCCATTTCATAATCATGTTAGCATCCATGTCATGTATGGACCTATGTTTTTGTACGTACGTATAAAACATTCAACATTCCACATCTTGTACTAAAATGTGGAGACTGAACCTTCTCGAAACTAATTAATTAACGTAAGTACAAAACGCTAGCGGCAATAGAACTAGATGATATAATAAAATACTATAATGCCTACTGACATTGAATTACATCTTATATAAATAGGTACTTCTAGTTACCTACTCATTAAGAAATTAATGTGTCGAATTAAAGGCTATACAGTATACTGTAATTACTATAATGAAATTATGAGCCATTTTTAGATGATCTTCCTGCTATAAAACAGGATTTATATTTTAAAAATCTACAGAGGGGAAAGAAACATAATAATCAGGAATTAAATCAAGAATTGTTCCGTTTATAAGCCGAGTTATTTCCATTATTAAATTAAATTGTCATTTTGGTATAGTATGGAAGTTGCGTACTTAACTAATCAATCTAAATGAAACGATCGGGGCTGTAATCGGGTTGGAACTAATTGAAATCAAGTGAAGCATGGTGGAATACAATATACCCACCAACCTGACGGAATAACAATCACGTTGATGGTTTGGTGACCTATATAATATGTATATAATACCTATAAAACAGCAACAGGGTGAGTAATAAGAATCAAGAAGTAGCAGGAATTTTCAAGAGATAAAACGGCCCCGGAACGCAATTGCAGCTGAAAAGACAGGGTGGGTTTTTAGTCACCAGGAGTCTGACACTTCTTTCCTTTGGAATAATCTTATGATTTTCAAAACGGCAGGCGACAGGTTACGAATACAAACCTAGAAGTCTCATCAAATCCCCAAATAACTCCCCCATACGAAGCACATATCTCATACCTATTAAAAATGATAGTGGCGTAACGTTCCAACCAAAACAACAACACATCGCAGTGACTAGACGAAACTCACACGTATAGTATTCGACAAAAGTGCTACCGACCTTAATATTGTTAGGAAACAGTAACCTCTCAGGTGCTGGCAGGCTATATAACCATTCAATGATTAATACTCTCGCGATGACACGACGAAGAACGAAAACCATACGTTTTCCTACCTATAGCTTACGTACACGTATGCTATACTAACTATACCGATATGATTACGTTACGTTGTCGTTTGTAGTTCGTCATAATAATTGTTATAAAAACTTTAAAATGTGTTGATATTTGTTATTAAAGTGATGCTTTGTTATCATTCTTTCGGCGTTCATATTTATCCGGTTGAATGTGTCAGGAATTCGAGTTGTGTTCACATTACAAACCTTCCTAATAAAGTAATCAACAGAGCAAAAATAGCAAGGAAAAAAGTAAAGTGAAGAACTTAAAGATTCAGCACAAATGTATATATTAACATAAACACAATAATCCCAAAATATTCACAATTGTTCTAGGTATTACGTATAAATCTTAAATTATTCATAAATCATCACATAAGTTTTTGTTCCTCACCTGAATATCGTGCAAACAGTCACGTTCATCATATGTGTACCGCAAACGGGAAAACAAACTGAACACCATTTTGATAAAACAAACTTTCACTAAAACACAGAAGAAACTTAGGAAAGATGCGAGAACTAAGACGCGAAATTAATAAAACAACCAGTTCAACACATGACAGCAGACAGAATGGTATGTGGATTGAAGTTTTATGTAAATACCCTCAACAATTAATTATTACGCAGACATTTTACAAATACAAATGAATTGACAGGTTCGTGTATTTTTAACCGACTTCAAAAAAGGAGGTTCTCAATTCGTCTTGAACTTTTTTTTTTGTATGTTACCTCATATCTCGGAGACGGCTGGACCGATTTGAAAAATTCTTTTTGCGTTTGAATGGGTATACTTTATAGTTGGTCCTATTGTTACGAAATCAGGATCTGATGATAGGATCCAGGAGAAATCGAGGGAATTCTTCAAATATTATAGGCACACCTATAGCGTTTTGGGTATTTCTTATAGTACCTTGAGCAGTTGCTTCCGAAAAGTGCCATTTGGGGAAGGTGAACTGATGATGAAGACCACAGATGACCACTGAAACTCCTCAATAATAAGTATTTCGTGGATTGCGATTCGATTACTTGAGTACGGATGTTAAATACTTTATGCTCGTCACAATACATATGGTGATGTAGAGCTGATGGTCAAGTACCAGGAGAACTCCTCAAAAATTAACGGCTATGCATCGGGAAAAGCAATATTTTGTAAAAGGTGATAAGTTGTTGACATTATGGCTTTTGTAACTAGATAAATTACAAACCGACCCACTAAAAAGCGTGAAAAAAAATTTTAGCAAAAAATAGAACCGACTTCCATATCAAAACACTACAAAGCCAAAAATAACTTTAATTTCGGAAGACGGTGTGAAAAAAAAGAAAATCCAAAACCAATAACACCGAATTCTGAAATTAAAGTTATTTTTGGCTTTGTAGTGTTTTGATATGGAAGTCGGTTCTATTTTTTGCTAATTTTTTTTTTTACTTTTAGCGCGCTGATTTGATTTTTTAATTCCTCTTTAATTTGCTTTTTTTTCTCGATAATTTCGAAAAGAGAATAGTTCGAAAAGTTTGGTATATCATTTTAAATTGTCTTGTTATCAGACAAAATACAAGAAGGTTACAACATTGAATATTATCATTGGTAAAAATTGTGAAACACTTATTTTGAATTATGTGTTTACTTTAGTGATATAGAATAGAAGGTAATATTAAGTGTGTAGTGATGGTGAATTGCTGTATATACGGATGTAAAAGCCGTAGTGAACGAAATCAACCAAACATAACCTTTTATCAGTATGTAGCATCTTCTTCTTATCTATTTCTCTTTCATCTTTTTATCTATTTCAGCACGAAAATCAAAGGATCTTTGTACTCACGACTATTTTACTTCAATAACAAGCAAAATTTGTTTATAATTTCATGTAAAAGACGATAAAATCTTAAATTATTTGTTTATATTAACCGACCATAGTGTCATGCACTTTCTGTTGGGTACATAATTATATATGTCATTTGTCAATAGTCGGATAATAACTGGCCGGGGATACCGGCACTTGATAATTTCTACCAGTAATTTCTTTTTTATTTCTTCAAATGATCCGTTTTCAATAAATAAGTAGATTGACTGTTCGGGCCGAGTTAACTGGCATCCAAGTCGTCACTCCCGTATTTGCTCGCGATATTTTGAGGAAAGTTGCTTTCGGCAGACATCGTACCTACTAAAATCAACGTGCGACACTTTTTATCTAGGTAAAGTAAAAATATTACTTTATTTGTTCTACATGTTTAGTCAACTTTGAGACGTGAAAATTAGTGTTCCCAATAACCAAGTCACTAATAATTTTCATTATCACAACTGTCACAATTATAAAATAATTGATTGTGAGTGAGTGAAATATGTTATACCTATTATTAAGTTCCCAAACACCAAAAAATTAAATATAGTGTGCGAAAAGATTGATTAAATTACTCGTATTAGACGTAGTACACACAAAAAAAAAACCAAGATTACCCACATAATGGTGGTAAAAGTCTAAGTATGGCAATTTAAATTGCACGTAGTTGTAGTAATATACTTATGACAAACTATCGCTGTCTCTTACTGACACACGCTGAGGACTTGTCTATACTCTATACTCTGTCTACAGCTATTAGCAGTATTTTAAGTAATTTTTTTTTTATTCAAGAGGTTTATATCGATGACGTGGACCTATTTCTTTAAAAATTGATTAATTTCTATTCGATAAGTCCTACTTAGGTTTTGTAAATATAGAATACTGGATTTATTATTATATTGTAGTAACTTTCGAAGAATTATAATGCTGAGTCATGAATTTATTACTATGTATATATATTATTTATGGCGTGATCTTAGTTACTATACATAATTATATCTTGGAATCGGTTTATAGTGGATGTTTATTTCATAACGTTACATGTACCTGTCATAAGTTTTTCCGAGTATAATATTATTATTATACTATTCGTCAGATTTCTTATTTTGTCAATTGGCTAATTGATTAATCTATTGATATACGTACGTGTGTTTTCAATAGAAATGTATTTCATTTTATGATATTATATTAAGCGATCTTGATTAACATACAAAAAATAATACAACTGAGGCGGTGAAGTTGTTTTCTGTCACCTTTCCGTATCTCATTTTTCACGAAGTTCCTGCTCAATATGCTGGAAATGATGAGTGAAACTTACTAATTAGTTCGCTGTATCTCGTTCCAATGCATAGACACTACCATAATATCGATAAACATAGTTTGTCCTAATTAAGTAAAAACGACACATACAGCACGTGGAAAAATTGCGAACTAAAATGGAAAGTACTCGATTTGACAGCTTCCTCTTGAAAGTGGTACCGCGGGCCGTCATAAGTTGTTCGACGTGGAGTTATGGTCATATACCCGCGAAGGAAAAGATTATATGCATCTAAAACTCGTATTCGTATCTTAAGAGATTCTTTGTATAAACTTTGTTGTCTGTAAAAGATCGCTTTTAGCGATAAGACCGCTCATTGTAACACCCTTTTTAGTTTTTAAGTCCTTATTTAATTCTGTTATGGTGTACAATAAAGAGTATAACTATCTATCTAAACTTTGGATTTATATGCTTTTTTTTTTGTCGTGGTAAAATTATCAAATAAGTCCTCCCACCCCGGGCAGGGCGGGAGGGACTGTCAGACTTTTACTGACTAAAATCCACGGTGTTCCTTCAATAACCCTTTACGTTCCGGGGTCACGGTAATGGGATAAGTCCCACGACCCCGGCAGGCCTCGGCCCTCTACAGGGGGGGCCTTGTCATGTTGCTGACGCTCTTTGAGGCGCGCGTGGAACACAACGCGCCGTCAACCCGAGCATGGTCCATGGTCGGACAGCGAGTTGCCCTTTACTCGCTGTCCGCATGCCCGCGCCTACGGTGGCCGGAGATCGTCGGCCGACGTCCGACGCCGTGGGCATCTACCACTGCGGCTGGGCTGGAGGGAGGACGCCATCCTCTCCCTCACATGGCCCGCATCCTCCTTCAGCAGCATGACTGCTTCGCAGAAGGAGGCGACCGCTTCCCACTCTCTCTCGCCCCGCAGCATGGCCTCGACCAATGCCGGGCGCGAGAGGTCTCCGCCTATCGCCGCCGTGAGGACACGTCGGTGCTCTGCCCAAGCGGGGCAGTCTTGCACCGTATGCTCTACTGTGTCCTCAGGGCGGCCCTCGCAGTGGCGACACCCAGGCGTTTCTTACTTTGGATTTATATGCTGGGGTCAGATTTCCTTTATTCATTACTAGCTGCTGCTCGCAACTTCGTTCGTGTGGGAGGATTTCCCGCGTAAATCCCGATCCCGTGGGAATTGCGAGATAAAAAGCCTATGATTTATTCCAAGATGTCGACTATCTACTTACCAGATTTCATTAAAATCCATCCAGTAGGTCCGGAGATTAGCGTGTACAAACAGACAAACAGACAGACTCTTTTTTAATTTTTTGACGTGTTATTGTTTCTTAAGCCACCTCAATTATTATTTTTGTATAAAATTTAAATTTACTGACACACTTTTTTTACTGTTTTATATGAGCTGAGCTAAGTATGACCGAAAATATGTGCATAATACTTTCTTTGAACCGACGTCAAGTCATACCGAAAGTTTTATCTTTTAAAAAGTGAATAGATTTGTATTTTATTCATAAAATAACTAAACGTTCGAAACAAATACCAATAAAAAAGTGCACGGACCGTGAATATTAGATCAAACTCGCATTTACTCCCTAAGGCCTTTTCCACACGGCGAGGCGGGTGCTCACATATAATAATCGCAGCGGAAACGCCGTCGTACGCGCGCGGCCCGCTGGAGCGGAGGTGTCAAACGGCAAATTTCACGGCGCGACTGTCCTTAGATCTCCTGCCGCTATGCCACGCGTTAGTGTCGCTGATGTAATGCTCCCTTAGGCACACTGCAATAATTTTTGTTTTATTTAAAAAGTCGATTTCCGTTCTGAAGTTTTGTGAACGATACGTTTAGTTGTTTTGGCTAGTTTGATTTTAAGTGAGCTAGTTCAACTTTAGATGGATATGAATCTACTAGAACGCTATATTGTGTGGTATTGATGACCACGAGTGCAGTTTGGAGCAAATATGTATTTGATGATTTATTTTTTGATTATTTTAACTTTTCATACATATTTTTATAAACTACATATTTACTCCTCAACGCTTTCGGCTGGGAACGTACACAAAAGTCTGGTAGCATTGCCACGTTGTATGGCAATGCCTGTGACTAAAGTAATAGCCGGCTAAAGTAAAGAAAGTAGTAAAGCATTGTGATTAGATTCTAATTGCAGACGCATCTGTCCACTAATTAACGCTGGCACGTGCATACTGCAGGCTGCCACCTTACACCTCACGCGTCTAAACGCCTGGTATAGCGCTAGCTCGTCGAGCATAGTAAAACACAAGCACAGCAAGAAAACTCAAAGGTCAAAGTCGATACATATCATACTGATAAAACCATATGAGATATAAATAATATATACCAAAGAACTATTGCTAATTTATTTTTTAATTTTTTTGTTCTCTTGTTTCGGGTATAAGGCCTTTCTACATGTTATTGATATAATTTTTTAAATGGTGTCACCATTAATAATTTAAAAAATTATAGATGAAATTGTAGACCCTCTTAATCATGGGAAACTTGGGAAACTTAAATATTTATACTTGACGCATTCAAATAAAGATAAATATAGAGATAGTTAATTATCCGAATAATATTTTTTTTAAGTTCCTACGTTTAAATATGTTAGACGAGAAATGTGTGTATCTAGCCATAATCACTACTATATTTATTATTTTAACTGTGAGACATTTTGCCGTCCATTCCAATATATAATACTTGAAAAATTAAATCGTTAATCTATTTGAATACCTACATAGCAAAGAGCCACCCACTCATGATTCTGTCCTCCTACTAAATTGACATCTCGTCGAAAATAGTAAAAATGTGTAAGCGGTAACAATGTGGCTCGTAGACTAAAATTAAAAAGTTTGCAGAGTCCTAGCACGTATGAAATAGTAAGCTATCTTTTAAACGGAGTGCGATGATTAGCTTTGGTATTTCGTTGTGTGCTTTTTATTTCAGCTTTGGAAATTTTGCTTTGAAGAATAAAAAGGCGACAAATATGAACAAAATATAGTTTTTCTTTTTGAGCGCAACTTGTCCTATCTAAAGGTTCATCAAGTTTATCAATATTATCAAGTTTAACTAAACCCCTTTTAACAAGCCAAATTGTATTGTATGACTATATGAAACTAGTTCGGTACTCCTAATCTCGCTTCTCATGGATACGGGAGCATCGACTCCTAATAAAAAGTAAGAGAACCTTTTACTAAAACGGCGAACAATAATAATACATCCATACATGGATGCCCATTTGCCGAACTATACTGAATAGCAAGGTATTAGAAGGCTCATTCGATTCCCAAAATGTAGTAAATGTTGTGAACTTTACGGTTAAAGCCTCCATGTACCGATATTAGCGAAAGAATTACTATAAAGATCGAACTCACCACTCGTAAATGTCTATACAGCCTAAAATAAAATTTTAGAGGAACTTCGCTTCTAACTGAGCTTGGCTACGGTCTTTTGGAGACCAAATTTAGTGTTTTAGCATTACTACTGCAATCTTTGATACTGAAACTTTGAGCAATGGTAGCTTTAGTAAAACAAGATTTAAACGAATATTGCTTTTCAACTAGAATTCATAAATACGTTAAGTGTGTTGTATATCTATAGGCAACATACAACATTTTGAGGACTTTTAAACTTGTCTATGTATGTATTTAAATATTAAAAAAGCATAATAAGTAAGAAAGTAGGTAGACACATGGAGTTTCTTTCCAGATATTAAATATGTATTTATACGTTAGAAATTGATAGTCTATTAAGCAACAGACACATCACTGTTACTGCAATATCATTAAGCCAAGGAAGCTGTTGCTTAGCTTACGATACGTAAATTGACTTAAGTATTCATGGTCTAATGAATAAGTGATAGGTCTGAGCGGGGAAGTGATCGAATCAGACCCGATTTCAATGACCGGAATAAGTTTCTCAGAGGTTTCATGGACCGAGGTCCGACTATTATCTACTACCTCACAACTCGAGTAGGCATCTGAAAACAGCAAAGATAAACAAACCATAACTTCCAAGAATCTACAGAAATATTCCTCTAAGTAAAATAAATAATAGTAACAAACCGTAAAAAAAATAGTAACACACGTAAAAAAGATACTTTCACAATGTAATGCGCACTCATATTTCATACATAAATTTTGCACATGCGTCGGGGAATAACACAAAGCACGCGAAAGCTTCTTTAAATATTCCTTTCCTTCATAATCAAAGTGCTGCGTTTGTAAGATAAGAATTCCCTACGCGCCAAGACGTTGACTGTGTGTGAGGGAATCGTTACACCAACGAATTATTTAACTCAGCTATTTGTCAAAAGTATTTCGACAAATATTTGGAAGACAATACACTTTCACAGCCCTTAGATGCTTGCTCATTTATTAATAGGCAAGCTAATTTGTTTCACGGTAAATTAATATCTTTATCACAAAAATGGCACTACAAACATAATTAGTTAATAAATACATATTTAACTATTATGAACATCTAATAAAACTTACTTGAGTATACTTGAGGAAGTTTGTAAACAAAATCTGGGTCCACAAGCCTGCGGAGAAAGTTTCATTTATTACCTTCTACGATAAAAACTCTCAATTTCTTTTATACATGTAAGAGCTTACGAGAGATGTGTGGAAAAGTCACTTAAAATCGTATATAAACAGAAATAACGTCTCCGTGGATTATTTAAAGCAACCCGTGAAATTTCAATGAATATCCTTAAAATGCGGAGATTAAACCAAGAAAGTTTTTGTATTTGCTTAGCTCTTCACAGCTGATATAACTGGATTGCAAAAGTTCTAAGAAGAAGCATAAAAAATCTCCAGTTTGGGTAGAGAAAAGAGAATCAGTATTAAGAGTGTCGCAATAACTGTGAGTGTGTTTTTGTTACGGCAAAGTTCTTAAGTAACTAGGTAACGCTGGCATAATGGCCGCTGAGTAATATTTAAGACATACGTCAGCGAATAACTACCTAACACCCTATATAAAAGTAGATACGCCTGTTATTTTATTCAAAAGTAATGTCATTTAGGACTACTTTGTTTGAAGATGTTCCAAATTGCTCGCTTCGAATCAAATGTGCTACTCGTGTATGAAAATGTTGTAATAGATTTCTTATTATGTTATGAGCATAATAAATTCTAGAGCGGCTGTTTATGTGTTCGAGCATTTAGTTATTATTTTTTAGCGTCAAACGTTTCTAAATACGTAGATATTTACTAAGCAAGTACTAGGTACAGGTAGATACACACGTACGCTTTTACGTCGTAGTTTTTGAGCAGCTGAGGTAACTTCATGTTTTATAAATCATTTGTTTCCTGATTCCATTATGATGAAGAAACTGTAGCTCCGAACATTGAAGGAGTACTTACTTGTATGGGCCCTTCAGACTGTTATGAACCTTTATAAATGACTTCGAAGCATGTTCATTAAAGACTCCTCTTTCATCTCAGAACGTTTCAAGACGACAAAAAATACTAAAGAAATATTATATCGTTTCACCATTTTCTCCAAAGTTGCCAATTCATGATAGGACTACAGATAGCTAGATGGATATTATCTATTCATCGGAAGACCCCGGCCCTCCCGACTACAAAACAGGATCACTTGCGAACGAAAATGTATTGAAATCACAATGTAACCTGAGGCTTTTGTCCATTGAAAACATTTTTTATGCATTAAAAATATCTTAGAAATGTTTATTTAACAATAGCGTTTAAGAGAAATTACTTATTCATGGCACGTCTGAATTTTCCTTGCTTTTGTTAACGGTGGGAATCGATTCGTTTGGTTCATGTTATTTGATAGCTGATGCAACTGAAGTTGTATGTTTTTAACACTCTCGTACATGAAAATTTGCAAGTTATATTTAATTTTAAATTTTCAGCGTTCGAATATTCACGATCCAATTTATTAGATTCGGGAATTTGTTAATGTAGCATTTGAATCAAGTTCGATGGTCCGTAGTGATTTTACGTTAAAAGCGTCAATTTAATTGATTCTACGGAATAAAATAATGAACTGACGGGACCCGCGTCCATAAAACACGATTTTATCATACCGTAGGGAGGGACACGTTTTCGAATATCGTAATAAAAAAGTCACAGATGTCAAATTTATGACGTTGGACCATTGTAAAGAGATTAAAAGATTTACTACGGATGAGGGTGGAAGCTACGGCAGCTACGCCGAGCGCTACGCCGCTACGCTGTAAGTTCTACGAGCAAATAATTTTACAAGTTTAATAATGTTGTAATCCTTTTGTATCGGTGACATTCACGTCCATCTGTATAGCCTACTATTATGAAGACGAAGGTTGGTATTTGCCTTCTATAAACTTTTCTTTCTTCAAGAGTTTGTAAATTTAGGTACGTACATATTTTATTTCTACTAGTGCACGGTATACTATTAAATAGCTATTCTCTCAACCAGGAAATCTTCAAATTAACAGCAAAGTAATACATACCTGAAACAAAAATACAAATTGTGTAGACAATATTTCTATATACAAAACCCAAAAAACCATGAAGAATAAATACTTTTAACTATTTTTTTTTTTAATTCCGTGAAAAAATAAAAATGAATAAATATACAGCTTTATATCAACAAATTCATTGTTACGTGTCCGAGCGCAGTGCTAATGTTGGCGTCAAACTCACAGAATTATGAAAAAGATATTTCCCTTGGGGAGGGCGATGCCTTATAAATGTCCGTAACTTAGTGAATAAATCACGGTGAGCGCTAACGCCGCCAAATAAATAATTTTCTTTATTCATCAAAATTAAAAGGAGCATTTGACAAAGCGACCCTTAATAATTATTAAAATCCGATTTTGTTTGCAACAGTAAAAGTCAGATCGCGGAGTTATCATCAGTTTATTTGGCCTACGGTCGCACGCAATAAACACCATTATTGAACTTATACCCAGTTTCCTTTTCCCCCTTTCTGAATACAGTTACATATTTTCTTTTTTCCTAACCCCACTTGTTTTTATGAACCGAATCTGTCAATATCGAAGGATTATTGATGTGTTCTCACGATATTATGAATATATTGAAGAATGTTTCAAGTTTGGATCGAATATGGGAGTATGTGAAATGAGAATTTATACATTATATATTCGCGTCTACTTTTTAACCGACTTCAAAAAAAGGAGGTTTACAATTCGTCTTGAACTCTTTTATTTTTTTTATGTATGTTCTCCTTTTTATGTTTGTCCTCATAACTCTGACGGACCGATTTGGAAAATTCTTTTTTTGTTTGAAAGGGTATACATTCTAGTTGGTCCCATTGTCGTCATGTTTGGATCTGATGATGGAATCATGGAGAAATCGAGGGAACTCTTCAAATATTATAGGCACACCCATAGCGTTTTGGGTATTTCTTATAGTACCTTGTGCAGTTGCTCTTGAAAAGCACCATTTGAGGAAGTGGAACTGATGTTGAAGACCCCAGATGGCCACCGAAACTACTCAATAATAAGTATTTCGTTGATTGCGATTAGATTACTTGAATATGGATGTTAAGCACTTTATGCTCGTCACAATGCATATGGTGAAGTAGAGCTGATGGTGATGTACCAGGAGAACTCCTCAAAAATTAACGGCTCTGCACCGGGAAAAGCAATATTTTGTAAAAGGTGATAAGTAGTTGACATTTTGGCTTTTGTAACTAGATAAATTACAAACCGACCCACTAAAAAGCGTGAAAAAAAAAATTTTTAGCAAAAAATAGAACCGACTTCCATATAAAAACACTACAAAGGCAAAAATAACTTTAATTTCGGAAGGCGGTGTCTTTAGTTTTGTATATATTTTCGTTTTTGACACCGCCTTCCGAAATTAAAGTTATTTTTGCCTTTGTAGTGTTTTTATGTGGAAGTCGGTTCTATTTTTTGCTAAAAAGTTTTTTGTATGTTTTTGTTTTAAACAGCGAACAGGAATAGAGCTGGTCAAAGACGTTATTTGGAGTAAAATTAAAAACCTTACTAAAAATAAGCAACTAATCATTCTCTCTCTCTGTACTGACAAGTAAAAAAAACAATTGTTCGTATTTTCTGATTCCAGAAACCCCGAAGTCGTAACTTGCTAGAGGTGCATTAGCTGGCATTTTCGAAGCCGACGAGGAGATTACTTAATGGTCGCAGACTTGTACGGGAAACGGTGTAAAAAAGGACAATGAAACAACCAGGTACTAAGGGTTTGTTTTGTGTTGAGAAATACTGAAATGCAAGTACAACCATAGGATTAGTACTCCCACCGCACGAGGCGAATGTTTTCTTGTTGTTTTTACGCCGTGTACCCACAAGTTAAAATAATTCAAAATCGATATAAGCATCATCGATGGTTTCAAATGTTTTCGTCTTATATGCAATTGATTTCTTCTTGAAATATTTTGAAAAAAATGTGGTAGAACATGGATTTCCTACAATACGTGATAATAAAATAATAATAACTAACTGATAATGATTGGGCTTGTAATTAATACGAATCGCAATATTTAAGTTTTAAGGTTGGTTTTAAGTTAATAGCAGGTATATCTATCTATTCATTAGTTATAAACCAAGCCCGTAACTGTGGGTATACCATACAAAAAATCTGTGATGAATTCTGTAACTGTGTTTAAAACTTAATCCTATCCATAAAATTCCCACAAGTAGCATACGCCTATAATATTATGTAAACGGCCTAAATCTAACCGGTTGTATATCTTTAGCCGTAAAAGATTTATTTGTAAACGGGTGTTCCGTACAAGTGCACATCGAGTTTTCAATTACACAAAGTGATGGCCACACTGAAGCGGGCGTACCGCGAAAAACGCCACCGCGATCAGGCAACCTGACCGATTGCACACCGCTCACTCGTGACCACTCCAATCCCGGCAAAATCAACACAAGCAATCACAAAATAAGGTTAGTTTTCCAACGCTCGCACTGCTGCATGTACGAAAATCGAGGAACAACTCGTTTTCGAAAGGTTGAAGGAAAACTCGATCGCTTTTCCAGGGGGAAGCTCTCAGTGGTTTATTGCGTTATTACCTGGACGTGTCTGCCGCGTCGGGACAGCCGCAATTTGGGGAGAAAAGAACGATATGTTGCGAGGAAAGGGATTTTATAGAGCTCCAGTGCAGCGGCTCCGGAGAAAGACCAAGCGCCCGTCTCATTCCACGCCTAGCGTAATTTTCTTTGATCGAAAGCTCTATAGGACACTACTTCAGTTTTTATTTTTATCCAATTCAATATCGTTGAACGGTTTGTAAGACATGCTTCGGAACATTTCCCAGTATTTTGTTTGTTCTTTTTAGTTTACATTTCGCTTGATTCGTTTGTGCTGCTAGCAATATTCTGTGAGGTGACAATTTTATCCCTCGTTTCTATTTTAAATCACAAGCCATTTTAGATTTATTTAACGACTCAAGACTCAAGGTGTCGAATACATCAGTTACTCGAACACAGATAAAGAATACACCATAAACATAATGCTCGTATTACACATCGTTCACGACAATCCCATAAGCCATCTACACCGAATTCGATTCAATAAAAACGTTAGATGTGACCAAAGATTTGCTCCAATAATCGAGCGCCAAAAAGTGTAACTTCATCTTAGGGCCAATGAAATAGGAGTGGATGTCCATAAAATAAAATAATAACTGGTCAATAAAATCTTTTGGGTTTGGGCAAATCTGTCAAATATGTCTGGCGGACTGTGAGGGGGGATAAGGAAGACATCGGAGGGTGGCAGGGGCGCCAAGTGCTCGGAACTTGATCTTCTGTAGGTTGATGGCAGTTGCCATCAATCGGCAGGTAATTGGGGCCATGTCAACCGAGTAAACGAGCCGCCAATGTTCGGAATATTTTTCTATTGAGACTGAATATAAGTACAATGTTGAGCAGCGATTGTGATGAGATTTATTGGATGTCTACTCAAACTGAGTGTTACTTAAATTTATAAGATTAAACGATCAATTTAAATAGTAGATAGGTTCAATGATGAACATTTAAAACAGCAGTTAAATCGAAGTCTTTTAATTAAGCGGATAATAATAACACAAACGTTGCAAACTACTTAATAAAATAAAATATTATCTTGTTCATTATGTGATCGTCTCCCTAAAAACTGAATTGATAAACTAGCACGGAACAAAGTACGTCACCCATTAGAGTTAGGTACTGTTTTTACGAGTTTCCTACTCACCCAACTTTCAGTAGAGCGGTTCTATCAAAAGAAGTTCTATCGAAACTTTCCAAACACATGAATGAATAAAGAAACATCGTGAAATACAGAAAAAAGGTAAAGGAAAAGGCGGAATGGCGCGACAGATGAGGTACCGGAGTTTGCGATGAGCAAGAACAACACTACAATAATATGACGGAAAAGTTTCTCAAGTCGGGAGAAGTAGTCCTCCACTAAATTATGTACAACCCGAAGGCTGATTGATTGAGAATGCTATTTACCTTTGGTGTCGTGAAATGAAGACGTCCGCAGCACATTATTTATTTACACAGAATGGATTTCTAAAGAAAATGTCGAATTTACGACTCAAGGTCCTGATTTACTCGTGGTGAGAAAACTGTAATCAGTTGTGTCATTAAGACTGAAATCAAACATTAGCTTTCATAGCAGAGTGTAATGTAACTTTAAATACAAGTTTTGTTTCCAAGGTTCTTATATAAGGGAAAACTATTACTGGCTATGATATTATTTAGCGATATACAGTCGCGGGTCGTAGGGGCCCGTAAAGCTGGCTGCTGTAGTGGGCAATCGGTAATAGTGCGCGCTTGAGGGGAAGCACGTGACTAGGGTCTGCTATGTAACGCTAACATCTGTATCACATTTTATCGTTTTTAAATAGATTTAAGTTTGTTTTGGTTGCAAAAAACAGAAACGTATTTTTGGTCATAACACTCACGGATCTTATGTTAAAATTACAATAAAAATGTTTTATAAACTATGTAAACTAAAATAAAGTATCAAAAAATATCTCAATGCTGTCAACTGGTAACATAGCCAAGAGATATACGACAAGTCTTTGGCTAAAGTAAGTGCCAGACCTTGGGTCACGGGTCACATCACGTTTTTGATATATACATATTTCATTAAAAAGGCTGACCACAAACTTTTTTATTAATTTCCACTTTTCCCTAAAAATTTTGGGCAAAGTTGCCAACAAGATGTACAATTTTGCCCGACACAAAAACTGCGTTGCTCCTATCTTACCTTAGCAGATTCGCAAGTGTATCTAAAAATAACACGGCTAGGGCTTTAGGAATCAATGTGTGCGTCCCAGTCTCCATAACAATCGAGGCGGGAAATTGCCGACTTGGTCCGATCCGCGCAATAACCTCCGACTTCTCATTATGCAAATTGCCCCTCGACTCACATATGCACGTACACCAAACATCTTACCGTGGTCCACGTGTGGCTATCATATACATTTTTACAACCTGCATGTCTGAGACGTGCATCTTTGAGACTTTACCGCTAATGAATTATGTTTCTGTTAATTTTTGTTAGAGTTTTGAGTTATAGTCTTTTGCTTTGGACGTGTTAATGTTCTAAAATGGTAGTCACTTAGAATGTGACTAGTTGTGTTTAGATAGGCTTATTAAAAAAACAAATAATTATTCATAATGACCACTTTGTTTTTAAGTATCTGGCTGCTAGTAAGTTTAATATACATAATTGTAGAATGCCTAAAGCCAACCTTTGCCTTTGTGCCAATGTGTTTTTGAAATAAATAATTAAGACGAAAATTGCATTGCATTTGCAACTTAAACATTTTTCAAATAAACTACCAGGCCTTGGTTACACCGAGGGGACTCTCCCTAACATCCATCAAAGTACAGTTAAGTAACGTTTGTAATAAGTGTATTGTCGGCGACATAATCTGCATAATTGGTAGACGTCGTAGGATATTGCGTCCACGTGAGGCGGCGCGCAATTTTCTGCGCCATTTCCTCCGAATCGGCCAGTCGGATGAGCCATCCGACGCGCATGACTATCTAATACTTAACTTTAACGCTTAATTGGTACAAACTGTGACGTTCTCTTGAAGAATGTAGGCGAATTCTTGTACGTAAAGATATTTACTCAAAACCCATTTACATCCGCAATCAGGATAGCTTAAAATTAATGAAAGCAACTGATAACACAAATTAGATTTACTTTATGATTAGGTAGAAAGTTCCTGGCGATATTGTATTTGTAATGCGTGACATGTATTATCAAAATGTAAGGGGAATGAGAACCAGAACTGATGATATCTTTAAAAACATTTTGTTGTCCAGTTATGATGTCATAGCATTCACTGAGTCTTGGCTAAAACCAAACATTATGAATGGAAAGTTCATAGACCCACGTTATGTAGTAGGTATATCGTAGATATATACTTAGTTCTAAGGTTTCCAAAAAAGATGGTGGTGGTGTTATGGTTGCTGTTAGTAACAGGTTTAAATCTGCAAGAGTTAAGAGCTGGGAAAGTGATTTGGAAGACTTACGGTTAACTGTTGAGTTAATGGTAGGTAACTGCGTAAAAAAATCGCAATCTTTGTTATATATATAGCTCCACCAGTCAAATTGGACTATTTAAAGCACGTCCGTCCGTATGTCACAGACATTTTATTCCGAAACTATAAGGACTATGCATATGAAACTTGGTACGTAGATGTATTCTGTAAACGGCTTTCCGATTTTAAGAAAAAAATTAAAAAATATTTAAAATAAAGGGGGGCTCCCCATACATGGAACTAAAACTGAAAATATTTTATTTTTCATGAAACCTATGCGTGTGTAGTATTTACATACAGGTCTTTAAAAATGACGTAGGGATTTCTAAAACCACTTTTTCATAAAGTCAATCGTTTAAAAGATATAAGCTTCCAAAGTGGTAAATTGCCCCCCACCCCCCACCCCCCCTCTAACTTCTATAATAATGGAGTGAAAAATCTATAAAAAATATATGTCTGTAGATCTTAATGTAAGCTTTCAACCAAAATTGGTTTGTATGAAATCGGGTCAGCAGTTTTTGAGATACAGCATATTTTCTAAAACCGCAAATATAACTTTGTAATACAAACACTATCAAAAACAAATATACATATTATATTATATTATTATAGTTACTACGGAACCCTTCATGGGCAAGTCTGACTCGCACTTGGCCATTTTTTTTTAATAATGTTAATGACGTACTAAGCAATGTAGAAGATGTTGTGATTCTTGGGGACTTTAATTTGGGTTTCATTGATAGGAACAGGAAAGACGGTGACCTTCTCTCACCATCAAATTATGAGAGTTCATTGGGTTATTCTCTAGTGGACTTTATGTCAGTTAATGATCTCCATCAGTTTAATGATATTCTTAACGCTGACAGCAAAGATTTAGTTTTAAGCAACATACTCGACGTAATAGTTACTAAACCAAACGACCTGCTAAGTAGACTTGACTCCCATCACCCAAACTTACTTGTCTCATTCCGGATTTCTAATATTAAATATTTAAATACTAAATATTGCTCCGGTTACAACTTTTTTTTAAATGGACCATGAACAATCTCTAGTTTATCTTAAAAATATTGATTGGTATGATACATTCCAAAAGTGTGGCAATGTAAATGAAATAGTCGATGCATTCTATGCAGTATTACAGAACGCTATTGATAAATTTGTGCCGAAATATAAGAGTACAAAATTTAAATTTAGAGATAGACTTACTTACGAACTACTCCGTAGTCGCTGTCACACATTAATAAATAAATGCTACAATGAATATTATAAGTATAAGATTGAAAGGGATATTTCTAATAACCCTAAGGCATTCTGGAGGTTAGTATAAGCGTCGTGGAAAGTCTTGCATTCCTGCTATCATCTTTATGAACGACCACGTGGCTAGTAGTGGACCTGAAATTGCTAAACTATTCGCTGTCTAAACTGTCCACAAAAAATACTTCCGGTGGATTCTCGGGTATTAATGGTGTAATAAACACTTTGCAGTTTACGCAGGAACAGATTTTGAACAAACTTAAACGCATTGACGCATCGAAAGGTCCTGGACCTGATGGTTTTCCACCATCGTTCATCAAACGCTGCAGCCACGTACTCTCGTTGCCATTGCAGATTATTTTTAATTCATCCCTTGAAGAAGAAGTCTTTCCTGAGGCATGCATAAGTGTTTGAATCGTCCCAGTTTAAAAAAAAAGAGATCCTGCAAATGTTAAAAACTACCACCCTATCTCAATCTTATCATGTTTTCCTAAAATCTCTGATCTCTGATCTGTCCAGTCATTACGCGCCACATTGATAAAATAATCTCCCCATGTCAGCATGGTTTTAAAGCTGGCCGTAGCATTGAAACAAACCTTATTGAATTTGTTTCCGATATTTCATATGCTCTTGACAATAGATTAGAAGTAGATGCTGTCTACACGAACTTCAGTAGTGTGTTCGATAAAGTAGATCACTCTTTGTTACTAGCAAAATTAGAATACAATGATATACATGGTTCCCTTTTGAGCTGGTTCTCGTCTTATTTGACCCGTCGGTCACAAATTGTTGTCGTTAATGGTTATGAATCCCTTTACTATGCTGACTCGGGTGTTCCTCAGGGCTCTCACCTAGCTCCAGTTCTATTCTCGCTCTTCATTAACGATATAGCTAATGAAATCTGTCACTGTAAATATTTAATGTTTGCAGACGATCTCAAAATGTATAGAACAATCAGGTCAAGTGAAGATGATCTGGATAGGATTGAACGATGGTGCAACTCGAACCGTATGAAGCTTCAGCTTCGTACAGAAATGTAACCACATACGTTTTACTAGGAAAAAACAATCTACAGCTGTCTCATACAATATTAATGGAGTATCATTGGATACATTTCATGAAATTCGAGATCTTGGCATTATCATGGACGATAAAGCTAACTTCAGGAGTCATATTGAAAAGATCGTTGCTAAATCAGCGCGGTTACTTGGATTTGTTAAGAGAAGCACTAGAGGTTTTAAGGTGGTAAAGACTAAAATCGAGTTATACAATTCATTAGGTCAGAGCCGCTTAGAATTTGCCAGTGTTGTGTGGAACCGGCACTATGCAGTGCAGTCACAAAGAGTCGAATGTATCCAGAGGGCTTTCACGAAACACTTAAAGCTAAGATAAATAAATATCTCCCTGGTGTCCGTATAAGCAACGTATTCAGTGCTTCAATATGACTTCTCTGAGTGATCGTCGACTGGTGCAGGGTTTAACGTTCTTCCATAAATTGGTCAATAATAAGACTGTATTAAGTTGGTCGCGCGAATTGGACTTAAAGTGCCTTATAACTTATCCAGATTTCTGGTCAGTAATATGTTTCATGTTCCATCATCCAAAACCAATATTGGGGTTAACTCACCTATTGTTGAGAGTTCATTTTCCTACAGACCCTGTTTATTAACAGGGTCTGTAGGGAAATGAACTTCTCATAAAATCTATGCCCAAAGTTGATATCCACTACAACTCCTTGAAGGTCTTCAAAACAATTATATTAGTCTCAAAGAAAGAAACTCGAAAATGATATGTAAAATAAGATAATATAGAATAGGAAATGTATTGCTTTTTAATGCGTTAGAATTTAACATGTAATGGCTAGTTTATTCAAATCTTTATAATTTAATTTAAATAATAATTTAATTATTTAATTTCAATCAATTTAATTTAATTTCAATCAATTTAATTTAATTTTGTAATACTATTTTTGTTTTTTAATGTTATTAATTATGTTGAATGCTGGTTTTCCTGTAATTAGCGACTGTACGAGTATAAGACTAAGGCTGTTTGTTACTTATTCACACGAAATGCTATATACAGAAGCTGTTGGATGACCTTAATAATAAATAAATAGATAAATTGATAACCTGCCCGCGCAAAGGGTTACCAGATCAAAATGTGTTTGTTTAATTAAACAAGAGTTCCAAGCAAACGTCAGTTCCGTTGTTGGCAGATAGGCATTTGTAGCCTTTGATTACATTTCACTTGTCCATCTACTTCCTCAGAAATTGCCGCTAAATAACTACACTAATTAATTATTAAACGTTTAAACAATACAGTAATTAATTGTATTAATACGACAAGTTTCTTGGTTTTCTTAAAGGTTTATAGATTGCTGTTATAAACATTTACATGTTTTGTACGTCGTATTACGTCACGTAATTTAATTGATGTATTATTACATAACATAGCAATAACTTGGACCATCATCGTTATAATCATCACCAAGCCGTTTCGTCCACTCCACTTCCACTGGGCATGGCTCACCCCAAGTGTTACCACATCGATCGTCTTGTGCGTCTCGCATCCAGCGGGTTTCAGCAACAATAATACTTATATGAATTGAAGGAAAGTACAATTCGGGCTATGGTTTTCAGCCTATTCTAGTATAAATTATTAAAAAAATAACAGAAACTGTTATTTAATAACTTATACTTGTACTTATACTTATACTAATGAATCCGAACGAAATATTAATAAATTAAATATTGCGTGAAATATTCAGCGAAATTAAGTTAAATTACTACTAATACTACTACGTTTAATTACTTGCTGAAAATTTAGCTTTGTATTGATCAAATGAACTCTGAATCACTCCAGTAGCTTTTGAGTTTATGCATTATAAACAAACAAAATAGAAAACTTTCCTCTTTATAATATTAGGGTAAAAATTAAGAAATAACATTTAACCCTAAAACTTACGCACAGACAACGCGGCACCCTAAAATCGTCCCACTTAGCTAGTTTCACCTAGACCTAGTAACTTGAAAATGATTACGTTCTACATCGTCACGATCGATGCGTCCCGCGTCCGCTCATCCCGGCGTCACGCGATTTGTCGTGCATCACCACGTTTTTTCATCGGATGAAAGCCCCTATTTATAACTCTAGCAAATATTTTCAACGGACCGCTGCTCTTTCTGTTTTTGTGCAGTGTATACTTCAGATGCATTTATATCGTGTTAATTGAAGATTGTGCTGCAATTCAGCGGTTTTTTGTCTCTAATTCGCAATTAAAATGTGCATCAGCATAACGAGGTTTGTAGTTGAGTTTTTATATAAAAAAGTGGTACATACAAGTTATTTATTTCAACAGGACCAGCAGCTTTCTAATACTACATCTATATAGTAAGCCTTACATACTTATGGCCAAAATATCGGTGCGTTGTTTGATTAGTAGATATAAGAATTTTATTGGCATGAACCTAAACATATAAAGTTTCTTCCGTGCTTCGGAATTTGATCACGGCTATAATTTCAAGTAAATCTTTGAGAGTTATGGGACGTCAGAACTCCAGAGTTTTGTCCGCAGTTGCTCCATGTAAAGTAACTACTGGTTAGACAGGCCACCGATATTAACATAGTTGGGTAAAGGCTATACAAATTTTGATGTATGTCCGTCCGTATTCATATTTGTTGTAGTTCCTATATGTCTTTCTTTTAAGTTGTACCTGCCATGTTAGGTCTTGCAACGCCTTAAGTTGCTGCTGCTGGTAGACAATGCCAGAATATAAATCTAACTTGGAACATTATTTCTTTACTAATGTGCATTTTTTTAACAAAATGTAGCTAAATAGATAGATATTATGTTCTTTATCGTACACCACAACAGTAAAACAAATAAGGACTTAACGACTAAAAAGGGTGATACCATGGGCGGTCTTATCGCTAAAAGCGATCTTTTACAGACAACCTCTTTACACTATTCATTCCCTTTTGCTTGTTCTTATTATGTAATTGTATGAGTGTAATCAAATGTTGGTAACTCTAAATAAATAAATAAAATAAAATAAAATTCCAGCGTTTCTATCCAATTTCACTTAAAACCGATTAATATCACAACACGTAGGTAATACAGCATAACAGTTTTCATCAAATAAATGTTTCCACAGAGGAAATGAAGATTTGAAAAGCAGGTGTTCAAGGATTACAAGGAGATGGGGTCACGTGCGCGCGGCTGAAATGCGATGACAATGCAATCGTGCAATGTGCACTAACGTATTGCGCTTTGCACATAATCCACACTAATCTTGGTCCAGTGAGTATGAGGATTAGGGGCGGTAATAGGCTGGCGAGAGAGAATGATTTTTTGTTTCAAACTTTCTTTTAAAAATGTGGTAAGAATCACTGTCTCTTTACTTGAGGATAACTAATAATTACAAGGACATGTGTATATCGGTTTAAAGAAATGTATTCCTCAAAAGAACATACATAGTTCACTTAAATATGAGAAACTTAACATAAAACTATTGACTAAAATATAAACATTGTCGTTCGACCTATAGAGTACATTATGTAGGCCAAATACATGACTGTCTACTTTTAAACATATTTATTGACAAGAAATAAGAGATTACTCGTCTGATTTCTTTCGTTTTTATTTTTATATTATATATATATTAATAATTAAATTAGAACTAGAAATGGTTTTAGTAATTGTTGAGTACTTAATGTACTATGTTGTTTTGATACATACGTCATTAATAAATTGTTATCCGAATAGCTAGGAATATTCTCACCTTTAACATCAAGTCCATCCTAAGGTTGATAGCACAAGATCGCTCTTAGCAAGAAGATCGCCCATTGATACACCATACTAATGTTTAAACTCCTAACGTTCCTAGCTGACAATAAAAAGATTTTGTATTTTTTTTAATTTAATTAAACTAATTTTGACAAGTAGCTTAATTTTAGTTCCACCTGTATCATGCCATCTAAACCCACCTATCACTAACGCGGAGTTATGTTGACACGCAACACTCCAGTTTGTTAATAGACGGTTAGTTCGCTCAACAGAAAATAAACGCCTTAATAATTTCTCTCACAAAAAATAAGGAAAAACTACAAGTTGCTTTGACTCAGTACTGACTCATTTGCACAAAATTCCTTTAACTCAGTACAAGTGTTTTTTCCCGACAAAAATCGTAACTCGCTAGAGATGTTCCTACAAATTTAAATGAAGCTTATTTATGAATTTACAACTTTTTCCTACAATCCTAATGCACAAACTTATTTCGCGCAAAATTAAAGTGTTTACGCTAGAACATTAACCGGATCCGTTAAAAGTTTATCTTAATTAATCTTTTAAGCTATTTAGTCAAAGAGAAGTAAATTCCGTTGGCCGCTTTATTGAATTCTAAGTCCGGAAAGTTGGCTTAAATAAGAAAGCATCGATACCCGACGTCTGAGCGCCGTGGTAGTCTTTAAACGATTTCCTAACTTAATATAAAGTTACAAGATTGTCTAGTGGGAACTTCAGTCGATTTCAGATTTTTTACAAATAGGTAAATAGCCTTGGGTAATGCTATACCTATTGATCTATGAAGTTAGTATTTCCACCTTGTAGTTATGATCATTAATTATGATTTATGAAAATAAGCTAAATTCATCCGCAAAAAGAATACTTGTATGTCGCAGTTGCCCTAATCCTTCTCTTATTCACTTTTTGACGCTGCTAGATTTCTAATTTAGATGTAAATGTTACTAAGTATCGCCGCATGCTAGACTCTGTTCGAGCACATTACGCCAGAGATTTCTGATGAAAATTTTATATTCGAATGAAAATCAGCCATTATTCATTCAAGTGTACGTACGGGAATTAGTCGCGCAAATTACCATTGTAAATAGTCGTCGGAGGTAATAGCGAATATTGAATTATAGATGAAGTATTGGAAGTGGGAGATGAAACCTGATTTTTTTTTGTGTTGAAAACCCTGAGGGAAATTCCCGGCAGCGTTGCGGCAGCGAAGCCTTCAATTTATGCAGGGGCCGCATTGGCGTCTATCCGGATGACAATCTTGACATACGGGAGGCGGCTGAACAATGCAGTTTTGCTAGAACAGTGTACACGAGCACGAGTATTTGCATTTTCGCGGACCATTTCATCGTTTTATATATCGATTGTTACGACCTCTTATACAGCTACATTACTATAAGTGCCAGCCTAAAGCAATTATGAGCCTCAATATAAATGAAATTTCAAACTAAGAGCTTGCGACCCTTAAGATTTCACTGAACATTATTACAACTGCAAAATCCCACCCAAGGCGTGAACTTTAAAATTTATCCCAAATTCACGACAACAACGACGAAAATTATTACACAATCAAATCAACAGAACTGTGAATTTAAGCAAAACTGGATAGGGTGGCACAAATGGAAAATATGCCTGGTGTTTGTGTTATAAACTCGACCAATCACGTCGGCGCTAGCACAATGTGGGACTAAATGGTACGCCAACAAAAGAGCCGTAAAGAATGGGCCGCCGACACACTCACGCTAATAAAATAGTTCGAAGCAACAGGTCGCTGCGGCCCGCTCGCTTGCCAATACAATACTACCAACTACGAGTGTGTATCTGTGATTCCTCGTACCTCTTGCAATGTAAAGTACTAATAGATAAATGCTGTATCGCATATACACATTTGTTGTGTGCCGATCTATATTTGTTGGCAACAGAGATGTGTCAAGGTATTTATTTATATTTAATTTCGAACTCAAAGGAATAATAAGGCATCCAATTGACTCGTAAAGTGCTCATTTATGTTTGACGGGATTGTGAGTGACAGCAACACGAGGAAAGGAATCGGTGTGGAAAAGAGTATGGAAATCTTTTAAATATTCGCGTCTTGAATATTCTATTTTCTCAGCTCGTTAAATGAACGAGGTCGCTTTTTCGTTTATCCTTTAGAACTTCCCAAACGTATTCACCACTTTACACGTAATGATTTTATATAAACTTTCAATAATAGTAAAAATAGCCCATCTCTATCCTCTTTGGCTCCCTCTATTACTATTACTATTCTAGCAGGTGGCTTTGTTTTATCAGACGCACTCAACAGCCTCTAACGTAGATTATATTTTGATTTGCACTTGTGAACCACCGAAGGGATTTGTGGTGGAAACCTCAAGTACATATTATCTTAGTTCTTGGAGTAAATTTTGAGCTACTATCACATCCTAAATACAAATAAACTAAGACCTCAAAACTTTACAACGCAAGAAATATTCAAAGGGCTCACACACAAAACAATCTTGTTAACCTGTTCCTGTACGGTGACTAAGGCTATTTACAGACGAGCAAGAACGAGTCCACACTGAGCCCCTAATACCCGGGTCGCGTGTACCTTGCGGTCCCACCACAGGATTTACAAGTTTTCTTCTATTGGTCCAAACGCTTATTTCTGTTAAGGTTCGCTACGACTTACATAACTTTCAT
Source organism: Tholera decimalis (assembly GCA_943138885.2). NCBI lineage: Eukaryota > Metazoa > Arthropoda > Insecta > Lepidoptera > Noctuidae > Tholera > Tholera decimalis. The sequence continues at coordinate 18,006,234 of OW964552.2, read as the reverse complement.
CCACCGTGTTTTCACAGAGTTAGCTTTCACCAACCCTTTGATATTTTGTCGATTTGTGGTTTTCCTTCTTGTGCCAACTACCACAAGGAAATTCGCTTGTTGAATAAACTTATCCTTACAATCCATTGTTACCCGGAACCCCTTTCGAACTATCAGATAACTATGTATGGGATCAATAAAAACATTTTTGCGTGTTTTTTTAGGTCGATCGGTCATTGCGTTGTCGAGCTTTGGGCATAATAAATCATTTTCGTACGGAGAGAAAGGAAAGGTTGATTTAATACAACGAAGTTTCATGCAAGATGAAAAGACATGCTTTAATTTGAGGGCAAACAAAGGCGGACGTTGTTTAACGTTCAGCCGCAGTCGACAAAGAACAATCTATTTAAGAGAACAGCGCGTACATTGGGTGGGAACGCGGCACTAAGTGAAGAGTGACAAAACTTGAGCCGGCGACTAATTAGCAATACAAACATGAATCAGAGGCTATTACTTATAATTGAATTGTCGCCGGCGGCAAAGTTGTCGCCGCGGCGAATTTAAATATCGCGCTTTACGAGGTTCTCGTACTTTGCCCACGGGATTATTATTACGTGAGTTAAACTTATAATTGCGAGTAGCACAGCAATTTTTGTAGATTAAAGTATTAATAGATTTTTTTTAATAATTATCGGTACCAAAATTTAATAAATACAAACATGTATATATGACTGGGCCTTGCCAAATGTGCAATGATAATACCGACAACAACACCAAAAAAAAAATTTTCTTTATTCGTATTGAAGTTTATAAAACGCGTATTTCGGAAATGCAAACATGTCATTCAATGCGAAAATTGAATTTCAATACCGTCATTGTTTTCGGATCAGCTAATAAATATTCATCGCAAACAAATGACGCTAAATTATTGCGGTAACTTTGCCCGATTGGGAGCCCTTTTGCTCGCGGACAATTTTTCACAGAATTATTATAAAACACTTCTCTCCTTGCTCCGAAGAAATTATCTCCCCCATTGACTAAAATTTTTCACGGCAAGTTTGACTTCAATCCATTACATTTTTCCCAGTTTTATCTTGAAACTGTCACGACAAAGTTGGATTGTGTTAATTGGGAGGCTGGATACTTTTTGTTAGAACATTTTGTGTACTACAGAAGTGTTTTTTAAATGGAAAATTTAGGCGCTGAATAGTTTGCGGTTGTTGTTTTTGTGTCATTTTCGAGTTCATTTTGTTGCCTTTATTTTTTTGGTGAATTTAAAAATAACTTCGCTTGCAATCTACATAATTCTAGTATCACAAAATGCTTTGTTGTACTTTGTGTGGATTCTGTGAGCGTTTGGTTTGACCTGAATGCTGGCAATTTCCATGATCAAATCACAATATGGGTACTTGTAAACTTTGTTATAGGACACTTAATAAGTTTAAACATACGGGAACACTAATTATGTTACCCGCACTGGCATATCTTGCGCGTGCTAATTACTTCCCATACGTCATGCGGCGGTACGTTTCATGACGTCATATATCTGAACCATCTTTCCCTTAATACTGTCGTATGAGGTAGGTACAAATTAGAAGTTGAGTTTCATTCCCCTATATCAACATTTGAACTTTACTTAAGGCCCAAAAAGTTGAACTGATGTGCATTTTTAAACAGGTTAAACAACAAGTGAACTACGGCTCGCTTTGTTTAACCATGATTGATTATGGTTCATGAATTATTTAGGTTTTTGGGATTGGTTTAACAATCCAAATCAAATGTTAGACTAACTTTTTCTGTTCACTTAATGACACTCCTAGTAAATTACAAATATTATATTGGTATAGTGGTCAGTGGCCCTGACTGCTATGCGCAAGGTCGTGGGTTCGATTCCCACCTAGGACAAATGTTTGTGTGATGAGCACGGTCATTTGTTCTTTGTCTGGGTGTAATTTATCTATAATATGTATGTATTTAGAAATATATATGTATGTTTATCAGTTGTCTAGTACCCATACCACAAGCTCTGCTTAGTTTGGGACTAGATGGCGTTGTGTGAAAAAGTTGTGGAATATATTATATATTATTATTATATTATTAAACCAACAGCTAGTGAAGGTGAGAACGTTTAGGAAATAATGCGGAAAACGTTTGAAAGAAATTGTCGGAAAGCTGCCATCATTAAAATATCTTACCATGCAAATCACCAAATCGAAGATGTCTCAAGGGAAAAACAACTAATTAGAAGGCAAGAATTTCGTTTTTCCTGAAAATAACCTCTGGACTTAATTTCACTTTTACATTTTGCCATACAATAGACAGGCGCAGAGGGTTTGCTCCGTACAGTGAGCGAAAACACGTTTCATTCGGTTTCGCGTAGGTAGGGGAAGCCCGGGCAAGACGAATATGTTAAGGGGTAGTGTAAATAAAACCACTATCTAATAATCAATAGAACTCTTCGTACTTTTAATTTGTACTATGTTTAATCATCTTTGGAAAATAATCATTAGAATTAAAAAACTTAAACAATTTCTATATTAATTTTGAGAATTAACAAAAAGTATCAATTATACATGCCAAGGGCAAAAAGGATAAGTAGAATTAGTTTAGATCAGTCTTCGTATTCATCACAGAAGTAGCTGCCAACTTCCGCAGGTGGTTTCATGTATTTGTCAGCTCACACTAAACAGTAAAAATCTGGTTTCGGATTTATGTTTTGTTGTTTAACTGAGGAACTTGTAGTTTTGCTGGGGCCTGCTAACTCAGAAATTTTGGTCTTCTTAATATTAGCTTTCTCAAATTTCAAAGCTTGCTCAGCTTTGACAGGAGTAGTTACGTCAACACCTTTGCTTTCTGGCTCTTGTATTTGCAGCCTGTTTTAGGAGCAACCATAATTGGAACAGGTCTAATTTGAAATGGTGTAAGACTCGCTGCTGGCGGTGGATGTTTTTCTCCTAGTGAAAGAGCTGATCCTTCTTTCAGTGTATTGGAATTAGGCAAAGGTGTAGTAGACCTTTTAGTCTCTATTTCTGAAATTATAACGGACTGTCTGGAAGATTCAGCTACAGCCGCCTCTGCGGTAACAGATGCAATTTCAAGTAGAACCGGGTTAGTCGTTATTCTTCTTGCTGAAGAATCATTTAGATCAGAGTCGGTCATAGTAGATGATGTGCCAATGAAAAGATCTATGGCCATTAACGACCGTGCGTCATTTACAGGATCTTCAGTCACAGTAGACGGTGTGTCAGGAAATGGACGGTCAGTCATAGTTGACGGAGCGTAATCTTTATCTCCGAAAACATTTGGATCATAAGGCCAGATTCCCGGTTTTTTAAACCCGTTAACTGCATTCTGAACCGACGCATTTTTGGCATACGCTCCTCCAACTAGTTTTGCCATATCATACTGGTTTACAATTCGGCCTGGGTGCGTTTTTCAAACTCTTGTTCAAAATATTTTTTAAGCGGTTTTTTAAGCCACATCTAGAGGTTGCATTTGGTCAGTTGTGTGTGGGGCAAATGACAAAAAGATGATGATATTTTTTGTTGCAAATTCTAAGGCCAGATAAAACTTATGAGACTCGTCATTATCGAGCAATTCAAAAAAACTTCTCCATGTATCCAACCATTGTCAGTTATGGTGGCTTGTGAGCCTGGTGGGGCATAATCTAGAAGTCATTCTAAAAACTGATGTGAACCTACCCGATTTCTTCAACGTATTACCGGACTTCACATGTCACTGCAAAGTTGCAAATGAGATTCCAAATTTCTTTGCGGTTGAATTAATTGTTTGTCCATCATCTTTAATAGCTCTTACTGCTCTTAGTAATGTATCTTCAGACCATGTTGCTCGATTAGGTTTGCGCTTATAATTAAACAGCATTTGAAACAAAAAAAAATATAATTTCATTGAAAATTAATATAAAATATAAGTACCAAAATTTAAGTAAACGGAGATCTGTTTAAAATTAACATTAGTTATCAAAAACCTTTTAAAATATATCTTATTCAAAAAGGAGATAATGAAATAACTAAACGGGCAAAACGGATACATATCCGTTTTACCCTTATCCATTTTGCCCAGCGTGCTAATATTAGAGACAAGTTAAGACTTGAAATGTTTTTAGTAGGTAAACAAAAAGTAATTATCACAAATAATACTTAAATAAACGTGCAATTGAATGAACAAAATATATTTACAGGCAACTGATGGCTAATACAAAAAGTTTGTGTACAAACCTTTACAAAAATCGTAACAAAACATCGATATTCCTTTTTTCCTCCTTCCAAAACAGATGCACTCGCTTATTGTTTTGGTTGTACTGTCATGGCGCTGCCAGTTGCACGTGTCACGACTTAAGAAAGTGTTAATAGCGCCATCGATTATATATTTATGGGAAAATCTGTTATTCTTCTTACCCACACTATGCTTCTTGCCCGGGCTTCCCCTACAGCAACAAGGGTTTGGGGAATATGCGGAACAGGGTATAAAGTCCCGCAATCCCATTGAAAAGGGAGGATCCTCCGACCAGACAGGCGTTTTGTCTGGTGGGCAACTGCCCGATGTTTGTGATCGGGTGATTTGTATGCAGGCTAATTGTCCGGTAAGCTTTGCTTGCGCGATTCAGGATTTGTATCATTTTAGTTTGTATGTTGCGAGATAGGTGTCGCTACATAACTCCCCTCCGAGACCGGAGGTCGTAGTAGGATGAGTCGTCCATACATCTTGTGATTCTTGCCAGGCCAGTGGAAGGTAGGTTCCAGTAAGTCGGAACCGGAAGTCGCATAGTTCGCGGTGAGTCGGAACTGTATGCGGTGCTGCCCCCTTTGATTCGGGGTGATATCCCAGTGAGTCGGGATGATACTCCAGTGGGTCGGAGTGATGCTGCATAATCTCCAGTGCGTCGGAGTGGTGCAGTGCTGCGTAGTGGCTGGCTGCTGCGTCGACCAGGAGAGAAGTGCGTCTCTGCTTGCTGACCGGCCAAAGTGCAGCTTGCTGTGCCAAGGTTGCTGAAGAGGCTGAGGGTGATGACCAGGTATGCGCTTCCGCTTCATGCTGGTGGTCAGGATTATATATTTATGGGAAAATCTGTTATTCTTCTTACCCACACTATGCTTCTTGCCCGGGCTTCCCCTACAGCAACAAGGGTTTGGGGAATATGCGGAACAGGGTATAAAGTCCCGCAATCCCATTGAAAAGGGAGGATCCTCCGACCAGACAGGCGTTTTGTCTGGTGGGCAACTGCCCGATGTTTGTGATCGGGTGATTTGTATGCAGGCTAGTTGTCCGCATACAAATCACCCGATCCGGTGTAAACTTTGCTTGCGCGATTCAGGATTTATATCGTTTTAGTTTGTATGTTGCGAGATAGATGTCGCTACAAGTGCAAGACTACACAAAACTGTCATCTTGTTGCATCTTGGTTTAAATTTCCAGTCTTTACAAGTCAAACGCCTGAAACTTGCCAATTCCACTAACCAAGGATATGGTGTTACCTCGTAAAAGGGTTGTGCAGATCAGACAGGCAGTCACTTCACATTCAGCTGCATTATTTAGACTGGAGACTATACCAGCACACGTCTTGTATATGCTAGGATGGATACCATATCAAAGTGAAAATTAAAAAGCTTGAATGTTTAATAAGTTATTATTTTTCAATACATTTCCTTGAAAACTGGCTCTTATCGCACTACGATTAGGTCCAACATGCAATGTATTTCACACTCGTGGATTTTTTTCATTTTTCACACACGAGGGTTTTTTCCATTCCAGATTTTGCCACAGATAACATTAAACAACTATTCAATTCCCTATATTCGGCGGTAATTGTATTTTTTTTTCACAGCAAAGAGGCGCATGTTTTTAAGGCCTTATATTTAATGAAAATTAAAGTCGTGTTTATGAACAGAATATCAGAAATAAACATTATAATTTAAAAAATAATTTTGCTTCAATCAACAAATTAACATTTATTTGTGTTCTAAATTAAAAAAATATATTTTAATATCAGGCTATTTTAAGACTTCATACCTTTGCTTCTCCTTTAACCCGCGAAGGTAAAGCGCGGGGAAAAGTAAATTAAATCTTATTAATTTGTGTTTTTTGCGTGAGTGAAAAACGTCATTTGATACACGTGGACATTTGTTACTGCAGTACTCGGCTCCATAACCCCCTCGCCTTGCGGCTCGGGCGTAACTCCGCCTCGTACGCAATAACAAACTTTCTCCACTTGTGTGAAATGTACTATTTCTATGTATGGTCACTGAGAACCAAATATACTTTTTATATAGTTAATACCTACATTTTAGTGAATTGAAATATTCTTTTTTTTTTGCGAAATAAACATATTTAAACCTAAAGTACATACATATATTTCAGTCATTGCGTACTGACCTTCTGCGTTTAGTTACTGCACGTGAACAAAATGACCTTGATATTATAATACCATACCCAGACAACATTATACAAGCAATTATTAACTGGCCCTTTGTTTGCAAAATTTAACGCGATATTACCATAATCTGAACGTATACGTTGAATTTCAGGTTTTATTTTAGGGTAATTTAAATTTAATTTTTGTACAGTAATTTGGGCTCTTGCTGACTATAAGTAAGTACATAGAAGATGGATGGTCATTCTCAATTTGCATGAACATATATGTATATTGGGAAATTGCACGGTTCTTTGCTATTATTGAAGTGATAAATCAATAGTAAAGGAGCTATAGCGTACTATGTTTTTATAGTAATTGACCAAATACAAAATGAATCATATATTGCCATAGCACTGGATTTTTTTAATAACTTTATCATGTCTACACAAATTAAAAAAAAACTGCAATTTATCCGAAATAAATTGATACCGATATACCAGGTTCGCAAAATCAAGAGGCAGTTTGTATGAACTCCCAATTCCTTGACTCAGCTAGCAAGGGATTAGGCTGCTTCGCACGCACTCAGATTCCTCTGGTAAAGACAGACGTCTTCGAGTGAAATTTAGGGATTAAATCCTCTTTAGGTACCAAATGGCGCGTTGAGTATGATATAGCGACATATTTTTGTCATATTTAAACTCTTAGTGAATGTAGGTATTTTTCGGTTGAATGTCATTACGTACTTATTAAATCATGTCATTTTGATTGGTCAAAACACACAAATATAGCTTCAATTTGATGTAAATAAAATTAAGACCGAGTCTTAAGAATTTAGAATGCATAAAAAAGTTCCAAAACAAAAACATTCTATTGATTTCCTTTAAAATACTGCACGGTAACAAAACCTATAAAATAACCCCACTGTCTTCAAACATTCATTATGACGTAGATTAACCGTGTGAAACTTTTTCTATCACAAAAATCGCTGATAGCTCACTGGAAAATGAGTAGAAAATACTATTTTTCGCGCCACCCACTGAAATTATAAAGGTCCCATTTCCTAAATCATGAAGGAAACTTTGACCGATTGCCGTAAACTGATATAATATTTATCCGTAGATTGCTTTTTCCTCAAAAAAAGAATGGCTACACATTGTTTGTTGTGGACAAACATTATTCTGGAATCGGATCGGTTCCAATAAGGTACCTATTTCGTGAAATATTGGTTACGAATTTCTTTCTTAGATTTGTTATTTTTTTACTTTTGAGTTCTAAAACTTTGTCTGTAAAAGATAACTTTCATTCCGAAAACACTATTTACTAATAGCCTCTAATTGAAAAGTTTTGCCCTTGTAGACTATACCTACTTCTTTAGAATTTATTCATGAAAATCTTAAGGTATTTTACTTGTATATAAGTAAGTGAATAAATGAATTAACTCAAAGCTCAGTAGCAAGTTCATTCAATCCAAGCGAGCAGTGCAAACTTATGTACAGGATTTCTAGAAATATATACTTCATACGTCTTAAGTTCATAGCGAACCGAAGTTGGTCAGAGGCATGTTTTCCACAAACATAATGTGCACCACATAAGGCCGTCTGAGAGGTTGGTCCTCCGAGTCAGACTTTATCTGATCTAGCCCCTGGATTAATTAACTTAAATGCAACAAGTCCGAGTTTGCGCTGCTCTCGAGATAGTCTGTCGCGTGTTTTATTATGGAAGCTACTGAATTAAGTAAGTAGAGTCCCAGGATTATATTACATTTCGTTATAGCGTCTCGGCAGGAGATTTGTATGCAAACTTGGCTATTAATTGCTTTTTGATGTCATTAAATAAAGATAGTTTTGAGTGCATTGAAATTTACAATCCCAAATTTGATTCAGACGATCTCTGTTTTTACTTAACATTAACATAAGTAAAGAAACGCTGTTTTAAATATTTTCCTCTTAAAATTTTACATTTTTATGTATAAATGTGTGTTAGTTCTGCAGATTCGTAGTCTGTGGGAAAATTTACTTAAAACGTAACAAGTCGCCGTTTGCATAGCTGTAGAATGGTGCCGTCGTATGTTTTAATACGGAATTGAATAGTTCCGACTGGAATGTAAGACTTGATGCTACTGTATTTTATTTAAAACTAGCTGACCCGCCACGACTTCGTTCGCGTGTTATCCTACCCCTACCCAACCGATACCAATACCCCTATCCTACCGATACCCTACCCATACCTTACACTACCCCTATCCTACCCAAACCCTACACTACCTCTACCCTACCCTACCCCTACCCCTACCCTATCTCTACCCTACATCTACCCTACCCTACCCCTACCCTACCCTACCCCTACCCTTGAGACCTATCCTACTTTTTTTTTTCATAAGAACCTTCTCCTGACAAAACCAAACACAACAAAAAAAGAATCAGCCAAATCGGTCCAGCCGTTTTCGTATTTTGCGCTTAGCAACACATTTAGCGATTCATTTTTATTATATAGACTAGCTTTTGCCCGCGACTTCGTCCGCGTGGAATAGTTACTTTGGGCTAACGTTAAATTTAACCCCGATTTTGAAGCATTCTTCATTGGCGCTCCGCTCCTATTGGCCTTAGCGTACTGATACAATATAGCTGTGCCCGCGACTCCGTCAGCGTAAGTTAATGTATTGGTAATATTGTTTAGATCACGTTCACATGAGGCTTAAGTACCTAGAGAACGCTTCGACCGCGAGACGCGTCGAGCGCGGCGACCGATTCTCAAAAAAAATCCTTATAGCATGATTCAGTATTCACGCGCGATGGCTTATTATTATAAGCGTATTTCATGTATAACTTTGGTGTTTCTATACCGATTTATATGATTCTTTTTACGGTTTCGTAGCCGAATGGCAAAAAACGTAATCTTTATAGTTTCGACATGTCTGTCCGTCTGTCTGTCTGTCTGTCTGTCTGTCCGTCCGTCCGTCTGTCACAGCAATTTTATTCCGAAACTATTAGGACTATACATGTGAAACTTGATAGGTAGATGTATTCTGTGAACCGCTTTCCGATTTTGAGAAAAAAATTAAAAAATATTTAAAATAAAGGGGGACTCCCCATACATGGAACTAAACCTGAAAATATTTTTTTTCATGAAATCGATGCATGTGTGGTATCTATAGACAGTTCTTTAAAAACGACATCGGGGTTTCTAAAACCACTTTTCCATATAGTCAATCGTTTAAAAGATATAAGCTTCCAAAGTGGTAAAATGTGTGTGTGGCGGACACAACCCCTAACTTCTATAATAATGGAGTGAAAAATCTAAAAAAAATATGTCTGTAGATCTTACTATAAACTTTCAACCAAAATTAGTTTGAACGAAATCAGTTCAGCAGTTTTTGAGGTACAGCATATTTTCTAAAACCGCAAATATAACTTTGTAATTCATACAAACACTATGAAAAACAAATTTATTCGGCGCAGTTGTAAAAAATGTAAAAAAGCCAGTTTTAAGAAATTTGTAAGGTTTTTTTTTTAAAACGAATTTATTTGGCGCAGTTGTAAAAATGTAAATAAGCTAGTTTTAAGAAATTTGTAAAGTTTTTTTTTCGTCAAATAAATTTGCATATTATATTATAGTTACTACGGAACCCTTCATGGGCGAGTCTGACTCGCACTTGGCCAATTTTTTCATGGAATAGTTAATAATGTTAACTTTTTCAATTAGGGGTGACTGAGAGTGTTATAAACGTAAGAGTAGACAAATATTATAATCAGAAAGCTTCGAACTGCTAAGCTATCGGGAGTTACACGTGTTATTGTGAGTCAACCATAAAAGTTAGACATATGCTGTCGTGGGATATTTTTTATATAATTTTAAGGAGAACATTTCCGTCATGAAATGATTTGTATAGCTTTAACCATTAAGGTTGCACACGCGACGGAAGCTTAAAAAATGGAATAACTTCTCCCGTTTTCCCAACATTTCCCTTCACTGCTCTGCTCCTATTGATTGTAGCGTGATGAAAAGTATACTATAACCCGCTCAGGAGTATGAAAAATAATTGTACCAAGTTTCGTTAAAATCCGTCGAGTAGTTTTTGTTTCTATAACGGTTATACAGACAGACAGACAGACAGACAGACAGACAGACAGACAGACAGACAGACAAAAATTTAACTGATTGCATTTTTGGCATGAGTATTGATCCTTAATCACCCCCTGATAGTTATTTTGGAAATATATTTCATGTACAGAATTGACCTCTCTACAGATTTATTATAAGTATAGATATAGATAAAACATACAATTATAAGTTAAGCTTTTGCGAAGATAAAAAAATGATCATGTATTATCCCGAGTTACAACTTCTATCACAAGATTTTTTTTACTAAAAGGTAATTTCTGATAAAAAGGTACCCTTGAGGCACCCTAGTTAGCTGAAAAGGACTCTAGTATTGTGTACGAGTATAATATTACAACAAATATGATGACTAGCAGTAATTATTCCAACAATAAAGATAATAATATACAACGAGCAACAATTTATTGGTAAGAGAAATCGGCGCCGTAGTATCGGATCCGTCGTCGGTCCCTCCAACGTCCGTTATTGGGACTCAGGGCTTACTCTCAGCAGTTTATACGGTACATTCAAATTTATTCCGTATACTATTGTAATAAGGGTGGAGGCCACAGCAATGATAAAGTTGTTAAGTTATACGGAAGCGGCCTAATGACGACATGGACTACAATAGCACGTGTGGCCCCTTGTTATTGGTATCTGACCTGACCGCTACGAGCGATTTGTCTAAATGAGATCCGGACCTCTTCTTCGAAGCTTTGTTATTTTTTTTTTCGTACGTTGCCCGTTGCTTGTAAGCCTTGTGACATATTCGTAGAAACTGCTCCTTTTTTTGATTTTATAGTTTTGTCAGTCTACACTTTTTATTAGATAATTCCCTGAAAATACTATCTTTGTCGGTGCTTAAAATTTCTCCTGATTTATGCATGTCCTAGTTCAAATAGTTTACACACTTTAGACTACATATATCTAAGCATTATTCGCGATTGTTTCCCTTTATGGCCGGAAAGTGTAACTTAAGCGAAGTACCAAAGTTCCTTCAAATAATTTATGCGATTTATCACAGAAGTAAATGATGATGTTGCTACAAAATTAAATGATATATTTATTAAGAACCTCTACGTAACATTTAACTATAGTGAAATAACGCTGTTAAATAGAGAAGTTTAAGGAACGAATGCTTTTGGGCCTAGATTTTGTGGTGGGTTGCATCATGGGAATTTGAGCTTAGAAGTGTAGCAGTTAGGGATTATAATGGGTTTACTGTGAACAGTTATAGGTACGTGGGTCCACCGCAACTACCGTAATCCCGTATACCGGCGATTAATCTTCGTTCCAGCTCTCACGAGGTGGTTTGTTGTGGGTATATTTGTGGGGATGGCTACGATTTGCTGACCATGGGCCCCGTGGGCCGAGTTCGTCATATATTAATCCTTTGTTGGTTTAATCGCCTCTTTTATCGATGCTAGATTAGACGCAACGCGCGACATAAAGCCAAATTGATAACTAATGGACGCAAAACCGACAATCATAACTGAAATAGTGAAATGAAACCACGAGCGTGTCATAATTTGACTTTGATATTTCTAGGTTTATTTCAGGTTGAATGTATTTTTAGTTTGGTTCACTTTTAAGTTACTAGTCGAGAGGTAGTCCAATGTAAATTCAATTCTAGGCTAAATAACTAGTGCTGCCCAAATACAAGACCAAAATGAGACTTAGCCAGTCTTGGTGTTGGTCTTGCGTCAATACACCTGGTCTTGGTCTTGGTGTTGCGCTCCTAGTTTTGGTCTTGGTCTTGCGTAAGAGTCTCGCAAGAGTCTTGCAATTATTATTATTTATTTATTTATTATATAGATAGATGGATTGAATATACTTTATTGTACACCAAAATTTAAACACACCTATTTAACATTATTTTTTAATTCTATGGTTACAATGGCGGAATTATCGCTAAAAGCGATATCTTCCAGATAACCTTTGGATGGACAGAAATTAAAAAAGATAGATTTAGGGCTGTCAGTGTACAACATCATACAAATTACTAATTAAACATAATAATATATAAATATATACTAATACATATCAATTTCATAATTGAGAAAGGAGGGGAAAAAATATAATGAGAGGTAATGCTCCTTCACCATTCTTTAGAACATAGGTAAGTTTGAGAACGGCTCACATTTATGGGTAATGCATTCCACAAACGGACCGCTTGGATAGTGAAAGATTTATCGAAGAAAGAAGTGGAATGCATACGGATACTTAACTCTAAATTTTCCGATGATCTCAAGGACCTTGAATGTGTGTCACAGAGAAACCGAAGCGGTCTTTAAGATAAAAAGGAGTGAAAGAATTTAATAGCAAATTATAAAGTAGAGAAAGTAAATGAACATTCAGGCGAAACCTAATATGAAGCCATTTGAGCTTACTAAGAAATTCAGAAACATGGTCATATTTGTGCCAGTCAAATATAAACCTAATACAGAGATTTTGAAGTCGCTCTAGCTTGTCGAATTGGTCTTGGGTCAAAACAAGATAGCTGGCATCAGCATAGTCCAAGATAGGAAGAAGAAGAGATTGCGCAATTGCAATTTTAATGGTGATGGGAAGAAAATTACGAAGGCGTCTCAGGGAGCCTGCAGAAGCAAACAGTTTACGACTGACTTCCTGCAGTTGCTTCGTCCAAGACAGAGTTTTGTCGATGTATATCCCCAAGTTCTTCACGACGTGACTGAACGGAATGACGGTGTTATTAAAGGAAACTTCCGGAAGTATCGACCAATCGATCTTAGAGATAGTCTGGGAGCTACCAACAACAATCACTTGGGTTTTGGCAGGATTGATTTTCAGTCCGAACTCAGTGCTCCAATCACTAATTCGAGCGAGGTCCTCATTAATTGTTCCAATGTCCATCAGATAAGTCTATGAGGGGTGCTTGCGTATAAATTTGCAAATCATCAGCATACAAGTGGTAGAAGGAAGATATTCGTTGAGTGATAGCATTAATAAAAAGTACGAAAAGTAAAGGAGATAAAACGCCACCCTGTGGCACACCGGTAGAGGTGTCACACTAAGAAGAGAAAGAATCCTCAGTGCAAATACGCTGCCAGCGACCAAACAGGTAACTAAGAAACCAGTCAATTACCAAAGGAGATATGTTAAAAGAGCATAGAATGCCAAGCAAAATGTCGAAGTCAACTGTATTAGAAGCATTGCTAAAGTAAAGTAGTGCGAGTACCGTTAACTTCCCCATCTCCATGCCTGACCTTATGTCATCCGTAACATGAACGAGTGCTGAGGTAGTGCTGTAACCAGGTCGAAAACCAGATTGGAAGGGATTTAAAAGATTATGTTTAGAAAGGAATGCGCTGAGTTGTTGATGGACAAGCTTTTCAAGGACTTTGGATAGAAAAGGGAGAATGGAAATGGGTCGGTAGTCATAGAAAGATGCAGGATGCGATTTCTTTGGTAACGGGATAACTTGAGAGTCTTTCCAAGCTTGTGCAAAGATACTACTAGAAATAGAGAAGTTAAGGATATAAAGATCCATCATCCACCTTCGGAGTACGAGACAAACGGCGAAGCACCATCGTTACATGGTGGACATCCCACCCACACGCACACAACGTATTGGGAATACCTTCATTTTGCGTACGGCTAAGGAGTGGAATACCCTGCCGGAGTCTGTGTTTCCCGATAGCTATAACGTAGGAGTCTTTAAGTCAAAAGTGAATAGGTTACTTTTAGGTAAGCGTGCTCCATCTTCGACCACATCATCACTTACCATCAAGTCAGATGGTGGTCAAACGCGAACCTATTTTCAGTTAATATATATATATAAAGGATGGCCGGCAGAATGTTGTCAAGGATAGAAATGATCATCTTACGACTGACACAGTCACTACCAACAGCGTCGGACGTAATAGACACAATATTCTTTATAACATCACAAGCAGTGAATTGACTTATGACAAAAGGAGAATAATCAGGTACCGGAAGGTTTGAAAGATAATTTAGAGTAGCAGCTTTAGTGGCGCTATCTAATACAGGCGAAGTAGAAAAATGACTATTAAGTAAGTTGAAGTCTAAGTCGCTAGGAATTGTTTCGTGAGACTTTTTTCCGATACCTAATGATTTGAGAATATTCCAGACCTTAGCTGGATCACCATTCTGTACGGAACTGTGGATATATTGGCGATTTGCATTTCTACACACCTTGCTGCAGTGATTTCTGATTGACACATATTTTTCCCTGTAATTGGGTTGAATTTTGAACTTAAACTTGGCAGCTGCTTTCTTATTAATCAAAAGTTTAATTTCATCAGTCAGTCAAGGCGCTGGGAGGTACTTTACTCTGACAGCTCAAACAGGCGCATGCCTATCGTAAATCTGAATAATGGAAGAAGTAAGAAATTCAACCTGCTGGTCGACCGATGACGATTCAACCAGAGGCGCTCAGTCAATATTCATCCCACTAAAATTGCGAAGGAGAAAAGTTTTGGACCTATGCTTGGGAGGATGAATTTTACACGCTGTGAAAATTAGATCATGATAGGAAAAAGCGTCTGCCGAACATTGGCCGTGCTTAGCGACATAATCAAGAGATGAGACAAAAATAAGGTCAAGTAGTGAAGGAACCGAGTTAGGAAAATGGTGAGTCGCATCAAGATTGAGAATAGAGAGATTGGTTGACTCAACAATGTGGAGAAGAAAATTAGAACGGATGTCTTTTTTAAGGAGGCACGTATTAAAGTCACACATTACGATACTATGACTGTAAGAGGGAATTAAAGTTTCTAATATGCGCTCAAAAGAAGAAAAGAAATTTATTCGTAGAGAACAGCTGTAGTAGACTCCAAGGAGAATTTTTGAGTGGTGTAATTCAATTTACACGAAAAGATGATGATGATTCTGAAACTAGAATTGCATGTATATTTTTACATTCAAAACTGGCTAGCATTTCGGGGAAATGAGCCGGAATACCCTGGGCGTTAATGTCGATTACATTAAAGTTCTTGGACACATCGGAAAATAACGAAACCAGAGTTTCGCTTAGGTAAGGAGCACTTTCGAAGCTTTCATCATTGCTATTAAAGAATAAAAAGTATCAGTATCACTGCTGCAGCCAGGAATGAGCCATAAATAAATAAATTGAAAAAATACTTAAAACTAGCAATTAGCACGGTACACTACAAATTTACGTCCACCTACCATTTGTGTATAAAACGAGAGTAAAAATAAAAATAACTTTAAAAAACAATTAAGATTAAGTAGTCCAGGCACATAATATCAAAATAGACACAATTTTATCAAACAAGCAGTAAACACTAGAATTAAACAATATTTGGAGCGTGTAACGGAGCTAAACTAAAAATAATGTTTAAGATATTCAGTCTGTACGTGTGGAACGCAAACAAATGTGACAGATACGACATAATTATAGTAATTGACAGTGGCAGATGACATTAAAATATACAAAAAAATATATGGTACCTACCTACGTAAACAAAATGGGAAACTATTAACTAACAAGTTAGTGAAACAGAAAAGGTGTTAAGAATTAAAAATTATCAAATACTGGAACTACTATTATTTAAAAGCAAACAAAAATTACTAGTGCCTGAACTACAAATACCTGAAGAAAGAAAAATAAAATAACTATAATCACCTGACTACAACACGCTTGAGTTTAGCAGCGACCCACTGTGACCGGAATTAACGATTATCCTATTGCTATTTATTAAACGGTAGTTTAGATCTTAGAACAATGTAACAGAATTTTGAGCTTAAGTTGACATAGGCTTAGTAAAGGCCAACCAAATTAATAAATTTAATAGGAAATTCGTAATATCAACCAACACATCATCTCTGTGTGTTCAAACCTCATGGTCTGAACCCACGACCTCGGCGATCCGTGCCGATGCTCTAACCAACTGAGCTACCTACTGTATCCCACGAAAGTCCATAGGTTTCTTAATGAAAGTTCACATTTAATAAGTTTACATGTGCAAAAACATAGTTAAAACATATAAAACACAAATTAATGACATTAACTTAACTGTATTTGAATATTCGTCACTCATGTCAAATTGTAAACTTATCAGTCTGAGATCAACAAGGATTAGAGTAAAAAACAATTATTACATTAAACTCGAAGCGAAGCTCAATTTGGAATTATTAAAATTGAAGTAAATACTCCTATTTATAAGCACACGCCGAAATACTGATAAAGGACGACATTCTTTGATAAAAATAATGATTCTTTGGAAGATTAATAAAACAGATGCGTTACCAGAAAGGTATAGTGTGCCTACGTAGCAATAAAATGTAAATAATATTCTGTGTATTATGTTCTTCTTTTGATGGAATTAATCTACATTAATTAAATTAAATTTGCCTAGGTACGCTACCTACTGTATTTATGTAGGTACTTAATAACTACTAGAGTACGATAGAAGTTTATAAACCGACAATGCTAATCTCAATTTTTGGATGTGTGTGATTTTAAAACACAAAATGCGCGACGTGACGTCACTCATTTGATTTAATAATCAAATGAGTGACGTCACGTCGCGCATTTTTACACATAAGTATTTACAATATTTCTCATAAAGGAGCGCGGCGCGGCGGCGACGATTGTATGCGACATCAATAGAAACCGCCTGCGCGTGTACTCGTATCTTGACCTTATATTACCGAATAGATGCGAACTTTCTTTGTCTGGTTATAGTATCCAACCCGACTTTGTAGTCGGCAACATCAAAATGTTGCCGACAACAAAGCCGGGCACTATCAAAGTGCTGCGATGGTCAAAACCAGGGATGCACTCTTTTTCTTTTAACACTTTGACAGCCGACCAGTATTTAGCTCGCATTCTCTGGTACGCCAGCCATTTTTGAAGATATTGTAAAAAAAATAAACTTTAAAAAAAAATAACTATAAGTGCTATATGCATGATTTTTTTAAATTTCTTTTATGTGTTATCTATTTTAAAATTTTAATTAAAAACATATTATTATTAATTATTCTTATATTTCAAAATAAACGTTGAATAGGGTGCGAAAATGAAAAAATGAAAAACTCTTACAACAACATAATACTTATTTCAACCTGCATAATCATTCAACAAGATCATTATGTGGTATTTTTTTAAACAAGGGTAATAACAAAGAGGTATATTACAGTCTGGACAGTAATAAAGTGTTTCCTTCCATCCATGTTTGTCAGATTCCTTAATTCCTACGTCAGCAAAAATTTTGCACACTATTGCCATATCTTTACTGGCGCGCCGCATTCAAAAGAAACCCTTCACCACGCCTACACCCTGCACCCCATGTTGACGATTGATACACGTGTGCGTAGCTAAACAAACCCGCTCGATTGGGTTGCACGCCGATCACATACTCATTGCGTGATTTTTAAACAAGTGGTATGAAAGTTGATCACGTACTCATTACGTGATCGGCGTCCTGAGGAAAGAGCGGCATCACGTAATCATTACGTGATCGGCTGTTAAAGTGTTAATTGATATTTTGTACAATGTATGTTTATGTTATTGTTCGTAATGCGCATAAGTCGATATCGTACAAATTATATACACAAGTATTTCACAAGTGTTTCTCCATTTAGTTAATATGTTTTATTATGTAACTGTTATTTGTCCCTAAATAAATAAATAAATAAATTTTATAATGTGCTCTTTAATCCTTTTATTATTATTATTTCCTTTAGTACATTTTATGTACATATTATTTACATTTTTTAATATTCCTATAAAAACAAAAAAAAAACATTAAAAAAATATAAAAAACAGTAGCCCACCGGTATCGGGAACAGGGTCCAAGCTACCGGTGGTCAGGGCTCTTGAGAGAGGAACCTCCTAACAATTCGCGACGTGTCCAGAAGTACTGCTTTCTGAATCAAGCCCTTGATCCCTTGACTATTTCTGTGCTTGACTCCCTATAACTTTTCCCCTTCTTTCTCAATTATACATGTAATTTTTATTAGTATATGATTTTGGTAGTGTATGTATTTTTAACCGACTTCAAAAAAAGGAGGTTTACAATTCGTCTTGAACTTTTTTTTTATGTATGTTACCTCATAACTCGGAGATGGCTGGACCGATTTAGAAAATTCTTTTTTTGTTTGAAAGGGTATACTTTCTAGTTGGTCCCATTGTCGTCACGTTTGGATCTGATGATGGGATCATGGAGAAATCGAGGGAACTCTTCAAATATTATAGGCACACCTATAGCGTTTTGGGTATTTCTTAAGTACCTTGTGCAGTTGCTCTCGAAAAGCACCATTTGAGGAAGTGGAACTGATGATGAAGACCCCAGATGGCCACCGAAACTACTCAATAATAAGTATTTCGTTGATTGCGATTAGATTACTTGAATATGGATGTTAAACACTTTATGCTCGTCGCAATACATACGAGTATGGTGATGTAGAGCTGATGGTGATGTACCAGGAGAACTCAAAAATTAACGGCTCTGCACCGGGAAAAGCAATATTTTGTAAAAGGTGATAAGTAGTTGACATTTTGGCTTTTGTAACTAGATAAATTACAAACCGACCCACTAAAAAGTGTAAAAAAAAAACTTTTTAGCAAAAAATAGAACCGACTTCCATATAAAAACACTACAAAGGCAAAAATAACTTTAATTTCGGAAGGCGGTGTCTTTAGTTTTGTATATATTTTCGTTTTTGACACCGCCTTCCGAAATTAAAGTTATTTTTGCCTTTGTAGTGTTTTTATATGGAAGTCGGTTCTATTTTTTGCTAAAAAGTTTTTTATATTATTATGTTCAATTAATATTATGTTTGTACACTGACAGCCTTTTATCTGTCTCCTTTAAGTTTGTCCATCCAAAGGACGTAAGAGATCGCCGTGTACGATAAGACCACCCATTATACAATAGTTTAAATTTTTTGTATTCATATAAATATTGTAAGGTGTACAATAAAGTATATAATAAATAAATAAATAATACGACACGACAAAAAATAAAAACATTTTGTAATAAATTCCAATTAAAACTGTGAAACAACAATACTGACATATTTAATGCAGACGAGATAAAAGTATCAGTATCTGTATTTAGTTGAATTATTGAGAAAATCAATTGTCATTAATTACTTACGTATGTAGTAACTTTAAGCAGAAGAAGAAGCGTCAGAGCTAACGCATTAACGTTCTCATCGAATAATCCGGTTCTGGACAACGATCCAAACTCGGAGAACACATAAATAGTTCTTTTAAGTGCTGCCTAAGTTTCATTGTTTCTCCCGCATGGTCCGCCCTTCCCCTGTGTTTTTGCAATGTAAGTTTTCTCATTTTAATCATAATAACACAAAAAAAAACGCCGTTTGAACTAACTGCAAGACCCAAGAGTCTCGCAGGCTTAGTCTTGTTCTTGCTTAAATCTTGCAGGGTAAGTCTTGGTCTTGGTCTTGCAAAGAAAGCAAGAACAAGACTGCAAGACCAAGACTCATTTTGGGCAACACTATTAAAATAACAAATCATTTGAAGCTCATAACATAACAAATCACACTCATACGAAAAGTACTCAGAAAAAACGTCAAAAAATACGATAATTACAAGTGTGTGGCTTGAATATTTGAACACAGTTCTCGGAACGTAAACATACACATTAGGTGAGCATTGTTTTTTAGTAATTTGTGGCGTATCGTAGCCTCGTCGTCGTAGGCAAAGCGCGGAGGGCGGGCTTGTGTCACGTGACACCCGCCCGCCTAATGTTTCACTCGCGTTACTGTGACAACTTTCACCTTTTACCAAATTGTATTTTCGTGTTCGGCCGAGTTTTCCTTATAAATACTGTCATTAAGACAGCGACACGGTGACAGGTGCTAATGTTTGTGAAAGTATCGAACCCATTTGTAAATAATGTAAACAATATATGTTATGACTTATGACATTTTACTGACACACCGCGAGATTGAAATTGATTTTTATTTTCTTGTAGAACACAGTTTGACCACCGAAATGATATGGAAATTAAGAACATTCAACAGAAAACATGCAATCCTATTTCTTTCTATAAACAATAAACACGGATTCAGGGAGCGTAAGGCCACCGTTGGTCAAAAACCGGTACAATTTTCAATTTTCGTTATCTGAGGCGTTAAAGTCCGATAAGTAGATTGATAAATTATAATGAAATAAATAATATAGCTCAATCGCATATGCCGAGGGATAAATATTAAACGGTTGTAGGTATGTAACCCTCGAATGATGTTAGATACGACTATAACGACAAGAAGTTCCGCGATTAAATTAGTAAAAGAGGAATTGTGGAGCGGGCAAAACGCTTGTTATCTCCATTCGCGATTTTACAGCTCCAAGAGAACAAAATCTTTGGAGTAATTATTCGAATTCGGAGTTAGGGGGACGCTGAATAAAAAAAGCAACGAGATTTTTACACAAAAATGTTCGACGAGAATTTATGTAATAACATATAGGCCCGATAGCTACGAAATGTCAGTGTTTAAATGTCCAGACAAGAATATAACTCAGTGTTATTTTTTATCAGTGTCGGCGCCGCTGAAAGATGTCATTGAGGTTGTCCGATATCGCAACCGTAAAATATACATCGCTCATGGCGGTAACTTTAAAATGGGTCCTAAAAGACGAGAAGAAGGTACATCCGGGGCGTCATTATGAGGCCCCACGTCATTTGTTTATTAAACATCCTGCGAGGTGGAACAGAATAATGGCACGGTAGACTTTGTCACGGCCGCTTTACCCTGAAATTAAATCGTAATGATGATGCGAACCTCACTCGCCGCCGTTTTCGGCACCCCCGCCCCGGCCCACAGTTATTAAGTCCCGTGTCGTCTTGAGGTCAAAATGAAAAGGTTTTTTTAAAAGCCCACCCAGTATGATAACTGTCATAGTTATGAAAGGAATCGCGTGGAGTGAGTCTACCAAGGTTACATAGAAAATGAAAAAATGCGACGGTTTTTCATACTTTGTAAGCGACACCATTTCGTAACGAAGTGGATATGTATGTACCGGTTTTATTTAGTAATAGAACTTTGACATTTATTTAACGGAGTCTCAAGAGATGTTTCCTGGGGAAATATAAATATACTTGTCTTATTTTAGTGGTTCCTCATTGTTTGTAGTATTAAGTTTATATTTAGAACATTTTTGTGTAGTTCACGTAAGCTTTGACAGGTACAGATAAATATGAAAAAGACTCATTTAAAACTCAAAAAGGGGCCATATACAAAGCTTATAATGACTTCGAAATAGGAAATTGAAATTATCAGCAAACCGTTAAGATTTATTTCGGCTTCTGCGAAAGAATTTTAATTAAAAACTTGTTAGAAATATTCGCAAAGAATATGTAATCTGTTGTTAGACGAATTATTTCATAATTGGTCGTTAATTGTGCCTAAATTAGGGAGTTGGCAAAACTTTTTTATAACTTATAGATGAATATAGACCTATAAGAAAATTACTTGAACTTTTTCGTTATTTTGTTTAATGGTAGATTAATTAATAAATAAGTTTTAAAAATAATATTTTATCAAGAATTTTGGGAAAGCCCTGTTTGTTAATAAAAAATGGCGAGTAAACAAAACCACATTGAAATCTGCATGATTTTGAACTTTTCTAAAACATGAGTTTTTATATTTTCAAGCCCCGGGTTCCGCCTAAAACAACTTCAACGTATTCTGGCCGTATTCAATTAACAAACATGATTAAATTTTTACGCGACTTAAAAACACTTCCCTATAACCTACTTTAGGAAAATTTTGTGCCTACTATTTACTTCCAACAATTTTATTAGCATAAAAAAGTTTAAACCTACCGAATCAAGGTTTAATGAATTTGTATTTTAATGGAAAAATTATGTCCAAAGTATTTAAATACTTTTTATTTTAGTTGGCCTATGTTCTAGAATCTATTGGGGATTAAGATGAATTTAATTAATAAGTATTTCTGTTACTAACACATTATGGATTTTCTGTATCTGAAATAAAGTATATTATTATTATTAATGTCATTAGTAGGTAGGTACGTATTATAGTTATCCGTGTTCGTCTTTAATAAAGACGAACACGGATAACTATAGGATATATATAATAGAGGCGTAAAAAAATAGTATTGCACGATAATTTTATTATGTGTAGAGAAATCATAGTTTAATAATTACGCGAAATCTGTGAACAAGAATGATTTAAAAAAAAACGTACAAAAATAGGTAATTGGAGAATTTTTAACTGTATATTTTTACGAATGCTCCTAGGCAATTTTTTACCATCCTACAAGCTCAATTGAAGACCAACGTCACTCCCAAACAAAACAACTCACGAACCTCCGCGAACACAAAAATAGAATTACGTGCACTCGTCCGCGCCAATTATACTCGCGATGCATGCAAAACGGCTCGAATCAGATTCTGTAGTGCCGACCTGTGTCAGCAAGTTGAAGTACAAACATAAATCTACAACAAGCCCCTCTAGGGAATAAGTGTGGAGTAATTTGCGAGCACACGAGCTTGCTTCGTCGCGAACATTAACTATTAAATTCGTTGCATATTAAACTAGAACCTTAGTGTAATCCAGACCCACCTGAACGTTAGGTTCTCGCGAGGCTCTTCAATGCTTCTTAAGTAACTTATGAGCTTTGGAACTTTACTCGAATCGATATTGAGATGTGGGGCTGTTTGTTGTGGTGGAACAGTCTGCGATATATAGCTTTAGCAATAAATCCACTGCGAATAGATTATGGAATAGCATTAAATTCAAATAATGAAACAAAATTCATTCGAAAACAAGAAACAAATGAGATGAACCACCGACTTCAAGGGTACAAATCTCAGGTGATTCGAAAGTTCTCAAAGAAAGGAGAAGTTATGTCGAAAATGCCCTCTTTGTTTGAGACAGGCAACGGGGCCACTCTGTTCTGGTCGAGAGTACGGAACCCCACTTGACACGCTTCATTTTTACCTTTTCTTTAAATTGAAACTGGAGCGAGGGTGCTCTTTCTATGCTCCGTGTATCAGCCTTCATTATGAATTAACAAGATTTTTCAGAATATTATTTCATATTTAAAATTCCCCTCTGTTAACTGGGCTGCTGCTATGAAATACCTTTAACCAGCCAACACCCTCGTGGTTAATGCTAAAGTTACTGGAAATTACTAAACTGGATTACTCAACACCTGCCAATTGACCAGTGACCGAAAAAATAACAAGATATTTATAATCCTATACCAGTATTGAACTATTCAGAAACCGGTATCAAAATTGAAGCTATTGAGCAAGTTACACGAGGTGTCTATTTTCTACTCTATACAAGTTCCGCGTGGGCCTTGCAATCAAAACCGTTGTAATAGCGTTGTTAAGCATATATCATGATATTTCCCATAAAATTTCCCATGTTGGTGGATATTCTACGCGCTCGAAGAACAACTTTTCCCATCGGGTGCGGTGCACTGCGGCCGTGGCAATGCACTTTCGCTGACCCCTTGGTTCCTCCCACGGCGGCCATCTCTTTCACTCTCCTAACTTTCTTCGTAGTTTGTCTCGCTCGCACGCAGTTGCGCCTGCGCTTCCCGGGTACCGAGGTAATAACATTCTACGACGCAGTACGCCGCCGAGTGGAACGGGTTCTGTCGATGACTTCGACGATTATTTGTATGAAAGACAATGGTCAGCGTGTATGCGTTAAAGAGGCTGCCTTTAGGCGCATACAGGGATATTAAATTGTAGATGTGTAAGTCATTAACGGCGAGAATTAATTATAAGAAATAATAAATTCTTATAATCAAAACTAAGCGTATACGGCCGTTAAAATTTGTGGTAAATTATGTTTCAAACCACTTATGCATGAGTAATATTCGGAAATGTTGAGAAATCATATATGAAAAAGACTATAACAAACTTTTTGTTAAATCTTGATAAATCTCAACAATCTATATATATAAAAGCGAAATACCACTCACTGATGAATCATGAAATCTCAGAAACTACAAGTAGCTCTCAAATTTTGCATGGGGGTTCCTTTTAGTAGGTACGTAGATAATAATAATAATATTCCACAACTTTTTCACACAACGCCATCTAGTCCCAAACTAAGCAGAGCTTGTGGTATGAGTACTAGACAACTGATAAACATACATATATATTTCTAAATACATACATATTATAGATAAATTACACCCAGACAAAGAACAAATGACCGTGCTCATCACACAAACATTTGTCCTAGGTGGGAATCGAACCCACGACCTTGCGCATAGCAGTCAGGGCCACTGACCACTATACCAACGGGCCTGTCAATCTGTCGGGATGCTCGCTAAGATGGGATTTTGAGAAATTCCCATGGGATCGGGATTTACACAGGAAAAACTTCCCACGCGAACGAAGTCGCGAGCAGCTACTAGTATTACATTTAAGCTAAGTAGTTTCAGAATATACGAGCAATTGAGCAGTCGTGGATTCAGTCACCGTAAGTGGAATAACTTTCTTGGTTACGAGAGCGTCTCGACTGTCTTTGTTAACGCCCTATACAGTTACGCTTATCTAGTTGCATTCCAGGTGAATGATCTTCGCACACGATATTCTTAAAGTTTAACTCGCGACACAAGCCGCACAGACGTCAGGCTGCATAGTATTATACAGGTATTTACCGCGCACCTGCATCCGAAGAAGCGTTTAATTTTTCTAAACTTCATAGTTACTACCTCCGTGGAACTGGTACAGTATCACAAACGTGACTCAAGTTACGGATTACGTGGGAGAGCACTGGAATGGACCGAACAGTCTGCGAGAGTTATACTAAGTGTGCAATCGGGCTCCACTGATATTTCGACTTTATCTATCAAAAATTTAGAACGACATTCGTTAGTACCACACTCAGGGGGACGTCGTTCTAGGCTTACGAGCATATCGCCTAGCGTGCCTCTAAACGTTCCAACACAGAAGTGACAGCCGCTGTATTATGACACGTAGGGCTCAGATTTTGGGTGCACATTTGATCGCAAGAGCAGTGCCCGTACAAGAGAATGCGTCTGGCAACATTCCATCGCACAATGAGTAATTTAAAAATTCAAAAACTCGTCGAGGCTCGGCTGCGCGAGGTGAGGCGATCCAACGAGTGCCGCTCTGCAATTGAGACTGTTATCTGCCTGCATGCTGCTACACAACGTACATACATACGAGGGAATAATCCGCGCCGCTGAATAACACGGTTACCTAAATATAAAGCCAGCTATCGAAACGTACACTGCAATCGAATAGAAACGTACGTATCGAAATTGTAACTACAAATAAAACCGAGAGATTCGTTACAATATAAGTTCATCTCTTATTCCGAGAACATTCGGATAGGAGGAGATCAGAGCAGCGCACCGGAAGGGTTTCTTGAATCTAATATCAAATGGAAGTAAAAAAGGAATGAGATAGTTGTACGTGAAACGCGATCTCATTGCTAATTGGTAAACATACGCCGAACAAATTGTGCGCGATCTTCCGAAGCTAGCTCTACTATTTTTAAATGAAATTCTTTCCACTCATATATTCCCAAGCACAATTACATCGTAGTCCAGTTACGTCGGTTTTCGGAATTCCCAAACAGGTTGTAGAATTTGATTGCGATTTAATTATTCAGCTTTCATTCGATGCATATCCTACATGTCGATTGACAGAGGTGTTGTAATATTTCAATCATACATGCTTGTGGCTATATCTTTGTTTGTGTTATGTTACACGGTATTTTGAGCAATGTGCACTTAGCGTTGAGATAATTAATATTGAAGCCCGTTTAAGAGGCTTTAAGTAGAATTTCCGGACAGAAAACTATAATTAAAAGTAACGAATATAGCGTATTTTTTAAATTAATACATAAACATATTTTCCGTATTAAATAAAAGTAATAAGCAATGCTGAAACTTAAAAACTATAAATGATATAATTACAGTTATTAGTAATTACAAACTCGAGGTGTACGAACGAATCTTGAGACTTAACCAGCTCGAAAATGGTTCATCTTTAGCAAGATAAACCTGGACTTAATATTATTTTCAGCAGAGTTTAAAATAGCTTGATTGCGGCAGTTTAATTTGCCAGAGATGGATGTTTGAGTAGGAACTTGAATCTTAGTGGGTGGTTTTTAAGTTTCAATTTAGCGGAACGCTAAAGATGGAGGGTTGGCTGCAGGGAAAATTGGACACTGAATCAGTATGCGAGAGTTTTAAATTCATTGGAGTTACATTTGGACTTTTTCGCCGACGGGTGCACTGGGAACATGTTAGAGTGAGGTGGTAAAAACTCGGCCGTAATTAGTCTTTGGATCCGAACCGTGAACAGATGCGGGGGAGGGCTGAGTGCCCGCAGAGCTCGGAGGGCCGATGCGTCCGACTTTCACTGCTGAATTACATTTTTCGATGGCCACCAGTAATATTTTTGCTATGATTTAGATTTGTTTGCACCGGTGAAACGACGATCCGAGTTTTACTTTGAAACAACGGAGTGGTTTGTTTTGATCTGTGATTTTTCCACTGCTTGTTTTATGAATGAAGTTGCAAAATACGCTACGGGTTTTGTAATATCTTATCTTCTAAGCTGGCAACAACATCTAGTAATTTGGAGTTCGCTGTAGGAAAGTCAATATAGACACGTCATTATACTCGTAGCTGAAGGTATGACTACATTATGCTGAGCCGCAGCTGTGCGCAATGCAGCGCGGTAATCCACACGAATCACTTCTATACATTTTACGAACCTACAGTTATGTAGGTATCGTAATAAAAACCCAACGATGCGCTGCGGCAACGCACGAACTAACGTACGCACAGCTTTAAGTAAGTCTCGGTTTATTTTTACTGATTAAGCTCCATCAATACAAAAAGAAAACATAAACTTTGTAGTAATATTTATGATATTTACTATATTTTTCATGGCCAACGAACTTGCGAAGATATTTTTATAACACTACTATAATTTACTTAATGCTTAAAGAAATGTTGGTTGATCGTATTTGAATGAAACTACTTGTTCCCGCCATATTGAAGCTATTCAGGCATGTGAACTAGAAATTGAATTAAAAGTAAAATATGTTACTTCCGCTGTAAAAAAGCGGCAACTTTTAGCAAAGTACGACTCTCGCTTTGATACTCCTACAAGTATAAAAAAGTCTTGTTGATTAGCTCTTGGAGTTTTTATTTCGACGTATCTTTTACTTTTTTCGTCTTATTACGATTTTGAACAACTTTCGTGGTCCTTCAAGTTTTCCGTATAAAATAATATTAGGGAAACAAATTTGCTAACAAATAGACGATTCATTTAGACATTTCACTTAAATATTCTTGGAATTTGAAAGAAGATTATTCAAAAAAAGTTTGCCGTGAAAAATTTACACGAGACTGACAAATACCCACTAAATAATAATTTATACCCTCCACCATAGACCAAATATTTTACTACCACAACCACATAAAGTTCAGCTACCAAAACATTGCCAATAAAAGCGTGTTCACTTGAAATATTGAAACTATTTTGGATGACAGAATGGGCGTGATTGAGGGAGAGTCAGTGTGAACACGATAACTTTTGAAATGGACTCACCGTGTCGGACGCTGGGAAGCGCCCGTTGCTGCACTCAAGTAGTGAAGATTCACTCACCTGTAAACCAAAGAGAAATATTGTTACTGCAAGTTCTTATAAGTCGATTCCTGGTAAATATTACGTGCAAAACAATTGCCGCGATTCCATGGAATTCTATGGGGTACTATGAATTCAATTGCTCGGAACTTCAAACGGTATGTATGTTTTACTTTGTCTACAAGCGTGGAAATTCTCTTAGTCTTTTGAAGGGTTAGGTTTTCCTAGAAACACATATAAGTGTATGAGAAAACAAGTATCGTAAGACGACCATATCTATACCATCGAAATACTCAAGCCCTGAATCTCTATTGATTAGATACGATATTATTTATTTTTGTGATGTTACTGTGTGGCAAAGTTCATAGGTACGTGTAGAAGAACGGCTCTGCCTCTAGATACTTTTTCAACAGAATTATAAAAACAACACACATTAAACCTGTTGATTTTTTTATTAATTTTGGAGTACATCGTGATCTTTGCAAATAAAATTGTATGTATAAAGTTCAAATTATTTAGCATATAAGGTTAGAGTTTAAGAAATACCAATGCAAGACATTCTCAGACCGTTTTTCGTTACTTTACAATAAACAATTGCAAACTAAAAGCTGTGCGTCCTTTGTACCGCTCTCTGTGTCTTCAGATTCACTGAACTGATTCTAATCGGATGTTTTTCCTGTCTTTTGCTTGTTTTTGCTACTCAAGGGCTTGTCTATAAGCGTCCGGGATTTTATTAGCAATGAACATTCAATTACCCGATTGTATTTATTTAGGTAAGCGTTTATAAATATTGGATTTTTTGGTGTTGTTTTTGTTTAGGCTTCACTTGGTTATTGGAATACTAAGTACTTATCACGGGATAATAATCAATAATTTAGGTGCATCATTTCATCCAAATCTCCTTCATTGTGCGTACGGCTAAGGAGTGGAATTCCCTGCCGAAGACTTTAAGTCTAGAGTGAATAGGTTACTTATAGGTAAGCGTGCTCCATCTTCGACAACATCATCACTTACCATCAGGTGAGATGGTGGTCAAACGCGAAACTATTTTCAATAAAAAAAGCTGTTCAAGCGTTATTGAGTAACATTCATAAGAACACATACTATCAGATATCATCATCATCAGGCATTTTCTGGGCTCGCTCGTTCGATCGTAGACCCCATCTTATACTTACCATCAGGTGTGATCGAGGTCAAGGGCTCCTTCATAATACAAAAATAATAAATAAAAACTTTAAAAAAAATTACTATCCTTTTTTATTATAGAATGCTACATGAAAAGCCCATAAATGTTCTTACTTGTAAAGATATTTATGTCGACTTCAGTGCACTCAAAAATTGTAATCTGCCTGAACCTTTGCTGTCTCATTAGTCTAATGGTCGCGGATTGGAAAAGTGTTGAGCGGATTTTCTGACAAGAAATTCTCTGTAGTTAGAAATTTAACTAGGCACCGATATAATAACGGTCTTGCTGTTGCTATGATCATAGTACTGAACTGTATACAGCACCTGGTATACAATATTATGGAATGTTTCATTATTTCAAGGATGTTTGAGAGAAATCGATAATTTATTTATTTATTTACACGTTATGCACATAGGTACAAAGGCGGACTTAATGCCGTAGGCATTCTCTACCAGTCAACCATGAGTGGTGAAGAGATAGTGTGGGCGGTGCAATAGGTATGTGAAAAATAAAATGGGAAAAAATATGTATATACTTAATAATATTAATAACACAAAAACCCTAGTATCATAAAAAAAGAAACCTACATAAATAATATATATGAATAAATACTTATACTAAATAAATACATACAATTATATATATACACAAGAAGCTTATATACTTTAGAAAATAGATGCGCAATTTCTTTTTAAATGCATAAAGACTGTCAGCCGTCCTGATCTCGAGAGGAAGTGCATTCCAGAGGAGAATCGACTGGATATGAAAAGAAGAATGAACAAAGTCAGAAGTATGAGTATTTTATCAATTACATCAAATGCTGTTGGTAGTGACTGTGTTAGTCGCAAGATGATACTCCCTATACTTGACGAAATCCTTCCTGTCATTTGTCATATCCTAAATTATTCCTTATCCTCTGGTGTCTTTCCATCTCTATGGAAAGAAGCTCAAATAACCCCTCTTCCAAAAAAAAGGAATCCTGTTTCTTTTTCTGAATTCCGTCCTATCTCCATTTTACCGTTCCTCTCCAAAGTCCTAGAACGCCTTATCCATAGCCAGCTTAGTGCTTTCCTCTGTAGAAACAGACTCCTTAATTTTTACCAATCCGGGTTTCGTCCAGGGCATAGCACTACCACAGCTCTTGTTAACATTACTGACGATATAAGATCAGGAATGGACTGTGGTAAACTGACAGTCCTTTCCTTACTTGATTTCAGTAACGCTTTTAACACTGTTGATTTTGATGTCTTGCTCGGGATACTGTGCTCTCTTAACATATCTCCAATAGCTATTGATTGGTTTCGTAGTTACCTGTGTGGCCGCCGACAACGTATTTGCATTGAAGGTTCATTGTCTTCATGGTGCAATACTACTGCTGGCGTACCGCAGGGGGGCGTTCTCTGCTGGCGTTCTTTTCGCCATATTTATTAATTCAATTTCTAATGAACTTCTCTCATCCTACCACCTTTATGCTGATGATCTGCAAATTTATTCACAAGCTCCCGTTGAGGAATTGTCTGAGGCGGTGAAGATAGTGAATAAAGACTTAGCGCGTATTTCTGACTGGAGTTTGGATCATGGTTTGAGGGTTAATCCTACGAAGACTCAAGTCATTATTGTTGGCAGCCCTAGGCTACGTTCCAAAATTGACTGGACGACACTTCCCCAAATCGTTTTTGATGGAGCTGTTATACCTTACTGTGACTCAGTAAGAGACCTTGGTATTTATATTGATAAGGATTTGTCTTGGGGTCCCCAGTTGCAGGAAGTGAGCCGCAAACTGTTTGCCTCTGTGGGTTCTTTACGCAGATTGCGCAATTTCCTGCCGACTGCCACTAAAACTGCGCTTGCCCAATCTCTTCTTCTCCCTATCCTCGACTATGCTGATGCAAGTTATCCAGATCTCACTGAAGTGCAGTTAGATAAGCTTGAGCGACTCCAAAATTTTTGTATCAGATTCATATTTGGTTTGCGCAAGTATGATCATGTTTCTGAGTTTCGCATTAAACTCAAGTGGCTGCCTATCCGCCTTCGCCGGAATACACATATTTTATCATTACTCTACAGTATTCTTTTCAATCCAACGACTCCCTTTTATCTCAAAGAACGATTTAAGTTCCTTCGTGACACACATGGTAGAGATTTGAGATCATCGGAAAATTTGAGACTTTTGATGCCTACACATTCCACTAGATTTTACGACCATTCTTTTACGGTGCAGGCTATTCGGTTGTGGAATGCATTGCCGGTGTCAGTAAGACAAGCACAGTCACTCGCTGCTTTTAAAAGCTCGGTTGCCAATCATTTTCTTTCAAATTTATGATTATTTCTTTGTTTTTCTCCACACGATGATAAAGAACACATTACATTTATATATTTTATATAATTATGTATTGTATATATATATATATATATATATATATTTATATATTTCAATTAGTTTTTTTTCCGTTATGAGTATTTGTAGTACACTAATTTAGCCCTCCCCAATTTCAATTAAAGCTTTTAAAGTCCTTCCAAAGGTTGTCTGGAAGATATCGCTCTCAGCGATAAGACCGCCATTGTAACCAAAGTTATAGAAATAAGGTTATGTAAGTGTGTTCCAATTTTTGGTGTACAATAAAGTATATTCTATCTATCTATCTATCTATGAGGACAGAGTATGAGAAGATTGTTGGATGAATTGGCACTTCCATTCAACTTGTTACTGTTGAATGTAATCATTCTCTATTAATTATAAAGAATGATTACAAACTCGTAAATATTCCCACCACAAATTGCATACAAATGAATAAATCCTCGTATATTAAATGCATTGTTTATAAAGCCGGTTATGGCGTAATGTTGTTCTATTCCGATTCATAGGGGTGGTCTACAATCCCCGCTTAACTTCATTATGAAAGCGAATTGGTAAACGTTCCCATTGTTGACCACGGCCCGGGGTTTAAGGGTGGTTAGTCATGCAAATAGACGTCAACTAGAAACAAGCTCTTGGGGATTCGGCGAATGCGTTCTTGATGTTTCAGTCTGCGTCGGAAAGACGTCCGAGGAGTTGAATCAGTTGCTTGAGAAGTGTATGTTATTTAGAGGATCGTTGGCTTAAGATAAAGTGGTTAGGAAGGATTTTGCGTGGTTGGATGCGGTTACGGAGATTTGCATTTGATTTCTGTAGGGTCGATAGTGGTTTGGGGAATCTCACGCTACTATAATCTTATGTTGTTATTGAGTCAAACGATAGAAAAATTACCAAAATAATAATGTGTAAGTTGCCTAGTACCCCTATGAGGAATTTATTTGTAGGCATCTAAAGTTAAGTTCTAGATATATTCAGATCCATGAATTAATATCATATTCATTCATCGTTCTATCAGTTCTGTAACATGTCCATTCCTAAATTCTGTTTAAACAATTCAATTAAATGATATTTTACAGATTTTAGCTATGTAGAAACCGAACATAAACAATTGTTCTCAGTAACATAATACCAATCATTTCCCATTTGCCGTTCAATTTGGGTACACGTATTAGTTTGTCATTTAACTAACCCGAATCTGAACAGCTATTGTACCGAAAACTGAAAGTCGATGAAACGAGGGACCAGTTTAAAGGCCAAAATGATTTTCCGCTAATAAACGTTTAGCGCACAAAGGACGGTAATGGAGAATGGATTATAGATCTCTGTTATTAATGCTGCTCCAATGTAGTCGAGCATAGAAACTCGATAGTACGAATAATGGTGACGCGACAAACGACCACCGCCGGAATTGTTTCGCTACACTATTGAACAGACCCATTATTGACGAATTAACTAGTACGATAACACACTTTGATGGAACATTCGCGATTGTGTCCCGGAATTAAGCTCGATCAAAATGGGCAATCACAAATATGTTCTAACAAGAACCTATTTAATAAAGGATTATTTCTAAATCGCTTAATAATGGACGATGAAAAACAAAGAAAATCTATGTGTTGAATTCTGCTGTTTTTTTTTCGAATACAGACAATGGAAGGAAATTAGGAATATCGGTCGTATATACAACGTGTAATTTAAAGGGTATATACATACCAAGTGCACGGCTTCATTGGATGATAATAAACGATATGGCAAGGGTTTTCTAATCCTATGTGTACATGTGTGGAGCATATTAGAAATTTCAATACATTGATACCAGATACCGAATTTTTCAAATTAAGAAGAAGAGAATTATCGTTTTATTGGCAAGTGACGTGGAAAGTGATGACCCTCATAGTGCTGTGACACGTTTGTTATTACTGGTATTCAAGAAACATATGAAACCAATAATTTGTGGTCAATTCTGTGAGTCACTTATTTTGAGCTGAAACTTTCCATAGAGACTCCACACCAGATGTTGTCTTCAGTCCTTTTGGATAGATATGGGGTTTCCGTTACACGTTGTATATATCCGACACACTCCCTGTATCATGAACACATTCCTCGAATCTCTTTTATAAATTCCCTGTTAAGTTGAACATGCATGATTGGAAATATTGGTGCAGCTTTAATAAACTTTTTAAACGCGTTGATGATGTTTGGTACATTATTGATTGAAATATTTGCGTGGAACACGCTTTCATTCCATGTTTTATTATTCCCTTGACAACGTATTAAAACATGTTCTGATTGGTTGGACATTACAGACAAACAAATATGATACAAATACGTGATATTAACATTTATAATATATCCGACAATTATTGTTAAAACAGAATTTCTATTTTGAAAAACAATACTAAACTTTTTCAGAACATACCGAATGATGAGTTTCACAATAAACAGATTGGATTTCTTTCAAAAACCTAACTTTTTGTGAAGTGATTCAGGCAAAACTAGTTTATTGATAACATAAATCGGATAAGTATCAGTACTCAATCGTAACTGAGGCAGTAACCACATTGATATATATTGACTAAAGACGTACCTCTCAACACTACCAAATTACCTTTTTTAAATTGGGTTATTATAAAAGTCAAGCCTTTTTGGAAAAAAAAATACGGCCTATTCATTGGGTACTTAGGCTCTGCAAAACCCTATTCAATGATGTGAGGAATTGCGAGTTAACTGAAACTTTAAAAGTAGGCAATTCAAAACGGTGAACATAAAAATAAACGCCCACTCTAAAAAACAATATCAATTATAATATCTACCTAGTTACAGTCAATGCAACATATTCACTACGCTTTATAGCGTTGTGACTACATTTGCAAAGTAAAACAATTAAGATGGCCGACGTATAAACTAAAGATAGTAAATTTAAACTAACTAAAAACAGCATAGCAAGTGCCGTCTTCGTCAATCAAAAATATCTTAACATAGCAGAAACTTCTGAAGCTCCAAAACATTGCCACGAAATTCACAAAGAACGTCAGACTCCTAAGAAAATCCTCCATTTTGGAGTAGTGACGTGAACAAGTGAACATCAGCGATGCTCGGGGCTGATCACAAGTTAATGCAGTTGAACTTGTTGCACCGTCATGTCTTAAACTTAACGGTGCCTTAACTAATTACACCGACCGACCCATGTTTGCTTTGTAAATGTAAGATGAAGTTTCTCAATTTCATTATAGGTGTGTTCTGAGGTAATGCTAGAAAAATACTGTTTTGTATGGAGAATTTTATATGTGTTTTCATGTGCTGTGTACTCAAGATAATCTCTGTCCATCAAAACTATGGCAACTAAGCTTTATTGGCGCCCAACTGAGATTCTAGAATGCCATTCTATATCAGATTGAGATTATAGAAACGACAAAATGTAAGGATTTGATTAAGTGACATTTTTTCTGTTATTGTTTATAAGGCTTACGTTTGACCACCATCTCACCCGATGGTAAGCGATGATGTGGTCGAAGTTGAAGCACGCTTACGCAGACGATTGTCAATGTTTGACATCTTTAACGTTTAGACAATCGCGTTCGAAACATTGGCACGGATATAATGTCACTTTTGAGTAGACTTTTTGGGAATAGTAAGACAAACTTAAGTTAAAGTAATTTTATACAAAAACAAAACAATAGATATAAACATATAAAACAAAATAATACGAAAGCGATATAATTAAGAAGTATAGCCCATGACAAACAAGCCCAGTTATAAACACTATCTTGTTACACAATTTCCTACTAAACACAATATTTATATTTAACACAGTTTAATTTCATCACATAACGAATTTACTCGGTCTCCAACTTCCGTTGCGAAATGCTAAAATAATTCCAATGCAAACAAATGCGAACAAAACAGCTGAATAGCGAAACCGTAAAATAGTCTCAGAGTGACCTTGTTTTCAGTTCATTACCAGTCTACGTCGACTTACGTCATGCAATGTTCAAAACTTAATAAACTTTAAACAATACCCGGGAAGATGCGTTGTCAGAAGTTCTAAAACTTGGAGTGAAACAGGCAACCGACGGAGCTACGCCCCTATTAAGATACACAATGTGTCTAATGTTTGATAACATACCTTCTCAATATGCGTAAGTGTAACGCTACCTTATAGCGGAGTAACTCACACAGAAACCGCAACCGAAAGCTTTTGTCGCACAATAATTTGACCGAGAAAGATACCTTACGTGAAGGTATGTCCCGAATAGTTTTCCAACAAAGAGAAGCTTTCAATTTCATTAAATACAACAACAAAAGATCAGAAGTAATCACAGAACTGCTTCGAATTAGTTTTCACAATTTCAAAGGGAGCATTCCAAGGTTAGACAAATGTTGGAGGTTCAGAGTGGAGGCTCCTCGGCAAGCCTGTCACCAAGCCTCCTCTCCTTTGATCACGGAATACTTTCTGACTTCTGTCTCCAATTTATAAAACTTGGCTTTGTCCGTGCGAGTTGTTTGACCACTTCTTTCTTTGTTTCAATGGGAGTAGGCATTCATTTGAAACGGTAAATTAGGAAACATTTTGATTGGCGAGTCACACGACATCGATAAACTTTTGGGTCTTGTTTAGGCGCAGACCTTTTAAAGAAATTACACGTTTCACGCTTCTTCCTTCTGCTTCAAACGGTTTTATTCATTTTATAACTCGTTCTAAACGAATATAAGTACAAAATGTATTTAAGCCCCTTAATTTATCCGTAAG
This sequence comes from Tholera decimalis, assembly GCA_943138885.2. Taxonomy (NCBI): domain Eukaryota; kingdom Metazoa; phylum Arthropoda; class Insecta; order Lepidoptera; family Noctuidae; genus Tholera; species Tholera decimalis. The sequence continues at coordinate 17,969,892 of OW964552.2, read as the reverse complement.
ACTACACTGCATTATTTTCTCCCCATATAATGTGAAACATTTTTTAAATTGGGCCATAAAGCGAAGCCTTACCGAGCCAGCCTGGGCAGGTAGCAGGAAATTTAATAAAGTAACGTCTATTTTATCATGAATTATTCTGGAAAGTATGTTTTGTTTTTAAATTAATTCAAAATGTCTCAGGAAGGAATGTGGAATAGCGACACCCGGAGCTATGCTGTAGGTAATTTGAACACGGACATACACTAGTAAGGAAATGAATCCCGAAATAACTAAGTAAGGAACGTAAAGTTACAACGCTATGGGCAGTTCGGTGTACGCCACACGTGTTCAACGCAATGCGTATGACGCGACTAGTAAATAAACAAGCAGGAAATATTACAATTTCTAAAATAACGTTCTGCCGGTTATTCTTTGATTTTATATTTAGCAGCAAAATAGCTTTAGTTTAATAGCTTACGCGATGTTAAACGCTTCTTTGATAACCGTTATAAAAAGAATATGCAAGTTGAACAAGATTAAAAATAAATACCTACATCTAATAAATAAATGCATTTTTTTTTTTATTGATAATATGTTCGCGTTTGACCACCATCTCACCTGATGGTAAGTGATGATGTGGTCGAAGATGGAGACGGCTTACCTAAAAGTAACCTATTCACTCTTGATTTAAAGACCCCTAGGTTATAGCTATCGGGAAACACAGACTCCGGCAGGGAATTCCACTCCTTAGCCGTACGCACAATGAAAGCATTCCCAAAACGTTTAGTGCGTATGGGTGGGATGTCCACCATGTAACGATGGTGCATCGCCGTTTGTCTTGTAGTCCGATGATGGAACGGACTTGGCGGAATTAGATTGTGTAATTCTATCGCACACTCTCCGAAATGTAACCGATAGAAAACCGATAGACTTGTAACTCGTCGTAGTAGTTTTATTGGTTTTTGAGTATTTATCTTCATTAATCTTTTATACGCCGGTGCAGTTCTGCGACTGTACCGTAATCTCATCTATTCATAGCACGTCGACTGTTTATTAACATATCGACCATAAAGCGGACAGACGCGAATCTGTGTCGATTTTTTCCGACTTTCCGGTGCAGACGGCTATTCACCGAGCCTTTTTGCTATCGCTTCACTGCCAGCCTATTTTTGCTAAAAAAAGGATCAATGATGTTTTCACAGGAAAATAGATGAACAGAATTAGGTGCATGCTATTCGAGGATCCCTTTTATAGAATTCTAAAGGCATGGAGTAATTAACGTTATTCCTTTACTTGTGCAGGTATTTAGAATGCCTAAACTTACCAAAAAATATATGTGAAATCGATATGAATCAGTCAAATAATTTCGAGGTACTGATCGAACAACAGACGGGACTAAACATGAGTAAGGTAAAACACGTATGTACGTCATCATCCGCCTTACCATTCCCGACTATGTTGGGGATGGGCTGACTGACTGATGATTTTACATGGAGTGGCTGCCAATGTAACCTCCACAATGCAGTAACTGGACCTTAATACAGCATGTTAACTAACAGAGGGCGTTCCCGTTAACCCGCAATAGTATAGCATCCATACATGCAAAAAAAAAGTATTACCATTCGAAAACAAAATGTTTTTTTTTTTTTTTTTATATTAAAAATATTCACTAAAAATGTTAAATTGATTCGTAAAAGAAACACTCTGTACACGCGTACTTGAAGGACGGCAACGTCGCAATTTATTTATGAACGACGGGCCGCGTGTACGGCGATCTAATTGATGTGCTTATACTATTGCGGGTTAACGGGAACGCCCTCTGTTAGTTAACATACTGTATTAAGGTCAACGTATCAACCTCAGAAAGTGTTGATTAACCTTAAATCTGACTAGTACGATTGTTATTATTTTGGCCATCAGTTATTTCTCCACGTTAAACAGCACGTAATATAAGTAAATAATACACAATAAATAAACGCAAAAGAGTTAAAATATGACAACGAATCGATAGGAATGAATAACATTGCCATATGATTTCAATGTTTGTGTTCGCGTCTGTTTGTTTAGCATACGAAGGAATGAGACGCCGACCGGCGGATCCGAGCATCCAAGCATCCGAGCCACGTATCGAGTCTAGCCTCGCAAACACAAGAAAATGAAAATAAATAAAAATCTCACTTACATCGTTTTGCGACAACGAAAAATGAATCTGTCTAAACGCAAAAGGGGACAAAAGATTAATTGAAAATCGATATAGGGACATACCTTTGCGAATCTATCAAAATACATTCACTTTCAAACGATAAGGTCGGTCTGAATTATTCTGTCAGTCATGATTAATGCGGACCTATGACATGCTTTATTGACTCTTCCGCCATAAAGCTAACGATGCAAATAAAACAAAATCCCGTATCATTGAAAGGAAATACCTGCGCTCAAGTAATTAAATGAAAATTAGATGATTTATAGCAGCCATTAACTCAGCCACACTGTTTAAATATTGTAGATTTTTTCAACTGATTGCATAGCAATCCGAGTCATTTTAATATAGAATTATTTTTATTCATCTAAGTGTGGAATAGAAACTTACTAGATGAAAATAGAGAGATAAACCGTATGATACTGCAGTAATTGCGGGGTGCACTGAAGTGTACTTATAATAAAATTGCTCTCGAGATCTAAAGAAATTGTTTATACGATGATTAAAACAAATCTAATTTACCTTTGAATGTCTAGTAGGTATCAATTTCCAAAAACCTAAATACAGTTTATAACGTACAAACAAAGAGAGTACGTCGTATCAATTAGCTCAATTTCACCCTTTTTTATACAAATTCAGAACCATTAACAGCACTGGTTTATTTGAAAACCATTAGTGACCCAAATGGATACGGTTCGAATCATCGATAAAATGAAAGGCTGTCCTTTCACAAAAGCTTCACGATACGGTTCCAATGTGAATTCGAATAATTAAATTACCTTTTTAAAAGAAAATAAAGGCCAATGCACGATTATTTTACCAGGAAAAAGAAATCATGAAAAAATTAAAAATATAACGTTTTAATTCGTGTCACTGATCCCATTGAATGGGAAGGATTTATGAATAGGCTCGTTTTTTTTTTAAATTACATCTAATCCGATACAAAACCGTGCAGAAGAACACAATCAACGTTGGGTGCGCAACACTAAATCAAAACAAACTTCAGGCTGGATCCCTTTTACAAACTTTCTAAATAACGGCGAACAATCTTTTTCATTAAAAATCTCCATGAGCCCGATTATTAGGGGAGTAAAACGCCTCCGGTGAGCCGGACCGGAGTTTGGGAGTATTCGCAAGATTTTCGCGAGGTCAAACTTGGGAATGTTAACAGATAATTACGGGTAAGTTTTAGCTAGCACGAGACATTTAACAGATGCTTTATTCGGGAGCGCGCGGCCGCGAGCGCACGATGAATGCTAATGAGACGGCTACGCGCCGGAATCCGGCACCTACGACGATCGCAATAAGCGTCGGATTGCCGTGCTGCCCTGCCCAATCCCGGCTTCCCGAGCCGCCCGTTAACACATTTGGACTCGTGTCTAAGGTTAATTAGATTAGTATCCAACAATGCTACGCAGATGTTATATAAAAACAGATTTAGGGTACATCACGCGGTTTATTTCGCAATGAAAATTAATTATGTAACTTTGGTTGATTTATTAACACTTTTCTTTTTTCTTTTGCACATTAAAAGACAATAAATAAGTGTTACTCATAATTAAGAATTTCAAATATGATAATATTTATGTGAGCACAGCATCTTGCTCGGAGTAACTCTGAGACACCAGCAATTTACATGAGTTGTGACAGTCATACATCCTTCCGTGCGTTACGGGCCAATTAATCTAACACGGAAACGGATATATGAGCAAGGCGCAAATGGTTTCATCACACATATAATTTACAGTCTGTATATATCATGCATAGTGCTTGTAGGTTCGTTTGTGTGCGTAAGAGAAAGGCGACGACGTAATTTTCAAGACGAGTGCTGTTTTGTAAGTCAAGTTTACAGGACATCGATTTATAATCGTGATAGTCGTCTGAAGAATATCTCTCAAAAACAACAATTTAAATATACCTAGTAAATTTTATAATTCATTCACTTCAAGTGCTCGCGGCTCGGTCTGTTTTTGTAGCAGTATTTTTATAGCACAGCAACCCAAACACATCTTCCCTCTAGACCACATCACAGCCAAAACCCATCAGTTACCAAGCAAAAAAAGAACATCCAAACATGCCAATATATTTATTTAGTAAAGAAATCCCACATGACATAAATTCTCAAAAATCCTCCCGTTTCCTTTATCAACCCTTCAGACAAAATACAATATCTGGCAACACCTTAAGGTAAGCGCAATCTGTGTAAAAGCTAATTAATGCCAAGCAGGAAACGGAAGGGCAACGGGTCGCGTCATTAGATGCATTATGCAACGCGCGACGCATGCGCCGAGCATTACAATGTTGTGTGTGACTGTGATGTCATGGGCGAAATGTGGCGGTGCCTTTGTTTTTCTTGAGAAATTAATTTAAATGTGGCCGTAAATAATTCTGTAGGTGCCAGCTGATTTAATTCCTTTTGCACATAATTTTTAGCAAAGAAATAGATATTATTTGTCAAGTAGAGATTACGTAAATTAAGGAATGACAGCTCTAGTCGAAAATTTCATACATAAATTACAAACCGACCCAATAAAAAGCGTGAAAAAAAATTTTTTAGCAAAAAATAGAACCGACTTCCATATCAAAACACTACAAAGGCAAAAATAACTTTAATTTCGGAAGGCGGTGTAAAAACGAAAATATATACAAAACTAAAGACACCGCCTTCCGAAATTAAAGTTATTTTTGCCTTTGTAGTGTTTTGATATGGAAGTCGGTTCTATTTTTTGCTAAAAATTTTTTTTTCACGCTTTTTATTGGGTCGGTTTGTAATTTATCTAATTACAAATGCCATAATGTCAACAACTTATGACCTTTTACAAAATATTGCTTTTCCCGATGCATAGCCGTTAATTTTTGAGGAGTTCTCCTGGTACTAGACCATCAACTCTACATCACCATATGTATTGTGATGAGCATAAAGTGTTTAACATCCGTACTCAAGTAATCGAATCGCAATCCACGAAATACTTATTATTGAGGAGTTTCAGTGGCCATCTGTGGTCTTCATCATCAGTTCCACTTCCCCAAATGGTACTTTTCGGAAGCAACTGCTCAAGGTACTATAAGAAATACCCAAAACGCTATAGGTGTGCCTATAATATTTGAAGAGTTCCCTCGATTTCTCCAGGATCCCATCATCAGATCCTGATTTCGTAACAATGGGACCAACTAGAAACTATACCCATTCAAACGCAAAAAGAATTTTTCAAATCGGTTCAGCCGTCTCCGAGATATGAGGTAACATACATAAAAAAAAAAAAAAAAAAAAAAAAAAAAAAAAAAAAAAAGTTCAAGACGAATTGTAAACCTCCTTTTTTTGAAGTCGGTTAAAAAGACATTCTATTCTAAAAATAACCTGGAATATACTATAATAAAACTCACTCAACACGAATATATTTTTGGCCTAGTTATTCCAATTTTCTTCTTTTAGTTTCGATACGTAACAAAAATACGGACATCATTTTTCCAAACTGATAACAACTCCCAAGTAGGTACTCATAGAGCATACGTGTAGTAATTTAGCAGTATTTAAATAGTCACTTTCAAAAATAAATTGCTCAGCAGACGTTAGTGCAGTGATTTACTATGATAGCTATCGGCGAGTGAGAGAAACCAGGCGGTCTGAACCAGCGTGCGTTTGAACGCGCCCGCATTTTATATTGTACTTTAACAAGCGGGAAGAACATTTTAGTGGTAAAATTAAATTTCGTTTACATGTCTGTCTTTTGGTGTATTTCAGATCTGATGTATCTTGTTGTTTTCTGTAAGATTGGACGGATTCGGTGGAAGATATTTAATGTGTTAATTTAGGAAAGTTTTGCAAACCCGGCTTTTTTTAAATCCTGAATATAAGCAGTTACATAAGACTTACAGAAACCAAAAAAACAATAAAACTAAAACCAAAATCACAGCCTCATTCTTCCACCCAAATTTAGAGACCAATTTATCAAGCCGTGACTTATTCAATTAAGAATGATTTTCGAAGTTTTTTTTTTTCTTTTACAAAACAAGAAAAACAAATCGTCAAACATAAAAAAAATACGACACAGAAGAAAACATTCGTATCCTCCCCTTATAAGTAGCACGATCCAGTGGAAATGTGTAACCTAATGGTGCATCACTACACTCATTAAGCCCTACATTATTGCTGAATGCTTCTCCGAGTGGCACATACATACATTTCGTATCCGGTGCTCTCCGGGCTAAGGCTTGGAGCAGATTCGAGATAGTGTCTTTCTATTTATTGAAGTTTTTGCATTCCACTTAAACTTCAAAACTTTTTTAGACAGAAACAAAACATAAACTATTTCCTTTTGATCTTAAGAAGTAGACCTATGTAGTTATTTTCCACAATTGATAGCAACGTGTATTTTTAAGGCATTAAATAGCTTTTTGGGTAGTATCTTATATTAATAGGAATTGTATCTACCGATTTAAGTACAGGTACATAGGGTGTTATGTTCTACATTTAATACACAATAAACTAAGTTTCAGAAATAACTTATGGATCAATATTGGGTTTTGTCAAATACTCGACTATGACATAACACCTGCCGCGGTTACCCCCTAAAAATCGTTGGCATTACAATTATACCTATTATAAATTCGTTATGACCTGTGCATTAGTGCCGAATAAAGTCACGCACATAAAACCATGTCCATACTTTTCCGAAAAACCTTTATCCACAAATGATGCCCACTTAAAACCGCCCAGACTTACAGTAAACCTTGAAATTATGAGAAAAGGGGTGATATTTCCACTAAGTTATTCAGCTAATGTTCATGATAAATGACCGCCCTAATTGTTGAAAACACTTCGTACGATTAGTTCCCGATCCTTATCGATAAATCTTGAATATTTTATGTAAGTTGGATAAATAAGTAGGTACCTATTATAGCTATTTTGCTTTTAAATGTAAACTTGTCCGGAAAAGAAAAAGCAAGGTAAAATCCTGAGATTTTTGAAGAAATCTTCTTCTAAGAATGTAACGTACTATTTAACTAGGTAATTTATTATTGAATATAACAGTAGGTTTTGAGGAATATAATAACAAGCTCAATACTTTTCCGTCTCATTAATTTTATATCTTTACAAATACTGAATAGATAGTGGTTTAGACGTTTTCCTTGAAAAAAATTGGTATTGATGTGTAGCATAATGCAATTAATTTGAAGTCAATAATCTGATGCCGTTTTCAGAACATTTCATACTCTTGGCTTAACTCTCTTTACCACAGGGGAATTTAAACTGCGCCTACATTTTTAAGATTCAATCCCACACCTATTCACGCACGGCTTCACTGCAGAATGCAATTTACAATAAATTATGTAGATATTAATAAGCTTTAGGTTAAGGGTTGGAAATAATGGGTGGCCCATTCATCGTCCGATAAATTGCTATGGAGACATACTGTAGTCAGATTACGTGCTTCAATATCCGGCACAAGCCGAGGAACGGGCTCAGGTTTCTACAAACGTATGTTTTTTTTTAATGCATTTTGAAATGGGAATGCGTAGATAAAAGGAAGCGTTGATGTGTTTTTGTTTATGTTTTCGGACAGTTCGAAATGGATGATCGATTTTTATACTTTGCTTTTTCGAATTCGTATTCTAGAAGCAAAAGTTGATACTTTTTTATATTTTGAAATGTGTTCGGTCTTTAGTTATTTGTTGATATTCAAGTCGTGAAGTCTTCCAAACGCTTTCCAATGACCGCTATACCGCTCTAAATTTCTTCCACACAGGAAGTCTAAAACGTGTAGAAAAATTCGAGTGTTTCCATTCAATTGGCGGGTGATCGCTCGACCGTTGGCTATTGATACGTGAAAAAAATTTCAAACGCATTTCATGCGGTTATGGGCATTTCCTCCAACGTAACAAACACACATCCCCACAAGGAAATAGACGTGTTATACGAATGTGACTGCAGAAAATAATATATATCGAGAATGGTTTTTTTCCTTATGAAGCCAATACGGTTTGGAATTATCTGTTAGTAATATTGATCCCGATTTTTTGCAATGTGTAAGGTACGGATTTTTATCTATTTCGTAAGCTAGAATTGTTAAGATTAAGTAATACATCGTAGTATTGGCATAGCTTTAGCGATTCATTAAAAAACCGCTAACAGATTGTAGCAACTCTTTTTAGAAGACTTAATACTGTTCGTTTATTATTTCACTTTATTACCTGCATTGCGTTATTACCTAGTATCAGTGGACTTTATTAAAATAAAACATCCAAAGTTACATAAAACACAAACAAGTCTAAGAAAAATATACGATAATCTATTACACAATAAAGTATAGGTAGGTACTGCGATCTAACGGGCTTCTTGAAAAGGAAATATTTGTTGAGATAATACAATCTCCTTTGCACGGCAAATACCACCCGATCATTAACTACGACTATTTACATGGCCGTTTAAATATTAATGATCAAGAACTGATTACCTCTCACAACTCTGTCTATAGTTTTAAACTAATTTAAGATAAAAACTTTTCTCCGTCAACGTTTGAGTGTTAAGATAAGTCATTAAAATTTTGCTTGAAACTAGACGCCTAAATACATCTTTCCAAGTTAGACAGATCTTGAACCAACTTGTCACAGAATCTGATAAACTAAATTCAAATGAAAGTAATAAGGTGCGAAGTTTTACAAGAAAAACAGAGACTGAGATATCAAATCTCATTTTACGATCTATCTCGGAGCTAATAACACGTATCCCGTAATACCGTCCCCGGCAAACTTCGCAATACAAACATTGGAGAAATCCGAATATCTATTTAACGTTCGCTCCTCAGGCGCTAACAGATTAACGCCAATATTATCCATCGAACGCGACCGAACTGCAGACGGTCGAGTCAAACCTTAACGCTTAATCCTCACTAAACACTAATACAAAGACCACGTCAATTTATTCAGTGTGGATCGCTAATAAAACGGATAAACTTTCATTGTCATACACAAAGACGTAACTGATCGTATACCGTACTCTATTAACAGCTCTATCGTTAACGAAATACGTATTGAATTTGATAATGGTAGGCGTAAATCTGCGGTGTCAGTGCAAACTGAGATACGTAGTTGATTGACAGAAGTCACGCTGTACATTGTATTAGAGGGATTGGAGCAAACTTAAACTGTCAGGGTCGTTACCAAGTTGAATGGGTTGAGGTTTAGCACAGAGATCGGAAACTGGTGCGTCTTTGATCTTCATAACAGCTAATTAATTGGGTAAGGAGAGCTTAACCCTATGTATTGACGGGCTGAGCCTCCAAGAAACGATGTTTAAACAACTTAAGGGCCCGAGATTGTTTAATGATAAACCTTTAAATGACAATTTTGTGGACCGCGGGTCAATAGCGGAAGTCGGCCGTTCATGAAATTTATTTAAAATTGTTTCTGAAATGCGAAATGGTGATTCTTTTCCAATTCGTAGTCTGGTTTCCAATTATTTTTAATGTAACTGGAACGATAGGAGGCAGATAAAAGGCATTTCATAATTTGAATAATAACTAAAAGAACATTTTAATGATTTTATTTCGGTTACATACTTAATGTGGTATTTCGTGAGAAATTATTGTTTAACTATGTAATAGTATCAGAAGGAGGTTGATTTATCGGACAATTATATTAAATATAATGTTACAACGACAAACCTTCCAATTAGACTATTCCGCTATTTTCTAAGGTACATAAAACTCTGAAAAATCAAGTACTATGAAGAGTGTCAGCAGTTTGGCCTTACGATAAAAACTTTGATGGATTCTTCAATAAATCATTTTTATTTTATCCTTTTAATCGAATCGAACCGTAGGACATACCTACATAAATCATACATGTATTTCATGTGTCTAATTAGACATATGAAATACATGCACAATTACTATTTGAACAACCAGAATATTTCATAGCTCGACATTTAACAGCTACAATATTTTCTAGATTTCATATTCAACTCAAATTCAATTATAAATAAAACGTAAAATTGGCTTTGTTTACGTTTTCACTATAGGTAAACGAAGCTCATCTTATGTCATATTTTATCATCAAAACGTTTTGTCGAATCTCTAAATTGGACCCAAATGCATTTTGTTTTGGGTATGTTTTTAAAACGCATCCATTGATTGTACGTTTTATTAATTTTAAAAGTTTCAGTTAAATTTTATAAAATGTATTTGATAGGTCTTAGATGACCTCGTGGCCAAATAATAATAGCCAAACTACAAACAATAATAGATGTATTTCAATGTTAAACAAAAACGGTTCGTAGATGGGTGATCATCTTAACATATTAAGATCCTCCCGTGCCTAGGAAAGCACGTTAAGGCGTTGGTCCCGGCTGCTATTTGTACATCTTTGATCATCGTTACAGATAGTCAGAGGCTAAAGAGCTGTCAACAATAAAAGAGCTGTCAGCAATAAAAGAGCTGTCAGCAATAAAAGAGCTGTCAGCAATAAAAGAGCTGTCAGCAATAAAAGAGCTGTCAGCAATAAAAGAGCTGTCAGCAATAAAAGAGCTGTCAGCAATAAAAGAGCTGTCAGCAATAAAAGATTGTCAGCAATAAAAGAGCTGTCAGCAATAAAAGAGCTGTCAGCAATAAAAGAGCTGTCAGCAATAAAAGAGCTGTCAGCAATAAAAGAGCTGTCAGCAATAAAAGAGTTGTCAGCAATAAAAAAGCTGTCAGCAATTAAAGAACTGACAGCAATAAAAGAGCTGTCAGCAATAAAAGAGCTGTCAGCAATAGTGACGGGGTCCTATAAGGCCATTGCCTGCCGGGGCTGCGGGAATGTTCTAACGAGATACCGCGGCACCTGAAGGAACAGGGTGGGTTTTTAGTCAGTAGAAGTCTGACACTCCCTTCCGCTCCACCCAGAGCGGGAGACGTCATTCGATGATTTTCCCATCCAGAGAAAAAAAATTGTCAGAGGGTCGAAAATTTGACACTAGTTTTGCAGAGGGTATTGTGCTAACTGGCTACTGAGCTGTGGAAGTCAGATAGGCAGTCAAATTCAGTGACTTCATGTGAAAAATTAGTACTAACTCGCATCCGATTAGACGGGAAACTGACCCAACATAGTTGGGAAAAGACTAAGCAGATGATGATGGTTTGATACGTTTTAGGGCCAGTTGCTGAATTGAATACGGACCTAAGAATAAAGTTTCAGAAGTCAAATATTCGACTTCAAATTCAGAAGTGTACGTACGGTGTACGTTACAGATATTCGTTAAGATTCAAGAAAGTCGCAGCATAAGTAAATATCGACAAAAAGGTGCAAACAAGGCTTAAAATTTTTGGACGTAAATGATTTTCTTCATCAGTTTTTAATGGAGCACTTGGGATGTAACTTTGGCAGAACTAGGTAATCATAACACAGTGATATGCTATAAACCTTGTACACAAATTACGCAGTACACACAGGACGTTATTACCTACAGACAGGTGTTCGGCTCGGAATGCGCTCGTAAAACCAACTCTATATGGATTTATTATTTAAACTACTCTGCACCTATTGTTGGCGCCACGTGTTCATATTGAGGCAGGTCGCGAATACTCAGCTTTATTTATTTTTTTACACCACGGACTCAGGCACTATTATTAAAACATCAATATAGAATAAATAATGAAACCGAAGAGCCCTGTGCACTGAACCGCGATGATGCTAAGAAAAATAAGGAATAGTAGCACCTCCTACACAAAAATTTGTGAAGTCAACAAAACGAATAATGTGTGTGGTCTCGAAGGCGACCGATCAATGCGTCCGTCTTCAATTTCTACACATCACTTCACTTGATTTGATAAGATATTAAACCGTCAAGTAGCTGAAACTCTTCGATTAATCTTTGCGTATACCATACACATAGATAAATGTTTCTTTTGTTCACATCTAATATCTGAAACATCTTACGTTAATCATATAATCTTTAAACAAAGTTTTCATTACAATCAATAAAGTTTGTGGCTATCTATAAGGTAAAGTTTTCAGACAGCTTAAAACAAAACACCGGGCAAAATTACAATAACGCATCACAATCGCAGCGTAAATTAAACTCCGCTTACACAAATTAATGAAGATAATCGTTTATGCGTGAAATTTAATAGGTGATTAACGTTTCTAAATGTAACCAGGTAATGTCGGCCGGGGTCCAAACCAAACAATTGGTGGAAGCCGATAGCTAAGTTGCAAGCCAGCGAATATTCCACAAAGAACTTACGATCAGTAGTAGGGTTAAGTATCTTAAACTTGATTACTGTTATCTTGGCTTAAGTATTGTTTACGACTTTGATGAGATTAATCGATGTTTGAGGGCATTTGTTATTTTAAGCTTCTGTGGTTATTTATAAGATGTCATATAATATATGTGTCTACTGTTCAAGCTCATATACACTCGCCTCGTTATACCATCATTAGTTTTGTGCCAAATCATACAAGTGATTGCTAATCTTACGTTTATCTTTAGCTTCATTCATGTTTTAGTTCACTTAAATAACAACTACATCCATTATCCTTTATCAGTTCCGACTCTGTTTTGTTTATATCGGTCTAAGTCCTTGCTAATTGCTCCCAAATACCTAATAAGTGTATGTTAACTTAAGGGTTAAAGCAGGTATATAAGTTAGCTGTAGCAGCTTCTGGGCCCCATCTGTGCTTTGCTTATTTTGCGGTACAGGTCTCGAGGATTTAAGTTTGTTGTAGTCTCCGTTTAAACAAAGCTTACTCAACACGGTATCTCGTGTACCTGCAACTTGTGTACCGATTTATGTACTCACTACTTAATTCTTAGTGTTCGCAACACTTGGGTCTAAGTGAAAATTATTTGTGTCACATCGTAGTGTTGATTTTATAGAGTTATAGAGTGCTTACGTTGTACATGTGTGTATACAGCCGTTTTAGAGTTCGTTACACTTTATTTCTGTTATATATCTATATTTTGGTTGTCTTTGATGTTAGACGCTACTGTCTGTTTGCAGTCATTTAGTTTATTACGTAAACGAAGTTTTTAATTACAGTGGAAAAAACATAACTAATATAAGACTTATTCTAGGAAAGTTTTTCCACATGAAAAAATAATCAAGTATTCCTTGGTCATTTACAGCAATAATCGATACAAACCACGTACTCGACAGCAAGATTTTCTTGTCATACTTTGCTCCACCTATAATTATGAGTAGTACGGAAAAAAATACAGTTATCAATTAGCATACAAACACGAATACAAAGGCTGTATCCACCCCGCTGAAACATTAATCAATTGATAACAGGCGTACCGAACGAAATGTTACAGACTACAAAATCAATAGATTTTTTATGTGTTCGGTCACCCTTTATCATTACAGTTTATCATGTCTGCGTGTTGTCCTAGATAACGTTACTACATGATTATTGAATAACCCGACCGAAATATTCTAAGCTTAATTTATTTTGTCAAACAGCAGCATTGAGTGGGTTAAGATTAAAGATCGGTATTCGAAACACGCGATTGATCTCGAGAGGTAATTCTATTCATGATTTTAGTATGCCGGAATATTTGGTTTAAATTCAAAAGTGATGCGGAAGGTTTAGTGGTAATGTTGCTTAATGTTTTATGGGACGGCTGATTATTATCAACAAAAGTTCAAATAGAATATTTGTAATGAAAATTATCAAAAAGTAGCTATTTCTGCCCCGTGCGCTCGATAACTTATTTCCTAAAATTTAATCATTCATTAAACTAGTAAAGTGTTAGTTATAAATAACAATGTACCTTTTACGCTGAATTTACTATCAACACGACCTACTTAGGTACCTACTTACACATAATTTTTTATGAAGTAAGGTAAAAAAGTAGGTAAACATTTTCAAGTTCCACGAAAAAACAGCAATTTTACAAAAAAGTTTTAATAGCCCCCGTTAATGTAGAATAAATTTAAATATACGTTTATTTGCCCTGTTTAGACGCGCATAGCTGACCTTAAAAGCTCGCAGGAAAATTTTGCCATTGTGGGGATTCTTAATGTATTTTTACTGACTGTACACTCACCAAAATTAAAATAAGGGTTAAAAGTATTAGAAAGGAAAACAAATATTAACAAAAATATGAATTGTAAAATAGTAAAGCATTTTTGACGCTTTTGGAGATTATTTTCCATTCACGAGCAAGTGTTTATAATCACAACAAACCAATATAAACTCCATAAAACAGCACCCTATATTCCAAACCCCTATATTATAATATATAATAAATAGTCATGAAAATTGTAACCGGCAATCTTAAAAACTATCGATAGAAAAAAACATATTGTCAGTAATCGACACCTGTGACAATTAATGGCGGGTTCAGTCCACACCACTTTCATTACTCGCCCGACATACTCGCTCGATATACTAGCCTGATATACTCGCCTCTATGAATTGGTATTCGTTTATTTGTGCACATATTTAGTGATGGTGGTAGTCCCGGCCGCTTTATGGACTCACGCTGTGTGAAATTTATTTTATTTGCGCGGTGATTAGGGTAACTAGTAATAGTTTTTTGTCATATATATTTTTCTTTTAAAGTTACGATGAAATGCGTACCGAAAATGTAGGCTGGCTTACAATTAATCGAGATTAAGGATTTGACTAAGGTATTAGAGACTTTATGTGACGGACTGATCAAAATAACAAAAATCATTAAATACAAAATTACCCATACACAGGAATAAATCGAATAGTCTTTCAGAACTCAAAGTCTTAACGATAAAATAGCTTAAATAACAGTGTTCTTACATCAATTAGATTTGATAAGCACCTTTACTATACTATTATCAGTAAGGACAGGTACAATCTGGAGTCAACACGAGCCAAAATCGATTAGACATCGAACAATTAGATCCCTAAGTTTAGTTCCCTTGCGGGCCGCAGTAACAATGTGAAACGTAATTGAAGATCGTGAGACGTGCGCGGGAGAACCATTTGCGTTCATTATAACGTGAAGAGATGCTCAAGCTTTTAAAAAAGATTTAGTTGGAAGACGGTGCAAAGAAATATGAAAATATTAGTAGATATATTTAATAACAGGCTCACATGCAGAGCTGTCGATAAAACGCGCTACACACCATATCACTGTCAAATAAAAATCTCGTACAAGAACTCAAAGGCTCCATAAATAAATCATCGTACACACCAAAACTCTCGCAGGAGTCGGTTTTGTTGTCAATAAATCCATCCTCACTCACTCGTAACATACTCTAAAGTTAACAGATAAAAACTTAGTTTGTTCAGTCCCAACTCCGGGGTTCGATTACGTAAGATGCGCAAACTTCCTCTATTACCCCCTACTTAAGGGTACAAATTTAAGCGCCCCCTATTTAAACACTGTTGCCAAATACCTACGTGTGTAATTTACGCCAAGTGCGGTTTACAACCGACGAACATTTTGGGAGCCGGATTTGGACGGGAGAGAGAGACGAATAAATCTCTGATGAGACGAACGATTTATAAGCAACCGGTGATTTGTAAGAAACCTACGGGGAATCGAATTTGATTATACGGGAAAACAGGCTTGAAATTTTCCGATTCTAGTGTTCAGTAATGATACACAATTTCGCCTGTACTTATGTCTCGTACCTAGATGTCTGAGTAATTTTCTTTAAGAGATAAAGAAAATAATTATTTGAAGATAGACTCTTAAAAAAAAATTAGAATAATAATTCTAAAATGTAGCCAACCTAACATGAAGTTTTAACAAATTCGGGCGACAACAAGTAACATCCCATTACTCTCGCAGCCGGCTTTCATAAATAATCAGGAGTCCCATTTTTCAGTACCAAAAAGAGCGGTCCCTCACAGGTGGGCTAACACCCGCAACACTGTCATCATTTAAGCCGCACATTAGTGAAACTTGCGTCGTTTGAACCAACACCTGGGCCCCGCGACACACTACTCGATATTTTACTACCGGAATAAACTGCCCGGCAAAATGTAAATTTCGAGTTTGGGCTGCGTCGGCAATATTTCAATTTGGAATTCGACGCGCTGTTTTGCATGTTGTGTGTAAGACTGTAATGCGGGGATTGAGTGCTTTTAATTTGCTGTAAGTTATGTTGTTTTGCAAAACAATTTTTTTTTCTGAAAAATTCTTATTGAAGCTGTTGAAAAGTTTTACCCAGTACACAGTCGCTTTAATAAATTATTCGATTATAATATGATTTTAATACTAAATGAAAATATGCCAGTGTAGAAGTCGGGCTACTACTTCTACATAGTTTTCTCGAATCCGATGAAGAACGAAATCCCCTCATCTTGATACCTACCTCATTTTCAGTGTTCACTTTCGCAATATATTACTTCATAACCGAAGGTGGAGGGATGATCAAACACATATGTTTGTGATATCACCGAATGGATCATCACAAGAATATACCTAACTAACAATCTATTAAATTTTTGGAATCCCCGCTGGAACAACGAGAATGTATTTCATTGAATTCACGTCAAAAGATTTACACAACGAAGCACGATTTGACACGACAAATGCGGCAAACGAAGCAGCTAAAATGTCAATCTATAATATCTCCACCTTTCAAAGGGCAAGAAATTGCCCATAGACGCGTAAATATCATCCATTCCAAGTGACACTTTTTTTTAGTTTGTGGCATCTCGCAGGTTAACCTCTGAGGTTGTCGGTTGCTTAACGGGGCTTGCTTGTGGTTGCCTTAATTAATTAAAGCCCAGGGCTTATTACAAAACTTACAAACTAGGCGACTTCACGCTAAGGGTACCCCTTGGGGTACGGAACTCGGCTAAGGGCGTCACAGGGGAGGAGGGGGCAGCTAGGGACAGGCTGGATCATATAATTATTATTATTAATAAGGGAATTTAAAGCTATTGGCTCAGTGTCGCGGGCTGGCTCTGGCAAGGGTCGGGGCGGACAATTACGGGGACGTCACGGCGGGCCTCGGCGGCGAAGACGGAAGGACGGTCGGTTTTTGTTTTTGTGTACTGTGCTCGTTTCCCTCTCTCTTGGAGCAGGGTTATTGCGTCATCGGGAATGAGTAGGGTATGCCTTGGTCGGCGAATCTTAGATATGCACGAGGGTTCGCATCGGGCGGCCGATGCGATAAGGGGATTCCTATGTTTGATTGCAGTATCAAAGAAACGCTTGGAGACGGGTTTCATTAACTGCTGGATCGTGGGCATCTTGAGGTGTACGTGAAGAAGCTCATTTCGAACATAAAAGAGGGCTCCCGTGACTCTACGGAGAAATCGGTTTTGGAGGGTCTGCATCTTGTGGAGGATGTGTGGCTTTGCGTATGCGAAAACAACGCAGGCGTAAGTCATGATGGGACGGATGACGGTGGTGAAAATACGCAGCTTGCACCTGAGTGATAATTTTCTGCGGGCGCTAAGGATGAAGTGGCCTACCTAAAGCAAAAGCGGCGCGCGAAAGTGCCTGCTTTATGTGCTCAGCAAAGGAGAGGTGTCTATCGAGGACCACGCCTAAGTATTTGACTTGCTTTTTGGGGGCAGGGTGGGTTTATCCGCGGTTTAGAAAAGAAGATCCTGGCTTTCTGGATTGACTTCGATTCTCCACTTCCGGAACCATTTGCCCAGAGTGTTTGCGGAAGCTTGGAGATTGCGAGCGATGGCATCAGGTTTCTGAACGTTATAATAGATAGCCGTATCGTCGGCGAATAGGGCTAGCTGGGTATTTTTATGTTTGGGGATATCGCTAGTGAACAGCGTGAAAACGAGGGGGGATAGTACGGAGCTCCCCCTCAATTCGATAACGGAAGGTGCGATTCGATAAAAAGTCCCGTAAGATGAGCACGAGACGGTCAGGCACGCCGAGTTGGTATAGCTTATAGATTAAGCCATTGTGCCAGACTTTGTTGAATACTTTCGCTATGTCGAAGAATAAGGCTCTCGTTATCGCGCCCCGTTGGAAGCCGGCGCTGAGGTGTTCTACGATACGGTGGACTTGTTGGATGCATGAGTGTTCGATTTTAAATCCAAACTACTCATTGGGTATTAGGCTCTTTGCTTCGGCAAAATCTTTGAGCCGCTTATATATAAGCCTTTCATAGATTTTACCGAGGACGTTGAGGAAACTAATGGGACGGTAGCTAGACGGGTCAGACTTGGGCTTGCCTGATTTGGGGATATCTATGGCGGTGGCCTGTTTCCAGGTTGCGGAGAAAATATTATTACTCAATGCGCCATTGAAGATGGCAGTCATTAACACTATAAGCTGGGCGGGGAAAATCCTATTGGTGATGCCGTCGGAGCCAGGGGCTTTTTGCGGCTGGAGTCTTTTCTTATCTCTGTTATCTGAATATTTGAAATAAATTAAATTAAATTAATGATGTCCTGGACCTTATCAGGAGTGATGGGGGCCAGTAGATTGTCGAAGTGACACAGCATCGCACGTGCATTCTGTACAAACGCGCGTTCCTCTGGCAACTCTAACACTCCGATAGAATCGAAGCGTAACAAACTCGTGGCAAAACCTTTTAAATCTAACTTAGCCTGAGGCGTAGTGACTCACATTATCCAAATCGGTAGCTATCGACCCATTCCACCTCTACTGCGACACCTAAATGACTCCTTAAAAGCCTGACTGTTTGTACCAGACATTTCGCAGCTCCGCATAATCAAAACCATTCGAGATATTCCCATTCAAATGCAATGACACTAAGTCTAGATGTTAAACTACAATATTAATGAAATACTTTACTGTGACTAGGGCACTATTATTTCAAAGACATTGAAAAATAGCTGTTTAAGTTTTTTGACGTTCATCCAAAGTTAGCGCACTTATCTACTGAGGTGTGGTTGCCCAGATAGTCATTAAGGTGATCAACTTACACCAGTCTATTTATCAGACATCGGGAATCGTAACACTTGAGAGAAAACTACTAAAGGAGCCGTGACGTCATTAGTATCATTAGACGAAAACAAAAACACAGTAAGCAAAATAAAACAAATCTGCTACTTACGCAGTTGTAAATGAATGAAATCTACGTGAACTTTCTCTAACAACATCCACGTACCTGGAAAGAAAATGCATTTGTTTATCAATGCTGATAAGCAAACTATGACTTTCGCAATACGCAGACTTTGAAATATAAATTTTATGGCTATTTAGATAAACGAAAATGACCGGTGGAGACCACTTTGCAATTTCAATGCAAAAAAAGTTTAGAAAAGCGAATTTAATTAAAGTTATTCGAAAACCAAACCAACATTCCAAATTCAAACGTTAGCTACGTTCGGAAACAAACCAATAGCAGGGCGCTGGCGAACCACGAGCGCGCCAGTTAATCGCCGCCAACTAGTGGGTAATCCTTTCGAGTGGTGTGCATATAACGAGTGCATTCCAACCCATGCCGCGTTCCGAACGCACGGCATACAGTGAAATTGCGGCACTCGCCGACTCAAAGCGATGACGGGGCCGTATCATTGCATGATGTGCATCAGTAGGCAGTGTGTGCGTGACACTGACGTACACTGATCCGTCTGCTTATAAACATTAACTTCTTTCTATATCACATTTTAGCAATGACACTGAAAAATAATAATGATGCCTCTAACGTCAAAATTTACCTGTGATTAACAAACGATTGATAATGCACCACGAATTTCATCAAAGTTTTATAGCCAATGTTAACTAAGCAACCAAGTCTCAAATCCACGCGAGCTCCTTGAACGAAATGGCGGGTGCAATTCACAACTTTCACCAACTACAGCGGCGTTTTAAAGTGAGTCGCTTTGTTAGTTGGTGCCCTTTTCTTGACTTTGCAGCTAACTTCGCGCTTGAAAAAGCTAGATGTTAAGAATAGTAAATAAATGCAGCATCACAGAGATGTACTGAATGGGAGGCAGCGAGGTGCGCCGGCGCCGCGTGCATTGCCCTCGCGCCGCCCCGCACCCCTCCCCGCGGTGGTACAAACGCGACTGACTGCATTCCGCCGCGCTTCCTGACCAGGGCAAGTGCAGCGGCATTACGCTGCAAGTACATACCGCGCCTCCCGCGCGCCTCGACGCCGCACCCCCGCGCTCATCCGCCTAGGTTACCAACAAGAAATGAACACAAAGGAACTCCAAAGCTCCCGACGGTGTGTATACGCAATCACGTAATTCGATAAAGATGTCTGATCAATGGTATCGTCGTTTGATGTATAGTAGCAAAGAGCCTTTGCCCCTTTTAAAATAATCATAAAATCTAATATTATGAAGAAAAATAAAAGGAGTCCTCCCCGCCCGTTACTCGCCTTCTTCGAGTAAGCCCTTTGTAATCTAATGCATTAAGATTATTAGGTTGTTCTGACATCATCTTATTTCTTTAAAATTTACCGGTCTTTTATATAAAGCGACTTTCTTGAGCCAACATTTACTTTATGTTCGGTTCATGTTATATCGTTGTTGGAGAAATTCTGTTTCGGTTTGAAAATTTGTCACATATTATGAAAGCATCGCGATACAAAGTGCGAGTTCTAAGTTAGAGTTAGAGTGGAATTAAACCCGAACCGGGAGCTAACCAACATAGATTTGGAGCATGCACTCAAAACAGTCATATGTAGCGCGCTCGATATAAGATACTCCGCCCGGCCAGTTGGAGGCAAAGCAAAAAGTATGGAAACACCCGGTAATAGTCCGCCTGCTGAAAGCGTTTTCCATGAGGCTTTTAAGCGCTTATCTTGGGAATGATAGCCACG
Source organism: Tholera decimalis (assembly GCA_943138885.2). Lineage (NCBI taxonomy): Eukaryota > Metazoa > Arthropoda > Insecta > Lepidoptera > Noctuidae > Tholera > Tholera decimalis. Next base: position 17,949,027 of record OW964552.2, on the reverse strand, counting down.
GCCGGACGCTGAAAGGCTGTGACGGCAATTTGCTTACATTAGGACATGCCCCGTTTCACCATTGGGCCACGATGAAAGCCAAGAATTTTACGCTGCAATTCGTATTTCGTATTTTTTTTATTAATACACCTTTCATGCATTTACAGTATAGACTATTCATCCGAAGCGCAGTCAACTATGAAGTCGAAACTGATTCACTTACAGTTCGGAATGTAGCAGTTTGTACAGCTCGACCGGGTATTAAATTGTTTTTAGAAACAATCGTCGAACATAGTTCCGACTCTTTTCATAACTATGTGTGAATTTTATTTTTAGCGTAACTGAAGCAAAACTCGGCAGTAAATTAGAGCCAGTAAAATAAAAAGAACATGTGAGTAAAGTAACGTCCTATTTCTTAGCAAGCGGTTTTGTTAATGATCCCGTTAATTTGTACGGAGAGTGTAACTATTGGTTTCAATACAATGTCACGTTATATTTCCTTTTCTTGGACGCAGGTCCACCGGAGGAGTGTATGATTTACGAGCTGCAGATTGCATCACACCTTAATGTTTTTGTCTATGGATATATTAAAGATTATAATAAAATGTTAGTGTAGTAGACAGGAGTGCGGTGTCCGCAAGGCGTGTTTGTTTTCCGTGGCTATTTCTGGACAGGCCGCGCGCCATTGTTCCAAGAGTTATAGCCGCTCACGAGAAGGTTAAACAACAAAACTATCGCTTCACACGAGAAAATGAAAGTAAAAATATTGTACAAAACCAATATTTTATGTTTTGGACGATTTATATAAAATTGTTGGGGAAAATTTCAAAGTATTTCGCGCCATGCCTTCTCCGCTACGCCGGCAGTATTCACTGCACGTAAATATTACGAATAAGTGTTTGACCGCAATTTCGTGAAATGTTTACATTTAAAATTACATTTAGACGTGATACTGAACGGAAAATAAGCGGCGAGGCAGCTTTTAAACAGTTTATACCAGGTGGGCCAAAAGAAGTCATCCGATGTTGTATGGCTCTCTTTTTTTTCTAAATGAAAAACTTCGATTTTGTTTTTTGATTATGTTTATACCTTTAGAATTGTATTGGTCAAGTCGAGAAGATTATATCGGCCAAATGGGCGCCATCACAATTGATTGCCATACGGGCTCGTTTTATAGCATTTTTCATCACTTCAGCAAGAACTTCGGGCGACAGATTCTGGCACTCGTGTCGAATGTTGTCCTTGAGGGCTTCCAGAGTCTCGGGCTTGTTCACGTAAACACGGGACTTCAAAAAACCCCACAAAAAGTCTGGAACGCTTAAATCGGGCGATCATGCGGGCCAGTGCAAATCGCCAAAACGAGAGATGAGGCGACCCGGGAACGCTGCCTTCATAATATCGGTTGTGGCTTGCGCAGTGTATGCCGTTGCTCCGTCCTGTTGGAACGACATGTCCCTCAGTCCTAATTCGTCCAATTACGACAGAAAAATCTCGGTCAACATGGCCCTATAGCGCGCACCGTCCACTGTTGTCGTTTGGGCAGCGGCATTCTCGAAAAAAAAATGGCCCGATGACTGCTCCAATGTGAACAGCGCACCATGCAGTCACTTTGAGCGGGTGTAATGGCTCCTCGTGCATCACTCGTGGATTTTCGGTGCCCCAGAAGCGATAGTTTTGCTTGTTCACGTACCCGCTGAGGTGGAAATGAGCCTCATCGCTCATTATGATTTTGGTCGAAAAATCGTCCACTTCTTCCTCGAGATTGAGGATGGCTTGGGCGTAGGTTACGCGCGTTTGGCGATCGGTGATGCACGGACTGGACTTTGTACGGGAACATGCGCAGGTCTTTGACCAAAATTCGCCTTAGGGACGTCCAGCTGATGGCTAATTGCGTGGCACGGCGTCTGGTCGCTGTTTCCGGCGACAGCTCGACATCCTCAGCAGCAGCGGCGATATTCTCAGCAGAACGGGCGCTCCGGGGCAGGCCACTCTTAGCAACGTCTCGTGTGGTGGAATTCGCGCTGCACCAACACCACGGACGAATTGTTACGCAAAAAAAATAGACACGATTATTCCGCGTTCTTGGGGAGTGTATCACTCCATGGCTTGTTTACTTGTATTCTGCATTTGTCTAGTCCACAAATGTCAAAACAGATTTGACATTTGCGGCCATTTGAAAAATGAAAGCATCTTCCAATAGGGTGATTTCTTTTGGCCCACCTTGTACATGCATCGACACACGACACTCCAATTGCCTATCGTTTCATAAGTCGAATTTAAGACATTTATTTTAAACAAACACAATTGTATAAGTGTAATTACATATTATATTAAGTACTAGCTTTTGCCCGCGACTTCGTTTGCGTGGGAGGTTTTTCTCGCGTAAATCCCGATCCCGTGGGAATTTCGGGATAAAAACTATCCTATGTCCTTTCCAGGGTCTTAAACTATTTCCATGCCAAATTTCATCTAAATCGGTTCAGCGGTTTAGGCGTGAAAAGGTAACTAACAGACAGACAGAGTTACTTTCGCATTTATAATATTAGTATGGATTTAATATCCATTTACTGCCTTTGTGAGACGAAAGTGCATGAGAACCGGGAAATTGGCACATGAAACGAAAGTCATGAGACAGGCAGCGAGCGACGTCGGACTGTGGGTGATGATTATTGGCCCTCGCAAGAAATACTTAAGATTTTCTAATACCTGGTATGTACCTGATAAATACATGTCAAATATACCCACCCACCAACAAAAATAACAGTTACCGACTGATAAATTTAATAATATAACAAATACTTTACGGAATAAAATTCTTAGTTCTCTTTAAACCGGCCGTAGGTACCTACTATTTGGACACACGTTTCAACTTTTGTCGCGCGGATTGTAAACATTTTTGTCAATAGTACAAAATTTGTGTTCCATGAAAATATTTTAATAAAGACGTTATTAATGCTAAAGTGAATATTTATTTTTAAATTTCATCAAACGGTGTTCATAAAAAATTTACTAACATTATTTCCGTTATTTTCTTTTATGATATTAAACCAGGAATCCAGGTAACAAAAAGTTACATATAAAAATAGTTATGTAGGTATACAGGCAAATTCATAATTGCGTGGGTTTTTTTTTTTCATTTAAATTTTACAACCAGGTTTTAGAGCTAATATACAACGGTTTCACACCGGCAAGGGTTATTTTCACGTAATCGAACACTTCTTTTGCAAGAAAAGTCACAAAATTTTCATAACTTGTGCTATACGACCCATAGTTTCCAAAGTTCTGGTTTTATTTTCAATATTTTTGAACGAGATCTGTTGCTCCGGAGTGAAGGATATTCCTCACAATTTGCGATTTTTGGGACCAAATAATCCAAGTTGAAATGAAACGACTAAAACTGCATATCCCATCTACAAAAAAATTAACTCAAATACGCGAAACGATAATAATTACACTAGCGGCCAAATAAAACGTAGGTACGAATTAAAATAACCGAAATATTGCGAACAGCCAGACGCAACCCGCACCGCTCTGTGCAATTCAATAGCGTACGATAGTATCTATATCGAAATCGTTATTGCTCCACCGTAAACCAATATTGTCATTAATGGTCCAGCATTTGATTGTTAACATAGGTTTTTCCTTTATATTTTACAAGAGATATTTTTTTCGTGGTTAGCTAAGTTGAAGTTTTCTGTAAGATTGCAAAACGCTAGCCAAACTTTTTTCTAAGTAACAAACTGTGTGGAATAAATATTCTAAACTAAAGGTACAAGGCTCTAAATTTAACATTACTCTCTTTTATTTATCTTTTACATTGTTAAATGATTACATTGGTAATATTTTAACGCCTAATTAATAATTATAATTATTTTAGAGCTGGTCGCCACTGATGGACCCTCAAGCCATAAAACTAAAAAAATTGGCTTTGTTTAATTAGTAGCGATATATAAAGAAATTGAGTCTGCCAGAAGGAAAGGGGGTTGAAAAACACCCACTTGAATTTTTGAAGTATGATCTATAACGCCAAACACAAATGCCTTTGATACATATAAGCTACACAAAGATGTTACCTACTGTTACCCGTAGATTATTAAAAAAAAAATGAAGTGGGTTTATTTGGCGCAGCCGTGAGTCACAGAGTAATATTATTGTGTTATAATAAAATGTTGTTAAATCTGTTTTTAATGTGTGTACTTATGGCATGTGTCAATAAACGTCTTTTCTTCTTTCTTTAAATCTAACGTGTACGGGCTCTGAGATCTTGGACTAAACTTGGTTTAATTTCTTCGTTTCATACAACCAGTCTAAAAGACGTTACAATTATAAAACGCAAAAAGTTGTCCTGATTAAAATTCAGACGGTTAAATGAGTCTTTCAGTTGTTTTATTAAAGAAAATATTATCCCACACAGTCCTGAAAAAGCAAATGGGTATTTAAAAAATAACATTACTTTTAAATACCCATTTCGCACTTTCGCTGCATGCACTATCATACAATTAACTTAAATAACCTGATGGTTTTAGATCTAGAAAAGATACTAAAAAACTTCAAACTACATAAACAGATCCTAATTCATAAATACGAAAAAACTCTCAAACTATTGTTTTAGCAGCAAGGAGTGTTAAAAAACTTGATTTTCCCCACGGGGGGAAACTTTCAATCTTTTACTTTAATGTTTATGAAATAGAGTTGATAGTGTTATGCCCTCAGGAATTCTGCTACATCGCACTCTAATGGAGAAATCATAGTATTCTAATGGGCACAATATTAAGTTTTTTTTCGACTTAAGTAAACGAAATGAATATATATATGAATGAAATGACCCAAATTTCATTCATAATTAAACCCAGGAAATATTCTAATGTCTAATAGCTTTTTTTGGGGGAAAATCATCAAATGACTGCTCCCGCTCTAGTTGTAGCGAAAGGGAATATCAGACTTCTACTACCTAAAAACCCACCCTATTCTTTCAATTGCCGTAGCGTTCCAGGGCCACGGTATTTTGTTAGAACATTCCCACAACTCCCGCCAGATCTAACAGCTGCCCTGTGAAGACGACCATAGGCGTAGGAAGGGGGGGAGCCGGGTGGGCCGTGCCCACCCCAGAATGGTCTGGTGCCCACCTGAGAATTTTTACTAACAAACAATTATGGCTGAAAAATTTAAAAATCTGGCCAATCGCTTCTACTACTGGGGGCCAGGCCCCCCCCTGCGAAATATCTCTAGATACGCCAATGAAAACGACATGTCACGGAAGTAAAAATTTTGAATCAAAGTGTAAAGGAGGGGAATTCCCTGCCGGAGTCTGTGTTTCCCGACAGCTACAACCTAGGAGTCTTTAAGTCCAGAGTGAATAGGTTACTTTTGGGTGGGCGTGCTCCATCTTCGATCACATCATCACTTTCCATCAGGTGAGATAGTGGTCAAACGCGAACCTATTTTCAATAAAAAAAAAAACGTGGCTGCAGCCGGGCGGCGTTTAAAACGTAAGTGTCAAATTATATGCGTATTAAAAATAATACTCTGACACTCCTACTAAAACTCACCTCTTTTGATTAACATTTTTTCGGGACCATTATTGTTTAATCACAGTGTCATAATTTGCAGGGGTCTTAAACATTTTGTACTAATTTCCTCTGATTTTTTAAATAAAATGCATTCTGAAGAGGCTCAATCTTTTATTATTTAACAAGAAGTATGATGATGGCATAGGATATTTTCAGGTAGTACACAAAAGGAAGAGTTAATAAGCTTACGTACAGGCTTTCATTATGTTGGCCTCCCATTTCTTTTCATTACCTGCATCGTAAAGAGGATTTTATTTCAGTTCCTCTTTTCTTGTGTAGTGACGGTCTTTTTTTTAAGAACATCATAATGGTTCTTGCTTCGGCCTTTTGTTACAGTATCAAAAACAATTGTTAAATGAAAAGTGCTTTTGTCTTGGAAAAGTAAGAACTTATTGTCTTCCCGAAGACGGGATTATTTTTAAATTTTGATGTGTTTACTGCTAGTAGCGAAAGAGGTAGGTACGGTAGTTTTTCTCTTTATTGCCTGTTCCTGGCGAGAACTACGGAACGATGGTTATCATAGAAAGCTGTTACATACTTATAATAACAACTTATCATTTTCCTCAAAAACTAACGTTGAAGTAACATTAAGTATGTTGTTCAGAGCTTTAAAATCTTAAGTTTTTAAGAGCTTAGTTTTCGTTACCTTACATTTTGTCGCTACGTATGTTCTATGTCTGCAACTTGTAAGATTTCAAGTTCAACAGCTTCAGTTCAGTCCCAGAAGACATTATACACAAATCTATGAGACGTAGCAGCCAAACTAAAAGAATTCCTTCACAGCTTGGAGCCGCCAACTTTACAATACGTATTTACGTAACGACGGTATGTAATGCCGCGTACGATTTTGACATATTGCTTTGCAAACAACGTAAGCTTCAAAGCTTTGTTGCCGACTGTATTTACGCCATCTTAGAGAGCAAAACAAAGCAGGGGCGCGATTGTATCAGCATCAGTTCTCACGGCAAAAACAAACAAATTATAACTATTAACGCCACGGGTTTAATATTGCCCGATATTAATATTTCCAACGGGAACGAGGGTTTTATTCAGCGAAATTGCAGTTAGAAAGATCCTATTAATGAACGTCCCCGACTCCTTTGTCCGGCGCCGGGGCATTTCCTGCACAATCGCCCTGACACCAAGTAATTAGGGAGAAAAATTCGTTACTCTGACGTCTAGTACAGTGTTTCAGTTTTGCGGTGAAATATATTTTTTTAAAGTCGTTGCGGGATTCGTGTCGCACGTTTAATTTGGTATGATGCACTTTTTAATAAAGCTATAATTAGGAGATGTTTTTGTGTTAAAGCATTATCGTAAAGTTTAAGGATTTAACTTTAAAGAGACGTATATCGTAAAGCTATTATCTAAGTCTTTGGTGAATTCAGAAACTGTCTCCACACCCCAAAAGCGTTATTAAGATAAAACAAGCTGTAGTAACAATGAATTAGTTCACCACGATTTATCAATTCAACAACTTTCAACAACATTAAACAGTTCCAAAGAAGGTAAATTATAATACTGACAATCTGATATTTTCGTAGAATATCAGAACAATTAGCATTCAAAGCGAAATCGTATTAACAACTCATTATTTAATACCTAATCGCCTCTATCCACGCTATTAACATGTAGGTATAAAGATAATTGTATCGGCAATGAACTGCAAAGGTTTTAGCATATAGTTTCTATAATTCTACCAGAGATAAACCATTAAATTTAACGTTTTATTTAGAGCTTGCTATTCCCACTGAAACCGAATATTTGACCACGAAAAACATAATACTTAGTTACTTAGTTATCTATATTACAATTTTACTTATACGCATTTCGTAAAGGTAACCTTTGGAAATGCACATAAGTAAAAAAGTAAAATTTGTTGTGTTTCGATCAAATAAAATTTTGCTTCAATATTATATTAGCCATATTCTTCAATATACATATATATTGACTGGTAGAGAATTCCTATAGCATTAAGTCCGCCCTTGTACATTTTGTGTTGCATTAAGTTTTAATAAATAAATAAATATGATGATTACACTGCTACGGGACACAAATCTCCTTTTTAGGGTTCCGTAGCCGAATGGCAAAAAACGGAACCCTTATAGTTTCGATATGTCTGTCCGTCATTCTGTCTGTCCGTCCGACCGTATGTCACAGCCATTTTATTCCGAAACTATTAAGACTATACATGTGAAACTTAGTAGGTAGATGTATTCTGTGAACCGCTTTCCGATTTTAAGAAAAAAATTAAAATATTTAATATAAAGGGGGGTCCCCAGACATGGAACTAGAAATCAAAATATATTTTTTTCATGAAACCTATGCGTGTGTGGTATTTATAGACAGGTCTTTCAAAATGATATAAGGGTTTCTAAAACCACTTTTTCATAAAGTCATTGGTTTAAAAGATATAAGCTTCCAAAGTGGTAAAATTGCCCCCCCCCCCCCCCCTAACTTCTATAATAATGGAGTGAAAAATCTAAAAAATATATGTCTATAGATCTTAATGTAAACTTTCAACCAAAATTGGTTTGAACGAAATCGGGTCAGCAGTTTATGAGATACAGCATATTTTCTAAAACCGCAAATATAACTTTGTAATTCATACAAACACTATAAAAAGTTATTTAGCGTAGTTGTAAAAATGTAAATAGGCTAGTTTTAAGAAATTTTTAAGGTTTTTTTTTATTTGTCAAATAAATATACATATTATATTATATTATTATAGTTACTACGGAACCCTTCATGGGCGAGTCTGACTCGCACTTGGCCAATTTTTTAAAAGAAAGATTGGGCCGATATTAAACCTATTTATTGCTTATTACAATAGTGTTAAAATTGTATATTTTTTTGGAAAAAAAAAATTGTTTAACAGTGATTCTATGCAATAGTCCCTTTTGGTAGAAATTTCTATTAAGCAATATTTTTGTGAAATATGCTGTAATTAAAAAGGTCTAATCTAGACGTGTCTAATCTTTTTCTTTTCGGTGGGGACATCAACAAATGACTCCTTCCACTATGGGTGGAGCAGACTTCCATGACTAAAAAAAACCTACCCAGTTCCTTTAGCTGCCCTTGCGTTTCTGTTCCACGGTATCTCTTTAGAATATTCGCGCAATCTCGACAGGAGACATATTTTTGGCGATTTTCATACTGTTTGATGTCTATACTATACAACGTGTAATTTAAAGGGTATATACATACCAAGTGCACGACTTCTTTGGATGATAACAAACGATATGACAAGGGTTTGGTAATCCTATGTCTTCATGTGTGGAACTAATTAGAAATTTCAATACGTTGATTCCAGAGACAGAATTTTTCAAATTAAGAAGATTGAAGAGAATTATCGTGTTATAGGCAAGTGACGTGGATAGTTATTGACCCTCGTAGTGCTGTGACACGTTTGTTATGATTGATATTCAAGAAACATATGAAACCGATAATTTCGTATCAATTCTTTGAGTCACTTATTTTGTGCTGAAACTGGGCATAGAGATTCCATACCAGATGTTGTCTTCAGCCCTTTTGGATTGATATGGGGTTTCCGTAACACGTTGTATATCGACGGTTAAAAGGAAATAGGGTATAAGCGACATTTTGGACTGGTATTGTTTTGAAAGCCGATTGTTTCTTGTGTTCTATTATCTTTTATTTTGTCATATTTTCCGATTGGAATATTAAAAACTGTTTTAGTTTTCACGATGTTTTAATAAAATAATACATCAGTTTGTCTAAAATTCTAAACTTTGAACGGCTCTCCTGAACATTTCTTTTTTTGTCGCTTATACCCTGTTTCCTTTTAACCATCGATATATATATATATATAGGAAAAACACACAAATCGTCAGTCTGTCTGCTCGTGAAAACATAGACGGTACAAATATATGGCTAATAATGACAAGACTTTACTACAAATAGTTCGGAGACTAGTTTTTTAGCGTAGACACTTGAATCTACGGCCGTTCCGGTTTGTAAGTCGGCGCGATGACCTTATATTATTTATGGATTGGTTCAAAACATGAGCGTTAGCGATAAATCAATGTACTTAGCTAATAAAAAATACCCAATGTAACTAATCACTGTCGAAATAGAAAAATTGTGAAGAAACTCATCATTTTATTTACCTACCTAAAATTGTTGAAACACATTGTGAACACATGAAAACGCTTTTTAAAGTATCACTTATTCGAATTCAGTTGTTCAAACATTCGAAAAATGAAAAATATGTTAAAATATATTTATAGTAATTCACCAATTAGTAGCAATGTTCTATTGCGTACACAAATGAGTTGTGCTTATTTCACTTATTTAGTTTGGCAAATCAGTCATGATCAATCAAATATTTTTTTTAGTTAGAATATGCCTTCTAGATAAGTATAGTTATTTCTAAGCTCGAATACTGGTCATAAATGAATTATGAACACAGAAATATGTTTATTACATTTAGTACGTTGCAGGGGACAACATGTCACATACATAAAATAAATTCTATCTAGCTGCCGCTGTCAGGTGTACTGCATTTTACTATTGAGTACTTTTCGCCTAAAACTTTCTTTCGTCGTATCTTTCATCAGAATAATACCTGAGTATATCTCAAATATTCAGTACCTCCCTTTTTGGGAGCGGTCTGTTAGCTAGTCGACTGCGATAGGCTGGGCATGAAGAATTTTGGAGTTCTGCCAACCCATACAAACTCACCAGACGCGGACGATTTCAAAATTGGTATAGTTTGACCTATTGCCTACTTGAGTTTCAAGTTTATAATCGTTTAACGTTTTTTGTCCAATACTTTCAAATTACACATACAAACCTTTGATTAATAAATAATTTAGAGAGGAAGTGAATCGTAATCGCCGACCGCTTTTGGTTTAAGCTTCGAGTAATTATTATATACAAATTTTCTCAACACTCATGGTGACGCAAGAGGCCCCCCCGTGTACGGGCGTTTTTTATGTGAGCCCATAAAATGACCAGTCGGGGCCCCATTGAAAGATTTTATTTACTGTTCAAGACATGCTTCGTTCACTCTGGTTAAAAAATTGTTAATGAAACTCTTCCTGCTTTGCGTAGTGGTCGTTTAAAAATTAAACTTTGTGGAGTTCCTGGTACCTATCTGATAACTAAGATTTATAATAGTCTTTGAAGCAAACATTATTAAAAATCGTATAACTAAATTGCGCTCATAAACAGTTCTACCGTTAAAATAATCTTTTAAAACTACATCTATCAGATTCATATCTTCAGAACAAATAAATCCCGACATTTTAATTACAACAAAAAAATATATTTATTAGCGTAAAAATCTGAAATCTTTCGGCAACCTGAGTTAATTTGACTAATTGGACTGTGTAAAATATTGCAAGTGACCAAAGTAATTTCCTCGTAGGTTTAATTGGTACCGAGCGGAGTGGAAAATTCACTGTGCACACAAAAGTGGCTTGAAAGTGTGAAACTAGTTTCATCGTTTTTAAAAACTGTTTATGAGGAAGCTTAACGAACGCGGCGGCACGCACGGCGCTCGCCGAAGAATAACAAATACGCCCACGGCCGCCCTAGCTGGAAATACTTCTGGCCTATTGTCTGATGCGTCTGGCTTACTTTGTGATCATTTGATTTGAACAAATAAATACATTACGACTTCAAAATTTCAGGGAAATGCAACAATTTTCATCAGCTTTGGGAAATTTACAAAAAGCTTTTACAGAACTTCAAAGGAAGCTCTTGTTATCAGGGGAAATGTCAACAGTAAAACATGTTTCCGTTGTATCAGACTTTCCTTTTTCTGCTTTCAGATACCTAACCGTATTGTCGTGAAAAATATTCCTAACATTGTAAAATCTGCCATGAAAAACCGACATTACTGAAACACATATTTTTATTATTGTTTTACTTTATGTAAGAGCTGCGTTATTACGCCTATTTCAACTTTATGCATAACATAAACACGCCGAATGTGGAAATTTCATTATGACCATGATGATTCCGTCGGCGACCCTGCACCAAGGGTTTCATAACTTCAAAAGAAAAGCACATCGGCTCGCAGAAGATTCCGCTACACGACATTATTGCATTTTTGCTCACGAAACACCTGAAAATCATTAATTATTAATTTTAAAGGCATTACGGCTGCCTCTTCGTAGCGTTGTGAGAACATGCGAACTCCTAATTTGTTATTGTAAAATCAAGAGAAAACCGTACGGTAACAAATAGTGCGGGTGAAACTCAGATAACAGTCGGTCACACAACGTTAAATCACACCGCATCACGTGACAGAATCCGTTCTTTGCATCACTAATTGATTGTTGAATTGGAATTAATACACTCATTAGATGTATGAATGCAATTAGGTGCATAGTTGTGTAGCGAATACCGTTTCGCGCGGTCGCACCGAGCGACTTTCAAACGAAATTACGGAGAAACTGATATAATGGCCTGGCCACCACGCGATGTGGCGCGCGTACTTTTAGCATGATTTATTATTTACTGCAATATCCTGGTTATTGATTACAAGTATTTATCATCTGTGATCACTGATCACCCATCTGTCTGCTGAGCGTGGCTGTTATGGCAATATGTTCTGGTAGCGTTTATTATACCCGTCCTGGGTAGGGCCGTCTTAGCACCCGACATCAATGTTACTGTTCGACAGCTTTTATACAGCAAAAGTTACAAGATCCAATCCAACTGAATACAGCTTCTAGGTCTCCAATATCTCTAGCTACAATTAGCTAGCTACATTCCAATATTATGGAGGATAATATACCATCGGTGCAAATGTATATATTAAAGTCAGACAGTCAGTTTTCTTTGCTTTCTTCAACATTACGTACGTTTCTATTTAAAGATAACGACCTCATAAACACAATCATGGAACGTTAACATGGAAACAAGAAGTTTGTTTGAATGTTTGGAAGATAGGCGATTATTATGAATGGGTATTTTATACCGGTATATGAATTGTTATTTTCTAGTAGGAGGAGTTGTCAAGTGTAAAGCTCATTTTATGTAGGATTTACCTTCACTCAGCAGTTGGAACAGTTATCGCTGCGCTTAGAAATACAGGTACTGAAATCTAACAGCTTTGGTGTAGTCATTTTGAAATTCCATCTAAAGGATACATTTAATATATAATAATTCTATATTCAATGTTCAAACTTAGCGTGTTGAGGGCCAAATTAATGAACTGAGTACGCAATGTTTTGGCGGTAATCCTAAGTATTTTTTTTTTTTTTGTTAGAGGTAAATTAGATGTATATATTTTCCTAACTAACAATTTTTACAAGATCCGTTACATTTTACAGTTTAGTTCTAACAAAAATTCAGTTATATTGACGTAGGCATTCGTTTATCACCTATCCCGTTATCTAGACCCAGACTTCCTTGAAGAAATTTAGCATGGTAATGGTCCCAATTCTTTGGAAACCTTCGCAAGCCGTTACTTATATGGTCGCGACTTTGAATATTATGAGACGTGATGGAAATACAAACGACTTTATTCAAATGAATATTAGTATCGATTTGACAATCTCTATCCCGTGATTTTAATGTCACAGCATTAAGCTCGACTGAAATTGAAATGAAATTGGCGTTGCTCTAAAGATTGTTTTAATTAAAAATGACACATTGGCGAACTTGCAACTTATTGAAGCTTAATTAGTGAGCAATTTAAGTGTTGGTAATTGTTTCAGGAGTTGTCAAAAACAATTCAAGAGCCATTCGTTTGAGGAGAGCGCGAATCAGATTTGCGCACAAGTATTAAAATAACATAAACACACCTTTGACGGGTGGTCTTAATGAGAAAAGTTTGATACGACTTCCATTTAAGTCAAAGTTCTGTCATCAACGTTTACTTTCCTAGGTAGGGCGCGGCTGTTCCTCGGAGGCGAGATAAGAAATCTGAATCGAAACATAAACAAAACGAGATTTTGTTATTGACTGCAGACGACCGCTCACTTCGATTTCCGCCTTTCCGAATTTCTGTAGGGATTGCATTCGAAATTGTGTTAAAAGTTTACATTGACGAAGTTCATTGCCGGCACGACTTATACATTGTTTTGATTTATAGAATAATAAACTCCGATCAGATGAAGGAAAATCGCTTAAAGAGTTCCTGTTAACCGGTGTTATACATTTAAAGATTTCTTCCTTTGCGTTACCCATCGAAAATAATGTTGTTACAAATTTGTTAACACCTCTATCAAATGGGTATGCTCGACTACTGCTCCTTTCGCTGTTAGTAAGATTTTATATCTAATTGTTGAAGATTTTTTGTAATTATTATAATGTATTAATTAAAGTTTAAAGTCTTCTAAGAAAAAAAAAATAGTTTAAACTACCAAAACTAGATCAATTAATTTCAATATTCCCTAAGGATCAATGTAGCCAAAGTTAAAGTCACAGCGGAGACGTTAATATGCTTAACTTATGCGTGCGAACTTCTCCTTGTCTATAGTTACGAGCCAAGTTAAGTTGTAGTTAGTGCGCCTATCGGGAAGTGTCGCTGTTAGACAATGTTACGCAATAAATATAATTGTTATTTATTTGTCGCGTGAAGTTTTGATCAGTGCGATACTTGCGCCGCACTCGTGGCATGGAGGGTGCGATCGTATCGCTAACATTAGTCTGCGGCCCGAGAGAGTTATTATCAGATCCGTTTGTTCGCAACTTTGCAGCGTTGTGTTCTCTACTCGTGGAAACTTATCGGTCGAGTGCTCACGACACGCCAGATAAGCGGGAACAGAAAGAACCGAGACTTGACTTACCATGTTAGAGAGCAGCAGTCGTTGGTGTTTAGCGACTTGAGGATCTAGGGCTTGGAGCGGAAGGGCAAGGGGCAACGGGAGAGGCAACGGCAGCGGGAGCGGGTGCGGGTGCGGAGCCGGCTGCAGGATCAGCGGGCAGCAGGCGCACGGCGGCACGTAGGACACGCACCCGAGCTGCGGCGGGAACAGCGTGCCGGCGGCCTCCTCGAGGCCTAGCACACGTCTCTCACGACCGCATCCACGGCCGACCTCCAACCGTCCGACGGCCACGCGCGCCGCCGACTTCTCGACACGACCTGGGTGCCCGACCACCGACAAAACTGAAGCGCGCGAGCTTCCGAATTATTTTTAAGTTAACGCGGGAACTCCACAAGTTCTCGAGCGTGGCGCAAAGTGCGTTGGAAAGTGTGGAAACTCGAGCCGTATTAGTTGAGGAAGGGCCGGGTCGCCGCGAGGGAGCGGGAAACTGAGCGTTCGGGAGAAGCGAGAAACGTCGCACAGGGCTCGCGAGAGTGTGGAGAGAGTGGCGTCGTGCACGGAGCACAAGTCGCCGGGCCGGCGTGTGGCGGTGGACTGAGCCGGGCAGGTGCGCGGCGCGGCGGGAGGGCTGGGGGCGGGCCCACCTGATCCACCTGGGCGCCTGCGCCGCGGAGCTCAGCCTCCGAGCACACAGACACCGACACATCCACGCTACTCTTTCCAACACTAACATTGCACTATCAACCGTCATTATGCTGCAACTTTTCATCGTAATATATTATTTCATGAGCTTTTCTTGTTTTTCAGGGTTAATGTTAGCAATGTCAATGTTTTATAGGTAATGTTGATAACAGAATAAATCTTTCAAATTACTTTCTTCTCTTTCAGATAAAGTTTGAAACTAAAATGAAATCAGTTTATTTCTAAGCAAATATAAAGAAATAAATAGGTATGGATATTGGAAATCGATGAAAGCTTATTTTTCTTTATCAAGGACCTGCCTATGTGTCGCATAAACGTAAATAGAACTATCCCTATACTATACAAAGAAAATGAGCGTAATAAAATAAATTGGCGACTCCACGACTCGCAAATAAGAGGCATTATCTTGCGGAAATCTCTAGCGGGATAACTGGGATAAATCGCATTGATCTCAGAGGTCCGGCTTTCCTCTGAGAGGACATCTGAAGAGGTACGGTGTAAGCCCGTTGTACACGCTTACAGGGGATTAGGCACCTTTTAACGTCGAACACTATTTACCTTTAGGATCTTTTCTCCGAGACACAGATTACATTCTCGTTAGTAGCCAATGAGTAAACAGAACGGATTTGGATCACACATGCTGTTGGCACGCGGAATGAGTGCGAACAGGAGGATCTTAGCTAAACATAATGTATGTTCGATGAGTTGTAATGAACAGCACTACAAAGCCGGCCGTGAACTCATGGTTTTCTTTGGTTTTGTAACCGTATTCGTGGCTATTTTTAGTTTTGATCTCTATCATTACAAAATAATCTAAGTGTTACCACAGTAATCAAAGATATTATATATTCGCTCCTGTCAATGACTACAGAAATACAATTTTATTTATCAATATATAACATACATTTAAATTTAATTTTACTAATGAAGTTGTACTTTGAAGTTCGGAAATGCGAGAACAATAGTAATACAAAGAACTCACAAAAGGGGAGATAATGAATTGTACAATTAATAACAAGTTAGTAGTACTATGTGGATTATATTCTTAAACAAAAAAAAATCTATACCTACTTATAATAAATCTGTAGAGATGTCAATTCTGTACATGAAATATATTTCCAAAATAACTATCAGGGGGTGATTAGGGATCGATACTGATGCCAAAAATGCAATCAGTAAAATTTTTGTCTGTCTGTCTGTCTGTATAACCGTTATAGAAACAAAAACTACTCGACGGATTTTAACGAAACTTGGTTCAATTATTTTTCATACTCCTGAGCTGGTTATAGTATACTTTTCATCACGCTACAATCAATAGGAGCAGAGCAGTGACGGGAAATGTTGGGAAAACGGGAGAAGTTACTCCATACTCCATTTTTTAAGCTTCCGTCGCGAGTGCAACCTTAATGGTTAAAGCTACACAGAAATAATTTATGACGGAAATGTTCTCCTTAAAATTATGTAAAAAATATCCCACGACAGCATATATCTATCTTTTATGGTTGACTCACAATAACACGTGTAACTCCCGATAGCTTAGCAGTTCGAAGCTTTCTGATATTATTCTGCTCCGAAATTTAAAACCACCACAACTTTGCAATGGAACTCGGCTAAAAGTAACCCAGTTGCAACAAAATATAATCGAGGCTCAAATTTTAACAGGTTGCGGTGCAGGAGAAACCGTCTTTATTCCCAGAATTCCCATAATACCAAATAATTTTCCATTCCAAATTAAAAGAACGCAATTACCAGTATCGGTGTGTTATGCAATGACAATTAATAAGGCTCAAGGGCAGACTTTTCGTGTTGCTGGAGTAGATCTCGGTGTCAGTTGTTTCTCGCATGGTCAGTTGTACGTCGCTCATTCCCGGGTTAGCAGTTCTAGAAATCTTTATGTTCACGTGCCGGACGGGTCAACTTTCAACATAATTTACCCGGAAGCTTTGCGCTGAAGTATTTTCGTTCTATAGGTACTTAAGCCTCATGTGAACGTGATCTAAACAATATTACCAATACATTAACTTAATAACACACAAGGAGTTTACACGCTGACGGAGTCGCGGGCACAGCTATCTATACTTATAATAAATCTGTAGAGAGGTCAATTCTGTACATGAAATATATTTCCAAAATAACTATCAGTGGGTGATTAGGGATCGATACTGATGCCAAAAATGCAGCCAGTAAAATTTTTGTCTGTCTGTTTGTCTGTATAACCGTTATAGAAACAAAAACTACTCGACGGATTTTAACGAAACTTGGTACAATTATTTTTCATACTCCTGAGCTGGTCATAGTATACTTTTCATCACGTGTAACCTTAATGGTTAAAGCCACACATAAATCATTTCATGACGGAAATGTTCTCCTTAAAATTATATTAAAAAAATCCCACGACAGCATATAGTCTATCTTTTATGGTTGACTCACAATGACACGTGTAACTCCCGATAGCTTAGCAGTTCGAAGCTTTCTGATTATAATATTTGTCTACTCTTACGTTTATAACACTCTTAGTCACCCCTAATTGAAAAAGTTAACATTATTAACTATTCCATAATAAAGAATTATATAAATCGGTATAGAAACACCAAAGTTATACATGAAATACGCTAATAATAAGCCATCGCGCGTGAATACTGAATCATGCTATAAGGATTATTTTTGTAAATCGGTCGCCGCGCTCGACGCGTCTCGCAGCCGAAGGTATAAAATTTCGTTCTATAGGTACTTAAGCCTCATGTGAACGTGATCTAAACAATATTACCAATACATTAACTTACGCTGACGGAGTCGCGGGCACAGCTATTAACAATAATATTGTGCGGTTCCGTATTGCGATATTTTTCAACAGTATTATAGATTGACATATTATATTTCCCTACCAAATTACGAAAGTTAATCTGTCTGTTACACCAAAATCACTGAAACGTGAGTAAGGACATTTACACACACACACAAGGCTACTTTTTTTTACGAAAAACGACGGAAACGCGGACGAAGTTGCGGGCAAAAGCTATCTATACTAATAATATAAGGCTGAAGAGTTTGTTTGTTTGTTTGTTTGAACGCGATAATCTCAGGAACTACTGATTCGAATTGAAAAATTATTTTTTAATTAAATAGTCAATTTATAGAGAAAGGCTATAGGATATATATCATTACGCTAAGGCCAATAGGAGCGGAACGCCAATGAAGAATGCTTCTAAATCGGGGTTAAATTTAACGTTAGCCCAAAATAAATATTCCACGCGGACGAAGTCGCGGGCAAAAGCTAGTCTATAATAAGATATGGATAAGGATATATACATATATCTTTATAACAAGATAAGGGTTACTTCGTAATGAATTATGAATGTTTTCTACATAATTTACTTCTAAAGCACGTTTTAAGGGTTTCACGTGGAAGCTGCTTAAATCTCTGTTTTGATTTCAAATTAGACGAAACGATTAGGGAAACACGGTTTCAAACAACGTGAAACATAAACAAGATAAATCATTAAATTGATACTAGAGATGAAAATCTAGATAATTAACATTAAAGGGTTTAGTAATTATTTTAATATATTTAATTTTAGGTTTGTAAAATTAGTAAGCCCTTTAATACTGTATAATTGCTAGTAGGCACTTTGAAAATTCTACTTCTAATGTGTATGTAAATAGAATTGTCGAAAAAGTAATAGAATTTACAAATTCGCTTTTATGTAATGGGGGGTGGGAGAGGTTAAAGATCTTTTTGTAACCGACTTCAAAAAAATGGAGGAAGTTCTCAGTTCGTCGGAATCTTCCTTTTTAGATAGTATATTTCTCGATTACCTACTCGAAGACGACTGGACAGATTTGGAAAATTCTGTTTTTATTTTTATTATTTTATAGACCTCACATATTATTTCACTAAATACTCTTTGCTTTACCTTTACAGTATCATAATATAGTGATAAACATAGTGTGTATTGAAGGAATAATATGTTAAAGATTATACATTCGCAATTTTTAAGTAGCTTAAGTACATGCATATTATTATTAATTCTTTGACAAAATACATTTATAGATAATAATTTTGAAATAGAAACAGAACAATATCATAAACCTCTATTCTAAGTCGGTACGACCAGATATAGGTAAACACACTTAATCGCCAGACTATAACAACACGGTATAATAAGATCGTCACGAATTGATTAGCCGATTACTAAGTTTCCAACTACAAAGGCTACACTTCAAATGCGTCTGTTTTCGATAGTATTAATAATTAATTCTGATTATCGGCATAACACGGTAAAGTAATTAGAGAATGTGGTAACTTGACATGTTTTTTAAAAGTATGCCACGGTTCTTATAACTTGGATGCAAGGAAGCGCCAAGCGGGCCTTTGGGACATTTGGTTTTCTAAGATGGCGCTGGTTTTGACAGCAGATTTCAAAGTAATACCAAAATACACTCACCGGCTCGGAAACTTGGCCACAAGTAAATTTCATGATATTTCGCATTTAAATGTATTTTTGATACTGAAATAAGGGCAGATGCACTCAGTAAGTGTTTCTCGGCTTTTAGAACATGAAAAGTGAAAGCGTCAATACACCAATAAGTTTATTTATTAAATTGGGCACTTTTGCAGAAATAAAGAATTTTACACTATCAATTTAAAAACACTACAGAATTTAAAAAAACCTAAATCGGTTTATTGTCTTTACGTTTTAGTATCGGGTGTTTCCTCCTCTGGCCTTAATAACGGCCTGCATTCGACCTGGCATGCTTCGAATGATGTTTTTGACATTAATTTACGGTATGCTTTCCCAAGCAGTCAGTGCAACATTCCGAAGTTGATTAAGAGTTTATGACGGGTTGGAGGTGGACTATATCTTTCTTTGGAGCATGTCCCAGGTATGTTCAATCGGGTTTAAGTCCGGACTACGAGCTGGCCATTGCAATTTTTGAATACCAACTTCTTGACGGTATTCTTCAACGCAATGTGCAACGTGTGGGCGTGCATGATCGTGCATTACGAGGAATTGGCCGTGTCCAATGTATCCCGAATATACCAAAACATGTTCCTGGAGGACCTCCTCGATGTATCGGGCATGCAGTTATCTGGTTATCGATGATAACCAACTCCGTACGACCATCGGAACTTATTCCTCCCCAAACCATTATGGAGTCCCCATGGAAACTCACAGTTTGTGTGGTGGTAATGGGTAGAAATCTGTCTCCTCTTCTTCTCCATACTCGCTCGCGACCGTCTGGAGCACGTAAAGCGATTCGACACTCATATTTGAACAGCACTCGAGCCCATTGCTCGTGGGTCCAGCAGCAGGCGTGTTGACGTGCAAATTGAAGTCGAGCTATTCGGTGATGTCTGAGGAGTTCTGGACCGCGTGCCAGTCTACGGGCTTTTAAATTCACTTCCTCCATTCGTCTTCTCACCGTACGCTCACTAACATTCACGCCTATTGCGATTTGGAAGTGCTGGCGTATCTCAACAGCGGTCAGGTTCCGGTTTCTTAAAATTTCCAGGACAATAAAACGGTCGTCAGTTCGTCACGGGCCGATGTGCATCTGACGCCTCCACTGCCTGGTCTACGGGAATAGTGGCCTGTCTCCTGGTATCGTTTTAGGGCATACTACATCGAAGAACGGGGTACATTAAGTACCACAGCAACCTCACGCTGTGTTAACCCTTGGTCGATTAATGCTACAGCCTGTGCAATCTGTGCCGGTGTTACTGGCATTTTTATTGGTGTTAAAGCACCTTCAGTTAATCAATAAAAAGCACAAAACCACAATAATTCAATACTATAAACTTTTACAACATACACATTTTAATTTGCAACTTAGTCGCTTAAGTGACACGATTCAACTAAAAGTTAAAAGTTGCACTTCTTTCCTCTTGAACTAAGAGTAAACATTTTTTGACCTACCCTCATAAGAAACAATCATTGGAAACACTTGAAATTTTTGTTATTGCGAGATAAGCGCTTGGCCAATATTCCGTGCTGCTGAGTGTATGAACTGATCGCAGGGATTTTAAACCGAGATTAATCTCAAATTTATCTTTGTTTATTTTGCGTTTTTGCATTCGATCATAGAAACAAATAGTATAATTATTTTAGACTGTGCATATATAGGTAACTAAAATTGAGTACAAAGATAATCTAGTAATAATCTAATTTAACAAATAAAATCTCACCTAAGTAACAGTCGTACAGTTGTAGACGCTCGAGTATTTAATAATATTTGATTTTATAAGATGGCGTACATTTTGACAGCAAACGTCAAAGTTATGTCAGCACTGTTACATTTGAATTATGCTCAATATTACGATAAAGGTCAAGATATAATGTGGAACACTGATTGTCTTTGCTTACACCTAATGAGATTAACGTATCTTGGATGAAAGATGGCGGATGTACGTCATGATTATTACGGAATTCGCACCTCTATTTAGTGTATTGTTATGCTGGTGTTTTAGCCGGAATAACGCCTACAACGAACGGTGAAAAGTGGGTAGCTTTCCAGTAAACATTAATATATATCAAACAAAAACTCATTTGTAAATAAACACTGGGAATGAAAATAAACCTTTTATTCTGATTAAATTGAGTTTTACAATACACAGAAATATCTATTAAACTAGTTCGTATGAAATTAGGTAAGATTCAGCACAGTGTGAAGCTTAACAAATGAGTTTGTGTAGAGCCACTAAACAACCATCATAATTACTACCTATCGTATTTTCCTTATAGTCTGAGCACCTGCTATAAATAGCACTTAAATACACAGCCGTACATACACATTAGGTAGGTGTACAAGTACCCGGTCATAATTTCCGCGTCTAAACATGCAATGCGTTTGTAACAGCCTTAATATTTATCCCCACTCTAAAGCGTGTGTATGAATCACGACGCATGTATGAATGTGTGTAACTAGAAGGCATGTGAGTGCAAATTCCGCAGTTCAAAGTTAGGCTGTGCGCCCGCGCGGGCCCCGGTCGTTGACACTGCGCGCGCGCCGCCATGCCGTCTACGATCGGTGTTATGTAACGTGACCTTAACATTGGGTTGTGAGAACGCAACCTTATTCAGTGTCGACCATGAATGTGCTCCGATTATGGTGTATTATGAAGTTTAGACAACAGGTGTTGTTATTTTTAGGCGTGAGAGCACCAAAGAATGCGAAGAGTAAACGTTTTATATGAGAATCTTCTTCTTTAGTTCATTTTTATTTAATGGGCAATTTGCTTATATAATGCGAATGCCTGTGTTCCGTTACATACTTATTTAAAAAAATCTGTGTTTATTCTAAATCTTAAAAAGCTCGTAACGTTATTAAAAAAGAGATGCTTGTTTTATTTTGTTCCTAAGTAGGTAGTTCTAGCAAACTCAGTGAAAAAGAATCCTAAAATCTGTGTCTAATCATTCTTTTAGTAAAAAAATAGGTTTTGATGAAAGTAGGTATCTAAATCCAATCATTCGTGAAATCGTGACCTATTTCATGATTACTATTTCATTCAATTCAAGAATTTACTGACCTAATGACGAAGACTTTTACTACCTAGTTATTTTGCAAATACCTTATTAGGTACATATTGGTAAAAGGTAAGACTAATGTGGTGTGCACGTTAGTCCTACCTTTTACTTTACCGCAGGTGCTTGGTCTACTGCATCACCTGCTTAGCCTCTTTACAAATATATTGGAGTCAGCTTCCAGTTTAACCGCATTACCTATATAGTTATCCAGATCTTACTAGATAAGCTTGAACGACTCCAAAATGTTTGCATCAGATTAATACTTGGTTTGCGCAAATATGATCATGTTTCTGAGTTTCGCATTAAACTCAAGTGGCTGCCGATCCGCTTTCGCCGGAATGCACATATTTTATCATTACTTTACAGTATTCTCTTCAATCCTACAACTCCGATTTATCTCAAAGAACGCTTAAGTTCCTTCATGACACACATGTTAGAGATTTGAGATCATCGGAGAATTTGAGACTTTCAATGCCTGCACATTTCACTAAATTCTATAGCTCATCGTTTACGGTGCAAGCTATTCGTTTGTGGAATGCATTGCCGGTGTCAGCAAGACAAGCTCAATCACTGGCTACTATTAAAAGCTCGGTTGCTAATTATTTTCTTTCCAATTTATGATTATTCTTTTGTTTTCTCTCCACATGATGTTAAAGAACACATTATATGTATTGTATTATTTAATTACCTATGTATTGTATTGTATATATATATATATATTTTAATATTTAAATAAAAATTACACTAATTTAGCCCTCCCCACTTTAATTAAAGTTTTTAAAGTCCTTCCAAAGTCTGGAAGATCCGCCATTGTTACCATAGAATAAGCAATATTGTTAAATAGGTGTGTTTAAATTTTGGTGTACAATAAAGTATATTCTATCCATCTATCTATCTATGTATTTGTGTTTTACACGGACAGACTGCCTATCTGACCTTCACAACCCAGTGGCTGGGTAATACAATACCGCTTGGCAAGAACAGTGTCAGATTTTGTGGCTTCTTCTACTCGTAACGACTAACAACAAAGATTCACAATTAATGACAACCGGGATCAACGCTTTAACGTGCTTTTCGAGGCATAGCAGGTACCTACCTATCCAGAAACTGGACTCGGATAGCGTTGCTTAACTTCTAAAATCGACCAGTGTGACTATTATTATTTAGCATTAGGGTAGTTTCCTAAAATATTTTATTTAGTCCGTCAGGTAGTTTAACAAAAAGCATTGGACACGTATTTTTTACTAGTACTCACGCGGGGCTTCGCTCCCGTGGATTCTATCACGGTAAAAACATAACTCTCCTTTTTTGCAGTCGCGTAAAATGTAGCCTATAACCTTCCTCAAGCTTCAAGCTACTTCCATACCAAATTGCATCTAAATCCACCCAGTACTTTCGAAGATTAGCGCGTTCAAGCAAACAAACAAACAAACAAACTTTTCCGCTTTATAATATTAGTATAGATTTTTCCACGTTATTGAAAAATTAAGACAATACAGTGGGTTGAAATTTCGCGTGACGTCACACCTCGGTATAATTCTTAGCAATGTGTGACGTCAGCAGCCCCCACTCCTGTACTTTGAAGCTTTCCATGTTTGTGAATTTTTCTTGACTTGAAAAAGCAAAAAAATACGTGACCAATATTTTTTGAAAATCTACCGAATGAACCAAATAAAATAATTATTTTGTAACACAGGAAACTACCCTATTAAAATATGTATCTCCCTTGTACGAGAAGAAGGATGCAAAGACTTATAAAATATACGTAGATCACAAAACCACACACGCAGACAAAATATAACCACATTAGAAATTGAAATGAGACGTCAAAAAGACGTCTCATTTTAATTAACTTTACGAACTATGCGTGATATGAGTCCATTTCTTTATCAGTGCCGGTTGTCAGTTGCCTGAATAATCAGAGGACATCACTGTAAATTATTTGCTAGTAGATAAATATACTTTTAGGTCAGGTGGCCTACGAATAATTCCATAGTATGCAATATTTTTTTAAATTAATAAAACATAAACTGTTTTTACTGACTTGCTTCTAAAGGTCTCATTAGAAGTTAATTGATTCTAGTTTCCTATATTTGAAAAGGCTGTTTTCCGATATTTTAAAGGGTTTGATCATAATTTATAATAATTTCCAGAAACACGTTATCAACTCTGATCAACATTACAACATTAGTGAAGCGACACCGAGCCCCGCATCAACGAAATACGAAAAAAAATGCAAAATAACGGACGGAGAAAAGAAAACATAAAGCAAGCGCATCGTAATGCAAGTAAATCGTCCGTGGAATCCGAGAACAAAACCGAATAAATTGTTTTAATAAGGCATAAATTACGACAAAAAAATCGGACCGATCACGCCGTTACGATGGCTGACCATGGCATTTACGCTTTGTTGGATGCCGTACATGGTGTGCTTGAAATGCGCTTTTTGTATCGGCACCGAGCTGGTTTTTGCCGCCGCATGCATCGCATACACGGTAATTTGCTATCAGTACTGTTAGCGACAGGCAGCGGGATGGTTGCGCTTAGGTGCACCTCTAGTTCATCGCAGGTGACGCAGCTGTGACGCTGTACTGAAGTTCTAACGACCACATGTAAGCTAATGATCACGCATAGAGGTTGTTAACTCGAGCTTGAGAGCGTTACTCAACTTTGAAGCTGAATTAAACTAAGATCAGGTGTTTATGTTCTAAGTTACGGTATTTTGTACGTTAGCACTTAAATTTAGGTTAGATGAGTCTCATTCGCAGTAGAATGAAAATTTTTGTAGCATATACTTGAATAAGTCGAGTTTCATTACACTTAAGTAAAGTTGAACTTTATGTTGTTGTAAAGAATGGCAGTTCTAAAGAAATTAATTCTTTACTTGAAGGAACTATCACAAACGTGAACGAATGGGCTAAAACCGATTTCACTCAAGCAGTACATCAATTATTTTCTCGCAGACAATGCTTTGTATACGAACTTACTATCTCTTGAGGGAGCCGTATACTGATAATAAACGAGCAAAAAGCCTTGCTAAGGTTACTGGTGAAACAGAAATAGCCGCTCAAGGATGTCAACATTTTAATATGACAACAGATACAGAATAAGTCATTGTTCCAACAAGTAAATAAAACTAAAACTCAACATTTTGATTCGTAAATATACAAGATCCTATAAAATACAGAGTTGACTTCACCGACAAAATATTTGTTTTGTTGCATACAAAGTTAAATTATGTGGCCGTTTCACCAATGGACATTTTTAAAACTGATTTTTTAATTGAAAACCTTAAGACAAAAAAAAAATCTGAATGTTAATATAGGCCGGGGATTGGTAGACCAATATTTCTAAAAGGTCAAAGTACCCGTTAGTTCATACACATGTTAGTTAGATTAACGCTAATGCCGACAGCATGGCTGTCATGTTTTTACATAGTATGAGCACGCAGGTATTATTGCACTGAAGCGCGTACAAATTAAAGCATAATTTTGATGATACTTCGGACAAAATCATTATAATTAATGAAAGCACAGCCACTGTGCGTTAATCCACTTCCCATTTTGTGGACTCCATTAGAGCATGTAATGCGAAACACTAAAGCGAAAACAAAATTTCGACTGAATAAACCGTACAACATTTCTAATTATTAAATCTGAAGCTAGAATATTCTTGGTATCGGTCTGTTCGTTTCGAAATACACCATTGTCGGCAAATTTGTGCATTGCAGACGCATTGATAATGATGATGAGATTATCTAGGCAAATTCCGTGAAATCTTGATGTTTGATGGAAAATGGAAATACTGCATTTTGGTACGTATTTCGGCAGCCTCGAAATTGTTGTTTATTAATGGTGAAATTCACTTCTATTGGCTAAACGTTTCAAAGAACGAGCAAACACGCATGTGTAAACATTTCCAGTAAATTTTATTTTGCTAACTATTTTACGAGTAGGTAGGAAATAAAGCACTCAACATACGAAAAATTTAAAAAAAATTATACACAAACAATATCATGTCTTCAAGACTTTCAGTGATTCTTAATTTGATTCTTACTCGAGTTAAAAAGGATAGGTCATTCCATATGTCATAATAATATAACACGTATTCTAAGTACATAATGAGGTTAGGTGGAGCATTCGGTATGGCACTCATAAGCAGGCTCAGAATATTCTTTGTGGAGCGCCAGGAAAGGGTTGTCTGGTTTCTAGTGCTGTACCGAGAGAGTTGTCGATAAAGTATCAAAAACAACATCTACTTTAATTAATAGTTTCCATAAGAACTTCTATAAACATACGATACACGCTACTTTTTAATGCATTACTTACCTTATTTTAGTTAAAGGGTCATTTGAAATGCAACAGCTGCATTAAATACAACATACCTGCAACAAAAGAAAATGCGAATGAATCATACAAGATGTTACTCATGCTTACAAGTATAATATGAATAAATATGTTTTTATCAAATACAGCCACACTCATTACAGTCCAACAATCACGACGTATCGTGTTCGTTGCTAAAAAAGTAGCAAACCAGTCTTTTTAACCGACTTGAAAAAAAGGAGGTTTACAATTCGTCTTGAACTTATGTATGTTAGACGGCTGGACCGATTTGGAAAATTCTTTTTGAGTTTGAAAGGGTATACTTTCTAGTTGGTCCCATTGTTATGAAATCAGGATCTGATGATGGGATCCTGGAGAAATCGAGGGAACTCTTCAAATATTATAGGCACACCTATAGCGTTTTGGGTATTTCTTATAGTACCTTGAGCAGTTGCTTTCGAAAAGTACCAGTTGGGGAAGTTGAACTGATGATGAAGACCACAGATGGTCACTGAAACTACTCAATAATAAGTATTTCGTGGATTGCGATTCGATTACTTGAGTACGGATGTTAAACACTTTATGTTCGTCGCAATACATACGAGTATGGTGATGTAGAGCTGATGGTCAAGTACCAGGAGAACTCCTCAAAAATTAACGGCTATGCAGGGGGAAAAGCAATATTTTGTAAAAGGTGATAAGTTGTTGACATTATGGCTTTTGTTACTAGATAAATTACAAACCGACCCACTAAAGGCTAGACCACTGCGTTGTAACACAGTCAGCATGGAATACGGTAACTGGGGTGGACATTTGTGAAGATGTTTTTATGTCAGACCACCTACCTATTACTGTAGAATGTAACCTTAACGTAGTTAGGCCTAGATATGTGGCTCAGAGTGCATCCCGGAGCGCTGTTATATGGGGAGAAAGAACTGTAGACCAAATAAAAAAATACAATCAGTTATGTAACAGCGCTCTGCGAGACATTCATTTCCCTACTGAGTTTGAGAGCTGCAGTTTTGGGTCATGTAATTTAGTTAATCATCGGTCTGTTATAGATTTATTGTATGGCAACATTGTTGAAATCCTGTCTGACGCTGCTGCACAAACTAATAATAGACCTGGAGGCAGTACAAGGAAGCATAGGATGTTGTGCGGTTGGAACAAGCATGTAGGCGAGGCTCACCGGGAGGCTAGACTCCAATTCACTAATTGGGTTGCTCACAATCGGCCCACTTCCGGAATGATCTATAAACAGATGTGTGACACACGAAAAATCTTTAAAAGTCGCCTGAAGTGGTGCCAAAACCACCAAGAGCAAATTAAAATGGACAAAATTGCCAACCTGAGGTTACAAAAAAGTTGCCAGTTTTGGAAAGCCACCGGTAAGCTTAATTTGAGGCCTGGTCCCCCTGTGAGCGTCGGAGGGAACAATCAACCTGGAGATATTGCCAATATGTTCATGGAACATTTTAGAGTGCAATCTCCTCTTGGACCCTCGGCCGCCGTCATCGATACCGAGCCCGGAGTGTTGGGAAAGGCGCCATTAACCCGATTTTCGGCTGAGCAAATTAAAAATGCTTTGAAGAAGATGAGCAGAGGCAAATCTCCCGGACATGATGGGCTCAGTATCGAGCATTTAAAACATGCTGGAGTTCACTTACCGAGGGTTCTGTCTATGCTCTTCGCGATGTGCATTAGTCATTCTTACTTACCTTCAGAGTTAATGAAGACAATTGTGGTGCCCATCGTGAAGAGTGGGACGGGAGATATCTCGGAAAAGGGGAACTACCGTCCAATATCTCTTGCGACGATCATTGCCAAGGTGCTGGATAGTGTGCTTGACTCTCTATTGGACGAATACCTAGACCTGCATGACGCTCAGTTCGGGTTTAGGCCCGGATTGTCTGCAGAAAGCGCTATTCTAAGTCTAAAGCATACTGTCCAGTACTACACGGGTCGCAATACTCCGGTGTACGCCTGCTTCCTCGACCTCTCCAAGGCGTTTGACTTAGTGTCGTATGACGTACTCTGGGGAAAGTTGGGAGGCAGGGGTATACCGAAGGAGATCATTAGTATCTTTCGGTATTGGTATGCTAACCAGTCTAATCGGGTCAAATGGGCAAACGCTCTCTCTGAGTCATATGGGCTGGAGTGTGGAGTGAGACAGGGGGGTTTGACGTCTCCCAAACTCTTTAGCCTATACGTAAACGATCTCATAGTCGAGCTGAGCAGCATGCGTGTTGGCTGCCGGGTGGACGGTGTTAGTATTAATAACATCAGCTACGCGGACGACATGGTGCTGCTCGGACCGACTGTGCGATCGACCAGAGAGATGCTGAACGTCTGTGAGACTTATGCTGCCTCCCACGGACTGATATATAATGTTAAAAAAACGGAATACATGGTCTTCAAGGCCGCCGGTAAGTGCCATGATGCGCAGACAATAAACCTGTACGGTCAAAATATAAAAAGAGTGTCTGCGTTCAAGTACCTGGGACATTTTCTTGCCGACGACCTTAAAGACAATGTTGACATTGATAGGGAGCGCAGGGCGCTGGCGGTTCGAGGAAACATGCTGGCCCGGAGATTTGCTCGTTGTAGTGATGAAGTCAAAATTACGTTGTTTAAGGCCTATTGCCAGACTTTCTACACGAGCAGTCTCTGGGTCAAGCATACCAAGAAGGCGCTGGATGTCTTGCGCATCCAATACAATAATATCTTCAGAATGCTGTTGAGACTTCCCCGCTTCTGTAGTGCGTCAGAGATGTTTGCGAAGACGCATACAGATGGGTTCCACGCCATCATGCGCAAAAAACTCTGTTCGCTGGTCAGCAGAGTGCGGGCGAGTAACAACAGCATTCTGTCGACTGTGGCGGAGAGATTAAACTCTCCTTTCATGAGTCACTTTATGGGAATGACTATCAACCGGGGCACGTTTCCCATAAATTGATGGTCCTTCCCATAAAGCTAGTTATAATTTTATTTGTTAATATTATGTACTAACCCTAGCGTAAGCAGTATACTAACACATCTATGGATTTTTAATTATCTGAAATAAAGAATTTGAATTTGAATTTGACTAAAAAGGGTGAAAAAAAAATTTTTTACAAAAAATAGAACCGACTTCCATACCAAAACACTACAAAGCCAAAACTAACTTTAATTTCGGAAGGCGATGTGAAAAAAAAAAGAAAATCCAAAACCAATAACACCGACTGCCGAAATTAAAGTTATTTTTGGCTTTGTAGTGTTTTTGTATGGAAGTCGGTTCTATTTTTTGTAAATTTTTTTTTTACTTGTCAAAGTACACACGTACGCAATAAATGCATAACTTGAGCAGAAATTCGACATCGATATAGCACATGCCTACAACACAGCTCTTTGGCGTCAGGTCCAGATCAAATTAAAAACAGAATTTATTATAAGTATCATTAATTATTTAATGCAATACTGTGCTCACTGGCGTCGAGTGGGACGGCCTGACCGCACTTCGTGTTTTTGCTACCAAATTTACAGGTACAAACAGAATAGGATATTTAGATTAACACTGTGAAGGGATGAACGCAATGCCGGGATAGTCAACGTAGGAGGGATAATTAGTTTCGCACGAACAACATCACAATTAACTTTTACTTCGTTGATGTCCATTTACATGATTTTTAGGTGTTTCATTCTTCTTTAGAGGGCGGATAATTAGTGTTGTTTGTTACACTTTTAATTAGAGTGTCTCAGCACTATGATTTACTTGAATATAACTCAATTCTTTCATGTATTTTCAAAATTTTTGACAAAGATTTATGTTTTGAATAAAATATTGTTACAATTTATTTAAGAGCGTAATATCGAGGGATTACCGTGCACTTTTAAAGCGTAGGGGATTACAAGGGAAAATAGAATACGCATTCAAATTTTTCGAGTAATATTATGTGAACTGAAAAATCCAATTCACAATTTTATGAGCAAATCCAAAAATCAAAATAATCCTCGTATTGCAGAATACGTTTTAAGAGCATAACACGAAATGAGTTTCATATTACAAGATAGTCGAATCCGTGTGGATTTCAAAACGATGGCAATTGATAGTTCGGGTAGGACGAGGACCGAGGAGTAACAAACTTTATGAAAAGTTCCCGTAACCTCGTAGTCGACAGCCAAACTACGTCATGTACATAAATCCCACAAAAAATAACTTTTCCGGACATTTGGCCTTTAAATGTTAAATTAGTCCTTTGAATTTCTGTTTAATATTAGTGGGCTCAAAGCCTCGACAAGGAATTAAATATGAATATTTGTCTGGCCTCGTCAACAGAATGTTTCGAAGGTCCGAACTAGGGGTTCTTTATGTCTTTGTAGCGGTGAGCAAGTATCAAGAGTAGGTTTACTTAGGCGCTGTCCCCAGGCCTGTTTTGGTCGGACTACTTGGAGAATGAATACGAAAACGTATTTGCTTTGTGACTTGTAAATGTCCTCTGGCGGAATGACGACATAGTTAATAAATTAATTGTAAGTCTTGTGTGTATCTAAAAAGTTTTATATACGTAATACTAGGGAAGTCCTTTACTAGGAATCTGAACCTGATACTTTGACAGCAAAAGATTTTAAGTTGTTAACCTAACAATTTCTGTATTCCAATCGCTCTCTCTTATCCTTCGCTTTGCTCTTAACAGAGAAGTCGTGGCCATAGTGACCACTAATTTTGGAACAGTCTAATTGCTAGAATTGTATTGACTTGCTCCGGATCATTAGAAAATGTCATAGAAAGTCAAAGTCTCCCAGTTTCCTAGCGATTCAAAGAAAATAGTAAGTAGGTATGTACATCACTACTACCTGCACCGCGGACCAATCAGAAGGCTATATATGTATAATAACGTCCGAATATCCGTGTCCGAGTATCGAAGTCTAACGCTTCCCTTAAACCTAGTCAAAACTAACCCTTTTCACATTATGAAATAGCAAATCTTATGATATTATGGCCATCTGACTTAGATTGTAAGGTTTGGAGCAGGTAATGATGTACTTACTTACTATTCGCTAGAGGCCGCTATAAAAAATACTTCTGTGATTTCGGTGGCCCGGCACAAGGTGTAGACAACACGGGTTTTTTTCAGTTAGTAAAAGTCTGTTGGACCCTTACAGCGAACAGGGTGGAGGACTTTATGAGGATTTTCACCTCGACGACTAAAAGGATTGACTAGCACAAACCTATTTTAAGTCTTATTGAAGTCTTACTACGAGACAAACGGCGAAGCCCCATCGTTACATGGTGGACATCCCACCCATACGCACAAAACGTTTTGGGAATACCTTCATTGTGCGTACGGCTAAGGAGTGGAATTCCCTGCCGGAGTCTGTGTTTCCCGACAGCTACAACCTAGGAGTCTTTAAGTCCAGAGTGAATAGGTTGCTTTTAGGTAAGCGTGCTCCATCTTCGATCACATCATCACTTACCATGAGGTGATATAGTGGTCAAACGCGAACCTGTTTTTCAATAAAAAAAAGATATTTAGGTTTGAGATAGAATTTTAATTTAATTCTCGATACCGCCATATACAATGCGACAAGGACAATTTTCTGCCTGACCGTACTCATCCAGTAATAGATCAATAGGCGTTAGACAAAATGGTCCACATTTTGACAAGTATGTGGATTAATGACAGTATGGTTGTTCCCCGTTAAGTGCAGATAAGGCTCTCACAATCGCGCCTCTCATTAAACAGGGGGAAGTGTTTGTAATAATTGATTAAACCTATATGTATGTCGACTGTTGATTAATTGACGGTGGGTAGGTGAACAAAGGGTTAGCGAGTCACTAGAATGTGCAAAGTTTCGCTGGCTGAATTGTGAACAGTTTTGTCAGGCTTTTCTTTTTCAGATTGTCATTATATTTTATCCAGATCAGGAAGGAAAAAGGTAAGTAATAGTTTTAAGTTTCTTTTTTTTCAGTGCCACTGTGTAATCAAGACTCATGCCTACTTGTTTTGAAACATAATTTCTTTTGAATCCAGAACATCTCAAAAACAATGGAAACTTGCTCTCTATCTATCAAGTGTTGCTTTTGAAACCCTCTCCCGTATCTAGTCGACTTCTACCAGTAACACCGCATACTTTCAATTTGTAAAACGGCATCACTTTGGCGCCGCGACTTAAGAATTAGTTTTGACCTCAAACACTTCGGTAAAGCGACTTTTTTCATTTGTTACGAGTCCCATGTGTTTTTTAGATCCCGCGTTAAAAGCTTTGAAGTTTGCCTAGTTTAGGTGTACAAAGCATTGAGACGAAGGCCGGGGCTTTACAAACGCGGAGCGTACAAAATAGGGATGCCAATCTGTCCACGCGTTTAGCTTCGTAACTTAATGTCATAGTGACTAACCTCTTGCTTAAAACATGACTGAAAAAAGCTGTGTTGTTTTAAAGAAATATAAATGAGTTGTGAGTTAGTTAGTGGCAGTAAGCTCGAATAGTTTGACATAAAAGCAGGTAAGTATGTAATTTAGTTATGAAAATCGGATACACAGTCGTTCCATTTCAAATACCTGCGTCTAGATTGTATCTTTTAACCTTGCAAATTGAACTCAATATATTTGGGAGAATATCAGGCTGACATGACTATGACTTATGATAGAAGCTACAAGTTACTTCAATGTATCTTAGTTCTTCGACCAGCTAAGTCGTGTAGTATATTCGCGAAACTTATGCAAATGGCGTCTCCAATCCCGCAACGTTCTTACATACTGGGGAGTCTTAGCTTCATTGTAACGTATCAAAATAATTTCATATGTTGAGCTTGCATGCAGTCTAAGCTTAGAGTATGTCATAAAATAAACTAACATTAGTGAAAAGGTATAATCATGAATGGATCTAATTAAATGTGTTTTAGTACTGTTTATTCTAAATAATAGCACGTAACGGCGAAAAAAACTTAAAAAAAGACTTTTTGTATCATTTTCGTAACGATACTACGCTAAACATAATTGCAATGACAACTAGCTATAATAACGTTTTACGGGCAACATTAGCCGCTATTAGGGCCAGATATTCCGGAACAACGCAGGTTAAAGCCAATAAGGAACACGAAACGCGTTGCTAACAGCCAACAGCACCTAATGGACATGATAAACCGTGATTCCCGCAACTGCCCGTGATGCTAACAAGGTTTTCGCTGTGTCCAGTGAACCGATTGCAAAACGTGGTGCGTACCAAAGGGAGCTGGGCATGGCAGGTGAAACAAGAACATATCTGTTGTAATATTCACTTTGGTACCCCTCCCCCGGCCCTCGCTCCTCAGTCCCTTCCGAAAGCTCTTAATGCCAAGTCGGCCTGACCTCATGCCAGCTACATTAAGCCGTTTATACATTATGTATGAATTTGTTATGCCGTTTGATGTAAAGAAGCTTTAACTCAGGTAGTGCTAAGGTTTTAAGTTAATTTCCTGTTAATAATTTATGGTTTAATTTTTAAATTTGTGTTCTCTCTGACAGAGCAACTGAAATGTGTTAGTTTTAGTTTTTCTTAAGTTTAAATAGCTAGATAGATAAAATTACTTAATTGTACATCAAAATTTAAACACACCTATTTAACAATATTGCTTAGTTACCTTTTCAGTTTGGATTTCTCAGAAATTTAATATAGTAATTAATATGCAAACGACTTGACAGGTCTTAACTAGATTAATCAATAAGCACCGCAATTTAACACCGTCATTACTGCAAAAACCAACAAAATGAAATCTCTGCACCAATATTTCATACACGCAAAGGAAACCGCAACAATATGACGAACAAATCCTAAGCAAACATACAAATGTGCATTTTATTTTCTAGTTTCCCGTTTTTCAATTAAGTTAATGACAACAACACTCGACAGTGTTGCCAGGTGCCATCCCAACTGAGCCAATACATCTCGACATCAATACGGCTCGTAACTCCCAATATTTGGTTTTCAATGGCTTGAATAAGCCTTCCGTTGCATGCCCAATTTTTTGGCCCGGAGCATACCCAGAAACGCAAAAAGATACCAATTCCTCTCGTCCACTGTATTTTGACATCTCCAATAGTGGACTTAAAAGTATTGGTTCAATCAGGTATGGACAGAAATATTGAAAATTCCACTTTGATGGTGCAGTAAAATTTAGTTAAATTTAGTTTTCAAAAATTTCAAATTATCTCGTAATTAGCTCGTATTTGTGCTCTATTTGTAACTCTGTAGAATGTTTATTCAATAATATGATTGATGTTTACTTGTGTTTCAACAGTAAGTCCTGTAATTGTTAAGTTACAGACTGCTACTGATGTAAACACAACATTTTAATTCCTCTATTTAATTGTATCTGGGTACCATGATATAAACTGTGACTAAAATTACCGTTAAAAATTTCAATATAAAAACGTGTAAGTAGGACTAATATTTCAAAGCATTTCCTGCCCATTAAAATTCCCAGATACACATATTATTATTACAACGACAAAAAAACTGAATACACATTGCTTACGTTACCACTTTTTCTTGTTACTTTTTATATAAATTATTATCACCAGGCCAATGAACACGAATGAGGTAAATAGGCCTTATCCGTTTACTAGCATATTTTAACATCGATAAATAACTTGTTTATTTCAGAGGAAGGAAAGGAAACACAGTTTTTCAAACAGTACTTTTCTTGCAGTAAATTTGGATGTGTAAAGTTTTTAAACAGGTCGACACGAATTTGAAATGAAGGAACACAGAATCCCGCCAAACATTGTGAAAACTACGGCTCACAAATTTGTTACTTTACATTCAAATGCGGTCTCATTATGATGTAAAAATAAAACTTGTAAGGCTTCCCCCATGCTGGTTTTGGGAGAGGAAAAAGATGCTCTTTACTTTGATTAATTTAACGATGTTGAAAGTACTTGTCTGAAGTTTTCACCTAACAAAATAAACTGTTAGATTGGAAAGTTTCGTATCTATAATTGAACAGCATAAACTGTCTGAGCGTTTCTTCTTTCTGTCGAGCGTCATCCCTGAATTGAGGCAGCATTGGAATTTATATTTGATTAAGGCATTAAACGGTACCTAGAATACAAGAATTGGCGTCACCGTTTAAAAACTTCTTCTTCCGTTTAAAATCTTAAACGACAGGCAGAAAATGGGGCTGTTGCATTTCTAATGAGAAACAGATATCGCTGGCTATGATCACTGAATTCGTTAAGAAATGCTCACTTAACAGACAGAGTTATACAATCGTAGTAGCTGTTGGTATTTATATAGTAACTATTCAAATTAAACCATTAAAAACGTTGCCTATTCCATGTTTCCAGCAACAAATAATTTTAATTACGACCATCACCTTGAGCAGGGTCTGAACCAATCCGGAATCTATAGCCGTTAATAACGGTAACTACTCATTATTTCCAAAACATGAAATCCCTACGATTTGGCTATTCCAACAAAATATCAATAACGATGGTTATTATTTGTATAGTAAATATAGTGTTATACTGATACATATACGCAATCAATTGGCAATAAAATGGCTGCTCAGTCAACCTTAAAAGTTTGTTGTCAACCGTTTGTAAATCCTGGATTTTAGCTTCAACTAAATAAGCATGAATTTTGAAATATGGGTGGGCATATATGTATTTGCCTACTATAATATTAGTAAGACAATCGAACAAGATTGTCTACCGAAACATAAGTATGTGAAATTTCAAAGGGAAAAGAGATGGATGGATAAGATTAATAGGAGGTACGATTTCTTTAAGTAAGTAGGTACATGAGTTTTCGACAACCACAGAGTAATCCAGTTGTTTAATTTAACGAACACAACAAAAACAAAGTTTCCAACTCATTGAAATACTCAATCCTCGCATTCAAAACATTGACAGAACTTTAAAACATTTATGATAAATCGTACAGAATTTTGAATTGGAAAAGTAACATTAATAATAAGTTTAAAAACGTATTTATCATGGCGGATCCTAAGCTATGGCAGGCATGTCCGACCTAACGAGGAACGGAGTATTCTCCAAATGTTTTGAGTAGTATACGTCATAGGAAAGGCGGAGCGGGCTTGTGTTGGGGGCGGTGCCTTTTAAAGATCTCGTATTACTTGGAAATATGTCTTAGGTCTAAAGAAGTCGTATAAAACGCTCCGTTCCTCTTCGGTTCAGGTCCGCTGTCGCTTGTAGTCATACGTAACCTCAAATGGAGGAATGATCACGATGCATCCAACTGTCTGAGGCATTAGACTCCAACGCATTAGATGTCACGTTATATTTGAGACGTCTTGACTCTTGATATCGTCTGCATTTTGGAATAATAATATCTGTCTAACGACCTTTATTGGATGATCAATTTAGTTCTTTACAGGTACATTTTGATCATGGCATTATTCTATTAGGTATACGTTGTCCTAGTAGGTTTCATAATAATTAAATATTAAGCACATCTTCTCAACAAAATGTCTTCGTCAATAACAAACAAAATAACGCATCAATTTCTCCGTTTTTGAACTTTAGCAATGAGAATTGATTTTACCATATTTAATTATAACGATTTAAAAAATAAATAATTATGTATTGTATATCTACTAAAAGTAGTTATTTCATATTGTTTTCCCTTTGATCGCACATGGTGCCTGCCTATATCTTTGTTTTCGCAAGCATGCAAGTAATAAAAAATAATGCAATAATTATTTTGCTATATAATAGGGACGTATATAATTGTGGAAGTATGACGAAGATATTTTTGCAATGTGTGTATACGAGTATCAATTGTAGTTAAATTAAATAAACAGATAACTCTTCCAAAAATCACATACTCTCCCTTTTCAATTACTCCAACATCCCCAAGACAGATGGTTGTAGGAAAACGGTCGAGATAAAAGGCCGATGTCACTTGTTGCTTAAATCTGGTATGCGTCACACGTTCGCGATGTCTCGCTGCCTTCTAAACTGTGCTCAGAAACGTCTGTCGTACCCGTTTTTATTTCAGACCATTTAAATTCTATTGGGTTTGGGGAACAGTGGACGGGTTTGAGTTAATGTTTGGAATGTATTGTCACGCCATTTTAAGTACATTTTTTTGTCTTGCATTAAGGAACCGTTTAAGTCCGAGTCGACGGCGTGTCGTGTTTCACGCGTGCATCTGAACTACTGACGGTCGCAATAGAGCCATTGCCAGCTAGGGTACCGGCAATGTTCTAATGAGATACCGCTTCCCCAAACACAAGGGTAACTGAAGAAATAGGGTGGGTTTTTAGTCAGTTCCAGCAGAAGGCCTGACACTTTCTTCCATTCCACCCAGCGCGAGAGCAGTGATTTGATAATATTCCCCCACCCCCAAAAATGGAGCTTTCTAATAGTTCATAAACTTCAACTCTGGTCATGAGATAAATACTAGTGTTTGTAACTCTCGGTTTTTACCCTGAGGCAACGAACCAAAGATTAAAAATAGCGCAACGTTATGAGTTGCGCTATTTTGCATGTTTCTTTCCATGAATCATGTCCATTTTCCATTTCTGCGTAACAGCAAACAATGTTACCTCTTCAAAAATGTTTTGATTGGGTCATAGGTACCATTGGGCTTCAGGTTCCGTTAACTAATAGAGAATGCCAGTTATCGCTGACAATTTATGAAAAGTTCGAGTCAGTATACTATTACCGTGAACACAATTCAGACACAAGCATATTTAGCTAAGTAACAAGATTGCTAATAATGTGCATTCCACCCACATATATAGTCCTCTTTAAAAAAAATGTTTTTAAAATTAATAAATATGTATATATTTTCTGAACATAATTTGAACTAAATTTAACTTTCATATTGTGATCATTGGACGCAATCTATTGATGACACGTACTGGAACTTGCAACCACTAAAAGAGTGTATTAAATAACCAGTGTTTTATTGAAATTTATTAATTAAAACACTAGTGGTTTTGAGCCGAAACAAATAAAATTCTTCCGTTTACAGGATCATTGAATTATTTCAATTGAATAGACACAATGTAACCGTACACCAACCACAATGCATTACATCGTAATGCATTGTGTGCTACGCGATCGTGTGCTAAAAGTGGTTTGAATGGAGTTGAACAAAACAGTAAAAACTGAAGCTCTTAGTTCGGGGTTGCGGGAATGTTGTAACGAGATACCGCGGACCCGGAACGAAAGGGCAACTGAAAGAACAGGGTGAATTTTTATAGTAATCTGACATTATTTTCCGCTCCACCCTGAGTGGGACTCCAACTAAGAAAAAATTAATAAAAATAAAATACAATATTGGTTTCAAAAATACCTGACTGATAAACACATTACCCTCATTTGCGTCGCGCAGTCGGGTAAAAAAGAACAGTCAACTAAAGTTAGTCTTGTTTAAACAAAAAAAAAAAATGTGAAGTATGTATACCTTTTTTTTTTCTTAGCCAAAATTTGATGTGAAAATGCTTAAAGAATAGTTAGCGCTTGGTTTAAGCGCCAACTAATTTTAAAGCATTTTCACGCCATACTATAGGTAGTTCAACGAACACAAACACCAGATATGCAACTGTAAAATAACTATCAATCCCATTCTACCGTTTCGACCCCACATTTAATTACTTAAACAAAAAGGCAGCGCTTACAAAATAGCAGTAAATAGTGAATAGCGCTGTAGCGGCTACATTGTAACGTAATCCCACTTGTAGTCCGTTGGTAATAAACTGTAGTTAACAGTAGCAGTTGTGCTCATGTTGTGTGACGTCATGGTCATGAACGGAATGGACGGTGACGTAGGATCACGAATTAGAAAGATGGTTTTATAGTTCACTAGCTTCAGCCCGCGGCTTCATTCACGTGTAAATATTTTTTCGGCAAGTTACGGCCTATGTCACTCGGGAATAATGTAGCTTTCTATGGATGAA
The DNA here is from genome assembly GCA_943138885.2 of Tholera decimalis. Lineage (NCBI taxonomy): Eukaryota > Metazoa > Arthropoda > Insecta > Lepidoptera > Noctuidae > Tholera > Tholera decimalis. Next base: position 17,909,289 of record OW964552.2, on the reverse strand, counting down.
AGAATTTTCAAAATCGGTTCAGTAGATCCAGAGATTTTTTCCTGCAAACTCACAAACTATACCTCTTTATAATATTAGTATAGATAATATTCTTTTAAGAGACTTGATATTATTTGAATAGTGTAAATTAATCAGAAGTAGGTTTAAGCGAGGCTTATATAAGATGTCCTAATTTATGAACTCTTAGATGAGTGGGTCTTTTGTGGTGCCACCACCACCACCAAAATTTTGCCAATAACACTTATGTCTTATTTTAAACTAGCTTGTGCCAGCGGCTTCGCCCGCGTGGGAAGTTTTTCCCGTGTAAATCCCGATCCCGTGAGAATTTCGCAAAATCCTTTCTTAGCGGATGCCTACGTCATAACATCTACCTGCATGCCAAATTTCAGCCCGATCCGTCCAGTGGTTTGGGCCGTGCGTTGATAGATCACTATGTCAGTCAGTCAGTCACCTTTGAGTAATATAGGTATACTAGCTTGTGCCAGCGGCTTCGTCCGCGTGGGAAGTTTTTCCCGTGTAAATCCCGATCCCATGGGAATTTCGCAAAATCCTTTCTTAGCGGCTGCCTACGTCATAACATCTACCTGCATGCCAAATTTCAGCCAGATCCGTCCAGTGGTTTGGGCTGTGCGTTGATAGATCACTATGTCAGTCAGTCAGTCAATCAGTCAGTCAGTCAGTCACCTTTGAGTTATATATATTTAGATTTAGATAAGACATAAGTGTTATTCCGGAGTAACGCGTAGGAATAAATAAGTTATTTATTCCTACGCGTTACTCCGGAATAAGTTCTCGAAATTATTTATTAACACTACTGTTCGAGTCAATATAAAACATAAGAAAAAAAATTAAAAATCTCGGCGTTTTGTTAAGTTAAAAGTCCGTACAAAGTAGGGGCGAGTTAGTACAACTACACAAAGTGCTAACATAAAGGAATCACTGATTTCCAATACAAAAGCTTGTCAACAAGACATCTGTCAACAAAATATGAAGGCTCAAAAGAGACCAACTAACCTTAAACTTCGCTTAAGTCTAAGCATTCGCATTCGAAACTCAACAGAGAGTTATCTCTGTTTAGTTTCGAATGCGAATGCTTATGAGCCTACCACACGCACAGGCTTCACCACAGTTCTGCCTGCGAAAAAAACTGTACACGGACGGCATTACCACACGGCACAGTTAAGTACGCGCAGGCCACATTTTTGTTGAAATCGTCGGCGTGGAAACAACAATGTTTCCCAGTGAAGAACTATTTTTTCTGCTACTATTTTTCAAGTGTTTGCTAGTGAAAAAAAAAGACAATGCAAAAGTCAGGCAGAGATTTATAAAGACTTATAAATTCAGTCAAGAAGTCGCGATTGTACATTCGCAATCTGCCATTTTTGAGTGACGGACGTCCACGTATACCTCACCGAACGACAACTAGCCTCGACTGTGGCTTGAACACTGAACGCCCAACCACACACACAGGCAAGTACGCGCAGGCCGGGCTTGCGCAGGCAAAATTTCAAGCAAGTCGAAAAATGTGCAGGCCGCGCTGTGGGGTTTGCGCGTGATACAGTTTTACCAACCACACGCACGGTGTTCCGTGTACAAACCGGCTTGCGCAGGCAAAACTGTGGTGAAGCTTGTGCGTGTGATAGGCCCATTAAGGAATCTTCATCACCTGCTTAGCCTTTTCTCAACTGTGTTGGGTTCAGCTTCCAGTCTGACCAGAAGCTGAGTACACTGAGCGTCTGCCTATTTGACCTCCACAACTCAGTAGCTGAGTAAGACAATTCCCATTAGCATAACTGATGTCAGATTTCCTAGCTTTTGACTATCCGTAACGAAAGTTAAAGATGTATAAGTGATATCCGGGACCACCGGCTACCAGATACTCACCCATCCACGGACTGACCCCGCAAAGCGTTGCTTAACCCTAAAATTAGATCGGTGCGGCTGTTATTATTCAACCACGCTCCACGATATTATTTTATTTTTTATTTTATTTACTAGGGAAAACCAAAGCGTCAGCAAGATGACGAGGCTCCCCCTGTAGAGGGCCGAAGCCTGCCGGGGTCGTGGGACTTATCCCATTACCGTGACCCCGGTACGTAAAGGGCTATTGAAGGAATACCGTGGATTTTAGGCAGTACAAGTCTGACTGTCCCTCCGGCCCTGCCCGGGGTGGGAGGACTCGTCTGACGATTTTACCAAGTTAAAAAAAACCTACAATTACGCACTATACGTGGTTAACATTAACTTATAATCTAGGTATATCAGTGCGTAACTAACAAAGTTGTTCCACATTTTATATATACAACGTGTAATTTAAAGGGTATATACATACCAAGTGCACGGCTTCTTTGGATGATAACAAAAGATATAGCAAGGGTTTTGTAATCCTATGTCTACATGTGTGGAACTTATTATAAATTTCAATACATTGATACCAGAGACCGAATTTTTCAAATTAAGAAGAACGAGGAGAATTATCGTTTTATTGGCAAGTGACGTGGAAAGTGATGACCCTCATAGTGCTGTGACACGTTTGTTATTATTGGTATTCAAGAAACATACGAAACCAACAATTTGGATACAATTCTGTGAGTCACTTATTTTGAGCTGAATCTTTGCATAGAGACTCCATACCAAATGTTGTCTTCAGTCCTTTTGGATAGATATGGGGTTTCCGTTACACGTTGTATATATACTAATAGAAAATGTAAGCACTAATACAACATTAATTATTAATCATAAAATTAGTAAGTCTTCTCTTACATCTAATACTAAAATTTATACATCTCTGAAAAAAAGGTTAATCTTCTGCTTTTTCGATCAGTTTAAGTAATTAGTAACGATTTTTTTTTTAGCTGACAAAGAACATATATCCATTTCTGAAAAAAGGGTATTATAATTTTTTGCTAAACGTCGTAGAGGTGCTCGGACTCCCGCATTGGTGCGACAAGAGGACGCTGCAAATAGCTTAACCAAATTATACACATGATTTCAATATTAGCACATTATTAAGTTAAATTGTTACCAGATTAAACAATTGGGACTATCAATGTAGATAAAGTCATACATAAGTAATTGCTTCTAAGATTTTCTACAAATATGTGTTTAATTTTTTCGTCTACAATAGGCTGAAATTCTTTGTAGAAATTATGAGTATTTCGCATAAAGCGACAGTGTTTGCGTATTTTTAATTATACTCTGTGTTTATACTATAACTTATAAGCCATTGTTATTTTCCGTGGCTCATCTAGACGTTAATTGTATATCTGGGCGATAATGGAGCATTTCTTTGTTTTGTCAAAATCAAATTAATGTAAAATATTGTATTTGGATAAAAACATTTTATGGGGATATCATATACAAGAATTGAAGACACCTGACATCTACCAACCCAGATTTTCTCTTATAGAGAGGTGACTTATGTCAATATTACATGCTTAATTATTATTAACATATAATTATTATATAATAATACCCATATTAGTTCACCTCTCCGACAGTGTAATGCCCGGTGCATATGGGTTGGTATTATGACAGCTGTCAGGGAGTGACGATGTGGTGCAGAAGTTGTGAGTCGATAATTATGAATAATTAATTAAATGTTGTTATCAGTATATAACAATGAAATTTGAACAATAAGTGTAGTGAATTTGGACTTGCAATAGCATATTGTCATGATGCTATAAATAACGGTTAAAACCATAATCCTGCGTTACTAGATTCCACAAATTCAAAACCATAACAGAAACGTATGCACCTATGTAAACTACAGGTACAAGTCTATTTATAATCTGTTCGTAGTTTCCATCGGAACAGGTTTCACAGAGCATTTTCAGTTCAAATAAGGCTTTATCAACCAGTTGCGTGGAACCGTGTCCGATCCAAAATTGAGCGTCGAAATGAGCATTTACAGCAAACAGTTTGAGCAAAGGTTGAGCATAATACAGTTCAGTACAATTTGTATGTGAAGACAATTTGGCTGTATCGACTGTGTGTCCATAACGTTTGAATGAAATGAAAGTATTTCAGAATAGATTTGTTTACTTGAATCAATTGAAAGATCAGGGTAAGAATCTGTTTTTCTACAATTTTCTGGAAAATAAAGATTGGTTCTGAGATACGGGAGATGTAGCTTAGTACTAGATAATCAAGTATTCATTATATTTAAATTGTAAATTGAAAAAGCAAAGGTTCGCCTCCATCTCACATTAACTTCAAATTAAGGGGCAGCACGAATAAATAATCCATTACGAATAAGATTAAAGGCAACATTTCCACGTAGAACACAAAACACTTTCAGTATCTCCCATCAAAATGCAAGCGAGTGAAAGCTTTGAGGTAACAGCGGCAACTTGGACCCTGATTGCGAATCGCAAATGTTTGCCGGGGCTCACGAGAACCGCATCAATTATTCAAATAACTACGTACAGAGACTGACTAGACGAGTAATTTTGCGAATATTACCCGTGGAGGGGCACGAAATGTAAGCTGCTTACAAGTTTCGCGCCAAATAACTTGGGGATACCCGAGAATGGCTCTTATGTATGGTAAGTATGCAAGTCCGGGCCAGCCCGGGCTCTAGTTAGTTAAGTGACGTTATTAATCTGATGAAAAGACCTATTGATCGTGAGTGTTGCTCGCTCTTAACAGTTTCGCATAGGTATAGGTGGCATAATACACACAAGTCTACTATTTACTATCCACTTAATGAGAACATCTAATGATAAAATATGTCCTACGTAATACGCCCATACATTTTTCTAAGCCGGATTCAGAACCACTCGCAGTTATACAAACATGCCGAAAATCTCAACTTAAATATAGGAAAAATGTTCAATCTGAATAAAGTGTGCTACGGTGGGCTTTGCCAAAGAGGGAAGAAGGATTAAAGAGGTCGCGAAGCTGACATAGTAGGATTAACTGAGCGGTACCGCGTCAGCAAATAAATGACGATTCTTCGAACGGATACATTATTCACTGGAAGAAGTATTTTTTTAAGATGACTAAAGAAAATATATTTGTTTTTTGCATTAAAATATTCCTACACGTGTCTTTCGTTTCAAAGGACCAGCGTCTCGTAATGGAGCTTTAGCTTTTAGTACAAAAAATAAACTAGGGTCTGTCCACTGTCCGGGGGGATTTGACAGTACCAGTCGTGTAGAAATGGATTTTTCCTTTCTAAAAACTAGAAAAGCCATTTCGTCTAAACCTATCTATTCTCAGCATTTTTTTATTCTATTTCGGAATCAATTCTGACCTTTAAACTGCTATAACCACAGGGCTTAGTCCTACAAAGATATAAAGCTTCTCCAATCCCCAAATGTACATTTATTTAAATATTTCTCTACCTCGAACTTACAAACATTAATAATTCCGTCTGCTTGCCACTTCCAGTGAATTTCAAGGTTGTTGGCTTTCGTAAAATAGGCTTAGTCGGTGGCAACACGTCAATAAAATTTGACACTTGTCGATGAAAAAATAAAATGCTTACATTTTATTGGGGAGCATTTTGATTTTAACTGCGACAACATTTTTAGAAAGTTTTTGAAACTATTTTAGGTGTAACGAGTGACCTTTCAGCATTGAACAACGCAAGAATTGATGAACCAAAGATGAGAACATTTATATTCTGTCAATTGGAATCCTTGTGAAAATTATGAACAGAGGTTAATGAAGAAGAAGCTAATGACCATGGTACGGTTTCTTACGAGTGTTATTTGGAGCCTACTCACGAAGTCCCTTAAAATATTCCACTAAACAATCGCTACATTGACGGCCAACACATTGTAACATCAAACCGCGTTAATATATCCAAAGCCTTATTAAAATTTAACACACAAGTTGCATCGCGCGGAGGCATAACACAGCATCACATTTACAGGCGCGCGCCTATAATTTTGCTATCGCTATTACGCCACAGAATCCTTAATTAATACCCTCAACGTTCCTTTAATATTAGATCATTAAAACCGCAATGTTCTAAAACTTACCTGCTTTCAAAACTCCAAGTTATATAAACAATGCGAAGTTTACGGTTGAACTTTGAAACGGTACCTATGTCAGGTTTACAAGTTATAACTTCCGATTCTAATTAAAAATTTAACAAACCGGATAATGGCGGTTGCTTTAAGCTAAATCATGAGTATAATTTTGTACTGAACGGAGTTCAGCAACAAAGGATGGATTAGTTTTCAATGGAAAATTATCGCTCATTATTATCTTGCACGGGCTTATTTTATTCAGCTTATCAAGATCTTTTAACTCTTTGTTCTGAGGAAATGAAAATTCAGAGTATTTCAAAGTTTAAACAAGTATATTCATTTAATGATGTAATGATTTCAAGTATATTTATTTCTTTCGTCCCTTTGATATAAAAACGATGATATCGAGATAAGGAAAAATACCAACAGCCGATATTTTCAGTTTGGGTGCCTTCAAAACCCAGTCTATACTTACCAACTAAAACCACACCACTTTTACATAAACATATAAATACCTAAACCAAAATTGTTCATTTAGTGCACTACATTGCCATGAAACCACACCTTAAGAACTCAGTCCACTACAGAAGAACACGTAAAAACAACATCGCATCAATAATTCGCACCTCAATAACAGCAAATTATTATTTCAACGTTCAGACACAACGGCTTGGCTGTTGTAACCACTGGAGACTTGGCCAGGACTAAGCTTACCTTCGTGATGTCGTTGGCAAGGTACTTAGTTAACCTCCAGTCTTCTACAGGAGCAGTCGAGCTTCTTCCAAATAAAAAGAAAATTAAATATATTCGAGCGAACTCGGTCTGACTTCTTTGTAGTGGGTTGTAATTTTGTTTATAGGGGGATCGTTTGTATGAATTTATTGTTATGGTGCTTTGAATTCTTAAATGTATAGTAAAATTATAGCACTAGCATAACCAGCCTACTGCCGGGGTTGCGGGAATGTTCTATCTAGATACCGCGGCCCCGGAATGCGAGGGCAGCTGAAGGAACAGGGTGGATATTTAGTCAGTAGAAGTCTGACATTCCCTTCCGCTCCACCCAGAGCAAGAGAAGTCTTTCGATGATTTTCCACCCGAAAATAAAAGCATAACCAGCCTATAATGATCCACTGCTAGGACTCAGACCTCGCTGTGTGAAAGAATTAGCTAATCCAGTACGGATTGCTCATGTCACATGTCATTGAAAGTTTGAGTCTAGAAAAATAGTTTACACCCGATGACTTTTTTGTCTTTTCGAGAGCAATTGCGATGAAATAAATTACTCCAAGAAAATCGCCTTTCTAGATTTGAACTACCTCAGCAAAATATAATGCTCAAATCAAAAAAAAAATAAGAAAGTAAATTCGGATGGCTAATAAAAATTATTTTCTGTCAGACAAACAGTAGGTACCTGCCTAAAGATTTGATCAAAATAAGAACACAATAGGTCTCAAGTGCTTATTATAGTGTGCTTAAATATAAACTCATCCCCTTATCCCGATTTCTAATAAGGCACTTGTATTTTAAAAATAAATAATTGAATCATTCAAAAATAAAATATAGGTCTTTAGCTTTCTTAAATACATGCCTTTGAGAAAGCTAAAGATTTTTAAACAAAAAATAATACGTATTATCCACTAGTACTTGTTGATTTTTAACATTTTCGAAGAGGATAAAAGCGGACAAAATAGAAAACAGAGAATCCAATTACGTTTGTCACGTTAAGTTATTATGCAAAATTGGTTCCCAGGCTTTTTATCTCAAACAGTCGGTAGCCAACATTACTTTGTAATGTAATCAAGCAGAAATATTGTTTTCTTTGTATCTTACCGTTTCAGAGCGGTTGAAACATACATACATACCTACATATATTTATAGGCTGCATTTTGTTTTTATTCGATTTAAATGTCGTAATTGGAGCCGAGTTGAAGAAGCAGACTTCGTTTTCAGCCATCACAGTTGTGTATCTTACGTTGAACATTTCATTTCATTTACGCATTGTCGCGTTTGACGACTTGCCAGTGCTTTGCCGGTCTGTCGAGGCTTTTATTTGACCTATACAGCATGCTGTATAGGTCAAATCTCATATATGTGACTTTATTCTGATGTTACAAAAATAATTCTGCAGTTATGATGTATTGTAATACAGTTTTAGTTTTAAAAGAAGCTTTAACAATAAATTATGTAAGTAGAGGGATATAAAAAAGGAAACATGGAATTAATAGTTTGTTGTAACCTTAAGATTATACTATCCCGCTGTTGTAGTTACGTGTAAATAATTGATAATAGTCGACCATATACCATACATTGCACCTATGCAACCATTGTTAAACACTGGTCTTTGAAATGTTGACTAGCCTACGACGAATTCGAAGCCAATATCGCCTGGAATTACGTAGCATACGTATGGCTTCAATAAGTGTCATGGATTCTCCATTCAAAACAGTTATACGAATCCTAGACAATGGATAGAGCTAATATGAGGTGTACGCCCTGTTGAAAACACCAATCAAAATTACAAGAGATCTAACCCACAAAATTATCCAATTCGTTACATAATAAAATGGAGCGATCTCGACCGCAAGCCAATGGGGCATGCCACCAGAATAGCTTCTATCAATATGCTAGGGTTTTTCTTACGACTACATACGTCTTTATGGTTCGCTGGCCTCGTCGATACGTCTCTTTAGAATTAAATTAAGGATGAAACCAATAGGAGATAGGCAGTCGATTTCGCGGCGGCCAAATTACGCGCATGCCTTCTTATGCGACATTCAGGGTAGGATTGCGATAGATCGAGGGATTTCGGTTACATTCGTGATTAACTTGCTTTATAACGAACTGAATGACGAGGGTTACCCTGGGTTTTGGAGATGGAGAAAGACTTGTTTAAGAAAACTTTTGTTTTAAATTCAAATGCTGAAAATCGGCGTTCCCACCTGACGCTGATTTTCAGCAGTGCGTAGTTTTGCCTTCTGTCACGAAGCTGAGCAGAGAAGTCTATTTGCATAAATATTTAGTTTTTGTTGTAAGGTCCCGGTAGGTACTTGTCTTTCTTATGTTAAGTAAAGTAATATCCATTATTCCCTTTAAAATAAAATGAAAGTTATCATAAAAACCTTTTGAATATTGAAGCACCTAGCAAATTCTTACTATATTAAAAAGCGTTTAATAACACACGTTTGAAAATTTAATAACAAAACATTTTAAGACATCACAAAAATCTCCATCTCAAGCATAAAAATATTAAACTAATCTTAAGCGCATTAGACAAGAGTTTAATAACTTTAATATGAATTATGCTTCAGTAAAATTTACATGAAAGACGTGGTACTTTTTAGTGGAATAACATGCAAGGTTCAGCTTCGAAGCGGCTTTAGTTAATTTACCTTTTGTTTTTATTAAAAGGACCTCCCACTTGCGCGTCTTTTCTTTATATAAATTATGTAAAGGATGGACGCGGAATATGACAAATAAATAACGTTAATTTCATTGGGTTTTGCAATGTACTGCAGAAATGTTGTTGGTCATTATTTTTGTTTTGAGTCTTATGTAAACATCTAAGGCAAGTTTATATATCCGGGTTGGTTCTACGCTTGCCCCAAAAAACAATCAGCAGGAATGACAGGCCCGGTTAGGTTCAATGCCTGCTGGCGTTGCAGGAATGTTCTACCGATATTTCACGGCCCCGGAACGCAAGCGTAACTGAACGAACAAAGTGGGTTTTTAGTCAGTATAAGTCCCTTCCGCTCCACCGGCAAGAATCATTTGATGATCTATCCCAAAGAATAGTTAAGTAAATATACTAAGGAATCTGGTATAAAAAGTATTCTTTTGTTTTTTTTTTACTAATGGGCCCACTCTTGACTCTGTTCTCGCCTGATGGTAAGCGATAGATGAGGTCTAAGATGGGACGAGCGAGCCCAGAAGATGCCTATTTACTCGTGCTTTAAAAGCTGAAAGGTCATAAGTGGCAGGGAACACAGAAGCCGGCAGAGAATTCCACAGCTTGGCTGTGCGCACAATAAATGTGGAGGAGAAGCGCGACAAGACGGTATTTCAAACAAGTGTGGGTGGTACCCAGCCGTGCGTCTGGTAGACCGGTAGTGAAAGGGAGATGGAGGAATCAGGTCATCAGGAGCTCCTGCGCACACTCCCAGAAGTACAGTCTGAAGAAAACCGACAGGCAAGCAACGGTTCGCCGATGAGCCAGGCTATGAAGCTTGTCCACCAGCACCTCGTCGCCCATAAGCCTTTTAGCTCTGCGCTCGATCGAGTCCAATGCAGCAAGTTGGTACTTTGCAGAGCCATCCCACAAGTGGCTGCAATACTCCACGCAGGAACGGACCTGTGCTTTATACAGATTCAGAAGCTGTCCAGGCGTGAAGTACCGCCTCACCTTGTGTAGGATTCCCAGCTTCTTTGCTGCAGTCTGAGCTCTGGACTCAATGGTTGAGCCGAAGTTGAGGTCTGACGTCAACTCCATGCCCAAAAGCTCCATGCGACTGGTAACTGGCACAGATGTACTTCGGAAAGTCAATTCCTTATTATTGTCATAGGGTTAAAAACATTCCATAACAATAACACACTTATTCTGTTTTTAAAACCTACTGCATAATTCAAGGGGAATTAATTGATACCAAATCACAAATTGGTTTCTACTGTGAATTGATTTGCAGCTTCATTCTATGAAAAGCAATACTATTGAGATTCTTGTTAAATACCTGATAATATTAGTCGCAATAACTAAGGTAAGAGTAACTGCAGACTGCAAGCGGTTAACGCGCGTTTTGCAAAATCACTGCAAATTACGCGTCTGTCTCAATATCTTAAGACAACGGGTACAGTTTTAGTGAGTCTTGGCAAAACGCGCGTTCAACACTTGCCATCCTAACTTTACCCAATACCAAGATTAGATTTTGAGGTCCAGCGGTCGTTGTCTAAGGAACTTAGCAATCTAAATGTTGAAACAGCGCCGGCTAGCCTGCTGTGCTTTATTAAATAGTTTTACCTGTTAATATTGCGAAACATCTATGTTTTGTCCGTTAACAGAACTATTACATATTTACAGTGCATATTTTACTTTGTTATGAGATACATAGAAATGTCTTCCGAACAATAATAGCGTGTGAAATGCCTTTTAATTCCGAACTAATATAGATTAACATGAAAACAAAAAATGTACCTATTTCTTGAAATGTATTAGATTAATTTGATATTGAAACTAGTTCTTTATTATAGCCACAAAGCCTAGAAGTATAGAATTTAAAAACCAAAGTTTTCAATTTAAAAGAAAACTAGTTTTCACATCGAAATATGCGTTTCATTTACCATCAGCTTACCTACAGGTCATTAGTTAACAGTCCTATAATCAGTTAAATCAATTGTTTGACAAAATTAATTATAGCGTAGTAATTAACGGTACATTACACTTGAATTTTCAATAATAGCTTTTTATCAAATAACCCTGGCCGGCTGTTTAATTGCGGTAGAGCTTATACCGGCCGATGCGCTTTCGGTACACGGAATCCGAATGCACTTTATTTACAATATGTAACCGTAAAAAGTCAATAAAGCGGAAGACTATTGAATTTAATTGTTTTAATTAAAATATAGTTCGTTAACTCGCACGCCAAGTACTTTTAAAATTCAGACCATTAAAGTTAATTTTTCGACAGTGTTATAGCCAATAAATTGTCGCCTTGTACAAACAATAGAATAAATTAAATGTAACGACTTTGTTAATTCAAAAGGGTTGGTTGGTCTAAACCATTTTATCAATCACAATGTAAATATCAGTCAATCATGCTGGCTTTAAATGGCCGAAAGTAATATCAACTCTTTTTTCTTTAAGTTATTTTCTTTTGGTCGTCCATTTTGCACTTTGAAAACTTTTTAGGGTAACCTTTGTGATATGTTTTCATATCGACTACATTTTTAGCTTAATATTAAAAACAACTCACTTGCATTTCAGATATCACATTTTTCGTAAAAATATTCAACAGCTCAGATACAAAATTCTTCAGTCGATAAGTAACTTCACTACGGAAATGCAAGATTGTAGCAAGGACTTGCGATAACTACGTATTTACAGAAATAATATATTTGTCCGTCGTTCAACCGAACTTCGTCGAACATTTGCAGAATTTGACTTCAGCTTCGTGTTTCTCAAATAATAATGACTTAAAAATCATGAAGTTACAGGAAATTACTGAAGAAGGCAGAATCCTGCCTTCTTCAGTAATTTCAAATTGATCTAATAGATGTGGAGCTTAATATGTGCCTTGATATAAAATGTATTCTACGAGTATGTAAAATTAAAAATACCGTTATTTTATAATGTATCTCGCGAGATTGTAATGCATCGAAAACTTGTGACCCGAACGATATGGTAAACAATTAAACCCATTATTTTTCGATAGATTATAATCCATCGAAGTGAAATTGTGAAATGGCATAAAACGGAAAGCATCTCGCCCGCTGATTGGTAATACGAATTGTAACCGATCACAGAACGTACTACAGAAAAACCGACCAATAAGGGAAAGCCTTAGGATAGTTGGCAATTTAACGAGTGACAAATTGTAATCAAACAGTATCAGTTCCATAGATTACATATGATCCAATGAAAAATAATGCGTTAAATTGTGAAAACGGACAAATTGTAACTTTGCTTAACCGTATTTTATGGATCACAAATTGACATATACAATTATACATATCTATCTACCGGATTTATTGCAAACATCGTAGGCCTGTAATAAATCCATATCATTATAAGTTATATTTCACTGATAATGATTTATATAAGAATAAAGAATAAAGAAGAGATATAAGAATGTTCAAACGAGATACTGGGGTCCCTGAACGCAAGGGGGTAACAGAAAAAACTGGGTGGGGTTTCGGTCAGTAGAAGTCCAACACTCTCTTCCTCTCCACCCAGAGTAGTATGAGTAATTTGACCACCAAAGAAAAGATCAAACCTATTTTCTTTCCTTTGCCGCACTGTCTCAGAGCTGAACAAATCGCTGTCACACTTGCAGCTGTTCTTATCCTTAGTCACCAAATGACGAAATTCAAAAATTGATTTCTTTGCATTTTCAGTTCTCTCGCAAAAATGCCTTACCACAAGCGTCGTCCCCCGAAGGATATAGAAGGCTTTATATATCTGTCAGTACATACGTATAACATTTTCCGGGCGACTGACCACTGTTCAAAGCCGAACCACTCCACTATACAACAACGACTCAATGTAAATTTTTACTTTGTCACCTTTGTACCGAACCCTGCACAAACCTCACAGTGTTTTTCTTACACCGTTCCGAATTAAATGCTTTTAAATTAACATACGTATGTAGAAAAGAGAATGTTGTTTGTGGAGTTCCTGTCTATTTTAGTGGAAGATATTGTTTGTTATTTATTTTACTTTCATTTGTTACGGCTGGCTTTTGATTACGATATTGAAGAAAAAGGAAAGATGTGTTTGAGAGCTTAAACTTGTTTTGCGTAAAATGCCTTTTGTAAAATACGACACGTTTACCAGTCCTAGCTTAGTTTATGCGAGTCAATGTCCTAGTACGTTTTAGAGATACAACAAACACTTTACTTGCGCTTGACCACCATCACACCTGGCGGTAAGCGATGGTGTGTTTTATATACTTAAATATATCGACACGCCCTATCAACAATGTCGGATCTGAAAATATGCAACTTTCCAGCAGAGCAGTTTAAAGTTTAAACACATGATAAAAATGTTATTTTATGGATTACGATTATATATGTGGATATTGGATTTATGACACTCATTCCAAAATTCAAAATCTTAATCCATAAAATAACATTTTTGTCATACTTTTAAACTTTAAACTGCTCTGCTGGAAAGTTGCATATTTTCACATCCGACATTGTTGACAGGGCGTGTCGATATTTGATTTATTAACTATCAATTGTGTCAATGTAACACACTTTATCAGCATCAGTTGACGTCATAACACTAGAGCTGGCAGTCACTGAAAACCAGAGCTGTTTCAGCTTTCTCGGCATAGCATTATGCTGAGCGATGACAGTTTTGCATGTATGTGCCACTTAGTTTAAATTATTCATTCATTTTCTTATGCGGTATGTGACAGTATAGAATTGAATATTTTTTTGTTTAGATTGTAGGTACCTACAGTATATAATTGGTCTTAATTATATAAAAGTGACATCCAAGTACAATCTGCCTTAAATTAGGCATGCAAACAGTTTAAGTACGATAATAAAAAAATTCGATAATGAAGTCAATATTCAGGTCAATTTTTTTAAGTTATGGTCATATTATAGTTGAAATATACGTTTATGTAAGAACGAAGTGCATTCTAAAAGCGTACGAAACAAGAAAGAATACAATTCAAAAACAATAAAGTCCCAGCCGACGGCGCCTGTTCACGAATATGTCGCGTGCGCTAGCACCACACGGCTCAACCATTTTGAAGAGGGCCAAATGTTTTATACCATGAACTACCATCAGTAAGGCTTGAGTGACTAGCTACCATGGTGGTAGATTTCAGCCAACAACATAACATAAATGAAATAACAATTTAAAGTAACCACGGGCCTGCGGACGGCGAGCAGGGGTAGGTCATCGTCAGTCAAGGACCAGGCCTGAATCAGCGGCGCGCCGTGTTCCGCGCGCGCCTCAAAGAGCAATCAGCAGCATTGACGGGGCCCGATAAGATGATTTTCCTACCCGAAAAAAAGGTGTTCATGAATTAGTGAATGTATTAATACTTATATTTTTCTACAATGGATATGAAAATCCCATAAAATACCGACCAATAAGAGTTAGTGATCATTTTATTAAAACCATTTTATTAAATAACGTGTTGCTAGCTCAGTATAAGCTCTGGATAATTGAAAATTGTTTGTATCAGATTAATTTATTAATTAGGTCTCGCGCTCCATACAATATTCCTTTATTAACAAAACGTAAGTGCCCTGGAGTTACAATATAAAACTAGAGCGTAATGGTGATCAATTATTTTCAAGAGACTGTCGGATATAGCTTCAACTTCAGCTAAAATTAATATGGGTACGTTATGATTTTTAAGATATGCCATTATAACTTTGAAGTTAAACACTCCATTTGATCTATGGATCTTACTGAAAAAAGGGCTGTTTAATCACTTTTAGTTTAGAATTGATATTTTTATTAAAATGCTATTTTTCGGCGTATCCCGCTATTCAGAATTTCAGAACCCTTTTTTTTCTGGGTGGGCAAATCATTAAACGACTTCTCCCACTGTGGGTGAAACGGTAGAGCGTGTCGGACTTCTACTGACTAAAAACTCACCCCGCTCCTTCAGCCCCTTGCGTTCCGCGGCCACGATAATTCATTTGCACGTTACCGTGAAACCTTGAAA
Organism: Tholera decimalis; assembly: GCA_943138885.2. Taxonomy (NCBI): domain Eukaryota; kingdom Metazoa; phylum Arthropoda; class Insecta; order Lepidoptera; family Noctuidae; genus Tholera; species Tholera decimalis. The sequence goes on along the minus strand of OW964552.2, from coordinate 17,893,907 downwards.
ATGCTTATCCTATAAGCGAATGGTTTAATGAAATTAAATTTCGATACCGTTTCTTTATCTCTTTATTTTTGAGGTTTTATCAATTGGGATTGTCTCGGTAAGTATCAGAATATCACTTGATAAACCCGTGTGACATTTCAATAATCTTATGCTTTGGATATAATGTCTCTGAATAAATGACGCAAGCTGAACATCAAAGTAATACAACAGCGAACGGCGAGTGGAGGGCAACTTCACTTGAAATAAGCTAAGAAAAATCTAGAAGGTATTTTAATCCAAGCGTTTCAGCGAGTTAAATACAAAGGCTACACGCTCTATCGCGTTCGCTTACACATATTTAAATTTAATTAACTAGCAAGAGCACATCTCCTTTGTGCCCGGGGCTAAGAACGGGGAAGGTTCACCAGGCAAATGACTGCCCCTTCTACGTTTTCTACCGCATATTAAAAATATTGTGCTTCTACTGTAAAATGGCGGGACTGTAAATTAATATTTTAGTATTGATATGTCTTTGTTTTTTCTTTTCACAAAAAGCTTTTGTTCCAGGGATGCTCTTTATGACAGAACTTTTTTAAAGCGATGCCCAGTAAATCCTACCTCTTGGAATACATCTGGTAGTTCTAATTAATTTAGTTTGAAAGCTATGCATTTAATATTGTCATTCGCCATTTCTTTATTACGTACTCTATTTCAAGTTTTATCTTATTTTCTTTTGTAATAGGTAAAATCATTTTTAACTTTGTTTGATTAAATTTTGCATCATGCAAAAATTTTAAAAACCACATTAATAATTAAAACTCTAATCTATTTCAATTATATTTACAACCAATGAGTGACCAGAGACCCGGCCTTTTCTTTAGTCAGAGAATCAGCTTTGCCATTCAACGTGGCAATGCAGTCAGAATTATTGGCATTTTCAACCGACGACAAAAAGAGGAGGTTATCAGTTCGACGCGTATATATATATATATTTTTTTAATTTATGATCATCGATTACTCGAAGACGGCTGAACCGATTTGGAAAATTCTTTTTTTGATTGAAAGGGTATACTTCGATATTGGTCCCATTTTAATAAACGTCAAGATCTGATGATGGGATCCTGGAGAAATCGAGGGAACTCTTCAAATATTATAGGCATACCTATGTCGTTTTGGGTATTTATTATAGTAACTTGTGCAGTTGCTCTCAAAAAGTACCATTTGAGGAAGTGGAACTGATGATGAAGACCACAGATGGCCGCCGAAACTACTCAATAATAAGTATTGAGTGGATTGCGATTCGATTACTTGAATATGGATGTTACGCACTTTATGCTCGTCACAATGCATATGGTGATGTAGAGCTGATGGTGAAGTACCAGGAGAACTCCTCAACAATTAACGGCCCAGCATTGGGAAAAGCAATATTTTGTAAAAGGTTATAAGTAGTTGATAATTAGGCTCTTGTAACTAGGTAAATTAAAAATAGACCAACTAAAAAGAGTGAAATAAAAACTTTATACCAAAAAATTAAACCGACTCCCAAAAAACACTGCAAAGTGAAAAATAACTTTAATTTCGGAAGTCGGTGCCAAAAACGAAAATACAAAACTAAAGACACCGACTACCGAAATTAAAGTTATTTTTCACTTTGCAGTGTTTTTTGGGAGTCGGTTTAATTTTTTGGTAAAAAGTTTTTATTCCCATTACCAACAACGTCGACTAATTTTTTGATGCCCCTTTATTACTATTTTTTTATATTCGCTTGTCCATTGTATATGTTATTTTTTTTGTAAATATATTATTAATTCTATGAACACAATAAATAAATTTGGTAAACATAAGTTACCAGCTTCCTAGTCAACGTAGTCAGTACAAGCGTAATAGTGATCATTACGGTGATACATTGTAGCGAATGAAGCTTAAGAACTATCATCTCAACTCGAGTTAGTACTGTTTTGCTCTACTTACCGTGTCGTTGAAAAAAGGGTTATTACGTCTTTTATTTTTCTTTGCAATAGATACATCGGAGATTTCTTTGTATTCTAATTAATTCTCAAGAGTATTCATTCAAGTTATTACTTGGTAACATAGATGTGTAGTTATTATTGCTATATTTAAAACTCTGTTACAGAGAACGGGCATTATTTTCTTGTTATCAAATATGCGGTGTACAGCATAGTTAACATATCTCAACCTACCTATATCTTGTCTATTTATATAACTGTGCCCCTTTCTCGCAAAAAAATAAAAAAATATCGCTGTCCAGTTCTTTAATTTAATTAATTCTTAAGACTTTTATAGTAACTGTATTTTGCACAATTTTAGAAAATAAACAATTTATATAATTTATTATTATATAGTGTTTTGTTTTTAATATAGCCAATAACCCACCTACATTATACATTTGACCAAAGACTTTCATCAACAAACTAGCACGAAAATCTCCGAAGCAGTGCAAATGAGCGAACCAAAGATTTTTAAATACACTGTAACATAATCAGTCGGTCCGGTGTTTGTAGCTCGGACTACGAAAGGCTCATTGAACACCAATTACCTCGGAGGCCTCTAAAAGGTCTTTAATTAAATCCTTCTCCGATGACGTCATAATTATAGCGTAAATTGGATTGAGACACCCCTTGTTTCGTTAATTGTAAGTAGAAAATTTCTTATCTAAATTAATGTGTTTTAGGCCTTATTGGGATAGTTTTTGTTCATTTATTTAGGTGTTGTGTCGATAACGTTTAGTGTCATTTCGGTAGACTTACGAGTTTAATAACCTTTCTTGTTTTAGCATACTTTGCATGACACATTTGTGTTCTAAACACATAAGTTTTTTAAATACGCAGCTACCAAGGTTTTAAAAAAATATTATTTTTACCTTCAACGTTTATCATACGAACACAATAACTAAAAAGTCTCAACAGAACTTTATTTTCAACATTATGAACGGAACAACAAAGAATCGGTGTTATGAATAGACAACATTAAATAAAAAGTGAAAATAAAACAAAAAATGTCGCACGTACAGTTAGACAAACAGTAAAGACAAAATAGTAAAATATCAGCTTATTCACGAGTACCTACTTTGTTTCCTTACCTTTCGCTAACAAAGAGCCTGTTCAAACTGAAATTCAATTGCGAGAATGAACATTTTTCCAACATTGGTACTCATGTAATACGGTATTACGTTTATTTTCTAAGGATGCATTTGATGTTCGGACTAAAGGATAAAAGATATAACACAATATCCACTGGGGGACTTAAATTCAAACCATTTGTTCATTTTCAGGACTGGTTATTGGATTTTTGGTTTCGCTTGTATAGCGTCCATAGGGAGATTAAAATCTGTATGTAACATCAGTCGAGTTGGAGTAAGATGTTGTAGTAACTGCACCATTGGTCGATCTTAAAGGTTAAGCTATGCTTGCCGAGGTCAGTTCATGAATTAGTGACCATTTTCAACCGACGACAAAAAAGGAGGAGGTTATCTACCAATTCGACGCGTATATATAATACATATTTTTTATGTATGATCACCGATTACTCGAAGACGGCTGAACCGATTTGGAAAATTCTTTTTTTTTGTTTGAAAGGGTGTACTTTGAAATTGGTCCCATTGTCACCAAGTCAGGATCTGATAATGGCATCCTGGAGAAATCGAGGAAACTCTTCGTATATTATAGGCACACCTATAGTAATTTGAGTATTTTTTATAGTAACTTGTGTAGTTGCATTCGAAAAGCACCATTTGTGAAGTGGACCTGATGATGAAGACCACAGATGACCACTGGAACTACTCAATATATAAGTAGGAATAATAAGTATTCCATGTGTTCCGCTTCGATTACTTGAATGTGGTTATTAAGCACAATATGCTCGTCACAATGCATATGATGAAGTGAAGCTGATGGTGAAGTACCAAGAGAACTCCTCAACAATTGACGGCCCAACATTGGGAAAAGCAATATTTTGTAAATGAATATAAGTAGTTGACATTTAGGCTCTTGTAACTAGGTAAATTAAAAATCGACCAAATAAAAAGAGTGAAATAAAAACTTTTTACCAAAAATTTAAACAGACTCCCAAAAAACACTGCAAAGTGAAAAATAACTTTAATTTCGGAAGTCGGTGCCAAAAACGAAAATACATAACTAAAGACACTGACTACCGAAATTAAAGTTATTTTTGACATTGCAGTGTTTTTTGGGAGTCGGTTTAATTTTTTGGTAAAAAGTTTTTATAATATACCTAGATTCCTCCGTGTCTCGAAAAGCACTTTTGTCTCAGTACTGGATGTCTTTTGTGCATCTTATTGCGTACAGTCAGAAGATCTGACATCAGTCTTGTCAAGGAGTATCGTGTTACCCAGTAACTGGGTTTTGGAGTTCAAATAAGCAGGTACTCCATGTATCGACACGACTCCGATATACTTAGTTGGGAAAAAACTAAGCTGACGATGATTATGATCACTTGAATTGGTGCTTACATCACATTGATAAACAAATATCTTTAATCCTACCTAATTACAAGACACACAAGATGACAACAACACAAGTATGGTTAGGACGGAAAAAAATATTCTTTACACTAATATTTTACCAAGTTAATTTACTGCGCTAGAGTAGGTTGCTAACTTTTTTAACGAGCTAGGATTCGGGATAATAATAAAATAATAATAATAATATATACAAACATCTTAGGAGGCTCTCGTTGGGCAGCTGGATCAAGGGCTTGATCCAGAAAGCAGTACTTCTGGACACGGCGCGAATTGTTAGGAGGTTCCTCTCTCAAGAGCCCTGACCACCGGTAGCTTGGACCCTGTACCCGATACCGGTGGGCTACTGTTTTTTATATTTTTAAAAGTTTTTTTTGTTTTTATAGGAATATTTAAAAATGTAAACAATATGTTTGTAAAGTGTAATAAATGAAATAATAATATTCCACAACTTTCACACAACGCCATCTAGTCCCAAACTAAGCAGAGCTTCTGGTATGAGTACTAGACAACTGATAAACATACATATATAAATATATAAGTATGTTTATCACTTGTCTAGTACTCATAGCACAAGCTCTGCTTAGTTTGGGACTAGATGGCGTTGTGTGAAAGTTGTGGAATATTATTATTATTATTATATATATTTCTAAATACATACATATTATAGATAAATTACACCCAGACAAAGAACAAATGATTGTGCTCATCACACAAATATTTGTCCTGGGTAGGAATCGAACCCACGACCTTGCGCATAGCAGTCGAGGGCTACTGACCACCATACCAACAGGCCTGTATGGATAGAGATAATTAACACTTTAATTAAATAAACACAAAATAAAAATTAACACAGTTATTCACACTACAATACTTGTCACTTAACACTTAAATCGCACTGAAATTCACTTGTATAGCTTCGATTATATCGCCTCGTATCTTCTAATAAGACTACCGTCTGCGTTTCTCTGTGATTTATTTATACCCCAGTCTATGAGTTCTAGAACATTCTTGTAAAATCGATTCACTGCCTATACTGCCAGGAATGTTCCAGAAGCTACTTGAGATACTCAGTACTGCTACTCGCCGCCAGATGGTGTTAGTGTCTCGAACATTCTAGATGTCGGTTGAACTTTCTCGACGTACTTAGCTAAGCGACTGGCGTAACAATAGGCTTGCGTTTGACCACCATCTCACCTGATGTTAAGCGATGATGGGTTCGAAGATAAAGCACTCTTGCCTAGAAGTAACCTATTCACTGTTGACTTAGACTCCCAGCTTATAGCTATTAGGAAACACAGACATGAAAACGTTAAATAATTTCTTATGTCTGTAAGTAGAGGTTTTAAATAAAAGCTTCGATCTATGGTATTAAATCTATGGTAAAAATGAAGTTTTTTTAGATAGAAAATGACACAAATACAGTATCACAACCGCACTTACTAAGTACAGGAAGTACATGTCTATTGAAAATCAATTTTCGATTTGGGATCTGAAACTGACAGCGCTGGAACTAATTAACAATGTTGTTCGATTGAGATTCTATTTCTGTTGTTGCTATGCTAATATTAGGCTATCAGGTGTTCAGGAGAAGTAATTAAAACTAAACTTCAGTCAGTTACTTGGAGAGATCATCATTAAAGAGTTGGATCGGAAATGGTGGGATTAGAGGTAGGTTAATTTTACTGTTTAGATCTACAAAGTTGTATGCTGATTATATATTTTTAAAAGTTTTTAAAATGCATGCTGTGAAACTCTATAAAAGGCTTCAGAACCCCACATGACATTGTTACCATATCATGAAAGTTGTAAAAAAGCTATTGAGTTTCCTATCAATAAATAAATTTATTAACTAAGTTATTAGTTTATTAGATAAGTATGTTTTATGTATCGTAATTAGTATTTATACACACTGTGTCTATCATCTCTTCTTCAACTCTCCTGTCGCAGGTCTGCTGGAAGAAATTTCATAGGAAATAAGCAGCATCTTTGTGCTCTTTTGTCTGTATTTATATTTTTTCTTTTGTGTCATGTGTGTACATAAATAAATTGCGGTATGTAATAAAACATAAAAGAAAAAAGAAGTCAGAATTAGTTTCCAACATTTTTCTGTTTTGGAACGTCAAAATACGCACGCGAGGAGTTTTTCACGTAGGTAAGTAGGTATCTTGTCTTTACCTGTTAGTTATGTATATGAACATTACTCCACATCTTCCAACGATAGTCTGTGGCACATCAATACTAATCTGTGCTCAGACAGTATTCGAGTTTCATGCGGCTTACCGTACACCGATTTACGTGACTAGGCTTAAGCCAATGTAAGTGTAATTGGTAACTCAAGCCAGGCATGTTCCCTAAATGGACTAAACTCAATGCGTATGAATTTGATACGTTCACCATTAGGGTTCTAAAAGCACGGGGGCAGAATAGTGCAGCAAAAAATGCAGTAGTGGGAAACTACGAACACTTAGTATTTGATTTCATTAATTTAAAATCTTTAACGAGTGTGGCTGCAAAATATAACCGTCTAACGATACTGTGGTATTTGTTTTGAATCTAATATCAATACCAAGTTTTCTCATAGTTTTACTTAATCTAAAGTTAAAACATGTGCCATATTTCAACCAAATTCGTCCAGTAAATTTCAAGCAAATTGGCTGAGACAAACAAACACACAGAAAAACACGACTGACCCTAAGAGTTTCATTTTTTCATATAGAACTTAGTAGGCGTAAATACGACCTGTTGTAGCCAGTAAACAAATAGATTTCCTCCGATCACAATTTCGTTTCGTCTGTAATTTCAAGCAATAATCAAACATTGCGATCTCCAACCCCTGAATAATTCGTCTTCTTATCCGGAAGATGCCCACAGTTGACGTAAGCTTCACCGCTAAGTTACAAGCCCGGCTTGCATCTAAAGACTTCCGCACCTCCTATAAGGTTGAGCGTCCCTGTACTGAACCTGCTTTACGTATTCTAGTTTCTGTTTGACTCAGTTGCGTGGTCTATTTGACTGTTAATTGGATGAGGAGACATTTTAGATAAAGAATAAGTTTTAGTGGCAAAATCGTGGCATAATAATTCCATTCGTTTATATTTTGTTAATAAACTCATTGTACATAAAGTTTAAATAAATAAATTAAAATGATTAGCTGTTGCTCGTAACTGTGTGAAAGTTTTGCACATTTCTCCTAGTTAAAAAGTGTAGGTACCTATATTAAACTATTATATGAATGTGTCACGAGAAACATCCAAAATTTCATATAAACTATATAAATAGGATTGATGTTTCCATCGAAAATATAACTTCAGCTAAATTAATAAAATATTTTTACATACACATTAAAACCCATACACGAGTTCCAAAAATTTTGGTAATCTACGTACATACAGTTTCCAAGCCACGTTATCACTGTAATTGTTTGCATTAAGGCTTCCTAAAAAAACACAGCGGCCAGATAATAGAGTGGCTACCACCCAACATTACCTGTGAATATTCATTTAGCTGGGACACGTAAAACAATTTGCCAGTCAAATGAGTTTTCTAAAAAGCCGATTAAGCGAAAACTAAAATTGGTTAATTATTTATCGAACATGGCGATGCCGTAACGCAACGGAAAACATACGGTGTATTTAGCCGGCAAATTTTCAAAGAATAATTAATTCGTGCGGGAAATATTTAATTAGGAACGTTGCAGCTTAGCTTGTATTTGTAGGATAAAGTAAGCTATTATATTTCATTACAAAAAAACTATAAACACATAGATACTCATTTACCTGTAAATACTTGATTGGAAAGTACATTAGGAAAATACAAATACTACTTCCAACTTACAGAAAGTTCCTCGCGATGATGCGATGCGATATTTACTCAGTTTATAATGGGCAACATTTAAACAGCCCACACATCCATTACCTGAACAAATACGAACTCTGTCTTACCTGCAACAAATGTAAAATAAAGTTTAAAAACGCTAAAACCAATGCGCACTTTAGTGGGAAATGCCTAAAACAGATGTAAATATTCGAATTCCCACAAAATTGTAATGAACAGAACACGTTTATTTTATTTGAGTCAGTTTTATCAAAAAATAATTAAGTTTCTATTTATATTTTTCTAACTAAAATTACAAATGCGAATGTTTCATAGAATGCTATGTGTGCTTGTGTTCCAAATCAAAAATAAATGCAATGTTACAAAGCATAAAATGAATACAAGTAAGTAAATTCATAATACACGGATACCTTTCTAAGTTACAGAATATATTTTTTATAAATTGGTTGGAGAGAGGCCTAACAATGTAGGTAACTTGATCACGAAAATCTACCGAACTACGAACCGGCTAAATAGTCATTTGTATCTTGCGATGTTGTAATAACACTCGAAAAATAACCAACGAGTACATTGGATTTCATTTATTTCATAGGAAAATATTTGTGAGGAATTAATTTATGGCTCTCCGTTGTTTTTTTTTTAAGATAGATGTAAACGGCTTCTTTTAATATACAAAAAGATACATAAAAAATATAAAAAATGTATTTCGAACACAAATCGTTTTTTATTCGTTGATAAAACTTAATAATTCCGTGACTAGTTCATTTATGATGTTCAATTTAATAGCATAATTTATGGATCTGAACCTGAAATAAGGAATAATAAATGCAAATTTTTTAGAATGCTTATTGAAAAATATTAGGAGCTATTACTTCGTCAGCGACTTTGTCTGCGTAGATTTCGAAATCATTTATAAGCCTAAAGCACTCATCTTGAGACCAATGAAAAACTATTTAGAATTGAATAATTAGTTCCGGATCTTACCCCCTACATATAAACGGACAAACAAATTTTATTGGTTGTATGCAAATCTAGTTACTTGCGTTAAGAACTAGGCCATCCATTGATCTATCCCTCTTGCAACGGTCGCGAATTTTATAAGTACATGCTGACAATACATTGAAATGCAGAGACTGCATGCCACCATTTGTAAATTACATGATTATAATGCATCGATACAAACAACATTTAACACAGAAAAGAACGTAAATACCAAACGGTTTTAGTAATAAATATTTATTAGCACAGTGCAAAAAAAAAAAAACATTCATTAAATTAACTATATTCAAAAAACACCCACTTACCTGAAAGTGAAAACATTTGTATTTTTTAAGTCATGATGATATTAAAAACCCTAATATTATTTAATATTTCCATCCGAATAACGCTCCATTTAATCGTGATGTTAAACAAATTACCAAAGCATGGGGCATGCTTCATTAAAACTTTGTCTAGAACATGTTTAATTACCTGCGGTCTTTAATTAGAACTTCATGGTAAATAAATGCTGAATACTAATACCATAGCCAAATATTTCTATCAAATTCAGCATTTATTTTATACTATTACTAATATGATGAGCATATTTTGCTGAAACTGTTTTGTGGTTTACGCTGAATCAATTTAAACATTATTTATTTATTTATTTATTTATTTACACTTTATGCACATAGGTACAAAGGCGGACTTAATGCCGTAGGCATTCTCTACCAGTCAACCATGAGTGGTGAAGAGATAGAGTGGAAGGTGCAATATGTACGTGAACATTATATTGGAAAAATAATTATAATAGATAATAGTGATAAAACAAAAAAACCTAATATCATAAAATAGAAATCAACATAAATAATATATATGAATAAATACTTATATAAATACATATACATACATATATACTTAAGAAGCAAATGAAAATTAAATATGGAAATTCTGCTTATTGGTGAAGAAAGTGTTTATTAGTTACAAATTATTACATTGCATACCTATAGGAACTTATTTTGTTTAGAGCTAATGTTTTTCCTTTTCCCTGCTAAAAATAAGTCTCATTCTTAGACTCGAATCTTTCGGTCTGTCCGTCTGTTTGTCACAGCCAATTTATTCCAAAACAATGAATACTACAGATTTGAACTTTGTTAGGTAGGTATACTGTGAACCGCTTTAATATTTTAATACAATGCATTCTATACATGGAACAGAAAAAAAAACCAAATGTATAGGTATGTACCTATACATTTGGTTTTTTTATTTTGGTTTTTTTGGTAGAGGTATAAATGGGTCTTTAAAATGACAATGAGGTGACCTAAAACCATTTTATCTCAGTCAATCGTTTAAAAGAAAGACAGCTAAAATAGCAAAATCTCCTCTTTTTAAAATAAAAGAGTAAAAAATTTAAAAAAAAATGTGTGATCTTAATTAAAACATTCAACGAAAATTTATTTGAACGAGATATGATCAGCAGTTTTTGAGATTTAGCTCATGTATACATTGAAAAACATAGTTATAATTTGCCAATAAATTTGGCGAGTGAGCGAGATAGTTGACATTTTCTTCAGAGCAAACAACAAATGCTATCAGTAATCGGTATACCTGGTGTAATGACAAAGAAAAACTTTCAACGGCATATTCAGCGCTGGCGATCAATATTTTTTTTTATACGATTGATCAATACTACACGTTGCGATACGGATCAATGCTATACCTACGTGGACGAGAATTATTTTGCTCCCATCGATGGGTAGGTATATGATAGATACGTAAATATACCAACGCACCAACAGATTTTACCCCACAACATGGCACCTGTTTCAACCAAAACGTCTGCCGTCAAATCCTATAACATTTGACGGCAAAAAAACAACGCTCTCTCGAATACTTTTCACGGCTCCCCTGGTGTAATGACAAAGAAAAACTTTCAACGGCATATTCAGCGCTGGCGATCAATATTTTTTTTTATACGATTGATCAATACTACACGTTGCGATACGGATCAATGCTATACCTACGTGGACGAGAATTATTTTGCTCCCATCGATGGGTAGGTATATGATAGATACGTAAATATACCAACGCACCAACAGATTTTACCCCACAACATGGCACCTGTTTCAACCAAAACGTCTGCCGTCAAATCCTATAACATTTGACGGCAAAAAAACAACGCTCTCTCGAATACTTTTCACGGCTCCCGTCACAAGTTTCAACGCCAAAAAAATCCGTGACGATACATACACACAAGTATAATATAAGAAAAAACAAATCTTTATCTTTGCAAAGAGTCGCCGTCAATATTCGGCGTAGCACACACTGTTTGCGATGTGGCAAGAGCTAACAGCGAGGCTTTTATACTAACATTTAAACAAGAGATCCCGCTTCGGGGGAAAGATTAAGGCTTTGTCTTCACGTAATGCAAAACAGAGGATGCTTTGAGACAGAATTTGATTCTGTACAAATTATCTTTTTGAATCGTGATGCAGACGTGCTACGTGTTATATCAATGAGAGAGAGTTGAACCATTTTGTGTTATGTCATGTCATACGTAATTTTGTAAATAAATTGTTGTATCTGCTAAACTAGCTCTGAGCATAATTATATCAAACCGCAATTTTCATTATCTATATTATATTTAATTATACTGATATTTTAACTGCGAAGAAAGTAAAAAGGAAACAATATTATCCTGGTCCTGTATGCCCGAATCCTTAGAACAACGAATTTATTTGATCACCCTCTAAATTAAATGTACTGAGTAAACGCTTAACAGAATTTCGTCCACAAATGTTGCTCAAAAGATCTTGTACAAGGATGACAATTTTGTAAGTGGAGTACTTTGTGCGTACTTAATTCTTCGTTAATGAGCTGTGTTGATTTCAAAATGCAGTTTCTGGAAGCTACAAGTACATATACATACATATACAACATATAACAACTTTGGGGCTGTTTCATTCACATTTGTAAATGTAACCGTTTGAGGCAAAATAAACAATTTATTCATTATAACATAATGAATACCTACACATCTTGAAATAGTAATTAGTTTACCGAATCGATTTCTATCATTTTTAAAAGCTTTCTCGGGTGCGTTGGCCCAGCTAGTTCGGCGAATAGCAACGCCTCCACAGCAAGGTGCGATTTATGGCGGGAAGTCCTCAATCCGCCTGATGGCTTCATAGAACCATCTAAGAGCCTTCCACCTGGGCACATGTTACCGTGGTCGACTTGGAAATGCCTTAACAGACTGCGATCCCAAATCGGCCGAAGCAAAGATAACCTGTAGATGGGGATTTATAGACAGCTCAGATCTCAAATGTATATGCGGCGTGACCCCTCAGACAATGGCCCACCCTGTATCTTGCTCCGCATACCCTGTCTCCTGCACTCTTGATGATCTTATGTCTGCATCAGCGAGCGGAGTTTGCGTAGCTGAGTTTTGGGCCAAACTCATTTAAAATATTTTTGTTATCGACACGCTGAGAAAAAGAAGTGTAGGTAATTTGTTATCACAAAAATAATTAATTCTTCGTGAACTACAGTCATGCTATGGCTGTATAGTTATACAAACCAAATAAGAAATTTTAAATAAGAATACAAATTCCGTCATTCAATACAAAGTAAAGCAAATTAAATTTATATCAAGGAAGTTTTTTTTGGATTGATAATAGGTTCGCGTTTGACCACCATCTCACCTGATGGTAAGTGATGATGTAGTCGAAGAGAGAGCACGCTTACCTAAAAGTAACCTGTTCACTCTTGACTTAAAGACCCCTAGGTTACAGCTATCGGGAAGCACAGACTCCGGCAGGGAATTCCACTCCTTAGCCGTACGCATAATGAAAGTATTCCCAAAACGTTTTGTGCGTATGTGTGGGATGTCCATCATGTAACGATGGCGCATCGCCGTTTGTCTTGTAGTCCGATGATGGAACGGGCTTGGCGGAATTCGATTGTGTAATTCCATCGCACACTCTCCTAAATGTAACCGATAGAAAAACGATAGACTAGCAACTTTTCGTCAATGTTCAAGGGTCTGGAGCTTTGACTCGACCAGTGCATCATTGCCAATGAGTCTTTTGGCCCGTTTCTCCATAGACTCAAGTGCGCCCAGTTGGTATTTGGCAGATCTATCCCAAAGATGAGAGCTGTAATACTTCATACACGACCGAACCTGGGCTTGATACAGATTGAGCAGCTGTTCCGGAGTGAAGTGCCGTCTCACCTTTGCTCGGATTCCCAACTTTATTGATGCTAGTTGAGCCTTAGCCTTGATAAACGGACCAAAATTGAGGGTGGAAGTTAGTGTTACCCCAAGTAGCTCAATATGATCGGTTATCGGCACGGTTACACCACTGAACGTAGGAGCCGGTTCGAATTGGCTCCTTTTTGCGGAGAAAAGACACGCCTGGGTTTTAGCTGCATTAAACTTCACCAAGTTGGCATCGGCCCATTCGGAGACAGCCTTCAAGGTGCAGTTCAAGCGACCAACCATGTCCTCACGGAGAGATTGGATCTGTGACCCACCAGCACGTGCGCTGACACATCTCTCAGCAACAGTGCTGTCGTCTGCATACCTAAAGGTACCGGGCATTAACAGATCGTTAATGTGCAGCAAGAGTAAAGTTGCTGAGAGAACCAACCCCTGAGGTAGTCTTCAAAAGACTTCATACAAGTAAAACTAAAATTTCAGTGTCGTATTATGATTATAACTAATGTTCTTATTGGGCTCTTACATGGTGTGTTTATTACGTAATAAACACACCATTACGTACCTACCTATCACAATAAAAATAACAAAATATAATAATGTACTCCAAACACACTTTTTCATCCTGCAAAACAAAACTACAATAGGATCCAATTTTTATAGCTGAAAAATATTTGAACAAAATCCCCGTTTCAATTATGAAAATTTATTGTTGGAAAACTATTCTTTTGTAATAAAAATAATAGAAAGGTCCATCTCTGTAATGAATATCATATATTATTCACAACAAAAAAAACTTATATTTTTCCATCGCCGCTATTATTTTACTTTGTTGAAAATAGATTAAAATTTATAAGGATAGTAAAATCGAGGTATTCCTCGAAGCGCTACCATTTTGAAGCGCACCTAATGAAGCGCTCCTTTTTTATTCCTCGGAGCGCTCCTTTTAGTAGCGCTCCCGATACCATGTTATCGGAAAAGGAGCGCTCCGAGGAATAAAAAAGGAACGCTTCATTAGGTGCGCTTCAAAATGGTAGCGCTTCGAGGAATGCCTCGTAAAATCCTTTTGATTTTCCGAGTTTAGTTGAATATTTATTATTACATATTTTCGAAATCATTGACGAACGTTGGCGTTGAACTGCTTCGTTGGTCAAGTGGTCGCAAGTAGGACTGCTGAGCATGAGGTATCTGGTTCGATTACTGGGTCAGGCAAAAAGTGCTACTGAATTTATAATATGAAAATTCTCAGTAGTAGTCAGGAGTTTGAAAATTGGCGGTCTAATACAGGGGTATCACACCGCTTACTTCCAAACTCCAGCAGAGCCGTCATTTAGACATCTTTAGCAGTCGTTACGGGTAGTCAGAAGTCAGACAATCTGACGTTGGTAGACCAGTGTCATATCTTCTGGACACAATACCCCTTGTATTGTGTTATCCATCTACTGAGTTGTGGAGCTCAGATAGGCATTCGCTTCATGTAAAACAATATTACTCAGCTGCATCCCATCATACTGGAAGCTGAGCCCAACATAGTTAAGAAAAGACGAACGCTGGCATAGTGGTTGAGCGATCGGCTGGTGTGCTGTGTGTTGCGGTTTCGTTTCCCGCACCCGGACAAATTTTTGTATAGCTCACAGATAACTGCTCTTGATCAGGGCTTCTGTGCAAGTAGATTTAAATGTCGTAATTGCACCCACAATACTAAATACCTAGTAGGGGCAAAGTACAACAAAATAATTGTTACCTGCAGGAATAATGACTTCGGATCCCATAACCAATTATGGCTATTTTGCACAAACTGATTATAAAAAAAAATCCTTATACATCGACGTAATTTTAATACAATCCCTTTAGAAGCACCTTCGTAGTATCCTTACCAAAGGTCAATGATCCATACATACAGAAGATAAATATATAGATAGCTCACCTAACGATATGTTATGGCTTATGCTACTCGTTTTCTAAAAGATAAAAGTACTTGAGGTCAAAGATCAACATGACATTGTTAGGTTAGGATTGAGCTTAGGACTCAAAATCTTATATTTGCTCCACCATTCACTAGTGTTGACTTAGGATTAGAACTCTTATTTGCTTAATCATTGTGATTACGTATGGGACATTGCTCCTGTATCAGAATATGCCTAATATACGCAGAGGTATGATAATGTTAATAGAAGTGAATATTTTTGGATTCCGGAGGAGCCCACTCCTGACTTCGATCTCGCCTTATGGTAAGCGATAGATGAGGTCTACGATGGAACGAGCGAGCCCAGAAGATGCCTGTTCACTCTTGCTTTGAAGGCTGAAAGGTGGAACACAGAAGCCGGCAGAGAGTTCCACAATTTGACTACTATTTAACGATGGTTTCATTATTTATCGAGTATGTATCTGTTTATTATTTTAGCGGTTCAAGGAATACGCAACATGTGCCTGGAGCCTATAGCATCATATACAACGTGTAACGGAAACCCCATATCTATCCAAAAGGACTGAAGACAACATCTGGTATGGAGTCTCTATGCAAAGTTTCAGCTCAAAATAAGTGACTCATAGAATTGACCCCAAATTATTGGTTTCATATGTTTCTTGAATACCAGTAATAACAAACGTGTCACAGCTCTATGAGGGTCATCACTTTCCATGTCACTTGCCAATAAAATGATAATTCTCTTCGTTCTTCTTAATTTGATAAATTCGGTCTCTGGTATCAATGTATTGAAATTTTTAATAAGCTCCACACATGTAGACATAGGATTACAAAACCCTTGCCATATCGTTTGTTATCATCCAAAGAAGCCGTGCACTTGGTATGTATATACCCTTTAAATTACACGTTGTATATAAGTATTAGAGATAGGCTGAATACTCAAAAAAATTGTCCACAACGAGAAAAGAAGCAGGCAATCTCGGAAGATACATTACTGTTGGTATAGTAGAAGGTAGTCAACCTCGTGGCAGATCATAGTTTGGTTGGTTAGACCAGATACAATCAATCACTGGTCTGACTTTAAGTACTGCGATTAGGCACGCCGAGGACAGAGACGCCTGGAGAATTTATTTGTTCCATGATTCCATCCAAAAATGGCAAAACAAACACGACCTTCAGTAATGAAAAACACGACCCAAGAATATAGTCTTTCAGTACCTTGCAACGAGTAGGAATACCTGTGTTGTCACAGAAAACTGGATAAAAAGGTACGTAGACACTAGTTCCTTTTTTTTTACAAAAAGTTAAATTCTAAGGTTTAATCATACAAGTAATTTTCTAATTCCATGTATATAAATAAAAATAACGTGTGTCATCGCTCACATTGTGGTAGCTTTGGCCAAAGCCCAAAAAATGTTTCTCGTGAGCGAAGCCACGGGCAGAAGCTATTCTTACCAATTGGAATTATCAGATATAATAAAGCAAAATGGCCTTACATGATAGAATATTATCAAAATGTTAAAACAAAAATGTCGAATTCGGATTAAAACAATAAGTTTTCTAAAAGTATTTTCTAGAATACGATTTCTTGAGACCTCATTTTACACTTACTAAATAATTCAACATTAAATTCAATTCCGCCAAAGACAGGTTCAAACATAAATACACATCTCAGATCCTTATCTCCCGTCTGTACCAAGACTTCACCGTCCAATTCGGCAACTTAAGATGCAGCCCTTTCATGATAAGAGCACCAGATGTCACCCAAGATGTAATTGCGTTCGCCTTTGTGCCATTCCTAATGAAAGGTTCACGAAACTGATATCTTTAATCAACGCGAACTTGTATAACGATGCGGGTGGCTGACGGAGTAGCAGCCAAAGTAAGGATTATGACAATAATAATACAATATTCGACTTTACAAAAAAATTGTATATAAATAAATTATAGACCTTGAAAGTTACCTATATAAAATCAGTGCAACAATAAAACGATATTTTGCGTGATGAATAAGTTTAAGTTATTCTTCACGCAAAATATCACTTTTCATTGGAACGTAGGTATGTATTGGCACGTAGGCACTGTTATGTGACGTCAGAGTACGACACTGAGTTTATACCTGCTTGTATATTTTTTTAAAAGGAATTATGCTGCGTGTGCGGAAAAACTCGAGCAGCGTTAATATAATAATTTCAGTGGTAATTCTATTTTTAGTCGTTTGGGGTCTAAACTCTCGGACCGTGGGGCCCACAGCCTTTTCAAGGAAATTTCGAAAATGCAGGTTGAGAATTCCCGTGACCCAAGGGCTGGCTATTAATTTGGCCAAAGGCTAAGTATTGCCATACAACGTGGCATTGTTATCGGTCTCTTGTGTACGTTAGAGCCAATAGTGTTGGGGACGAATTTGTTTAAGCTTTATTTTAGTTTGTAACAGTCGTAAAATAAATAAATAAAAATAATACACTAGAATACCCTATTGTGGCCAGACCCATTTATGTCACAGTTATAAACGAAATTAATTGCTATCCAAAATAGAATTAGGAGATGTGTGAGCTTTAGAAATGTGGCACAAACTGCAGCGTGTCGGCTAATTAGTTAATTAACTCCGTATATTTACTTTCGTATTATTGAAGCCGCTTGTTGTAGTGACAGTATGACCACATAATATGGCGGCCAACTCGTCAAATGAACATGTTATTTGGTATCTATTAATTAACTAAGTTTCTTGTTTGGAAATTTTGTTCAGTTTTTAATTTTAAAGACAGAAACCAAAACAAACTAGTTGTATCAAAATCAAATCTCGAATAGCTCATAAATGGCAGATTCCAAAAATTAGCAGCAACATAGAATCGTAAGGAAACTAATCTCTTTGAGACAATACTAGGGCAATATCTCTGGTTTACGACGACCGCCATACTAAATCTACAAATATTTGAACATCCAACCTCACTCCACCATTGTCTAGGTCAAACTAATTTTGGGATCTTCTGAGGAGTAATTTAATTTCGCATTAAGACCATCAGTTAAAATCTAGTTAACCTTTTAATTAAACTTGTTTAGTGAGGGAATTGAATCAGTGGTCGGTAGATAAAATAAACTCTGTGAATCGTAGACGGTGACTATCTTTTATAAGGTGCTATATTTTTGCATATACATTTGAGAGAGGCTCAAAGTATGATGTCATTATTCAGCAATAAGGATGTATATGTATGTGTAAAGTTGGGGAAAAATGTGAAACAGTGTTCGCGACTGTGGAATTATGTGAAGTGTATATGTATAAAAGTCATCTTTGAGTAAGACGAACATAAATATCTTGTATATAGCCAATTCATATATTTAGAATACCTACATGTGTATCAGAAATGCATACTATATTTTTATTCTTTGCTGTTTTTAAACGAAATTTGGAAAATAAGTTTAATTTTAAAAGTATTATCAGCGCATATTATTATGCGAAAGTTTTTCTTCGTGTAAGTTCTTTATAAATATAATAAATCAAACGCTACAGATCAGAAAACGTACCGCCCAGTTTATGCTGATTGTTTCATAATCAGTAGATTATATCAAAACAAATATTAAAATATAACTAAGACACTAAAATTCAATTCAATACAACAGATTCGTACTAGACCCCAGTCTATATCCCGTCAGTGGAAATATTAAACGCTGATAGTGAAAAATCTGATGGTATACCATCAATAAAGAAGTAATACAGATTATTTTCTCATAAATATAACTTAATAAGCATATCAAGTTTCCACTGCTGGCACACAGCTCTATGAGAGTGGATCTTAAAATTTGTCGGTCCTAAGACAAATGGAGGATCCAATTTTGATAAAATGAAAAAAAAATGTGATTTTCTCGATGAATATTTTTCGGGTTATCTTTTTCAAAAAAGTTCTTAACTATTTAGATCTAGATATCTTGCGTTACTCACTCATTTCCTAGAATAAGGAATAGAAAAAGTTTGTATTATACATCGTGCAGTAACATTAATTTAAATTGTAAGTGTGGGTTCGTAAAGTCATTTTGTAGTAGCCTGGTTACCCGGTATGTTACTAGCCTTACAACTAGCAAAACGACGTAAACAGCTGTTACATTAATGTCTAAAACGACTATGCTAATTTTATCATCAATGGCCGTACTACTACCAAGAATTACGATTGAAGTCAAGACCTTTGGAGTAAAATTATGAACTTTAGTTGAACTACAGAATTAAATATTCGATGCTCAGATTTTAGTCATGAACATTATAAATAATTCTTGCTGTAGATGATGCTACTTAATCTGTCTACGCAGACAAAGCAAGGTTATCTTAGATGCGTCTCAAGTTCTTAGTTCAATTGAAGGTTAAAACAACAGGTGATGATTAGATATAGAAGTCCTAGAATTGCTAAGTAGGACACCCTTTGAAAAGCTAGATAAAATGGAAAAAGGATTCGTTATTAATAAGGTAAAACGACGGAACTTCTTAGTGTAGCTAGTATTAATGACAAATATGCTTATCATCCCCAGTAAAGTTTAAATTGTGTATTTGGGCCAACTTTTACCTTTGTTGCACCGTTTGTTGACGCATTGTGCAAATACAGATGCCTATCTGTTTGTATGTCTTGTTCTTAGCCTCCGTGCCCCAAAACCTTCAGCTACCGATGTAAAAATGGCCCAATGACATGAAAAAGAAGAATACGGCCTAACCCTTATCTTTATAGAAATGACAGGGAAGCTCGTGGTAATAGTAAAAGACGTACGGGTCGCATTCATCATCATTATCATCCACAGCCTGACTTCACCCACTGCTGGATATCGGCCTCTCTTCGTTTGTGCCAAGCTCCAAGTACATGCCAGTTTCATCCAGGGTATACACTACCTACCGGGTTGCAGTAGTGCCACGTCAAATAATGGTACTTAACTATAGTTACCACTAACTTCTAAATTTAGTACTAACCACAATATAGTTGAAATATATCAGGGAAAGACTAGGCAGATGATGACTTGAAATAAATGACGGTGTACCTCGCACAGGTAGAGTTTGAGGGTAAAAGTGGAAGTTGCGGGCCGTGTGAGCCGTTCCGCTCCGGCGCATAGTGGGGCTCTTCGGGCCCATACATCACTTAGTCACCCGAGACGGCCGCGCGCATGCGTGCCCGCTCTGGTAAATGTAAACTTTACGCTAAGCCCTGGGGTATTGGCGGATAATTTACCTGGAGAGATGGTAGTTCGGAATATTTTAAACTTATTGGCTTTTTTTTTCGGTGTTTGTTTTCGTTAACGAGATTTCGATAGATTTTTCTGTTTTTATTGTGATGACTGAATTTTGTTATATTATGATAAATTTTGTGCGTAGTTTTCCTAGATGTCCGCATTTTCACATACAAAAATAATTCTTATAACCATAACTACAGTGTCGTTAATACAATAAATATACACAGCGAAAATTGACACCTCTTTTTGGCTTTTTACATATGAAAAATATTGTATTAAGAAGTTACCTGCTACATACCAGCACATACATTTTTGTCGTATATCCACACCGACTGTTGTGTAACAATGCTTATGACCGATACGAAACGCCATGACATCAACTCTCTTAATGACATTCAAAAAATTTCGTCATTAAAACAATTGAATTTACTTGTTGGCGCCCGATTGAGGGCAGCAATCAAGTCCATCAATTACATGTTGTTCTGGCCAAAAAAAGTTAATTAATTTATAAGGGTTAATGTGTGGTAAATGTAAAGTTAAAAAAATGAGTGCGTAACCTTTTTTACTCGAGCTTTTTGTATAACAATACAGTCGTGTATTTGTATATATCCTGCATTTCAGTTACCTAATTGCATTCAATTCGATTAACTACTACTTATATTATGATAAAGACGTGTTCTAAAAACACGTCTTTATCATAATATAGTCAACTATCTATTTACAAACAGGATACAACTTGATAAAACTAATAAACAAGACTACAAATCTACCCACTAGCCCGACAGTTCGCGAGAGTACGCACCTAATTGCCACGAACCTAGAAAATCTGTGCATAAACGCTAGTGTAGAAAGTAATCCCCGGTAGTCAGGTAATAAACATAAACGTTTTCCCCAATAAGACTTGATGCAAATTGAGTCCCGGAGGGTCGCAACGCCAGAGTATTTACCTATCGAAGGAACCCGATCAGGCCACAAGCCACTAACTAGTTGACGTCGTTCAAAATATTGCTGATTCGAATAAAAAACCGATTGCTATCTCACTTTGATGTAGTCGGAGGAAATGGGATCTGCTTCCGATCCGCGAGGAAAGGGAGAAAATCTCCTTCCCGTTTTCTGGGTACCGCGGGCAGTGTTTCGGAACCCTATTAATCTTGGCCCAATATTTACCTGTCGGTTGCGCCGTGTGGTCTTCCAAACAAAACAAATGTAATGATATTACATTCAATGCCGCTTGTAAGTGAATAGGAGAATTCATTTTAAAAACAATAGCGTGACGCAAAATTTGTAAAAAGAACGTTATTATTCTCGTGTTTACCGCGTTGTTGGGTCAAAATCATGTGCAAATAAAAATGCAGAGCTGGAAAATAAAAATAAACTTGGATAGCCAACCCTCAAATTATCCAAACGTAAATAACCAAACCTAAATTAAAGAATCGTTTACTTGTACAAATACTGTCAATCTCAATACCATTTTCAAGTACTGAACCAACGAGTACACACAGATTACTCGTCTGGCTTACTTTTTAAATTTCTTCGTGATTGTAAAGAGGACGGATAGCGTCATATCACCGTGGAGGGCCCCGTGTCGACTTTTGACCGTTTCGAGTGCCGATCTAATTTGCCGAATCGCGGAAGCATATGAAATTTAATCGGTTCGCTTCAACGAAGATGGTTTTCGATATTACCTACTGTGAATTTTCTGAAACATTGCAGTCTCGTCAAAAAATGTGATATGACTTGAAATTAACAGACAGATACGTCAGAAATTACAGACTTTTTTTTAATAAAATGGACGTTGAATATAACAATAGACTGTAATTTTAAATGCAAATGATACTGGACAGGCTTTCAGATCATATTGCGATATGCCAATCTATCCCAGCTATACATGTCTAACGAGCTAATTACATTGTACTATAAACTGAAAAGGCAGTCACTCTAACATCTCGCAAAAACCAGGGGTTCATCCCAATCAGTCCCCCAGAGTGAAGCAAACAATCTTGATAAGGTCTTAAATGATTAAAGATTGTCGTCAAAATTGTCGATGAAAAACGAGCCACTCATAAACAAAAGAGGCCGAAAGGTATTGCTTCTCTGATTAATAGGTAATTAGCGAAGAAGTTATTTATATCTTCGTGTATTTCCTCATAATGTTTACGAGTTGATGTTGTTTATTTTTAAAGATAGAACTTTCACAGTATTTACCTCTAGGTGCAGCTTTGACCTACTAACGGCTTAAGGGTTCGGATTAAATCCAGGTCGTATTGGAAAATCTGTGGTAACATTGAAATGTGTTTTTTTTGCAAATTGAGTATTTCCCAAAAAGTTTGCTGTATGTATAATATCTGTCGAATGCGACATTAGTTATTTAATACATAACGGACATAAAATCGTATTATAAATAATACGTAAGATATGTATTATAAAAATATTATATAAGTTTACAAAACACTTTCTGTTTACAATCAAATCGATGACTGCATATCGCAAAAATGAACACGTAACGATAATTAAATTCAAAACAAAAGCGGTACCAAACGGGACGTGACGTAGCCGCTGTAAGTCGAGCGTTGAGAAAAAAGCTTGGATTTGTGAAAATATAACTTTTCCCTAACACAACGTTTTCCTACGTTATTTCCTTTGCAGTCGCAGGTGAGATTTATCTTCGGATAATTGGATAAAGAACGCGTTTGCGAGAAGTGATACGAGCTGGAAGAAGGGGGAAGGGGGGCGCCAGTGGAAAAAAATCCTAACAGCCAATGATGTGTTACTTTTGAATATAAATCTTTTGTTTGAGTTGAGTTGTACTTGCAATGCATGAATAAATAATGTTGTTTTTTGCTGAATTGTACTGTAGGTTCCTGAAGTTGAAAAATTACGTTTCAAGGATTGAATTTAAATTATATAAACTGATAGGATACACCAATTTTAACATGGATGATGTTCTCTTTATAAATAGAAATGGAATCGTTCTATTGTGCGTACATTAATCATAGATTGGTTGCGTGTTATTAATCATTGTTGAAATCAGTAAATCATCCATTCCGCAAATTCAAAATGCGCTAATTACATATTGCACTAACCAACAATTACTTTGACCTAATTCCATACACATTACAGCAATATAATTTACCAAAAGGTTATTATTAATAAAACTTAAACTGTTACTAAAATTATTTGCCGACCGCATTAAATTGAGCCTGTCAAACACAGCGGATTAAAATAAGACACAAAACAAACCGCACGTCGACCAATCTCATTTGTAATGACCTTTTACATAGTACGGAATTATATACGACCGGATAACAATACTCACCACAAAATGTTCATTTAATATGAAAATATGCTCTACATACCCACCCTTACACACACCCCAAACCACCCAAATATTTAATATCAACGAAAATATTGCAATGTTATTAACAATTATTGAAATTCACGTTGATCGAAACAATGGATGTGTCAAAAATACTCTGGCGTAGGTATTTCAGAGTAGAATTTACTTAAGTTACCGATAAAAAAAGGAAAATATATTGAGTGAACCAATTAGTCCAATATTTTTAATGTTTCTCTGTTACTTCAGTATTTAAACAGTCACAACATTTATATTAGAACAACACATACAAGAAAAACATAAAGTTAATTAGTGCCTTGAAATAACACTCCATATTTGGCCACGAGGTAACAAAAGGGAAAAATGGAACTGCTAGTGTTCTACAGTTGGCAAATACCGGAGCAGAACAATCAGAGAAATGAAATATTTACTGAAACTTGAACAAAACTAGGCAGAACACAATGTATGTTATGTGAAATGTTAAACATCGAGAAAACTGACTACACACAGAGTTTAGCGTAGCGCCGCCAACGAGGATGCTGTACTTTTGTGTAATTTCGTATATGGATATTCGTAAAGTGCTGCGTAGTTGGAAAACGGTTTGCGTTCATGTTCAGTCACAGTCCATATATGTTCGTAAATTGGGTACTATTTATTTGTACTGCGCTAGATCATCTTTCTGAAGTTACTTTCAGGCAATCACTATTTAATATTATAGTGTGATGCAGATATAGCAAAGTTTAAAAAATGATTTCTTAATAATAATTTACCGTTTCTTTTTTTACGTTTCAAACAACTACTAAGTTAATACCATGACTACCAAGTTAATACCAATGACGTGTTAGTCATAAACAACAAAATCGCATTCTATTGGCTAGCGATACGCTAAGAAGTGGAAAGCCAGCATAAAAAAGTGAGTGAAAAAGTGCGACACACAATTTGAAATTCTAAACAAAAATTCATACATTCTACGCACCAAGCCGTTGAAATATTTGATTTTGTTTTGCGGCCAGTGAGTGAGTGATTTAGAAATGTATTTACAAAGTGAAGCCCCAAACACACGAAAGGGTTAGCGTGGAGTAAATTGAGAGCGGTGAATAATTCATACATATTTTTGGCATTACCTTGACCATTTCACGTAATGCGACCGTCTGTCGCTCGCGCACGACGTCGTCTCCGAACCCACACTTATATACTCAAGGCACTTTAACTTTATGTACACTAGTTTATCAAACTTTCTTTTAACAGTCTTCAGCGCAGTTCAGGATAATAGCGGGTCCTGAAAATTAATTCCAAACGTTAGTAACTAAACTAATCAACTTGGATGTTTACATGGAGTTATGAAAACAGAATGCTTGTCTCAGCTGACACAACAGTTTGGAGGAAATTTATTTTATTTGAATCTCAGATGCAAGACGCACTAACTTTGTATAAGCGGGGTGTCTTTGCATTTTAATTTTGTGTACTGAAGTATCTTTTGTTATCACTGAGATCAGTTGCTTTGGTAAAATATTTGAGATTGTTCTAGTCAGCGTCAACGGACGAGTTCCTAAAAAACCCAAAAAAGTATATATATAAGGGGGATAGAACCGATCTGGCATATCAACCCGCCGCCATTTTGAGTTTTTTTTTTCGAAATCGCAGCGCACGATGCAAGTGTTATATATCGATAGAGGATACATAGACGAACAAAACATGTTAAACAATATGGTTGCTCAAAGTGTTACGTTACCGAGATATTTGAAGGTAAACATCGACATATTAGTACAACGACGATAATTAAAAATAGACCTTTTACGTGTCTCTCGTATCCAAATTATCTGAGGTTAATTATTATTACTGTTTATTGGAAGAGAGTAGGTAGTAAGAGAGTACCTTACATACTACTAAGAGCACGGGAAAACTGTTACTAAAATTATTTGCCTACTAAATCGCATCAGTAACAATATATGTTAACATTAGTCACATGCTTTTTGTTTTATTTTTAACCAGTATTTAGAAAGTAAAATCATTTTTACTATTTTTGTTATTTGGTACAAGTAGGTGCCTACTACATAATATCGCACCTTTAAAGTAAAACCGTTACTATACGAAATTATCAAATTTTACAGGAGAGCCAATATTTGAAACAGTTCAGTATCTTAATGTAGTCTAGGTACCTAAGTCAAAGTACAAGTACTTTAAGATTTCTTATGAGTTTATATGATAGATATCTGTTTACTGTATATATGTGCTTTAGAATAGTTTTTCTTTATTTACTTACAAAAATATTTTTTAGATTTATATTTTGTTTGGTAACGATATGTTTTAACGCTAGATGGCGAACAAGACGATTTTTGGCATAATTACAAGTTTAACCTGCAGTTTACGTATATTTTAGATTGATGGTATAAATAACTCAATTCGTGAAAATTTTCGTTTAGTAACGGTTTTACTTTAAAGGTGCAATATGTAACTAGCTCATTGATATTTTTGTTCATATATCAACGAACTAGCTGCAATATTTTCTACTTAAAAATAACTTAAAAAATAATTAAAAATAAAAATTGTTTTAAGCAACGCTTGATGAGGTCGCTGGATGGGTGACCATCTCGGGAAATCCCCCCGTGGCTCGAAAAGCACGTTAAACTGTTTGTAACAACTGTCATTTATACACCTTTGACAGTCGCTGCAGGTAGTCAGAAGCCAGAACATCGGGACACCAGTCTTCTCAAGGGCTATTGCGTTTCCCAGCTTTCGGAATAAATAAAAAAATGGGTTGTGGTAGTAGGGTTGCCAACCATACTTTATAATAACGTATCCTACTTTATTTTTAGTAATTATACTTTATACTTTTTGCATACAAATAAAGTATGTGAAAATACTTTATTTCCAACCTTTACTGCCATGCAGGTAAGTACTTAACTATTTAACGGTACATATAAGTTAAAACAGATTATGGAAACGATTTATAATTACTGAGCGAAATGTTAGATGTTACAGTGACAGCACATTATCACAGATATCACTATCGACGAAATTGTCTGAACATTGTCCGTTGTTGTTGTGAAATGCTTATAAAATGACGAGTAATTCTGTTAGTGATACTCCAGTGACTCCTAAAGTGGCGAGAAGAGAGAAAGAAATATAGCGTCAATAAATTTAATTAGAAACGAATTGTTTATTTATTTCAATTCAAATGTTGATTATCAAACAAGCTTTGAAACATTTAAAAATAGTAAAAAAAAATTAGCGTATGCTAACAGCACACAAAAATACGTTTTAAAAAGCAATAAAAACTTAAAATTTAAAAAATACTTATTTTTTTCTTTCAAACATTTTTTTTTCTATTCAAACAATTTTATAAGTTTTTTTTCGTCAAAAAAAAGTTGGCAACCCTATGTGGTAGCCAGATAGGCAGTCACTCCATGTCAAATCCTATTACTAAGCTGCATCCACTGGGACTGGAAGCCGGCCTCGTGGTAGTCGGAAAAAGACTAAGCAGATAACGATGACTATTTGAACTTAGTAAGTTCGAACTAACTCTCCGACCTGGGAGATATGAAGTTTTCAACCTTTAGGCTGGAAACAGTGCTCGACCGACGGTCAGCGCTGACCGTACATTTTGACCGTCAGCGCTGACCGTCGGTTGTGAAAATCGTCAGCGTAGCTGAGTGCGCATTCATAGGCTTGCATAGATATAGCTACGCCGACTGACGGTCAGCGCCGACCGTCGGTCAAGCACTGTTTCCAGCCTTAGAGTGTACTCTTTGAAATGAACGACATCACATTAAATCTTCAGTGTAATAGCTAACCAATTTACAAGCCCGTTGCGGGCGGTAGGAAATCCACTTTTTTTCCTTTTAAGCGAGTTTGGAATTTGCTCTTCGGAATTAGTTTACATCGACGTTTGATCGGATATTCCTTTAAAAAAGCAGCAGTACCGGGAATATGATTTTTTTTTCGTTTTGAGTTATGCTTGTTTGTGTATCGTTGTTTTGGTTTGTTTCAGTGTAATGGAGTTTACTATGGGTTTCTGTTTGTTCATTGGGAGAGAATATTAGATGATTAATCATCGAGGAATCACGTTCTTAGGGTGCAGGTAAGTCATCATTAGCATCGTTTGATATACGTATCCTACAACTGAGTAGAAGTAGTGTAGCAACACTATATCATTTGTCCTAAAAGAGAATTAAATTTCTTTCAAATAAAATAAATTAACTGAGTCCTTAAACTGGATAATATTATACTCGTACACAAACACAACCACCAATGCTATACCAATGTACCAAATTTCAACACAAATGGTTGAGTGGAATCGGGTAAATACATACGTGTAATTTTACAAGGTTTTACTTCTTTCCATACTAACGATTAAAATACAAAACATCAATCTGGCGGCCTTGTCTTGTCCTAGAAAAGCATATTGCAAATATATGATGTTAACAATTTGATATACTCCCAACTACGGACAACTATTTACATATATTCTATTCAATAATGTTTAATATAACGACAAAAATACATAAACGCACTATAGGGTAAGAGGAGGTATATTGGTGATATAAGTAATTTGGTGACATTTTTTAAACAGAATACCACACAGTTCCCTATGCAAGCACATACAACAGACAGCAGCTAGCCAGCTGCTACGAGTGTGAAGAAAATAGATATATGTTTTGCGCTCCGCTATCTTGTTCCTGCGTTGCGTAATCAAATTTTTTTGACAAAGGTGCATCAATTGCGCCATTTTTTAGTGAATATCGGCTGCGTTTACGTATTTATGTTAAAATTAATTGGTAAAATTGGTGTTTGAGTGCTAAAACTTATTAAAATCATTCATTATACTAATTATTATTTATAAAAGATGTAGTGGCGTTGTGATTCAGTCAAAGTAAGTTTTTATTCCTTAAGTTGTGAGCGTTGTTTCTTAGTGTTTTTGCCAAAATTTTGAGTACGTTTTTGAATTGAGACTTATTTTGCGCTTGTATTAAAAATGAACTAGAGAAGTCTAGTATAGAGTTCGAAGGGTATTATTTTGAGAAATCCTTAAATGCGTTTTATTTTGAATTTGCGCTAAAATTTTTTTATGCAGCTTCAGCTTTGTCTAGCACAGCATTTGAAAGTAATCCTTTAGGTCCTATACTCACAGTGGAGGACATTTTAAAAACACCCAAAGCTTTAAAACGCCCTGAGAAGTCAAGAAAAAGAGATTCTAGCGCGAAATGCTTAACAACAACAAATGTAGAACAAGAAAACCTTCAGCCTCAAGCATCAACATAATCTGCTCAAAATAAAAAGTAAAATTCAAGAGATAGAAGATGATTGGGAGTGTGGATTATGTGAGGTCTTGTACTCAGCTGATGTAAAAAAAAGGAATGGAGCCAAATGGATCCAGTGCTCTTATTGTTTGACGCCTTATCAGGAGATCTGCGCATCTATTGAAGATACTGATCCCGTCGATCCCGAGGTACAGTTGTATTATAGATGTGATCGTTGCTTAGAAACATTTTTTTTATTTTAAGTTCAAAATAACATGATTAAACAGACAATTTCCATTCTATCACCAACTTGCCAACCTAGTATCACCAATCTACCGGACCATATCGCCAACTTACCTTACGATTTCTTATGCATTCAACTGACATTTGTTCTCAAAATTATTTGATTTTTGCTACGTAAACTATTCTCAGTATATACTTCAGATAATAAATATTGTCATAAAATAAAAGTGAATTTATACTTAATTACCAAATCCTATTAAAAAAATATTTTTCATTTTTATCACCAATATACCTTTCCTTACCCTACAATATAAAGAAACTTAGTCACAGCATTGATAAACCGTTTCGCGAGTGAGATATTTTGGACTCAGGAATCGGTTTGATTAGAGTTTTAATGAATAACAGAGACATGCAAGTTGCATATCATTTTTAAGTACTGCTGAAACAATGTTATTATTATAAAATACATTATTTTTTACCAGTACGTAACTACTTATTAATTGTTTTTACGAAATTCAGTATTGTAAAAGAGTGTATCAGGTATTTTGTTGAACATAATTATGCCAAGTCCCTGCTCAAACAAAAGCCAAAGAGAATGTAGCCATTCATTAATTACTACTCCAACTGAAAATGAAATATTAAATATTTAATTGGGAAAAAATAACGTAAGATGAGTTATTTTAACTACAAGCATATTTCCTGCTATCGTATTAAATACATAATTATGTACGTGGAAGGTACATTCTTCGGGTTTTTTTTTAAACATTTTTTTGTTTCTAATAAAAATATTACATTTCTGTAAGCTAACTTCTGCCCACGTTTTCGTTCATGTGCATACTTTTATCAGGGAAAAATATTTAGCCTATGCCACTCTCTAGCCTTTCAATAATCTTCATACCAAATAAAAACATCAATCCGTTGGTGCGTTTTGACATGAAAGAAGAACAAACGAACTCAATCAAACAAATAAACTTTCGCGAGAACTGAGTTCGTGTTCTATTCACGGGACGCGCAAAAAATTCTATTGGGTTTTTCTATGGGAAATTTCTCGGAAATAGCCCGGAGCTTGGGAATCGGCGGTATGATGTGGGTCGGAAAACTCATTAAGCTGTTGGGCCTAGACCTGATCTCTCTCCGGTCATGTCGAGTTGCCGTCCCATTGGACTATGGGAGAAAAGGTACAGAGAGTGCACCTGTATAATTATTAATACTAGTAAAGATTTGAATGTCTTTATTGTTCACCAAAATAATGTATAATGCTGTGATAACTAATTTGTGTGGCTTCTTCAATTTAAAACGACATTTATGTTTTCATTCGACTTGGTCCATCCTCTCAATAACTACACAAGGACCGACCATGAAGGAAGATTAGGTACGGGCCGCAGAAACCACACCGGGCTTCGTGACCGCAGATGTATTCCCCAGGAATTGTCTATGAGAAAGGCTTATCGGAGCATTTCAACTGACTGAGAGCTTTCCCTTTAAAAACGTACCTGCTTGGCAACTGTCTTTATTGTGTTTAGAACACAGTACATTACTGTATTTATTTAAGGAGATCGGTTGTGATTTAATTTTCATTTTCTTCTTAAGTATATATGTATTTATATAAGTATTTATTCATATATATTATTTATGTAGATTTCTATTTTATAATACTTCGATTTTATGATATTAGTTTTTTTTTGTGTTATCATCATTATTATTATTATTATCATTATTTTTTCCAATATAATTTTCACGTATATATTGCACCTTCTACTCTATCTCTTCACCACTCATGGTTGACTGGTAGAGAAAAGTCCGCCTTTGTAGGGGAAGGTGGTACAAAATGATCCCTCGAGGTAAAACGATCCATGACAGTTTTACCGACTTAATAGTGCCATCTTTTTTTTGATGATTGATTTATTTAATGAATTTTGTATTTTGCTATTGCTGGAACAACGCTACTCATTACGAGTTGGGCGTTGGTAGCTGCGCCACAGTTTTAACTTTTGCAGCTACCATCGTTGAATTGTTTGCTTATCTATTGTTTTTGTTCCAAATAAACAATTTTATTATTTGTTTTTACTATTTTTTATTATTATTTATCTAGGATATTTTATGTGAATTTCTGGTTCCTACGGCCTAGCTGTACAATCTCTGTTAGTGTCATGGCGTTGTTCGCTGTAGAAAAGTTTTTATCACAACATATTCAAAATTCCTGTGTTCAATCTAAGGTAAGCTGTTATTTGACATTATGTAACTTTAGTCTATGTACATATTATGTGACAGGTATGTTTGTGTCGGGTTTTGCTGTCAATTAGCTATCGAATTACCCGTCTTTCATTACAATATTTAAAAATCATAGGTTATGTTTTGATGTTTTTCGTTAATAAGGCATTTGGGACAAAATGATTGAATGATGATGAAATGACCCTACATTGGGTGGGCAAAATGATCACAGAATCATTTTACCCCGTACCAATCGTGTTCAGTTAACTTTCAATAAATAGGTGTATTTATTTTTAATATGTATGAAGTACACAATCATAACGAATATCTTTCGAGAACGTCTGGGCCGATTTAGCAAATTTTGGTTTTGAAATGTTTGTCGTACTTCACGGAAGGTTTGAACGGTGAGAAAAACAGTAGGTATGTAGGGTAAGTAGTGTAGTGTAGATTTATATGTTGCAGTGTAGGTTAGGGTTGTTTAGGGTAGTGCAGGGTAGGGTAATATAAGACTGTACCAATTAAGACTGAACAATCGTTATTAAGAGAGCATTATTGATTGAGATTATATTAAAAGAAGATGTTAACAGTTATGAGAGCATTGATTGCTTAAAATTCTATTTAAGAAACACTATTAAGGTCGTAACGGCAGTTGATATTATTTGCTAAAAAAGCATTAATTTTTGTTAAGTTTTTTATTTGAAAATAATTAAGGTTGTTATGCCAATGATACTTGTTCTAGAGAGTTATTCTTCAGAATGATTATGTTATAGAAAAAATAATATTATAAGTACAATAAAGCTGGAGTTACTGTTATAGAGGTTTACGAAAATTAAAACATATTTAGTTGTTTTTGATACTAAAACTGATTTTACAATAAAACTATTCGAAACTTATATTTATTTTACTTTTATTTAACTGATGTTTCATTTCTTGCTTGAATTTTAAATGATGGGGTAAAAGGATCCCGGAATCATTTTACCCGCACACTGGGGATCGTTTTGGACACAGGGGTGTACAAAATGATCCTTATGTAGACCTTTACGAAAATATTAATAAGAACTATTCCTTATAGCTTAAGCGACTCAACGCATACTCAATTTGTAGTTCGATTAAATAGCTACTCATTAAATGTTTAAGTTTAAGAAAAAGGTTTTAAACATTTGTTTTAGAGCTGTTTTCCCTTAAGGGGACGGGAATACACCATCATTTTGTACCACCTTCCCCTACCTATGTGCATAAAGTGTCAATAAAGAAAAAACAAAAGTGGTATGACAGTATTGATTGTTTTTTAACCGACTTAACCCATTTACGCCCAAATTTAAACTAATAGCATTTATTTAGGTATTTCTTTATTAAGGGATTACTTAGGTCTATAACAAACGCATTATGAAATAAAAATGAAATAAAAAAAATTTGAAGTTAAGTTTTTAAGGTGTACTTTTTAAAGTACACTGGGCACTTATGCGTGAAAAATCGAAGAACAATCTTTGTTGATGCACAGAGTTTTTTGGCACTTTACGCAGTTTGAGTATGGCACAACACACATCTCAACTGTTTGGGTAGCTTCCCTGGATTGTGGCTGTTATTGCTGGGACTTGGGCCTGCTACTACAGAACATTGTTCGGCTTTTGTTCTTGCTGTTGTGGAGGTACTGGCGTGCTATATGTCTTCTAAAAGCCAATTGATCGATGCGCTCATTGTTAGTCAATACATGTAGTCGCCAAGCATTAGATACATATCAAACATGTAGGTGAAAAAAGGACCACCACCATTTTTTACCACGAATACTCACGTGGTATAATGATATAGAACCATCCATCTCATCTACACCACCCATGCTTTTATTGTAGCTCTGGTATAAGTGTGGAATGCTTACGTCTACCTTCTGTTTCCTTTGAGAGCACCAGCGTTTTATTTTACCAATAGGCTCGATTGTATCAAAGTTAGTTGCCATAGTACATACGTTATTGTCCTTTCATCTAACAAGCAATAATTCGTTATTTTTGTCGAACCTATGATCATATTCAACTTTTACAGTAGCGGAGAATGTTTAGTTCTATTGTCACATATTGTCTCAGTTGCCTTGTACCCAGACTGCTTCAAATCTTTCAGTAAATCACAACTGGTGAATAAGTTATCAAAGTATACTGTGTGCTCTTGTGGTACTGCTGGAATTTTTGCTAACAACAATTTTACAACTCGAGTTACGTAAATCATCTATGTCCATATCAAAGCTGTGGCTATTATTCTGTCCTGTATGTAGTAATGTATTCCGTAGAATCAGATCGTAAACCTCATAATCAAAAATTTTTTCGAAGATCTCTACAGGTGAAATGTTTCGAAGTTGCTCTATTACGCTGCTTTTCCTTGATTGTGTCCTGTGGGTCTTGGCGTTGGCTTTTGTTGAACAAAGGTTCGTCATCACTGTCTTCCCATTCGGATGTTTTAGGAGAATTAACACGTTGAAGAATCACCTCTAACGTCCCTGGTACATCTCGCGGTAATTCTGAAGTTTGCAAATCATATTCACCTCCTTCTTCGTCAGTAACAAAGGCTGGATCAGGTGGTACAATCACTACATCATATTCATTGTCACTATCTTCTTCCACTATAGCATTGACAGCTTCTTCAAGGCCAACGAAGTTGTATACAGCTCTAAAACACGCCATTGTTTATAAGCCTGCATAAAGTAAAAAAATACATTACTTGTGCCCATTGTACTAAAAAAACGACAGTCAAATAAATCAACTTAAAAGTATTACAGATTATAAAATATTGCATAGTATTTCGTTATTTAGGTTACGTTTACATGTTATCTAGCCATTTCATGGAGATTTATTTGTAAATATATATAAAATACATGAAATAATGCAACACAAATGCACTTACCTCTAAACGTGATAAATTCCTAAACAGAAATGTCAAAATATGGCGCCAATTTCACTGATAACTTCTTTTTTGTTTTTGTATTAGCTATCAATGACATCTATCCACAATTTGCGAAATTAATTCATTAAATATAATTATGCAGTAAATGTTAAAATAGGGTTGCAAATGGTGTCGTTTATTTAGTACAGAGGGCGCTAATGGGTTAAAAAAAGGAGGTTTACAATTCGTCTTGAAATGTATGTTACCTCATAACTCGGAGACGGCTGGACCGATTTGGAAAATTCTTTTTGCGTTTGAAAGGGTATACTTTCTAGTTGGTCCCATTGTTACGAAATCAGGATCTGATGATGGGATCCTGGAGAAATCGAGGGAAATCTTCAAATATTATAGGCACACCTGTAGCGTTTTGGGTATTTCTTATAGTACCTTGAGCAGTTGCTTTCGAAAAGTACCATTTGGGGAAGTTGAACTGATGATGAAGACCACAGATGGTCACTGAAACTACACGATAATAAGTATTTCGGTGGGTTGCGATTCGATTACTTGAGTAGGGATGTTAAACACTTTATGCTCGTCGCAATACATACGAGTATGGTGATGTAGAGCTGATGGTCAAGTACCAGGAGAACTCCTCAAAAATTAACGGCTATGCATCGGGAAAAGCAATACTTTGTAAAAGGTAATAAGTTGTTGACATTATGGCTTTTGTAACTAGATAAATTACAAACCGACCCACTAAAAGCCGTGAAAAATTTTTTTTTACAAAAAATAGAACCGACTTCCATATCAAAACACTACAAAGCACTAAAAATAACTTTAATTTCGGAAGGCGGTGACAAAAAAAAAACAAACAAAAAAGACACCGACTACCGAAATTAAAGTTATTTTTAGCTTTGTAGTGTTTTGATATGGAAGTCGGTTCAATCTATAGAAAACCTATCCAATGACGTCAAACAATACGGGATATGCAACTTAAGCAAATCATCCCTCTTTTACCAGTATGGAAGATCTCCTAGATAGGCAGAATAAATAATTATATTTATGTTGATGAGCGAAATTATATGGCTTTCTTGTTTTTCTACGGAATTCTAAAGATGGCAGTAATGTAATTTCATGTCTTCACATGAAATAAAATCAGTATTCTCCATATATAAGTCTCATGTATAAAAGATGCGAGCATATTGCCAATTGGGCATAAATCCATAAATCTTGACCCGAGACGAGAATCGAACGTAGACTGATTGCTTAGCAGTAGCATTTGGGAGCACTGGACCAAAGAGCCATGAATCATAATAATATGCGTTTAAACACAACTGTAAGTTACTATTGTAACTATTTTTCTTTACATTTATCGCTCCCTACTCATAAATTATTGTACATGTGCCGCTATCTCTTCACCATCATTGACTGGTGGACAATAAGTCCACTGTAACAAGTTTCAAGTGTAAGTCAAGTTTGTAACTATATGAAAAAAGGGTAAATAAATAAAATATGAAGTTTTTAGGTATTGTTTCTATATTAAACCTTCTCCATATGAAGCATTCTCCGAAATACTAAAAGCTTCTTTTGTACAACGTCAGTACATTTTAAGCGGAATTTAATCTAGCTTATACTGTAATTTGGAAAATACGCTGTATACTGCATCAACTGAAAATATTCAAATTAAAGTTTCGGAGAATTCAATACGTACCTACATGATATATTAAAGTACTTAACGTACGCTGATATTTTTTTTGAGAAAATATATAAATATGATCTTCAATATTACGAAACATAGTTAAATATTTTTTGTATGGCTGATTCTTTTTGACGTTTCTTTTTTATTCATGTTTTTCGACGGTGTGCATACCCTTTTTTTAGGGGAAAAATCATCAAAAACGTGTAGTCTCACTTGTGGAGCGGAAGGGACTCATCTACTGACTAAATACCCACACTGTTAATTCAGTTGCCTTCTGTTCTGAGGCCGCATTACCTCGGAATACAACTAAAATAGACGAAAACTTTAAAAGAAAATTAATAATGCTTTGACTTTAAACCTGAGATATTCCTTACTTCCAATCTGTCACTAAAACAGCTGAAATTAAAGTCATTTAATTTAAATAATTATATACATAATAGTCTTAATTTACATCTCTAAGTACAATTTATTTGGAAACTAATTTCTTTGCTTAATATAGCAATGTATCAGTCTGCGTTCTTCAAGCTGAATAACGTCATTAAGAGAATGTTTTCAGATGTTTCTGTAGTTTTATGCCATGGACAACGCATTTATTTTCTCTTGTGTCAAATCCATCCGAAGGTCGTTACATGGTGGACATCCTAACTATACGCACATAACGTTTTGGGAATACTTTCATTGTGTACAGCTAAAGAGTGTAATTCCCTGCTGGAGTCACTGTTACCTGATAGCTGTAACCTGAGGGTCGTTAACTCAAGAGTGAATAGGTTACTTCTACGGATGTGGCCAAAATCAAACATATAACAAATATAAAATGCTCTGTAAAAGGTCGCTTTCAGTGATAAGACTGCCCATTGTAACATCATCTTCAGTTGTTAAGTCCTAATTTCATAATATACATTATGTTAACTAACAGAGGGTGTTCCCGTTAACCCGCAATAGTATAGCATCCATACATGCTAAAAAAATATTACCATTCGAAAACAAAATGTTTTTTTTTAATATTAATATATTCACTAAAAATGTTAAATTGATACGTAAAATAAACACTCTGCACACGCGTACTTGAAGGACGGCAACGTCGCAATTTATTTATGAATGACGGGCCTCGTATACGGCGATCTAATTGATGTGCTTATACTATTGCGGGTTAACGGGAACACCCTCTGTTAGTTAACATACTGTAAATAGAATATCTATCTACTCCATACGAAATCCAGTATCTGAAGAAACTGGGTACTTGCACCCTGTGTTATACCACAGTGAGAAAGACA
The DNA here is from genome assembly GCA_943138885.2 of Tholera decimalis. Classification (NCBI taxonomy): domain Eukaryota; kingdom Metazoa; phylum Arthropoda; class Insecta; order Lepidoptera; family Noctuidae; genus Tholera; species Tholera decimalis. The sequence goes on along the minus strand of OW964552.2, from coordinate 17,856,398 downwards.
ATTTACTTAAGTTAAGTGGTATAAATCTCGACAGAAAAATTAAAATGGTTTATTTATTAACTAGTAAATCAACTAGTGCTTTTAAGGAACCTCCGCTCTTCCATAACTTAATAAATTCGTTTTGCACACATTTATGAGAAATTATAAAGTGAAAAAAAAGATAACATTAAAGCTAAAATCCTATTTATTTTCCATGTTAGTGAATCTTATAATTACAATCAAAGATTTAAAGAATAGAATTTCCTTTCGCCCAGTTGGCCCCGAAGAATATTGTAAGACAAATATAGCACTCGTAAACAAGCTTTTAAAATAGACCTCGCCCAAAAATACCCTGATAACAACACCAGGTAAAATTGGACGAAACTAGACATATTCCGTAATTTCCTTGACTCTGAATGACGCAACTCAAAAACACCTACGGTACTCAACTTCTCCAAAGAATTTGAATTAACAGAACAAGGGTTTTTGCACCGAATGTATGGTTTAACCACTAGATAGATAGATAGATATACACTTTATTGTACGCCATAACAGAATTAAATAAGGACTTAAAAACTACAAAGGGTGTTACAATGCTAGAGCCCCAGCGGCACAAAAACGTGCCCGTAAACAAGGATTAGTATAGCCCCGCTGGCACAAAATTTGTGTGCCAGCGGGGCTCAACTAATAGTTCACGTAAATAATGGCGGTCCTTGAGAGGTTAAGCAAAGCTTATTATGGATACGTCAACACAATTTTCCCACTAAGCAAAATTTTCAGAAAGTCGTTACACTAAAAAATTATAACTTGGCGAGTCTATTTAGCAAGTGAAGTAAAGATAGGAAGATATGGTAACACTCACACGTTTTTAAGTCAAGAGTGAATAGGTTACTTTTAGGTAAGTGTGCTCCATCTTCGACCACATCATCACTTACCATCAGGTGAGATGGTGGTCAAACGCGAACCTATTTTTAATAAAAAAAAAACGTGAGACTACACTCCTCATTGTTATCGATTTAAAATATGCCAGTCAGCTTTGTTTTTGTTTTTTAAGAAATGAATTTAAAAATCCCAATGTTTAATTTCCTTGAAGGTTTGGTTAGAAACTTGTACCTAAATAAATCTTTATTGGATTGTTCACATAAGCATTCCATATTTCTTGCATATAAAATAACACACGCAGTATTAATTTCGCCTCAAAGATCAGTCAGCAGCACACGGGCCCGATAGAGCCATTGCTTGCTGGGGTTGAACATTCCCCGTTCTAAAGAGATGCAGAGGCCCAGAAACGTAAGGGAAATGTAAGGAACAGGGCGGGTTTTTAGTCAATAGAAGTCTGACACTCCCTTCACCCAGAACGGGAGCAGTCATTAGATGATTTTCCCACCGAAAAAAAAAGACATAATAAATTAGGAACCATCTTAATGTTATTTTGTATTTCCCTTCAACACTTAAAAAAAGATTTGAAATAAATTTATGAGCGTTTACACCTCACAGTATTAGTATATAATCTTTCAAGAACTTATTCTTGGTGGCAATTAAAGAACCGATTTTAAGAAGACATGGCACACATACACAAACCCCTAAATTAAAATAGTTACATTATAGTTATATATTATAAGAGAGAAAGGGAGAGCATTTTTATTTTTTTTCCATAGAAAGAGAAAATAAAGTATATAAAAGTTTCCTTTAAAAGCTTTTAACATTTTACTTAATCTTAACGGGCGAAGATTCCATCACGAATTAGCAACAATGAATAAGCAAGTATTACAAAATATTTTGTAGTCAACTTTCACCAGTGTACTTAATCAGGGATGAATTAAGTCGTCTTGAGCCGGCAAGCATCCGTGCCGGTTTTAGTTGCAACTGCCGTGAGACTTTTAAAATGTACGGTCCGGACCGGTGGGTAAAAGAGACTGAAGCGTGATAACCATTTTTGTAAGATTGTTCACTGAAACATGTTGACACTTTGTTTTAGGATAATGATTTAAAGCGTTATCTAAATATTGGTTATGTATATGAATAATATTCGAGGGATTTGGCGATGATAGCCGTAATAAGATAGGCTCTGCCTAGTAGTAATATAGGCTACATTATACAGCCTATCTAAAAAAATTTGTACTATTAGTCTAAGCTTTTTTCAATAAACATTATATTATTATTTAATTATATATATAACTTCTTTGTTCCGGTCTTCTATAAGTAATAACATAAGAAACTGTTTGAAAACCTAGGCTTTGCTATCACGGCCTGTCTAACAACCGCGTAAATTTCAGAGATAAGGATGCTTTTGAACTACAAAAAAAGCCCGCGTATGGGATCACATCAATTTCTAGACTGAATTGGTAGCAAAGTGCCTAGGAAAGCTCGACATTATTAAACGACTGCCCCAAAGGAAATAAACTTGCATGAGGTGTATGTAGTACCAACGTCTTTAAAAAAATGCTCCGTTTAAAACGTCTAAAAAGTTCCTTACTATATTACTATTCACTTTATAAGAAGTCTGATACGGTTGGAGGCATCAATACTGTGACTGAAATGAACTAAATACACTAGACCATAGTAATCTACTATTACAAAAATAACGGCCAAGTTGAACGACGATACCCCACACTATGGGGTAAATGAGATAAAAAAAACAACCCGTCTTTACATGTTTTTCTTATGCTTTTAAGTATTTATTTAATTTGAATTTGAAAACCATTTATTCGGTGAAAAACACACATAACAAACAATAGAAAATTACAAACATCAAGAAATAACACTAAAAATTTCGCTGAGCATGTCTACACCGAAAGGGTTAACAACTCAGCATTTGCTGGGCGAAAGACACCCAGCGCTGGTTTCTAATAACAATAGTTTCTGAGCTAAAACACGGACAGACGCACGGGACATGGTGAAAGGACAAGGGTTCCTTGTCAACTATGGAACCCTGAAAAGAAATGTGTGGTGATTAATATTATCGTATTAGGATTGCAACTACCACAAAACCGTATATATTGTGGCTTTATTATCTTCGCAAGATAATACTATCATTTTACAGATAAAACGGACAAACCAATTTATCGCAGGCAATCTTTATAGTTAAAACACGGGGAATTAAATCGTTCTGGCGGCCGGAAATGCACCGTCCACGCCAGTTCCAGTTAGAATTGCCGGATGTCTTACCGCCGAGCTACTTCCGAACCGCACGGGTTCTCTTCATTTGATCGGTAACGTCTTTTTAGTACCAAATTTTTTTGACATGGGTTTTAATCATATGCAATAGCTTGTATTAATTCTTTCATTTTAATATTTTGCAGTAAATATTTTTGTTTTGCTAATTGCTAGGCCTGGTTCGGTTCGACTCGGGTCTGCTCGGCTTAGCTCCGGTCAGCTCAGCTCTGAACGGGTCTGCTCGGTTCGGCTCGGATCTGCTCGGGATATCAGGTAAGTGATTTCAGAAGGAGAGAAGTAATGATAACTTGAGTTAAGATTTAAATAGTAGGTAGGTATAGAATGGAATCAAGCGTAACTTTGCAGTACCTAATCCTTTACAAATAAAAACTTTCGGAACAATATTGATTTATTTTTTTAAATATTTATTTATTATTTTTTGGTCTACCTGATTTTGGCTCCAGTCTACCCTTTGAATATTGTAATTAGCGAATATTGTAACATTTTAATTAGTAATTGTAACATATTGTGAAATCTTTTCATACAATTGTGGTGGAAAATAAACGTATTATTACTTACTTACTATTTACATCGTAGTATATAAATAAAACTATGTATTGCAATATGAATAATGTATTTAAAGAATATCTCAGTACCATGAAATCACCATAACAAAAGTTTCAAGTAACTTGTCCAGCAGCGTTTTCACATTAGCGCCAAGGGGTTCATATCACTCATTGTGAAACTTTCACGTAACAATACTGGTAATAAACCATTTTTCCGCGACAGCAGTTCACAAAAAACGAAAATTTTAATTGGCAGCGACTGTAATATGGCAGAATACATTCATTTGTTCTGTCCCAATTCAGAACACTCGAGGTAGCGCAACCCTCGAATAAGGCGCGTACGAAATGTGCGTGAAGCATTACTGACACGCGAAACCCTAATTACAGGGATCGTGGTGTTAAAAATTAATTTATATACTACCTCGCCCTTTTAACTAACGAAAACACCCCTAAAACGTTATCTATTGCGCTTTTTCCTCGACATTTTACCCTACTATTAGAATCAAAACAGAAATGGATTACCGTCATTTGCAAAAAGGACGAGTGCGGATTGGGTAGTTTTTGATTTATGTCATGTTTTCAGGCGTTTTACTAACATGACTATCGCGTTACGTCAGTTAGTAACATGTTAGTTTAGCAATACTGTTGCCCGAAAGATATATAGAATTTGAAAACTATCGAAGAATTAACGGAACAAAAGTAGATTTGTATTAAGATTTATTACTAATTTGTAATAAATCTTAATTAACCGACTTGATAAAAAGGAGTAGATTTTCAGTTCGTCGGAATCTTTTTTTATATATGTTACCTGATTTCTCGAAGATGGCTGTATTAATTTGGAAAAATCTTTTTTGTTTTAAGAGGTATACTTTTTAGTTGGTCCCGTTGTCATAAAGTCAGGATCTGATGATGGAATCCTGGAGAAATCAAGGGAACTCTTCAAATATTATAGGCACACTTAACTGTCAGACAGCTCTTCATCCTGAATGTTATAATAAAGCAACACAAAACATAATTTTTTAATACTGCAACTCTAAATAAATGAACAAAACACTTAGTATGTGCACAAAAAAAATACATTCAAAACAAAATTCAGTATTATATTTATTCCCTTCATTGGCACATTTACAACATGATAAATAAAATGATTAATATAATTATATCCATTGACTAGTAAGTCCTGTAAAACTATAGGCCGAGGAACTGCTACAAATACTGGAATAAACTATGAACTTTTTTATTTTTTAATACTATTTAATTCCATCTGTTATCAATATAGTGTAACAATCACGCTTCCATTTAACACGCACACATCCTCTTACACTCACACACTCACACCCAAATATCACAGAAAAAGAGGACATAATACTTTATTTTTTTATTTACTTATTTTATACTACATTGCTATTAGTTGACCATTGTATCGGTTACCTACGTGGAATGGCCTTGAGAGCCGAAATACAGGTTTTGCCTAGTTCGGCCTTAAGTTCTACTACGTACAATTAAGCACTTTTATTACTGATTTATTTTTAAGAAACTATGTACATCTTGGAAATAAATTTATCTAATCTATCATATATCGATTTGGGTGTTTTTAAAGTAACTTGTGCAGTTGATCTCAAAAAGCACTATTTGGTGAAGTGGAACTTATGATGGAGACCACAAATGGCCATCGGAACTACTCCATAATGAGTATTTCGTGGGTTGCGATACGATTACTTGGATATGGTTGCTAAGCACTTTATGCTCGTCACAATGCAAGTAGTGAAGTGGAGCTGATGGTGAAGTACCATGAGAACTCCTCAATAATGAACGGCCCTGCATCGGGAAAAGAAATATTTTACAAAAGAAGGTGATACGAAGTTGACATTTAGGCTTTTGTAACTAGATAAATTACAAATCGTGCCAATCCACTAAAAAAACCGACTTCCAAGAAAAATATAAAATACAAATCCAAAACACCAACTACCGAAATTAAAGTTATTTTTTACTACGCATTATTTTTCTTGAAAGTCGGTATTATTTATTGGTAAGTTTGTTCTCGTAGGATATTAATAAAGTATCCAAAAAGTTATGTTTAGCGTAGTTTAGACGCTTAAGAACTAATGCTATATCTTGTGACATTCGTTCTTAGGCGCCTAAACTTCGATAATACTTATGGGAATAATACGGAGATAGCTAAAAACATGGTTTTAGTCCAAACCGTGCAATACGTGTATTCATGTACGTACGTGTCTAACATTGTCTAGCACAGTTGGAGTTGCCGTGGTTAGATGTGCGCCCGCACTGAAAATTGGTGACTGAATGTTAGTGAGCTAGTGCTCAATACACGTACGATGACAGTAGTGTTTAAGAAACTATTAGAAGATAGTATATGTGTGTGTCCATCATATATACCTACCACTTACTGTCGGCTAGCGCGATTTCTTACAGATGCCAAAATTCACGACCTTCCATTGATATAATCATAGAACATGTCGTTATTCACCAGGGTAGCTCGGCAGAGGGCAGTTACCAGAAACTTGGCTGTAGACCTTTGTTTAAACTTTATTCCTTTGAAAGGCTCGTCCAAACAAACCTTGAAATAGAAAGCAAAGTCTTGTTCGTTATACCGCTGTCTTGACCGTAATACCTACGAACTGTACTCCTGCGACCCACAGAATGTTTCAGGTATAATAATATCGGTACATTCCGTCGTTAAGTGTTGTTACCTTAGCAAAAACTTTCACGTCGAAGTCAGTTAAAAAGAGCGATCGCCATCAATTGTCACCTGTAGCCAATAAGGAGAAACGGCACAAACTTACCGATTGCCAGAAGCCCTTATTAGAAAACTTTTACCTTATACACGGCATGGAAAAATAAAGCTGCGGTACGTGATACAAATAAGACATAACGGCTGGACTAACGGGGGATTAAAGTTAACGATAGGTCACTATGAACGAGTAAGCTTAGTGGCGTTCGATTGGAATAAACTGGAGTTTGTACGGCTGGTAGTTAGGCAGGAATTGACCAGCAGAGTGTTAAAGTTTGATTGTTTATTGTGGTACTGGATCTGGGATTTTATTTGAAAGAGAAGCGAGATGGTGTTGCCACGAAAAATGTTGCGATTATTATTCCATCTTCGATGGGAAAAATATTTTCAATAATTTCCTAGGTATCAAGTCCTGTTATGTTACTCGTTAATCAATTTTCTTTCAAATTACAGGGACTCTATTCATCGTACAAGATACCCACAGCTCTGCTCACCCTTCTAAGCTAACAACCCGTTCAAAGCCAGTCGACTAATCATAAGATTCAAATAGTTAGCAATTAAGACAGCACCTGCAAGGAAATTACATAATATCAGGTCAGGCCGTGGTCTTCCTTTGACATTCAACATGTCTGCCGCAAATGGAGTATATTACAATTGTAAGCTTGTAAATTAGCCTGTCAATACCTTCTGTGTTTAGTTTCATGGAAAGCCACAAACCTGACATGACGTGAGCCATTTAATTTACGTCTCTGTGAATTTGGGGTCGATTAACAAAATGGCTGGTTTCTGAAAACTACATATATGAGAGTAATACTAGTTTGTGCTTAGCTTTAGTTTATACTTAGCTTTTAGTTTACAAACAGACAAAACGAAGTTAAAAGCAAATTTAACCCAATTTATTTTCTTTTTCTTCTGATGATAGGCTCGCGTTAGACCACTATCTCACGCTTACCTAGAAGTAACTTACTCATTTTTGAATGAAAGACCCCTAGGTTATTACCGACTATCCCAGTACTGATACTTGATGAGCTACATAACTGTAATCAAAACAGGCTTTTGTGTGGGTATTTAATTTTTATTCAACATATTGTGCACCGAGTACTCAAATTTTGGTGGTGCAGAGAATTCATGATTGAACTACAATTAAATCTACGTTAAAAATATGCTAAGATACAAAACTTACATAACTTTATTGTTAAAAAGAATTTATCCACCAAATTAACACTGGGATCATTTTACCAAATTCTTGCAAACGTGTTTACATGACTCCTTGAAGAAGATACTTTCTAATCGAAGACTAATTATTACAAATAATTATCCTGTTTTCTTCAAAATTAATAAAAAAAAGTAACTATTTGACATATTGTTTAATGAAAAGTAAAGGCAGATAGTGTAAAAGTGCGGATTTCATATTTTAAAGATTACATCCTCCAGATGTCTTCCATCGTTGCACGCAATGTTCAAAACGGAGCCTCGTGTTCCGCGCCACACGCTGCAGTAAGCTCGGTTCAATTGCGCCGATTTCTCGACGAATGTTTTCTTTTAAATTCGCAATATTTTGCGGGTTGTTAGTGTATATGTCTTTGAGGTATCCCGATAAAAAGAAATGCATTGGGCTCAAGTCGGGCGATCTCGGTGGCCACGGGATGACTCCAAAGCGACTAATCAGTTTGTGAGGGAAAACTTCTCGAAGCAAATTCATCGAAACTCTGGCCGTGTGTGTGTGGTCGTACCATCCTGTTGGAACTACGTGTGTGATGAGAAGGATGGATGAGCTCGCAGGTTCGACAAAAAGAAATCCGTAATCATGCGTCCATAATTCCCACTACTGACATTTTTCAACTGGCCCCGGCCATTTAAAAAAAAAAAGGTCCAATTATCCCATTCGTGGATAAAGCACACCAAACAGTTACCGTGGCAGTGCAATGGTTTTTGCTTTTTCAGTCGAGGGTTACGGGTTCTTGGAGACTAGTAACGGCAATTTTGCTTGTTAACGTGCCCGTTTTAATGGAAATGAGCCTCATCGCTCCAAAAAATGGAATTCACCGTGCGAAAACGTTCCAGAACGTTTCACAAAAAAAATTGCGACTAAGAAAGTCACTTTCTTTCAGTTCTTGAACAATTTGAATTTTAAAAGGAGGAGCCGACTTGAGCCCGTTCCATCATCGGACTACGAGACAAACGGCGAAGCGCCATCGTTACATGGTGGACATCCCACCCATACGCACCAAACGTTTTGGGAATACCTTCATTGTGCGTACGGCTAAGGAGTGGAATTCCCTGCCGGAGTCTGTGTTTCCCGATAGCTATAACCTAGGAGTCTTTAAGTCAAGAGTGAATAGGTTACTTTTAGGTAAGCGTGCTCCATCTTCGACCACATCATCACTTACCATCAGGTGAGATGGTGGTCAAAGGCGAACCTATTCTAAATAAAAAAAAAAAAAGACAAAATTTCGTGAATGATGGCTTTTGGAAGTCCTAATGAGGCTGCCCTTTTCCGTATTGAAAGTCGTGGATTTTCATGTAAACTTCGTTCCACCAGTTCAATGTTATCGGGGGTCCTTGAAGATCAACTAGACTCTGGCCGTGGGGTGTTCAAAGCCGAAGCACTTGCGCGGGACCTCTGCACCCAGGAACGAATTAAATTCACACTCGGTCCATCACTTATTCACCGAATACCAAAGCGTGAGCAAAATTGTCGATGAGCAATCACGTATGAATCGTTACTCTTGAAAAAACTTTTTACCAAAAAATTAAACCGACTCCCAAAAACACTGCAAAGTGAAAAATAAATTTAATTTCGGTAGTCGGTGTCTTTAGTTTTGTATTTTCGTTTTTGGCACCGACTTCCGAAATTAAAGTTATTTTTCACTTTGCAGTGTTTTTGGGAGTCGGTTTAATTTTTCAACCGACGACCAAAAGAGGATGTTATCGATTCGACGCGTATATATATTTTTTTTTTTTATGTATGATCACCGAGTACTCGAAGACGGCTGAACCGATTTGGAAAATTCTTTTTTTGTTTAATAGGGTATACTTTGAAATTGGTACCATTTGTCACCAAGTCAGGATTTGATGATGGGATCTTGGAGAAATCGCGGGAACTCTTCAAATATTATAGGCACACCTATGGCGTTTTGGGTATTTCTTATAGTAACTTGTGCAGTTGCTCTCAAAAAGTACCATTTGGGGAAGTGGAACTGATGATGAAGACCACAGATGTCCGCCGAACCTACTCAAAAATAAGTATTTCGTGGATTGCGATTCGATTAATTGAATATGGATGTTAAGCACTTTATGCTCGTCACAATGCATATGGTGATGTAGAGCTGATGGTGAAGTACCAGGAGAACTCCTCAACAATTAACGGCCCAGCATTGGGAAAAGCAATATTTTGTAAAAGGTTATAAGTAGTTGACATTTAGGCTCTGGTAACTAGGTAAATTAAAAATCAACCAACTAAAAAGAGTGAAATAAAAACTTTTTACCAAAAAATTAAACCGACTCCCAAAAAACACTGCAAAGTGAAAAATAACTTTAATTTCGGAAGTCGGTGCCAAAAACGAAAATACAAAACTAAAGACACCGACTACCGAAATTAAAGTTATTTTTCACTTTGCAGTGTTTTTTGGGAGTCGGTTTAATTTTTTGGTAAAAAGTTTTTATTGGTAAAAAGTTTTTATTTCACTCTTTTCAGTTGGTCGATTTTTAATTTACCTAGTTAAAAGAGCCTAAATGTCAACTACTTATAACCTTTTACAAAATATTGCTTTTCCAAATGCTGGGCCGTTAATTGTTGAGGAGTTCTCCTGGTACCTCACCATCAGCTCTACATCACCATATGCATTGTGACGAACATAAAGTGCTTAACATCCATATTCGAGTAGTCGAATCGCAATCCACGAAATACTTATTATTGAGTAGGTTCGGCGGCCATCTGTGGTCTTCATCATCAGTTCCACTTCCCCAAATGGTATTTTTTGAGAGCAACTGCACAAGTTACTATAAGAAATACCGAAAACGCCATAGGTGTGCCTATAATATTTGAAGAGTTCCCTCGATTTCTCCAGGATCCCATCATCAAATCTTGACCTGGTGACAATGGGACCCTTTCAAACAAAAAAAGAATTTTCCAAATCGGTTCAGCCGTCTTCGAGTAATCGGTGATCATATATAAAAAAAAAAAAATATACGTTTCGAATTGATAACCTCCTCTTTTGGTCGTCGGTTGCAAAATGCCTCGATGGCGAATGTGCGATGCGATGTTCAGCCGACACTGCGGCATCGTGACTGAGAAATCCGCACGATCTGTGATTCTGATGACGCCACCCTCCCCCCGCACCATTTATTACTTTTTGAAATAATCGTATTTAAAAACATAAATCTGCCGCCAGATACCCCGTATATAGGCACTACAAAAATTCGAATGTAAGAACAACACTATGAAACCAGATGCACAGAATCAATATTAAAAAAAAAATGACTAGGTACTGAAAAACCTCCTAAAACAACCTAGTTTTATATTATTCCGAATTCGTTGTACGTCAAATAAAAACGATACCGTTGTACCGGAAACCCGTAATGTTATTGAGATGCTCTTCGTAATAAAATAACTATTTGAAAACAAATGAAAACCATTCGCGGGTAGAAATAACTTGGAAAATAACAGGTAAATATCAGAGTATTGTTTTCACGTTGTGTTTATTTTGCACGAAGCAAAAACTGAATGCACGTTTAATATATGGAAACTGTGTATTAAAAAGTCGCATGTGCAAATACATTATTTACTCCGTGCTCTTTGATTAACCAATTGAATTGATTGGCAAAGGGAACGCAAACTATGTACATATAATATTTGAGTAACAAACAGGTAATGATAGAAAAATGGAAAGTTATTTAGCCATCGAGTCGTTATTTTTATTATATGTGCTCGCGTACGCCAACTTTGTAATCTGTGGTAGTAATAATCCGATATTAATAATCTATTTAAGTTACAAAATGCTAAAGTATCGCTGAATGTCATATGTATATAAACCTAGCGTTTTCTGACAAAACCTTAGTGTGAGACCTTAAGCCGTGTTAATACTTAACTATTGTTGTTGAGTCTATGTAAGCCGCTAGATATGACTCAACATAACCTTTCATTTTATGAAGAACACTCTTGAACCTGACCTAAGAAAACGATTAAAAAAATTATGTTCCAAATGAACACTGGTACAGTATACATATACAACTATAAACCTCCTTTATATTTGTTGCATTTAGTAAAACCGATGTCTTTGCGTGGTTGGGACGTAATAAGCAGACAAACAGGCAAAGACAGGTGGTGCCTTTGTTTCACGATACCTAGAAAGTAAGCACGGCAGACATATGGGCCGCACTAAGTGTGCCACTATGTTAGTGAAGTTGCTATGAAAGTTTTCATAAGTCTAGACATAGCGTGGTCTCAAGAGAATCACGGAAGTTTTATTAGAAATAAGATTCATTTCAACGACGACCCGGTAAATAAAAACATAACGCCAGTCTGCTGTAGGTACCACTCACCGCTAGAACTCGAGACCTGCAACAGCTGGGATAAACGGGACGCTTTTATACGATTGAACGAAGATTTTTTTGAAGAAATCTTCCTTGACATTACAAGTACTTGGACAAGGGACGATTCTATCGATATCTTAAACAATACAATACTGTATTTTTCTTACGATTTTTATTTTATTTTGTTTTTAATGATTATTTAGTGTCAGAAGAACAGACGCGGTTATTCCAGTAACTCGATAGATTACTGAAAATTAAATAAATATAGAATAAAATCTGCCGGTTTATGGGTCCCCTTCCACATATGAGTTGTCAGCCTTTAAAGCAAGAGTGAACAGGCATCTTCTAGGCTCGCTCATCTCGTTGTAATCTACATCAATCGCTTACCACCAGGCGTGATCGAGGTCAAGAGCAAATCCAATAAAAACAAAATAATAATAAAAAAAAAACTCAAATTTTATTGCGTTCTTCAAGCTTCAACTTCAAAAAGTCGACCAGAAGAACTTGAACAGTATTTCAGTTGGTCGATAAATATAAATATCGATATCGACTAAGGCGAGGCACGGCAGATGACGGACGGGCCTCCATTAACCAGCGAACGCTTATTGCGTTGCCCGCGACGTTTATATTGTTCCTTAGATAATACCCGGTTATTTAGCACAACACTAATATTCACCCGTTTTTTTATTCACGTCTCTTTTTGTTAGACGAAAATCAGTTATAGGGTACACCGTTTCCATTACAACGAGCCCCCTTTTTATAATACCTGCCATTATCCAAGTTTATGAACGTTTTTCTAAAGGTGCAATACTGGTTTCGTTTAGATGTCTTTCGTAATAGCTGTCTCGGTTATTATGTGTTTTTGTAATGAGATTTGCTTTGTAAATATATTCTACCAGAAGCAAAGCTTCATTATAAATTAAACTTTTTATGAAGCGCTGTAGATTTTTTAGTGCCTAATTTCATTATTAGGTGCTAGCAGGTAAAAATACTTAAAGTTAGAATTACTGCTAGCATAAAAGTTTCGTAAAGCGTTAATTTCAAAAGGATGGTGAGCGTGTTGCTATGCTAACAGATCTTAGTAGACAAGCCACACATACTCATAAAACGTCTCGACTACCAATATCAAGGAGACAGCCCCTTATCAAACCAAAACTAAAAAATACCTAATGGGTTCCGTAGTAGCTACGCTAGATAACTTTGTTTTCAGTGTTTGTATAAATGACAACGTTATATTTGCGGTTTTTTAAAATGAGCTATATCTGAAAAACTGCTGACTTAAAAAATGGTTTTAGAAACAGCAATGCCATTTTTAAAGACATATCTATAGACACCCCGCACATATAGGTTTAATGAACATTTTTTTTAGTTTCTGTTCCATGCACCTACGAGGAGCCCTTTCTTAAAGTTTTATTATATTTATTTATTTAACTGTTAAGCCATTTTGGCGCTACTGAGTAACAAACATCAATACATCCATTTATACATATAAACTTTGGTATCAATATTATTAGTACACATTAAAGTTAGTACAGAGTTACTGATTCACTGAGTGTACAGATATGATGAAATCTTCTCTTCAATAACCAATTGCAATTTATTTTATACCAAACATCTGGGTTTATTGACGATACTCTCTCGTTTCCTTAAAGAAATACGATACCAATCAAAGTAATTTTTTATATTAAGAGAATTTGTGGTTACTTTGAAGTAGGTTTTCCGAGATGGGTAACAATCTCCGGAATGAACTCTATTTTGCAGCAAAAGAGATTACATTCAAGAAAATGTGATGAATTTATAGAACTGTTTTTGAGGTGATGGAAATCCTTGTTACTAAATATTTCTAGACTACTTATCATAACGGATAAGAGGAAACGAGACCTCTCACACTATCTTTATCAGATAAGAACATTGGCTTGTAAAACTACTTCGCTTTTTAAACATATTGTTAAAGTGTGGCTCCTCCATTATTTCAGACTATATATTTTCTTAACTGTCTCGTTCAATATGTTCGCATTGAAAAATTTACATTGCATACAAATTTCAGAGGTGCTCGCAGGTGGCAGTTCATACTATAGGAAAAATACATTGAACGTCAGTTCGGTTTTGGAGCCATTTATTTTTATAATGGAGATGTCAATTACATGCTTTAAAACAAAGAATTGTTGTGTGGCTTGAAGAGAGGAGAAAGACTTAAATGTTTATCTTTGATCATATTGAGATTTTTTTAAATACAGTATTCAGAGTTCTGTTTATATTGAATAAACTAACATAAGGCGTCCAGAGATTCGTGCGCATCGCTGTCCACTGGTAATGTGGCCAAAAGACTGGCGGCATTGCCACGTTGTACGGCAATGCCTTAACTTCTGTCCAAGGTAAACACCAGCCCTTGGGTCGCGCGTAGTGTCAACTAGGCGTCTGAAAAGATCTTTAAATAATTTGTGGGCACTCGGATCGCACGATCCCAAGCTGGGGTCGGATCCAGAATTTACTAGGACCAGCTAAATACCAATTATTTGCAAGGACCAACTGACTTTTAGATCTTCCCAGTTACACTAAGATCCCTTGGTTAGATTAATATGTTACCAAAAACTACAATAATCAATTGAACTTTTTAATACAGCTCAAGAGACGTTACGTTCAGTTTATTTTATTGACCTATAGTTATAAAAACCTATGGCATCAAGTCCCCTCAGCTAAATTTCTTGTAAATAAATCACTATTCATAGTCACATTACACCAATAAATTCAAACTTTTCAAACTGCATCAGGAAAAAAGAATTTCTTATGCGCACCGTAACATGCTGCTTACAAACAACTTACAAACGGGTATTAGTTATAACTTGATAACTCTCAGTAACAAGTTACTTAACAAGCACCTGATTTAATTCCCAACTACTTAATACTTAACTTCAGTTGAAACCAGTAAGCGTGTGACAAAGGAACTAAGTTCAATGGTAAATAATATTCGTTTATTATAAGTTTAAATACAGGCTGTTATAATAATATTTTATTTATTTCTCTCACCACAATATAAAGACATTTGATATCAATGACATATCATGACATAGCAACGAATATATTTATACTGTGGGACACTGGTGCCTAAACTAGACTTATGTCTGTATTTCAGGACACCAGGTCTCCGCCCCTTAGTTAGTTACATTTCAGTCGATATGTGATAACTACTCGCTCGCCACATGCGGTAAGCACGAAGTCATATTTAGAGGTCTTGTTGTTTTTTTTTTACAAAGAGTATGATGATGTACAACGTGTAACGGAAACCCTATATCTATCTAAAGGGGCTGAAGACAACATCTGGTATGGAGTCTCTATGCACAGTTTCAGCTCAAAATAACTGACTCAAAGATTTGATACCAAATTGTCGGTTTCATATATTTCTTGAATACCAATCATAACAAACGTGTCACAGCACTACGAGGGTCGATAACTTTCCACGTCACTTGCCAATAACACGGTGATTCTCTTCGTTCTTCTTAATTTGAAAATTCTGCCTCTGGTATCAATGTATTGAAAATTCTATTATATTTCACACATGTAGACAGAAGATTATAAAACCCTTGCCATATCGTTTGTTATCATCCAAAGAAACCGTGCACTTGGTATGTATATACCATTCTCTTCGTTCTTCTTAATTTGAAAATTCTGCCTCTGGTATCAATGTATTGAAAATTCTATTATACTTCACACATGTAGACAGAGGATTATAAAACCCTTGCCATATCGTTTGTTATCATTCAAAGAAACCGTGCACTTGGTATGTATATACCCTTTAAATTACACGTTGTAGTTATCATGCCATCAACTGAATCTGTGCTAATATCATAAAGCGGAAAAGTTTGTTTGTTTCTTTGCTTGAACGCGCTAATCTTCGAAAGTTCTGGGTGGATTTGGATGCAATTTGGTATGGAAGTAGCTTGATGCTTGAGGAAGGTTATAGGCTACTTTTTACGCGACTGCAAAAAAGGAGAGTTATGTTTTTACAGTGATAGAATCCACGGGAGCGAAGCCCCGCGTGAGTACTAGTCGGTTATAAAAGTCATCATCTAGTCTAACCGGATACAGCTGAGTACTAGTGTTTTACATAGAGCCACTTCCTATATGAGCTCCACAACCCAATAGCTGGGTAACATGATACCCTTAGACAAGATTAGTGTCAGATTTTCAAGCTGAGACCGTAGCGCATGGAGAAGACAATTCAAAGCATTAATCGTAGCCACGATCCTTTCGAGGGAACAACTTAAGTACGTAAGATAGCCGGCATGAATAATATAAAAATGTATGCATTTTCCCAGGCCAAGAGAATGATATTATTGTTGTCGCACTTATTTATCTATCTACCCGCTGTCAAGAAACAATCGGCAAGTCATCGCACGTTGGAAGGGGCGCGCTAGCACACTTCGTTTTGAACACAGCGGCGCAGTTCACTTTTAGTATTGGCAGCCATCGAGACACACCTCTCCAAGAAAACCATAACGAGTAAATAGGTTACAACCAGAAATAATGTTTGTACAACATTATTTCTAGATATAAGTTAATTATATGTTTAATATTTCTGTGCTTATGTTTAAATACAGGTTTTTCGTGATTCTGAGTTTCTGTTTTATTTAACTGTTATTATTTCTATCATTATACAAGATTTCACCTTAATAGCTGGCTAACAGGTGCTATTTTCTTCAATTTGATATATATGTATGTACATTCAGCATGCAAAGATGAATAAAAATTGTGTGATACAGAAAAGCAATTTTTCTTGAATAAAATACATCACATAACAATCCTCGTAATAAGCTAAATCCCGTGTATGAATATTTCCATCTTACGCTCCGTGATGACAAAGAAAACTCAGAACAGAAACATCATTCAAGTTGTTTGTAATTGTAACGACAAAGTGAAAAATTGACACCAGGGGAATACGGCATTGTGTTCAGAGCAAATCATATCTGCTCCACAAGCAGCATGAAGGAGAATACACACAACGAAACAGGGTATTTTTTAAAACCACAAGTAGGTACCTACATATTCGTAGCTTCGTATAAAATATGGTAGGTATACTTCATATTAATATTTATTACATATACAGGATGTGGCGTAAATAGTGGTCCACCGTAAAGGATTCGATTAGACCACTATTTACGCAACACGCTGTATATTACACCCATGTGGAGGTATTTATAGTTTCGTGTATCGGAAACTCGAAACAATTAATTGTAAATATCCTGTTTTAGTTCTTATGATACTGTTAGTGACCATGCCAGTTAAAAAAATTATATCCGGGCCACTCCATACTTGCGTTGCATATACAACGTGTAACAGATTAAGCGCAGTACCTCAGACACCCCAATTAAAATATTAAATTATAAGTCTAAAACAATACCTGTAACTAAATAAATCGAAACCAAACCTAGGCTCTTTTTATAAAATAGTTAACGCAAAACGTATATGCGTCACACAATATCCTTACGCAGACGCATACACTCATGCAATGTTAGCGGCCGACGCGACACGCACACAATTTACTTGATTTAAGCATTGTATTAATTTGTCATGATACTGTGTTTCCATTTTAAGTTAAATGAAAGATTTTTCTATCAAAATTTAACACCTATTTTTATGACCGAAATCGATTCAGAAGCCGATTCTGAACCAACTAGTTTCAGGAATTGCGTTTATTGTGTTATACGTTGTATACAGAGTTGATACGGCAGAGGGCCATAAATTACACTACGTATACTATACGTGTTTAGTGTTAGTTTGATACAGTTAAAAAATAAAAAGAGCCAAAAAATAAGTTTTTTTTTTCAAACAAACGAAATAGCTTACAAATCAAAGTAAAACGCAACCATCCTTTGTAAATAAATGTGACTGACCTTAAATACCTAGGTAACAAAGTGGCAACGTAGCGCGGCGTGTGTTATCTCTTGGCTTTGTCAGATTTATCGCTTTAAGGTGCATCTCATCAAAATTTGGTTAAGTCGCAATCACATAATAATACCGCCTGCAAACCTACAATAAAGTAGACAAACAGAGCTATCAATTACATGGAATTGATATAAAATCAGTCGCGAATGGGGTGTGTGTACTTAAGATGCCTAATTGATCGCAGTATGATATACTGATGAAATGGTGTGTCTAGTACCGACAAGTCATTGATGGTAGTTTTAGATCTGTATTAGTGCGAATGTAGTCTTGACAGGGATGGAGTAAAAGGTTATAGTTTTAATATATTTACATGCCAGAACATAATATCTAATACTATTTTACCTACATCATGCACAAAGCATTTAATTAAATCTCTATCTCCCATTAAAAGGTTATTTAATAAAACTACTCCGACAGATTATTGTGCGATCTACTTAATTTAATTTCATATTTGTCGATGTTTTGAGTGTTCAGCGCAATCCCCGCGGCCATAATCCGTTACAAAACAATTCGAAATTCTCAATTTAATGTTCATTATGATTTGAACGGGCTTTCATAAGCCTTTTCAATACAAAATAAATTTCAAAACAAAACTGTGTAAATGGAAAAAGTGGGATATTACAAAACAAACCACATAATAAGGCCTCCCACACCGCGCGCCGCGAATGTGAGACAATAAACGACAAAGCTGTATCGTAGCGGTCTACGTGGTGCTTCCGTAGCAAAACTCGTAGGCGACTACGCCGTAGCAGCGGGATACATCCTAATGAGGGCACTGATATTGTACCGCTCAGCCGGTGGCCGACTCAGGCGGCCTCTATAAATTGGTTTCATGCATATTTATTTATTCAAATATGTATGAATTGAAATCTCCACGACTACTGAAATATGGCACTTGTGGACGAAAATTGAATCAACAGGGTAAATTAAGTAGACAGGCGCAGTAAGTGTTTGAAATATAAACTCTTTTAGTTGAATAAGAAGCGTAACTTAAAAAAGTGCTCTCGTGGCGTTATTCAAAGTATTCTCCATAAACTTCGTCTTCCAGTACGCGGACGCAAACGCGAGCTACAAATTTTTCATATTTTGCTCTTCTGACGTTTTGCGAAATTGGTGTTTAATGATTAGACTTATGTATCGTGGCGTGCACTAATCTTGTTATTTTTTCTTGTGATAATGCACGTTTAGAAAATGCACATGTGTTAAAAGTTGCAGCTTAATAGTTTTTTGATGACTTCGCCGGTGCAAAATTGAGCGTGCTCGAGTTGGTATTTATAAATTTTATTTGGTAATGCGGTGGCATAGCGACATGCGACACGCTGTTTTGCACAAATTGGGGGATTTCAAACGGCGTGTTTTCTTGCTAGTATTTTTGCAACCACGCTTAATCAACTTTACGTAACATTATAACCGGTAAGACAAAGGAGAAACAGCGAATTGGATTTAGCGTTGATCCTTGAGTTTTTAGACAAAGAATCATTTATCTTATTTCATAAATAATATATTTCGTAAAATTACAGTGTACAATTGAACTGTAGCAACAGATATAAGAGATAATAAATGAGGGGTGTGTCTCAAAGCTGGAAACTAATTAAAGTCTGCAAGCACGAATCAATACTTATAAATTAAGACGGTTTAACTTGCAAAGGTAATTGGGCAAAAGTTAATCTCAAATATTGACAGTGGAATGACGGGAAAGCTGGGGTAGTCATTCTTTAAGACGCAGTTTACATTTCCGTCTCATCGTTGTTCGTCTTCAGCGGATTGTCCTCGCTTATTCATCCCTTATATTAACATCGTGAACAATGAATCAAGTCGTTTACAAAGTTTGTGAATCTAACAATTTGCACAAAAGCGGGGAAACCATGAAAAAACGGCTTATAAAAATATTGGATGTCATTACTAAGACTGATTTATTTTTATTGGCTCGGAAAGCGATTTGTTGAAGACAAATCATCGAATTTTTTCGGTAACAACTGTGTGACTTTATATTTTCAGTACTGTAATACGGAGTGGGTAGAAATACGGGGACCGATAGATCCAACATTTTGAAGAAGATTTCTGTTTTCTTCTTTTGCGTCAAACTCTTTGCAGAGTGGTCGTGAGCTCACTTGTGGATTGGTCCGTTAAAGATCGTCTTCTTTATTTTATCAGTCCACTAGAAGGGGATTAGGCTGTGATTAAAATATTGTTTGAAGAATTCGAAGACTTTGGAAACATTGAATTCTTTAAATAATTTTAATTTTACATAAACATCAACTTCATACTATGCCTTAATTTCGAAACTTATAATATGACATCAGATACATACAAAATTAATTATATGAGTACAACGGCGGTCTTATGGCTGACAGCGATACTCTCAGACAATATTTGGCTGGACCAAAATAACTT
Source organism: Tholera decimalis (assembly GCA_943138885.2). Lineage (NCBI taxonomy): Eukaryota > Metazoa > Arthropoda > Insecta > Lepidoptera > Noctuidae > Tholera > Tholera decimalis. Next base: position 17,836,073 of record OW964552.2, on the reverse strand, counting down.
AAAATAAAATAATATAAATCAAGTTTTTCTACTCAAATTAACCATAATTTGCTACCCATGTAATGTGTATCAAACTAATTGGCAGTGCACAAAAAGTAAGTCCTCGATCTCAAAATAAAATGACGAAACATCAGCTAACCATGCGTTGTCATCCAAACTAAACAAGCAAAATGTCAAAAATCAGTAGAGGATAACTGTTCAAAATTCAGTTGCAAGATTTGAACCGGACTTCCCAACGAACGAACTAACAAAGCAAGTTAAATCATCATCTGGTCGGCTTCCAGTCTAAGAGGATGCAGGTGAGTATTAGTGTTTTACACGGACAGACTGTCTATCTGACTTGCACAACCCAGTAGCTGGGTAAACATTACCGCTTCCCTAGACCCAGTGTCCAATTTACTGGCTACTGACTATCCGTAACGACTGTCAAAGATGTCTAAAAGGCAGTCAAGACCGGCTTAATATGTTTCCCAAAGCACGGGGATATCACCGGCCTGTTGGTCTAGTGGTCTCTGCCCTGACTGCTATGCGCAAGGTCGTGGGTTCAATTCCCACCCAGGACAAATGTTTGTGCGATGAGCACGATCATTTGTTCTTTGTCTGAGTGTAATTTATCTATAATATGTATCTATTTAGAATTTTTTTTTTCTTTAACTTTCACACAAATCCATCTAGTCCCAAACTAAGCAGAGCTTGTGGTATGAGTACTAGACAACTGATAAATATACATATATATTTCTAAATAGATACATATTATAGATAAATTACACCCAGACAAAGAACAAATGATCGTGCTCATCACACAAACATTTGTCCTAGGTGGGAATCGAACCCACGACCTTTCGCATAGCAGTCAGGGCCACTGACCACTATACCAACGGGCCTGTCTATATGTATGTTTATCAGTTGTCTAGTACTCATAGCACAAGCTCTGCTTAGTTTGGGACTAGATGGCGTTGTGTGAAAGTTGTGGAATATTATTATCATTATTAAGTTCCAAACTCCGGGATACTACTGCGAAATTCTTTACAGGAAAACCCAATAGCATTTTTTAAAGCAAGTTAAATAAAAGCTTATATATGAAAAGAGAAAAGGAAGAGGAACCAAATGAATAACAATAGGTATGTATATGTGTAATCATTCAAGTCATTTTCTTTTTAAGTTAACTTATTTCCAGTTTAAGTCTATATTGCCGAAGTACTTAAATTAATAGAGATCAAACAAATAGATCATAGCAATTAATAAATGAGTTATTTTAATTATTCACAAAACCGCTAGATTACTTTAAATATTTATAGTTAAACTTCGCAAAAAGGAGTCTTGCGTTGTGGGTAAGGTTCGTTTGATCTGCTTGTTTTAATATTAAAGTTAAATAATTTAGTTTAACTTAAGCGGTTATTTTTCGTTTAATTAGGTTTATCTTTTCAATTTTTGTGAGCTTTTAATCTTCAAGTATGTTAAGGCTCTTCATATTTTTTTTGTATATTTTATATATTTGAAAATAACTTGATGAAACAGTAAGATTTCACAACGTTAACTTATAAGTTATAACATACATAGCAAAAGGACCACCCATTATTATGACTTATGAATTCCTTCATTGATTTACGTGTCACAAAATAAAATAAAGCCTAATTCTAAACAGAATTCTACATCTGAATCGAATCGAACTCTACCACAGCGCAAATTGGGTATCTATTCATAACACATCCTATTCCCCGAATTCACATGACACTTCATAAAGTCCCCTATATACAGTCATGTAGTACCTATCAATATATGTATTGTATTCCCAACATTTGGTAATCTCGAAACGTTTCGTTGCGCATTAATTTGGCTAATAGTTTGTTTTTGTTCAGGTGTTGCCATAAGCCGATTATGGACAGTTATCAAATATAGCTCATTTATTTGGCCAGTGTCCGCATTAATGATTGCAGTCACACAATTGTAACGAGAGTTTAATATTGTTCGTCGGTTTGTACGTTGATAGGGGTGTATGTGTATGGTTTTGTAGTATGAAACGTGTCTATTCAGGGAAATAAATGATTGATAGTTACTTATAAACATATTTCGAGTTTAATTAATTTAGATGTGACTTTTAAATTAAAGCGCCCTGCCACTTATGAACTTTCAGCCTTTAAAACAACTCTCGATCCATTGTAGACCTTATCTATCGCTTACCATCAGGCGTAATCGAGTACAAGAGTGGGTTCGGACGTAATAAAAAGAAACAAGAACGTGAGCCCAGTGCACCTTCAAGTAGCATGTAGGAAAAAAACAACCCTGTTCTATGCACCCAGAGAGGTGGGCAAAGATCGCCACTCATTAGACGCCGGGAATACTACACCGTCGAGGTGGGATCTGGCCTGCCAATCTGATCATATTTGCTGAGCAAACTTAGACAAAAGTCATCCAAGACGGAAGGGTTTGGCAGCTATTTAACCCAGGCTATTAGCAAACTTTAATAAAAAAAGAAAAACCTATTTATTATTTTACCCAAAGTACCCTAAGACCTCTATAGACTCTATTCCTCTACTTGCACTGAGCAAATTGAGTAATCAATTATTCTTATCATGGAAATAAAACTACGATTATATACTCAATTTAAATAAAAAATAATCTCTATATTTTAACATTATATCTTGTCCGTGCACACAAACTCAGAAAGCAAGTGTCAACAGTCTCAAAGTAAAGTTATATTCTTTCGCCTACTTCATATTATTTAAGCTTTGATACATTCGCAATTTAAGTTGCCTGAAAGTCGTTGGAGGGAGTAGAGATTAAATTACATTTTTTCTCTATATACGGATGAAAAGGAACGACTTTTTACTGTAAACAAAGGAGGTTAGAGCAAAGTATGAAGTCGTGTTGCCGAAAATCCAGATGTATAATGTGGTTGGTTGAGTCTTGTGGAAAGCTAAATCTAGAAGTATTGAGAACATGTTCTAAATGTAAAAGGTTTAGTAGTTTAACTAATATAACTAAAAAATAATAACTAAAACTAATTTAATAAAATAATAAGTGATCATTTTAAATTAACAGCGTGATAATTTTTTGAAATAATATTACAGCAAGTAAAATAATTTATAAAAGGATATCATAGGAATCTTAATAATAATAATTGTTAAAATGTGTTAATATTCATATAAGCAATAAAACCCAGTTCATGTTCACAGTGTGGCCAGAGAAAGTCAATCCATTGAAAGAGTTGTTCCTTCAGATGGGCTCTCTCTCCTTGTAATATACTAGATCTCATAGGTTGAGAAAGAAAGTTGCAAAATACATGAGATATCGCAAGACATGGTAAGCATAAAGCAAAGTATATAAACACAATTAGTAAATTGATGTTCTACAATAAACATTGTGACAGTTACAAGGATACAACACTGAAAACAAAAACACAAAAAGGTATGACAGATCAAAAACCAACTAAGCTAAATATGCAAGTCTGAAATGGGTTTACGGTAATAGCCTTAATGACTACAGTATCACCTTGTGATAGACAGGTTGCAGGTTCGAACCAATTTCAGGCACAAGCATAATTGGCTTAGTTGGAAGGGTCAACAGAATTGCTAGTTGTATTATGTAATAATGTCTTGATTTTTTAATGCATTATTATAGAATTTTTACCTTAATTCCAATGTGGATGGGGAAGTCTGATGCCAATGCTGGTTGTGGATGAAGTGCCGGCAGGAGCGGCAGTGGAAGAGGACAGGACATCATAGCTGCGCCAACCTGCCAACAAATGACGATAGCCTTTAGTATTGGAAGCCAAGGTTTGTACAAATGTTTGATGTGACTTGGAACATAGTAAAAGTGTCCGTTCAGTCAAGTCACATTTTTAAAGACAATGATGCTCGTTTTTGGAATCGTGTTCTCGAGACCTTGATTTTGATGGCATGGCAATGACACGAAAAAAGACCGATTTCAGTTACCTGACGGCGATCGCTATCGTTGTTCTTTTTCAACATTTATACATAAATAGCTTGGATTACTCCGATTTGAGATGAGCAAATATGACACCTCATTTTATAAAATCTATTCAGTCGGCTTACAGCCATATAACACCTGTATATATATTTTTAGACATAGTCTTCCTTTTTGCGCTGTCAGGTAAAATTGCAAGTAAGATAAAGATCCTAAAGTGGAATTGCTAACCAAGTTACCTGTCAAAGCTTAGATAAATAAAACTGAACAAAAGATCACGTCAGACATTCACCTGCATGATTCTCATGAGATTTGACGTCTGAGTTGGTTTCGGTATTTCTTCTCACGGCAGTAAGTGAGGAAATACCGGCCTCGTTGAGTTTCAATGAAGGAAAAAAAATTACTAAATATTACTTCGTAACTAACCTATTTGCAAAATAAATGCCATTTATAGTGCACTCCCATTACCGTTTCAACAGAGCCATATCAACATGGCAACGTAGAATAATAAGTGCTGTGGTAAGTACAGACAATTGCCCCTTTGAAAGAATCTAGAAATGGCCATAGTCGATCTTTTTGAATCTCTATGATCGGTTAAAATATTATATCAAATAGGTAAAAGTTAATTGCAGAGTCTTGAACAAAAAATTAAACAAATTAAACGTCCCACATCTATTACGATTAAGGAGATTTCTAAAAAGAGTTCTCGACACATTAAATCGTCAACATCTGTGGGCATCATTTAGAAATCCGTATCGTAATTTCGTCGTACATCGATACACGAATAGGGATGGGAAACATTGAAAACAATTTAGTTAGTGATGTATTCAAAAAGCCGGTATAAACTCGGTAGATATGCTTCTCTAATATTCCGTGTGGGCTGCTAGGTCCGTTGAAAACGATATGAATAATATAAGCGCGAGTGCACGGCCGGTCGCGGGAGATCAAGCCGCATTACGACTCGATACAGCTTGTCCAGTGACAAATATAAGCGTGAAACGGAGCGACAGCGCGATATAACCATATTTTATTAACATGTACAGTACATGATGCAAAATATAAGAACCGCGTGCGCGTGTCAGATTTATCTCTGGCTAATTGAGATCGTACCAAACTCAAAATATTTTATTTCTCATAGCCTACGGCTACATGGGCACTTATAAAACGTCAGAAGTCAGTGCACGAATCTAGGAGTCTACAGTGTTCTCCCATTCACAAAAAAAAACTTTCTAAAATATTAAAATAAACTTAACAAGCGATAACATAACACTTCAATAATGAAGGAAAAATGAACAATAAAAATGAAATATAAAGAAAATCTGTCAAATCGGATGGATTATCGTAGGGAAAAAATAAAAAGACACTCACGAAAGTGGAGTTGTTAATAGACTAGTCGTTAACGCAATTACAATAAGCCAGGGAAGGTACATGAGCAGAAGGAAGAAATCATCGCCAAGCAGTCATGTCTTCAACGTAGTCCTGAATCTTATAATATGCTTTTTTGTTAGGGACGTTTTATGTGGGTGGGTTTTAATTTATCCTACGTTAACTTCTATAACAAACTTTGTTAACTTATAATAAACGCGTACGCTGTATATGAGGGATCACTTGCCTGTCTAATCTCCATTTGGAATACATATAAAAACATGATAAATATTTATTAAAAAAAATACAGACATTCGTTTTTTACCACAAAGTATGAAATGTCTTGTGTTTTCTCTTATCAGATTACAAATACAGAATGTCGTTTTTTATTATATTACCGTACCTTTCATGGATATACCTGTAAAACCGAATTGCTATAATATGGAAAGAAACACTAGGCATACATAGGTATACTGTACCGTGGTATCACCCTTAAACGGAACTATGCGTATCGGATCCGGCCGACCGTTTCGAGTTTACTCTGGTTTCCTTTACCAGAATCAGAACATATCATTGAACACAGTTTAGTGACTTATCAACCCAATTGACTGACGACATCGATAGACGTTACGGCAATCTTGTCGAATTTAGCCGAATTAAGCGCTAAGGAAGCGATCAAATAACCAGATGCTGACATTTTCCTGCTATGAATTGATATCGTGTTGTGATTGAAGTGGGTTTCTGTAAAGGATCGTGATATTTGTGTTTACGTAAGCCTCGAGAAATGGGTTCCTCGGGTTAGACACTAAAATAATACATTATGTTTTGGTTTATACATCTCTATAACGTGGAAGGTAACTAGGGCTTGTATTTATTTTTTAATCTTAACGAATCACAGCATATATGAAAATGACAACCCTAAAAGCCATCAGCAAAATTCAAAATAGCAGTCTTTACTACAGCCACATAATAGAGATTGGAAATTTTGTAAATATCTAAACAAAATCAAACAAACGTTACAACGTTAATATGAATCGGGAAGGACTCGAAGTTTTAATCGAAATGTCGGGCGGTTATATCGAGCCATCCCTAGGGGTGTCTCGTTACAATAAATTAATTAACTATACTAATTGAATGACACAAAACGAATTAACTGTGAGAACTGTTTTTGATAATAAAGGGCTTCACATCAATAGAAAATTGTTTTCATTATTTTATAGTTTCGTATTGCTTGCAAAGTAGGTAACTCTGTATGAATAATATGAATAATTTTTGGATCGTTTCGAAAAGTCACGATCAAGAGGGAACGGTTTAATTAATATTCTTAAGAGCCATTTAAACGGTTATTTTGCAATCAATTCATGGTCCATGGAATTCGACATTTAAATATGAGAATTTCAGGTGTGGTATATACGTACAGGGAACTCTGTTTTATATCTTTTAATATTGTGGAGTGGTTTATTTTGATTTTCAACCGACGACAAAAAGAGGAGCTTATCAATTCGACGCGTATATATATATTTTTTATTGTATGATCATCGAGTAGGTACTCGAAGACGGCTGAACCGATTTGGAAAATTCTTTTTTTATTCGCATGGGTATACTTCGAAATTGGTCCCATTATCACCAAAGTCAGGATCTGATGATGGGATCCTGGAGAAATCGAGGGAACTCTTCAAATATTATAGGCACACCTATGGCGTTTTGGGTATTTCTTATTGTAACTTGTGCAGTTGCTCTCAAAAAGTATCATTTGGGGAAGTGGAACTGATGATGAAGACCACAGATGTCCGCCGAACCTACTCAATAATAAGTATTTCGTGGATTGCGATTCGATTAATTGAATATGGATGTTAAGCACTTTATGCTCGTCACAATGCATATGGTGATTTAGAGCTGATGGTGAAGTACCAGGAGAGCTCCTCAACAATTAACGGCCCAGCATTGGGAAAAGCAATATTTTGTAAAAGGTTATAAGTAGTTGAAATTTAGGCTCTTATAACTAGGTAAATTAAAAATCATCCAACTAAAAAGAGTGAAATAAAAACTTTTTAACAAAAAATTAAACCGACTCCCAAAAAACACTGCAAATTTTTATGTTAAAAAGTTTTTTGTGGAGTATCTACCTACTGACTAATATAATAATTAACTGTATGATGGATTTAAAAACCACAATCTATAGATAGGACTTCAAATATTTGCCTCCCTTCGAGACAACGCCAGATGCTTAAAATATTTACAGTATATAATATATACTGTATTGTCGACTGTGATGTCGGCAACGTAATCACACATAGAATAAAAGCGGTTTGTAAAAATTACAAAATTAACAGGTATACTTATGTACCTTATACAAAGACATTAGGACCATGGAGCCAAGTTAGCATCTATTCTTTTGTGACAACGGTAAACGAAATAATCTAAGAAAATAGTGCCCTGGCTGAATTGCCACATTGAATGGCAATGCAGCCACATTGCCATTCAATATGGCAATGCAGCCAGAGTTCAGGGCACTATTTCTATCGACAGCGATGTTGACGAATTTTTCGATGCTCATAAAATTCCGTCTATATTCGCCTGTACATCATTTATTATTATTAGACCTCTGCTAAATTATTAATTAGAAACTAAACAGATGTCCACTTAAAATCAATTAAAATATAGTATTTCATAGTCACAGCAATGCCTGATGAACAATGACAAACAATGTCCGTACATTGACCGTGTTATATTTCCATGGAGTAAAACCTCCACTCCACTCTTCAACTATTCAGGAGTCGAGCGAAGTTGTTATTATGACAGTTACCTAACTCCATTAATTACATTAATGAATGCATTAATATAGAGTTGGCTAACTATGCCTCGGGCTGACAGCCAACGTGAAATCCTTTTTATACTAGATAAAATAAAAAATGTACTTAGGTTAGTTGACTAGATGGTTGAAAAGTAGTTCTTTTAATGTTTTTTAGTTGGTTGGTTTTGTGGGGATAGGCTTACGTAGGAATTAAGATGTAGATAGAAAATAAACTGCACAGATAGCTATGAATTACATACGTTTATGTCATACGAATAAACAATGCCCCATGAAGCTGTTTTAGTAGGAATATGTATATACCGTCGCGCCTTTACTTTCTTAATTTACAATAAAGCACCTTTGTCGTTTCCCGTTAAAACATTAAACAATTAATAAGGACAGCCTTGAGAATTAATAATGACTTTTTAAAACCCCCGTTCTTAAATATATAATCAATTCGAAGGGGAGCGATTGGCTTTCTATAATTTTGACGGATCCAATTATTTTATCGCTTCTTCCCGAACGGATACCCTCGAAATTAATTAATTAACTATTGGTATAATTAAATCACCTCGCCTCCGCGAAATTTATTCTTTCAAGTGGCGAACAAAGTTGCTTGCTTAAATTATAATGGCAGTGAGATCATAACGCTATGATAAACACGACTAAAGTTTATCGTAAATAAAAGGGAGAAACGGGAATGTGATGAATGCCCCACTGTTAGCCGTTTTGTTACTAAATTAGAGTTACCCGGGAAATCTGTGGTAACGACATTTTGAAAGTAATTTGAACGGTTTAAAAAGGGAAACTGTGTTTGTTTAACGATTCTTTTACAATGTTATTTACTGTATTAAGGTCGGCTATGAGCTAAACAGTCCTTTTTGAGTAAGTTTGTAAAGTTTTTTTTTGAGATTACTTTGAGGGAGGTTCCACGTTTCGAAGCGTGGACTGTAATTTTTTTTTTTCGGTACTGGGAAAACACTATGTATTTAAATTGATATTAATGAGAACTGGTGAAGTGAAACATGTTAAAGAGTTTCCTTAGTTAGTTACCAAAGCCTCTCTCGCCGCCAATTTTACAATATTTGACACTATCTTAATAATCATCCGTGTAATTCTGAACACGATAGCAACATGTTAAGCCCAAGTAAACCATTGTTCGTACCATTGTTGTAAAAATTATAGGATTAAAGTCAACTTTATAAAAACATAGTCACCTAGTCAATATCATGGTTGATTAATATCCAATAATATGTAAGGATTTAATAAAAATGCGTTGTATGTTGCTGACAAATCGCGTTAAATAAGGATGTATTTTTATGTTAATCTCGTGTACGCTACGCGAGTAGTATTTATGTTTTATTTTATTTTTAGTATCGTTCCTTTCCCTTTAACAGTCAAAGTCTGATGAGATTATGGTGTAGATATAGGTTGGCTTCCAGTATAACGGGACACAGCTGAGTACTAATGTTTCACATGTAGACTGCCTATCTGACCTTCACAACCCTGACTGATAAATGATAAATGATCTTTATTTTGCAAATTGATTATTAAATAACACTTTTACACGTCATTTTTTCCGTAAATATTAACTAGATGAGGCCGGTGTTTCCTAACTGACTACCCTGAGAAGAAACACCGAAAAAAACTCAAGGGTTCGTCTCTTTTAAAGTCCATACAATCTATACTGGTTTAATTATATGGGAACCTTGTAGGTTTTAGTCTGAGGCGACCTTTTGAAGAAAGATGCTCACAGATTTGAGTGGGCCTGTCCATACAGTGCAAGCATTTGTCAAATGACGTATAGCTCAACTTAGAACAAGGAAGGAGCTTAACGATTTGACAAACAATACCAAGGACGTTTGGGTAGGCCGCAAAAGCACTTAAACTGCCAGACAATCATGTTTAACTGGAATAAAATAAGCTACATAGTTCACATATTCACAATCGTTTATGAAGATTATGTAGATTAGTCTAAAGTCTTGATGTAAGACTTTCTGGCTTTGCGACAACCAGTAACGACTATCAAAAATGTATACGTAAGTACGAATGACCATGCGCGTGCACAGGATTATGACAGGGTATGCGGCGGAGTAATCGGTCCCAAAAACTTTTTCTTTTATAGATTTTTAGCAAAGCCACAGCCACGCATCGCCACCATGCTACGATGCGTGGCTGTGGCTATGCTAAAAATCTATAAAAGGCAGTTTTTGTGACCGATTACTCCGCCGCATACCCTGTCATAATCCTGTGCACGCCCCTGCGAATGACAGACGGATACAATGGCTTAGGGTACTTGTCGAGGTACGGAGGAAAATCAATATGTTACAATGGTCACACATCCACGGACCCACCTCGAAAAGCATTGCTTAACCTTTCAGATCAACGTGCGGCCATTATTATTTAGCCACGAGCTCTTCATGAAATGAAATGAAATATTTATTTGTAAATTGGTTATAAATAACACTTTTACACATCATGTTTTTTTGAAATTTGTGTGGACCTGTCCAGACAGTGCAAGCATTCGTCAGTTATCGTGTAGCTCAACTTAGAACTTAAGGAGCTCAAGAATTTGACAAAAAATACCAAAGGACATTTGGGTAGGCCACACAAGTACTCAAACTGTTTGACATCATTAAATAAATTATAGTGAAAGTAAAAACAACGAAGAAAGAATAACTACATTGTCCTCACATTAACAATAATGAAATAATTATATTAAAAAAAAAAACAAAATAAATAGGTATATACAATACTTTACAAAACAAATATTTTAATCAATAAAAAATAAATCAACTATCAAAATTTTAAAAATTATATAAGGCTCACGCTCAGGCTCAAAAATTGTAAAAAGCTTTCTGACATAGCTTATGTTTTATAAATAATTTGAATTTATTATTACTTAGTTCTTGATTATGGCATGGAATTTTATTATAAAAACGTATACATTGGCATCTAAACGAACCACCTATTTTTTTTTAACCTTATTTTAGGAATGACATATCTCACTACATGGTGTAAACGTGTGCGCATGTTAAAAACACTACACTTTCAAGACGTAGAAAATACACGAATGGCTATTAATTTATGCCAGCTTTTCTCAATCATAATAATTCACAGTCTAAAGGAAAGTAAACCTTGGCTTGCAAACGGTGCTGAATGATGTGTAGTTATTATTTTTAGGGGAAGTGACGTCATGACTGACGCGGTACAGTGGAAGCCGGATGTTCAGCAGAGAGATATAAATGTGGAACGGCAGCGGTGCAGTTTTAGAATGATAAATGATATGAAAATAGTCCGGGAACTGGATTATGGAAGTTTAATAGAGACGGAGTCGTTATTATTGCTTGGTAGACAGTAAGTTTAAATATTATTGTAGTCATTGATTGATTGAAAGTGCTGGAATATTTTGGACAGACAGCCGACATCCTCATAGCTGGTGGTCAAGAATTAGGAAGATGTGTGAATGATAATAATTATAGCCTATTATGTTCCCACTTCTGGGGGCATACGCCTCCCCTCTGTGAGAGGGTTTGGTGTGAATGCTGATTTTTTGCTGGTGTGTTGGTGCAAATAGTCCTACATAATTACTATGTATACTTTACTGCCACTGATGTCATCAGTAATTTCTAGCAGATTCAATCATTAAGAATCTAGGTAACTATCCAATATAAAACCGTCCCATAGCTAAACCAGCTTCAAGCGCTCGTTAAATCTACCCGCTTTTCTTCAAAATTCTTTGAAGAAAGTAACAAAAAGTGTACTAATGCCACTCGGTATCTCAGACGGAAAGATTTTAAAATATCTGAGGAAATGTACCTCAAAAGCAGAACTAGCTAGACTGTATCGTCATCCTGATATATCCTATTACGGCTATGCCATCTTATTTTACTTACTTATTTCCCGGGCGTTTAAGGGTGCTTTTCCACAAGAAGTATTAGCATACTTTTCCACAAGAAGTATGCTAGTTACCCCGGCTTTATGCGGTTGAGTAGCTGCGCAATGGACATGTGTTTTTGTTTTCGCCAAAGCTAAGCTAAGGTGCGTGGATGCTTATACTTTTTTTCAGGGTTAAAACAAAATATGACAAATGACTCATCACTCACGGAGTGGAGCGGGAGTGTCAGACTTTCATTGACTCAAAACCCACCCTGGTCCTTCAGTTGCCGTTAGAACATTTCCACAACTCCGGCAGGCAATGGCCCTATCGACCCCAGACATTTCTGTGCTCTTCGAAGCGCATCTTCGACTCGGGACTGGTTTTTATCGGACGGTGAACTACCCTCTCACTGTGCGAGGATGTGTACCTGATTTTCAGCTTAAATCAATATTTGTATTGCTCTCACAAATATGCTTTTATATGTAAAATAAACTAACTCCGGTACGTACCCTTTCCCCACAATGCCTTGCGGAGATAAAGCTGTCTTTATCTCCGCAAGGAAAACGCCACCAAAGATCCTATTGGTGGCGTTTTCCGAGCGCACCGCCTGGCTATCTCACTGATCTCTGATGGCTAACTATCCTAAGAAAAAGGTACCAAGTTACCAACTATATCTTCTCTTACACACAAATAACTTTCTATTAATCTAGCACATAACTCGAGTGATAAGGCAAATTGCAGCGACCGCTACTAATTGCAGCGACGCTACTCGGCTCGCTATTCGTGGGCAAACAATAAGTTTGTACAATACCTTAAGAATTAAAACTTGTTCTAAACGCTAAGTTAGCGATTAAGTTGCAATCACGGCGGCGCAGTACTGTTAAGTTAGTGGAGGTAAACAAGCGGACGCAGCTCGCATTGTGCCAAGTTAATTCTAAACTTAGTTACGTTTGTTGTTTCAATAACTTTCTGCAATCATGTTTGCATGTTTGTAAACGTATGCAATTTACATGATGAAAGGATTAATGAGTTTTAGATAGTATGGTCTCTTAAGTTTCTGACTCTCTTGTGGCACCTAAGTGGTCGAACGACGAATTGAGTTTCATTTATTTTTCAAATTTGCACCTACAATTTGTCTCTGCTTCACACAAAAGTGGAAGAAAATGCGAATGGTATTCAATCAGGCTCTGTACATGATGTGAGAGCGTAAAATATTTATTTACTTTTTAATTTAGACTGCAGGGTTGACGCAGTGGTTGAGCGACTGACTGCCGCGCTGCGAGTCCGCCATTTGATTCTTGCACCGATCCAATGTTTGTGTGGCTTACAAATGGTTGTACCGGCTCTGGGCGTTTGAAGAAACGCACTCACGATACCGGAGACATTTCTAGTGAGGCATGTTTAGAAAAAGTCGTGTAGGTAATTTTGAAGACAACCAATCGTAACGAATGAAATATATTGATAAGTGATCATCTTCATACAAAATCCCATATTACTTGAGGTCGGCGCAACACGTTTTTCTTCCGTTCTGTACTTTTCACTCACATTGAATGATTCCCTTATCTTCCATATCAAATACATATTTTCTTCGGTCTGCCTCTCCCTCTCCATGCATCCAAATAAAGACACAACTCTTTTAGTAATAGCATGTTCATCCCTCCTCTTCAGAAACCCATACCTTGCCAGTCCAAGATTTCCGTCATTAATGCCACTTGACTCGGGTTTACCTCTGTGTGTAAGCGATGATGTGGTCTAAGATAAAGCACGCTTACCTAAAAGTAACTCTTGTCTTAAAAACGCCTAGGTTTTGATAGCTATAGCTATCAGAACTTCCTCTAATAAAGTAGGTTCTAGTTCTAGTATCACTATTTTTATCGGAATATTTGAGGTAACTTCTTTTCGTTTCAGTTACGAAGAATACCTACGTGGAAGAAATAATTGAACTCGAGGTGAGACGTAGAGGCTCTGACAGATGCAGCAACGACGCCTTTATATAGATAGATATAATAGATTTTCACCTATAAATAACCTACTTTTAACGTATCCTTGTTGCATTTTTCTTTCTCCCCTAAGAAGTACCAAACAGCATATCCATTTGATACAATCATATTTTTAATCTCATTGTGAACAGAAAATATTCATTTATTAATTGACTGTAATGGAGCTGAAAGTGTAATCTTCCTGTTCTTGGATTTGTTTTATATGTTCAAACAGAATATTAAACAATGGACAGTCGCGAGCATAAATAAATTTTCGTTAAAAATAGACTGCGATATTGGGAATTTTTTTTTTATTGAAAATAATTTCGTATTTCGTAGTCTATAAATGCCGATTTTCGATTAAATGTCGACAGGAGCGACTTATAGAACTATTTTATGTATAGACATAAGTGTCAGTAGTCAATCAGCTTAAATGCTTTTAGTTCAGCCAGAGCAATCAATATCTACATAGTAATTGTTTTTCAATATTAGGAGAGAATATTAATTAAATTTGTACTGTTAACAATTCACATAATTATGTGACTGTACGTTAACATTTTTCGCATGTCTATCACAAATTAATATCGATACTCAGCTCGTGTGCGCTCAGATGTTAATGTGTAATGACATGAATATAATTACATTACAATGAGTTATTCATTATTAAAACATGATTGTGTATGAATTAATAAGACAGCAGTATGATTTTGTAAGTATTTTACATTAATTATTTATTGTTGTGCATTATACAAGCAACCTCGTCATCGTCTGATGTTATGATTATAGATTACTAGCTTTTGGCCGCGACTTCGTTCGCATGGCAGGGTTTTCCCGCGTAATACCCGATCCCGTGGGAATTCCGGGATAAAATCCATCCTATGTCCTTTCCAGGGTCCTAAACTATATTCCCATGACAAATTTCATCTAAATCGGTTCAGCAGTTTAAGCGTGAAAAGGTAATAGACAGACAGAGATACTTTCGCATTTATAATATTAGTATGGAAGTATGGATTTTGACCAATACCTAATACATAGGTATTTCTAAAGTATGATCTACTTTAAAAATACTCGTAATCAAAATTATGTTCGTGTTTTAATCTTCAGCTGCTAGCACCTATTTTTTTTTGTTTTAAAATAATAAAGAAAAAATAAGAAAAATAATGAACCAAAATCGAAGCCACCATCAAACATTTTAGGCGTATTAAAATATTCATACCCATAATTAGTTTTATAAATCTACTTATTACGTCCTTCAAATATTACGTCACTAAGTAAGTACAGTTACAGAAGGAATAATTTCGCCACCTTGAGGCATTTCAGTCCTCAAAATGAAAAAAAAAACGAAATAAATGTATCATTCACTTATCGACGGAACAATTAAGTTGTAAAGGATGACACTTCGTTGCTTATTAAATTTAACGCTGATTGTTAATTAAATAAGATACTCATAATATATCGATTTTAATATAACCCACAGACACCCACCACGATTCCGGTATCTACGCTTTTTAAACTGACGAAGGTACAAAATACTCGACTGTACCTACGGCGACGAGATATTTGCCGCCTGTTCGCCCCCAATTACGCCGATTGAAATATTTCATAACGAAGTGAAAAACGCATTAAAACTTTATCAGGCAAGTCTTGGACGAAACAAAAACAAGTGCCACAGAGTAAAATGTTGCTTTGTTAACAGATTTCGTCTTGCCAGCGGGTTAATGAAGATGAATCGGTTGGATTTTAGCATTGAACTGGATTTGTTCGTGATTTAATAAGATTACGGGTCACTTCGTTTGTGGATCGTGTACAAAATGTAGTTTAGTATTTTACAATTAATATTATTTTACAGATCTAAATGGTTCTCGTAAGAAACTCTTAACTAAATACTTTTATTAAATGTTGGCCACTAAGATGAGTCATGCGTTAACAAGTACAAGATCAGATTTAAACCTCTTTGACAAAATACCTGATATGAATTACACTTAACAACAATATAATATTTGCAATGTGTCATAGTGTTATTGATCTTGACTTATTCTCCACCAGCGTCACGAAACTAAAGAAAATTATGTGTAACCAATTTTTTGAACAACACTGATACTATCACTTGTTATATTTTATATTGACATTTCCCTATTAGTATAACTTGCTCCGAATGCTTTTATTTCTTGCTTTCAAGTGTCGACCATCTCTTGTTCTATTTGAATACTGTCTGTCTGTAAAAACTTGTTATTGGCCTCCTTTCAATATTTTTCAACTATCTGTATCCTAGCTGTAGTTTAAAATAAAATAAATACCTGTCAATAAATATATTTAAAATAAAATAACCAAATCTACCCCTAGTTGCATCTCTTTTTATATGCCCCTAATGTAGCCGTCGTATTAATTTGTCAAGTTAGATTGCGCGGTAACAAACTCCTCGTCGCCAATGTAAGATCAATGAAAGGCGCGGGTCAGCAGCAGACTGGTTTATTCCAACAAACTCAAATACGTTTCTCCATGTTGCTAAGTAAACAACCTGACAGATGTCACAATATGCTTTTCAATGTTAAAGCCTCTGCGTGTGACGCACCCCTCTTCTCATATATTCTTAGTTGTTTTTCTTTTTCGGTGCACCAAAACTTGTAATTGTTCTAAGGAATCCTTGACAGATATAAGAATTGTTCTCTTAAAAAATTGGCAACCACGGAAAAGTAGATAGAAAATAGAGCGAAGTCATTTAAACATTTTATAATAAAAATGACTGGTTTTTCCTTTTTAATATTAACGGCATTGACAAAGGCACAGTCCCATGGCTTTACGCTTTACCTGGGCAGAGTTCGAAGAACGAGGAGCTAAAGAGAGGAATTCCCTGCCGGAGTCTGCGTTTCCCGATAGCTACAACCTGGATCTTTAAGTCAAGAGTAAATTGGTAATAGACTTATAGGTAAGCGTGCTCCATTTTCGAAAACATCATACATACCATCAAGTGAGAGATGGTGGTCAAACGCGAGCCTATTCTCAATTTAAAAAAATTGTTGTTCCGTTACTTGCCTCTAAATGCTCATTGGAAAACCAGCGTCAAACAATATTGTATCTGTTTGGTATTATTACTAAAATTGACTTTTTTGGCGCATCCGTGAGGCACGTGTCTTTTTGGTTTAACACTTTTTATTTATTTGTATTTTTGTATGGGTCTGCTTAATGAACTGATGCGAAATAAATGTTTTCTTTTCTTCAAGCGATTTAAGCATAGAGAACGGTACATCAGAGCTCCCACCTGTTACTCTGAACAATTTCCACAATTCTTTACCAAGACAAACTGAACATGGCTTGCACAGTCTCCAAAACGTGTATATAACAAGTTTGAGCTTATGTGAACTCTAGTGAGGAAAACAAACGGAAAACTAACATTACTCCAGCTTATGACGACATTGAGTTTAGACCAACATTCACCCGGGGGCTGAGCGTACTCCGCAAACTGAGTCAGCCATCTCAAACTGAGCAAACAGAAACAATCTTGAACTTACTATTGCTATTCATGTACAATTGAACTAAATGAGTTTTTGAATATACGAGTATATAAATCTAAACTGTGATAAATGTTCATATGAATTACGGTATTATTGAATTTGAAACAGTATCTAGTAATAACACCTCATTTTTGTCAACCAACGTGCCACTTAATCTATGTATACTAATACTAATATTACAAAGCGGAAAAGTTTGTTTGTTTAAACACGATAATCATCGAAAGTATTGGGTAGATTTGGATGAAACTTGGTAAGGAGGTAGCTTGAAGCTTGAGGAAGGTTATAGCGACTACAAAAGAAGGAAGGTGATATTTTTATCATGATAAGTCCACGGGAGCAAAGCCCCAGGCGTACGTAAATATATTGAGAATTAATAAACACTCTGAGGACTTAGTAACTTTTCGAGTCTAACCCAAAAATAACGAAAAGAAAGTTTGTCTGTCACATAACTACATATAACTGGCAGCCTATGTATACATAAAGATACTAGCTAATCATTCTGTATTTTTTTCATATAACTGTATATTTAGTACGTCGACAAACAAGTCGTGGCCACTCCTTCACTGTCCCAAGGCGCATCTAACTCATAATCCTTGAGTCATAAATTCTGGAATATGTGTCGATAAATTATTCCTATATTTTTAGCCTGGCATTCAGACTAGGACCGTGGTATAAATTAAAAATGCAAGTGGGACGTATCCGGTGTTTGAAGGGTTCGATATATCGTGGGATCCCATGGGTATCTTTAATGCAATGGATTAAGGTACTGTAAAAATGAGACGACTTCGTCTCCATAGCAAACTAAGCGAAATTACCACTAACATTTGGATTACAAATGTTATAGGATAAATTTCATATTAGTAATTTCTAAACCTATACCCGGACTTTTAATTTGATGCACTAAAATAATGGTACACTATTTAACCTAATAGTGATGGATTCAATCAATCGAACAATAAGGGTCGATTTGTAATCGTGAGTATTTATAAATAAATGATAA
Organism: Tholera decimalis; assembly: GCA_943138885.2. Classification (NCBI taxonomy): domain Eukaryota; kingdom Metazoa; phylum Arthropoda; class Insecta; order Lepidoptera; family Noctuidae; genus Tholera; species Tholera decimalis. Next base: position 17,817,616 of record OW964552.2, on the reverse strand, counting down.
ATATAATATAATAATCTTTTATTTTGAAGTAGTAACTAGATTTTACCACACATAAATCTATTTTTATTAAAAATATTCATATCTAACCAGACATGATAAAAGCCACTCTTTTGGAAATGGTTGCATGTAATGAAATATTTTAATAAATTGCGCGAGATTAATACTATTAAAAAAACTTTTTAGCAAAAAAAAAGAACCGACTTCCATATCAAAACACTACAAAGCCAAAAATAACTTTAATTTCGGTAGTCGGTGTCATTTGTTTTGTATTTTATTTTTTTTTTGACACCACCTTCCAAAATTAAAGTTATTTTTGGCTTTGTAGTGTTTTGATATGGAAGTCGGTTCTATTTTTTGCTAAAAAGTTTTTTTCACGCTTTTTAGTGGGTCGGTTTGTAATTTATCTAGTTACCAAAGCCAAAATGTCAACTACTTATCACCTTTTACAAAATATTGCTTTTCCCGGTGCAGAGCCGTTAATTTTTGAGGAGTTCTCCTGGTACATCACCATCAATTCTACTTCACCACATGCATTGTGACGAGCATAAAGTGCTTAACATCCATATTCAAGTAATCTAATCGCAATCCACGAAATACTTATTATTGAGTAGTTTCAGTGGCCATCTGGGGTCTTCATCATTAGTTCTACTTCCTCAAATGGTGCTTATCGAGAGCAACTGCTAAAGTTACTATAAGAAATACCCAAAACGCTATAGGTGTGCCTATAATATTTGAAGAGTTCCCTCGATTTCTCCATGATTCCATCATCAGATCCAAACGTGACGACAATGGGACCAACTAGAAAGTATACCCTTTCAAACAAAATAGAATTTTTTAAATCGGTCCAGCCATCTCCGAGTTATGAGGTAACATACATAAAAAAATTGTAAACCTCCTTTTAAGTCGGTTAAAAAGACTGCCCCTGCACCACTGTGACCTAAGCCCCGTTGAAATGGGTGTACGTAGGGCTTATTGCATAAGTTTAAAATATTATCATGATCTATTCGTTTTATTTTTCACACCGCTTTATAATCACATTTTATTGTTTGTTATTTTCACACAATATTATTTTAAAAAATTGTTTAAACTAGTAGATTGAATTAAAACTTTACAAATATAGGCAAACGGTAAAAGAACCGAATGACAACGCCCAAAGCTACTCGTGAATCAGAGCACTTTCATATATTTTTTTCTTCTTCTTCTATAATAATATTCCACAACTTTTTTTTTCACACAACGCCATCTAGTCCCAAACTAAGCAGAGCTTGTGGTATGGGTACTAGACAACTGATAAACATACATATATATTTCTAAATACATACATATTATAGATAAATTACCACAATATTCGACGTAAAATTTTATAGCCGTCTGATAACATTCTGATTAAATATAAATAACTCCGTCAGGGCAAACAAATTTAATCCTAGGTACACTACGTTCATAAAACTGTTAGTTAAAAGGAACATTTTGTTAGCTTATTTGGCATCCCTAGGTATTTAATCGACTAAAACCTATGTAACTCATTTGACAGCACGAATAGCTTGTCAATCGGTCATGACGTTTGGTATGATTTGCTCGGATAGAAGACTAACGGTTGGCCCTCTTGCTCGTGACGCCGAATAGTGAACACGCGTCCAACGTCAGTATAATAAACCTATCATTTAAATTAGCATTGTAAGTACAGGACTTTATACTATTATTAACTCATTTAAGTGGATCTGGACATTGTTTTCAAACATTATGGAAAAGGCATGAAATCTGGGGGCACGGCAGTGCCCCCGCCAAGTCGAGCAAAAAAGCGGCACGGCCGTACCATTCTTTTCTCGAAGCAATTCAGGCCATTTTCGACCCCCTATAACTTCGTTGTGGATAAAACTAGAAGCCTGAATTTTCAGTAACCACACAGGCATTGTATAAACACGGTATATTTCAAATTTCATTCAATTTGAACCAGTAGTTTAAGAATTATAACGAGTCAAAGTTCCTTAATTTTGTAAATTTTGTCACTCACTGACTGACCGATCATCAAAAGTCTAAGGCACTTCTAGCAGACATAGAAGCTTCAAATTTAAAATCAAGGGAAAACTATAATATTTTTCAATTTCGTTCCAGTTTTCTAGATACATCAACTGCATAAATAACTTTGTAATCCCATATAAATATATAGGATTACAAGGTTACATTTGCAGTTAATTAATCAGTGTACCTGTATAATATAATGAAATAATAGATGTAGATGGGTCCTTTTTTTTTCTTGGTGAAAAATATCATCGAATGACTTCTTCCGCTCGGGTGTATCAGAATTCTACTGACTAAAAGCCGCGGTATCTCGATGGACCTTTCCCGCAAACCCCGACAGGCAATGGCCCTATGAGGCCCCGTCACTGGTATTAACAGCTTTTTGAGGCGCGCGTGGTACACGACGCGCCGCCGACCCGGGCCTGGTCCTTACCGGACGGTGAACGACCCCTGCTCGCCATCCGCAGGCCCGCGCCTACGGTGGCCCGAAATCGACTCGCGATCCACGACGCCTGGGGCGTCTCCCCCGGCGGCTGGGGCGCGAGGAAGAGAGTTGCCTCTCCCTCGCACGTTAGGCCTCCTCCTTCGCTAGCATGACTGCTTCGCAGCAGGAGGTGACTGCATCCCATTCCCTCTCGCTTCGCACCATGGTCTAAACCAGAGCAGGGCGCGAGAAGTCGCCGCCGCCGATCGCCTCTATGAGGATACGACGGTGCCCATGCAGGGCACACCTCGACCATATGCTCCACCGTGTCTTCCAGTGTAGATAGGTACCTAGATATAATAATTATGCTCAAAGGTAACTTGTTAAATGGTCAACGGAATAAAAAAGCAAGAAGTATTAAGAGTATTGGGGAGTATTAAGTAGAGTAAATTGCCCGAAATTGCATAATTACTTACTTATGGATTAACTTTAACCGAGACGTTTGACGAGTGCGGCATTAATTATTAAATCTTTACCGTTTTAAATAAATAGATTGACTTGGCAATCGCAATAAACAATTTAATTTATATATGTATTACTTGTGAGATATATTGTGTTTTCATGCGATGGCCGAGTCAATCTATTTATTTAAAAAGGTATAAAGATTTTTAATATTGATATGGTCACTATAAGATGTCGTTAGGTTAGATAATTACGTAACAACTTAAGACAGAAGGTCCCTTAAGTGAATAAATTAATAACCGACTTGGTATTACATGGATCTCACAACTTGTTACGGTAGAACAACTAAGTTGCGAGACTTGGGTTTTTGACAAGTATTGTTTTTTATGGGATATATTTATCTTGTAACGATGTTTTTGGTTTTCTATTGCGAACTCCTTTACTTTTGGACTGAGGCTTACAATTTTTATATTCGCTACCTCAGTAACACCTTAAAATGCTCTGAATAAAAGACTTTAAAAATCCTTTACATAAATAAATATTTTATCACACGGATTTTTATACCGAGTCGTGTGTGTGTGTTAAAATCTGAATAAAGCTCTTTAAAACATAAAACAATGCTTTGTGTCCTTTCAAATGGACACTGTTTATATCATGCGTAAACTATTATGAATAAAATATGTTCTGAGTATACGCGAGAAAATGTCTAAGAAAAACATCAGAACGGCTTACTTTAAGGCAAGCAGAGCAATAAATAAATATTGACATATTTGATAGTGCCTATAAACCACAGTCTTACGTTCTAGCCTATCATCAAACATTTTATATCTACCAAGTGTTTATCTGCACATTTAGGCAAAGGATAAAACGAATGTTACTACGACAGTCTGGTTTGTACATATTTTTTCTTTTTCTTAGTACAGTTAAAAAATTTCTTCCAATAAATACTTTAGAAATATATGTAGTATTAATTTCGCTTAGACCACTAGATTAACTAGGACTGAAAACTAGATATTTTTAAATATATTAGTTTGGTATGGATTTTCGCAAAGTAACGCCTGATTCTATTCTGTACATTTTCTTCCAAAATAAGCCATACCTATGTGATCAAAACGGATAGGCCTTAATCGATATTGCAATTTCACAACCGCATATTTTGAGGATATTGCACGTTACAGCACTTGCATGTAACACGTGTCCAAAGATAAAGGAGCTATCAAGGCACAATGATGAGGAAGGCACGTCAATACTGCAGCACTCCACGTGGCGGATCACTCCATGAACGGGTTCCCGACGTTTGTGTCCGATTAATTGCATAGGCATTCTCTGCGCGGCTCGCAGCACCGGTATGTCAATGAAAGCAATTACTTGCACACCATACACCTAACCATACCTACAACACCCATTACGGTTAAAGATTCATCACTTAAATCGATTATTTTATCGATGTTTCCACTAATCTTTCGATAAGAAATCCTCTTGGAATGTATCTGTCGAAAAATATTGAAGAACGTCGAAAGCTATGAACTAGTTGCGAGGCAGGCCTAAGTATTATCTCATATTATTTAGATGTGATATTATCCTATATAGCTTTTGTACCTTTCACACTCTCGAATGATGGATTGCTCACCAATAGCCGGATGGCAGCTCGCAAACGTCTACTCCATCAACATAGAAAAAGCGACTTTAAACACGTATTTAGGCTTCGCTCCTCGGCTTTAAGGTCCATGTTGCTTTGCATGATCTCAAACAATTTCTTCTACAAAGATGTAAACGCCAATCGATGTGTCAGTGGGCTGATAGGGAAACTTTTCATTTTGCCGATGTACCGCGCGAGATGGTGGGTTGAAAAACAATTTTCTTGCTATTTGAGAGCTCATTTTTAACGTTATTGAGTGGTAACTTCTTGGAGTTTGTATATTGTTTGTTTATTTTGGCAGTTTCCATTGTTGTTGATCGATCGATCATTCAGTTATGATGGGGCGTTCACTTGTTCTCATGTACAGGATTATGACTTCACTAATATATGTTGCAGTTTAAAAAGGTTCCTAAGTTGTTATTTCAGTAAGAGGTTCTATAAATTTTACCTGAGGAAGAGCATTTTATTATAAAACAAAGTGAATATTCGCTGTCAGAAAGAATGTGATGTAGTGGCTCCTATAAGTTTGTTCCCCTATTTTCGTCGACAACACGACCTTCGGCGCCGTTCCCAATTTTTCTTCATTTGCCATAAAGTTCAGCTAGATTTCATAGAGGAAGGTGATTCTTCCAAACTTTGTTACATGGAAAAAATGTTAAGATTTTATTATGATAGTCTATTTTCTTTTGCACTTACTGACATAGCTTTACGGGTAATAACTATTGAAGAGATGGTCGGAAAGAGTTTCATATTTTCTTTGGGTGATATTCTTTAAAGTACGAGGAAGATTCTCATCAATAAATAAAACCAAAATATATCTAGTAACTGCCGAGAATAAGCTTATGGTAAAAACAGTTTGAAACACAAATAACCGTGAATTTTGACCAAACATAACCAAAGCATAGTCAGTCAATAACGGACGATTCGCTCGGAGTGGGTAAATATAGGTAACTCCACCACCACTACATACATCGGAGTGATTTCTGCGAATGCAACCAAAAAAGTAACATTCGCAAAAATCACTGTTTCATTTTCACCACAGAGTGAGGGGAATATACGGCTGTTTTATGGAAAATATGTTTAGAAATCTTTACATTCTAACCATAGTTTTAAATAATGAAGATACGCGTTCATGACACCATGGGGACTTGGCAGATTTTTTAAAATATTATTCTTCATATAAAGATTATCAAGATTTTTTGGATATTTTTTATTTGAACCTGTTTTGTGATGCCAGTGGCAGACAATTCTGATGACATGTGAAATCCATCAACCCGCATTAGGCCCACGTTGTTGATTACGGCCCATTCTCTTTTAATGGGACCAGTATTTTTTTTTTATATTCCACAACTTTCACAGAACGCCATCTAGTCCCAAACTAAGCAGAGCTTGTGCCACGAGTACTAGACAACTGATAAACATACATATATATTTCTAAATACATACATATTATAGACAAATTACACCCAGACAAAGAACAAATGATCGTGCTCATCACACAAACATTTGTCCTGGGTGGGAATCGAAACCACGACCCTGCGCATAGCAGTCAGGGCCACTGACCACTAGACCAACAGTCCTGTCAAGTATATAGTACCTACTGCTGAACATCGTCTTCCATCAAGTGTCGCAACATCAACTGGCCTTGTCTTCACATCCATTGGCTTGCCGCAACCTTAATCATGTCATTGGTATATCCATAGCAGGCCTTCCAACGCAGTCTCTCTCGGTACGTAAGCAAAGTCAAAGTCAAAGATTTATTTGCAAATAATGATGGTTACAAAGTTCTTACTATGGTTATTATAATAGTAGCTTAACATATTTAATTATAATATTATGACATGAAAATTTGTGTTGAAATTAATTTAATTAATTACAGGTAAAATTAATTAATATTAGATTCATTAAATTTGAACTGGAAGAATTCTTGTACAGTATAAAAGGGATTCTCAATCAACCATTTGCGTAAATCCCTTTTGAAGCGGACCATTGGAAGTTCCTTAATTCGGTCTGGAACCTTGTTATAAATTTTAATGCACATAGGGTAACAACTCCGCCTATATAGTTCCGTCATCAATCGTCACTCCAAAACCTTTTGGCTTCTTCGACCTATGTATGAACACCGAGTAATGCGCCCAGCCCACTGCCATTGAAGTTTAGTGATTCTTCAGGCTATGTAGGTATACCACGGCGCTAAAACGGGCAACAACTGAACCAACACATAAATGCAATGCAATTGCATTTATGCCACGAATTAATATTATTATAGCCGAATGTGTACTAGCATGTTAATTCATTTATCACGCTCAAGACCAGAATTGATTTGGATAGCAGATTCAAATATATAATATTGTTAACATAGTTCGGTGAGCGATAAACAATCCATAGTTATGTATATAAACTAAGTACATATAAAAAAACTTTTTAACTAAAAATAAAACCGACTTCACGAAAAAACACTGCAAAGTGAATAATAACTTTAATTTCGGTAGTCGGTGTCTTCAGTCTTTAGTTTTAGCGGGTCGGTTTGTAATTTACCTAGTTACAAAGCCTAAATCAACTTTACCAAAATATTTCTATTCCCGATGCCGAGCTGTTAATTGTTGAAGAGTTCTCCTGGTACTTCGCCATCAGCTCCACATCACCATATGCATTCTGACGAGCATAAAGTGCGTTTTTTTTATTGGCTCGCATTTGACCACTATCTCACCTGATGATAAGTGATGATGTGGTCGAAGATGGAGCACGCTTTCCTAGAAGCAACCTATTCACTCTTGACTTAGCAGACTTCCAGGTTATAGCGATCAGGAAACACAGACTCCGGCAGGGAATTCCACTCCTTCATTGCACAATGAAAGTATTCCCAAAACGTTTTGTGCGTATGGGTGGTATGTCCACCATGATTGTTTGTTGTTTGTCTTGTAGACCGATGATGGAACGGGCTTGGCAGAATTACATTGTTGAAGTAGATTGTTGCTTAACAACCATACCCTTTTTTTATCGTGGTAAAATTATCAAATAAGTCCTCCCACCCTGGGCAGGGCGGGAGGGACTGTCAGACTTTTACTGACTAAAATCCACGGTGTTCCTTCAATAACCCTTTACGTTCCGGGGTCACGGTAATGGGATAAGTCCCACGACCCCGGCAGGCTTCGGCCCTCTACAGGGGGGGCCTCGTCATGTTGCTGACGCTCTTTGAGACGCGCGTGGAACACAACGCGTCGTCGACCCGGGCATGGTCCATGGTCGGACAGCGAGTTGCCCTTTACTCGCTGTCCGCATGCCCGTGCCTACGGTGGCCGGAGATCGTCGGCCGACGTCCGACGCCGTGGGCGTCTACCACTGCGGCTGGGCTGGAGGGAGGACGCCATCCTCTCCCTCACACGGCCCGCCTCCTCCTTCGGCAGCATGACTGCTTCGCAGATGGAGGCGACCGCTTTCCACTCCCTCTCGCCCCGCAGCATGACCTCGACCAATGCCGGGCGCGAGAGGTCTCCGCCTATCGCCGCCGTGAGGACACGTCGGTGCTCTGCCCAAGTGGGGCAGTCTTGCACCCTATGCTCTACTGTGTCCTTAGGGCGGCCCTCGCAGTGGTGACACCCAGGCGTTTCTTACTTCCCCATCAGACACAGGTACCTCCCGAAACTTCCGTGTCCAGTGAGGACCTGTGTCATGCGGTAGGTCAGGACGCCGTGACGCCGATCTAGCCACTCCTCAAAGAGGGGTCTTACCGTCACAATTGCGGCGTGCCCGAACAACCATACCCTAGTAATCAAATCGCAATCAATGAAATACTTATTATTGAGTAGTTCCAGTAGCTATTTGTGGTATTTATCATCAGTTCCACTTCACCAAATGGTGCTTTTTGAGAGCAACTGCACAAGTAACTATGAAAAATACCCAAATCGCTATAGGTGTGCTTATAATATTTGAAGAATTCCCTCGATTTCTCAATGGGACCAACTAGAAAGTATATAGCCTTTCTAACATCAAAAGAATTTCCCAAATCGGTCCAGCCGTCTTCGAGTAATCGGGGAACATACATGTAAAAAAGTATAAAAAATAGTTTATGAGTCGGTTAAAAAATCAATTGCTGTTTGACCGATTTGGATTATTTTGGTTTTAAAATAAGTTCGCCGAGTCAGCTAGATAAAATGGTCAATACAATGATATTTTTAAATAATGACAGTCCCCTCAACGCCCCTCCGTCCACTTCCTAGTATTTTAGATTACACATAAAGGATCAATCTCGTTCTATATGGTAGCGAAAGGATTAATAACTTTTAAATGTTACTCGTGTACCGACATTTTTTGGTAAAGCAAATTAGCAATGAATGTAGAATCTACATTACTAGTAATCGTGTCAACCTTTCCAACTAAGGCAGTTGTCCCACTGCCGACAATGAACGAGAAACGAATAAAGCTAACAACTGGAAACGATTGTGTGAGTGCGACGGGCGATTACTCGCGCCACTCGCTATCGGCGCCAGTCCTGCGCAAACCTGCACGCGCGATACGCGTGTTCCCAACGTTTGTTTCAAGTACCTATGGATGAGTTTTTTATTGAATGTGTCCGACAATATCCCTGTTTATATGAATTCAGCCCGTGTTCTCCCAAAGACACAAAACTAAATTCATATAAACAATTAGATGTGAAAGACGTAGCGTGAAAAGATATTAGAAATGACCGCTAGTTGGTCTCTGGACGTGAGTTTTGGCCGCTAAGCGAGCATCGCTGAGCGAGTTTTATCTTTGATAGCTCTTGTCGCTCAGCGACAAAACTAGTGAAGCGAATCGTCGCCGGCAGTGTGAACAGTCACAGAGCAACTATTAATATATTTTTTCAAATAATTATGTTCTAGTGATGATTTTTGAGATCAATATTGCGTTGTACTACACCTGATTATTATAATTAAGTATGTAGGTAATCTTACAAAATAAACTTTTAAAATACCACAGAAAAGTTATTTTTGTCATTTCACTGGTCCAATTTTGGGTTCAAATCACTAGATTTCTTTAGTGGGATTTGTCAAATCATCAGATTTGCTTAGGAAAATGATAAAATCTGTTGTTATTTTAACATCCTCCGTGATTTGATCAAATCCCTCTTTATATCATATCCCTGCGACATATGCATCTCTTTCGTTTACACAGAAAGTATATTAACATTTTATTGTGCGTGTCTTGAGCGAGTAAATCTCGCCGGCAGTTCGATAACTGCCTAAGCGAAATATGTTTGTCTGGAGTGAGTTCGCAGCAATAGAGTAATGGGTGGGGTTCTAACCCAAGACCTCTCGATCACAAGTTCAACACCTTAGCCATTAGGCTATTGACACTTTAAGCAAAGATTTAGTCAGTTCAGGCGATGGAAGTCACTGGCAAGTACTAATAAGATAGTTTCTTTCTTAGATAGTTGTCTTGTTCCTGTTCTTAAAATACTACCAAATAGGCGGGCTATTTGGTAGTTGAAAGACATGCTGAAAGACACTTATTTGCTCAATCCTATAAGATACATAGATACAATTAAGTAACACCAATGGATTATATTGTATCTACCTATTTTGATAGTTTCGAAGGTATGGCGCCTAAAGCGAATGCCATTATTACATGCCTACCATTATTGGCGTATGTGTCCTCAAGCAGTACCTACGAACATTGGATTGGATTTCTGTCTAATCCGTGAGTACTAATCACGTTGCATACATACATATGTGTATTGAGATAGAAACGTATTCTGAAAATGAAGGATTAATAAGCAATGTAGTGGATTGGTTACTTGATTGTTCTTCTTTATAGAAATCTACAAGTAAATAAAAGACGTAATTAAAAAAAATACTTATAAAACGTGTAATTTAAAGGGTATATACATACTAAGTGCACGGCTTCTTTGGATGATAACAAACGATATGGCCAGGGTTTTCTAATCCTATGTCTACATGTGTGGAACTTATTAGAAATTTCAATACATTGATACCAGAGACTGAATTTTTCAAATTAAGAAGAACGAAGAGAATTATCATTTTATTGGCAAGTGACGTGGAAAGTGATGACCCTCATAGTGATGTGACACGTTTGTTATAATTGGTATTCAAAAACATACGAAATCAACAATTTGGGGTCAATTCTGTGAGTCACTTATTTTGAGCTGAAACTGTGCATAGAGACTCCATACCAGATGTTGGCTTCAGTCCCTTTGGATAGATATGAGGTTTCCGTTACACGTTGTATAGTGGTCAAAAAAAATATATATACGCGTCGAATTGATAACCTCCTCTTTTGGTCGTCGGTTGAATATTATATTAAAAACTTATCAGTGACGCGTCGTCCTTTTTGGGCGGTAAATCATCTAATGACTCCTCCAGCTCTGGATGGCGCGGAAAAAAGTGTCATAGATCTATTGATTAAAAACGACCCTAATCCTTCAGATGCCCTCGCGTTACGGGGCCGCGGAATCTCGTTGGAAGATTCCCGCAACCCCAGCAAGCTAGGCCTTATTTGACGCAGGCTTTACTGCTGACTGCTCTTTCAAGAGCACGTGGAACAGCGCGCGCCGTCACTAGCTTAGTTTGTCTTTCATAAAATCAGAAAAAAAGATCATATCGACTTTCAGTTTGGCACGGCCCCATCATTTTTACGTCAAAGATCAAATAAATGAACGGTGAACATAATTAATTCTGCACTTTCGATCAGTTACGAAAAATACAAATATATTTTTGCCAAAATTTGTGTCTGGAACGATGGTTTCGCCACAAAAGGCCTTTTAAAATATTCCCTTAATTGCATTACAGCAGTTAAAAAAATCAAATTAATTGGATGCACGGGAAGGTTTTTCTGAATAACGAAGCTGGTATACTCCGTGTAATATTTCTCTGTCATACAAGAGAAATATCGAATGTACAGCATATTAATAGTATTTATTTATTTTGCAACACACGGTAATATGAAAACCAATGGCCGTACAGGTGAATGAATTAATTTATAAGCGAATGAATCTACATATTTTATTGGATTCTGTTGTTACAAAGTAATCAAAACAATGTCATACTGACAAAGTATGAATGTATCTACCTAAGTTTATTGTAGTAGGTATATACTTGAGATGAAAATTTTGCTTTAAATAGGTATATTATCTAATTAGTTAATTATGTAATATTATATTTATTAATTTATAAATATATAATTATATTCATAAATTAGTTAATGGGGAGAGTTAGGATTGCCGCCCATGGCGCCCATGGACGCCGTCCCAAAGTACCCGACATTCAAGATTTCCACAGAAAGGCGAGTCACGACAACGGGTTATCTTAGCAACAACGCGTTTACGTAGGCAATGTTTCGCGGAAAATAAATCCGCAAAACTATTTCTATTTACAGGGTTGTCGCGTCGCGCCTGTCAGTCAATTGATAGTTTGTGAACTTATATCACTCACTTATATCTATGAAGATATTAGTAACAACAACGAATAAAAAAGGGCTAAAATTGTCGAATTGTATCATTATCAACTAACTATTGATGGTATCAAACAAAGTATTAATAATGTGGCCTGGAAATCATGAGTAAATACTAATTATTTGTTATAAGTTAAGCGACATCGAAAACTCATTTATATGAGTACCCTACCCGTCCTAACTTACGGTACTCATACCTGGTCCCTTACCGAATCGCAGAAGTCTCGCCTTGGCAAAAGCCTTAACAAAGGGCAATTGAACGTAGCATTCTAGATTTGAAGCGGTGCAAGGGACAGCGTAGATTAAAAAAACAACATCTCGTAATTAGGTCTAGAATTAAAATTATCAGAATTAAGTCCGCTTATCACTTGAGGCGCGGCTATAGCCTCGCGGGTGTTTTATATTTAACCGGAATATGTATTCCTTTTTCTCTTTATGTATTCCATATATTTCATGAATTCACAAATATTCATGTAAATACAACATATTTATCGTTTATGTACTACATAACGGTAATTTATATCATTAACGCCAGGAGATTAAGGGTTTAATTCAACGAATTCAAAATAGCATTCAGAGAAATGCGCAGTTGACCTGGTTATGGAGGCTTTATATTTTCTGCGCCATTTATTTATACATTTATATTACCTCCGTTAAAGCAGCCTTCAGCTAGGTAAAGGCTTAAACGAGATACGAAAGCCCTCTTTGTAGAGAACCGTAAGTAATAACGTTGCATAAAAAAGTTGAAAACACTCTTTTCCACGTAACGAACAATGTTTTCATAGCGAATAGGTACCAAACAATGACGTATTCGTGCTTTGTAGAACCTGGTTTATTTTGTTTACAACAAAAACGAACGGACATTACTCTTATAAGTTTACATCTGAGCGTGGACTCGCGATACAACTGTACAAACAGAAATAGAAAAAGGACTACAATATATGAAAAACACATCGTTTGGCTTTGATCACCCCCTTTTCAATAATAGAGCTGGGTCGGTCCCTTTGTGCCTTTTGCCCGGGGCACATTTACCGTAGAACTGTAATGTGTCCATTTAATTTATAATACAAAAATTAGAGTGCTCCTCGATATATAACCCTTTTCAGAGTATTGAAGGATGTAGTTTCTTTAAAATGTCACTGTGAATGTTGACAGTTGGATTAAGCCGAAGTGAATTGATGCTGATGGATTTTTCAACCCTTTTATACTGGATTTTTTCTGTCACGTTCATGTCTATAAATGTTATTTACAAGCATTGAAATAATTCACGGGCATATCAAACTTTATTGGTATACGTACCTTGTTACCTACGTTTGGGAATCGATGCCGAAATTAAACGGTTGTATCACGTGTATAGCCTTACGTAGTATTGTATTATTTTTGTGTTATTATCAAATATAAACAATTGAAAATGTACTTGTAAGTTCTATATCATTTTCTTCTTCAAGGAATTCACAAATTCAGTAGAGTATATAATATTAAGTCGTAGTTTGGCTCTGCATAATTCTTCGCTTACTTCTTTGAAACTACGTAATAAATAGACTTTGATGCGGTTTTCACAATTATAAAGAGCAAAATAACAGGAAGATTTGTCAACTAAATAAAAAATAAATTAAAAGCTGGGGCACTCGCTACTAAATTAATAATAATTAACATAAAAAGACTCCTTCTTTCTAAATCGCCATCCATGGCCTCTTCAGGCCTTTTATTTACATTCTTCATAATCAAGCCTTTTTAACCGACTTCAAAAAAGGAGGTTCTGTATTCAAGCAGTATTGTGAGTAGATACCTAGCCCTTATTTTGAATGGAATTATACACCCAATGAAACAATCTATAACTTTATTTTTGGCTTTGTAGTGCATTAGTTTTGAAGTGGGTTCAATTTTTTGTAAAAAAGTTTTTAGATAAGAAGTATTTGTATTGTCATAAAGAGTACGTACGTAACAAAAAATGCGGTGTTAATCATAAACAAGCGGGTGACGAGGTTGGTCGCGGTATGCGGGCTGACAAACAAACAACCAAAAACGAACTTCTTTTATGTATGGGCTAAGTAAGGGGTGATAGCGTTTTAAAGTAATTTAAGTTAACAGTAGCAAGTCAGTTGCAGTTTTCAGGAGCTTTGTATTCAGTAGACTTTGGAATGATTGAACGTAAAATTAATTTTTCTTAAGGATTCAGTCACCTAGCACAGCAATGACAACAGGTAACAATTCATCAGATGTAGTAAAAACTTTTTTGAAAAAAATAAAACCGACTTCCATATCAAAACACTACAAAGCCAAAAATAATTTTAATTTCGGTAGTGGGTGTTATTGGTTTTGTATTTTCTTTTTTTTTCACACCGCCTTCCGAAATTAAAATTATTTTTGGCTTTGTAGTGTTTTGATATGGAAGTCGGTTTTATTTTTTTCAAAAAAGTTTTTATTTTCGTGCTTTTTAGTGGGTCAGTGAATTTTCCAAATCGGTTCGTAAATGACGGAGTTATGCGCGAACAAAAAACGCAATGCAGCGTAAACGAAAAGATCATCTACGTAAACATTTTTTTAGACTTTTGTTGATTTTTCAGAAACGGCTTGTCCGATTTCAATAAAATTTTCATGGGACCATTTGGGAAGTATACCCTTTCTAACAAGATCAGAATTTTTTAAATCGGTTGGCAAACGACGGAGTTATGCGTGGACAAACATTAAAAAAAAAAAAAAAAAAAAAAATACAAACTTCCGAATTGAGAACCTCCTCCTTTTTTAGAAGTCGGTTAAAAATAAAAATTACTGCTCAGATTATATTATTCTACATTTATTTTAACCAATTAAAAGGATTAGTGGTCATGTGGTAACGGACTCGAGTTACGAGATTTTTAGCCGTGACTTCAAACCCAGTCACTACTTTAGATTATTTTCATCATCACTACTACTCTCCCAACGGTGAAGGTGAACGGTGAAAACATCGTGAAGAAACCGGCATCTCGAGCAAGTCATGCGACATCCAGCAACAAACACTGGGCCCAAGTGGTGGATATGGTCCATTCACTTTCATAGAGGGGGTTTGTGTCCGGGTAATGGGAACTTTATAGGCTGAAAAGTATTAGTATAAAATTTTAATCGAAATGTGTTTTGTCTTAAATAGACTTAAAATACATGAAGCTGCCGTCGAGAGTAGAGTTGATGGTTACCTTACTTCCAATAGTAATCTCCCTAGATGCTAGGCGATGATGTGAATAACTGTGAACCTAAATAATAATAAACCTAAACACTCTTGACTTAACAACCACCAGATTGTAAAGTTATCAGGGAACACGGATTTCGACAGGAAATTTCATTTGATTAGAATAGGCATAGGGGTTGACAACAGGCGGTCTTATCGCTTAAAGCGATCTATTAACGACAATCTTTAGGCTGAGAAGGAAGACATTATTAACACAAGAATTATTAATTCAAGTATCTATATGTTCTTAGTGCACATAGCATTCAGCATACAACAATCTAGTTACTCGATAGTTAAACATAACGTTTTCGACGTAGGTACTAAGTCGGATTCATCCACTCCAAAACATATTTGATCTGTTTCCATGGAAAAATCTCCGCTATACACACATACACACTGTCAATGTATATCATCGGCAGTTTTCGATGTAAGCCAGTAAATAAAAATAAAATAATAAATTCTCTTTCATATTTACTTCAAACGATTGCATATCGCATCAAAAAGGAATATTAAAATCAACAAGTTTGGCGACACACAGACTGGCACGGAGAGGACTCGCGTTCGTGATTGAACAGACATTAAATATTTAAACGTGCCAAATATTGACAGTACGTCAGAACTAAAACAGATTTTTTTATATCCTGGTAGTCAAAGCATATGAAAAGTCCCAATTTAATAAACGGCAGCGGCTACAAATAAAAATGTCGAACTGTGGACAGAACTTCACTGGAGGGATCCATTTTTATATGAAAACCACCTAAACCCGGGATTAATTTTATTTATCAAAAGAGGAAACAAATATGTATATTTATATTTGTCGGACAGTCAAATATTAGAGTGTCACTAAAGACAATTATTGGAGTTTACTCGACAAATAACATAAATTAAGTGGGGTATCATTAAATAAGTATTCGAAAATTATTATAAGCACCTCTAATAATTATTAATTTTGGAATTGCCGCTGAAGATGATGAGGAGATGATTCATAAAATGTAACTTGGATAATTAAATGTATAAAATTGGCTATTTCAAAAACCTTGCCTCAAAAAGGCAAATCTTAATTCCAAACGATTTTTTTTAATTCCACTGAAAATATATTTGCTTAAAAGCTGGTATATATGTATTCAGAACATAGGTTTTAAGCACGAGTCTAAGTTTACTTCAAATTATTGACAGATTTTTATTATGTAGATTACGTGAAGCTTGCTTAAGAATTGGCAGGATGAGACGCAGAACCGTGATCGCTGGAAGAAATCAAGGGCGGCCTTTGCCCACCACGACACCACAGGGTAACTAATAATAATATTAATTACGTGAACCAAATACTTTGTACCTCTTTTTACAAAATTTGCACAGTTAGAGGAGTATGAAATTTGGCATAGTTAAAGTTTATATGGGAAAGGAGAATAAATAAGTTTAAATGATATTTGAAAGTATTCATATCGAATCACAACCACTGGGTGACCACGAGTAGACTTCTTTATTCAGAAAATCGGGGCTTCTTATATTTCACTAACAATCGTGCGGGGCTTCGTCACGATAAAAACATAACTATCCATTCTTCTCGCAAGGTAAAAAGTAGAATAAACGAGTGAGAAAATAGAGTGAGTTTGTTTCGGTGTTTCTTCTCAGAGTAGTCAGCTAGGAAATACCGGCCTCATCTAACTAAAGTAAACTTAACACGCAAAAAAACATAACGTGTAAAAGTGTTATTTATAACCAATTTACAAAATAAATATTTAATTTCATTTCAAACCTTCGTCTAGCTTCAAGCTACTTTCTCGCACATGCACATCACTTTCGAAGATTAGCGCGTTTAAAGAAGCAAATAAAGAAACTTTTCCGCTTTATTACATTAGTATAGATTCAATGTGAGTATTATATTATCACAGACAGGCTGAGGATTCCTAAACCCAAAAATTCCAACATTATAAATTACAAGTTCATTAAGGGTCCATTGGTATCTTATCACGGTCCTCATCTCATATGGCTAATGAATTTTAATCTTTACATAATCGTGGAGCCGATCCACCAAACGCTCTCGGTCAGCCTGACCGGCCCAACAAAGGGTTTTAATGCGGTTATCTTTTGCTTTGTTAACGCTCTTTCTTTTATCTTTTCCTTTCATACAGCCGAACATTTACTTTATAAATACGTCGAATTTTGAGTGGAATATTTGCCTAGTTTGTTTTTACAGCCCATTATTGCGCATTGTTAGATTATATCATAATTAAGTATGATAGAACTCAATCTTTCGTATACATAAAATATTTTCAGAGATATCATAAAGGCTTATGTACACAATTTTTTGCGTACTGAGTTCCTTCAGTCGCAATATAGCAAATGTCAAATAAGAGCGATTTTATTACTTAACAACGGAATTGAAATTTACTTAGAAACAAAGGAAACAATGTTATACTAAACAGGAGTAATTAAATTTGACTAAACAAGCAGGTATCATAATTTTAATTCCCTGCTTTAGAGAGAGTAAACAAAATGTACAGCGACTATGAACGATAGCTAATAACGGCAAACTCGACATTCCTTAGAAAATTTTGCAAAGGAAAGGACAAAATCTTTTGTCACTGTATACTAGCTATTGATATAATACTTGCCTAAATAAACGCGAATACTTATAAGCGCCCTTTAAGTCAAGTTTAAATTAAAGCTTGCCTATGTCTGAAATTCGGCAGCATTTATAAAAGCAGGCAAAGAAGACGCGCGGCCGCCAGAGGCACCCTACTGAGTAGATTTAATTAACAAGATATGGGTCTCTTTTAAACCAACTCTACCTACTTTTTGGAACATTGGAGATTAAAATTCAATGAGCCGACAAGATATTAAATAAAATCCGAGACTATAGTTTTACGTACGTAAAGGAGAGTTAATTAATTTTTAAAATTAACCAAGTCGCCGTCGGTGCCAATAAATTCTTTTTGTACCAGTAAAACTGATCGGGAATGCGAGATCCCGTTTTTAAAGTTCGTAATTCGATTAAATTTCTGATGTAAAATTGTTTTCATTATCAATTTTGTTTGGGACATTGTTTCCGCTCGTGAATCTCGTAAATCATGTACTGTATGTTCTCTGCAAGCCCTCCGGCCAAGCCGTAGCTGTGTTAAAACGAATTGAAAACCGGTAATCGAATACGCGCAATGGGAGCTATGTCAATATTTTAAATTTAAATATCAAATGGAAGTAGGTACCGAACGGGTTAATATTTATTTTATTCACCATTTTACATCCATCTGTTCGGATTTTAAATAACAAACTTGTTTTAAATGAAACTATGTTTATTTGCGTTCCGTGTGGTACAGGAAGTATTATTATACGTTAACTTTCTGAAAAACGTATCAAATATCATACGTTCTATACATAATGAAAATTTGTAAAGGCATTATCGATTTAGAGTAACTCTATGCCAATAAGCTTCGCTACCAAGTTATTTTTTGTTAAAATTTCGTAAACACGGTAGCATGAACGATGAATAAAAATAAGGGGATGTGACACGAGATAAAGGAGGTCAAAACTTTGTTGTTACTTTAGAGACTGAAACATCTTCGGCGTCATCTGACGGCGCAGTTTGACGGAAAATTAAAAAAAAAGCAGAACACCACCTGCGCAACTTAATTAGAATTTTTCGAATTATACATTTTTTCGGAGATTGTTCGTTGGTAGAACAACATTAAATTGTTCATAACTTAACTAAAGCTGAAGATACAATGACGGAAATTTATACGCGACTCGTTTCTGGGTTTTGGCACTGACGATAGTTTTCTTTCAATGGCTGAAATGATCTCGTTTTTGAAGTACTTGTTGAAGCAGATCAAAAACTTTTGTCTGAGTTGTTTTTAACAAAGTAATGGATAGTCAAAATGTTGTGATAATTACCTACTAGATTTGAAATTGTATCTAATTCACACTCAGTGGTTTGGCGCTACGCTGCGCTGCGCTGCAGCTGAACTAGGTGTAAAATCTGTAACTTGGCATAAGTTACAGATTTTACACCTAGTTCAGCTGCAGATGAACCAATAATTGTGTTATTTCTATGTATTTATATTTTGTTCCATGTAACTAGTAATATTTTTCTGTTGTCAATTAATACGTGAGTAAGTTTAGTTGACGGATTGAGAGACCAAGACTACACACACACATATATTTTTTTAAATACTTGACAAATATAAATACACTTGTTGACAAGCCAATCAAATGAAGAGCATGAAATAAAAGCCACAACAGTCCAGGGCCTTTAAACTTGATAAACACAAGCAGCGAGAAATGTTCTCATAAATTATAGAACAACGTATATTATAATAGGTACCTACTGAATTTTAAATAAGGGACAGTGACGACGGTTAAGCACGTTGTCTCGTCTGTTTGTTGTACTTTACCTGAAACAAAACAATCATAATATTAAGTCGGGGTGAAAAACATACAGTATACAAACACATAAAAAAAAATAAGATCGAAATAAAAACCGATGAAGAACGAGTCGGATTCGCACATGAAGGTATCCGTACGTTAAGTACAAAAAATCACGTTTCTTGAAGGCAATAGAAATATGAAATTATCACCTGATCATGTTCGACTTTCCGCCTTCTGCTAGTTATTATTACAAACTGATAGGTTGTGTCGGCGCATTATCTCTATAGTCACATTCTTTCTAGCTTAATCAAATAATATAGTTATGCTTTTCCGAATTATTATTGTGCCGTCTAATTGGATACAGCTAAGTACTTTCAATTGGTTTGTATGTAATATGGCCGCGTATCCGACTTCCACAAACTAGAAGTGGTTAACACGATTAGTGTCAGATTCTCAAAGATTAACAATTTATAATAGAGACCTTATCATGCTTTCCGAGGTACGAAAAAATCTCGGTATGTTGAGATAGATGGTAGATGGTCGGATCGACCCGTGCTGTAATAGTATTTAACCAGAACTGCCTTATTTTTAGCCTTATCACGTTCGATATACATATATCAAGAAGTATATACTACTGAGTAAATATTACTGAAGTGTGGCGCACTGTAAAAGCACCGACTGTAAAACGAAAAACGGACCACCTTTTTACTAAAATCTCTCACACACGAACCCGCATCTTCCAAGCACTCACAAAAGTCCACATACGGAAAGTTTTTTTCCTAAAAATAAAATAGTTCTCATTTAAATCCGAGCCAGTCAACAGGTGACCCTGGCAACTAGCCAGCACAGCTTGGCTTGGAACGAGCTGGCTTATCTAGCAAGCTATTGAATATTATGGACTCTCATGGCACATTTGTACGATGAGATTTTTTATTTAGTGTGGGGCTGCTTAGAACTAAATAAAATAATTTGTTAAGAATTTAACAAGTGCAGTTTTTAGTGATACCTCAAAGAGCAATCATCACTATTGACGGGGCCAAATAGGACCATTGTCTGCAGGATTTGCAGAAAGGTTCTTACGAGAAACCTCGCTTCCGGATCCGAATTAAGTGTGGGTTTTTAGTCGTTAAAAGTATGACACTCCCCTCCACTTCGCCCAGAGCGGGAGAAGTCATTTGATGATTTTCCCACGAGGGTTTTAGTGATACATTCAGAAGTAAGCTACATTACTGACAAGCACTATAACATTTATTTTTTTTTAGGTAGGGCCACTCGTAGATCAGCTCACTAAGGCTGTGCGTCTACTTAACCGGTCTGTCCTGTGGTGACCTCTAATAAATTAAAGGCCCCCAGCCAGGGCTTACAAACTAAAAAATACTTACAAGCTAATGACCGCACGCTAAGGGCACTACTCCCTGTGGAGTACGGGCCTCGGCATAGCGGGGTCATTTTGGGAGGGCAGCAAAGGGACAGGCTGGGTCGTATTTAGGGGAGTATTTATTGCTACTGGCTCAGCATCGCGGGCTGGCTCGTTTGGCAAAGGTCGGGGAGGATTTCCATTACAAGTACGCGGACGTCGCGATGGGCCTCGTCGGCGAGGCCGGAATACGGAACGCGTTTTGTGTGTGTGTCTTCTAAGAGTGCTAGTTTCCCTACTGCTCTCTTGTCGGATGGTGGTGGGGTCGTCGGGCTCGTCTAGGACGTTACGCGGGCGACGAACCCGAGAAATCTTGGAGGGTCTGTATCGGGCGGCCGATACGATCAGGGGGGCACTATAACAAACAGACGCAAACTCATATTTTAAGTCACTCTCTCAGCTCGACTCTGTTTTGCTCAAACAATTTGTCTAGGCTTTTTCCAAATATATTAGGGTTGGCTTCCAGTCAACTTGGTTACAACTGAGCTAAAAACATTATTTATTGAGTCTCTAACTTGAGTGGAATGGAAGAGCTACCCATTTAATGGACTTAGGTTATGGACACTACGATGTTCGTACTGCATATGTAATAATACTGAAATAGGCTTTAATTTCCGCCACGGATAAATATTATAAATCTTGACTGATACACGATTAAGATTACTTTTATACAACGATTTCGTTGAGAACTTATGTGACGGGAGGCTTTTGGTACCGGGGCCGCGGTCCCAAAAGACCTTCGTGAAATTAATATTTATTTTTGAGGCGGCATTCGGGACCGTAACTGTGGTCCCGAACCTTGAAATTAATTAATTATTTTGAGTGGTACGTTGGAACTACAAATAAAAACCGAACTATTCCAGTAAAAGTCAACGACAAAAATTAAAAAGTTTAAGTTAAAATGGAAAAACATGACGTTGTCCACGACGCATGAGGTCCCATTCCAAAGCCTGCATGCATAACCCTTGAGTATAGTCAATAAATAAGAAGCACTGGAAAAAGTTACTCGTTATTGGAAATTGGTTCTTAATAAGCAACTTCTTGAGTTTCAATTTTAAGGGCTGTTTTATTTTGAGGTGTCGCATTGGTGGTGGGAGATCATTCCAACTGCGTGTGACTGCATACTTGAGGCTAACTTTTACTGAAAGCCGTAGTTCTGTGCATTGGCAGTGACAGGCATACCATCGAGCGAAGACTATAGGTATAGGATTGTCTTTGTTTGAAGTTGTTATTATGCCAAATAATAGATTATAGAATAATAGATAGACCTTCTAGCAGCAAGTTATTAATCGTAGTATCATATATCAGATGTTTTATTTTTCAATAAATGATTGAGTATCGAATATTTTATGAAACCGGAGTACACATCCAGGTTTGTTTGATGCTTTATCCACAGATATCCCAATTCAATGCGGATTTGCAATCGAAGTAACTAACTAAAACAAAGTTCAAAATAAAAATCCTACGTTGAAATGTTTGCAAACACGGTACTGGATCAAGCTCTAGATTAATGTCGAAACAGTACTAAATCCATTTGCCCACTGTCCGCCCACTGGCAAAAATAAAGTGTTTGTCCATCGATTGCAAACAATACGAGTGAAAGTTATTCTGCAAGATTTTTATGCAAGCTCAGTTTATATATATTCTGTTAACTTTGCTGGCAAACTAAGTTTGTTGTTCAATTCAATTCAATTCATTCTTTATAGCAATAACATGTGTTAACAAGATCTTAATAATATATAGGTAATAGCTTACATGAACCCAGTGGGGCACAGCAATTTTACATATTGTATAGATTAGTGTTCGGGCCTTCGCGTAGTTTATTGCTGAAAATTTAGACCTAAATTTATTTTGTTTTTAATATGTAGGTACATATAATGTTTATGGCCAATAACTCAGGACAGAAAGTATTGAGAATCCTTAGAGTAAGTATTTACCTAACCTGGGGCCCAACCAAAAAAAAAGTTCATACCCCGTAGCCCAACATGTTAGAGCCAAAGTTCGGTCAAGAGTATTTTATAAAGAACACATATGTATATGCCCCGCTATTGCAGCGCATCAGGAATATTCACGGACGCACATGTGGATTGTTTTTCTGCCACAAGGCGTATACGCTGTGCATCCCTAGAGTGTAGAGTGTGGACAGCGACAACAGAATATTGTCCCTAATCGTGACTAGGCTGGATTGTTCGTACGTGAATTGCTGCTGAGCCATTTTCCATGGAATGGTGTTACCACGGTTAATTGTTGTACAGTTCAGCCTCTATACAATTCTTAGAATTAACTTAGTGTATTCAAGGTGAAGATTAATTATTATCACATATTTACTAACATAGAATAAATGCTACTAACAAACGAGTCATAGAAACTTGAAATAAAAATTTTATGAATTGATCAAAATAGCGTAAAGTTGTTAGTACCAATAATTTTGATAGTATTAAAACTCAATAAATATTTTGAATATAATAATTGCGACAAATACGATTCCATTTATTCTGAACTTCGGTTTTTGCAATAAACCGTTGTCACACCTAATAATTGCATGTATTTTGACAAAATTAGAACTGTAATAAGTACGAACCTAATTTTTTTAAGTACTCTCAAAACGAAGTGAAAAGACAGGACGCAGTAAAAATCCGGCAAGTGTAAGTCGGACTTGCAAACCTGATCAAAATGAATCATAGAGTTTTTAACGTGTTACTTTAAAACCATACACTTGTTATAAGCTTTCTTGTGATATGTAAGAAAGAAATTCTATTATCAGTGTTTTCTTTCTAAAACCGTTTTGATTTTTATAAATTTACATCTATCTCCTGAAATTATTATAAAAATATTTGAGATCCCTAAAATAGCTCCATATCTATTTGTTATGTCAAACAACACAGTGTAATTACTATTTTCTGATTGTAGTAATCCCGAAACGACGGAGTCTTGCGCGTTTTAAAATGTAACCAAATAAAAACTTTTTACCAAAAAATTAAACCGACTCCCAAAAACACTGCAAAGTGAAAAATAACTTTAATTTCGGTAGTCGGTGTCTTTAGTTTTGTTTTTTCGTTTTTGGCACCGACTTCCGAAATTAAAGTTATTTTTCACTTTGCAGTGTTTTTGGGAGTCGGTTTAATTTTTTGGTAAAAAGTTTTTATTTCACTCTTTTTAGTTGGATGATTTTTAAATTACCTAGTTACAAGAGCCTAAATGTCAACTACTTATAACCTTTTACAAAATATTGCTTTTCCCAATGCTGGGCCGTTAATTGTTGAGGAGTTCTCCTGGTACTTCACCATCAGCTCTACATCACCATATGCATTGTGACGAGCATAAAGTGCTTAACATCCATATTCAAGTAATCGAATCGCAATCCACTCAATACTTATTATTGAGTAGTTTCGGTGGCCATCTGTGGTCTTCATCATCAGTTCCACTTCCCCAAATGGTACTTTTTGAGAGCAACTGCACAAGTTACTATAAGAAATACCCAAAACGCCATAGGTGTGCCTATAATATTTGAAGAGTTCCCTCGATTTCTCCAAGATCCCATCATCAGATCCTGACTTTGGTGATAATGGTACCAATTTCGAAGTATACCCATTCGAACAAAAAAAGAATTTTCCAAATCGGTTCAGCCGTCTTCGAGTAATCGATGATCATACATAAAAAAAAAAGAGAAAAAAAAAAATATACGCGTCGAATTGATAACCTCCTCTTTTGGTCGTCGGTTGAAAACACAGACAGCACTAATTGGGTGTGACGTCAATCGCAAGGCATTTTGCGAAATTCTATATTTTCCAGACATTTTATTTATTTTTCTTCAAATCCAACTATTTTACTACCTTAAGTTTTTATTTCTAATGAGCCCGCTCCTGACCTCCATCTCGCCTGATGGTAAGCGATAGATGAGGTCTACGATGGGACGACCGAAATAAATAGGTCACCTACTCATTCATTATACTTACATTTTTGATAGGAATCAATATTGTTTTACTAGTAATGTGGGTAGAATTCGCATTAGTAGCAATCCTCTTAACCCCTCTAACTAAGCTAAATATGCTTGTGTCTGGAGTGGATTCACGGCGATAGTGTAGTGGGGGTATTATTGACGCTTCATTATTTATTTATAATCTTTTATTTCTTCAGACTTTCGTTCAACATAACATTAACCCATTACTTGCCACTTTCATAGAACATACAGAAAATCTAATAATAGAATGTTAAAACCGTGTTTTGTTTCGCCTAGCATTATATTGACGGAGGGATCTCCCACGGGAGGAACCGGCTTTAAATCTCACACATATACATAATTCCTATTTCGGCATACGGGATTATATACCTGGGATCATTTTGCGGTAAAAGGTACTTAGTAGTTCAAATATGTATTATAAAATGTCTTGGCTCAGAAGAATTAGAGGGAGGACGGTTGATGTATTAATCCTAGGTGGCTGTGGTTAGACTTGAGTAGCTATCTGTTGGGTGCAGTGCTGACCCTATAGTACCTATGATGTATGTATATAGAAATAGTTTGTTTACTGTGACAACTATTACGTTACCTACAATATTGCGGTTTTGTTATTCGGGCCACTTTGAGCTGAATAAAATTAATTCAAATTAATTTAATATTTTTCCATTTTAATTTTCTTTTGGTTTTTTTTTCTCTAATTTTTAGTTTTTACGACATTACATAATCAGTCTATAACATTTCCACAGCTGTGATACAGGCCTCATTGTTATAAGAGGGAATGGACCATAATTCAACACACGGGCCCCGTGCATATTGGTGGATGTAGCATGCTTTCAGATTTTGGACTCTTTTCTCACGATTTTTTTCATCACGGTTTTTAGAGCAGTGGTGAAAATTACATAAGCCACTGGACCAACACTACTCGGGTCTTATATGACAGTTTAGAAAAATTATAGCTTTTAATACCCATGCGTTAGGAAAGGCAGTCAATATCAAAAGAGTGCGTTGTTCCAGGCATGCCACTATAAGATACTAAAAAGATAAAACTAACAGAAGATTCATCGTTACAAATTGGCCTAAAAACATCGGTCATTTTAAATGACTCTACATAATGCTTCCTCTGTCAAGATAATGAATGGGTATGTCGCTATGTTAAATGGAGTAAACAGTCAACAAGATTGATAGTAAGGTGCCATGTTTTGTTCCATAGGTGTTTAAGACGAAATTTAGAGTACTTATAAATACGTGTGTACATCTTATGAGTCTGTAAAAAACTTCCATAAAATTCTAAAGATTTATTTTTCTCATAAAGTATAGATAGATAGATAGTTATACTCTTTATTGTACACCATAACAAAATTAAATAAGGACTTAAAAAACTACAAAGGGTGTTACAATGGGCGGTCTTATCGCTGAAAGCGGTCTTTTACAGAACCTTTGGATGGATTTGACACAGCAGGAGAAATAAATACGCGGGTAGTCCATGGTGTACTATTCACTTATATACAATAAATAAGTAATAACCTACATACTCAATACACTTATACATATATATATACATTAAAAGAACAAAGCTGAGTTATATAAAAATAGTAACAAATTAAAGAGAGAGATAGAGATCTTTTACCATGTTTTTGAAAGAAGGAAGGGGTTGTGCTTGTCTTACTGACACGGGAAGAGTATTTCACAGTCGTACTGCTTGAGCTGCGAACGACTTACCAAAGAAATTGGTGGAGTGACTCGGTACCTCTAGCCTCAAGTTTTCCGATGACCTCAGAAATTTGACATGTGTGTCATGGATGAACTTAAAACGTTCTTTAAGATAAGAGTGAGTCTTAGCATTGAACAGAATACTGTAAAGCAGAGACAAGATGAGTAAGTTGCGGCGAAAACGTATAGGAAGCCACTTGAGTTTCGTACGAAATTCGGATTACGTGATCATATTTGCGCAAACCAAATAACTATGGACGAGGTCGTGGATACATTATAGCAGTCGCATAGGTTAATCTTAAAGTTAAGCAACGCTTGCCGTCGTCGGTCCGTAGATGAGTAACCATTTAAACATATCGAAATTACTCTATGCCTCGCAAAGCAAATAAAATAAAATAAAATAAAAGCAAGTTAAGCCGTTGGTGCTGGCTACGGATCGAATAGTCGGAAGCCGGATTATCGAGCACCAGTCTTGCCAAGGGATATCATGTTAACCAGCTACTTGGGAACCCGATAGTGGAAGTCAGATATGCAATGCTTCCGTGTGAAACACTAGCATTGCATCTAGTTAGATTGAGCCAGTTCAATAAATCTTTGGATTTTATTAAATGGATGTTTGCAAGGCTAAAAGAAAAATAGGGAAAACCGCCATCCTAAGATAATGTCAACGTAGCGAAAATTGCACAGTCATCTTCAAATATCCCCGAGTTTACGGTTCTAAGTAGCTTTATTACCCCAAAAAGCAAATAAACTGTCTATCTAAGTTTAAATGAAGCACAAAGCATTTTCCGGCCTCGGTACATCTTGGCTCTCGACTCATTATTTGAGTTGAACAGCTAGCTTTACTTAAGACATGACAAAGATATCTTCCGCATGTTCTTTCTAAGGAAACAATTTACAATTGAATTTTTCATACACCACTGTCGCACCTGAAATGTCGGAATTATACAGGGTTCTTTAAACAGTCGCTGCACTATGAAGTCACGTTGAATTATTCAAATTTTCTTCTTGATATTTTTCTTAATAATAAACTAGACTGAAGCAGGTTGCAGTCAACTAAAATACCAAAGGATAATATAAAGATACATGTTCAAAAATTCTGTATATAGTAAGGTAATTACGGTTGAAGCTCTCAAGATAATGGAATTCTGTTGTAAGTGGTTCGTAATAATTTGCTCGAATTTTTCCTCGGCGTTAAGCGCATGCAACAGTTAGCTGCGGAGGCCAACAAGAAGGCTCAAGAACATGACAGTAACAACAGGTAGGCTGGCGCGTAGCCAAGTAAGCCTCTACGCGGCTACGCTGCTACTTTTTGTGCTACGAGGCTACGAGCTCACGATCGTAGCCATGCCTGTCTCGCAACAATTACTTTAACTTCAGGCAGTTTTAAACTCGGAACTGTTATTATTGTACTGAGAAACTGAAAATAAGAAAAAAGCTTGACATTTTATTACAGATGTCAATTCACAAAGTCAACCTCAAGGTCAACCTTTTCTATCATTATGACCTAATTTGATTAAAAGAAAGGCAAGATTTTTAATTAGTTACCTTAACAACGTCTGTAATTAAGCCGAATAAAGTTAAGCCGCTTATATTTTCGTTGGATAAAGGTCGCCCACGAGTCAGCTTAAAATTCTTGCCTAGAATCGGTATGGTAGAAGGAGTGTAACTTACAATCTTGTCTGCGATTTTTCGCGAAGCGGTTCAGCCATACGAGACGAATTACCTCATTTTCATTATATCCCGTGTCACCAGAGAGCACAGTCGGGGTTAAGCGCGCGTATCATTCCAACGTTTACAAATTTTATTACCCATCTCCTTTTGTTCTGGTTTATGGGCGGGGCGGGTTCCACAGACTCATTGTGCAGCTACAGGGTGTAAACACGTTGCATACACACGCCGAACAAAAAACAACTCTCTCAATAAAAAAATATACCAATAAAACAACGTGGATGCATCGTTAGTTTAGATACGATTCGTTTACGCCCGATTGTTTTAGAATAACCCATTAAAAATATTTCACGTGAAAATATGAAACAAAAATACGGTCTGTTTCAAAATATCGGAAGCGCAAGGGCCGAGTGTTGAGTATCATAAAAAAAATATCATGCAGAGAATCGAACAACAAAACAACATTGCAGTAACAATAAAAGAGAACATGAAATAATAATAAATACAGATTCGTTGGAGTAGATGTTGGATATTATGAATGTTTAACGATTCGGGCGCGGTTAAATACTCGTAGTAACAGTCACACAGGCCAATCTTCAGGGTTAAGCAATGCATGCCGAGGTCGGTTTGTAGATGGTGACTATCTTAACAAATCAAGATACTTCTGTGTCTCTAGAAGCACGTTATGCAATCTGGCAATCGTTTCAAAGTGAATTAGAAGGATTGAGTCTCTGAAGTTGATAAATTGAAATAAGAAATGTTCTATTTTTTTTTTATTGAAAATTGGATCGCGTTTGACCACTATCTCACCTGATGGTAAGTGATGATGTGAAGATGGAGCACGCTTACCTAAAAGTAACCTATTCACTCTGGACTTAAAGACTCCTAGGTTGTAGCTGTCGGGAAACAGACTCCGGGAGGGAATTCCACTCCTTAGCCGTACCGCGTACGCACAATGAAGGTATTCCCAAAACGTTTTGTGCGTATGGGTGGGATGTCCACCATGTAACGATGGCGCTTCGCCGTTTGTCTCGTAGTCCGATGATGGAACGGGCTTGGCGGAATCAGATTGTGTAATTCCATCGCACACTCCCCGAAATGTAACCGATAGAAAACCGATAGACTTGCAACTCGTCGTCGGTGTTCAAGGCTCTGGAGCTTTGACTCGACCAGTGCATCGTTGCCAATGAGTCTCGTATTAAATAAAATAATCATTTACACTAATTACAATTTAATTAAGTACAGCATGCAAAAATAACGCTGTCGCTTTTATGTCTAATCAATTACAAGCGCCTCTCTTGCCTGATCAAGGTTTGATACCTTGATACGTGTTGAAACCTGTGATATACCTATGTATGTACCAAATTTCAACTGAGTTGGTCCAGTAAATTCAGAGCAAATTGACCGTGACAGATCGAAGACAGACAACCGAGTAATAAGAGCCCCGTTTTATATAGGTACTTAATTAAAACGGAATCTTTTTAATACCAATAATAAAACATCACCATTTATGTCTATCTCCCGTCTCAATCTTTAGGATTATCTAAAATATAAATTCCAAAAATGTCTCATCGCGCCGAATGAATTACGGACAGCATATCACATTTCCTGTTCACAAGAATATGTGTAACCGACTTTATCGGTACTAAAAATTCTGTGAATGGAATTAACAAAGTACGTTTATCTAGCACTAGGAGTGCTCGTGGCTAAATAAAAGTACACCCACGCGTCGTGTTTCGAGTGAAAGCCACGCTTGCTAAGGTATAGATTCTGGATAGATAAACACTCATTACATACCCAGAACCTTTCGCGCCTCGGAAGAGAACCTCATGGTATTTTCTCCAAGTCACTTCGAAACACGTAGCATTCTTCACAATCACATATACCATATCACTTAAGTCTAAATGTTCACCTTAAACCAGTACAGACACAACGCTCTATGAAAAAAACCCGAAGGTACAAAATACATCATTGCCTTCAATTTTGCCAAAAATTCTATTTGCAAGAAACTCAAAAATATTTTCAATTAATTAGCGAGAAAGTCAAGTAATTTCATATTGACCGTAGACTCATCATAACTTCGCGGTGTACCGGTGTACTGCAAACAAATCGATCGTACCGGAATGAAGTACAAATAAGTACACAGACAGAAAGTTATTCGACTCGCTCGTTTATCAGGAATCTTTGGCGAAGTTTTTACGGTTTGATTTGTAACTACTCCTGGATGTTGATATATGGTACACTGGATGGGTTAGCGGTTTATTGGAGAGCGATATATTTATGTAAAACAGAGACAAGAAGTAGGTACAATAAAGTAGGGTCAAACACTTATTTTTTAAAGAAATATTTTCTTTTTGTGAAAATTGTGCGTTTACTATATCACGGATGAAATTAACAGCGTCTATAAACTATGTTAGACAACTGATATAACAAAATAATCTGGTTGAAACTTCCCGTGACTCAAGGCCAGGGCCATTAGTATCTTGGGTACGTTACCAGTTGACAGCGCCGACGACGATTTTTTGATGCTTTATTTTAGTGTAGATTAAAAAGTTCAAAAATTTACGTCTTATACATCTATACTAATATTATAAAGCTGAAAAGTTTGTATGTTTGTTTGTTTGCTTGAACGCGCTAATCTTCGAAAGTACAGCGTGGATTTGGATGAAATTTGGTATGGAAGTAGCTTGAAGCTTGAGGAAGGTTATAGGCTACTTTTTACGCGAATGCAAAAAAGGAGAGTTATGTTTTTACCGTGATAGAATCCACGGGAGCGAAGCCCCGCGTGAGTACTAGTGTATTTATAAATAGGTACATGTATAAAAAATCTTAAAGAAATGTTATATTAATATGAAAGAAATTGAAATAGAAAAACCATTTATTCGGTGATAAACACACACAACATCAAACAATAGAAAATTAGAAACATAAAAAATAAC
The DNA here is from genome assembly GCA_943138885.2 of Tholera decimalis. Lineage (NCBI taxonomy): Eukaryota > Metazoa > Arthropoda > Insecta > Lepidoptera > Noctuidae > Tholera > Tholera decimalis. Next base: position 17,786,355 of record OW964552.2, on the reverse strand, counting down.
ACTAAGAATTTCGCTGAGCATGTCTACACCGAAAGCAAAGTTAAGCTTACTATAGGTATCCACAATTACGGAGAAAGTTACGCTTGTACACGTATAGGTTTACGTTTTATAGATGTATTTATAAATAGGTATATGTATAAGAAATCTTAAAGAAATGTAATATTAAGATGAAAGCAAAATTAAGCTTACTATAGGTATCCACAATTACGGGGAAAGTTACGCTTGTACACATATAGGTAGGGTATATTTACGCGGTCAATAAAATGTTTCCAATAAATAATTATTTGAGGAATAAAAAGGTGGTTACATAAGTAGAACTTTTTTTACCGTTTTCTTTTTACTCCTCACACATATCTAGATCATCAAGTCTTCTTTGTACATTCTACCATCCGTGTTTATTTAAGGCTTCACGCTCTGCAGGTCTATTGCCTCGCACCGTCTGAATTCTGCTTATTTGGCGAGCTTTGAAAGTTATATTACGAAATTGATTTCACTCGATGAAAACTGATCTTGTTGTTTTAAGATTAAATTTTTATTTAATATCTTATTTAGTGTGTATGTTTCCAGAGCACACAAATGATGGATTAAGATGAGCTACTGATGTAATTAAATTAATACAACAACACGATACGTCATGAAGAAAAATCCTAACATAACATTTCTTACAAAGATATATCAGAGTAAATGGCGGCTAACAGACATACATAGAATTAGGCCCTCTTCGTACTCATGCAACACGAGACGAACATACAAGTTGTTATATATAAAGAACTGTATCAACCTCCATGGTTTAGAATACACAAGGAAAATAATAAGGAATATTATTTCTTTAATGTAAATGTAAAAATAAAACATAATGTCCTGGAAAAAGTTTAACGCAATAAATATCCAGATCTACTGCGTTCGTTAAAAACGGGAAGATGATTCGAAGAAAGACAGAAATAATACAAGATAAATACCGTCGAAACCTTTGTATTTTATCAACGAATCAAGTCTCCGCTTCTCCAGTGATAAAGGGTTTCGACAAAGCGACTTCTTTTAACGAGAAAAAAAACTCTTTTTAAATTAGAAGATAAGTAATACTGAGCATTATAGGGGTTATTCAATCCGTTGGAGTCTTAGGCTGTAATATCGTTAAGAGCACAATAGAGCCGGTCCGCCCGAAATGATCCGTGACGAAATTCGCTGAAATCAATTTAAAATACTTACTCTTGTTAAATCTTTGATGAATGGACGCGACAAGCATGACGGTGTAATATAATAAATAAGTTCAAGTAATTATGCTCCGGGTGGCTTTGTGAGTAGTCGGCGGAAACTCAATGACATTTATGGTAGGTAAACGTGATTCAAGTAAATGACTGTGCATATCAATATTTTTTCGCTACATTTTTTTCTTTTTATGCGTGATTACGTATGCTTTGATGTGTAGATAAACTATTTTATGTAGGTAATAATATCAATGCTCATAGTTTTCAGGGAATAAATTTGCTGATGCAACTGAATTTAGCAAACATTTGTTATTATTTTTAACACGCTTTTATTAGGTCGACCTGTATGTAACTAACTATGTAATGAAATCTAAGGTAACTAATTTAACCATCTTCCAAGGGTCGTAGCGTAATGAAAATTGGCAGCTGTATGTAGTTCTGATGACAATACAATAATATGGTACTGTCGAACTGATCTGATGATGGAGCCGGAAGATATGAACTGGAACTTCATGATGGAAAATCGTATCATAGCTGTTTTGGATTTCGTGTTTGCACTTGTGAGAAAGGCCGCGTAATGGACTTTGGACACGATCAGGTTTCAAAGTTATTATAACAAACCTAAAGAAAATCCGTTATCGGTTTTCTTAACTTTTTTAAATTACCGCGTAATCCATAGATTTATTTTTTTATAGATGTCACTTTCAAATCATCTGAGGTGATCGACCGTTTAATTGTTCACTACTCGTGGGAATAATATGGCAAAAACTACAAAAAAAGAAACAGCAACACAAAGAAAACGGAGACTACAAAAAAAAGGAAAAGCGCGAACATTTTTTTTGTTTTTACGTGCATTTATAAAAGCGTGTTTTTCTAGTGATTTTTAAACTATTCATTTATTTAAATTAAGATTATGTGTCTGCTTCGTTGGGCGCCATTGATACTTCTTCCAATAACGGCCACAGCTATGTAAGTATGTATCGAAATTTCATTTAATTCAGCGTAGCCCATTTTATAATTGGTCTTCAAATTATGGATGGACATCCTACCAATACGTACAAGACGTTTTGCGAATATCTACTTTAATTGTGTGCACAGCTAAGCCATTCCCTACTAAGAAACTAAACTTCTCTTAATAATGTCTGTATTATAATAATATTTGTCTGTCTTTTACTGATAAGTAAGAACAGGGTAGGTTTATCTGAAATTAAGCCGAATGACTGGAGTATTGATATCTACAACACGTACGGGGACGTACGGAACGGGGTATATCCTAGTGGTGGTGTTAGTATGAAAACGCCAGTAAAATTATAGTAGACTGTATTTTGACGTGAACGGTTATAACAAGCAGATGTATCAAATAAAGAAATTAGATGGCGAAATGACAAGAGTGCGCGTTTAGGAAAGCGGACGATAACGCAGTGGTTGTCATAGAGTACATTTTTAGTGGTTGCGCCGGCCGGCGGCGCTCGTTCGTCGTAGCTACGCCCCGCGCGCCTGCAGCCCCGCCGTGGTCGCCACTAGTGATGAGCGTTGAATCAACGAACAACGTGAATCAACCGTTGATCTCCTGTCAACGTTTTAACGTTAACTGTATAAGAATCAACTAGTTGAATTCGTCAACGACGTTTATGAATTTAATTAACTCTTGCGTTTCGTTCAATAAACGAGAACGGAAACGCAACGAGCTGAGCAATTTAAAAAACTTACGTTGAAAATAACGTCATGGATTGCGAGCGACGGTCATATCATACAATTTGAACTCTTAAGTAAGGGATGAAAAAATTGATTTTCGAAAATTTATTTTAGATTAGTACTTATATTGGAGGAATGGCGCAACCCGGCGCGGGGGGTGGTCCCTCTCGTACCACCCGAGAGTAACCCGTTAATACTAGTTTGTTTCCGTTTACGAACGATATTAACAATGACCAATGTCCATCAACACATAACGGATATAAATGTTATACGGGTCGTCACTTACTAAGTTCGAATTAGTTTGACCACTCCTGTGAGCGGTAAACACTTCCGCACTACTCGTTAAAATTTCTGGAAAATAAATCTAATAATGGCCCCGTGTACAGGTTGTAGGCGTGATAAAAAAGTCGGACTTCAAGTTTACAGAAAGACGGCATAACATTTTATCAGTAAGTTAATAGATCTATGATCTAAATTAGATTAATTTTCTGATATTATTTATCGGAGTTCATCTTATACTGATCGTACTTGTACATTAGCGGAGCGCGCGATGATGTCTTTTATGATTGCGTCTCTTTCTTTTGAAAGTGTTTTTTTTTTCGCTATATAAAAACAACTACAACAAATAAATATAAGAAAAACAAAACTATAAAAAAAATTGTATATAATAATTGATTTGTGTACATAGAATCAGATGATCTTACAAATACGCCTGAGTAGAATATGGTTAAAGTTAATTGTATTCTATTCAGTCAGTTCTAAGCCTGAAGAGAAAGTATGAAGGGAAGGTCATCTTAGTAGAACCATGAATCAAACGTTTTTCAATACATAAATTGAACCAAATTGTTTCTAAAATTGAACGCGCAATCGTTGAATAAAAACCGTTCAATGAATCAACGGTTTACGTTGCAAGTTGACATTCGTAGTACGTTAACTCGTTGACGATTTTAATTAGTTGATTAACCAGTTGACAAACGTTAATCAACGTTAACGTTTCGTTAACGGAAAAACCGTCAACGACCCATCACTATTCACCACGAGCGTAGCTATATTCTCAACACGTAACATAGATGACTTAATGGCGTCTTTAACTCAAGAGGAAATATGTTACTTCAAAGCTAGTAGGTAACTATGCTTCATCGTCGACATATCACATTCCATCAGATGGAATAGTGGTCAATAACGACTCTACCAGTAACAAGAAAAAAACAATTTCACCAGTACAATCAAGCCTTTTCAATTTCAGACCGTCAAAGGTATTAAATAGTGGATATGGGTCACATCTAACAAGAGTAACCAAAATGGGACACGGAAAATGGACAAGCACTGCTTCAGTCGACATTCATGACGAACAAACACTAACATATCGAATACTAGCTTCTACCCGCGACTTCGTACGCGTAGGACGGTTTTCCCGCGCAATTACGATCCCTTGGGAATTTCGGGATAAAAAGTAGCCTATGTGTTATTCCAGAATGTCTACTATCTACTTACCCAATTTCATTCAGATTCGTTCAGTAGTTTTTGCGTTAAAGAGTAACAAACATCCATCCATCCTCACAAACTTTCGCATTTATAATATTAGTAGGAGTAGGATAGGATTTATAATATTAGTAGGATAGGATAGGATTGAAACGCAGTTCACAGAATAGAATTTAAGCTATAAATGGAAATCAATCGTCATTGTACGATACATCACAGAAGTATCTAATTATAATGTTGTTATCTAACCGGCGCGCCCGAAGCAAAGCGTGGGTTATCAAAATATCTGTACGTATATTGATGATGATAATGTCACGACTTTTGTACATACGTAAACATTACCTACTGCGAGTGAGGTTATAATAACAATCCGTACAATGTATTTTTTTTTTTCGCGTCTATATTAGGCTACGGTCCGATATGATTTTTATTGTGGAGATAGTTGCAACGGTTGGAGTTTTGTATGTTGGAGTGACATAGGCTACATTTTTCCCATTGAAAGAAAAATACTTTTCACGCGAGCGAAGCCACGTGGTGAAGCTGGTTATTTGTAAATAAATAGCATTATAGTTTATCTTATTTCATAAAAAAAATTGTCTAGTTATTAAAAAAACGTTGAGCTATACAGCTGCCGTTAGCTTTCTGTGCTCCTATCTACATATACTAATACTAGCTTCTGCCCGCGACTTCGCCCGCGTGGAAAAAAATCCCCTGATTTTGAAACATTCTTCATGAGTGCTCCGCTCCTATTGGTCTTAGCGTGATGATATATAGCCTATAGCCTTCCTCGATAAATGGGCTATCTAAAACTGAAAGAATTTTTCAAATCAGAATATACTAATATTATAAAGCGGAAAAGTTTGTTTGTTTGTTTGTTTGCTTGAACGCTCTAATCTTCGAAAGTACTGGGTGGATTTGGATGCAATTTGGTATGGAAGTAGCTTGAAGCTTGAGGAAGGTGTTAGGCTACTTTTTACGCGACTGCAAAAAAGGAGAGTTATGTATTTACCGTGATAGAATCCACGGGAACGAAGCCCCGCGTGAGTACTAGTTCCATATAAACTTCAACTGTGCCAAAGGAGAAGGGAATGACTACATAGATTCCTGGGCCCAGGTGTTAACTGAATCAAACTAGCCTTACTTGTAAGAAGATATAATAACAAGGCCTCACTGAAAATTTGGTAAAATTTGGCTATACAGGAACCAAGTTATATGAATTATAGTAAAAGTGAGGTTCTGTCTGCGTCACGTCACAGTTGTGTAATGGTTTTATGCATGGAGCGTGTGACGTGTCGAAGATCTGACACGTTTGGCTCTCCCGCGCCCTAGACAGACGCTACAGTCGAAGACAAGTTTCTACAACCAATATCCTGTAACTTAGAAGGCACACGTCACCTAGGCACCAACCTTATAAAAACAAAAAAAAAAAGTTATTTAAAAAATCTAAAAAACCCGACTGCTCAACTGAAATGCAAGAAACAAGCACATTTTTATTTTAAAAAGTGACAAGGAGGCGGGACCCAATTGAACGTATTTTTTTTTATTTAGCGGGTTCGCCTGCTTGTCACTTTTTAAAATAAAAATGTGCTTGTTTCTTGCATTTCAGTTGAGCAGTCGGGTTTTTTAGATTTTTTAAATAACTCTTTTTTTCAACTTTTCAGTTAAAATATTAATTAAAAAAAAAAAAATATTCCCGGTCATTTCACATTGGCACCCCACCGGATTAAGAAAGTGAAAGAGCTCTAAGTCCATATTTTTAAACTTTCTCTTTGTATTATTTTTGCTAGTATTACACTAATGATTAATATGATATACCTTTTTGAAATCCTTGCAATAAGCCCTTTAATTTGATACCCATATTGTAGTATTCGAAACAAAACATTTTTTTTTCACTATGTATAATGGCTTCGCACAGCCGCCATGTTTGATTTTTTCAAATGTCACCTATCTAAGAACACTTGGGCTGCTAAGACGAATCTAACGATACCTCAATTATGTAAATCGGTTCAGCGGTTCTGGAGATATGAGGTAATAAAGAATATTACATACATACAAGATACGCGCGAAAAACATAACCCTTCCTTTGCAGTCGGGTAAAAAGGGAGAAGAGGAAAAAAATAAAACACCAATATATGTATAAAACATGTATTATTCGTTTTCAATAATTATGAGATTATCATCTAAAAATTGTGCAGGAGGTACGATATTTTCTTGGTAACTTGCCCAACTGAGATACCATATACATTACATACCAGTACATTACATGAGCACAGCAGTCTACATTCCTTCTACCTACAACAATTACAATAATATGATAATATTGAATTTATTTACAATTGTTGGTTGAGGGTGCTGCCATCCTGTTTCGACAATTGGGGCACCTGGTGAATGTAGTTGCACTGAGGGTTCATGTACATCATCATTACCTTGATTTTGTTCTGGTTGAATGGAAACATACGCAGGTTCATGTAGACTGTTGTCATGATTCCCATCCAATTGTCCGACAAAAACCCAACTGATGATTGTCGAGTTGAATGATGTCTCGAGGGTTACCTTACACCTTTTTTATGAGTGAAATGGTCAAACGGCACATTCCATTGATTGAATATTATATCTATTTAAAACTAATTGGCTATTAAATAAGTATTGATTTGATATATTATGCTGTCCATTAAAAAGACAACCGACAGACATGACGCCAACATGGCTTGATAGGCTAAAAACATGATTTGAATAGGTAAAAAAATGGGTAAAAGCTTACAGGCTGAGATGCACGCCACTGACGAATACCTGATAAAATCCCCTCATCTTCCAAGACTCTACCAATAGAGTTACTGCGATCAGTCGCAATCGTACAATTTACACAGCGATCCATGTCGTCAATATCCAATCGATAGGCGTAAACAGTTGTCCAAAATAAAGAGCCAGGTAGTTTAGAGTAGCAAGATCCATCAAATAGTCCGTTATAATATTCAAAGCCAAGGTCGTAGGGTTAAACAATAAAACAAGGAAAATGCGTGCGCACTCAGAACGAAAGAAAACTAACAAGTGCATCTGTCAGTCAGTGACTGACGGATGTCAGGCACAAGTGTTGTCAGAAGAAAAAAATTCACTATGAATCGATACAATCGATTCCACGAAAGCTTGATATGCACTTGTCACTCGATTTTCATACATATTCTCAGATTTTACAGATTTATTCATAATCGATTAGTAGTAATTCAGGCTTTATTTAATCGATTATTTATTTCCATTAACTTAATTTAAGTTTTCTCGCTTTCTAGGTAGAAACATGATACCATACTTTGTGATTTCCTTTAGAAAAATATAACGGTATTTTTAATACACATTTCACCTAGTTAACCAGCTGGGCCCAGAAGTCCCCTTCTCCTTTCTTACTTCCCCGCTCGCGTAATTTTCGTAAGAAGGGGTACAAAGTTTTTGCTTCGCGTATTAATAAAAGGTATTTAAAAAGGTCAATAAATTAATAAAAAATATTTGTTAAATAATAGAATAGAATTCTACTCTGTTCAGAAATAAACATAAACATACTATTAAATTAATCACAAACGATTCAGTAGACCTAGTTAAAGTATCATAAAAAAAAACCATTCAAAATAGCCCCCGTACACACCAGGGGTGCGCAACATAGGTATGCGATACGTAAATAGCGTAATCCTTGGCATAAGGGCTGTAAGCATCGTCGCAAGTCTCGTCATCGCGGTATAACAGCCGCCATTGTAAACGGAGTTATTGTGCTCCGGGATTGGTTTCCCAACGAAGAAAGCGCCTTGGAATCGATTTAAAAATTTCCTTGAAAGAACCACACAACAAAAGCGGTTAATACTTGGATTCAACGTATCTGGAACATGGGGTTGTATAATTATTTACGATAAATCATTACCAGGGTTGTGAATTTCGTTTCAATGTTTTTACGTTTACCATCCCGAAGATAGATGTTGAATTATGTTTGAAAAGTGTTTTTTTTTTTCACTTTTCTCAACTATGTTGAGGTCGGTTTCCTGTCTTACCACCCTGTAAGATTAGATAGAAAAATCCAAATTTACTTATTTAATTTAATTGTAAAACTGTAATATTGTAATTTATTTATGTGTGTAAATTCAGATACAAATTACTTGTTTATGAATAAATGAGTATGACTATGACATGGAGTTACTGGCTATCTAACCTCCACAACCCATTGGCTGGATATTACTCAGCTTCTACGATACCTCTGGGCCAGACCAGTACCAGATTTTCTTGTTTTAACTGTCTAATTACATTATATTGAGCTCTTAAATAGTGCGCTAACCTTTAATATGTACATTGAACGTCTTTTTGTGCATTTTGTTGCTTTTTTTTACATTGAAAATAGGCTCGCGTTTGACCTCCATCGCACCTGATGGTTAGTGATGATGTGTTGCAACTAAATAAATAAAATCACCACGTAGAACCAGTGTAGGTCGCGGGCCTGCAGACGCCGAGCAGGGGTCGCTCACCGTCCGGTAAGGACCAGGCCCGGGTCGGCGGCGCGTCGTGTTCCACGCGCGCCTCAAAGAGCTGTCAACACCAGTGATGGGGCCTCATAGGGCCATTGCCTGCCGGGGTTTGCGGGAAAGTTCTATCGAGATACCGCGGCCCCTGAACTTTAGGGCAGCCGAAGGAACAGGGTGGGTTTTTAGTCAGTAGAAGTCTGACACACCCTTCCGCTTAACCCAGAGCGGAAGAAACCATTTGATTATTTTCCCACCCAGAAAAAAAGGACCAGTGTAGGTCGGTAAATTAACGCATGTTTTTTGGATTTTTGGTCTTAGGACATGTTCTTTCACAATGTTTTCCGTCAACATTTTTAGAGCAGTAGTAGAGAGCTGATGATTTTCAACCGACGACAAAAAGAGAAGGTTATCAATTCGACGCGTATATTTGTTTTTTTTTTTTTATGTATGATCATCGATTACTCAAAGACGGCTGAACCGATTTGGAAAATTCTTTTTTTGATTGAAAGGGTATACTTCGAAATTCGTCCCATTTTCATAAACGTCAGGATCTGATGATGGGATCCCGGAGAAATCGAGGGAACTCTTCAAATATTATAGGCACACCTATGACGTTTTGGGTATTTATTATAGTAACTTGTGCAGTTGCTCTCAAAAAGTACCATTTGAGGAAGTGGAACTGATGATGAAGACCACAGATGGCCGCCGAAACTACTCAATAATAAATACTGAGTGGATTGCGATTCGATTACTTGAATATGGATGTTAAGCACTTTATGCTCGTCACAATGCATATGGTGATGCAGAGCTGATGCTGAAGTACCAGGAGAACTCCTCAACAATTAACGGCCCAGCATTGGGAAAAGCATTATTTTGTAAAAGGTTATAAGTAGTTGACATTTAGGCTCTTGTAACTAGGTAAATTAAAAATAGAGCAACTAAAAAGAGTGAAATTAAAACTTTTTACCAAAAAATTAAACCGACTCCCAAAAAACACTGCAAAGTGAAAAATAACTTTAATTTCGGAAGTCGGTGCCAAAAACGAAAATACAAAACTAAAGACACCGACTACCGAAATTAAAGTTATTTTTCACTTTGCAGTGTTTTTTGGCAGTCGGTTTAATTTTTTGGTAAAAAGTTTTAATAATTTCTCTTGAGTTTGAAACTATGACCTACAACTCGTAAGTAATGTCCGTTGGGGCCACCAGTGTTCAATTAATTAATTACACTTTTCTCTGAAACGAATTCTGCCATCAGTCATTTTCTATGTGTCTCGTCGCGTAATGAGTCTGAAATCTAATTTAGTATGATGCCTAAATAAGAAAAGAAATAGATCACCTAACATCGTAAAGCTGATGTATAATATATTAGATAGATAGATAGATAGATTCTTTATTGTACACCATAACAGTAAAACAATAAGGACTTAACAACTAAAAAGGGTGATACAATGGGGGGTCTTATTTATTTATGTACACACATGACACTTACAAAAAAAAATTTAATACAGACAAAAGAGCACAAAGGTGCTGCTTATTTCCTAAGAAAAAAAATCTTTTACAGACAACCTTTGGATGGATTTGACACATAGGAGAAAATAAATACACGAGTATTTCACCGTGTACTATTTATCTATATAAAATATAAAAACAATAAATAACATTCTCAAAACATACCTATATACAACGTGTAACGGAAACCCCATATCTATCCAAAAGGACTGAAGACAACATCTGGTATGGAGTTTCTGTGCAAAGTTTCAGCTCAAAATAAGTGACTCACAGAATTGACCCCAAATTAATGGTTTCATATGTTTCTTGAACACTAGTAATAACAAACGTGTCACAGCACTATGAGGGTCATCACTTTCCACGTCACTAGCCAATAACACGATAATTCTCTTCGTTCTTCTTAATTTGAAAAATTCGTTCTCTGGTATCAATGTATTGAAATTTCTAATAAGCTCCACACATGTAGACATAGGATTACAAAACCCTTGCTATATCGTTTGTTATCATCCAAAGAAGCCGTGCACTCGGTATGTATATACCCTTTAAATTACACGTTGTATACATATAAATATAAAAAAGAAACAAAGACATGGGTACATAATATCTAACAACAATTTAAGAAGACAGATAAAGATACTTTACCAAGTTTTGAAAGACGATAGGGTTTGTGCTTGTCTTACTGCCACTGGTAGAGCATTCCACAGCCGTACTGCTTGAGCTGCGAACGACTTACCATAGAAATTGGTGGCGTGACTCGGTACCGCACGCCTGAATTTTCTGATGATCTCAGAGATTTTGCACGTGTGTCATGAAGGAACTTGAATCGTCCTTAAAGGTAAGTGGGGGTTTTAGGATTAAACAGAACACTGTAAAGCACAGACAAGATGTGTAAGTTTCTGCGAAGACGTATTGCAAGCCACTTGAGTTTCGTACGAAATTCGGATACGTGATCATATTTGCGCAAGCCAAATATAAATGTAATGCAAAAATTTTGGAGTCGCTCAAGTTTATCAAATTGTGCCTCAGTAAGATCAAGATAACTGACATCAGCGTAGTCAAGGATGGGGAGTAAAAGAGACTGTGCTAGCGCAATTTTAGTAGCAGTTGGCAGAAAGTTACGTAACCGTCTTAGGGAATAGGCAGAAGCAAATAATTTGGGACTGCATTCTTTTAATTGGGAACCCCAACAAAGATATTTGTCAACCCAAACCCCAAGGTTCTTAACCTTCTCGCTTAATGGAATAGCAGTGCCGTTGAAAATAACCGTAGGAAGCTGCGACCATTTTACCTTAGATGCCAACCTGGAACTACTAACCACAATGATCAGGGTCTTTGACGGGTTAACCTGAAAACCATGTGCCTCAATCCATTCGCAAACAGAAGCTAAGTCGTGGTTTATGATATCAATAGCAGCATACAAATCTGTATAGGGAGCTTATATAGCCAGGAAAGTAGGCCACAATCTTGAACAACTCATAATTACGTGCAAGGTTGATGGCAAATGACCTAGAGGCCGTAGCTCAACAAGGTGGGTTGATCAGGTCCGTTCTACCCTGGACTTCCAACCACACGTCGCTCTACACCATGCCAATAGCAGGCATAGATGGCGAAACACCATAAGGGAAACGCTATATCCACGGGGCTAAGTTTAAGCTATTTCACGACCCTCAGCATTGAGGAACTCCATGCGAGGAGGGTATTTTTTATGTTACACATGATAAATTATTATATTGATGCGCGCTCCGTAAAAACATAATTTATTTTGTTATTAAAATTAAAAAAAAAAACACGAAAAACACGCTTTTATAAATGCACGTAAAAACAAAAAAAATCTTTTTTGTAGTTTTTGCCATATTATTCCCACGAGTAGTGAACAATTAAACGGTCGATCCCCCCCGAGGATTTGAAAGTGACATCTATAAGAAATAAATCTATGGATTACGCGGCAATACAAAAAGGTTAAGAAAACCGATAACGGATTTTCTTTAGGTTTGTTATAACCTTGAAACCTGATCGTGTTCAAAGTCCATTACGTGACCTTTCTCACAAGTGCAAACACGACTATGATACGATATTCCATCATGGAATGCCAGTGCCTATCTTCCGGCTTCATCATCAGACCTTGAAACCTAATCGTGGTCAAAGTTCATTACAAGACTTTTCTGAGAAATCCAAAACAGCTATGATACGATTTTCCATCATGAAGTTCCAGTTCATATCTTCCGGCTCCATCATTAGATCAGTTCGACAGTACCATATTATTGTATTGTCATCAGAACTACATACAGCTGCCAATTTTCATTACGCTACGACCCTTGGAAGATGGCTAAGTTAGTTACCTTAGATTCCATTACATCTATACTAATATTATAAAGCGGAAAAGTTTGTTTGTTTGTTTGTTTGTTTGCTTGAACGCGCTAATCTTCGAAAGTACTGGGTGGATTTGGATGAAATTTGGTATGGAAGTAGCTTGAAGCTTGAGGAAGGTTATAGGCTACTTTTTACCCGACTGCAAAAAAGGAGAGTTATGTTTTTACCGTGATAGAATCCACGGGAGCGAAGCCCCGCGTGAGTACTAGTAGTTACATACAGGTCGACCTAATAAAAGCGTGTTAAAAACAATATTAATAAGAGTAACAGAGCAGAATCCTCTGAACTGCTACTCTTTAATACAGGCTTTTCTGTAGTCTTTCTAGATCCTATCCCCATCCACAGACCAAGCTTGCTTAACTTTAAAGATGGACCTGTGCAATATTTAGCCACACGCTACATATAAGGAGCTGGGGTTAGAAGCGTTATGATATTACCTTTACCCATATTAATAGCCTATTCAATAGCCGTCGTATCTTGATTATCAATACTAATAGAGGATGCAATCTGTCCAACATATACATAGCTCACTATATACATACATTCAATGCGTCCGAATCGTATAGATGGATTAGTAATTAGTGAGTGGTCCTTTAATGGAAGTCTGGTAACCATTGAGCTTTGGTATTGACTATACATTGACGTCGCCAACTTAGTCAGTATATAGCACGTAACATAATCAATGCACATCCTGAAATTAGTTTATTCACAATCGTTCAAAGAATCTACGAAAATTACAGTCACTTTATCGCTCTACAGTCAATAAAAACCAAAATACACAAATTCCCTCATTTTTTGGTTGTTTGATCAGTTCCTATGACAACGTACAGACTGCATTATCAGTTCAGCTCCGTGGTACCATATTATTATTGCATTATATCCAAAGGAAGACATGCATTCTAAGTTTAAACTCTAAGATTGCAGATCGTAACATATAAAGTTTATATAAAAGTTGTAAAATTTTGTAATTGAAATAGAAAAGAAGTGCGAAATAAAACTCACTTGAAAATAAACCTAGTAGATTTCATTCAACTCATTTTATTTATAGAAATATTCATTGAAAATATCGAAATTCATCAGCTCATTAGTTGGTTACAGTTTGTATATTCATGGAAGATCGAGATTTCAAATGAACTAAAGCTGTTTAAGTTTACATAAATTATTGACTGTGAATATTTAATGAGCGATTTTCGTCATAAAACTAGACAGGGACAAATAAAAATTGTGAAACTAGAACTTCAACCAATTTTGAGACTCTTATTACCTAGTTAGTTTCAAAACAGATTGAAGTACCTTTTTTCTGATTTCGAGTAACTTTTATGTGATTGAAGTGCTAATAAATAACTAAAGCATTTAAAATTATCACAATAAAATAAAACTTGTGATACGGTCATTGTGCCCATGTCGTAGCAGGCTCAGTCGCTGCCTTGAATTTTGGGGGGGTCACTAACCATAAAATACGTCGAGTAAATGAGTTTCCTTTATTTCACAATACAAATTTTATTGCACGCATTATAAAACAAATGGAAGTCTTCTATTTGTATTGGCAAATCGGGTGATAATATTTGGAACGTCTTATTTTGAAAAATTTTAGAATAATTTCTATTTGGGGAGTACGATTTGGAAGGGAGGTCATGTCTCCTGTAAACCCCCCCCCCCCCCCCCAGTCCGCGATTGTGTCGTAGCTCTAAGTATAAGTATCGAAAGATTTACACATATTTTTTATTTGCAAGAAAAACTAGCAGTTCAGTTATCAACATGCAACTATTTACTTTGTTTCAGGAATGAACGTGCTCATAAACAATTTTGTTCTGTAATAAAGATTACAAGGAAAACTACTCGGCCACTTACACGAGATATGTACCTACCTTCGCCAGCACGTGGTAACACCAGTGTTTCTCAAAATGTTTGAGAGAATGAACAAACTTAACTGCTAACGACAACATAGATATGTCACCTATCCAACTTTTGCGAGCTGGCCTGTCCGAAATTCTAAAATTCACCAGACTTTTTGAATTTAAATTTGTATTATACATAAAATTAAGTTAATGATCGCCTAATGGCTAAGGTGTCAGACTTGTGATCCAGACATCGCGGGTTCGAACCTCATCCATTACACTATTGACTGTAATACCGTGAACCCACTCCAGATACAAGCATATTTAGCTAAGTTGGACGGGTTAACAAGATTGCTAGTAATGTGAATTCTACCCACATTGATAGTTCTATTTAAAAGAAAAGTCATAGCAATGTAAATAATCTGCTCATCAGAAAAAATCCGCCATTTCCGATTTTTGAGCATAACAAAATGTTATTCATGGAATAGGAGCTTAGGAAGGGTGCGTATAACAGGGTTCTAGTTTGGGAAACAGTGCCGTAGACAACATAAAGCCCACCGTTATAAACCCGCCATATCCACACTTTGGTATTCATTGACCGTAAAAATATTTTCTATTTTGCGAGATTGAATTTTCCCTAACATTGTTTGTAGGCGTTCTTTGCAGGTAGAACGTGTATAAATTTTATTTTTATGTTATATACGCCTTTCTGGTTACCTTCGTTACAATTTTCCATGATAGTATGACGGTACTCACAAAGTTGTCAGTCATTTCAGGAGATTTTCGTTTTGTAGGAAATCTGCGGATATGGTATGAAAGAGGTTTATTCGAGTTTCAGTGTTTTGGCTTTGTTGGTTACTTTAAAGCGAAAACACGTGTCGTTAATTGATTTTGTGAGTGAAATTTCAACTACTGTACAAAAATATATCTTTATGTTTAAAATGTACAAATAAGAGCAATTATTTAACAAAGAAAATGTGGTTAAAAAGTTTACTAGATGTACCAGGTTATAGTGTAATGTCATGTTAAGTCATCAAGTGTTTCACTATATATAGGTATCTATTTTTGTTTAGAAAAATTCTCGCACGCCCACAGAACAACCCTGCCAAGGTTCATCTGACATACAAACATTGATTTTTATTCATACAACGTGTAACGGAAACCCCATATCAATCCAAAAGGGCTGAAGACATCTGGTATGGAGTCTCTATGCCCAGTTTCAGCACAAAATAAGTGACTCTAAGAATTGATAAGAAATTATCGGTTTCATATGTTTCTTGAATTTCAATTATAACAAACGTGTCACAGCACTACGAGGGTCAATAACTTTCCACGTCACTTAATATAATAGTAATAATAATAATTCTCTTCAATCTTCTTAATTTGAAAAATTCAGTCTCTGGTTGGTATTAATGTGTTGCAATTTCTAATTAGTTCCACACATGAAGACATAGGATTACCAAACCCTTGTCATATCGTTTGTTATCATCTAAAGAAGCCGTGCACTTGGTATGTATATACCCTTTAAAATACACGTTGTATAGATAACGAATTCGATTAAATTCGACTTGCAAGTGACGCCACAAGCAATTAATATTTCCCCAATAAATATTGCATCAAAAATTGCTAATTAATTATTCGTTAGAATATTTCTCCTAGTTATATCCAACAGAGCTGCTGAAACCTTATTACAATATGAGTGCTTTGTGATCCTCTTATCACTCCTTGAATACCCCTTATCAATCTTATCTATTCGCAGATAGATATCAGTTGCATTCAATCGAATACAATCACTTAATCGGCTCTAATACCACAATGGTGATGCTTTGCCAAGTTCATATACTATGAAACTAATTAAAACACATAATATAGTTACGTCCATTGAAAGATATCGCTTTGTTAATGGAAAAGCTGCTTCGTATTTTTAGACTATGAAGTATTTTCTTATCTATCTACTAACATTCAATAATCCAAGCTCAAGGTTTGCCAACGAGCGGTAGAACGCAACTCACCTAATATTTACGTTCTTCCTTCCTAATTTAAGAGAAAGCAAATGACTGACGTACCCCAAAAAGCTGCAAGACTGAAGTGGGGCTGCGCCCGGGCATAGGCTCTAAGCAAATAACAATCCACAACATTTAAAATATCGTTAATTCTGCAGAGGACATGGTGGCGGGGAATAGACTGAAATGAGAAGAAGCCTTCACAGGACCGAAACAATCGACACCTTATGCAAAGTTATCATTGTGTAGATAGCATTCATCACCATCCATCCTCTTCAAAAAAAACGGAAACTGCTTTTCCCGCAAACATTCACTATCACAACAATTTCATAAGTCCTTTATTCACTATGCCTATTCTAACAGAAGAGAACCAACTCATTCCACTAAACATTATTTAACTACTTTAAATGTCACCGTATTTTGTTTCGTCACAATAACAAGACACGAACTCAAAGTCACAAAGGTTAGTGGAGACCAAAGTATCAGCGAGACAAAACTATACACGTAAAGTAAGTAAACACTTGGAAACTGTCACACATTAGGAATAAGTGCTAGTGGACAAAGTACATTAGGTGACAAGACACATTTTTGCATGAATACTTTCTGGACTCCACACTTTGGGTATTTGTTTTGGCCGAGAAATAATATTAACGTAACTGTTTTATGTGCAAGTTAGTTTTAAGTTGTCGTCTGGTGTTTTGTTTTTGTAAAGGGGACGTTTTTATCGATTTGCTTACATCTTGTTAAGTCACTGAGTGTAATGTTCAGTTTACAGTGACTGGCAGAATGCGTAACCTATAATTTGTATCTATGTGCAGGTGAAAGCAAAGGAACATCATTAAGGAGGTCTTGAAACGAGAACAAGTTCTCAGCCTCAAGCATAAGAAAATCTTTAGGAGTCACAGGGTGACTCCCAGCCACCGTAGGCGCAGGCCTGCGGGCTGCGAGCAATGGGTAACTCGGCGCTCGACTGAAACTAGGCCCGTGTAGACGGCGCGTCGTGTTCCACGCGCGCCTCAAAGAGTGTCAGCAAAATTGTCGGGGACCATAATGGGGCCGTTGCCTGTCGGGGTTGCGGAATGGTTCGAAAGAGTTACCGCGGCCTCGGAACATGAAGGGCATTTGATGGAACACGGATGGGTTTTAGTCAGCAAAAGTCTGACAAACCGCCCCACTTCGCCCAGATCGGGAGGCAGTCAATGGATGATTTCCCATCCTTAAAAAAACGACTCTTCGTCAGTTGAATAAACGAGTTTGAACCTCGACACAACACATACTCAACGCCTTTTAGGAGCGAAAAGGAGTGTCAGACTTCTACTGACTAAAAACCCACCCTGCTCCTTATCTTACCATTGCTTTCCGGGGCTGCGGCATCTCGTTAGAATATTCCCGCAACCCCGGCAGACCGTACTCAACGCCTAGTTTTAAAAATATCCAAAAGGCAATTTTGAATTACATCCTCACTCACAACAAAATAAACACAACTACCCAGATCAAGATTTTACAATAACAAAATCACATTACAAACGATTCTTCTACATCAGGGAAGGCGAACCTTTATGTATCAATGTGCCATTTTTTGTAAAGAAAATTTTAATGAGATCGTAAACGTGCCGTCAATTAACGAAAATAATAATAATAGTATCGACTGAAAACCCTTTATTTACTACAAAAAGATAAGTTTTACAATATTTCTAATCGAAAACTCTGTAGTGTAGGGTCACTCGCGGTCGCTCATCATAAAATACCTACTTTGGACTTTTTTTCTTAGTGCATAATGAATTTCGTGATCGGTGACGTGCCCAAAATATTATGTCGCGCGCCATCAATGACACGCGTGCCATTGGTTCGCCATCCCTGTTCTACATACTAACATAATCTATACTAATATTATAAAGCGAAAAAGTTTGTTTGTTTGCTTGAACACGCTAATCTTCGAAAGTACTGGATGGATTTGGATGCAATTTGGTATGGAAGTAGCTTGAAGCTTGAGGAAGGTTAGAGGCTACTTTTTACGCGACTGCAAAACAGGAGAGTTATGTTTTTACCTTGGTAGAATCCACGGGAGCGAAGCCCCGCGTGAGTACTAGTATTCAATATTAATCGGATCAGAGCTTCATGTAATTACATACGTTCGTCATACAACTGTGTTTGCCCATTAGTATACAACATGGTGAATGGGAATTGTAATCAATCGGCCATACAATGGGGACCCGGCTACACGATGGACAATGAGGGGATGACGAACATCGCGACTGTCGAATGTCGATGAGTCTCGATTACTGTAAGATGGCTGGAATAGTTTTGTTAGGAAATGTCGGCTATAGAGCCTCGTGTATTTGGAACCTATCGCTTGTATGTACATAGGTATGAGTAGTTGTTTCAGAGCTGACAGCTGTCTATTAAATGCATTTTTGCTTTATCGTGTATAGGTTTTTTGTAGAGATGCGCCGAATGCAGGTTCAACCTAATACGAATGTTCGGCCGAATCATTCAGTTCAATTCTGCGCAGTAAACAGGTTTCATACATTTTATTTAGCGGATATAGAGTTACAGACATCTATTTGAACAAAACCTAATTTAATACTTGTGTTGGTTCCTAAAGATGTTTCCTGAAAAAAGTTGTTACTGAAAGCAGTGTTTTTAAAATTGTTAATTTCATAGAAATTTAATTTAGTTTAATTAATAATTTGTAAAAAAAGCAGAAGTTTATTTGAATAAAGTTTTATTTAAATTGACTGTTTAAGTTAAACTTTTTTATTTTATCAATAATTAATTGGTACCTACACAAAAAAAATATTTAAATTGATTACGTTACTTTTTTTATTTTTTCAATAATTAATTGGTACAAAAAATAGTGTTTCTTTCATTTACAAAAAACTATGTACAACTTTAGGAATAAACCACACTTATTAAGTAATTAGTTAACCTTACTGTTTAATATAATCTTCTTTTTTAATATTAATAATAAATTAAATATTCGGTAATTATTCGGCAAATCAACCGAATATGCGGCCGAAAACAAACATCACAAAATGTGCCGAATGTACCGAATACGAATATTCGGCCGAAACTTCGGCGCATCTCTAGTATTTTGTATGCACCTAATGAAAACTGAGAAATTTTTATTCTGCAGTTTTTTACAATTCATTGATCCAGAAAGAGATGGCGTAAAGGATTGGTCAGATGTGGCAGTGACCAGAAAAAAAGTGGATGGAATTAATGGAGACATTAGAACCCCAATAGGACAATTTATTCCTCATTATGAACAAGAAGAACAATAAGCTAATCTACTTAAGACAACCATCAAAGTCTAAAGTAGATTAGCTTATTGTTCTAATATCTAGAACTCTCTCACTCACTTCTACTTAATCATGCTACTTGCACTTCAGGCGCTAACACTAAAACCTACCCTAATCAACGCTACTCTATAGATAACAAAAGATGGTGCCTCGTTAATCTTCTATCTACACATTTTTATCATCGGTCCAGCCTATTCCATAAATTTTTGGGTCGGTTTCCAGGCTGACTAAGTGAGTGACTAAAAATGACAGTGGGAACCAATTGCTTATCGTGTTTTCCGAGGCACGGAACAATCTAGATATGCTTAGATGGTCACTCATCCCAGAACTGACCTCCGCAAACGTTGCTTAACTTCGAAGATCAATCCGTGCGAGTCTTGTTTCGCATCAGTATCTACCTACTATTTTAATCAGATCAAACGAAGTGCATAAATTAATCACCACTGCCAAACATGAAAAATTCAACGGCATACAATTATCACTTAACGAGTAATTAAATAAATAAAACAAAACATAACCGATACTTGAAAATTAATAACCATTACGCCGTAATTACGCATACGATCTTCATTAAAATATTGAAGTTATCTGAAAACTATACCGTAGTATCGGTCAATTAATTTAATTATCGACTATTACACTAACAAGGGTAGGTCGGATGTCGAATTGTCAGAAATGTGAATGTATTTGTATGCCATTCGAGTGTACTGGCCTTTGGTGTGCTGTTTGGAGGCTGTTTACTTTTGTATCAAAATCATAGGGAGATTAAAAAATATCGCATCGTCAATTCCTCATTATTTAATTATACTAGCCTACATGGAACATCAACATTGATATCAAGAAATAAAGTATTATTCTTCCTGTGGAAAGTCTTATTTCACCCCGTCCTTTTTTCATTGTTACCTCAGATGAAGTACATCAACCCTTAAATGTGACAACGCTTTTCAAATGACACTATAGAAATTACTTAATTACTTCTGCCGTTCATCCAAAAGTACTCAAACAGTCCCAAGGTGAAAATAATGAAGTTTAAGGCCGTGCGCGCACTGCGTTGCGTTTTGGAAACGCAAAATCTGTGAAGTATGGAGTGTTATAGAAGTGCGCGCACTGCGGTGGAATAAACGCGTGCGGTAGAGTCACCGGTGGCCCCGGTCATTCTACCGGTGCGGTAGAACTACCGCAATTGCGGCCACCGCAAGGCAGTGCGCGCACGGCCTAAAACCAGATAAATAAACTATATGTATGTGTGCAAACCCATTCAGAAATTTGGCTCAGTAGAGTAACAAACATTTATACATCCATTAAATATATTTTCAGGACAGGAAAGACAGCCAAAGACGCTTATCGATCTCATAGTTTTATGGAGAGTAAACCTTGAGAAAATATATATAATATCCACCTATATACAGGGTGCCCCGAAACTCAACGTCAAGCGGGTACGGGGCGATAGGATAGGTTATACCATTTCTAGCAAAAATAATAAAAAATCCATTTGACTAGGTTATACCATTTCTAGCAAAAATAATAAAAAAAAAATCCATTTGACTTGGTTAAGTGATAATAGATAGCTGTTGGTTTCAGTCATTAATCTAATAATTAATATACGCTTCCCACGACCCAAGGGCTGGCTATTTCTTTGGACAACGGCTAAGCATTGCCATACAACGAGGCAATGCCGCCAGTATCTTGGGTACGTTGCCAGCCGACAGCGTTGAGGATCAATTTTTGATGCTTTATTATAGTTTGTATTTTAGTACTTAATTATGTATATTTGTTTGACAATAAAGAAAAACAAATAATTAATATTCTGAGTTTAGTACAAAAAAAAGTTTTAATAAGTCATGGTTAAAAACGTTTTATAACCATAGATCGGAATAGGTAGAGCTGTTTTATGTACTTGCCATAGATTAGAATAATATGGATATTCCCTGAGTCCCGGGATTTGATTTTTAAGTAGTAAAATCATAAAAAACTATTCTCGCCTTCGGGACTAGTGAAAGATTACATTTCCTTTCTGACGGGTAAAGATAAGAAGTATGGGATTAAGGATAGTATAATAAATAGATAAACTTGATTCATTAAACCACATATATTTTTTTAAGTAACAATTTCTTATTCAAGAATCAACAATCATTTAAACATTTTTATTCTGAAGTTGTACAAAAACATATTATCATACAAATTATTTGTTCCTCAGAAAATCAAAACATTGTCAAATAGAACAATTTGTATTTACAATAAAATCTTAATTAAAATAATCAATAGAGTCGTATAAAAATGGTTTATGAAGTCAATAAGCGCATGACGCTTATTGACTTCATAAACCATTTTTATACATATTGACAAAAATAATGAAATTCAATAAAATCCCGTAGTATCAGTCGGAATCCCGTAGAATATCCATATTAACATCAATGTTTGCGGTCAATTAACCTAAATAGCTCTACCTATTCCGATCACTGTTTATAACATAACTTTGATGCCTTATCTTTAGAAAAATATGTACTATTTGTTAGAAATTAAGACCTTGCAAGTAAATAAGTAATAATACTTTTTATGGAAATATAAGTAACATGGCCGAGTCAAACTATTTATTTAAAACGTTAAAGATTTTTAATATTGTTATGGTCACTATAAGATGTTGTTAGGTTAGATAATTACGTAACAACTTAAGACAGAAGGCGCCATAAGTAGGGACTGAATAATCGAATAACCGACTTGGTATTACATGGATCTCACAACTTTTTACGGTAGAAGAACTGAGTTGCGAGACTTGGGTTTTTTGACAAGTATTGTGTTTTATGGGATAGATTATTGACATCACATCCCGAGAATTTTGCATTTCTGGTATAATACAAACCCGCTTCATGAGTGTTCAAAAAAATGACGAGGTGCTTCGAGAAAAGGTAGTTAGTGCCATTGCGCTTCATTTGGTTCGTCTGTGGCGGGGATATATATATATAGGATATATAGTCTAACCTAATGCAGCTTAGTATTAGTACCGTAGGTACATGGAGCGACCACCTTTCTAACCTCCACAACCCAGCAACTGGGTGCTGCGGCAAGGACCATACATACATGCTTCTTCTCCATACCAAAGTAAGTAACTATAGTTTTTCTGATTTTTACTATACGTAGCGACCGTCAAATGACATTTCGACTCAACAATGGATGCTTACCCATCCAAGGACGTCGTCAACCATTGCTTAACTTGGAAGATCGAACCCGGCGACTTTTACTATTTATCTTAAACTAACTGCTGCCCGCAACTTCGTTCACGTGGGAGGATTTCCCGCGTAAATCTCGTTCCCTTGGGAATTCCGGGATAAGAAGTAGCCTATGTGTTATTCCAGGATGTCAAATATCTACTTATCAAATTTCACTAAAATCCATCCAGTAGGTCCGGAGACTAGCGTGTACAAACAGACAGACACATTTTTTTTTGCCGTGTTACTGTTTCTTAACCCACCTCAATTATTATTTTTGTGTAAAATTTAAATGTACTGACACACTTTTTTACTGTTTTATTAATGTACAGATTTATGTACCTACATTTATTTGTCAAATGGATGAGCCATTTAACAAATGTACAATTCATGATACTTCCCGACGCTCTCTCAGAATGACACGCTAAGAAAATAAAATAAATCTTGTAAAATCAACGAACCGACAAATTCCCATCTTCGATCATCGGCTCCAACTTCATAACTCATCCGATTGAACGGTGGCTTAAAAACAGCCGGCTTTATGTCACATTTTTCCATTAACCGACATGATGGCAGCCGGTCGAAGTAATCGGCGACCTGTTGCGGAACGTATGCCGAAGACTGAAAGCCTGGCAATGCAAATTGTTCTTTAGTTTACTTACTTCGCGAGCTTCTTTCGTGTTATTCCAAACTGTTGATGGCTTTCTTTGACTTATTTTTCAAGTTCCTTTTGTTCGATTTTCATCGATTTAAGTAGGACTGAAGTTTTATGTTTTTAAGTAAATAAACTTAGGTAGACTTTGTTTTTTGTTGACCGCTGTTAGAAACATGGCCCATTTTTGAGCGAAACAAAAAAGGACCACTTGTTTTATTCTTACTTTATTAAAAAACCACATTTTAGAATTATTAAAAGAGAATAATGTTTGCTGATTACTATCAGTACTCGTGTATTTTATTAAAGATACGGGTAACATTTCAATATCTTCAAAACTCATCGGACTTTTTTGTCATTAAGTACACTTGCTTACGTAAATTTGTCCCTCACTCTTTATTTATTTACAGATAACATCAACAAAAGGTTCCAAAATAAGAAGAGAACAAAACATCGATTTGGTATTAAAAAGCTTTATTTCTTCGCTAAAAGGTAGATAGGAACCATCGAAATCATGAAATAATACTTATCATGGCGTAGCGGACACAATAGAGAACGACCGCCTATTACACCGATAGATCCAATAAAATACGCGTAGGGAGCGCTGAGCTTAAAGATTTGCGTATATTTAAAAATAATATTTTAAGGTATAAGTAATGTGGTTAGAATTTCGTTTTTTGAACTAGCGTTCCGCGGCTTCATTCACATAGATTTCGGTTTTGTCGTATTTTTTTTCTCACAAGACGCTTACTCGTACCCCAAAATTTTTTTTTTAAATCTTGCCGAATTGCTCGAGCTCTTTTTATTAATATGGATATATATGTATTTGTTTCAAGTTACAGAAACTCCAATAATTAGTAACTGTGTTCCTAAGCGTTTTATCCAAACATTAAAGAAGAAAATTTTACATTAAAGGTGGCCTTACTTTATAATTTAGAAGTCTGTCCAAAAGGCGCCAAACCCATCTTGTATTACTCGCAGGCATTGTTACTCCCCTTCCAAGAAGGAAAAGTAATAGGGATACGCACATAGATGTAATTAAAATTAATTATTCATGCCCAAATTGAACGAGTGGTTCCTTGCAAATGGATCAAATTCTTCCTACTGTTTATTTATTCTCTCATTTAGAAGTACATAGAGTTTTACCGATTTGATATAAAACGGCCATTTGGACCACAATAAGGTCATGGTCCGATATTTCTGTTGTTATGTATGCTAAAAACAGAATAAAAATTAAGTTTTATTTTCAGTAATTTCAGAAAGGTATTCATCATACGATAAGTATAATCGAACTCAGTCATAGGCTTATTAAAAGAATATGATATAAAGTAGGTACTTATAGCAAAATATCGCAAGGAAATACTCAGAAAATAATCGTTTGAAATAAACTATTTTTGTGGTAGCATATTGCCACACTATTTACCACTACTGCGAACCCTGAAACCCAAAGAATAGGCAACTACTAGAAAATAAGTGGGGTAATGAGGCTGGATAAGTCTCGAAGAACCGATTCAACTATCTAAGATCCCGCGCCAGTGAGAAAAGAGACAAATCATAAATTTATAGCAATGTCAAGTAGATAAATGATGTATTTTTTCAAGAGACTACAATACCCATATTTGTAACTTAAGTTTATTTTGATACATGACGGTGTAACGTTAAGCCGACTTTGTCAGGCCCAATTAGGCGCGTACTTCGCGGAAATCACATCATCATTCGTTCCGTAGCGCATAATAGATACTGCAGACATTATATGAGCTCCTGTAATTTACTAACAAGCTGCTTTTCTATTACTTATACAAGCACAGGTGTATCGGAAAATGGAAAATAGGGTAGGTAGGCTTTTGTGACGGTTTCTGTATTTCAATTACGATTTTCTTATTACACGCTTTAAATGTAGTCGTAAATCTAAATGTGTACTTATAAAATTTAGTATAAGATTGTTAAATTTTTAAACGACACGGTTAGAACTGTCGTGTTGTGGGTTCGATTCCCGCAACGGAATAAATGTTTGTATGGCCGTTTAAGTTCTGATAATTTATAAAAATAACACTCACGATTTAGCAAAATTTCTTGTTAAAAACAAATAAATCTACGTTAACTACAGTCAGGCTATCGCAGTACATTCAATCCAAAATGGGTATATAAATTCCGTGGTTTAACACAAATTAAAAGAAAAAATTAACTTTCAAGCAAGTTAGTCTTAAAAAAACTATTTATGCAAGTAAACCAAACATTCAGTGTTTTGTTTTTATTACAACGTATTGTTCTAATTGGGGTGTTTGAAAGTATGCGTTTATCATGGTACATTTTGTATATAAAATATTCAGTTCAAATTTTCAACAAAGCATTAGTATGTAAACACAAATACAGTCACTAAAATATTTATTAGTGTTGCGCCGCTATCCACAAGACCAAACCCACAACTTGTCAATAAGGGTAACTGAACATTGACATTTCCCAAGCTCCCAATATTTGTGACAGGATGTTCTGAATATTGGATACTGAAACTTCATTTGTTTACTTGCTTAAAGTCCGTCACAGAATTTGATATGGAAGGTAGATTAATAATTTCCTCGTAGTATAAAATATAATTTTCTCATCTGGATATTTTGTTCGTATGTATCTTGTACTTCATAATATAAGGCATATCTAGCGACTGCTACAGGCATAAAAAGCTGAAGCCCCTAGCAACATACGGAAAATCTAAAATTCTGTATTAGGCACGTCCCGCTTGTCATTGCCATTGCCCACCGGGGTTGCGGAAATGTTCTTACGAGACCGAGAACCCGGAACGGCGGGTTTTAGTAAGTAGAAGTCTGGCTCTCCCTTCCGCTCCACCCAGAGCGGGAGAAGTTATTCGATAATTTCCCCACCCAAAAAAAAGGCACGTCCCACTATAAATATATCTAATCTTAACCTACAAGAGAGTATGAAAACTACCCATTGAATAACACAAAAGCATAAATTTGACGTACCTACCCATAATACGACTGTAGTTATTAACACGAGTAGGTACAGTAAATGAAAAATAAAATATCTACTATGTATAATTTCAAACAAAAGAGGTCTGCCGCTGGTGGCAGCAGTTCATGACGGATCGATGTAGAGATACTTAGGGAAGCCAAGCGTCAACCAAATCTACAGCTCCTGTACTACAAGCATCCCGCGGTACTACGACTCACTGTGTAAAAAATCCTCCTCCATATAAAACTCAACCGCAAATCCACTACTAATTACACCCTACCTTATCCAGCAAATATATTACATCATAAAAACAATATTCCTAATTAAAACAGGATCCCTGCAAAGCCACAAATCTGTGTTCTAACCGTAAACAAAACTTTAAGTAAGAAGGGAAACCCCATCTAAGATATTAGCAATCCTTTTTAAGTTACATTCGAGTCTGACAAATGAATATTTAGCTAAAGGGAGCAGGTGGCTTGTTGGGTCTCCCGAGGATACATAAATCAGGATAGTACGTATACAATGGGTACTTGGTATACCTGGTACTTACTTTGGTGATGATCACCCAAGTTTTTGATACAGTGTTTTGCATTTGTGGGGAAAAATAATTGGGTCATGTAGTCACATGTTTTGAGATGTGTGCTTAGTTTTTTGTAAGCATAATACAGTTTAGGAGGTTTGGTACCAAAACTACTGATTTAAACCGACACATTCTACTCTAGTTTGACCCCTTGGGAATTCCGGGATGAAAAGCAGCCTATGTGGTAATCCAGCATGCTGAAATGCTGGACGAGTAACAAACATCCACATATCCATCCACACATACATCTATACATCCATTCTCTCAAACTTCCGCATTTATAATATCAGTAAGATATGATTGGCTTCGTTGATTTCCATTCCACCAACAAAATATAATTTAAAACTTTGCAATAAAAACTAGAAACAGAGATCAAATAAATTACCTTCATTTTAATATTCGCACAGACGAGATCAAATACGAGCAAATTACTTTAGTTAAAATGATAATAAAACAATAGGAATATGATACAAAGCAATTAGCTCTACTTAACTATTATACTCGTATGGCTGTGCTCCGCATGTAGCTGAAACTTTCAGTATGAAACTGAAGGTAAATACTGAAGTTTTATCTGTTAAAACATTCATGAAGCGCCGTAATATCTAATCTCACACACACATGTATAGAACTGGTACACATCCAATATGTATTGGAGTAAGTACGTAAGTAAACTGATCTGTGAGAAGCAGGTAGAAAGCGTAGGACAAACCACTAAAAGAACACGTTACTTGCCGGGACACATCAAGACAGTTAGGGCGGGAAACAGTCGATATATCGACAGATATCTTCTTGAGCAATCTACAAAAAAAACATGACTGAAACCACAATTAATGTATATTTATGTATTTAAGATAAAAGTATAAAATAAAAGGTATAAATCAAAATATGTTTAATGGAAAACGAAGAAAATACAACTAAGCAGATTCAATTACATTTATAATCGATTCGGCTTATCGCAGGTTTCACCACAAATCCCGGCTCTCCGCCTACCAAATCAGACCGCCTTCAAATTTTTAGAATTACGGAATCAGTTTCCTAAAATTTTCTTACTACTATCGTAGACGGAGTCTTGGCTCGGCACATCCCTAGTGGGGCGGGGCGGGAAACGGGCGGACGATTAGCCGTGGTGTTTCTCTGGCCGCGCCGCCTTGGAAATAGAAAATAAAGGTGCCGTGACACGGGCGTAGCAGCGTTCACTCGCGCGAGTTCACTTGCCTGTACTTTATTTAAGTATTTTGTGTACTTAAGGGGCATATATAAATCGCTTTCTGCGCGTGAATAGTTTGCAGGGACGTACCAACTAGATTAAAATTTCTGGAAATTATAAATATTACATGATAAGTAATAAATTTCTGGATAAATGAACCAAATTGTGTGTTGACCTTTCTACAATGTGTGATATAACAAAATGAATACTGAGTGTTTAAGTGTTCTTCACTATTATTAACGATCCTTGTGCTCCTGTTTACTTAAAACAACATTTTAAATTGTTGGACAGTTTTAACCTTTGCCCATCCAAAAACTTAATTCTTCACATTCCTTCTCATCGCACCGGGTTTCTATCTAATTCTTACGTTATTTCTACTATTAAAATCTGGAACTTGTTACCCCTTGACATCAAGAAGGCTGAGTCAAAATTTTCTTTTAAGCGTAGAATTAGAAACCATTACTTAAGGGACTGTTATTCTTGGTTTGGTCTTCGTCATAATTATTATGAGTTTTCTTAATAAGAAAAATTATTATAAAGCACGTATTTATTAGTTTATTATTTTGGAATAATATATATACATGTATTTAATTAGTATTATATATATTATTTAATTCCACTCTCTTGTACACCTACCACAATGTGTTTTTTAACTCAAAGGTTGACTGGTAGATAATGCCTTGCTGCATTAAGTACGCCCATGTAACACTATTGTACAAAAAGTTTAAATATATAATAAATAAATAAGTGTTTTAACCCAATATCCATAAGTTCACCCAACAACATAAACAAACATACTAATTTACTGAACTTAACACATAAACATAACTAAATCTTCATGTCTATGTAGATATATAATGTCAAAATAGTTTTGGAGTCAATTAGGTAATATGTCCGCAATTAAGCTTAATACTAGATATAATGTGTTGATTCGCAATCAAATTCACTTATTTATGTGATTTGCGCATAAACACGTTTGCTTCGAAAGATACACGCGATAAACATGTATAGACATCAAGTTGTCAGTGTATTTAACACGTACGACTAATGTTCATGACACTAGTTTTTACAGGCATGTTTTGTCACTTAACTCTATTATTTGGAACATTTGGTGTACTTCGGAGTTAAACTCAATAATCTTTATGATAATACTGCAATTGTTAACGCAATATCGATAAAAGCATTTTCGCGTGAGAATCAGGTGATGTCAATCCATCATTGCCGATAGTATCTACTATGACATCTCATTTACATTGTGAAAACTCTATAGAGTAAGTAGTACGAGAAAATTGAATAGTGATAAATAAAATTTCCGTCTTGGTCATGTATGCTATTACTTATTATACTAAAAAATACAAAATTTACTCTCATTAATTGATTTTTTATATTCTATACTTTATTGTAAATCTAAAGAATTGTAAGTATACAAAATGTCTTATCACAAAGGACAATCTCTATTACTCTTTTTAAGGTCATAATTTTAAAACGAATTATTGGATTCGTTTTTCAAAACAAAACAAAAATCACGGCTAGTAACTCGCCTCTCCCAACTCGACCCTTTAAACGCACCCGTGCCTTGTCCATAGACGATACAAGTTAAACGCGTGGTCGTCGGCTCGAACGTGACCGCTTTACGTATTTATGCAGATGTACCACCACCGGCCCACTCCTATCCCACCCCTGCCAAGAATTCAACTAACGTCCCAATGTCCCAAATAAGGGACACACTTATTATTGGTGGGAATAAGACAAGGCTTAGCGAACATTAGGATTTGGACAACGAAGAATAAAGACCGGGATTAGTCGGATAAAGTTGTGATAAGTTCTGTTTTGTGATATGTCTAGCTGGGATGTGGACGTTAGGTATTAATGTGAAAGTATGTTTAAGGTGTATGTCTGGCAAAGGTTTAATTTTAGCTGATACAAAAGGATTTTATATAAATAGAGATAAGTAATGAAATACGATTTGATTTTCGAATACTTCTTATCGTTTCACGCAAGTTACCGAAGTAATGTAGCTATTGATAAAAATAACCGTTTCATATATCATACTAAATGTAACTTAAAGCACCCTTCGACTGATTTGCTTTTATAACCTATGAAAAAGCGTTGTTGCATTGTCACGTCGCGCCTATCTCTGAAAGCATTAAGCACTGTGACATTGTGCTAATTTACCTAGTGATAAAATTCGACCTGCTTACTAAAATGTAAGACAAAATAAAAGCTATCTATTACCAACGACGTTTTTACTAGCAGAAGCTTTTAATTGGTCTTTTTCTACATATTTTCAATGATGTCTCAACTGTATTAGCAACGAAGAATAAAGACCGGGATTAGTCGGATAAAGTTATGATAAGTTCTGTTTTGTGATATGTCTAGCTGGGATGTGGACGTTAGGTATTAATGTGAAAGTATGTTTAAGGTGTATGTCTGGCAAAGGTTTAATTTGAGCTGATACAAATAGTAGATTATTAACCAAGGGGATAAAGCAGTGTCTTCTGTCGCGGGTGACGATTTAAATCGCGAGCGTAACGAAGGACTCGAGGTTTACTCCCGAGCGTAGCGAGGGTGTTAAAAACTTAAATCACGAGCGAAGCGAGGGATTTAAGTTCACCCAAGACTAAGACAGCTTTATCACCGAGGAAAGTACTCTACTTTTCGTACCATTTGCGAAAAAATTAACACAATAATAATATGAGATAAGCATTTATTAAAAATAATGACAATTAAAAGTAAAAGTTAACATTCGAAACATTGGTCCAATTATTGATAGAGAGAGTTACATTTTTGTTTGGTACATTTATTGTTGATGAGTTGATTTGAGTATTTCTTTGTTCTTGCGTCTGAGGAACTTGCGTTTCATTGTAGATAGTATACGTTGGAGATAGTGGTGGTGGTGCATCGTGAGTTACGGACGAAGATAAGATGTCGGATGTTGATGGTTGTGGCTCTAATGATTTAAGTTTTATATTTTTGTTAATTTGACTGCTTAATATGGTTTTATTCGCCATTGAGCTTTCGATATAACCCTCAGCTACTCCATCAGAGCTCCAACCACCGTGTCTTTTTATTGACGTAATATCCGCCCCTGAATCCGCCAAGAAAGTCGCCGAAGTTCTTCTAAAGCGTTAAGTTTATTTTAATTTATTTTTAAAAATACGTTACGATGTTAAATCAAAGTGACAGTGACAGTGAATTGTCGGATTCCATCAGTGCAACAGCATTACCTTATTTATAAAAATAAATTAAAATAAACTTAACGCTTTAGAAGAACTTCGGCGACTTTCTTGGCGGATTCAGGGGCGGATATTACGTCAATAAAAAGACACGGTGGTTGGAACTCTGATGGAGTAGCTGAGGGTTATATCGAAAGCTCAATAGCGAATAAAACCTTATTAAGCAGTAAAATTAACAAAAATATAAAACTTAAACCATCAGAGCCACAACCATCAACTTCCGACATCTTATCTTCGTCCGTAACTCACGATGCACCACCACCACTATCTCCAACGTATACTATCTACAATGAAACGCAACTTCCTCAGACGCAAGAACAGAGAAATACTCAAATCAACTCATCAACAATAAATGTACCAAACAAAAATGTAACTCTCTCTATCAATAATTGGACCAATGTTTCGAATGTTAACTTTTACTTTTAATTGTCATTATTTTTAATAAATGCTTATCTCATATTATTATTGTGTTAATTTTTTCGCAAATGGTACGAAAAGTAGAGTACTTTCCTCGGTGATAAAGCTGTCTTAGTCTTGGGTGAAAATCCCTCGCTACACTCAGGACTCGTCTTAAATCCCTCGCTTCGCTCGTGATTTAAGTTTTTAACACCCACGCTACGCTCGGGAGTAAACCTCGAGTCCTTCGTTACGCTCGCGATTTAAATCGTCACTCGCGACAGAAGACACTGCTTTATCCCCTTGATTAATAATCGACTATTTTATCAATAGAGATAAGTAATGAAATACGATTTGATTTTCGAATACTTCTTATCATTTCACGCAAGTTACCGAAGTAATGTAGCTCTATTGATAAAAGTAACCGTTTCATATATCATACCAAATATAACTTAAAGCACCCTTCGACAGATTTGCTTTTATAACCTATGAAAAAGCGTTGTTGCATTGTCACGTCGCGCCTATCTCTGAAAGCATTAAGCACTGTGACATTGTGCTAATTTACCTAGTGATAAAATTCGACATGCTTACTAAAATGTAAGATGAAATAAAACCTATCTATTACCAACGACGTTTTTACAAGTGGGAGCTTTTAATTAGTCTTTTTCTACATATTATCAATGATTACTCAACTGTAAGCTGTAAGTTTTCTTAAAATTTATTTAAAAAAGTATATATTAAATTAAAACATGAAAACTACAACAAGCAAATTACCTAGAATAATCTTCTCATCATCTTCTCTAAAGAAGGCCAAAATTAAAATAGTGCGTATTAAGCAAAAGGTTATGAATAGACAATCAGGTAATTTATTTCTCCCTCTTGGGCTTTTTGTCTCTGGCACTCAACTGCCATAATATTCATAGAGAAGAATCATAGTTTATGACGCACAATCTTTTCCTATGAAAACTTCTTACGAGGGGAGAGCCACATTAATATTACTCACACATCTAGGATAAATTCTAGTTCGTAGTATTGAATATATTTACTAAATATGTACTGGAGGGTTAAGCAAAGTAAATATAAAGTTTCAAGATCTTAGGTAACTTGGAAACATTTTCAAGACACGTCTAAAAATCTTTAACAAAAAACTAAATCGCAATTCTTAACGTAATCTTTTGAAATAACATTCGGTTCACGAAGAGTTATTTTTCAACAATTTGAATATGAAGTTTTGCTTTCGAATATCTTACTAATAATATAAATGCGAAAGTTTGTGAGGATGGATGTTTGTTACTCTTTCGCGCAAAAACTACTGAACGGATCTGAATGAAATTTGGCAAGTAGATAGTTTACATCCTGGTATACTTATACTTTTTGTCCCGGAATTCCCACGGGATCGGGCTTTTACGCGGCAAAATCCTCCCACGCGAACGAAGTCGCGGGCACAATGTATTTAGATACATTTTTGTACTACTTAAAGCAACCATTTTAAAGGCGTCCCAAATAATGTGCATAGTTTAAGCAAAGGTTTATTTTTTCATTTCAATTAAAAATGGCGACTAGATAATAAAACTATGAATTAACTTGGACTTAAAAATATACATACATACATATATAAATCAATCATTAAAGAAGTCAAACTAATTATGAAGTTTCAAGGTCAATATAAATTGTATATTGACCATGAAACTTGATAATTAATTTAAGTTTTATTAATTAAATTTTAATTGAATTATGATGCAGAGAATATGAAAAGTGTTTCGTTTGTGGCCCAAACTTTGGTGGTTTCTTGGTGACCGTTACGATTACGATGCTGCTGAGCGTGGGGTCCAAGATTCAATCGTATCTTGGACAAATTTGTTTCTCCCGCGAATGTTTTTGAGAAATCGTTGGTTCGACCACGACTTCTTTGCGAAAACGGTTGTCCATACAACCACCGGTTGATTCCAGAAACAAACTCATTCACTCAAAAAAGAACTCAACGTGAAACGAACATGAAGACCTGCCGTGGTTGTGGGAATGTTGTTATGAGGTACAGACAAACGAACACCCGAAACGCAAGGGCGACAGAGGGTTTTTAATCAGTACAAATCTGATACTCCCTTTTTCTCCAACGGGAGCGGGAGAAGTCATTTGATGATTTTGCCCAAGAGAAAAAAAATTGGCCATTTGCGAGTCAGACTCGCCCATGAAGGGTTCCGTAGTAACTATAATAATATAATATAATATGTATATGTATTTGACGAATAAAACAAAACCTTAAAAATTTCTTAAAACTAGCTTATTTACATTTTTACAACTACGTTCAATAACTTTGTTTTTCATAATGTTTGTATGAATTACAAAATTATATTTGCGGTTTTAGAAAATATGCTGTATCTCAAAACCCCGTCCCGTTTTTGCAGTGCATCAGATATGTTTGCACAAGCACAAGTCGATGGCTTCCACGCCATCGTCAGACAGAAATCTGTCTCTTTGCTCTGCAGAGTGCAGGGCAGCTCCAACTCCATCCTGAAGACCATGCGGAGAGGTACGATTCTCCTTTGTTAGGTGATGTTGTTCAAAGATGCATTTTGAACAACAGCCTTGTTGTAAAATAGAAAATACATAAGTTTAGGTACTAACATAGGTATAAGTTATCTTTTGTTTTTTTACTAACCCATATGGATGTTGCTTATCCGAATTAAAGATTATTTTATTTATTTTATTTAAAAACTGCTGACCCGATTTCGTTCAAACCAATTTTGGTTAAAAGATTACATTAAGGACCATAGCATATATTTTTTGTATAATTTTTCACTCTATTATTATAGAAGTTAGAGGGGGGACACATTTTACCACTTTGGAAGCTTATATCTTTTAAACGATTGACTTTATGAAAAAGTGGTTTAGAAACCCTTATATCATTTTTAAAAACCTATCTATAGATACCACACACGCATAAGTTTCATGAAAAAAAATATTTTCAATTCTAGTTCCATGTATGGGGACCCCCCTTTATTTTAAATATTTTTTCTTAAAATCGGAAAGCGGTTCACAGAATACTTCTACCTACTAAGTTTCACATGTATAGTCTTAATAGTTTCGGAATAAAATGGCTGTGACATACGGACGGACGGACAGACAGACAGACAGACGGACAGACATATCGAAACTATAAGGGTTCCGTTTTTTGCCATTCGGCTACGGTACCCTAAAAAGGGAACATTAAGTATTTATAACGTACCAATTAATACTAGAAATTGACAGCTCACTATAAACTTGACCTGGGAACCTTCGGAATTGAGTTCTGACAATTATATTGTTACTGAACAGCACTACAGTTCTCTGTGCGAACGATCATCCGGCCAAATGTTTTTTAGGCAAATGAACTTCTGGTAATTGTAACGCGCTCATGTAAAGGGTTTTATGAGGCTCTTTAGAAGTGTTGAGTTTGGATTTAAACCCTTTTAATGGAAATACGATATGATCGCCTGTATAACATGATATTTGAATACAATGAAAGATGTTTGCCCCTCTGGGGAATACCTACATACGAGCTCTTATGCTTATAACTTTCACTTCGGTTTATAACATTTCTTTTAACAGCAACAAATCAAAGAAGCAGCTCTTCTAAAAATCAATCATCGAACCCAACTCCTGCTTATCTTACATAGACTTAAGCCCTAAAACGTCTCAACGGACCCGATTCACATTTGGGCAAGACCCCCGTCACTTGATTTTGAAAAGGGAAAGCCAAAGAATTAGGCTCGACTGATTTGGAAAAGCATTAAGAGTTACTAAATCAGACGTTCACCGTTCGCCGTTCACCGTTCACCTGTTGGTTGCTAGCCTAATGCTGAACGAATGAATCAATCATTCAATGAAGTAGAAACGATTTGTCAGGACCTTCTTTGAGTAATGATATTTAGGTATGTGTCTTTGATATAGTGTGCGGTGTTAGTGGGGAGTGAATGATAATGTGATATAAGAGTTTAAGATTTATTAGGCAGCCATATTCATGCTTATAAATACTTTGAAAACGGGTTATCAGTTATTTAGTCATTTTAAATATTGGTGAACTTGAACTGTGTAACATTCTCCACAAGCAGATACTTGTATTTTAATCATAAACAGAGTCTCGTTAGTAACAAATGATCCACATGACTAAAACATGACCGAATCCACTTTTAAGTACAACTTACACAATATACACACGAAACATACATAAAGCTATTCCTTTGTCCTTTTCAAAGGACGCTTTTGTTTCATAAACAAACCTCGATTATCCGCAGATTTCCACAAAAATGATAAGTAAATAACAATATTTTAGGCAAACAACTTACATATCCCGGAGCCAACATTGTGGGGAGCCCACGGGCCCTCTTTTGTGCGGAAGAGGAGAGGTACCTATGTACCTCTCACAGTTCGTTAGGTACCTTAGGCCATCTGTTATTTTTCCCCGTTACATATTTTAATGCTCCCCAAGGCTCTCCCTGAACCTTTTCAAGCCATTGGTCGACTGAAATGAAATATTTAATTTCTAGCAAAGGCACATTGCATTGCATTGTGCACACTTACACACTCGCAATTTATGAAGGTACCTCTTTTTGCTATCGGGGGAAACCATTAAAAGGCGCCTGAACTTTTGTGGAAAAAAAAACAAGGAGCGTGGGATTTCTACGTTACTAGAACCACCACACAGGGCGCCCCGTTACCTCTTAAAAAACCACAACTAACACTATCGATATCGGAATTTAAATACAGGTTGTGATAATAAAACAGTTTATATAAAATTTAAGTTTGATCTGCAGATTCTAAATTGTCGGTTTCAGTCACTGGTGGAAAAGGTGGTGATTTTAATTTTAATTTACATTAATGTATCGATAAGAGACTTTCCAAAATTATATATTGACTGTGTTGAGATTGAAAATAATTACCATTGTAAGGACTTTTAAAGAGAATCGGACTTTATTATATTTTGTTTTTCTTTTGTCGGGTCAGCCAGCAACGAAACAAAGGCCTCATCCACTTTAAAATCAGCAAAAAAAAAACGTGTACGGTTATACAGCGAGTTAATGAATGTCTTACTGACACAATGTTTACCTACAAATAAGTACATATTTATTTATTTATGTACACACATAACAATTACAAGAAAAAAAATACAGACAAAAACTTTTTAGCAAAAAATAGAACCGACTTCCATATCAAAACACTACAAAGCCAAAAATAACTTTAATTTCGGTAGTCGGTGTCATTTGTTTTGTATTTTCTTTTTTTTTTGACACCGCCTTCCGAAATTAAAGTTATTTTTGGCTTTGTAGTGTTTTGATATGGAAGTCGGTTCTATTTTTTGCTAAAAAGTTTTTTTCACGTTTTTTAGTGGGTCGGTTTGTAATTTATCTATTTACCAAAGCCAAAATGTCAACTACTTATCACCTTTTACAAAACATTGCTTTTCCCGGTGCAGAGCCGTTAGTTTTTGAGGAGTTCTCCTGGTACATTACATTACCATCAATTCTACTTCACCACATGCATTGTGACGAGCATAAAGTGCTTACATCCATATTCAAGTAATCTAATCGCAATCCACGAAATACTTATTATTGAGTAGTTTCGGTGGCCATCTGGGGTCTTCATCATCAGTTCTACTTACTCAAATGGTGCTTATCGAGAGCAACTGCAAAAGTTACTATAAGAAATACCCAAAACGCTATAGCTGTGCCTATAATATTTGAAGAGTTCCCTCGATTTCTCCATGATTCCATCATCAGATCCAAACGTGACGACAATGGGACCAACTAGAAAGTATACCCTATCAAACAAAAAAAGAATTTTTCAAATCGGTCCAGCCAGCTCCGAGTTATGAGGTAACATACATAAAAAAAAAAAAAGTTCAAGACGAATTGTAAACCTCCTTTTTTTGAAGTCGGTTAAAAAGAGCACAAAATACAAAAATTTAAAAAATAATGTAATATAGCAAAGGCTCGTATTAGCAAAAAATTCGGAGTAAATTAAGTTGTTCGTTTAACGATCCTTACATTCTAAGTTGAGCTATATACTGTCTGGACAGACGCACTGAAACTTGTGTGCATTTTACCTCAAAAGATCGCCTCAGTCTGTAATCTACAAGGTTCCCATATGCTTAAGCCCTAAAACGTCTCAACGGACCCGATTCACATTTGGGCAAGACCCCCGTCACTTGATTTTGAAAAGGGAAAGCCAAAGAATTAGGCTCGACTGATTTGGAAAAGCATTAAGAGTTACTAAATCAGACGTTCACCGTTCGCCGTTCACCGTTCACCTGTTGGTTGCTAGCCTAATGCTGAACGAATGAATCAATCATTCAATGAAGTAGAAACGATTTGTCAGGACCTTCTTTGAGTAATGATATTTAGGTATGTGTCTTTGATATAGTGTGCGGTGTTAGTGGGGAGTGAATGATAATGTGATATAAGAGTTTAAGATTTATTAGGCAGCCATATTCATGCTTATAAATACTTTGAAAACGGGTTATCAGTTATTTAGTCATTTTAAATATTGGTGAACTTGAACTGTGTAACATTCTCCACAAGCAGATACTTGTATTTTAATCATAAACAGAGTCTCGTTAGTAACAAATGATCCACATGACTAAAACATGACCGAATCCACTTTTAAGTACAACTTACACAATATACACACGAAACATACATAAAGCTATTCCTTTGTCCTTTTCAAAGGACGCTTTTGTTTCATAAACAAACCTCGATTATCCGCAGATTTCCACAAAAATGATAAGTAAATAACAATATTTTAGGCAAACAACTTACATATCCCGGAGCCAACATTGTGGGGAGCCCACGGGCCCTCTTTTGTGCGGAAGAGGAGAGGTACCTATGTACCTCTCACAGTTCGTTAGGTACCTTAGGCCATCTGTTATTTTTCCCCGTTACATATTTTAATGCTCCCCAAGGCTCTCCCTGAACCTTTTCAAGCCATTGGTCGACTGAAATGAAATATTTAATTTCTAGCAAAGGCACATTGCATTGCCTTGTGCACACTTACACACTCGCAATTTATGAAGGTACCTCTTTTTGCTATCGGGGGAAACCATTAAAAGGCGCCTGAACTTTTGTGGAAAAAAAAACAAGGAGCGTGGGATTTCTACGTTACTAGAACCACCACACAGGGCGCCCCGTTACCTCTTAAAAAACCACAACTAACACTATCGATATCGGAATTTAAATACAGGTTGTGATAATAAAACAGTTTATATAAAATTTAAGTTTGATCTGCAGATTCTAAATTGTCGGTTTCAGTCACTGGTGGAAAAGGTGGTGATTTTAATTTTAATTTACATTAATGTATCGATAAGAGACTTTCCAAAATTATATATTGACTGTGTTGAGATTGAAAATAATTACCATTGTAAGGACTTTTAAAGAGAATCGGACTTTATTATATTTTGTTTTTCTTTTGTCGGGTCAGCCAGCAACGAAACAAAGGCCTCATCCACTTTAAAATCAGCAAAAAAAAAACGTGTACGGTTATACAGCGAGTTAATGAATGTCTTACTGACACAATGTTTACCTACAAATAAGTACATATTTATTTATTTATGTACACACATAACAATTACAAGAAAAAAAATACAGACAAAAACTTTTTAGCAAAAAATAGAACCGACTTCCATATCAAAACACTACAAAGCCAAAAATAACTTTAATTTCGGTAGTCGGTGTCATTTGTTTTGTATTTTCTTTTTTTTTTGACACCGCCTTCCGAAATTAAAGTTATTTTTGGCTTTGTAGTGTTTTGATATGGAAGTCGGTTCTATTTTTTGCTAAAAAGTTTTTTTCACGTTTTTTAGTGGGTCGGTTTGTAATTTATCTATTTACCAAAGCCAAAATGTCAACTACTTATCACCTTTTACAAAACATTGCTTTTCCCGGTGCAGAGCCGTTAGTTTTTGAGGAGTTCTCCTGGTACATTACATTACCATCAATTCTACTTCACCACATGCATTGTGACGAGCATAAAGTGCTTACATCCATATTCAAGTAATCTAATCGCAATCCACGAAATACTTATTATTGAGTAGTTTCGGTGGCCATCTGGGGTCTTCATCATCAGTTCTACTTACTCAAATGGTGCTTATCGAGAGCAACTGCAAAAGTTACTATAAGAAATACCCAAAACGCTATAGCTGTGCCTATAATATTTGAAGAGTTCCCTCGATTTCTCCATGATTCCATCATCAGATCCAAACGTGACGACAATGGGACCAACTAGAAAGTATACCCTATCAAACAAAAAAAGAATTTTTCAAATCGGTCCAGCCAGCTCCGAGTTATGAGGTAACATACATAAAAAAAAAAAAAGTTCAAGACGAATTGTAAACCTCCTTTTTTTGAAGTCGGTTAAAAAGAGCACAAAATACAAAAATTTAAAAAATAATGTAATATAGCAAAGGCTCGTATTAGCAAAAAATTCGGAGTAAATTAAGTTGTTCGTTTAACGATCCTTACATTCTAAGTTGAGCTATATACTGTCTGGACAGACGCACTGAAACTTGTGTGCATTTTACCTCAAAAGATCGCCTCAGTCTGTAATCTACAAGGTTCCCATATAATTTGACCAGTACAGATTGTTTGGACTTCAAAAGGGACTTTGACCTCTGAGTTCGTTTCGGTGTTTCTTCTCAGGGTAGTAAGTTAGGAAATACCGGTCTCATCTAATTTAAATTAAAAAAAAAACGGTCAAGTGCGTGTCGGGCCACGCGCAGTGTAGGGTTCCGTAGTTTTTATAATAGCTAAGTGCGTGTCGTAACGCAAAATCTGTGAAGTATGGAGTGTCATAGAAGTACACGCACTGCGGTGGAATAAACGCGTGCGGTAGAGTCACCGGTGACCAGTGCGGTAGAATTACCACAATTGCGGCCACCGCAAGGCAGTGCGCGCACGGCCTAAAAGCCAAACATGACTACCTAACTAATTTCACTTCCTATACAAATCCTCACCTGATCCGACAATTTTGCACGGAAAGTTTTAATTTTTTTTAGAGATTTGTATAAAACTTGTCATAGCCGGTGTTTTGAATTTAAATACGAACACAGAGCTACACTACTCAATCGTCACAAGTGACTAGCACGATACAACTGGCGCTTAGCGCCATCTATTGACATTTCTATGGAGTTGTTCGAAATTTTCGAGTCAAATACAATTGGTCGACTATTACTCGTAAACTTGTAAAGCCCACTTAAGTGTGATAGTTTTCCTTTAAATTTCGTTATATATAGGTACTACTGCCGTGACATTTGAATTTCTAACTACAACCGTTTAGTTGATAGAGGGGGGACACTTGACTCTAACGAAAATTGGTACTTTAAAGCTTGATAAGTCACGAACGGTTTACTTAATCAAAAAACGGTCTTACCAAACCCCTAATATTTTTGAAAGACCTATCCAAAGATATCCCACACTACGGGAAGAACGAAAAAAAAAATTATCATCCCACTTTACATGAATGTGAGGTACCCTAAATAATTGTTTTTTTCAAAATTTTATTTTACCACTTTTTGGCGTCATTAACGTGTATACTCATGCCAAAGTACAACTTTCTAGTACCAATAGTTTTTGAGCTAAACCGCGGACAGATGGACAGACAGACGGACATGGCGAAACTATAAGGGTTCCTTGTTGACTACGGAACCCTAAAAAATGACGTGTATAAGTGTTATTTAATAACTAATTTTCAAAATAAAGATCATTTATCAATTAATGACATCTAAATTATGCAAGCCGGCCTTTTTTTCTCTCTGGGTGGGAAAATCATCGAATGACTTCTCCCGCTCTGGGTGGAGCGGAAGAGAGTGTCAGACTTCTGCTGATTAAAAACCCACCCTATTCCTTCAGCTGCCCTTAAGTTTCGGGACCGCGGTATCTCGTTAGAACTTTCCTGCAACCCCGGCAGGCAATGGCCCTATAGGACCCCATCACTATTGCCGAGAGCTGACCCAGGCTTTGCAAGGTAAGCCGTCGGATCCCGGGGCAGTATTTTTGGCATTCAGCCTGCGTACCGCCACTCTCAAGTCTACCTCGGTCACCTCAGGAACATTGTGGTCGTCGTCGCTGCTGTGATCCGCGTCGGGCACCGCAGGTGGTGGAGCCATAGGCGGGGGAGTATGTTCCCATCGCGAAGGGAACAGAGCACTCACCACGTTCTCTACCAGCTGGGGCCAGAGTATGCAAGCTGGCCTAGAATCCTCAATATAACCCGTTTACATAATAAAAATAATTTAACTGTTCTAACGTGATGATTAGACTTTGTATGAGTGAACTTGTTTTTCTTTACTAGCAAGAACATACGTCAATATTAACAAATACCATGCATTATGTATGTCTTGTAAATGTTAGAAGATACCCTATTTGTGTTGCAATATTGTGAATATATA
Source organism: Tholera decimalis (assembly GCA_943138885.2). Lineage (NCBI taxonomy): Eukaryota > Metazoa > Arthropoda > Insecta > Lepidoptera > Noctuidae > Tholera > Tholera decimalis. Next base: position 17,743,789 of record OW964552.2, on the reverse strand, counting down.
AGTATGTACTAAATAAACATGACTAACTGTCTTTGTTTAGTTTGGTTTTCGTTCTATGCTTAATAACATACGCTTTAAACATAGCTATGATAGTTTAGCAGGTGGACTCAACATCTGCGAGGTGTTATCAAGTAAGAAAGTAGGTAAGATTAATAATTATAAAGATCAATAAAAACCTCACTTGGTTTCTTACCACCCAGTCGAGTTTCTGTTTGTCCCAAATATGGCCCAATTATTTAAAATACCAAATGCCGTATCAAAAAGCATCACACAAGAACATTCACTTTTCAGTTTGCCAATAATGTTTACTTTTGTCAATTCATGCAAGCTATCAGGCCCACTAATACTGGAACTCCCATTGTACTTTAAGTATTCCACTTAAATAGTGAATAAGAAATTTCTACAATGGATGCTACAATACTGAATATTCTATTTAAATGGCTGTACATTTGTCTCAAAAGCTTTCCGAGTCGGGCAGCATAAGAAATGCATAAGGTCGCAGGATATACGGATATAAGAATCCAACAATCGCAAAGCAAAATATAAAAGATGAATATTAATTGTTTGAAGACGAGCACAGATATCCTCTCCGGGACATATATGGAACAGTCTCAGATTTTTGTATTTGGCGGACCGAGTATCTTGGTTCATATAAATATTAAGTTTTCCGCAGACAGGCCCAACGATACAATGCGACAACTCCTTAACAAATTCAAAACAACTGCTCACGCGAAATTGTTAAATAGTCTACGTCTTACAAAACCAACGTTTCTAGTCGACTTTAATTTTAAGAAGTTGAACAGCGTACCTACTTATCTTCTTATTCTAATCCTAAAAGCTTAAGATCTGTATTTACTAAATACAAAAAATAAGGTTATAAAAACTTAGGTTTTCTGAAATAATATTTGTTTCTTTCTCCTAAAAGCTGACAATTTCAAGAATAACTTCGTATTTTTAATCATTCCGTTTTGGAACAGGCTCGCTATTACAATGAGGTTCTGTAAAGACGGCAATATTAATCCTACAGAGAAAGAAAGAAATAAATTTAAAAGATTATTTTCCGCGCAATTGTTTAGAAAATTTAGAATTACATGATCATTAATCAAACCATTTGCTGTCATTAGTTGCTAAAGATCGGATATTTTTGTATAAGCATTTTGCAACTTGAGTAAATAAAGCTTATATATAAATGTTATAATAATAATTGTAATAGATTATAAATGTGAGGGCGTATACATTTCGCAGTCGAAAATAACAATAATACCGTAAATAAATATTAAAAAACATGCGATGTATTAAACTTGTAACAACGCCATCTGTGCAATTACGGCCGAACTTGTACATGGTAGAGTAACGCGTGTCTGCCTAGATAAGAACCATCTGCTCGGAACGTTGCACGCTGACGCCAGCGCCCCACCGATTTGCGGAACGCGGAGTAAACTAAAGTTACGCAAAAGTATTCTCAAACTTTAACTTGGTTTTTCGCTTGAAAACAACTTAACTTACATTGTAGTGAACTTTATGCTCAGCGTACCTGCAAACAAAGAAAGATAAATAATTAAAATATGGTTATACGTTTTTACATTTTATAGTTCACAGTTCCCAGTCGCTTCCGGTTCAACGAGGAAAAATGAATAACATTTTGGCTCGACTAAACGGCAAAAGCTCTGTAGGTAAGTAAATAATTAATATTCTAGTCAACATACGTTCGTCCGGCCGCGTCATCCCTCGTTCCCTATCAAATATTTACTCTCCGCTTTTATTTCAAATGCAACAATGCGTCATAGTTTGGTGCGTATACTGACTGCCTGGTGTCGTAAGCGAATTTGAATGACATGTGAAAGGTCAATGACACATGGTATGTATCTAAACAGTGAGAAAACGCTTACTTCTAATATAATATATGGCGACGAAGGCTTATTAAACAACGTTGGACAGAAAAATAAATGCTTACAAAAAGTACCTAGGTATAAGAGTATTATGTCAATGACTTTAGTTTGATGCTGCACAGTAAAAAACCTATGTAACACCTTTGTGAGGTGTACGAACGTATTTAAAGGAAAATATTAATTAATCATTTCGTTTCTAAGAAAGACGTGTTAGCTGTTGTGTCTATGGTATAAAAAGAATGCGTGCATTGAATTTAAGTTTGCAACTATAAATAACTATGCTGCAAATTATTTAAAAACATATATTTGAAGTTAAACTTTTTAGTCTTTTATTTTTGTTCCATTTTTATTTTCTGTATCTACAACCCTTTCGAAGTAAGATATGATAGTTTCAAGAATACTACTGGTCCCTCAGTGGTTTAAATTCGACCAGCATTTATACAACGTGTAACGGAAACCCCATATCTATCCAAAAGGGCTGAGGATAACATTTGGTATGGAGTCTCTATGCACAATTTCAGCACAAAATAACTGACTCAAAGAATTGATACCAAATTATTGGTTTCATATATTTCTTGAATACCAATCATAACAAACGTGTCATAGCACTACGAGGATCAATAACTTTCCACGTCACTTGCCAATAACACGATAATTCTTTTCGTTCTTCTTAATTAAAAAAAAATTCGGTCTCTGGTATCAGTGTATTGAAATTTGTAATAAGTTCTACACACGTAGACTTAGGATTACAAAACCCTTGCCATATCCTTTGTTATTATCCAAAGAAGCCATGCACTTGTTATGTATATACCCTTTAAATTACACGTTGTATTTCGATGCATTATTATATCAAAATCATCATCGATTCCGGGCATTCGAGTCGGGCAAAAACTGCTATTAAGTTTTCTGCAAGAAATTTGTCAGTAGTAGCCCATATATTTGTCAGTTTTCTGGAAATTTGTCAGTAGTAGCCCATATATTTGTCAGTTTTCTGGAAATTTGTCAGTAGTAGCCCATATATTTGTCAGTTTTCTGGAAATTTGTCAGTAGTAGCCCATATATTTGTCAGTTTTCTGGAAATTTGTCAGTAGAGTTTAGAAGTTGGCGGTGTGTACCATCGATCCTCGGAAAGCAAGTTAAGCTGTTGACCCTGGCTGTCATTAGGACATCTTTGAAAGTCGTTACGGGTAGTCAGAAGCCAGAAAGTATGACACTGGTCTGGCCAAGGGGTAGTGTGTTACCCAGCCAGTCGGTTATGGTCAGATAGGCAGACACTCCATGTAAAACACTAACAGGTACTCAGCTACATCCAGTTAGACTGGAAGCCGACCCAAAGTTAAGAAAAGGCTAAGCAGATGATGATCATATCAAAATATTAGCTTTCTGCATTCGTTTTGTGGACAAAATTTATCTATGTCAAATTTTTACCTCGCGTATTAATATAGACTAGTCTAGCGGTAGAATAGGGTAGTTTCCTAAAATATTTTATTTAGTCCGTCACGTAGTTAAACAAAAAACATTGGACACGTATTTTTTATTTTTTCACGTAATTGATAAATTAAGACGATACAGTGAGTAAAAAAAAAAATAAATGTCCAATATTTTTTGAAAATCTACCTAATGGACTAAATAAAATAAATACTTTGTAACACAGGAAACTACTCTATTTCGACTATTATTTAAATTGGCTCAAATGCATTATAATATAAAAATATTAGCTTTCTGCACTCATTCTCCATACAAACTTTACATGGAAAAAATCCATACTCTGTCAGCGCAATTTTTGTAGAAAGGTGTACAAAGTTTTTGCTTCACGCAGGGATTAATATAAAGTTATCATGCGTTGCAAGTTGCAACTCTTGACTCTTTGTTATTTGTAAGTCCTTTAGACTTTTAGCAAGTGGTTGGGCAGGCAGGTTGTCGCGGGCATGCGGACAGCGAGTAAAGGGCAACTCGCTGTCCGACCATGGACCATGCCCGGGTCGACGGCGCGTTGTGTTCCACGCGCGCCTCAAAGAGCGTCAGCAACATGACGAGGCCCCCCCTGCAGAGGGCCGAAGCCTGCCGGGGTCGTGGGACTTATCTCAATACCGTGACCCCGGTACGTAAAGGGCTATTGAAGGAATACCGTGGATTTTAGTCAGTACAAATCTGATAGTCCCTCCGGCCGTGCCCGGGGTGGGAGGACTCATCTGATGATTTTACCACGGAGAAAAAAAAAGAAAAGTGGTTGGGCAGGATGTATCCAAAACTTGATGGATATCTTCTGTCAAAAATATTATGAAAATATAATATGGTACAGCTGAAGTGATCCCTAATATCCAATAAAGATTAAGATTATGCTGTGTAAGATATTTCACAAAGATGACAATTCTAATTGTAGATACGCAATTAAATAAGGGTTTAAAACACTGACACTTATAAATGATTTCGATGGAACATAATGACCTCTAACATAGCTCTCAGACAGACAGACAGACCTTAAGACTAATACCCATTACAGTACATCAACGGTACATCTGCGTCACCCGCGCAATTTGCACCTAATCGCAAAGAACTACACTTACACATGCATGAACTTAGTATGAATCATATTTTAATAGCTTTGGTGGAGGTTGAGACAATTTTCCTCCCATCATTGTAAATAATTACTTCATTATGAACAAAAAAAATTATGAGTAACATATTTTTCAACCTGTCTAATGATGATACTTTAGTCAGTACAATTGTAAAAATTTGGTACAAGAATGTCTAGCAATAATAAATTCTTTATTATAATGCTTGGTAGGTCAGTTGCCCAGGTAATCAAGATGAGAAAAGTTTCTTACTTCAACAGTCTATGTCGCTTTTTAACTTCGAATTTCAAAAGAGGTTATCAATTCAATTTGTTTTTGTACGTTTGTAACGCGATTTCTCCGACAATTTTGAACCGATTATTACAATAATTAATGACACGTAACGTCTTGTTGTAATGAAAATACGTAATATCACAGTAGGTAAATCAAATAGAAGAGGTGGGTCACAAATCTTAAGGTATCGATATAACTATCAAATCTAGACCAACAAGATTCGCACACATTTGGTGCCAGGAAGATTAAATCCTATAGGAGTACTTTGAACTCAAAACAGTACCTAAGAAACATAGATAGAGCCTTCTATGACACATAGTAAGACCACAAAGCAACTACTTAAGACAGTGGGGCAGGCCTATAAAGTTTTATGGCGAACGGGCATGAATAAGCAAAGGCAAAGACATAACATTACCGTTTGTGGCTTTAGAATAGGCCTCTGTCACTTCCTACAGGTGTCGAAAGCTGTGAATAAGCGCTGTGCAGAACTCATGAAACAAAATAGATGTGTCGGAGAAAACACAGTTCATATTTGCTAACAAATCTTTTTATTTTGTAGTATGTTAGATTTACGCGGCAAAGAGAGTGACATGTATTGCGAAAATATTCGATATAAAAGGGTTAAACATCTGGTAAACGTCATCTTCAAAAAGGTTTACTCTTCAACTAACCATTTTCCGTTGGTTCTTATTAACAGACGTATTCATAAAACAAAGTTAACTTTTAATTTAAATTCTGATTGAAACAAACACTCTTATAGTCGAATGGAATAATAAATAAACGAAGCATGTGGTTGAAAAAGAAATATAATATGAATAGGGCATTAGCTCTGTCACAGGAAGTTCTTTATGACGTAAAAACAGTTTCACAGACACGCCATACTTTTTAATTGTACTTGACGACAGTTGTGGAAGACAGTGAAGAACATTGCTATCTCGTTTTATTATGAGTGGCCTCCTAGTCAGTTTCAACCAGCGAGGATGTTGGATGCATATCCAGACCTATTTCCAGAAGTGGTAATCATCATGCATGTCCTCCACCCTGAGGCGTATTAGGGGTTTGTCTGTTAGACTTTCATAGACTAAAACAACCCCGAGTTCCCTCGTATATTTGCACCAGGGTCTGCGAGAGAACTAAAATACTCTTCAACGCAGCCCCCAAACGGTGCTGCCCTATCTCCACAGGTCCTGTCTAGTCAACTGGACAAAGCAGGGATTGAGGTGTTTGACTCGCCCCGCAAGTCCTCCTGGTGAAAGTAAAAAGCTTCCTTTGTGCCTTTCCAGATCTATATCTGTACCAATTTCAAAATCATCCCATCACTTTGAAAGTCCTTCCATAGGTTGTCTGAAAGACATCGCTTTTAGCGAAAAGACCGCCATTGTAACCATAGAATAAGCAATTATTGTAAAATAGGTGTGTTTAAATTTTGGTGTACCATAAAGTATATTCTATTCTATTGTATCTGTAACCGCTAGTCATTTATAAATTGTTTATTGGTTTTTATACATGTATTTTTATCGCAAGCGCACATGAGCAAGCATGAGGTCTCGGGATCTAATATAAGAAATTTCTCAGTAATAGCCATTGCTGTATTAAAAGGAGGAAGATACGGTACTAGACACAGCGTTTGGTCCTACTAAACTAAGTGATTGCCCGTAGTTGGCGCTCAGTCGCTCACGGAACGTTGTTGATCTCACAGGTCAAGAAATTCTCGTCTCTTCGTGTTTTCAAGGATTTTTTTGGAATAAATACGTATCAAAATGACTTCTTATGTAGCTAAACAGTGTTTTAATTACACCAGGAAGAAAAATAAGAGACATAGGTCATGGGATGACTTACTACTTACTTACCTAACACATGCAATCTCATTTCATTCATAATCGCAAATATTCGGCAGCTGAGGCGATTTTGCTCGCACTACAGCGCCGTCTCCTATCTCTGTCCTTGTCTATCGGTAACTGTAGGTTTGGGACTAGGGCATGCATTCCGGAATTCCGGAATTTCGTAATTCCGGAATTCCGTAACAATTTTTCTGGTATTTCAATTCCGGAATTGAGAGGAGTAATATCGGAATTCCGATATTCATAAATTTTTGATATTTTGATTATTATTTTTTCTGAACGCAACCAAACTAGTCTGTGGAACTTTCCACAAGCCGCTATCTCCAACCTCCGACTAGTAAATAGTTATCTGTGGCGTTATAGCACTAGTGCAGTAACGTAAAGTAAAAAGCACGCGTTTCTAATACACTGCATTATGGACCTAATAGCGGTTCATAAAGAGCCACTTTTTTATAGTTGATAGGCTTTCGTTTGTTAATGTTAAGCGATGATATGGTCGAAGATGAAGCACGCTTGCCTAGAAGTAACCTATTCACTCTTGACTTAAAGACTCCCAGGTTGTAACTATCAGGAAACACAGACTCCAGCAGGGAATTCCACTCCTTAGCCGTATGCACAATGAAAGTATTCCCAAAACGTTTCTTGCGTATGGGTAGAATGTCCACCATGTAACGATGGTGCATCGCCGTTTGTCTTGTAGTCTGATGATGGAACGGGCTTGGTGGAATAAGACTGTGCAATTTACGAGCAAATGTGTTGAAAAAACATTATTATATTAAATTGATTGTTCTTTCAAAGAAACTTACATTTTATTACTTGACACTGTTGAAAGTACAAAACAATAAGAATAGATATTTCGATATTATTAATAAGTATCGGTGTCGCACCTCTAGAGCAGAAGCGAGCAATGTCAAGAAATCCGTGCCAGCTGCGCCACTGTCATCATAGAATGACAAAAAATTACGTCATGACGGACAATAGTGCTGTGATGGTATTGACTTGGTTTTATCGATTGTTGATTCTATTTATGGATTTAAATAGTAATAAAATCCGTAAATGTGACACAGATTATTACATTTATGTCATAAAGTAGGACAAAGCGGGTTGAAATAAAACTCAACACAAGGATGGTATGGCTTTCGATAGGGTGTGGCACGATAGCCTTATTGCTAAACTTTCTTCTTTCGGTATACCCACTGAACTTTGCGTTTGGATAGACTTCCTGAGAGATCGGTCTATTCGAGTGGTTATTGATGGTTGCTCGTCTGGCCAATTGGCTATTAATGCCGGGGTCCCTCAGGGGTCAGTTCTCTCAGCAACTTTATTCTTGCTGATATTAACGATCTGCTAATGCCCGGTACCTTTGGGTATGCAGACGACAGCACTGTTGCTGAGAGATATATATCTAGCGCGCGTGCTAGTGGGTCACAAGTCCAGTCTCTCCGAGAGGCAATGGTAGGGCGCTTGAACTTGACTTTGAAGGCTGTCTCTGAGTGGTGCGACGCCAACTTGGTCAAGTTTAATGCTGCTAAAACCTAGGCATGTCTTTTCTCCGTAAAAAGGAGCCAATTTCAACCGGCTCCTTCTTTCCGTGGTGTAACCGTGCCGATAACTGATCGCATCGAGTTTCTTGGGGTTACATTGACATCCACCCTTAATTTTGGTCCGTTTATCGAGGCTAAGGCTCAATTGGCTGCCAAAAAGTTGGGAATCCTAGCAAAGGTGAGACGGTACTTCACACCGGAACAGCTGCTCAACCTCTATCAAGCGCAAGTTCGGTCGTGTATGGAGTACTGCTCTCATCTCTGGGACGGATCTGCCAAATACCAGCTTGATACACTTGAGTCTATAGAGAAACGGGCCAAAAGGCTCATCGGCAACGAGAAACTGGTCGAAACAAGACTCCAGAGCCTAGAACATCGGCGACGTGTTGCAAGCCTGTCAGTCTTCTATCGGTTACATTTCGGGGAGTGTGCGATGGAATTGCACAGTCTTATTCCACCAAGCCCGTTCCATCATCGGACTACAAGACAAACGGCGATACGGCGATGCGCCATCGTTACATGGTGGACATCCCATCCGTACGCACGAAACGTTTTGGGAATACTTTCATTGTGCGTACGGCTAAGGAGTGGAATTCCCTGCCGGAGTCTGTGTTTCCTGATAGTTATAACCTGGGAGTCTTTAAGTCAATAGTGAATAGGTTACTTCTAGGCAATCGTGCTTCATCTTCGACCACATCATCGTTTAACATCAGGTGAGGTTATGGTCAAACGCAAGCCTATCAAATATAATTTAAAAAAAATCTTTATTCAAATTCAAGCCAGCAAAATCAAGCCTATGTTAAAAAAATATTGTCAGTTTTCCATGAGCTTTATCGATATAATTTCGACCTCACTACTATTTTGTAGGTTTAAAAGATGAATTCGAAGCTTGGCGCTGAGGGCACGCTTTTGCTTTTTTGACGTGGTGGTCAAAAGGTTAAAAGACTGATATAATTACAAATCTTGTTTGATTTGAAACAAACTTTAAAAGTTTCCAGAATTCCGGAACTGGTTCCGGAATTCCGGAATCAGATTTCCAGTATTGGAACTCAGTTCCGGAATTGAGAACCTTACGATATTGCATGCCCTATTTGGGACTGATGATGAAACTGGACACAGATGTGTAAGTTTCCGTGCATGAATTCGTACGCCAAGCCCAGGTTTACTGATTGCGATGTTAGCGCGTAACATATCTTCCTCCTTTTAATACATCAATGGTTTCATTCATAATCGCAAATATTCGGCAGCTGAGGCGATTTCGCTCGCACTACAGCGCCGTCTCCTATCTCTGTCCTTGTCTATCGGTAACTGTAGGTTTGGGACTGATGATGAAACTGGACACAGACGTGTAAGTTTCCGTGCATGTATTCGTACGCCAAGCCCAGGTTTACTGATTGCAATGTTAGCGCGTAACATATCTTCCTCCTTTTAATACATCAATGGTTTCATTCATAATCGCAAATATTCGGCAGCTGAGGCGATTTCGCTCGCACTACAGCGCCGTCTCCTATCTCTGTCCTTGTCTATCGGTAACTGTAGGTTTGGGACTTCCTCCTTTTACTATATCAATGGTAATAGCCCGGAGTTTTGCAGTTGGCGGTGTGAGGCGTCACACCCCGCCTGTGCCTCGGAAAGCACGTTAAGCCATTGATTCCAGCTGACATTTGGACAACTTTGACAGTCGTTACGGGTAGTCAGAAGCCAGAAAATCTAACACTGGTCTAACTGGTCAAGGGGTATCTTGTTACCCAACAACTGAGTTCTGGAGGTCTTTTAGACAGTCGCTCCATATAATAACTAATACTACATATTTGGGAAAAGGCTGAACAGATGACGCAGATGAAGATGACTTAATTTTTTTTTTCTTCTTTATGTTTAACTAGCTTGTGCCAGCGGCTTCGCCCGCGTGGGAAGTTTTTCCCGTGTAAATCCCGATCCCGTGGGAATTTTGCAAAATCCAAACAAACATCTACCTGCATGCCAAATTTCAGCCCGATCCGTCCAGTGGTTTGGGCTGTGCGTTGATAGATCACTGTCAGTCAGTCAGTCACCTTTATGTTATATATATTTAGATGTACCTGTGATGCAACAGAACTCTTAATAAATAAACAAAACATCTCAGCATGTCATATCTACAAACGTTTCCTTACTGTATTCATATATTAAGGTTTAACAGTAAATTCTCTGCACTCGTACGCATCTGTACGTAGTGAGAACAATTTGCACTGAATGCATCGTCTTTTATCGACAGCGGAATTACAATGCAGACTGGAGCGAATGTAAATCAAGCAGCTTTAAGACTTTAGTGTTCAAGCTCTCTCAATACTGAGTCTGACGCGTTTTGGCACATAAATGTTTATTGGGACAAGACGTTTTATTTACCTCTGCAGCATTTTATAGATGTTTCACAGCTAAAAGTAGTGAACATTTGGAATCGCAGTACACCTACTCTTTCCTTGTATCAGAATTAAAAGAAAGTTCAGCGTCATTTTTAGTAGTCAAATATTTGTCAAATAAAATACCCAGTCATCTTCCATTAAGTATTTATGAAGTATGCTAGCAACAAGACCTGCATAGGCTGCATTATTCTTAGCCTAACACCACAAACTGTTAAATATTCACAACGGTACACATCATTGCTGGCCAAACGTATACTAAACATTTTAGAGGGAATGCATTCGTCTTTTATCGCCAGCCATTACGATGCAGACTGCACACGAGCAAATATCCATTCGCCAACTAATAAGCATTGACTTAAACCGCACTGACTTGGAATGCGTCAATGAAGACTCAAGAGCTTTGAGTCTCGACCAGACGGGGCTAGACGCAAATATGCAGTTCAACTGTTCAAGTGCCTGTAAATCACAACGGTACACTGACGTCACACATGCACGCATCCGTACCTATTGTAAACAGTTTGCAGCTCATGCATTGGTCGTTTACCGCCGGCACCATGCCTCGTTCATACGGACATCTTGACTTGAACGAGAATCGAATATAAAATTGATATTATTAGGAGTGTTGTGAATATTAAGTGAGTGGGTATTCTAATGTCGTGATTCCTGTAGGTGTGAAGGCGGGATTGTTGGGAAGGATGGGAATAATAATGAGTTATGGAAAGTTGGCGATTAAGTGTGAATTCATTATATTCGTTGATGTTAGGTGTGGTCTTCTGACTGGTTCATCAAATCACCATTGCTTGATAGTGGCTTCGAATAGAAAAATAAATGTGTGTCTATTATATACATAGTTTAGGCCTTTCGTATCTCCATGTTACAACATGGGGATACGTGGTAGGGTTGCCTTTACAAAGGGCGCATTTAGTCGTGCGTTTGTTAATGAGCTCATTAGTAACTGTACACCTATTATCTTCACACAAAGCGGACCTCCATTCTCAGGCGAGTAATTTCCTGGTTTTACACAAATCTAAATTTTTTACTAAAAGGAATAAAGGTCAATATGTCTCGACTGTAAAATATTATGTCCCTAATATTGGAGTTTCTCTTATTTTTCTCTTAAAAGTTATTCAATTATTCTCGCCTAGTAACGGCTTTTTAGGGTTCCGTAGCCGAATGACAAAAAACGGAACCCTTATAGTTTTGTCATGTCTGTCTGTCTGTCCGTCCGTCCTTCCGTATGTCACAGCCATTTTATTCCGAAACTATTAGGACTATACATGTGAAACTTGATAGGTAGATGTATTCTGTGAACCAGAAAGTGGTTCACAGAATACATCTACCTGATTTTAAGAAATAATTAAGAAAAATATTTAAAATAAAGAATATCTCCCCATACATGGAACTAAAACTGAAAATATTTATTTTCATGAAACCTATGCGTGTGTGGTATCTATAGACAGGTATTTAAAAATGACATTGAGGTTTCTAAAACCACTTTTTCATAAAGTTAATCGTTTAAAAGATATATGCTTCCATAGTGGCAAACCCCCCCCCCCCCCCCTCTCTAACTTCTATAAGAATGGAGTGAAAAATCTAAAAAAATATAAGTTTGTAGATCTTAATTTCAACAAAAATTGGTTTGAACGAGATCGGGTCAGCAGTTTTTGAGATACAGCATATTTTCTAAAACCGCAACTATAACTTTTTAATTCATACAAACACTATGAAAAACAAAGTTATTTGGCGTAGTTGTAAAAATGTAAATAAGCTAGTTTTCAGAAATATGTAAGGTAATTTTTTTTGTCAAATAAATATACATATTATATTATTATAGTTACTACGGAACCCTTCCTGGGCGAGTCTGACTCGCACTTGGCCAATATTTAACTTACCGTTACCAAACTTATTACCTACTCCATTCAATAGAGGCATTCTATAAGATCTGTATCAACACTACTAAAGACACTAATAAGAAAAAGATGCTTTGTTATTTTATAGCCCCATAAATAGTACGTGTAACATGTGTTTTAAATAATAACTGATGACTATCAGGCGAATCGGATACATAACCGGGAATAATCTTAGTATTACTTTACGGTAATCCAAACATTTATAACAAGGAGGTAACACGTTTGTTTGTTTATCAATAGTATATTATCTCTGCAACATTTTCTCCCTCTGTATCAAATCCATCCAAATGTTGTCTGTAAAAGATCACTTTTACCGATAAGACTGCCCATTGTAACATCTTTTGTAGTTCTTTAAGTCCTTGTTTAATTCTGTTATGGTGTACAATAAAGAGTATATCTATCTATCTATCTGTCTGAATTTCGAAAATAAGAAATAGTCAGTCGATACTTTTTGTCCCACAAAACTGTCTGTTCCTGTATGACAATCCACATGCGACAATCCTAATTCCTATTTATACTTCTTACTAATATTATAAATGTGAAAGTTTAACAACAGGAGTAACAAACATACATACATGATGTTTGTTACTCTTTCACGCAAAAACTACTGAACGGATCTCTATTATTCCCGATGTCCACCACTTGTCTGGCCACCACTGGGGGACAGCGAGACAACTTTAAAACATTATTCTCGTTGTCCACCACTGGGGGACAGCGTCACATCTTTATAAATTATGACTCTGTACAGCTTTTAAAGGTACCAATGATGAATCTCACACATTACATTTTTGGCTTCTTCAATACAAAACATTACAATTCGGTTGCAGTTATATGAATAGTCTGCTAAAAGAAAGTCCTTATAATCTTTTGGAACATGGAATTTTTCCACATTTTTGCATTTAAGAGCGCGTATAAAGCAAAATTACCAATTTTCTATGTGATTTTACATGAAAAATTCCAGACCAAATCTTAAAATAAAAATATATGAATAACTACATCATATTTTCAAGGGCTCTCTCTGATCAAAAACATAAAATAATAACATTTCCTTGGTAGAAAAAAATCACGAAATAACCTCTAATTCTCATGTTTTTCCGTTTTGTACTCGATATGGTAATGCCTATTGCGACAAAAATTTGATAAATAATTATATTTAAACAAGAGTAAAGGCTTTGCTTAGGCATTTTATGTAATTCCTTTTAGTTTTGGATTTATTACGATAAAACACTTTTGGCGCATACTACGTTTTTATTCCGCGCAAGAAGTCATCTTCCGTCGCTCGTTGCGGGAGCTTCAAGCATATTTCTATTTCACACATCAGTCGCTACCGCTCTGTTGAGACGAGAGGACTACGCTCAAGTGTTTTAGCTGCGCCGAGTTATAATCATTTCAATCGTAATTGTTGTTGTTGTTCGAACTAAATAGTGAAATGGGAAACAAAAAAAAAACATTGAAAAGAGAACTAAAAAATTTACAAATTGACAAGATGGCTAATTGTCGAAGGTAAGTTTGTGAGTTACTTGTTTGTTATATACTGAAAAAATAAAAATACATTTTATACTTTCGAGAAAGTTTATGCGGGTGATTTTAGATTTTATTTTGAGAGACACAAGATCTAAATTCGTTTACCTACGCACTTTCGTGGGCCGAGTAGGTAACTAGACATAATAATATGTAGGGACATTTCACACACGGCTATCTGACCCCAAACTAGGAAGACCCTGTACTATGGGTGTCAGACAGCTGATATACATAGACAAATATATTTTTAAATACATACATATATATAGATAAACAACACCCAGACACGACGATATCAAAAATTCGTGGTAGGTACTTTATTAGATTATTAGGATAATAGGTAATAAATTACATTCATAATAGGTAGCTATTTACTTTTGCTATTTTGTTATGTTATTCTTCACGATACAATTTTATGATCATTTTCCCATAATGTAGGTAGTTATGAGATCTTCTAAAACACGGATGGACAACAATAATGATCTTGCGAGTATCCTATATAAAAAAAAAATATCTACCTATACCACTTCTTATTTAATATTTCTATGGTCACTCGTAGTCGTAGGTAACGCGGGCAGAATAGTATATGCAAAATAAACACAAGCTTTTAGTTGGTATCCGTGTTTGTTCGATGAAATATATTTATATCGATTACGAACCTATTTAAGTATGCCCATTAGGTATTTAAACCCTATTTTTGTAGATCAATTTATTGTGGACGTGATTGTATAACAAGGAATTTGTTTTGAAATAATATTTTATTTTCAGAATGTGGCCACCTCGCTCGCCAGATTTAAACCCATTGGACTTTTTTACTGGGGCTGTTTAAAGGAGGTAGTTTATAAAGAAGAAATCACTTCAGTTGAACAGCTGCGACAACGCATACGTTCGGCTGCTGACGAAATATCGTCGGCAGGATTTGCGCGCCGATTGAGACGGTCCTTCATAAGAAGGTGTAGAGCGTGTATAGCAGCTGAAGGAGCCCACTTCGAACATCTTGTATATTTTCTTTTTCAATAAATTTGTTTAATTACTAATGTCTTTTATGGTGTCAACAAACCCATAGTGATCAAATTTTAAGGAAATTCTCATTCTCTTTGAGTCTAAAATTAGTAACAGCAGTGTTAAAGTAATTTAATTTTGAAATCAAATTTGTATAAAAATTCTCCTTTAAGATTCGAACAGCAATAACTTTGTACTTTATCAAGATACTGGTTATTATTATACCATTTTAGAATTTGCATTAAATAGGCAATTATCTGTACTTATAATAAATCTGTAGAGAGGTCAATTCTGTACATGAAATATATTTACAAAATAACTATCAGAGGGTGATTAGGGATCGATACTGATGCCAAAAATGCAATCAGTAAAATTTTTGTCTGTCTGTCTGTCTGTCTGTCTGTATAACCGTTATAGAAACAAAAACTACTCGACGGATTTTAACGAAACTTGGTACAAATATTTTTCATACTCCTGAGCTGGTTATAGTATACTTTTCATCACGCTACAATCAATAGGAGCAGAGCAGTGAAGGGAAATGTTGGGAAAACGGGAGAAGTTACTCCATTTTTAAGCTTCCGTCGCGTGTGCAACCTTAATGGTTAAAGCTACACAGAAATCATTTATGACGGAAATGTTCTCGATAAAATTATATAAAAAATATCCCACGACAACATATATCTATCTTTTATGGTTGACTCACAATAACACGTGTAACTCCCGATAGCTTAGCAGTTCGAAGCTTTCTGATTATTATTCTGCTCCGAAATTTAAAACCACCACAACTTTGCAATGGAACTCGGCTAAAAGTAACCCAGTTGCAACAAAATATAATCGAGGCTCAAATTTTAACAGGTTGCGGTGCAGGAGAAACCGTCTTTATTCCCAGAATTCCCATAATACCAAATAATTTTCCATTCTAATATAAAAGAACGCGATTCCCAGTATCGGTGTGTTATGCAATGACAATTAATAAGACTCAAGGGCAGACTTTTCGTGTTGCTGGAGTAGATCTCGGTGTCAGTTGTTTCTCGCATGGTCAGTTGTACGTCGCGCTTTCCCGGGTTAGCAGTTCTAGAAATCTTTATGTTCACGTGCCGGCCGGGTCAACTTTCAACATAGTTTACCCGGAAGCTTTGCGCTGAAATATTGTCGTTCTATAGGTACTTAAGCCTCATGTGAACGTGATCTAAACAATATTACCAATACATTAACTTAATAACACACAAGGAGTTACACGCTGACGGAGTCGCGGGCACAGCTATTAACAATAATATTGTGCGGTTCGGTATTGCGATATTTTTCAGTATTATAGCTATTATAACAGTATTATTTTACTATTTTAACAGTATTATAGATTGACATATTATATTTCCCTACTAAATTACGAAAGTTAATCTGTGTGTTACATCTAAATCACTGAACCGTGAGGAAGGACATAGGCTACTTTTTTTTTACGAAAAACGACGGAAACGTGGACGAAGTCGCGGGCAACAGCTATCTATGCTAATATATAAGGCTGAAGAGTTTGTTTGAACGCGATAATCTAAGGAACTACCGGTTCGAATTGAAAAAAATATCTTTAATTAAATAGTCAATTTATAGAGAAAGGCTATAGGCTATATATATCATTACGTTAAGGCCAATAGGAGCGGAGCACCAATGAAGAATGCTTCAAAATCGGGCTTAAATTTAACGTTAGCCCAAAGTAACTATTCCACGCGGACGAAGTCGCGGGCAAAAGTTAGTCTAAAATAATGAGCCACCGCAGTGTAGTACATTTTTTTTCGATATAGTCTGGCGGGAATAATTCCGAATCATTGCCGTCGTATACTTCGGAAGTATTCCGAAATATTCCGAAACTTTGGGAATATTTCAACTGCCAAAAGAAACCAGGAAAATCGACCTTTGAAGTCGGTTAATATACCAAAACCTGCTCCTACCTAAGTATAACAAATACTTTTCTAAAA
This sequence comes from Tholera decimalis, assembly GCA_943138885.2. Taxonomy (NCBI): domain Eukaryota; kingdom Metazoa; phylum Arthropoda; class Insecta; order Lepidoptera; family Noctuidae; genus Tholera; species Tholera decimalis. Next base: position 17,726,864 of record OW964552.2, on the reverse strand, counting down.
ACCGCATCAAAACGTGTTTGCTTGCAAGGTTTGCCTTTAGTTGTTTTTATTGGCTGGGCTTTTATACGCGTTAAGTAGGTAGGTAATGATTAATACCTACCTATGCGACTCACGAATACTCGCGATGCGTACAGAGCTACATACAAACTAACCAAAAACATAGGTAGCCCTTTTTCAAAAAACAAATAAAATATGCTAGGCCTGGTTTTTTATTCAACTACTGACATTTATAAAAATAGCATTCAATTTCGAAATAAGTAGAGTACCTACCTAGAAACAAAAGAATAAAAATCCTGTTAATCGCAGGCTAACATATCTACTTATAAAAATATCAACATATACTTAATCAATCCCATTTATAATAAAACTAGTACTCACGCGGGGCTTCGCTCCCGTGGATTCTATCACGGCAAAAACATAACTCTCCTTTTTTGCAGTCGCGTAAAAAGTAGCCTATAACCTTCCTCAAGCTTCAAGCTATTTCCATACCAAATTTCATCCAAATCCACCCAGTACTTTCGAAGATTAGCGCGTTCAAGCAAACAAACAAACAAACTTTTCCGCTTTATAATATTAGTATAGATAAACATTTATATTTTACTCTTGTATCGTACGTAGCCTCGCACTGAACAATAATTAACCCACCCACCACACAACAAACAAACACGTTAATTTCGATTGAATTATTCGGGCGAAATATTCGGAAACATTCGATTGCGGGGTACGAATCTTTCTCGCGGGGGGAAAACTTCTCTGGGGAGCATCTCCCCTCTTACCGCACCCCGCACCGCCATCGCAGCGCGGCGGCAGCGGCCGGCGCACAGAGGGCTTTATTTAAATTCATTTTGAATAATTCTGATTTAAAGAAACTTTCCCAGAAGTATTCCGGAATTATTCCGAATTTTTCAGAAGTTTTGCAACTATAGATACAGGGGCCCAAAATTGCGTAATTCCGTAGAAAAAAATGTTAAAATTTAAGAATAATAATTTTTTTCAATATTGATTTAGAATGTAATAAAAAATCTTGATACTGATCTGATAATACAAATATTCAGGACTGATATAAAAAAAAACAAAATGAAAAAAATATCAACAATTTTAGAAATGGTACCTAATTTTGAAAGAGTAAGTACGATTTTTATTTAAAATATTAAAAATATCAATAATTTGGTCATCCATGGGCATATGACGATATAAGTTTATCATTATTTACGCCACACCAAAATCACGCGCCAAAATAATATTATATTATACATAATATAACATTACCTTTTGGTATTGATTTTATATTGATTCGTGTTCAGTATCAGTGGTATAGTCACCTCCTACTAACTTACTATTTACGTATTATTCGCGTACACATAATAACATTTCGTAATATTGTATAACGCAGTCATACTTTGAATACAGTTGTTTCATCTGAATATTATACGTATACTTACTACAGAAGATACGCGTCGAGCGAGCGCGTAGGTACACGCGCGATCGTATTCGATGTGAGGAGCGGATAGGAGAGTGGGGGTGAATTCTAAAATTTTGCTGGCTTTAGGCGCGCTCTTAAGTCTTTTCGTTCCAGCGATTGTATTTCTATGTCTGTATAAACTTCTTGATGCTTGATGTTTTGTATCAAACTCGGTATGACTTTGAATTGACTCACCATAGGTGAGTGGCGGCCACCAGTGGTGGCGAATGGAAATAATTTACAAAGTTGTGACGCTGTCACCCAGTGGTGGACAACAAGAATAGTGTTTTAAAGTTGTCTCGCTGTCCCCCAGTGGTGGCCAGACAAGTTGTGGACATCGGGAATAATCGAACGGATCTGAATGAAATTTGGTTAGCACCGTTTTCCCGGAATTCCCACGGGATCGGTATTTACGCGGGAAAACCCTCCCACTCGAACGAAGTCGCGGGCACTAGCTAGTATATTATAAATCCGAAAGTATGATTGTATGTTTGTTCTTCTTTCATGTCAAAACGGAGCAACGAAATACTGTGATTTTTGCTGTGGAGATGAGAGAGAAAAGAGCTCGCTGAAAAAAATTATTTTCGCGACAGTGAAGCCACACGCATATAACCATAGTAAGTTTCAAAAGGTTAGAATCATAATGAATGCTTAATTCCTTTGTTAAATGATCAAATTATATTTATTAAACCACTATAATTGTTTGTCGTAGACAACGTAATGCACATCACATGTCGAAACCATTAGCGCGTCTGTAGCTCTGTCTGAATAGGTCTTTAGACGGGACTACTGTTGTCCAAGATGTAAAACCTACTGGAAAAGGCCGGTAAGTACACTAAAATAATTGAGGGAAAAAGAATAATTATGCTTTTTACCCGACTACGGCAAAACCAAAGGAGGGTTATGATTTTGACAGGCTATGTATGTATGTATGTATGTATATATGTGTGTATGTTCATCTGTTCCCTCATAGCTCAAAAGCTACTTATCGGAACTCGACAAATGAGGTATCGTTAGAACCGTCTTGACCGTCCGCTGAACATAGGCTACGTGACGTGTCACAAAACCCAATGTGGCGCCCTCTAGCGCACAAAAAGTGTAGTGTTAAAAAATAAAAATAAGATAAACACATCGTGTTTGATATCATTTGAAAGGGCGTCACATGCACATTTCCAAAACATTGCTTAAATTTAAAGTGGCGCCCTCTAGTGGACAAAAAATCATGTGTAAAAAAATAAAAATAAGATAGATACACTGTGTTTGGTATCATTTGAAAGGGCTTCACTTGTACTTATCAAAAATATTGCTTAAATTTAACGTGGCGCCCTCTAGCGGTCAAAAAGTCACGTGTGAAAATAAAAGTAAGATAGATACACCGTGTTTGGTATCATTTGAAAGGGCTTCACTTAAACTTATAAAAAATAAAGTAAATAGTATAGAAGCACAGTGATTTAACACCAAAATAGTTTAAATAATAAAAAGTAAAAAACTAAAACCCGACCCGACAGCGTCGATTTTTTTTGTCGTATCGGGTTTTAGTTTTTTTAGGAAGATAGATAGATATACTCATATTGTACACCATAACAGAATTAAATAAGGAATAATCCATCGTTATGCTTTTATATACTCAAATAAAAAACATTATCCAGGAGGTTTATTTTTATCCATTAGGTGGTATGTTTGAACGTTGCGGGAATGTTCTAACGCTGCCAGCGATAGCCATACCGTGGCCCCAGAACATAAGGGCAGCTGAAGGAATAGGGTGGATTCTTAGTCAGTAGAAGTCTGACACTCCCATCCGCCCCACCCAAAACGAGAGGAGTCATTAGATGAGTTTTCCATCGGAAAAAGGGTGTTTTTAATGTCTATTTTTGACACGCTGTACAGGCGAAAAAAAAATATGACTGCTTGTAGAATGACTTGGTTCTTTGTGGGTGGATTGATATTTTGTCTTCATTTAAAAATGTTTTTAGTGGCTTTAGGTGTTGGGTGATATCTACAAGCCGCAGTGTCAAAAAAGTAACATGATAAGCACTCAAACTGACAAAAATAAATTAATACAATAAGTGATAATATTTTCTAGCGTCTTCCCAGCAACGAATACAAGCCTGATAGCTTACAGCTGCTTGCAAGAGTTTAGACTAATGGACAAGTGTTATTTTTAATTTACAACCAAAATAATGTAGGTGTTGCGATAATAATCGGTTGAGGCCCTGGTATGTATATTTTTAATATTATATGAAATAAAAACATAACTCCTCTGTATTTACCAGACTAATATTTCATTAGGTACGAAAAGAATTCAGTATTTAATAATACACGGGCTTATTTTCAAATGGCCTTATTATTATCTCTGTCTAGCTGTAAGTTTTCCAAACATAATAAAATAAAACAAAATAGTTTCAGTACGTTGTAACATGTTATATCTTTTCAGGAAAATGTATTAGACTACAAGTTATCACACGTTTTATCTGTTATTCTTAATTTTTTTGGATACACGTGTTATCGGAATAATGAATATAACACCACTGACAAAAATTTTTTTTTTCTTTCTCACTCGCCTCAGCATTACTATACGAAAAACCACAAAGAGTACAGGTCAAACCAAGTAACTCAGAAGCCGTTTCCATAAAATGTAGTTCTGTGTTGCTACCCAGCCTGCGGCATTGGACGTCAAGCGTCATACACAAATGGGGACATTATAATAGGACGATACGCGATTTAAGAGCTCAAGGTCCCTCACAATTGTGCCATTCTCAACGCTCAACATCTTGAATAGCTACCATAGATGAAAGACTAGTGTTTTTAACTTTAAATGAGCTGAATAGGCGATAGATACACCGGGTGTTAGGCGTGTTTATTAAATTCACATGTATACATGAGTTGAAGAACACGAAACGAGGAATAAAGTCAGCGTCGGATCTGTTCATGCATAGAAACTTACCCTAGTCAAATTTTGACACAAAAATCTGGTTGCTTGAACAACTAAAATAAAAATGTCTGACGGAACAAAGTCGCCACTCACAATATCCTTTACATCCCATATGAATTATTCAAGTAAAATATAATCTCAATTCACGAGTCCCGGTCTCAGTCCCTACTCTGACAACACAAAACGGGCACATAAATAATGCAACTAGCGAGTGACGTCATACGCAGCGCCGCCGTTTGTAAACTAGATCGCATTTGAATTGTTATGGTATGCTCAGTTTAGTTTGGCTATTACGAGTGCGGCGCGGATCGCGGAATCAAAAGCTGCGTAGATACGTCATCGACCTACATTAGCACTTCCAGACGCAACAAGCTTCAAAGGGTTATTCGAAATTCAAATTTGTAATTTGAACGTCAAAGATGATAGTTGACCCAATGAAAAGCACTCTATAATGGAGGTAATTTGTGTTCGAAGTACGTTTTCATCACCCTGATGAGAAAACCATTTCTGAACTGAAACAATGTTTGTTTGTTATATGAACGGAAATAATCTATTCTCACCGCAGCGATCGACATAAGTGCAAATATTTCTCGTTTCTGATTTCAATTCAGCGAAATGTGCACTTTATTTAACTCGTTCATTCTCATTGTGAAACGTTCCCTTTTTTTTCATTATTGGTATATTTCTATTTCTATTTCTATTAGTGTCCGCATTACTAAAAGACTGATTGGTAGAAAGCATTAAGCCTCCTTTAGGCTTAATGCCTCAGGCATTTTCTACATATGGCTGCGTAAAGTATTTAATAAATAAGTCTATAATAATAAAATCCAGCCTATAATTTGTAAAATTTCTCCACTGCTGGGACACAGATCTCTCTTTGAGAGGACATACTCAGTGCAGATATCACAAATGCATACAAATTAATTCAGATCTGTTGATGATATTTGGCACACAGATATATTATAGGTACTCTAGAATAGCACAAAGGCTACTTTCTATTCCGGGAAAATATAATTATTTTCACATAAACGAAGTTGGGGGCAACGGATAACACACATACTATTATGTCCTTTATCAAAACATTTTCATGAAAACGGGGCTTTAGGAAATGTTGTTAGACAATTATAGATTAAGTTAGAACAACAATACATTAATAATTCTATCAAACGCTAGTGATTGAGTGTCGTGCCTAGAGTATAGTTATGCTTTTGACGATATCCTCTCCCAAATTCTCTCATATATTTTCAAGTGCTTAAATTGTGACCATTGAAGCGAAATCATCAAAGCACCAATACTTCAGAACTTTGACGTTCTAGCACGAATATGTCTCGCTAAGTTGGATAGTAGGAAGAAACAAAATAAATTAAAATAAGCTTTTCTTTATAGTTTATATTTACTTACTAGCTTTTGCCCGCGACTTCGTCCGCGTGGAATAGTTACTTTGGGCTAACGTTAAATTTAACCCCGATTTTGAAGCATTCTTCATTGGCGCTCCGCTCCTATTGGCCTTAGCGTAATGATACAATATAGCTGTGCCCGCGACTCCGTCAGCGTAAGTTAATGTATTGGTAATATTGTTTAGATCACGTTCACATGAGGCTTAAGTACCTAGAGAACGCTTCGACAGCGAGACGCGTCGAGCGCGGCGACCGATTCTCAAAAATAATTCTTATAGCATGATTCAGTATTCACGCGCGATGGCTTATTATTTTAAGAGTATTTCATGTATAACTTTGGTGTTTCTATACCGATTTATATGATTCTTTTTACGGTTTCGTAGCCGAATGGCAAAAAACGGAATCTTTATAGTTTCGACATGTCTGTCCGTCTGTCTGTCTGTCTGTCTGCCCGTCCGTCCGTGTGTCACAGCAATTTTATTCCGAAACTATTAGGACTATACATGTGAAACTTGATAGGTAGATGTATTCTGTGAACCGCTTTCCGATTTTGTGAAAAAAATTAAAAAATATTTAAAATAAAGGGCGGCTCCCCATACATGGAACTAAACCTGAAAATATTTCTTTTTCATGAAATCGATGCATGTGTGGTATCTATAGACAGTTCTTTAAAAACGACATCGGGGTTTCTAAAACCACTTTTCCATAAAGTCAATCGTTTAAAAGATATAAGCTTGCAAAGTGGTAAAATGTGTGTGTGGCGGACACAACCTCTAACTTCTATAATAATGGAGTGAAAAATCAAAAAAAATATGTGTCTGTAGATCTTAATATAAACTTTCAACCAAAATTAGTTTGAACGAAATCAGTTCAGCAGTTTTTGAGATACAGCATATTTTATAAAACCGCAAATATAACTTTGTAATTCATACAAACACTATGAAAAACAAATTTATTCGGCGCAGTTGTAAAAAATGTAAAAAAGCCAGTTTTAAGAAATTTGTAAGGTTCTTTTTTCAAAACAAATTTATTTGGCGCAGTTGTAAAAAATGTAAATAAGCTAGTTTTAAGAAATTTGTAAGGTTTTTTTTTCGTCAAATAAATTTGCATATTATATTATAGTTACTACGGAACCCTTCATGGGCGAGTCTGACTCGCACTTGGCCAATTTTTTTATGGAATAGTTAATAATGTTTACTTTTTCAATTAGGGGTGACTGAGAGTGTTATAAACGTAAGAGTAGACAAATATTATAATCAGAAAGCTTCGAACTGCTAAGCTATCGGGAGTTACACGTGTTATTGTGAGTCAACCATAAAAGTTAGACATATGCTGTCGTGGGATATTTTTTATATAATTTTAAGGAGAACATTTCCGTCATGAAATGATTTGTGTAGCTTTAACCATTAAGGTTGCACACGCGACGGAAGCTTAAAAAATGGAGTAACTTCTCCCGTTTTCCCAACATTTCCCTTCACTGCTCTGCTCCTATTGATTGTAGCGTGATGAAAAGTATACTATAACCCGCTCAGGAGTATGAAAAATAATTGTACCAAGTTTCGTTAAAATCCGTCGAGTAGTTTTTGTTTCTATAACGGTTATACAGACAGACAGACAGACAGACAGACAGACAGACAGACAGACAGACAGACAAAAATTTAACTGATTGCATTTTTGGCATGAGTATCGATCCTTAATCACCCCCTGATAGTTATTTTGGAAATATATTTCATGTACAGAATTGACCTCTCTACAGATTTATTATAAGTATAGATAGATGTTTTTATAAAATTATTTATCAGGGAAATCGTTGTTATATTCAACAACACGCATCATGAGACGTTTCACATTAATTTGAATCAAAAAAAATACGTCACTACGCTATTATTATAAGTCCGAAAGTGAAATTGTGGATGGGGCACTTCTTAAATACCCACGCTGGGCATATTGCGGCGACGTATTGCCGCATCCAGTTTCTTTCTATGCTCCATGATAGTGACGGATTAGGAAGGAAAACTTTTACATTGTGAAAGCCCGTAATTCTATTTACGTCGGATTTAGTGCTACATTTAATTCTAAAGTTAATAAAAAACCCGTCTACTGCGACAAAGTATTGAGAATAAAAGTTCTACTCAGCAACGTCCGACAATTGGTCTGCATGTTTTGTTTTTTTTTTTGTATGTTTGATACGCGATTCCTCCGCAAATATTATGAATGAATTTTAATGATTCGTTTTTTTACAATATATTCTAATGTGGTTTTTGAGATCGAAATTTTATGTTTTTTTTTTTACTTTACCATTTATCGGATTCAGAAACTTACGCTTAAATGACGTCGATAACTAGTGTAACATAATATGACAGCTTAGTTATTGTACTCGTATATGGTAATTGGATGTATTATATTTGTAGATGTATTATATCGTAATTGGATGTATTATATTTGTGTGAGTCAAATTGCCTGCATTAAATTCATATTATTAATTACTACCTACCCAGTTTTGACATAATCTGTGGAAGTAAGACCATACTCTCACATTTAAACAATTCTTTTTTTTTTTCTACATCCGGTGTCACAACGTGAGTGGAGAGATTTTTGTCAAACAAACATGTACAAACTTGAGACTAGGCTAGGCTATAACTTATTTTTTCTTCCTTCTAAATCCTTTTTGGACCAAGGGATCTATCGATCGATCCCAGCATTTAACCTTGGCAAATAAATCAGTCGGGAAAAGATGACTCATTCATTAATAAGTACACTAAGCTTCGATTTATTGTAAGAAGGTTATCCTATTCTGCGTGAAACCAGACACTGGCCGTATCGTAGTGTAACAAATATGACAGCTTCGGAAGATAAAGATAAGAACTTATTGTCGATATGGGCCATTTGAATGAGGAAACAGAATCACCTTTACGAAAAATGTATTCTAGGGTTGCTCTTCCAACGGTATTGTTCGGGTGCTTGAGTCCTCATGAATCGTAAATCGAACCTTCATAAGAATGAATGATTATTTAAATATTACGCAACTAAAACCAAAGTACAACAAAAAAAAAAACTTTTGTTTTAAAAATAGTATTTTCCGGGCTTCACAATGGCCAAGCATAATTAGATAAAAACTAAATAATTATTATGGATGTCTAATAGAGACGCAATACATCGATGCTTAGGAATTCTATCAACAATCGTATCACCGTTGTTCTTTAGTTCTTATAATATGAAAAGTAGTTCTAAAAAGCAATCGAAATAAGTACCGGGAATTCTTCGTACACTAATACCATAAATATTTCACATCTATATATATATAATTACTAGCTTCTGCCAGCGACTTCGTTCGCATGTGAGGGCTTTCCCGCGTGAATCCCGATCCCATGGGAATTTCGGGATAAAAAGTAGCCTATGTGTTATTCCAGAATGTCAACTATCTACTTACCAAATGTCATTTAGATCCGTTCAGTAGTTTTTGCGTGAAAGAGCAACAAACATCCATCCATCCATCCATCATCACAAACTTTCGCATTTATAATATTAAGTAAGATTCTTGTTACCATGATGAACACACTACACTTATAATTTAACATTGCGTTCAAGACATTTTTCGGTCAATATTGTCGTATATAAAATCAATACTAGCAGTTGGCATCACAAACCAATTAGAATTGTCAGTGGCGTCTTAACTTTGGACAATTTACACTAGATCCTATAATTAAGTATAGAACATTGACCGTCGGCGAATGCGAACGAAATGATCATTTAAATTGTATATTATGTGAAAGACTGTGTGTTTGTTCATCAGTTAGGTAGGTGCCAACGGCTTTATTTTTTTGCGGAGGGAAATCATCAAATGACTCATCGGCTCAGTAAAATGATCCTTCAGCAGCCCTTGTCTTCCGGGGCCGTGGAATCTCGTTAGAACATTCCCGCAACCCCAGACCGGGGTGGACATCTGTCATTTGTATGCCGAAAAGATACGGTCATACTAAGAATATTCAATGGTTATAGGTATGTTTTTTACTCCTCCGCATTTACTAGTCAAATATAAATTTCAGTAACAAAAGCGCTTGACACGGCCTGTCGGTAACTCGTTACATATTTATCACGAATAGTTGAATAGTAGGTGTATGAAGTGACAACCCTCGCGAACTAATATTAGTTTCTCATTTCATTGAGTCGGTTGTAAATTTTACCAGTTTAGTGTTCTGGCACAGACGGCGACAAACTTACATTTGCCGCCTCAAGAATTAGTTAGCATTGTGTTTCTCTTTAGTGCTCTCCACAATAGAAACTAATCTACCGGTTGTTACTTTGTTCACAGTTCGAGTGCATTTACATACCGTATTTACGTTATTACGATTTTTCAAACGAGTATCTAGTTCGTCAGATAAAATCGACAGCATTCAACGGGTTAAGTGCTCAACAAAATGTCTGGCTCATATCGTTTCCTTGTTGGTGGTAAATAACATACAATACGATGATGTAGCCCATTCTGAATCTGTTTGATTCAGGAAAATGTTGTCTAATAAATATTTTATGAGACTTGACTTACGTACTCGGAAAATAACAGCTTATCGTCTTATTTCCTAATAGACTAAGAAGAAAAATGTTTCATAACACGATAGTTAAGTATGATGAAAAATATATAAATACCAGCTAAACCCTCAAAATAAGCCCTAACATCATAAATCAATGTACAACAAATCCCAATAGTTGTATACAAAAAATATATTGTCGTGTTCGTAACTCGTCCGTGAATCCAGTTTTTACGACGTGATGTTACGAAAGGACATATTAAATGAAGATTCAATATGTTAGGGCGGGCTGGGGCTGCCTGCGACACCATTAGGAAGTGGTGGCACGGAAAACCCTCGGAATGTGAAGCTGCGTTTAGATAAGCACTCGACTTGCCGATTTACTGGCATTGTTGGAGATTAAAAATTGAACCAGTCAGTAACAACACTCGTTTCTGAAATACGGTATCCAATGATTTATAGCGACAGCTTAATTTTGAAGACATACATTGTGTCATCAAAATTAAGTTACATACATATTATTTTAGATCAAGCCTACAGAACATTATAAATTCAAAACTGTTTGTTGAAGCGTATTATCAAACTACTTTAACAATTTATCTAATCCGTTTGAAAGATTTACTATCTCCATAGTCTTTTAAAGTGTTTAGCTACTAGATTACAACAAGGTGCTGACAAGAAAAATAAATGATGACAAATGTGCACTACGGAAATGTATTCATGAGAATTCTCAAAACTGGCTGTTTATTACTAACAATAAATATTGTATTAAGAACAGCATTCAAAATCATTTAACCCGAAATACTAAAACTAGAACACAATCGATTCAGTCTTGTAAATCAATTCCAGTATTTAGACCGAGTAATATTTCAAGTGCACTGGTATGCGTAAACAAAGCATTGGCACAGATTCCAATGAAATGAAAGGATATGCGCGGTGGAAAAGCTCTCGACCCGAGGTCGCTTCAGGTGGAAATATCTTAGCTTCGAAATCTTTTAGCCTGGGCAAAGGCTGGGGTAAACTTCAAGTGGCAATCTGGTAAAGAAAAAGACGTTTGGCTTGTAAATTGGTGTTTTTTTTTTATTTGATACAAAACAGATGATATATAAAGATTTATTAGTTTGCTATGTAAGATTTAAAACTGATGCTGCAAGAAAATATTAACTTGAATTTAATAAAGGTTTTAATAGTCATCGTTAGTTTCAGCAGCTTTATTAACAGAGTTTAACGATAATTTCTTCTGACATAAAATAAATACACGGGATTTGTTACTTCAGCGTTAACGTTTGCGAAATACGATGTGCTTTCAAAGAAATGGCTTAAAACGTAAACTGTGGCAATTTTGTTTGTTGACTCACGACGACATTCAATTGTTCTCAAGTCATCAAGTGGATTAAAAAGCGTGTAACGGGAGTTCGAGTTAACTTTCTATGATCTTGTTTGTTACTTGCGATATAGAGACGATTTTCACTAAATTATACCACTTATTTAGAACATGAATATTTTCACTTGATATGACGACTCCGGGTTATAATAGCATGTACCTAAATAATAACACAAAAAGTAGGTAAGAGTGGTCAAGGCTAGGACAACAAAATAAAGGGCGTTATTTGCCATTTCTTTATAAATAGGTCACATCCCACGTATGCATGTGGGTGGCGGGAAGTCGGGAAGCAGCGTAATCTTACTTGTAGGTAGGTAATGAAATTAAAAACAATTTCCATTAATAGCTTCAAGAGATATTTTATGAATGCCTGTAAAAAAGCATTGTAGTCTATGTTTTTTTAACAGACGTTCCTAAAATATCTCTCTCTATATATTTCACATCTTTTAATATTACTATTGTGAATTGAACTGATGATATGATTATTAATACTGCCATTTACAGACTTTGATTGGACATATCAAAAAGAGTATAAATACTTGAAATGTAATGGAAAGCTTCCTTTAAAATAGATTATTTCAGTAGATAACGACGACATTAATATATCACCACAAAAAATACCAACAGAAAACAAAGAACACAAAAGAAATACACGTATACTGACTACTACAGTTTTAAATATCTCCGCCTCAAAGATGAATGACCCAACACATCAATCAAAATTGGCATCCCATATGCTTTACATTCGTTCAAAATTACAACGTCAAACAGTTATATTGAGGAAATCATAAAATCTGTATAATCGTAAAAGCTAACTTGGGAGGCAGCCAATAGCCAATGAAAAATAATTCGACATACGTTCAATGGACGAGTCAGAACTTTAGAAATCAGAAATTTAAGCGTTTATTGCATTTTAGTCTTCTACGGATAGATATTGCGTGGTTCTACTTGCCTGGGAAAGTTTATTTATTATTATTTTTATTTTTTATAAAAAAAACTAGTCGTTTTTTGTTAGTAAAAATTTAAAATCATGAATTTATTCTAATATATTTTCCCGCAGCATCAGTTTAATGCCAGTATCGGAAATGCTGCCCCTGTATAAAAAAATATATTAACATTATGCATAATAATAAGTATAATAAGTATTACATAAATCTTACACAAACAATTCCAGAACACTAGTTTTACTCTAATGTTAATTTCATTATTTTACTGTACGCCACCTGCTCGACGTCCGTAAGTACGGCTACTGGGATTTAGCAGAATACCAGCGTCAGGCATATTTGCTTGGCACATGCTGAGCTGAACTCCCATTTGGTGTAATTTGGAGACACACACCACACCAATGTTTCGTGTTACATTTTTAAGTATGTTTTCTTTTCTTTCTCATTTATTATATTTTTATTATGGTTGTATACGTTTGTCCTGTTCTTTTTTTCTTTAATTTATGTATTGTAATTATGTTCATGTGCTTTTGTGTGTTGTGTCTTCTGTTGACCAATAAAAGTTTTTTTAGTTTTTTTATCTATCTATTTGACAATCGAGCATGCCTCGACGTCTAAACTCGCGACTGCTGAACATGAGCTCGGGTTCGATTTCCAGGTCAGGCAAAAAGTGCTGTTGGGTTTATCTGTAAGGAATTTTTCAGTAGTAGCCCGAAGATTAGAAGTTGGCAGGTTAATCCTCCGTGTCTCTGAAAGGTCTCAGCTGTCATTTGAACATCTGTGATAGTCATTTCGCGTTGTCAGGAGCCAGAAATTATGACACTGGTCTGGCCAAGAGGTATCGTGTTACCCAACAACTTGGTTATGGAAGTCAGATAGACAGTTGCTCCATGTAAAACACAAAGTGTGCGTCCACACTGCAAGCCTAGCGCGGTTGCGATGACGGGCGCGAAATATCAAACAAATTAAACGCGTCTTTGAGTCCATAGTGCAGTGAATCTAAACCAGCTACATGGCAAAGTAAGCCCCCACATCACAATAATCGCACAATAACAAGAAAATTATGGAGTGAAATAAAAGAACATTCGAGTGTACTCAAAAAATTTTGAAGGGACAATTTCAATTCTTCGTATAAATAAAAAAATTCCCTAGTTATTTCTCTGTTTTTATTTATTTCGTGCACACCATCTCGAGTGTTCAACACCTCCCATCTCAAGATCGGACTATCTAGTAAAAATATCAAATCCTCGTCCACCCCTGAATCACGTCCAAACGCTACAACCGCTAGCGCGTCAATGTTGGTCACCGCACCGCACCGCTTGTCGCGCATCCGGTGAGACTACTGACAGATATTGCATGATCCTTCTTCCCTAGAAAAGTTTGACAATCAATCACGCTTCAAAGGCATAACAAACTTGGACACAGGTACTCTTTATTTAAAAGAAGAAAAAGTAGTTATCATCACACGAACACAGGCGAAGCTACCGACAAAGGGTAAACATCTCATATAGTTCGCGTAGGTAAATGCATGTGTAGGTGTGTTAAAAATCAATGTGCCGCTTTTGATGTAAATTTTACTGTACACAGATTATTATCAGATTTTCGCGAGTATTATAACATTTTACCGTGTGAATATGAGGTAAACGGATAATAATACAAATTAGATAATAATACAAATTGGAACACGTGTAGATACTTTAGATATATTAGTTCCTGACATGATCGATGGAATAGACGCGTTCTTTTTTTAACCATGTATTATATTCGACTTGCTAGCCTATCTGTCATATAGCCCTGTGTCATGGTAGCTTTTGTGTTTCAAACAATGCAGCAGGCTTAGTGAGTATTAATGGTGCATTGCCGACTGCGAGGGAGACTTCTATTTCATTTTAAGGTAACAATAAAAAGTGATATCAACATGATATCAATAAGAATTTTTACTGATTCTATTTTTGAATTCTGTTCTGAAGTCTTGTTCTCACGTAGGTAGACAACAATTGAATAATACTGACACAAGTCTATTTTATATCTTTGTATGGGTGCGTAGGTTCTACTTAGTAATGTTTTGAAGTAGTAGTGGGTATGCAAAGCCGTCGCCTTTGCAAGAATGCACTATCAGGCTTATAGTGATGTAGCATCATCGTCGAGATCAACTGAAGTCAATAGTAGTGGGACGAACTGCAGCAATATGAAGTTTGGTTAGCAAGAGGAGTAGGGATTGTGGGAATGTTCTAACTAGGTACCGCGGCCCTTAAATGCAAGGGCAACTAAAGGAACAGGGTAGGTTTTAGTCAGTTTAGGTCTGACACTCCCTTCCATTTCACTCAGAGCGAGAGGAGTAGAGTAGATTTATTGATATTCCCCGAAAAAAGACAAAGTTTGGACTGGACCACTTTGCATAGCAGTGGGACTCAAATGTAGGCTATAAAAATACCTATGAATGTATTTTTTTAAATTAAAGCCTGGTTTGGATGGCTACCTGTTAACTGCCTGTTACAAATTATCTCATGCCATAAGTCTCCTAACAAATATCACAAATTGAAACCTTATCAATCTTCAGACTTAACTGTTTATAATAAACAAGACTACAGTCAGTAAAAGTAAGTGGCTTATTCAATCAAGCCGTGACAGCTTATCAATGTTGATGTTAAGGCTTATCTTGGATCCACAGACTTATACTGGACCAGCATTTTAATTAGCTGTCGTAGTGGTTATGGGCTTCGTATTAATTAACTTTGCTTATGAAACTAATTGATTAAGTTGGAACATATGTGTAATGTTATCTCATCTTTCGAAATAGATTAATTTATTCAGGTAATTAAATGTAATACGGGAATAATTATGTTTCAGTGCTGATATCTACTTATGCGTTTATAATTATTACCTTTTTCTGTGTCAAATTCATCCAAAGACGATCCTTGATATAATCTATAAGTTTGCTAAGACCGCCCATTGTAACAACCTTTCTGTCGTAGTTTTTACCGGCACCATTTTCAAAGGAAGGGTGATGTGTCTAATCAGTCTTTACTTGTCCTTATTTAATTCTGTTATGCTGAACAGTGCAGTAAATTAATAGAAAGATATACCCTTTATTGATAGTAAGTATATTTATCTATATTTATTTACTGTTGCGAAAGTTAACTTTAAAATGAGACTTATGAAATTTGAGGCACCGAATTACAAGCTTGGTATGAACCCAGTTTATGAAAATGACTATCACTTTGAACTGGGCTCCGTCCGTCAACACAAATAGCTGCCAATCCGCAAGATATGGGAACAACCGAGAAGAAGATACCGATTAGCATGCAACGCAATGATAAAACTTCCCAATACAAAAAAAAGAACTCTGACCTAATTTATATTGTTTCATTAATAAGATTGGTTACCTCACATCTGAAAGCTGGAAATTGATATGTATTTATACTCCTCCGTCTGCGTAATTTTCGTAAAAACGGGTCCAAAGTTTTATACATACTTATATAGATAATCTCGTTAAATATAATAATCTCGGCAAGCGTGTTCCATCGTCGACCACATCATCTCTTTCCACCAGGTGAAATTGTGGTCAATTGTGAGACTCTCGTCGACCATCTACATAAATATAAAATTGAAGCATACTTCTTGTGATTTCAAAGTAACCGTGTTTTCTCAAGTACGTTTTTATCACAAAACTGAAACAGAAACAAACTTTTTATTTTTGTCTCTCAGTCTTTCAGTTGCTCGAGTTTATCTGATGATCTCTATAACGCCTGGACCGATAATAGTGGAGCTGTCACTGGAAGATAGGGGAGATTATAAGGCAACATACGTACTACCACTTCTTATCCCGGAATTCCCACGGGATCGGGAATTACGCGGGAATAATCCCACATGCGGAAAAAGACGCGGGGACATCTACTCAATAATAATAAACAAAACTCATCACCAGACGGAAGCCTCAAGTATTAATTTCCTTTTGTAAGTCTTAATGACTATTAGTAGTTTTTCTAATAAAAGTATCAAAAAGGATATAAATCTAACCCCGTGAGAACCTTAGTTGTGTAGTTACTTACTATTGTTATGTGTTTTTGTTCGAACGACAATGTTAAGTCGGATGAAAGTTTCCGAACAAAACGCAGTCACCGGTGAAATATTTCTTGTGCGTTTTCTTTGAGCAAATAATCGCGGAGTATTTCTTACAGGTCATTGAAATTGTAACTGTGGACCTTTATTTCTATGATAAATTATATTTACGTTGCAAATTCTTTATAAATAACACAGTTACACGTATTTTTTTTCGGTTTGTGTTCAAACTTGTTGAGGTCGGTGTTTCGAGGTCTCTTGAAGTCCAGAAAATCCGTACCAGTCAAATCATAATTATGAGAACTTTGTAGGTTATGTCTGTCAGTGGTACTAATTTTGAGCTATTTATAAGACCATTTAAAACGGCTGTTTAGGTAAACAGCTTTTGAAATGTTGAAAAAAAAATACATACGACATAACATTACGTCTGTGTCTCCCCTAAACTGTGTGTGGTACCGTTAAACAGCGGTGTGGGTACTTATTTATTGTACACAAACATTTTGAATTGTTTCTTCTATTAGTATCAACCTGGTACGCTAAGACATTCCAGATAGAAAACCCGTCAGTCCGTGGGCGTGCGACCGTTTTAAGTTATCGATATAAATACCTTTGTTTTTGCTTTGTTTGTTTGCTGCGACAGTTTTACGGGTAGTCAGAAGCCAGGAAATCTGACACCAGCCTTACAAAAGGGTATTGTGTTAAGTATCCAGTGAGTGATTTGTGGATATCAGATAGGCAGTCGTTCCTTGTACACATAACCTACCTCAATCTGTCAAATTTCTTTAATAGATTTTCAACCTTATTGCAAAAGTGGAAGGTTAATGTTCGATTGCTAAAATTTGACAGATTGGGGTAGATTGACGTGCTGGCGTCTGTACAACTTTATGCTCAACTACACGCAATTTGTCAGGGAATTGAGATCAAAGTAGTTGAAGAAAGGTTACGCAGATGACGTCATTCTCGGGTACTAATACTGGACCAATGAGCAACTATTTACCAAGTGGCTTAATTTTCAAACAGAATATTAAGTCACTGATTAGCTTGTTGATCGTTTAACTTTCAACGGTTTCCGAAATACAGCCTGCCAGGTTGACTGGTGATCAAAGTTTATTAGAGAAGAGAAATATGACCTATTTATTTTTTACTGCACGGAAAAAGTAAAAAACCTCCTCCGTATATGTAAAGATAAATAATTAAACATTTATTTAAAACCCGGGCAACCTTAATTGGCATCAAAAATTATCGGAACAAACATACAGCAATAACAGGGTTGTCAAAAATATCATCAAGAGTTTCATATTACCTACAAAATTTTAGGGGAAATTAATCATCCCCTTTGTGGTTTGAACGATAATCATTTACATATGAATGTGGATGTCAATTAAGTTTAATTAAATTTTATCATTGGATTTTGATAACTGTTGATCGGTTCAGTGAAATTAACATCAATCATCGTATGGTTTAAAATAAAACTTAAGTGGTTTTGGTATTTAGTATGTAACAATGATTATTGTAATTAATATGATGATCACACGTGTGATACACTTCATAAAGTATCAACGCTATATTTGGAGGTACCTAGTTTATTTTGTTCCAGTTTCCAGTTTTAAAGAAAACGGTTTTTGTGTAGTATTTGATGTAGCTACAAGCACCACTTGTGAGTGGTACGTCGTGTGTTCGAACCCACGAAGACACATTAATTTGTGTAATTACCATCATTACAACTGTTCTCAAAACGGTGAATGTAAACATTGTAAGAAAAATGGCATGTCATGTGTATTATAGGCTGATTATTGCTAGTTATGGTTCTGTTAAGTATTTTTGTTAAAACGAACTATCAATGTGGGTAGAATTCACATTACTAGCAATCTTGTTAACCCCTCCAACTAAGCTAAATATGCTTGTGTCCGGAGTAGGTTCACGACAATAGTGTAATGGGTGGGGTTCGAACTCGCGAACTCTCGATCACAAGTCCGACACGTTAGTCATTAAGCTATTAACACTATAAGATTTGATGTTGTTTATTATTATAATCACGCCGAAAGCAAAAGTGGCAGCCCTACGTTACAGCACCGGAGACAGGGGAGCGCACAAAACCGAATGCCTTAATTTAATATAAGTCAATTTGGGCCAATTTAATTCCGCGTCCATGCAGCCGCTTTACGACAGTACATCATAACTTGTGTCTGTCTCTTTCACACTTAGCGAAAAGCGCATAGGGCCCTCGCATGTTTTCAGTTAGCGTTGGTATCAAGTTAGTCACAAACATACTTGGATGTTGTATCGAGTTGCTGTTTGGCGGTAGCGATGCGGTGAAGGTATGTTATTTTGAGGGAAAACAAATAGTTGTAGACGACAATTGTGAAGGAAAACTGAACGGGAATATAAATTGTTCATTTGAATGCATTTTATGAGGAGATCGTGGTTAATCATAATAGCCGCACGGGTATATCTTCTTCAAGGTTTAGCATCGCTTGCCCTGGATGGTTCTTGGATGGGTGATCATCTTAACACATCGAGATTCCGTTCCTCGGACAGCACGTTACGCTGTTGGACCCGGCTTTCATTTGTACGTCTTTGATGGTCGTACGGATTGTCAGGAAATCTGACCTCTCTTGCCAAAGGGTAGCGTGTTACTCAGGTACTAGGTTGAGAAGGTAATAGGCAGTCGTTCCATGTAATACACTAGCACTAAGCTGCATTCATTTAGACTGAAATCCGACCCAAACTTTGTTGGGAAAAGTCTAAGTACCAACTAGGTACTTAGACTTTTCCCAACAAAGTTCGTAACTACGAATTAAGGAAATTGGCTAGATTTATCAGGTTAGGTTATGGTACAGCACCAATCTCGAATAATGACAGAAATTAAGTTAACCACCTGAGAATTCGGGTGGTACCAGTGTCTGATGGGTAAGGAAGAGACACCTTGGTGTCACCACTGCGAGGGTCGCCCTGTGGACACAGTTGAGCACACGGTGCAGGACTGCCCAGCTTGGGCAGAGCACCGACGTGTCCTCACGGCGACAATAGGCGGAGACCTCTCGCGCCCGGCCTTGGTCGAGGCCATGCTGCGGGGCGAGAGGGAGTGGGAAGCGGTCGCCTCCTTCTGCGAAGCAGTCATGCTTCCGAAGGAGGAGGCGGGCCGCGTGAGGGAGAGGATGGCGTCCTCCCTCCAGCCCAGCCGCAGTGGTAGACGCCCACGGCGTCGGACGTCGGCCGACGATCTCCGGCCACCGTAGGCGCGGGCATGCGGACAGCGAGTAAAGGGCAACTCGCTGTCCGACCATGGACCATGCCCGGGTCGACGGCGCGTCGTGTTCCACGCGCGCCTCAAAGAGCGTCAGCAACATGACGAGGCCCCCTCTGCAGAGGGCCGAAGCCTGCCGGGGTCGTGGGACTCATCCCGTTACCGTGGCCCCGGTACGTAAAGGGCTATTGAAGGAACACCGTGGATTTTAGTCAGTAAAAGTCTGACAGTCCCTCCCACCCTGCCCGGAGTGGGAGGACTTATTTGATAATTTTACCACGTTAAAAAAAAAAAAAAAAAAACCACCTGAGAATAGTTTCGTCTGAAATTAAATTATTATCAACGCGTTACGATGGCGTCACTCGCATGAATATCAAGCAAGAGTAAGTTAAATGTCACTTAGAGGGTTATCCCACCAAGTATAAGGAAAGCATGACCTTAATTTATTTTCCCCAAGTTTTTATAGGAGTCAATCTTAATCTCCACATCACCGCAAATTACTCTAAAGCAATAAACAATGTCTACCCTTAAACTTTTATGTCTTACAACAAATTTTATAACCTCTAAAAAGTAGATAAATGCTATTATAATAATTTTGTTTACTTTTCCCACTAAATTATTGTTGAGAAGCGGTAAATGGCCGATGAACAATAGTATTTAGGTAACTTTTACGACTTAAGCTAAGCCTTATTTATTTACATCACATAATCGTTTAGAACATTCGAGACGGATTTAATTTTGTAGACTAAAAGATTTGAAAATCTAATAATACATATTCCATCTTTGTGTATTATATTTTGGGGATATGCAGAACAGGGTGTAAAGTCCCGCATTCCCATTGCAAATGGAGGATCCTCCTACCAGACAGGTGTTTTTGTCTGGTGGGCAACTGCCCAATGTTTGTGATCGGGAGATTTGGATGCGGTAAACTCTGCTTGCGCGATACAGGATTTCCATCTTTAGTTTGTATGTTGCGAGGTATTCCTCGAAGCGCTACCATTTTGAAGCGCACCTAATGAAGCGCTCCTTTTTTATTCCTCGGAGCGCTCCTTTTAGTATAACATGGTATCGGGAGCGCTACTAAAAGGAGCGCTCCGAGGAATAAAAAAGGAGCGCTTCATTAGGTGCGCTTCAAAATGGTAGCGCTTCGAGGAATACCTCTATGTTGCCAGATAGATATCGCTACATATTTATATAAGACTTACCAAGTACTTACTCATCATCTGCATAGCTTTTGTCCCACTATATTGGGGTCGGCTTCCAGTCTAACCCAGTTCAGCTAAATAGTAGTGTTTTACATGGCCAAGGAGTATCGTGTACCTTATCCAGATCTGTGTCAGATTTTCTGACTTCTGACTAGGTACCCATAACGACTGTAAAAGATGTCCAAATCAAAGCCGGGACCAACGGCTAAACGTGCTTTCCAAGGCACGAGGGTCACATCGCTAACTCTCGAAATTTCTTATGGAAAAATCACGAATTCTACGGCTGCAATACCAAAATCGGGAGCCTTTTAACAGCATATGCCTTCCTATTATCACGCCAATCGTGTTTACGAGGCTAATGTCAGGGGAAGCTATAATATATATTGGTATGAAAATATTAGAGCATCTACTCGCAAAGAAGAAGAATAGTAATACTGCCACCGATTTATGACGAACTAATGTTGTTAAAATTCAGCTGCTGTGAGAGAGAGCAGAAGTTATACAATACGAGTAACTCTATCTCTTTTCAAAAATGGATTTATGACAGCCATGGCAAGTCATAGTAGAGCGGTTCATCAGAGCAAAAAATAATCTTTATCGAAATTTATTGAAAATCGCAACAAATAAATTTCGCAGAGCACGCTTATCCTTATTTTAAAATACACACTGAGATTGAAACTTTATTTTTTAACTACATAGGTACATATATGACGCTCTGATAACCTCCTTGTAATGTAATAAGTATTCACATGACGTCACAAGTAGGCACTAAAAAAAGGCTTTTCCAGCGATCCATTTAAATGCTGATACCAAGTTGATTAAATTATTTATTAAGGACTACTAACTTCGTTCGCGTGGGAGGATTTCCCGCGTAAATACGATATCTGAAACCAGTTTAGCTATTGACAATCGTTAAGTTTCATCCCAAAGTGAATTAATGTATTGATTCTGTGCCTTCTGTTGGGGATAATGAAGCAAAAGCAAAAGCAAATGAAAGATGTTTTTTTAAATTGCTCCACATTAGGAACTTCTCCTATATCGTGGGTGCATTGACACAAACACTCAGACCCGGAACAACGATTTGATTATATAGTTAATATAGATATTAAGAAAGCGGGAAATAAATTTTCCTTCAAAAGTAAAATTCGGTAGTACGGTCTACTTGTTAAAAGCCTCTCATATTTAGGTTTCTTTTTATTGTTGCGTCTGACCACCATCTCACCTGATGTTAAGCGATGATGTGGACGTAGATGAAGCACGCTTGCGTAGAAGCAACCTATTCACTCTTGACTTAAAGACTCCCAAGTTATAGCTATCAGGAAACACAGACTCCGGCAGAGAATTCCACGTACACACATTCCATAGTTTGGTATTTTCTACTATAATGATATTGTGCCTTTTTCTGATTAGAATGTTTGATATTTTGGTCGCCCAGTGGACTAAATTCAACCATAATTCATTTTAATTATAAGTTTGAAAATTATTATAAAAATATTAGCTTTCTAAACTGCGCCAAATTTCATACTACTTTATCCTCTTAATTTTCGTAATAAGTGGTACAGAGTTTTTGCTTCACGTAAAAGTATGCAAGCTTATTTTTATTTGAAAGAAATACACTTCTCATCAGAAAAATCGAAACACTTCCGTTTTTATGGTTTCTGTCCTAAATTAACACAAGAGTTTTCATTCCATGAAAAAAACACATGATTGTATAGATGGCTGTTTGGCCATTACAGTGATAAGCGAAAATTCTTAATTAGAATTTCATTCGTTTATCCTAGAAATGAAATGATTCACTGTTTTGAGAAGAATGTGTGTTTAGAGTTGGAGTACATTTCACCTTTGAAAATTAAAAATTAGCGCTTATCTTAAAACTTTTTGTTATTTCTTTGTTTACTGTGACTTTGGGACGTCTGAAAGTTTTTTTTTTCTAAAACATATGGATACTTCGCCCGCAGAAGCGGCTCAAGTGGTAACATTACTGGACTCTGGACTTAGTCAGCGTGTTGTGGCAGAAAGATTGCATCTAAGCCTGTCGTCTGTACATAGAGTCTACAAACGCTATCGTGAGACTGGTTTGTTCACGCGCCGTTCAGGATCTGGCAGGAATCGGGTCACTTTTGAGTGACATGAAAGATTTATTGTAACAACTTCTTTACGAAATCGATGCCTTAATGCTTTTCAACTGCAGTAGCAGCTTCATGTTGTACGTAGTGTGGCTGTAAGTGACTCTACAATTAGAAGAAGGTTGAAGGAACGTGGACTGGTACCGCACAAGCCAGCAAATGGGCCGAAATGTGCATCACGTGAGCACCTAAATTGGTCATACCTCCAGTGGAACAAAGTCCCTTTTTTGATGAGTATAAAATTATGCTGTATGGTAACGAAGGAAAGAACAAGGTCTACAGACGAGATGGAGAACGCTTTGCACAATGCTGCATTGAAGAAAAGGTCAGCTATGGTGGCGGCTCGTGGACGGTTTGGGGTGGAATGCCACGTCTGCCTGCACTAAACAGTCATCGGTACATCGAACAGTGTCTTGAGTCTCACGTGATGCCCTATGCACATTTTATTGGCAACGCTTACATATTCATGCACGTCAATGCTAGGGCTCACATTGCGAACGTCGTACGAGATTATGTTACCGAAGTCCATTATGGAATGGCCAGCAAGAAGCCCGAACATGAATACGATTGAACATCTATGGAATGAATTAATGAGACGAATTCGTGCAAGAGATCCTGCCCAGAAACACTTAGCCAGCTATAAAATGTAATCCAAGAGGAACGGAATGGAATGCCACAACAATTGATCGTGACTCTCATCCGATCGATGAAGAACCGTATAGAAGCAGTAATAAGAGCTCGGGGAGGGAATACAAGTTATTAAATAAACGTTTCTTAGCTTTTTAGGGTTCCGTAGCCGAATGGCAAAAAACGGAACCCTTATAGTTTCGATATGTCTGTCCGTCTGTCTGTCTGTCTGTCTGTCCGTATGTCACAGCCATTTTATTCCGAAACTATTAAGACTATACATGTGAAACTTAGTAGGTAGATGTATTCTGTAAACCGCTTTCCGATTTTAAGAAAAAAATTAAAAAACATTTAAAATAAAGGGGGTCCCCATACATGGAACTAGAACTGAAAATATTTTTTTCATGAAACCTATGCGTGTGTGGTATCTATAGACAGGTCTTTAAAAATGATATAAGGGTTTCTAAAATCACTTTTTCATAAAGTCAATCGTTTAAAAGATATAAGCTTCCAAAGTGGTAAAATGTGTGCCCCCCTCCCCTCTAACTTCTATAATAATGGAGTGAAAAATCTAAAAAAATATATGTCTGTAGATCGCAATGTAAACTTTCAACCAAAATTGGTTTGAACAAAATCGGGTCAGCAGTTTTTGAGATACAGCATATTTTCTAAAACCGCAAATATAACTTTGTAATTCATACAAACACTATGAAAAACAAAGTTATTTAGCGTAGTTGTAAAAATGTAAATAAGCTAGTTTAAAGAAATTTTTAAGGTTTTTTCTTATTCGTCAAATAAATATACATATTATATTATATTATTATAGTTACTACGGAACCCTTCATGGGCGAGTCTGACTCGCACTTGGCCAATTTTTTCCTATTTACGTATGTATGTTGTTTTATCAATTTCCTTCATACTCCATACAGGGTAAAAATAACTTGTTAAACAAAATACGAAACCTATGAAAATTTAATTTGAATTTAGAACATTAGGATTTGAAAACCTCATATTATTCAATATTAAACGACATTTGACAAATATTCCTAAATATACACATTTTTCTGATAATCCTTACAAAACATAAACTTGCAAGGTGTTTCGATTTTTCTGATGAGAAGTGTATTAATGTACATATACTTACTACGACTTTTAACCAAAGGTTGACTGGCAGAGATCTCCTCATTACGACCTCCTATGTACCACGACAGTACATTAGGGTTCAAATAAACAAATTGCTAGCTGTTCCAACAACATAACAGTGCGGTAAAATACCGTACGAGTCGGCTACAGACACAATGGCGATAATGTGTCAATGTGTGTAGGTGCGCTATTTTGATTGCAAGAATGCCATGCAATTAAGAAACTGCTATTTCAGTACAATTGCCTAACATTAGATAGTAAATGGTTTTCAAGCGACACGTATTAGGTTTTAATTATAAGTACTATGTGACAATAAACTGGCCTTTTTCATTCCTAATATAAATACCTTCTTGCTAATTACAACATACATACCTACGTGATGACTTCTTAATGGAGGAACACTGTCTCCCAAGTCACAAGTATCAAACTAGTTTGGGAGCCAGGGGACCTTTGTATGCCTCAAAGAGCAGTCAGCAGCATTGACGGGTCCCGATAGAGTCATTGCCTGTTGGGGTTGCGGGAATGTTCTAACGAGATACCGCGGCCCCGGACCACAAGGACAACTGAAGGAACAGGGTGGGTTTTTAGTAATTAGAAGTCTGATATCTGAGTAATTTATGATTTTCCCACCGAAAAGAAGGAACCTATGTATGAGACATTATTTCGCAATGGTGTACATTATGATTATTAATTAAAATAATTAAGGCTCAGATAGAGATGCTGGGATGAGTTCGATTCTTCTTTCTTAAAGATTGACTACGAACATCTTACGTTAAGGTATAAGTGGAACGGCCTTTTGCCCTGAAACCTAGCCATTCAGTCTAAGCCAACCAGTCAGTCGTGGGTGCCCATCAAACGCTGAGATGTTTTGCTAGGCATAAGCACGCTTAGTGGAATTCAGTACTGCATATTATTCTTCTAGGTTTTCAATTAATCTAAAAAAAAAACGCATTCAGAAGTGTATCAGAGAAAGTATTAATTTCTTCTGTCTCATTTATTTTATCGCCGTCTCTCACGGTGATAGAAAATTGGGTAGTGGAAAATTCTGTCCCTAGATTCACAATTTCATTGCGTAAGGCAAGAATTATGATTCTAACGACGTTCAAAATTTAATTTCATATCTAAGACAAAGTCACAGAAACATATTTTCATTTTGTATTAGTATAATGAAAATGCCTTGAATTTTCTGAAGAAGTTACAAATAGAATGTCGTTAAACTTTATCTGCGATCAACATAAATTTTATGTAATGCGAAGTGCTATGAATTACACAATTTTTTGTTTTTAAATTATTTGTTTAGTACTATTCTACTGCTACCTACTGAAATTGTCCACGCAAACGATAAGACAAGTAGAAACACAAATAAAAACTACTTTTTAATAGATGTCAATTTAATTTCAATTTACTCTTAAACCAAGCATCACTCGACCTGTGAGTAGACGTAAAGCGAACGCATCACTTAGCAAAGTAGTTTCATGAAACCTAATTTTCCGCATACCTTTTAGTATGAAGCAGTGTACAATACCCGCTTAATAGTTGCTAAATTACCAACATGAAAATTGTCACCAATCATCCAAATAACGATAATTATGCCAAAGCTTTTAGTCTGAGAATTTAAATGCCGTGGCGAGATTTCTTCCGCAGAACAGGAGACTTTCTTTTTATTTTATTACTTAGTGAAGAGCAGTGTTATTAACGATAGGAACAGTATTATTGTTTAAGTGATTAATGTACGTAATTTGTCTGAACATGAGCGGTTAATAGGGTGTTCTGATTTATTGTAATTCGTGCTATGAAGTCGCTAATATGCGATGTGTCTGATCTGTTTATGAATGACGTTGTCCCGGTTTGATGTGACTGCATTATGAAGTATTTAGATGTGTAGCTGTGTTGGTATTTAAATTGCTTTTAATATTTGATACTGCAACTAAGTATTGCGGTACTCCATTTTAGTCATCAGTAGAAACAGAATATATGAGTAAATTCTAATGTTAATAATCCATTTGATACATATATAATATACTAAGCTTTGATCGCGGTTTACGCTGCGTGAAAAGGTTAATTTTATTGAAAAAAGTACCTACTCTATAACGCTTCCAATGTCTAATCTACCATTTTTTTTTTTCATAATTGGTCAAGTGGTTCAGACGTGCAAATTTAACAAACAGACAAACAGACAGAGTTACTTTAGTATTTATAATATTAGTATGGATCATCAAGGATTCACATATATTCTGATAGGAATCCTATGCACGACTGTTAGGAATTCACTCGAAAAACCTATATTTTTTGCTACTAATCCGCAAATCAATCAATTAACTGCTGCGCTGCGTGTCACGGGTTCGATTCCCGCACCAAGACAAATGTTTGTATAGCCTACTAAAATTGCACCCACGATACAGGAGAAATATTAAGTGGGAGACATTGTACAATTTAAAAAAAATCTCTTTTTCAGAAATCCTACAAAAGTGCTGCACGAATATCAAAATTCTCACAAACAAATACAACACAAGAATCTAAGCTTTGTTACGTTTTAAAATAGATTCCTCCTCCCCGTGCCCTTCAGGTGAGGACTCCGCTCAGCTGATTGGCGATCTCATTAAAATCAGGAAGAACCAGCAACGTTTATCTCGCCGTTATGTTGCGTCCAAAGTGCTCTTTTCATCTTTTTATATTTTCTCTCTATTTAAGGCTCGCATTGCTCAGTTTTTTTTTTCTGAAATAAGTAAATATGTTTTGTGTAGGCCGTAAACCTATATTAAAGTCATTTTGTGTCAAGTCGTAAACCTTAACTTAAGGTTATTTTGTGTCCAAAAGTTCGCTAGCTAATTATTTTAGTCGAAGGTTTTAGTACAATACAGTTTCGTTCCGGTTCAATTTCCCTGAAGACATTGACGCGCTTCGCACATACATTAACTTTTTAAGCCTAATTTAGTCTTCCGCGAACACGTGTCGAGTAGAGGTTTGGTTTGCTTATTGCATTA
Source organism: Tholera decimalis (assembly GCA_943138885.2). Classification (NCBI taxonomy): domain Eukaryota; kingdom Metazoa; phylum Arthropoda; class Insecta; order Lepidoptera; family Noctuidae; genus Tholera; species Tholera decimalis. Next base: position 17,698,825 of record OW964552.2, on the reverse strand, counting down.
TTGCGCCTTTGTGTACATATATTTGCTGTGGGAAGGCAAACTACTTTTTTTGGTGGAATTTATTTATTTGCACTTCATGCACATAGGTACAAAGGCGGACTTAATGCCGATGGTATTCTCTACCAGTCAACCATGAATGGAATTAATACTTTAATTAAGGAATTAATACAAAATATTACCCATTGAGTATAATAAAGTCATAAATTACCGCAAACTAACACTTGATTCCATACTGTTACTCCGTTTTTCTTTAAAATCACAACATATTAAAATGAAGGACACTTATCTTTCATAATAATACCGTAAGCAGAAAACAAAAAATATTTTCCTAATATCGTGAACTGTGATCATCCAGCTAACAAGTGCCATGATTACTGCAATTTACCTTTTGAGCATCCATTGTAATGGCCATCGGAAGGTCAGTGACGTTGTCAGTTTAAATTGCGTAGTTGTGAATGTTTAGGTAGGAACGTTTTTGAATATTTTTTATTAGTTCGTGTTTGGCAAAGTGCCTGAACTCTTGCAGTTGAAAAGAACAGTGAAAGAACTCTTGGGTAAAAGTATGTTTCGTATTGGTAAAAGTATGTTCCCTGAAGTGAGAACGTTAAACATAATCAACCTAATTATGTTTATAACTAGGTTGATTATGTTTAACGTTCTCACTTAAGGGAACAGGCCTCTCTGTAAGAGGGAATAGGGAATAGGGGAGGGCCATAATCCACCACGCTGGCCCAGTGCGGGTCTGTGGACGTCGCATGTCATCGGAGTTTCCAGTCCTAGGACAAGCGCGGTTTCCTCGCTATGTTTCCATCAGCGTTTTGAGTGACGACCTACGAAGTCGAGCTTGTAATGAATGAGCCACCACTGCTCTCGACATTAATAATGTTATTTTTCGTTTCGGAAGTAACACACGATGCATCATATAATTCTTCCATCTTCTAATAGATTTTAATGAAAGCTTGAAGAGAATGCGGTACAAATAACACAGTATTATTTTTGAACCTTTTTGATTTACTTAGTATAATTAACTTTTACACACGTTAGTTTTTTTTATAAAATAACAGGTACAAATAATTTTGTTTCTTTTTAGTATATATTAATTTTTTTATTATATATATTATTTATTAAACTCGATGAAAAGTGAAAGCATTCACTTTAACAAACAAATAAAATAAAAAATACGGAACGAAATAAGTATTTCCGGGATTGGATTGACATCTTGAGACTTCAGTGTCATTTCGAGGATTGCGTATTATGACTTTTTTGTTTGTTATGCTGTTCCTAATAATGCAATTCGAAAAGATGTATCTTATCTTACTTCATACTAATATTATAAATGCGAAAGTTTGTGACAATAGATGTATCGATATTTGTTACTTTTTCACACAGAAACTACTAAACGGATCTGAATAAATTGAAATCCTCGAACAACACATAGGCTACTTTTTATCCCGGAATTCCCACGGGACCGGGATTTACGTGGGACAACCATCCCACGCGAGCGAAGTCCCGGGCAGAAGCTGGTCTTTAGTATTATAATTTTACTGCCTAGCATAAACGGATGCGATGCACCTGAGCGCTACTGTTAAACTTGAAGCGATTTAAATTGGACAACCGATTAGCTGGGTGAGACAATACCCTTTGGGAAGACTGTCAGATATTCTGGCTTCTGACAAATGGTATCGACTATCAATGACAACTGGGACCAATGGGCTTAACGTGTTATTCGACGCTCAGAAGAATCTCGATATATGAAAAAACGATCGACTCCTGAGGGCATAGAGCTCCTTAATAACAGTTTTTAGACAGAAATACGATGTCGAGACTTCTGAAGTCCACATTGGTAACGACCTATAAAACCTCGTTTTTGCCTGTCTGCCAGATCCTTCAAACTCAAACCAAACCACAAACTGATCACGTGACAAAGAAGACCACAGTCGAAGTTATAATCGGCGTAGCTTAAATATGTCAGCAGCCAATCTCTAATCCTTATAACTTCAACCAGCTTAACCGATCGCTGATAGTTCAAGACTTTTTAGTCCGTTACAGATAATATTTGGATAAGTTTTCATCATGAATTTAGTTAGTAGACAACGTTTTTAACAAACATGTTTATAGAACACCGCAATCAATCAGTAAGGATTTTTTTATTTATTTTATTGTAGCGTTACCACAACATCTAAAACTTCAAATTTATTTCTTTCTTTCATAAAAACAATAGATTCGCCATTGTTTTTATGAATGAAAGTCTGTCTGTTTGTCACCGGTGGACGTTTGAACAGCTGTACGGGTTTGGATGAAACTAAGAAGAACATGATAAGTATGCATGCATGTAAGGATATACTTATGTAGCAGGAGTATATTCCCTTGGAAGAATTTACGAATTTCAGGCGGGCGAAGCCGTTGGCAGAAGCTAGTAAATAATATTTGGATAAGCTTTCATCGGTTTACCGACCCGCATCGACGTGGCTTTGTTTTAACCAACATTTAAAACAAAAAACAAGTGGAATATTGCATCGCTTTGACCTGATGACGAATTGTTTGATATTTATTTTGTCTAGCATCACATAATTTCATCTAATCTTCTGTTTCTCGTATAGGTGTAATAACTATATTGTTTGTTTGTTTGTTTTGTAGAAGGTAATTTGTTTTTAGTTTATATTTAATACCTTGTACACAAGTTTACATGAAATATATTACAGAAATAAAATAATAAGATTTATATAAATTTTTAATGGGAAAGGTGATTTAATTTACTTCAATTATTTTTACTGATAGAAAGCTGACACAGGCAAAGGAATCAAATGAAAATACAGGCATAAATATAACAACGCTGATAGATATTTGGACTGTCCTCCTTTGCAGCTATCAACATACATGGTCATTGAGCACAAATAGGTTTACCAAAACTGCATACAAGCTACGTTGGCAGTAAACTACCAACCAATATTTCCTCAAAGTCCATTTCCCCACACAACTAACATGCCTACCAACATAAGAACACGACACGCCATCTGAAGCCAACACAAGGAACTTTCTTTTTCCCTTTACAGAGTAATTTGCCCAATTAGGGAAACGCCTTCTCGCATCACCGGCTGCGGAGATTGCCTGCCTTATGAATCTCTTAATACGCATTGTCCTTAGATCGGGCATTCATTACGTAAGTACTTTGTAATTGGCTCGTGACGTCATGATTGGATTCCGACTGTAGTGGAATATTGAATGGTTTTTATTAGGTTGATAGGTATGTGATTACATTTGTTAACCGTTGATTAGCTTGCACAGCGTTGCCGTTAAAATACGAAAAAAAATGTTTTTGGATACATATTAAAGTACTCGTATTTGAAGACAGCTTAAATAAAATAGTTGGAAGTATGTAACATGATGATACCAACATTATATTTGTTCATTTTCATAACAAAAGGAAGTTACCCCACACTAAGAATTTCCTCTGTAACGTGGGGTGCGTTTAAAAACATTTCAATTCACATGCATAAACACCTACATCCAAAACAACCATCTACACAGGTCATACAAACATTTTTCTGGTACGAGAATCAAATGTGAATGTGACCTCATCTATCGTTTAACATCAGGCGAGATTGAGGTCAAGAGTGGGAAAACATATAACTTTATGACGCAAAATATTCATTTTATATTTCTCATAACCCATTAAAACTTTAATCAAAGGAATAATGATATGAAGTTAATGGACAATTTATGAATGCATAATAATGAGATATTAAACTATCAAATATCGTACTGAGAAACGAACAACACAGATATAATATTAGCAAAAGAAAGGAAAGTCGAGCTGGGAGATGGCATAATGAAGAGTGGCGGAAATGCTCGCGAGAGATTGCCACAGATTAGAAGGAATGGGGCGAAGAGGGAAGAAAACTACAATGAATGGAGGTTACTTGTGTTTTGGTAATATTTGGAACAACCACAGGCCAAACATTGAACGGAAATGCTATACCAATAACGGTCTAAGCACGCAAAGCAAATTCAATCATTTATATGCTTAGTACTATTTATTACCAGAGACTTACTTCGCGTGGAAATTTCGCATATTTTGGCCGGGATTACAAAGTAGCTTATGTTTAATTTATACAGGTTATATCAGCTGGTTTGTAATCTATATCCGTGCCAAGTTTCGTCGAAATCCCTAACGCCATTTTCTCATTAATAGGTAATTCGCGATACGTTTGGCGCAGTGATTGAGCGATTAGATGCCGACCTGCGTTTCGTGGGTTCCTTCCCTTGTATGTCGTACAGATAGTCGTTCCGTAACCGGCTATTAGTGAAATTGACTTTGTATTTTTTAAAACGGACTCTCGATGCATAGTAATTCCAAGTGAGTTTACATGTTTTGTTATATTTCCAGGTACATTCTAATCTAGGTTAGTGTAAAAAATCGTTCTATTAAATTTGGAATTATGACTTAAAACATCTACCATTTTACATGTCGTAAAAAACTGAATGTTGATTACATGCTGCTTATACTAAAAAAGTTTCAAAGCTATTTTGAAAGCTACATAATTTTTCACGGTGCTTTTGAAATCGTACGAATGTCCATATCGCGGAACTCCGTTCTAAGACTATCGAGATATTTAATATTATTGGCATTGGATCTCACAAAACATGATTATGCATTTTCGATCGATCACAAATTTTGAAAATGTAAAAATAAAAACTTTTTTAGGATTTAACGACAACAAAACGTTATATTTCGTTATAATTCCGTTAGATCCCAAATCCATACAAAAAATCTTAATCTTTCAACAACAAAATTGTTTATAATAAAATGAGGGTATATTTTATATTAACTTACTGCTTTTAATATTTACTCCGTTCTAAAACTATCGAGAAGCAACGCTACAGCTGTCTGGATTAATTTTATCAACCGAATAAAAAGCGTTGTTTATTTTTGGGGTTCTAAAATTAGGTATGCATGCGACGATTCACATAATTTGAACGGTTTTGATGGAATAGTTCATTCTGATAGTGGTAAATTTGTGTTGGGATGCCGAAGCACAATGCAGTTTCCCTGTCAGTGCTCGTTAGTGCAGATGTACCAATGAGAACGTCATGTAACGCAGTTCGACAAATCCTTTGAGAATTTTGGGTACCTGAAACACGCTCGTGTATTTTCGTAACATTTATTTAGAGAAAAATATTCGTGTAGACAAGAGAATCGGGTTAATCCAGTAAGCTTTTCGGTATGCGATGGCACACCAATTTGTTTTAAATACTGAGTAGAGTTCCGTACGTCTGAATGAAAAACGTTGAGTGTACGTTCGTTTGTCACTGCCAATTAACTACGAAACTAATAGAGTGATTGAAATTTTATGTAGTAGTCCGCAATTGAACTGCTGTAGCCCAATGACGGATACAAAATGTAAATACATTTAAATATGGAATCACTTTCGAGGAAAATAGAATTTAAAAAGTATTAAACGCCAGTGCTTAGAAATCCAATCATGAGTCACTTTGTGTCTAGATACACGATCACGTAAACCGCCCGTATGACAGTCACTGGGTAAAGATATCCACGCAATGGATGCCTGAGGATGGACGTCACCGCCGAAACCGGCCCCAGAAAAGATGGCAGGTAGGACAGCAGGCGGGACCCAATCGAACATATTTTTTTAAAATGGGATGGGTCAGCCTGCTTGTCACTTTTAAAAATAAAAATGTGCTTGTTTCTTACACTTCAGTTGAGCAGTCGGGTTATTTAGATTTTTAAAATAAGTTTTTTTTTTTCAACGTTTTAGTTAAAATATTAATTAACAATTTTTTAGTTTTCCCGGTCGTGTCACATTGGCACTCCACCGGATTTAGAAAGTGAGTCCATATTTTTAAACACTAATGATAAAAATGATACACCTTTTTGAAATCCTTATGTTAAATTCTTTAATTTGATACCCATATTGTGGTATTTCAAAAAAAACATTTTTTTTTTCACCTTGTATAATGGCTTCGCACAGCCGCCATGTTTAATTTTTTTAAATGTCACCTATCTAAGAACACTCGGGCTGATAAGACAAAACTAACGATACCTCAATTGTGTGAATCCGTTCAGCGGTTCTGGAGATATGAGGTAATAAAGAATATTACAAACATACATACATACATAAATACATACAAGATACGCGCGAAAAACATAACCCTTCCTTTGCAGTCGGGTAAAAAGATACACAGAAAATCTACACAATTTAACAGGCCCATGATACTTATTCGCCAACGTACCTCACTACTACCGTTTCATACATTAACTTTATTCACTTTCATAAAGCGAAGGCAAGTCCAGCAAAGCCTTTTTTCAAGCTGAATATGTACGTGATCTACCATATTCATCCCTAGTTTTAACCTAGATAGAACAAACACATTTTGAATTCAATCTATCTGAAATAACTGACCCAGTGGATTTAGGCCACATTCTGGTGCAAGAAGGTATCTACTTACATAGTATACCTTTGTGAGCTTTTCAGCGTAAAATTCTGGGAATTCAAATACTTCGGACACATTGTGCGAAATTAACACTCCATGGAACGACTTGTTGTTTAGGGGCAAGTAGAAGGCAAGCGGTCACGCAGTTGGTCCCCTACGCATTGGACAGATGTTATTAAAGCGGCAGAGAGACTACCTTATCCCAAAGCTCCCGAGACGCTGAAGATTCCAGGAAGTGGAGGCACATCGCAAGGGCTGATCTAGCTTACAAAAGGCATCATCGTCAACCACAACCATTCTATCAAGAATGCACGACTGAGGAGGACCCAGGCAGCTTCATGCCCTATATCTGAATCTGTATCTTTTTTAAAAAACTTGAGAAAATATGAAAGGATCCTTAACAACTTTACCTGCTTATTCGTAAATCACAGGCTTGATGTAACATATCTACTTACAGAATTATCCACTAACGAGTATGAATTGTTAACTTCCCGAGATTGAGATGCTGTGACAATGTCAATTACACCTACAATTAATGCCATCCGTTGTATGGCAATCAGGTGACGGTCTGAAGTATAAATAGGTTGATTTAATGGAACTTTGACATGATTAAATAATTTATTAATTCTATCAACTAATATTATTGATGGTGACGTTTAGATGTTTGTTTATGTTTCACAAAAATGGCTTATTAAAGGGATTTGGACTAAAATAATAGTTGTAGTTTATAATCTTGAATATAAGGCAATTTTTTCTATCGGAGAAATTCCACGCGAACGAAGTCGCGGATAACTGTTAGTATATATACATATCGCACCTTTAAAGAAAAACCGTTACTATACGAAATTATCAAATTTTACAGGAGAGCCAATATTTGAAACAGTTCAGTATCGTAATGTAGTCTAGGTAAGTCTAAGTACAAGTACATTAAGATTTCTTATGAGTTTATATGATAGATATCTGTTTACATTATGACATGTGCTTTAGAATAGTTTTTCTATATTTACTTACAAAATTATTTTTTAGATTGATATTTTTTTGGTAACGATATGATTTAACGCTAGATGGCGAAAAAGACGATATTTTGGAATAATTACAAGTTTAACCCGCAGTTTACGTATATTTTAAATTGATGGTATAAATAACTCAATCCGTGAAAATTTTGACGTTTTGACTTTAAAGGTGCGATATATATCTATCTGAGGACAGTGGTGTTGTATTTTGTTTTATTATAATAATTTAAAAACTCCACGCTCACTATGTTGTGTATAGGTTCTTTGCATTTTCGATATCATTTATTAGACACCGAGCAAATATGTGGAACAATCACAGAAACACAGCTGCAAGCAATCACTTTACTAACAGGTTTTCGGGTATTTTCTAACGAGATACCACAGCCCCGGAATTCAAGGGCAAGTGATGGAACAGGGTAAGTTTTTACTCAGTACAAGTAGTACACTCCCTTTTGCTCCACCTAGAGCGGGAGAAGTCGTTCGATGTTTTCACCCCGAAAAAAGAAATGCAATCACATTAGCGATGCTGTATCCAGGAGTTATGATGGATCCTGCAAATTATAATAGTCAAGTCGACGACATTTTGACGTTACCTACATTGATAGATTACCTCTCTGACAGATGTGACGAAAACGGAGGTTTAATAGTTGCAGCGGATTAAATAGGGAATCAACTTTTGAAAGAATACAATTTTAATAGACGTCAAAATAATAGGTACGGCGTCGTACGTAAGTGGTAAGAGAATAAGCATAGTGAAAAATTATCGACCTTGCCACGTGGATTTCGACATAATTTAAAGTATATAGCACTTACAAATAATGCACCTTACTACCAATTAATAATGCGAAAGTTTGTGAGGATAGATGGATGAATGTTTGGTTCTCTTTCACGCAAAAACTACTGAACGGATCTAAATGAAATTTAGTAAGTAGATAGTTGACATCTTGGAATAACACTTAGGGTAATTTTTATCCCGGAATTCCCACGGGATCGGAATTTACGCGGGAAAACCATCCCACGCAAACGAAGTCGCGGACGGAAGCTAGTAAAGAAAAGAATAAATATAATATCTACTTGTGTACGAAGAATTCCCGGTACTTTCGATTGTATTAGAATAGATTCCAAAAAAATCAAACCGAATTCTATAAACGCTTTAGCTTATAGTAGAACATTTTCTACTGCTGATGTTATGGCAGAACTTTAAGTTGCATTTATCAAAATGTCTATTTCACCACTAAATTAATTAGCTCTGAAGACTGGTCGCTTTGGCTCAACGTAATTTTTGTTTCAGATAAAAATATGTCTGTCTATTAACTATAAATAATAGCGCTCTAGTTTCTCATTCACAAGACATTACTGAAATCTATTCAAAATGTTATCACGTATTTGTGAGCATCTCTTGGAGCAGCTGATAAATTGTCTTAGAGCTTACCTCGCTTGTCTCACAGAGAATTGTGATATTTTCATTCCGAATCTTAATTGGATTTTTATCCTAGCAATACGCATTAAGACACTGACATTTATCATAATTTTAAGAAAAAGACGTAGCAACCATTCAAACGCTGTAAGCGTTTAAGACGTTGAATAAATTGGGTATATTTTACTGTGGAAATTATTAACATATGAGTCAGTTTTTAATCTATTTAAGATGTACTAGCCTATTCAGTTAGCTCTTCTTAAGAGAATCAAAAATGTTTTGTTTCATGCAAAGCACTTTTCAACCGACGACAAAAAGAGGAGGTTATCAATTCGACACGTATATTTTTTATTTTTTTTTATTGTATGGTCATCGATTACTCGAAGACGGCTGAACCGATTTGGAAAATTCTTTTTTTGATTGAAAGGGTATACTTCGAAATTGGTCCCATTTTCATAAACGTCAGGATCTGATGATGGGATCCTGGAGAAATCGAGGGAACTCTTCAAATATTATAGGCACACCTATGACGTTTTGGGTATTTATTATAGTAACTTGTGCAGTTGTTCTCAAAAAGTACCATTTGAGGAAGTGGAACTGATGATGAAGGCCACAGATGGCCGCCGAAACTACTCAATAATAAGTATTGAGTGGATTGCGATTCGATTACTTGAATATGGATGTTAAGCACTTTATGCTCGTCACAATGCATATGGTGATGTAGAGCTGATGGTGAATTACCAGGAGAACTCCTCAACAATTAACGGCCCAGCATTGGGAAAAGCAATATTTTGTAAAAGGTTATAAGTAGTTGACATTTAGGCTCTTGTAACTAGGTAAATTAAAAATAGACCAACTAAAAAGAGTGAAATAAAAACTTTTTACCAAAAAATTAAACCGACTCCCAAAAAACACTGCAAAGTGAAAAATAACTTTAATTTCGGAAGTCGGTGCCAAAAACGAAAATACAAAACTAAAGACACCGACTACCGAAATTAAAGTTATTTTTCACTTTGCAGTGTTTTTTGGGAGTCGGTTTAATTTTTTGGTAAAAAGTTTTTTTAAAAGTCGAAAGCTAGTGAACGGTTCTGATTACTCGTTTCCTATGGAGATGAACCCAAGAACCAGGAACCGGCAAGAACCAAGACTTTTCAAATTTGATTAATTTTACAATGTTTCCATATTAGGTTCAAATTAAAAAAAAAAACTTTTTTATCAATAAATAATTTATGGTCTTCTCATTGTCTATGCCTGCTCTTCTCGTTTTAAAGCGCCATATAGTATTAATATGTATTTAGTGTAGGTAGAGTAAAAACCGAACGAAATAAAAATATTCGTAGTGCGTTATAAGAAGCTAAATGAACAAAACAATTTAATTATTAAAAGCCTATTCAATCATCAGTTTCAGCCTAAATACAATCAGGAAATATCGCACAAAAGCCATTCCCATCCGACAAAAAACGCAGTAGTACAATAGTTACTAATGCGACTCCATTTCAGTGAGAACATTAAGAAAACAAATATTAATTCATCTATAGTAGCATGACTGACGTTCTTACAGCCATCAACGGTTTTTAGATCTTTTGATCAAATGCCAGAAACGACCACCAGCTGTCAGTTTTATAGGTTACTAGACTTACTGGTGATATAAAAGATTTCAATTGCGCTTCATCTGTTTTATTTTCATTTGGAGTACTGAATATTTTTAGGCTGTAGGCACTTCCTGGTTGAGAATAAGGTATCCCATAAAAACAATACTTGTCAAAAACCCAAGTCTCGCAACTTAGTTGTTCTACCGTAAAAAGTTGTGAGATCCATGTAATACCAAGTCGGTTATTAATTTATTCAGTCCCTACTTAAGGGACCTTCTGTCTTAAGTTGTTACGTAATTATCTAACCTAACGACATCTTATAGTGACCATATCAATATTAAAAATCTTTACCGTTTTAAATAAATAGATTGACTCGGCCATCGCATGAAAACACAATAATATATCTCACAAGTAATACATATATAAATTAAATTGTTTATTGCGATTGCCAAGTCAATCTATTTATTTAAAACGGTAAAGATTTTTGATGATCGGTCAGTCAGTGAGTGACAAAATTTACAAAATTAAGGAACTTTGACTCGTTATAATTCTTAAACTACTGGTTCAAATTGAGTGAAATTTGAAATATACCGTGTTTATACAATGCCTGTTTGGTTACTGAAAATTCAGGCTTCTAGTTTTATCCACAACGAAGTTATAGGGGGTCGAAAATGGCCTGAGTTGCTTCGAGAAAAGAATGGTACGGCCGTGCCGCTTTTTTGCTCGACTTGGCGGGGGCACTACCGTGCCCCCAGATAGTCAGTTCTAATGTAGCGTTTCTCAGACCACAGAAGATGTGCCTGCCAAAATCTTCTCTGTAGGTAGGTACCTACTACTTCCAAATTGATCGAGGTCGGTTCATGAATGGCCAACTTAACATATAGAGATTTGTCCGTGCCTCAGAAAGTACAGTAAGCCGTCAGGTATTGAGAACCCAGAAAATCGGAGACTAGTCTAGGAACTGGGTAATAAGATACCCCTTGGCAACCCAAAGGGTACCTAGCTTCCGGGTTGTGGAGTTCTGATAGGCAGTCGTGCTAAGTAAGTCATATTAGAAACATTAAGAATAACATTAATTTAAAAATAACCTCTTTAAGCTACTAAATGACAAGGTATATTATTCAGTCAATGAGTATTTGGATGACAAATTTTGATCAATTTATATAATTTATATTTTTTTTATTATTTATGGTTCTTTTTTTATTTTGCAATCATTTGACATTGTGTATTATTATTCTTTCCTATTTTTATGACATTTTCCCTATTTTATTGAGACAATTTTATAATTTCACATGCATGTACTCGTATCTTTTACATTCTTTTATATCAAATATACTAACTTCGTAAGACTGATTTTGTATGGTTTGTACGATTGAAATTTAAAATATTGAAAAACACCTGTAATCACCTATGTTCACAAAATGAATAAATTAATTTGAATTTGAAAAACACTAGTACTAAGCCGACCCGCCGCGCCGCCGCGCCGCCGCGGGAGACGCCCCGGGCGTCGGGGATCGCGTGCCGATCTCCGGCCACCGTAGCGTAGGTGTGGGCTTGCGGACGGCGAGCAGGGGTAGCTCACCGTCCGGTAAGGACCAGGCCCTGGTCAGCGGCGCGTCGTATTCCACGCGCGCCTCAAAGAGCTGTCAGCAACAGTGACGGGGTCCTATAGGGCCATTGCCGGGGTTGCGGGAATGTTCTAACGGAATACCGTGGCCCCGGAACTTAAGGGCAGCTGAGAGAACAGGGTGGGTTTTTAGTGAGTAGAAGTCTGACATTCCCTTCCACTCCCTTCCGCTCCACTCAGAGCGGGAGAAGTCGTACGATGATTTTCCCACCCAGAGAGAAAAAAAAGCCGACCCCAAAATAGTTGAGAAAAGACTTAGTAGATGATGTTTAAAATATGAAATCCAAAAGCCCTACACATATTCAAACCAGAGTTTACCTACATCCAAGGAATTTTAGAAAACCCTTGTTTAAGCTTGAATGAGAAACGCGACTGAACTACGATAGTCTAAATATTTCTTTCTTCAACATATAAATCGTTCGGAGTATCCGAAGATCTAAACGTTGCTGGTAGGCACGTTAAATATAGAAGGCAAATATTCTTCAAGATTATTAAGACAGCAACACACTCATGAGTGTTTAAATTCTGTCATTTTAAATCTGTTCATCCATTAGTTGCAAATATTAACGTAACATATTATCTCCAAAATTACTCACGTACGTGCACGTGGCCTAATAAACTATGTACGAATTGAATTAACAATGTAATACCATAATTAATTGTGACGCAAGTTTAGCCGGCTTGCGTGCGCGCACCTAGGCAGCATTACAGGCATTTTATGTTACTGTTATTGAACGCATATTGATATCAAAGGGGGTTATGGAACTCGTAAACATTCGGTTTAAACGATTCGATTACTTCATATTTGCGCGTATGACTGCGCTTGGTCTCTGGATGTGGAAATGCGGGATTGACTGTGGAACTAAGAAGTGTTTTCGTTGTATTTTAAACATGTATTAGTCAAATTGTGTCTTGATTTATACTCAAAACAATGTAGCAACTCGTTTACACTTACAAAACAATTGTTTCGTTAGTTACCACACATAAATAATGTAAGTTTTCCAATAACTATTTTCTGTTCACTAATCGGCTGTTAGGCTTGCTTGTTACATTTAGTAAACCACACGTTCTATACCAATTTAGTAAGACTATAGTTTTATTGCAACACCCATGCCAAGTCGTAAAGATGGTAACAAGATCGAGTGCACAGTAAATGATGCTGTTTTCGCTACTCGATAAACTTCTGGAGACATGCATTGGGTGTCGACGGTAAAAACATTTCGTTTCTTCGCGACAGTACACAGGTATCTTCGCAGATAGGTAATAAAATAAAGTTGGCGCAGTCTATGTTTCTATCATTTGTTTGGCAGCGAATTTTACGAGTTACGAAGATCAACGTGGTGATACCGTTATGGTTTAGTCCATAGAACTAGTTGTGTCGGCGGCACTCGAGGTAGAGGTACTATTCAAACTACCGAAATGTAACTTCGTCCATATTTTACGACAGTCTTGTACAAATTATGCGAGATCTCGCGAGATTGGAGGGATTGAGTGTGGGTCAATTAGTTCTTAAATATTACTTTTTAATTATATTAATGTAATATTTTTTTTAACTATTAAAAGATATTATTGCTACGAAAGGCTGAGTAACAAGGTAAAGGAAAGTGATTGCAATGTCGATTTTAAGACTGAAAATGTTACCCCATTGTTAAATAAAATCATGTCCTTGAGTTGTTTTTTAATAACAACAGAAATTATATGTAAAGTTTTTACATTTGACTAGTACTCACGCGGGGCTTCACTCCCGTGGATTCTATCACGGTAAAAACATAACTCTCCTTTTTTGCAGTCGCGTAAAAAGTATATAAAATATATATAGCCTATAACCTTCCTCAAGCTTCAAGCTACTTCCATACCAAATTGCATCCAAATCCACCCAGTACTTTCGAAGATTAGCGCGTTCAAGCAAACAAACAAACTTTTCCGCTTTATAATATTAGTACCTATAGATTTACATTTTAACAATAATAAAATTTCATACGTTTTCAGTGAAAAACGGCCAAACACACAAGATCACGTACAATCTCGAAATATCACGAGCTCACGGCTGTGTGGCCTCGTGAGATCTCGGCGGTCTGAAATCTCACAAAATTCATTCTCGCATTACCTAATTCTAATCAAGCACTGAGTGTCATCGGTTAGGTTGCAGGAATGTTGTAACGAGATACCGCGGCCCCGAACCAAAAGAGCAACTATAGGAACAGGGTAGGTTTTTAGTCAGTAGAAGTCTGACACTCCCTTCTGCGCCATCAAGACTGGGAGGAGTCATTTGTTGATTTTCCCACCGATAAAAAAGTGTCATCGACTGTTTCTGTGACAATGAAAACTTTGCAACTAGTGCTACGAGTACTTTACAGTTTAAATATTATTGGTAATGGTACCTCTAGTCACAGCCTGGCGCTTTTTTATTTTTAGGGTTCCGTAGCCGAATGGCAAAAAACGGAACCTTATAGTTTCGTCATGTCTGTCCGTCTGTCTGTCTGTCTGTCTGTCCGTCCGTCCGTCCATATGTCACAGCCATTTTTATTATTATTCCGAAACTATTAGGACTATACATGTGGAACTTGGTAGGTAGATGTATTCTGTAAACCGCTTTCCGATTTAGTGAAAAAAATTAAAAATATTTAAAATAAAGGATATCTCCCCATACATGGAACTGAAACTGATTTTTTTTTTCACGAATCCTATGCGTGTGTGGTACAGGTACCTATTAAAAATGATATTAAGGTTTCTAAAACCACTTTTTCATAAAGTTAATAGTTTAAAAGATATAAGCTTCCAAAGTGGTAAAATGTGTTCCCCCCACCTCTAACTTCAATAATAATAGAGTGAAAAATTTCAAAAAAATATATGCCGTAGATCTTAATGTAAACTTTAAACCAAAATTGGTTTGAACGAGATCGGGTCAGCAATTTTTGAGATACAGCATATTTTATAAAACCGCAAATATAACTTTGTAATTCACACAAACACTATGAAAAACAAAATTATTGGGCGAAGTTGTAAAAAATGTAAATAAGCTAGTTTTAAGAAATTTGTAATACCTACCCCTACCCCAATACCATGTTATCGGAAAAGGAGCGCTCCGAGGAATAAAAAAGGAGCGCTTCATTAGGTGCGCTTCAAAATGGTAGCGCTTCGAGGAATACTTCAAACATATTTAGCTTAGTTGGAAGGGTTAACAAGATTGCGAGTACCTAATATGTATGTCGTCAATTTATGGGTTTTAATAATAATCTCGATGTATACAAATCTATTAACATGGAAGTCAGGAGGATTGAAATCGATCAAGTACAGGAGTTAGTCGGATAAACTTGCACTGAACTCGGCAGTCACGAGCTCGGTTGCCGTTTGCTGTCTCCCGACTGCTTGTTTGATGTAGTGCTTCCGCGTCTAGTTTTGTCGGGAACCTACGAGATATTCGATCGATAAATTAAGAAGATTGACTCATCGGCAGATGGACCTAAAACTACATTGAAATTGGTTAAATTGGTGGAACCTTAGTAATCGTTATGTTTCTGCAATTTGGTCTGTTATATTGAATTATGATATGTATTACGATATATACAAATATTATATGTATCATATACAAGTTATAGCACGGGATAAAAAGTAGCCTACGTGCTATTCTAAACTGCCAAATGACATCTAGATCTGTTAAGTCATTTTATCTGTACATATAAACTTTAAGATTTATTTATTTAGCATTACTAAATATTAGCATAGAACTACAACGTGTAACGGAAACCCCATATCTATCCAAAAGGACTGAAGACAACATCTGGTATGGAGTCTCTATGCAAAGTTTCAGCTCAAAATAAGTGACTCACAGAATTGACCCCAAATTGTTGATTTCGTATGTTTCTTGAATACCAGTAATAACCCAAGTAGCACACGAGGCTGCTTTTCAGCCAAATAACGGATTCCGATCATGCTTAAAGCTGAATAAAAAAGCTGAATAAGGGCTGTATAGGGCCTTACACAGCTCTTATAACTCTTAAATGGGCACAAATTATTCAGCCTTAAGTTCACGTAGCTGCTTAGGAGCTGTGTAGCAGCAATTTAACAGTGTTATAAAGGGTAACGACAGTACTATGCGCTGAATATCGACTGACTAAGACATCACAAGTTACTCTTTATTCAGTAAATATGTCACATCTACGCTCTTAATAGATGTTTTAAACCGGGAAAGGCTGCTTGCGGCCAGTGAAAAAGTGAACATATTTGATGTAGCAAACATATAGAAGCAAATATAATAACCCGTAGCTGCCAATTGAACACTTGTTTCGTGGAGTGAATTATACGTGGATAATATTCGTATTCCCTGGTATTCATAAAAGAAAAATGATTGGGAATGTAATTTCACTGACATTATACATATATATTGTCTAAGAAAATTTTAGTGCGCCTCGAAAATATTCTGTTTTTAATTAGTTTTGTGATATAAATAAGCCGTGATGAAAACTTGAGTAAACAATTTTTTGTGCTTTGAAAGTAATTATAAGATAAAAAGTTATTATTATGTTATCAAAAAGTAAAAACTAATGCAATACATTCCTAATTCATACACAAAACATCTTAAAAGTTGAAAAATGAATCAGTATATTAATAGTTTGTACGTCAGTATAATCGCCATCAACGTTACAAGTTACTCTGACTGATTACAGTACCACATATTACTTTTATTCAGATAAAGTCTGAATTAAGGTACTTATGTGAACCACTATAAAGTAAAAGCCGTTAATTCGATTCACTAGTGAGTCTCTAAGCAGCTGCGAGGCATCTAGTGAATGTTTAAACAGCTGCTATGCATACACTATCAATGGCAGTATAAAGGCTGATTAGCGGTAGACATATTCAACAATAAGCTGTAATGTGGGCCACAAATCATCCATTATACAGCTATTAAAGTCTTAATAGTTCACACGTGCCCTTTAATAAGTCAGTGTAATAGGAGTCCAGAAATACCTTCTTATACAGCATTTGGCGTAATATCATCCACTAAACAGCCCTTACTACTGATAAGGCATTAGAAAAGGTTAAAAGCTGAATAGCGTCGTTGAAAATATACCTTTATAGCACTCTAAGCGTATTAATGGTAGTTTTGTCAGTCTTAATCAGCCTTAATGCAGCTCTTAATCAGCCTAAGCTGTTCAAATATCACTGACAGCTATTATGCAGCTGTAGGATCACCAGTGTACTCTTTAAGAGTCTTAATACGCATAGAGTTTCAAATAGGTCTAAAAGTGAGTAGTTATACAACTATCTGTGCTACTTGGAAACAAACGTGTCATCACTATGAGGGTCATCACTTTCCACGTCACTTGTCAATAAAACGATAATTCTCTTCGTTCTTCTTAATTTGAAAAATTCGTTCTCTGGTATCAATGTATTGAAATTTCTAATAAGTTCCACACATGTTGACATAGGATTAGAAAACCCTGGCCATATCGTTTGTTATCATCTAAAGAAGCCGTGCACTCGGTATGTATATACCCTTTAAATTACACGTTGTGTAGAAACAAACATTCGAAACATGATATTTATAAAGTTTAGTTTAACTTAGAAACGATTGATAGATTTTGAAAGACAGGACAGTTAACATAAGGCCTAGAGCGTGTGTGGACAAGAAACGCAAGCTGCTTGACGCAGAGAGATTATATGTGTCTATTGGTAAGAGCAAAAAGATTTAATAATTTAAAAACATTAGCTCCTAAGACATATATCGATCTCATTTAATCCAAAGTTAATTAATTATGACAAGAACACAGTTCACTAAGAACATCAAACACGAATGAATATGAGCGAACAGCTTCAGAAACGACTTTTAACGACAGCCGTCAGGACCAACATGAGTTATATTGTAGTTGCAATGCACTGCAGTGATTGACATGTAATTATAACTCATGCTGGTGTATAGGGATCAAAATAACTCACATTAGCGCGAGTTAATAGCTAGGATTCATAACATCCTGTGTTTGTGTGAGCTACATTTGAACCTTTCTGAATTGGCATCTTAAATAGGTCAGGGTTGTGACAAGTTTGAGACATTATCCAACATGTAGTATGACAGCCGATCGTGAGCCGGCCACGATTTTTAACTTTTTTTTTTTGGGGTAAAACCATGATGTACCTGCTGCCGCTCTGGATGGAGCGAAGGGAGTATCAGACTCCTCACCTTTCTACCTAGCTTTTGCCCGAGGTTTCGTCCACATAAATATTGAAAATTATCCTATGCTTTACCCGTATGTTAACTTTCATACTAATCAGTTCAGTCGTTATAAACGAAGAGTTTAACAGACAGACGAGAGTAATATGTATACATCATAAAACTAAAATACCGTTAGTTTCCAGTTATTCATGTTTACATTGTTCCCCCTGTAAGAAATTCAGCAGCAAAGCTCTAAATGTCAGTAAGCTCCTACATTAAGCCCTACAAACGTTACCATTTCTCTCTGCTGACTTCCAACTTGATTTAAACAACGTATTTTCTTGGTTTTTGCTTTGACAAAAGCTGTGGAATTAGAGGCACACAAACGGACTTCGAAAAACATTTGGAAACAGGTCAAACGATAGTGAAAGAAAACAAATTGAGAGAAGAAAGTTTAACAGGCGATGATGAAACAACTTACTATAATACCTACTTAAGTTGCCTGTGTGACTTATAAGAAAACAGTTTTCTGATTTTTGAAAGCATAACAAAATACCTTTTATGCCCAAAAATCTTGGTTTTGAGGTCAAAAGATTACACTAGTTGACAAAGAATCACGTTGAGTAAGTTTTCTGAAACTAAGTTATGAATCCCAGAAAAAATAAATCGACGACACGTTGCGTAAACTGTGAAAATCACTACCATTAAGTAAAGGGAAAAAGAAAATAGTTATCTGATAACATAAACGGTAAATAAATGCATTTTTCTTTCAGCTTTTGAATGGAACGGATACTGAATTCAAGCTCGCTTTTTCAAATTTCATTAGTCAGGTTACGAAAATACAGGAAGAGAAAACTTTAGATAATATTTTGTATTTTGCACCACGACTGCGAGAACATTGTTCAAGAAATGTAGAGCATGGCTGCTTTTGAGGTATTTTGCAGTATAGGTGGAGAATGTTGTACGTCTTTGGGTATGAGGGTAGTTGTGTTACAGTGAGCTTTGGACGACTTGAAAACGGCGCCTCAGGCGAATCTACATTGTGTATTGAAAACCAGCCAGATGAAAGTTTCATAACATACTACTGGTGTAGAAATGACTACAATGTTGAATTTCTAAATGGTTTTCCCAAGTTTTTGAACCCGACTTTGATTTATTTACCATTATTTGCATGCATTCGATGACTAGGCAGTATGATAGTTATTTAACTAGTCCGTCTTGCATGGAATTCTAAGAGCCTTTTTACCGAGTTCGTTTCGATATTTCTTCTCAGATGGCCGAAAATATTCCGTGTTATTTTTAACCTATCTCTCAAATAAATATCATGTCAACTTAAGATATTTATTTATTTAAAAAAAAACATGTTTTTCAAACACATCAAATTCGCAAAATTTCTGCTCTTACATCTCCCACAGACTCAGTGTAAACAAAGAATTTAATCCAATCCAAGCTTTACAAATTCATATTACAAAAACCGAACGAGATCCAATTCATTTAAATTTATTTAAGGAGTAGTCTCCGAATAGCTTTGAATTTGTAACTGATGAAAGAACATCGCCGATAGCGGACTAGATTGTAATAAAACGAGTTTTTTAAATCCGCAAAGAAATCTTAGGTAGGTACAAGCAACAAAAGGAAAAGCAAGGAAGGTTGGACTGCCAAGAAATCTCGTGCAGTCGGCGAGGCTGGGAGTAATCCTCTTAACAGTAGAGTGAACCGGGTTGCTTACAGCGTGTGACTGCGGAACGGGTGTGGGGAATTAATAACTAAGGCAGTGTACTAGTGGTTTACATAAAAATCTTTGTTCAAGCCTGGCTCGAAATGTGCTATTTATTGCCCTGTGATATGAACCGAGGCATTCGTGTTTTGGAAATGTTGAACCATTTTAAATATTATTTGGAAGTTAATAACTTATTTTTTTTCATAAGTGGCTATTGTTAACAATTTAACAATGCCATAAAAAATCTCATTCTGTATTCACGAAAATATGTCGGCTGTTTGCTAGGTTCTACTGCAAACCTTGCGATCCCTTCCTAGACATATTTTACGAAAGTAGTATTTACTCTTAACAGCTTCAACGTCATGGATGCAATTCGCCAACGTCGTGAAAACGAAAGCCGGACTATGAATCTACTCCAGCCATCCTCATGTGTGAAGCTTAAGCAATATATTTCGCGTCATGGCTTATTAATAACGTCTACAATACTATCCTAGCTATTACATTACATAATTTATAGCCCAAATCCTCCGTGGCATGGTACCAGAGCTTCCTCCCTTGGATTAAAGTGATCGCAAGATGAAGGCAATAACTAATATTTCCTAGGTCTGCTGATATAAGAAACACATTCCTAGTATACCTACAGAAGTATATTTATTATTTTACTATTGAAGAGGATAATAAATTTCTTTGGATCGGAAGGAAATATCGAGAAAGAAAGTAGGTTACCTATTTTCGCAGTAAAGCTTTATCTCCTTGGCTTTTTTGAGATAGCATCCGAAAATAAGGTCCTCGGACATAAACGCGATACTTCAAAGAACTTTACTATCATCGAATTTTCAATTGACGCCGCTAATAACGTTGAAAACGGTACGGTTACTTCAGATAAAAAGGAAAACAGTCATCTAAAAGAACCTACAGTTGAAAATACTTGCCGTCTAACTTTTAAGTAACAACTCTTTTCCGGGCCAGCAGTCAATATTGCACAAGTATTTTTGTCGAGCAGCGAGTGCGGCCGACAGGTCATCTGGAACAAATCTCCAACTAGCTCACTTCGAATCTAGTTTAGTGGCATTAACAGTTTAGACTTTAGCAATATTAACAGTGGATTTTAATCTGGTTTTATCTGCTGTTGTTGAGAGACCTCGGGAGAATCATTTGTGGCAAAAAGCTAATTAATACTTAAATTGCACACAGAAATTGTGGAAAGATTTAGATCTGGAACGTTAAATGGGAAATGCAGGGCTTGTTGGCATTCAACTTGGTGGTCCGAGTACCTTCCAAAAGCGGTTCTGAAACTTTTGAGTTTCGTAAGTTTGTCTGTCCGTCTGACTGTCTGTAAGGCCTAGACTGTCGAAGTGATTTCAATGGAAACAGAACTTGCATCTTAACGGTTTGGAGCAGGTACCCAATTTTAGTAGCAACTAGCTGTGCTTATTACTTAATTCTTATGGGAATCAAAAGTTTGTAAGTAAAGTATTTTTTAAGGTTTTCTCTCGTAAATCCCGAAACCATGGTAATTCCAGTATAAAAAAGTATTTGTTACCTATCCGTTGCCATACAATCTTCTCTATCTTTAAAGTTTCATTAAAATCGGTTCAACGGTCCCAGAGGATAGCCCGGATAAACAAAAAGACAGATTTAAAAAGTTTGTTTGTGTATTAAGATCGTGTGAATAACCTTAAGAACTTGAGAAAGACAGTTGATTTTCAATGTTATCTATAAGTAGTATCGATTAAAGACGCAGGTCGGTAATGAACTAAATCTCAAGTACCAATTATGGTCGTCTTAGTAAATATATTGGCCTTAAAACCATCATGATGAGAAGGCTGGCTTGTTCTTTGCTCCAAGAATAAGCAGCATCATTTAACATGGCAATGCTGCTAGACTAGTAGGCACGTGTCCGGATGATGGTGCTGTTGGATGATGTACACCGTACATATTATAGAAAAATAACGATTAAAAACATAACCTGGGCGGTCTTATAAAAGCGAGCTTTCAAAGACAATCTTAGGATGGATTTAAAGGTGACAAGGAGAGACATTGTACATTACCTATACATACAAGTCCTGTTCATATAAGTATGTACAGTATATAAACATGTACCATGTAGAAATAAACTTAAAAACAAAGCATAGGACTTAAGTAAACACGATCAAGGGGAGAGGAAGTGATTTATCACCATGGTTTTAAAAGTGCCCAAGGGTGTTTTGTTTTAACCGACTTCAGGAAACGGTGTAGATTCTGCTTTGATTAATTCGGTTGCTGTATAATAAGCTCAGTAGATATATGTAAATAGAACCTTTACTTTTGAATTATTCATTCACATACATTTTGTACACACGTATATTATGTAAAATATCTACTCTATTTAAAAGAATAAAATCATGATCATAGACCGATCAGAAATTAAGTTAATCAATATCCTTGCTTCTTTCTTCCTCCTCGTTCAAATCTGTGACTCGAACATTGTAAGAGGCGTATTTACATATTCCAGTGATTTTAAAATCTGATAACGGGCACGTTCACTCCTGATTACAGCAATTGCTTCTCTGAGCTGATTATCTTAACGACGGCGTTGTATAATGTTTCTATAACAAAAAGATGAAATTTAACGTACATATTTGAATTATAGACAAAGTGATAATGTGAAAATGAAGCTATTTTATGTCTAAATTAAATCTGTATTCGGTTACGGAAAAAATGATTAAGAAATTGAGTAAAAGAAAAACATCTAAGACTCAACACTCACAACAAACGTTATTCTCTCAACGTTTAGGGTGCTATACCACCAAAGATATGATGCGTTACTATCGATGCGTTTGATATCCAATAATTATATTCATAGGTCTATATAGCATATCACTGGTGAAACCAGATTCAGCTAAGCTACGTTTTTAATATGCAAGGATGCGTGATTTGTATGCGTGCTATGGATGTGTGGCATGATTGCGAGCTATGGACGGTCGCGAATGGTGTAGTTATGTCCAGAGTAGTGTAGCTACAGTAGGCGTGCGTTAATCCCAAAGAAGACATGCCATTGTGGAATCAAAAAGTTATTAAACCTCTCCCCACAACGCGACGCCGCCGCTCTTCATGCATTCTCGATGGAGTTACGTCGCATAGCTCGGGCTGCAAATCGTCCTCGCTCAGCTATCTTGCGGTGGCACATCCTACTCGCTATGCTACATAGCTTAGCATCAGCGGAAATGGAGTTCCGTAGCTTAGCTTTTACATTCTCGCCGCTTAGCTGCATAGCACATCCTTGGTGGAAAGGCATCCTTAACAAAATCATTTATCAATTAAAGTTATCAAGCAAAAAAAGTAAACGGGCAGTCAATCAAAATCAGATATGATTTTATATCAACCGATCGAAATTATTTTTTTTACAGAGAACCCGATACAGAACTCTTCAAAAGAATGTTTGGAAAAATTCAGCCTTCCGAAAGTTAAATGGAAAAGTTTGCTACTCAAATTGACAGTGTCGCCGGGTCGGGTCGACCCAAACTGGGTTCATAAAATCGGTTTGTGACATGGATGTAAAGTGTTATATCTCTATTACGGCCATAATAAAATAACTTTAAGCTAAATTCTGTGAACGGAGGGCGAGTAACCTCTGTTTGGACGGGATTATTTGTCGAGTCCTTGTTATCATTGTGTATTTTCGACCATAAATTGTGAAATTTTAACCGCATAGATGGACAATAGGAACGAATTTCCGACCAATTTTGTTTTACCTATTTCAGCGAAATTAACTAAATAAACAGTACCGAAAAAACCTTTACAATGACTCAAGATACTTTTATATGAAACTAGCAGTAGCTCGCGACTTCGTTCGCGTGGGAAGTTTTTCCCGTGTAAATCCCGATCCCGTGGGAATTTCACAAAATCCCGACTTAGTGAGCATCTACGTACTAAAAGGAACCCCTATGCGAAATTTGAGAGCCCTACTACTTATAGTTTCTGAGATTTCGTGATTAATCAGTGAGTGGTATTTCGCTTTTATATATATAGATATTTTGTATAGAAAATTCCCGAGGATCTATGAGAGCACCTAAGCGTTTGTTTGTGATAAGGATTTCCCCCGGTAACAAGTAATAAAAAAGTCTTAATACTTGTGGCTTAGACGAGGAAGTGAAAGTTAACCGGACGCCATAAGCAATCAAGACTTTGAAAAATTAAGCTCATAATTAAAAACGAATTCTTAAAGTTGCCTTGTTGGTAGAAGGGAAATATTTGTTAGATAGCAAAAAAAGAAATGCGGAAAACTTGTATTAGTTTCTGATGCGCACTTTTATTGGTGCTTGAAGAAATAGAAGACTTTTGTAGTTTCATTGCAGTCGTGACGCAAACTTAGTTTTAGGCATACCTACATTTTCTTCTGAGTACCCTGCATGTTTCATGAATAGGCTAAAGAAATTATTTAAATTGAACTTCCATTTTTGATATATTCCAGACAAACAATATTTCGGAACGCAAACTGTATATTTTAAAAATATTGTTTGCTTCTTTTAAAAGCTTTCAAAATAATCTGATGGGCTAATCTGAGAAACACCTCTTAAAGCCACTTGAAATAAAAAGCTTTTTTACCTGTTTTGCTATTACGACTTTAAAAGTCTATGAGTGTAACCAGAACACAAGACATAAGCTCTACTTTAACGAACTTCTAGGTATCTACTTAAGCACAAGTTCGATTTACATGTAACAGATACGTTGTTTCCAAACAATCTCTTAAGATACTTCAGCCAAAAGTTTCCTTGTTATTTTTAAGTAGTCGAAATGAGATTAAATTAATAATTATTTTATGGAGTTGCCCGACTGCCTCAAAATGAGTGTAAAGTTTTTAATGATTATAAGAGCTCAACACATCACAATTACGACAAGACCCATTCATATTTTAGAAGCACTAAATAAACGGCTCGTACAAAATCTTAAAATAATAATCGTTTATTTCTATTTATTCAGACATCGTTAACGACACGTGCATCGCACGCACCTACATAATGGAAGACGGTTACAGAATAAGTTAATGAAGTGCTCCTAATATTCGCATACTTCGGCGTAGACTGTGAGGCGCGCCAAGAATCACCTGTCACCCGTCACTCAAGCGAGAATAATGTTTAAGCCTGATTTGTGCGTCTGTAGTCGGACGAAAAGTTTGCTTTGAAAACTTTATGGAACAATAATTTAGCAGCATGGTGAATATTTTCTTTATGCAACAAACGCATTATTTTCTATATTTTTTTGAGATTATGAGACACGTGCTATCACTGTTTCACCTGATCTTAACTTGTCGATGGAGCTTGCTTGCCTTAATTAAACTTTATTCGTTCCTGTTTTCATGATGCCCAGTTAGCAGTTACCGTGAAACTTGACTCCGTCGGAACTTCTCACTTCTTAGTTGAATGGAATGAAATATTACCAAAGGAATATCGAATTCAAAGCCTGTTTTTTTTATCTCAGAGACAAAGTTGACATTACGACGGTTGCCAGTTTTTTGCAATTCTTAAATAGTGATGTACCACTATCGAAACTTAACGTTAATAAAATCTAGTATCGGTTTTTTATAAAACGTATCCTGAAATGAATGTGTAGGTGCTAATTTAAAACATAGAAATACAAAATTAATAATGTAAGATACATATATTTTTAATAACATAATTAATTACAGGTATTCGTTAATCAGAATCAAGCAATTACTCCATATCTTAGGAATATTCTGAAACATCAGAAGCCACCTATTTCTAAAAACATATCAGTAATATCGTCGACTATATAGCCCAGATGACACATAAAAACACTTATTTATGGTGTACAAACAGGTGGGACCCAATCGAACATATATATTTATAAAAATGGGATGGGTCCCGCCTGCTTGTCACTTTTTTAAATAAAATCTTTCAGTTGTGAGCAGTCAGGATTTTTAGTTTTTTTTTTTTTTTTTATTAACTTTTTCTTTTAGCTTTTTTGTTTAAATATGTTAAAGATTTAACAGATTATTTAACTTTTGCTAGGAATTGTGGTCTCGAAGCGTATATAGAATTTTGTTCGGACCACAGAAATCAAAAATACAGGAGAAGTGGTAAGGGGGCGTATCGGTGTCCGCGCGACATGGCCACAGGGCTCATGTCACAGGCAAGTGGCCGTCTCCGCGAACTAGTGTGCTTTCGACGGTGATCGTGATAACATATATGAATGCCGAGTTGTTCTGTGGTATCTTGTATAAACCGAAGCCAAAATCAAATCTATGTGAATCATGGAATCACTTACCATATGTAAGTACAACTATTTTACAATATTTGTCTTTAAAATCATGAAAAACAATAAATCGTAAAATATTTCTTGGTTTTACTATGTTATTTTTGTTTTCAAATATCAGAGCGACTGTACTACTTGTGCTAGAAATATATTGCTCCTTAACCACTACCTGAGTTCGTCACTAAGTAACTGGACAAGCAATGTAAACATAACATACGAAACTGTATTACGCGGATTCATCGCGTAGTGAGGCCGCCACTTGCGACGAATTAGTGATGTGCTTGTGCAGATCCACTAACGTAGGCTATCGACAGCAATGTCGATTGACGAATGAAATATTTCTATTATAGTTTAGGGGGTTTTTCAACCGACGACATAAAAAAGAGGAGGTTATCAATTCGACGCGTATATTATTATTATTTTTTTATGTATGATCACCGATTACTCGGAGACGGCTGAACCGATTTGAAAAATGCTTTTTTGTTTGAAAGGGTATACTTTGAAATTGGTCCCATTGTCACCAAGTCAGGATCTGATGGGATCCTGGAGAAATCGAGGGAACTCTTCAAATATTATAGGCACACCTATAGTGATTTGAGTATTTTTTATAGTAACTTGTGTAGTTGCATTCGAAAAGCACCATTTTGAAGTAGACCTGATGATGAAGACCACCGATGGCCACTGGAACTACTCAATATATAAGTAGGAATAATAAGTAGTTCATGTGTTCCGCTTCGATTACTTGAATGTGGTTATTAAGCACAATATGCTCGTCACAATGCATATGGTGAAGTGAAGCTGATGGTGAACTACCAGGAGAACTCCTCAACAAATAACAGCCCAACATTGGGAAAAGCAATATTTTGTAAATGAATATAAGTAGTTGACATTTAGGCTCTTGTAACTAGGTAAATTAAAAATCGACCAACTAAAAAGAGTGAAATAAAAACTTTTTACCAAAAAATTAAACCGACTCCCAAAAAACACTGCAAAGTGATAAATAACTTTAATTTCGGAAGTCGGTGCCAAAAACGAAAATACAAAACTAAAGACACCGACTACCGAAATTAAAGTTGTTTTTCACTTTGCAGTGTTTTTTGGGAGTCTGTTTTTTTGGTAAAAAATTTTTTTTATAACATACGGAAACCTCTAAGAAAATATGTTTAACTTTTATTTTACATGAGATGACAGAAATAAAAATACGTTGAAAAGTCAAGTGTACAAAAAAGTAAATAAAAATAAACAATTTATTTTACGCCCGCAGCATGCGTAAGGAGTTCCGACGTCGCCGTCGCTACAATAGTTTATTTTTCAATCTGTCAACCGTTTTAGCCCGGTTGGAAGATCGATGTACGTTTGCCAGCATATGAAGCTATTCTACCCGAAACTGTCAAATTTTCCCAATCAATCTTGAACCTAATTTCTCTAACTATAAAGTTGAAAATCGATTAAAGAAATTTGACAGATTGTTGTAGCTTGATGAGCTGTCGTCTGTACATAATGTTTTTTTACTTATTTTGATTTTTTTACAGAGTAGTAGAGAAATGCGTAACCAATATTCGTAAAGTAAGTTACTTTAATTTTAGGTTAATAATCGGTGGTGTTTTTCGGTTTAGAATTATCGTATGTTATGCCTTATCCTCATGCTGTTTCTTTATTTTTTATGGTTTTTGTATTTTGCTTCCATTGAAGCTTCGAATGCGTTATAATAATCGGCATGGTTCAGATAATATATTTGTGAATTGAGCTTAAAATAAGTCAATATATTCATGCTATTTATTTGTTATGCATGGATGTGTGTTTGTTTTCACATATTTAACAATTTCTCTACTAACTAGGATTTTTCTTATAACAAAAACCTATTATAACCTACTAAACTATTACCTGCGGTTACCCCGCAGGTAATAGTTGCGTAACACACTTACAGTAGGAATCGGTTTCATTATGCTAAATCAACAACACTCACTGCGGTATTTACGTTGTTGAGCAGACCAATATTTCGAACATATGAAGCAATGGATTAGCAATATACGTCAAAATCATTCAGATCTTGATTTATAGTGTGTTACGTAATTATTGCGATGCTTATTATATGGTGACGTTTAGAAGTAGCTTAGGATGTATGTAAATGATAAATAAGTGCTTTTCGTACTTTTCAGCTTCCCAAAAGATGGTAACATAAAAAAGGAATGGATTCATGCCACAGGCATGCCACCTAACTGGTACCCTACAAAAAATAGCACCATATGCTCGGTTCACTTCAACGCAGAAATGTTCTAGTCTCTAAAGAAAAGTCGCAGGCTTTTTGAATGGACAATTCCAAAATTAAGAGTACAACTGATTTTTGTAGAAGTGGGTTAAATTTTATTTTATTACTGAAAGCTATTCTCATGATTTAGGTTATTCATAAAATCAGTCATTCAACTTTTCAGGATTCTATACAACCTATACGGCTGGTATGTTCCGATCAAGAGCGTAATGTAAGTTAACATCAACTTCTATGTGACCTATCACTATGATAATTAAATATTAAGATTTAAGTCGAAAGCGCCAGGCTAGCCCTTAATACTTAGTAGGTAGTACTTAATAATAATTATGTAATGTTATGTTCTTAATAATATGTTTATTGTTATTGTAATATTTTCTGGACATGCCATTTTTTATTTGGTTTATTTTCAGGTGCCCAAAAAAAATGTACAATAATAAATGGAAGAATCGATAACTTTCCGATTTAGTCAATCACTAGCGTATATGTAAAATAAATTGCTTTTGAACAGCACAACGATAGCGACCGATGTTTTTGTGTGGGTAAGTTCTACGGTGCATGGTAAATACACGCTTTTTTTACGGAATAAGGTTTATTATTGATTGTATAGTACGTTCTGATTTAAGAAATGCGGGTGTGTGCGCGAGTGCGTATCTATTGATTTTATTAAACTGCATGTGTAGTTGTTGCCCCGCCCAGCGCCTAACTGGAGACACACGGTTCCGATATAATTTCGTCTGTTGACCAAATCTACTTATTTATTTTATCTATGGTTCGGACCAACTGCACAAATAGAGCCTTTACTCTGCTCAATACAATATAGACATTTTGTAAATAAATTAGAAGTTAAATACATTACAGCTAAGGTCATCCCTTGCAGTTAATGTCGGTGTCCTTCCCAACAATTCCATAGAATTAAGCATCCTCCGATGTAGTTGTCAGTATCGGTGTCGGGCCGGACCGGCCAATGAAGAAACGCCCAATGTATTGTTACTGCCCAGCACAATATAAGCGGCAGAGCATCATCACAGGGTCAAGCCAATAAAATCATTACCACCTTCACTTGGTGAAGATGGTGATGATTTTATTTGGACAAATGTAGCTGGCCTATAAAGTTATCAAATAACAACATTATTAGTCAAGGAAGAAGGAATAATTCCAACTTTATTCTTTCTTTAGTATTACGATTTTTCATTTCTATTTAGTTTAATACAAATAAATCAAATATTTATTTATTATTCTCTCGTAAAGCCCTTTATTTTGATACCCCACTCGATGGGTTTGAAAGAAAAAAAAACCGCACCTTGAATATGGCACTGATCCGTTTTAAAACTTATATATCGCTATACTTATTATAAAGCGATTGCTTTAAATGAAAAATAGAGGAAAAAACCTAAAAATGGCTAAGATATCAGACTTGTGATCGAGAGATCGCGAGTTCGAACCTCTCCTATTACACTATTGCCTATACTTACATACATACTGTAGCCCTCCTTTGCGTCGCGCAGCCGGGAAAAAAGTTACGATTCAACAAACCGGTATCGTAGGTATAACACTGCACAAAAGAGCGGGCAACATTATTTCTAAATTTGACATTTGCATGTGTCAATTCTGTCTCTGAGATTAAAAAAACAGGGTATAAGTTAATCCTAGTTTACTATAGACGTACATACATAATATACTAATAAATAACGGAGTTTGAACCTACATACTATTATTTGCCATAGGCAAGAGTAAGAGACGTGCGGCCCGCAGATGTACGATTATTGGTGATGGTGCATATCTTTCACGCCAATCGCATGCAACTTATCACTCCATCAACTACCTACTCCGTGACCCACCAAAGATCGTGCATCATCCCAACAATGACAGTTCCAGATATAGACAGATGCGATTGCCTCACTTGCCCTGCTGTGACGTTTGTGAATAATTGGTTTGCACATGCAAAATCATAATTATGCGAATAACAAAAGTTTACAAGCACGCCGGCTAAAAGACAGCATTGAGTTAGTGTTTTCTACATTGGCCCCTTGCCTGCGGCACATGTAACAGATGGGTCTAAGCAGTATACTATCGGAACCCATATGTTATGTTATGAGCTGTTTTGACCGTCAGCCCCGTCAAATACTGCACGTCAGCTGACTGAAATGAAAATGAGGACCATGTTCGCATTTCAGATTATATGACGAGCAAATTAATTATTAGAGAGAGACGAGCTAATAGTTAATTACGTAAAATATAGATGCCCCAATGGCAAGAATATGTTCCGTAGTCTTAGCATGATACTACTAAAAATATTCTCGAAAAAACTAGGAACTGAAAGTTCAAATGCTAGGTAAATGACCCACCAAACAAATGTATTGTTTTCTCTGTGGGCATATCCGTCTGCCAACAGATGCGGAACACAGACGGATTTTCTACTACAGGTTACTACGATGCCCACGGGAAGATAAGACTTCAGCTATTTGCTTCACAGAAAGGAAAATTGTACGTGAAATTTAGAATGCAAGAAACGGACACGATTTTCTGTTTAAGCACTTTCGCCATAACACAGTTGTTGTGTCTACAAGAAAGTTGTTAGTTAGAAGAATTCACCCAGAGAAATGTTGCTTAATGACCCTTGTAGCGATAGACTTGCTTCACCCAATGTTACTTTGTTTGAAATTACCTTGCGATGCTCGAAAACCATTACGAGCTTAAGAGCGTCCAGTAAGGTGTTATTGAGGAATATAATCTTAGGATGAGATAGGTGTATCTTGTCTACATAACACTAAACACGGAAGCTACCTAGTATACTTTTACGACCCATAACGGGAATTGCAGTTTCTCTTCAATACGTGATAACATACAATCACATACACAACACAATACAATTTGGTTGGGAAAACCATCGAATGACTTCTTCCGCTCTGGGTCAAGCGGAAGGGTGTGTCAGATTTCTACTGACTGAAAACCCACCCTGTTCCTTCGGCTGCCCTAAATTTCCGGGGCCGCGGTAACTCGGCAGAACTTTCCCGCAAACCCCGACAGGCAATGGCCCTATGAGGCCCCGTCGCTGGTGTTGACAGCTCTTTGAGGCGCGCGTGGAACACGACGCGCCTCTGACCTGGGCCTGGTCCTTACCGGACGGTGAGCGACCCCTTCTCGCCATCCGCAGGCCCGCGCCTACGGTGGCCGGAAATTGGCTCGTGATCCCCGACGCCCGGCGCGTCTCCCGCGGTGACTGGGGCGCGAGGTAGAGAGTTGCCTCTCCCTCGCGCGTTCGGCGTCCTCCTTCGCTAGCATGACTGCTTCGCAGAAGGAGGCGACCGCATCCCATTCCCTCTCACACAACACCATACTGCGTTCCAAGACGCAAATAACTGACTTTGCTAAAGAGGCCGCTAAGTTGAATTGGGCCTGGGCTGGCCACGTCTGCCACAATGAGTTGTGGGTCAAAACATCTAGAAGGCGTCGCGGTAAACCTCGAAGAAAGTGGCGGGACGAGCTGGACCAAACTAACGACCATTGGTTTACTTTGACCGTGGGCAGAACCACCTGGAAATCGTGAGGAGTGCCCTTTGCCCAGCAGTGGGATGATGCAGGCTAACAGTATCAGTACATTGTCGAACCGAAATAGGAACCCTGTAAATATTCGGCAGAAAGTCCCGGACCACGACGTATCGAGGCCAATTTAATTATATCAAATAAAAGTAGGAGCGATGTTTGCTACGTAAATTACTGGACCATCACAACTTTCCATCGAAACGCAACACAGAAGAAATCGTCGGAAAAACCTATCAAAACTTGAGAAAATTCAATAAGGGCACTTGGAAAGTTTGTTAAAGGAAGTAGCGGAGAATATTTTTATGAAAAAAAAAAGAATCTCAATTTGTGTCGCCGGTAAAATAAAAATAACGTGAAAACCCTCAAGGCTTGGTGGAGGAATCGAGTTTGTCAACTTCGTCTGATGATATCCTGTTTAAATATAGCGATTCATTACCATTTCTTAAAAGTATTGTAATTCTTTTCTAAACTTTTATCATTGATGTCGGGTAGGAAATAAGAGTTAGCTTCTATAGAGGTTTTAATGCTTCTTTGCGCGATTGAATCTGAAATAAAGATATCTTCCAAGGATACCGAAATGGTCCAAATAATCGCTAAATTTAATTCGCAGTATTCAGGTCACATTCAAGGATTTTTAAAAAGTAATCAAAGTTACACTCACAATGAGGTTTACTCCCGGATATCGCTTCAACACCAAGGCCCAATCAATCTCTGAAATAAAATTCGTCAAAATCGTTTCGTCGATTCAGGCGTGATAACGTCACAAACAGACTTTCGCATCTATAATACATATTATTCGGCATGTGCTTTTCAAACTGGTGCCGGCGGATATTCTCGGAAACAAATTGTAACACAATCATGTCAGATGATATAAATATCTTGTCGAAAACTTCCATCATTTATAAAACCATTACATCATGTTTTACTTGAGAAACGCATGTGTTTGCACGCTGTGTTCGTGTAACGAATAAAGTAGTATTTAAAGAAAAATATAAAGTTTAACAAAAACAAACTGAGCATGATTATGATCTATAAAAATTTTTTCAATCATAAATTTTAAGTTCTGTTGAATTTTAATAAGATTTACTAGCAGTAGGTAATAAAATTTTATTATGTTTTCACATAATAGGGACTCGATTTTTCTCATTTATAAACATATTTTCTGCCCATTTTACAGCAAAAAGTTCAAAAATAATAATAATAATAATAGTAATATTCCACAACTTTTCACACAACGCCATCTAGTCCCAAACTAAGCAGAGCTTGTGGTACGGGTACTAGACAACTGATAAACATACATATTATAGATAATTTACACCCAGACAAAGAACAAATGACCGTGCTCATCACACAAACATTTGTCCTAGGTGGGAATCGAACCCACGACCTTGCGCACAGCAGTCAGGGCCACTGACCACTATACCAACGGGCAAAATTAACACCTAAAATTAAGTAAAATGTTTACAAAATAATATCAGATTGCTTAGTTTTTTATACAGATATCTGTTTCTTTTCTTCTTTCCTAGGAGTCAGATAGACAGGCAATCCATGCAAAACACAATTATTTCGCTGCATTTGGCTCACCCAGACATAGTTATCTTAGCAGATGGACTTTAACGTACAGTTAAGAAGAATGAAAACACCTTCGACGCGTTATGTTCCACGCGCGCCTCAAAGAGCTGTCAGCAATAGTGACGGGGTCCTATAGGGCCATTGTCTGCCGGGGTTGCGGGAATGTTCTAACGAGATACCGCGGCCCCGGAACTTAAGGGTAGCTGAAGGAACAGGGTGGGTTTTTAGTCAGTAGAATTCTGACACTCCCGCTCCACCCAAAGCGGTAGAAGTCATTCGACGATTTTCCCACCCAGAGAGAAAAAAAAACATCTTATATACAACGTGTAACAGAATAAACGCAATTCCTGAAAGTAGTTGTTTCAGTATCAGCTTCTGAATCGATTTCTGCCATAAAAACAAGTGTTAAATTTTGATGGAAAAATCTTTCATTTAACTTAAAAGGGAAACACAGTATCATGACAAATTAATACAATCCTTTATGAAAGAAATTGTGTGCGTGTCGTGTTGGCCGCTAACATGGCATGAGTGTATGCGTCTGCGTAAGGATATTGTATGACGCACATACGTTTTGCGTTTAGTAAGAATAACTATTTTATAAAAAATGCCTTGGTTTGGTTCCAATTTATTTAGTTACGGATGTTGTTTTAGACTTATAATTTAATTCTAATTAGGGTGTCTGAGGTATTGCACTTAATCTGTTACACGTTGTATATGTTTTCCATACACATATCTCCCTGTAGGAGCACCAATTACTCACTCAATGTACAAGATCGATCGTTCAAGCTGCCTGAAAATCGGACATCTTCAGGTGCTTAAGTTCAGTCTGATGGGTACTCCATACGTTAGTGTATCGAGAAGCTTAGTCCGACACGGTTGTCAATTAATCACCCAAGTTTGGTGTGAAAATTGAACTTCTATGGAGATACTCGTATATTATATCATGGGTGAAGGGTGATATTAAGTAATGGTCGTATGTTGTTAAGTTAATTGTAACTTACATCAAACAAATTGATTGTCGATGAGACCGACTGCATAGTTACTCTCTTAATAGAGTACTTACTCAATTATAATTATTACCAGATACGGCGGAGTTCTCCTTTAGAATTCTTTTGGAAGAACTCCTGGTCATACCGCCATTATATTCGTGGTCTGCCACAGCTGAGTGGCACTGTTAAACAAGTCCACAGCTTGTCTAACTTACAAACTTATCTTGTCCAGCCCTATTTAAGTTGAAATAGTCAAACAACTCTCAATTATCTAAATGACGATAACAAAGAATTTGTACTCTTCGCCATCGTCTGCACCTTATCCGATGTTATTTTAGGTTAGTGCATACATCTTCCACAGTGGCCTGCGGGTGACGGACTTGAGGAAGTCCACCGTTTACTTTTTTACGATCCTACGCCTCAAGGTATAAAAATAACATAAAATAAGAACTTGACACCTTAAGAAAATAAGCCAATAATCAGTAAAACACTTTAAAACTTATTACAGTAGACGGAATAAAACACTAGAGAAGAAACAGCCATCTGGGACAGTATTCACCCCTCAATACACTTAGCAGCGTTTATAAGTTTAACGGGTCCAGTTCAACTAACCGACCCGCAAAGTTTTATGATACAACTTAGGCACTAAGTGCGTCATACTAAATCTAGAAACTTATACAATAAAACAGAAATGTCTAGACTAGGCTATACTAGCTTTTGCCTGCGACTTCGTTCACGTAAAGGTTGTATATTACCCCACGGGAACTTACTGCCAGATTGAAAAGTTTCTAATGTTGTAATTCTTACACAGTGAAACTGGGCGCCAATTTTATCCAAATTCGTTCAACCATTGATACGAGATTAATTCTCAAACATCTGAGGGAAGTCCACGACGAATTTTTGCATCCATACAATAGGGCATTAAAACGCGCGGGGGTTTATCGCTACTTTTAACCGTATGTCGTATTTGCAATGCGCGTTTGTTTCGATGTGAACAGTGTCAACAGGCGTGCTCAGGTAGTCCTTACAACACAAGGTAGTAACGTTACCACCTCATTGTCTGGTAAGGACCAGGCGCACGTGGAACACGAAGCGCATCAAAGAACAGTCAGCAGTATTGACGGCCCAACGAGCACATTAGTGAAAATAGCAGCCTATTTTGTTACTTTGGGCTGTAAAATAGCGCTTTAAGGGTTCAAAAAGCAGTTCAGAGTTGCATATCTGCATCCGTAAACGTCTATAGTTATAAAAGTTACTTAAGGTGCTATAAGCTGAATCAAATACTACCCTAGCCTTCACAGTAGTCCACGGTAGAACTCATTTACCACTTACACCTTTATATGAGAGTTACGAAGGTCATTCTGCCACTCACAGCTGCATAGTAGTTTCCATTGTAACTTGTATAGGTTATAGTTATAGTAACCACTATTATACTACTATAAGTTTCATTATAGAAATAATAGAAACTCTTATGCATACTATAGTTACAAAAAAATCATCAGTGTAACTAAGGCCTTTAGTAGCAATAGTCATTCCTTGCAGGCTCAATCCATTCGCCATTTTACAGCCGCTTTTGTAACTATTATAAAACATTTAATAAAATGGATGCTAAACGAATAAGTACGTAACTAGATCTTATTTATTTATTTATTTATTATATACTTTATTGTACACCTTACAATACACTTAAGGATACAAATAATTAATCTTATAACCTCAAAAACAGGAAAAAAGGAGCTTTTTGTGGCTGTGAGTTGCACTAAGGGAACAAAAATCACTGGAAGCGTTAGAAGGGTGAAAATTAGCGCTATGATTCTCAAAAGGGAGTTATTAGAGCTCAAACTGCAGGTTATGACTACAGTACAATGACGCCATGATTTTTTAAGAAAACTTATAATTCACTTGCAAAATTGAGTTGATATACATTGGTTTTTCAGTTAAATGTGCATTAAATGTACCGGTAAACAATCGGCCACTTGCAAATAGTAAGTTATCGACACGTAAAAATACGGAAATAAAATTTATTCTGAATAACAAATAAAAAATATCACATATCTTTTGTTAATTTTTTAAATGTCATAAAAGCGCGTTAAAATTACTCGAAAATTATCTTATATATCCACAGTAAACTGGACAGCGTTTTAAGTATCTTTATATATCTTGCTAATACAGAATAGAAACATTTACTTCTTTTTGTTTTATTTTCATGATGGCGACGAAAACACTTTACCAAAATATTATAAACAATGTCAACTGAAGATACTAAAAACTGAACTGAAACTGAAGATAATAAAGAACTATAATCAATTCATTCATTCAAAGTAGTTCAAAATCATTCAAAAGTAGCGCTACGAGAGCTTTAGTATAGCGTTAATAAATCGTTATAGCTATTAAGGAACCTTTATGCAACCGTTGTGCAGGTTAAATGGAACTTTAAGTTGCATAAAATGGCGCCCAAATAGCGCTAAAGCGGCTGCTTTAAGTCTGCAGTAGACGCTCTAGCGCTTACGTCTATTACCATAAGTAATAATCGGATACGCTCCAAAGCTCTAATGCAGCCCATTTGTGCTAGTTGGGGGGGCCCGACAAGGCCATTGCCTGCTCGGGTTGCGGAAATTTTCAACGAAATACCGCAGCCCTGGATCGTAAAGGGCAATTTATGGAACACGGTCGGTAGTCAGTAGAAGTCTGACACTCCCTTCCTGGAGGGAAAGGAGACATTTGTTGATTTTCCCACCGAAAAAAAATCTATATCAAAGCTGTATCACAAGAGTAGCGATACAGAATCGAATTTATAGCGCTATATAGCATCGCGACTGTTTGGTAAGTTCCTGAAACCGTAGTTCACCGTATGTTACTCTCAACAGTCAAACATACAGACATATTTATATGCATAAGTAAGTATGATGACAAACATTGTTCAAGCGCCTATTTATAATAATGCCTTGATATAGTTTCGGTTAATTAATTGTTTTTGTTGATCTTACTCATGCTCAGGTTGTGTGAAGGTCGTTTTCGCAAACCAGTTTTTGTATTTGGATTTACCTGAAAAGAAGAAAATTGATAAAATTAAAAAACATTACAATTTAAAAATAGAAAAAAAGTAACTTCTGGGAGAAAACAAACAAGTCTTGGTTGGTTCATGGCAAGCCCATTTTTATTCAGTTTAAAGCAAAAAGGCCCTGGGAAATTCAAAGGGTTGAAATTAATAACTAACTTTAAGGTTCATTAGTGAATACAATAGAATAAAGGACTACAGTAAACAACATATGACTTGAATGTGCTTGAATGTATATCTATTCGTTCATGACATGAAAAGTTTTTAATGAACCTATTAAATCTTTCCGTCTAGTTATTTGAGAGGTTTGGTAAAAAACATACGACGTCTTTTGAAGATTAGTTCTTCAAAAGACGTCTTATGTTTTTTATTAGGTTAAATAACTTACAAATGAACTACAGTAATGATGAATTAAAAGAAAACAATATCAAATTGGAAGTGTCCATTCTGCATTTACAGCATCTTACTTAAGTAAATACCAACCTGATACGATGCTCGTGTCTTAATCGAACCAATGTCAAGTCAAGTGGTACTTTAATCAAGATTATTTTATAACATACATAAAACAAAATAAGGTACAGCATCGGTAATTTATTGCAAAATAGAGAACACTGCGTGCCTAAAATATCTTTTACCTAAATAAGTTTATCTCAGTCAAAAACAATTGTACTAACAGCTGCCATCATCATTATTTATTTGGAGACATGAACATCTTTTTGTAGAACGCAACACAAAAATTAGTGATGTGCGGTCGGGCTGCGATGTGGCCAGTTTTATCGATTACCGAAAAACAAGGGATTGCTCTCGCCGGCGCCGTGCCGAATCGCTCGTCCCCAACGCCATTAATCAAATCACGACTATGCGGTTTAATGGCAGACTAATTACAGTTTGCGCGCGAATCACCTACACATACCGTCGCAGTAATTACTGCATTAACTCGACTGCGGAAACGCTTAATACAGGATAATGCTGATTACATATCGCAATGCGGGTGCTAACCGAAAGTTTGCCCAGTTCGGCCGTCAATCAAACGTCGAACGCAACGTCATCCTATCGTGATGTCAATGCGAGGTTCGTGTCAGGTAGCGTTACCGCGCGTAGATAATAGTTTAACCCGTGTTTTTGTCGTGTGGCATGTGAATATTATGAACAATTTATGAATAAAATAACACAAGCGTTAGGCCACTATTTCAAATTAACCCAACATTTATAGCTTTTGTAGCGCATAAAATTACAGGTCCTAAAATGTATGATAAAGATCAAATCTATTAAAATGACTTTAATACACGAAAAATTCCCACCATATCGAGAGCCATAAGTTCCGCAACCATAATGATACGAGACCAATCGAACTACAATAAGAAATATCGTTATTTATCGACACAAATACATCACTAGCCGCAGTTGGAGGAACGGAATCTTATACTGTTCAGTATTCCCCATAGCCTCATAAACAAGGTGATAAAATGGTGCCACCCTACCTTAACGTTTACGTCCAGAATACCACTTTATGGATATTTACTCACTATT
Organism: Tholera decimalis; assembly: GCA_943138885.2. NCBI lineage: Eukaryota > Metazoa > Arthropoda > Insecta > Lepidoptera > Noctuidae > Tholera > Tholera decimalis. The sequence goes on along the minus strand of OW964552.2, from coordinate 17,659,636 downwards.
CACAAACATAATGAACTTCAGGCACCATAATTCATTAGTTCATTGATTTTGATTATAATAACAGCTTTAACTGGGTCATTGTAACGTTAAGGGCGAAATTCATTCAATAATACACAAAAAATTATGAATATCTTGACGTATGTATGTGCTATTCTCATGAAAAGTGCGTGGGGGAACCTCCTACATTGTTGTGAATTTTTATTCTCATTTTCATATCAAAAGTCCCTAAGCTGGAGGAAAATGGAACAAGAATACAAAGTAATGAATACTTCTAAGTATTACTTTATAAATAGACACTCTTACCTATACATGTCCACTTTTAAGAAGGCTCCTTTCGCATCTATACATGAACGGTCATACCTAAGGGAATTTACCCAAGGGTTTGGATATAGCAGTTTGTCATTATTAACACTTATTAGCAGAATCAGGAGGGTCATGGTGCCTCGTGCTCTTGACATCTTCCCATAGTTTGCACAATTTACCATCCAACGGGGTTTACATTTATTTTGTTTTCGGTAACACTCCTAATCATCGAGGGTTAGACTATAGGGCAGAGGTGTAGGTAAACCTCTAGGTACCCCATGGGAAAAAAACAGGCGTAATATAAACCAAAAACTCCTCTAAACATGACAAAATGCAAGATCCAGCTCGCTCGTGACTAAATAATAACACCGGTCGAGTTGATACTCGAGATTAAGCAACGCTTGCCGAGGTCCGTGGAAAGATATAGAAAAAAAAAGAAAGAAAAAGATAAACATCTTAACATATCGAGATTCTTCTGTGCCTTGGAAAGCACATTAACGACTACAAAAGTAACGCCTTATTAGGTAATACATAGTAAACCAACAAATAATATAAAAAAGCACGTGTGGCACTCGGGAACTGACGCGGTAAAGCTATAGCATAGCATTTTTTATCAACTTATGCAATTATAATTATTTATTTATTTTTTATTTATGCAGTATTTTTTTCTTTGATATTAATTCAAGTTACCGGGTCAATTATACCACATTTTTTAGTTTTAAGCTATTTCTCGCGGCGTTGACATTTTCGACTTTCTTTCTCCTATAAAAAAATGTAAATGTTTCTTATTTTATTCAACAAAATATTTACAAAAATATCTAAATATAATATAAAAGTACTCTCAATAAAAAAAAAACATAAAAGGATATGATGAGACCCTGGGTTGGATCCAAAATACTGACCGTTACCAATCCGATTCATTACTAAACACGCTAATTAGAACGTTAGTAACCCGAATTGAAATAACTGACCGTATTCGACCGTATTAGGTTTTATTTTCGTTACGGAATTTCTTGATTCGGTCGCCGCGCTCAAAGCCCGCGATAAAAGCTGTGCAATAGCTTAAAAAAATGACGACACGGTCGGTGTAATGGTGATACGAGGCTGCTAAGGCATAATAAAAAGTTGTGTGGAATACTTAAAAAAGTAAACAATTGGCAGTTGACGAGGATATTCCTGTACATACAAAATCAATCTTCTAAGTAAGAACTACCATTATTAAAGTACCTATTTAAAAAGTACTTACTTATTTAAATCAGTGTATAAAAATTTTACCGAAGCACGAATATGCAGGTCTACACGACTATACCACATATTCATATTCTTACTAGTTACTTCAATGTCCTTTAGTAACTCCAATTACATACTGCTTCATGTCACGAGTATTATGTCAACAGTTTCTAAGAAAACCTTGATAACAATTTGCGAGTCAAGCAACACATACGTGACCTATCTCATTAAGGTTTCGTATAGAGCATTTAAATTAGACACTAGTGGCTCCCGGGCTATTTAAGAGCCATGTTACACTGAAGTAACTGGGAGCGTCAATTTATGTCTGAGTGTGTCTTTATTGTGCAGATAAAAAGACGTTGGACGAGATGAACTGAAGAGTTTCGTACTTAAAAGTTGTAGTTTTGTTGTCCATGTTAACTTTGCTCATTTATAGATCTTAGTATCTATCTAACGCGGTTGCGTGAATTGTATAACGAGATACTGCGGCTACGTAAGGGCAATTGAAGGTAAGGTAAAAAAAAAGATATATATTACCCGGGAATCGAACCCCAGACCCCTTGCTCAGCAGTCGCGCTTGCGACGTCTAGACCACTGGTCTGCATCTGGTACGATAAGAAACTGACTCGCACAGAGTCAGGTAAAAACTGGTTTTATGATTCAGAATAAGCATAATATTTACCTACAAGCCCAAGATGCAATACCAACGTTTTTTGCTCTCTGTTCATAAAGACGAGCAGGATTTTCACTTGTTTGTGAATTCTTGTTTGCGTGCGCTTTCGGTATTTGTCTGGCACTAAAGTGGCAGAAACGACTGTTTAAGTAAGGATGTCCTGTAATTTGTGCTTCTTTTCACCTTGTGCTGCAAAAGCTAACTCGAAATAAAGTTACTCTGTAACTCTTGATATTTGCTAATGCTATTCTAAAACGAAGTAATAAGCAAAAAGATCTATTTATTTATTAAAACTATGCAACACAAATGGTACAAAGGCGGACTGCCTTAGGCATTCTCTACCAGTCAACCGTTGTTAATGTAGGTAGATAGATATAGTCTTTAGTGCACACCGTATCAAAATAGGATACGGGCTGATAAAATAATAGGTAACTGAATTATCTATTTACAACTCACCCCGGCTTCGGACGGTAAGCATATTTTACACACAGTGCGTCTTCTTGCTTCCCGGCAGATTTTTTGGTTGCGCGTAAACAATTCGTGTGAACGATATAATGGCAATTCTAATTTCTAATATTATGTGTTCAAAGTAAATGATTTTTTAGACCTATTCGTCTTATCCGTTCAGTAGTTTTTGAATACAGAACAGACAGAGAGACGCGGCGGACGACTTTGTTTTATAATACCTGCATTTTACGAAGATAATGCGGTCGCAAAAGTGCGATATTTGGCACAGTGAAAGTTTTAAGGAGAAAGATTACAGAAAGCTATTATATTTCGAAATATAGGTATTCAAACATTCAAATTAATTTTGGTCGAATTTAGTTTGGCAAAACAAAATCAGTTTTGTTCTTTCGTGTTATAAAATCTAATGGCGATTGCGTTTGCTTACGTTATAATAAAATATTAGTTTACGACAAGGCGTGTAACTTCGTGAGAAATAAACGCCAGATACAATTAACTTGTCATTAACTCTACTCATCAATAGCTAAACGTGCGTCCTTCGAGTTATTCGTAACAAGCGCGTCTATTGTGGCTGGCACAATAAACTGTGGGAGGAAACAATTAACTCTGCTAATTTGATTTTATCGTGCATGAACCGAGAAAAGAAGTGACACAAAACAAAATAAATACTTGTGGGTTCAGAAGGTCAGCTCCGTACAATAAACAAATGACAATGACCTGGAAGCAAACTATAAAAATTGCATAGTGCGTACCAACACAATAGAAGAGACAACCCACAACCGTGCAGAGTGGCGTAAAAATACTAGGAGGGCTGACCCTAAAAGAAAAAGTAAAAAAGCCAGGTGAAAGAAGAAGAAGCACGCTCACAATGACACGCTTCATATACGTTCAATAAACGAATGACAATGACCTGGAAGCAAACTATAAAAATTGCATAGTGCGTACCAACATAATAGAAGAGACAACCCACAACCGTGCAAGAGTGGCGCAAAAATACTAGGAGGACTGACCCTAAAAGAAACGGTAAAAAACTTATTTAATAATCTAAAAAACCCGACTGCTCAACTGAAGTTTAAGAAACAAGTACATTTTTATTTTTAAAAGTGACAAGCAGGCGGGACCCAATTGAACATATTTTTTAAATTAAAATGAGACGGGTCCGCCTGCTTGTCACTTTTAAAAATAAAAATGTACTTGTTTCTTACACTTCAGTTGAGCAGTCGGGTTTTTTAGACTATTAAATAAGTTTTTTTTTCAACTTTTTAGTTAAAATATTAATTAACAATTTTTTAGTTTTCCCGGTCGTGTCACATTGGCACTCCACCGGATTCAGAAAGTGAGTCCATATTTTTAAACTTTCTCATTGTGTTCGTTTGCTAGTATTACACTAATGATAAACCTTTTTGAAATTCTTATGTTAAGCCCTTTAATTTGATACCCAAATTGTAGATTAAAAAAAATTTTTTTTTCACCATGTATAATGGCTTCGCACAGCCACCATGTTTAATTTTTTTAAATGTCACTGTTAAGACAAATCTAACGATACCTTACTTGTGCGAATCCGTTCAGCGGTTCTGGAGATATGAGGTAATAAAGAATATTACATACATACAAGATACGCGCGAAATTCCTTTGCAGTCGGGTAAAAAGCCAGGCTAAAGAAGAAGAACCACGCACACAATGACACACTTGATATACAGTAAGTTTAAGCGCATTCGCTACTGTCTTTTCTTTGAGGTACTTTGACGTCTCCGTAAGGAAACTTCGATGCGAACCATACTGCTCTGAACATAATATGGCGAGTCGCAAGTTAGTAACAAATTCATACCTATGACGGCGATAGTGAGCGATTTTCTATATTTACTCATTTCTGTAGCAGTGCGTTTGAACTTCTGTATACTATCTGTAATGTGGAACTAACCTGAGTCAATCGAACGATGGTAAACATTCCCCGAGTACCAACTTAAGCATATTGCAATTTGCCCAGTGAAGTTTAAAAGAAAATTAGAACGAGATACATTTAGAAGAAGTGCTTTGTTAAAGATTCAGTAACTTAGAGAAATGTGTTGTTTCACTAATTAAAGATGGAAAAAAAGTTTTTTTATTAAAAATGTGGCAAAACAAGTTCGTCAAAACAGTAAACTATTTATTTTACCTATTTTTAATCACAAACTATAGTTAATCAATGAATTGAATATAAAATTACTAAAAACAAGGAACAATTATTTACCACACAATTGTTGATCGAAGTTTACCATAGCACATTTTTGTTGAATCGACTAATTACATGAAATCGCTGTTGTATAAAAGTTACATTATATAAGGAAATACCATAAACTTATCGATTTAACAAATCATGTTAGTTCGTTGTTACAGTCACTCACAATTTAATATAGGTATAAAGCAACTGTAACATAATTTTCACGGGTAACCAAGTATAATCAGGTTCAATCAAATATTAAAATTGTTTTAAGTGACATGTTTATGGCCATGTAACGTTTGTAATTTTAATATAATACACGGTATTCATTTTTTTTGTAATATATTAAAAACAGTGGTGGTCCAGTGCTTACGGGGCCGACTTGCGAGTAGTAGGTAGTGGGTTCGGAACCGGTTCAAATCAGTGAAGGAAAACATGGTGAGAAAATCAGCATGTCCGAGGACCACACAATCGAAGACATATGACATGCATCAACCCTCACTGGGCCCGCGTGATGGTTATTCCCTCTCATAGAGAGAAGACCCGTGGCTAAATTATTAACATATTGTAACAAAATTGTTTAAGGCTTTGGCTGTAACTTGGCTCGTACTATCAAAATATGAAGCGCCTCACTCTTTTTCGATATTGTCACGACTCAGTTTGCGCAGTGGTTAAGCGATGCCGCGTTGAAGAATACGTGTGTTCCCGCAGCCACCGGCGGCGCATGTGAGCGAGGGAACATGGGGTGGTTTTAGCCAGTACGAATCTGACCCAGGGTGGAGGACACCCATGAGGATTTCAAGCCCGTAAAAAAAGTGGTTAAGCGATTTGGTGCTGTGCTTATAGCGGGTTCGATTCCCGCACCAGAACAAATGAGTCTATGGCCTACAAACAGTTGTTACGCGTCTGGGTGTTTGTAAATTCCTAATATAAACGTAAAAAAATTGCCTGCTTAAAAACCTACATACATATTTTCTTCTTCCACTCTCTGGTCCAGTTATAGCCTCTGATAAGTAAGGACTTGCTGGCGCCAATTTGTTCTACCTTGCCCGTCTGTTATGCCAACACAGTGCTTACTTTATTGACTCTCTATATTGGACCACCATCAATGGCAGTCGGCCCCTATCTTTTGTTTGTACTGGTAGGCGCAGAGCGCTTTGTTGAACAAATGGACTACATAACAATACCAACACAAAAAGTGCTTTGCTGTCATTTAATCGGTGATTGGTGCAACTATGAAGCTTAACGTTTTATGTCTGCGTGTCGTGGGTTCGATTCTCGAATGGGAACAAATGTTTGTATGGTCTACAAATGGTTGATCCGTGTGTTTGTTGAAATACACTCACAATACAGGACACATTTCTAGTGTGGGGTAGGTAATGTTTTTTTTACAAGCATAAATGTATAAGGAAGAAAACTCAAAACACATACAATTGGCAGCCATTACAGAATGGCCCTAGCCAGCAAAATGCAAGACATATGAAAATTCCTGAGGCTGGTTTTCTGGACCTTATGTAGCGAAGACGTGCTACAGATGTAAATCAGCAGAGGAAGAATTTTATCGAGTCTAATCATCATTATCAGTCGTTTTGTGTCCAGCTTTAATTTTAATATCACACAAATATTCACTCCAGTTTTAACAATACCGGAAAAATAAAATAGTTTTAGCATAAGAAAATGATACAATGTTTTCTTGTCTAGACTGCCCATTTACATACTTTCAAAATGCAAACTAATTCAATCCTTCAGCTATATATACAGCATACTAGAATAGCTCCCTCTGATAAACCGATTTTTCAGTAGATTTTTGACAACATTACTACGTTCGGATGTCTCAAATACCCGTAGGCCGTAACCCTTTTTGATACTTGAAGGCTACACAAGCATTTGTTTTTGATAAACCGGAGATTATATCAGCAGTCTGTCTGAAAATCGAAACTAAACAACTAGATAACCTCGAACACGACAAGGGTCTACATTACAAGGCTTATCTAAAAACATACGACATAATAATTATCTTAACGAGACATCTTTCCAGATTAATTTTGGGTGTAACAGACAGAAATAAACTACGAAAAAGTTAAAGAAATTGCAACCGTATTGGACTCAAATGACGTATGGAACAGACGTATCTGGAGTAACGGACTGGACTTCACCAGACGGAATGCAATCAAAATAACGGACACACTTTCCGGACTCGCTGTTTCCGCAATCGACAGCTGGGCTTGAAATGGGAATTGATATGTAATAGACGCAATTTGTGACCGCGTATGGAGTTACGTGATCAAATTATTAGGAATGATGACAATCTATGATGTTATTTTTATAACTTCTGCTGCGAATTGACCTTATAAGATATGAGGGAAGTTAGCTCAATTTGAAAACTAGCGGATCATTATTTTATCTGATGGTAAGCGGTACATTAGCCTAGAAGTAACCTGTATCTCTTGAGTTAAAGATCTCGCAGTGTGCAGGAATGCCACCAGTTAACACTCATGTTATTTTTTATTGAATATTAGTGTACAAAACAGCCAAGCTGAAGCGGTAATGGGCCGGCCACGTCGCGCGAATGCACCCGTAGAGGCGGGCAAAGATCGTCACTCACTGGACGCCTGAACGAGCCAACGCCATCGAGGTCGACCGCGGCGCTGCGCTGCGCTGGTAAGGTGACGATCTGATGTTCGCGGGCCTAACATGGTTCGACATTGGTCAAGATAGAGGTTTGGAAGGAAAAAGGGGAGGCCTTCGCTCAGCAGTGGTACACAAAGTAGACTAAGATTTTTTTTTTTCAAATTTGTACTATCTCCAGTATATGCAGCTATTTCATAAAGCGTAAAAACAAATACAATTTTATTACAGTTGTATGTTTACAGAAAAGAAATAAAGGATCGTCTAGAAGTAGTTATTGTCAAATTTTCCGAAATTATTAAATGACATAAATTATAACGTAAACTGGTATAAAACGATGGCACTTTGTAGAACTTGTCCAAGAAAAATGCATTTTGTCAACGCAAAAAAGTCTACAACATCAAAAAAGTCTACAACGTTTGTAAAACAGAGCAATTTCTCAACCCTTCACCTCCACACCTTATTCTTCACAAAGAACAGAGAACAAGAAAGTGAAACAAGGTTTTTAGGGTACCGTGTTCGTATTTCCGAAGAGCCACACTTGTAGTTTAGGTATTCAAACGTGTAGGAAGCGATTTGGCGAGGGTTAGCGATGCTATCGCGACGGAGCCGTGATGAAGTAACAACCAACAGGTGAAACGGTAATGTGGTTCTTTATTTAGTTATTCTTTTCTTTCCGAAGACTAGTTTGGAGTTGTTAAACACTATGTTTTAATTTAAAACTATCATTTTGTTTCTGATGTATTAGTTTGGTATGAATTTCCGCAAAGTTTTGCCTGATTTTATTCTGAATACGATTTTGTTTTCAAGTACAGTGTTATGTTTTTTGGGGGTATATGTTCAAGGGACGCCTCCCGCTCTAGGAGAAGCGCAGGAGGGGAATGTCAGACATCTACTGACTAAAAACCCAACCTGTTCCGTAATTGGTCCTTGCGTTTCAGTGCCGCTGTATCTCGTAAGACCATTCCTGCAGCCCCAGCAGATACAGTGCCATCTTACGCTAAGTCTTGTCTATTTACCAATGGCTGTATTTTGTTGCCGTTGGAGCCTTCATTTTTTAGTTTTACTTAGATAACTAGTTGCTGCGACAGCTTATTTGTCACCTCCGGCCATGTTTTGCACGGCCACTTACGGGACCTATATTTACATAATTTTGACCCATAATTACATGGGTATCCGATAGATCTTTCGCTATTTTTAGCAACGTTTTTGATCCGTATTTCGAAGCTGTGTTGATAATAATTATGGCCTGTTAATATGCCACCTTAAGATAAAGTTGCTGAAAAGTTAAATAATTATTTTCACACTTTTCAGACGCAACAGAAAACTTGTATTCAGTCAACTGAAATACAGTATTACCTACCTGTGTATATCATAGTAACATTATCGTTCATTTTCCGTCACGATGAGTTCTCAGCGGATCGCATATCTTGACGTAAATAATTGGCTTGTTAGTGTAGACTACGGATCAGATCGTATCGAAGCGATGTGCATTCTACAGTTGTAAGTAGCTGTTGTTGATTGCAGCTTTGATTTTGTAATAAGGATTTAGTGTAAGCTTGAGCTGCCCTTACGCAACGGGGCCGCGATATCTCGCTAGAACATTACAACAGCCCCGGCTACTAATACCATGCTTGGCTCACGTTTTTTTTTGTACATATACCATAATCTATAGTTATGTTCAAATAAAGGAAATCTTGAACAAAATGAAACTTAGAGGTCACCTTATCCCATTCCAAGATATGTGCCAAGCAACCAAGAATGAATTGAAACCGCCAAGACATGAAATAGGGAAACTTAATGCTATTTTTTTACCTCATAGTTTAACTTATTTTTAAAGACTTGAAAGAAAAAAACAGGGTAATTTAGTAACGCTACTTACCATAGATATTTGCAAACTAAGCCGTACAAAGGAAAGTCGTGAAATAATTTCTCCTTATCACAAGGAAAGTCCCCTTACTAAGTGTAGTTAAAAAGTAGTTTATGCCCTTTTCCTGAAATAAAATTTCCTGCCCAGTTTCATAGTCAGGTGTCCCTTTAAGGGCCGTTAAGTGCGTAGTAAGTGTGTTTTAAGAAGTAAGTAGGTAGCTATAATTTCTGGTTAAAGATTATTCTTTTCTCATGATGGAATTTACATTTCACTTAAATGAGATAGATAGACATACTCTTTATTGTACACCATAACAGAATTAAATAAGGACAACTACAAAGGATGTTTACAATGGGTCATCTTATCGCTAAGTGATAATGAGCATCATACATATTTAAAAGCTAAAGGTATGCTTATCATATTGCTTCGACATTTGGACTTAGAATATTAAACATAACAGTAGATAGAGTAACATAGATATAATATTTGTTCGAATTGATCTTAGTTTGTGGGTATCTCCTCCTAGAAGAATAGTTATCTAAGTCATAACTACCTTGCTTGAAGAAATAAATATTGGCCAAGTGCGAGTCAGACTCGCCCATGTAGGTTTCCGTAGTCATTATGCCAAATAACCGTTTTTTTTTTCATAGTGTTTGTATGAAATACAAATTTGCGGTTAAAATATTTGCGGTTTTATAAAATGTGCTATATCTCAAAAACTGCTGACACGATCTCGTTAAAACTATTTTTTATTAAGATCTACTGCATATATTTTTTTAGATTTTTTTACTCCATTATTATAAAAGTTAGAAGGGGACACACATTTTTACCACTTTGGAAGCGTATATCTTTTAAACGATAGACTTTAAGAAAAAGTGGTCTGTGAAACCTCAATGTAATTTTTCAAGACCTTTCTATAAATACCACACACGTATCGGTATGATGAAAAAAAAATTAGTTTCAATTCACTGTATGGGTAGCCCCTCTTAATTTTCTATATTTTTTTTTATGTTTGTCTAAAAATCGAAAAGCGGTTCACAGAATACATCTACCTACAGTTTCAGAATCAGAATTATTTATTTGCTAAACATAGGTAGTTAAATACATATAGGTCTTACATTAATAACAAGTTTCACATGTATAGTCTTAATAGTATCAGAATAAAGTAGGTTACTTTTAAATAGGCTAATTTTTTATAGGTTACTTTTTAATAGGTTACTTTTAGGTAAGCGTGCTCCATCTTCGACCACATCACTACTTACCATCAGGTGAGATGGTGGTCAAACGTTATACCATTATCAATTTTAAAAAAAATCTGTGACCTACGGACGGACGGACAGACAGACAGAAAGACAGACAGACAGACATGACGAAATTATAAGAGTTTCGTTTTTTGCCATTCGGCTACGGAACCCTAACCCAACTATAACTTCCCAGCCTACATTTGTAGCTATTTGAAGTCTGTGAAAAACAACCAAGGCTTTCACAGTCAAAAATAGATTACTTTGCTTACCTTTTTAACTCTTTATGCTTTCAAAAGGTCCCAATAGAGTATTCTCAACTTTTCGATTCAATACCAATCGCAAAAACCAAACAGACATAAGCCAGTTCCCTGACTGTCTCAAAAGCAAGGTACAAATTTTTTCCTGTATCTGTGAACTTTTTCCTCTAGCAAAAACTCATTCAGCGATTCTTTTTTCTTTAGTCTAGTGTATGAAAATCCTACCATCCTTCGGAAACTTAGCTTTCAATCTTGTTACGTTCCACAAAATCATTCCACTTAATACCACACAACTTACTAAATAATTTCGCACGATCCAACTCAGAGCAAAGTCCACTAAAATTGATAGGAAATTAGTGTGATGGGCCGGCGGGACTCGGCAGCACAGCCAATGTCCACATTCAATGTTAGTGGATAATGAAAATTAATAAATTTTACGGTCTGCTTACCTCACAAGCGAATTAGCGTGAACTAAACAGGTGGACGATGCTGGTGTTATGCTAATAGCTCGTAACGCAGAAGCAGGTAAACACATATCATTAAGGTTTTGCATAATAGAATTCTGGAGCGACAGTTTTGTTTGTGCAGTGTGTGCATTTTCATTTTAGGGGGCAAATTAAAAGTTTTGTGGATGGGTGTTTGTTTTTGTCCTTATTCTGAAAAATGTTAAAAATGTTCATGCGTCATCGTTTCGTGGTGGATATTCCACCCATAGGCACAAAACGTTTTAAGAATACTGTCATGAAATGGAATTCTCTGCCGAAGTCTGTTTCCTGATAACTATAACCCGGAGGATTTAAGTCAAGACTGAATAAGTAACTTCTAGGTAAGCGTGCTTTATATTCGACCACATCATCGCTTACCCTTAGGTGAGATGGTGGTCAAACGCGAGCCTATTATCATAAAAAAATGGTTTATGCTGCAATGGACAATCGTTAGTAACATTGTCAAAGATGTACAATTGGCAGCTGGAACCAACGTCTTAACGAGCTACCCGAGGCACGAGATTCCACATCTCGATATCGTCGCCTTAGAGTGAAAACCTCGGGAGAACATTTTTGACCAAATTTTTTTTATTGCGTTTCCAGAAAGCAGTCCTAGCAACGCACATCCTGATCTCACTAATATGTTCATTCGATACTCGAAACGCTATCTATGAAAGTAAGTGAGAACCTCGTAAACACTCACATCGCGTCGTCAGTTTAGCGTAATCAGGCCATGGATTATGCATTTCTGAACTGTTCGATATTATGTATAATATTTTTCATATTATACATAATATCGAACAGTTCTTGGTATAAAAACGGGTTAAATTAACATATAAATTAATAAAAAAAAACATAAAAGAAACCGTACAAAAATTTTATAGCACGCAGATTTTTCTTCCCCCTGAAAAGTTACTCCTTTTTCACTTACGAGGTTTTCACTCTAAGGCGTCGATATGTCAAGACCCATCTAAGGACTGACCTCGGCAAGCGTTGCTTAACCTTGAAGATAGATCTGGCGGCTGTTATTATTTAGTCTCCTCTTGTATGTTCGTCAGTAATACAATCATTTTCAACCGACGACAAAAAGAGGAGGTTATCAATTCGACGCGCATATATTTTTTTTTTTTTAATGTATGATCATCGATTACTCGAAGACGGCTGAACCGATTTGGAAAATTCTTTTTTTGTTCGAATGGGTATACGTCAAAATTGGTACCATTATCACCAAAGTCAGGATCTGATGATGGGATCCTGGAGAAATCGAGGGAACTCTTCAAATATTATAGGCACACCTATGGCGTTTTGGGTATTTCTTATAGTAACTTGTGCAGTTGCTATCAAAAAGTACCATTTGGGGAAGTGGAACTGATGATGAAGACCACAGATGGCCGCCGAAACTACTCAATAATAAGTATTGAGTGGATTGCGATTCGATTACCTGAATATGGATTTTAAGCACTTTATGCTCGTCACAATGCATATGGTGATGTAGAGCTGATGGTGAAGTACCAGGAGAACTCCTCAACAATTAACGGCCCAGCATTGGGAAAAGCAATATTTTGTAAAAGGTTATAAGTAGTTGACATTTAGGCTCTTGTAACTAGGTAAATTAAAAATCATCCAACTAAAAAGAGTGAAATAAAATCTTTTTACCAAAAAATTAAACCGACTCCCAAAAAACACTGCAAAGTGAAAAATAACTGTAATTTCGGAAGTCGGTGCCAAAAACGAAAAAACAAAACTAAAGACACCGACGGTAAAAAGTTTTTATAACTAGCCCAGCTGCTGAATTCCAAAAATTTAGTAGTCAGGAGTGTGTGTCAGAATTTAAATAAAAAGTCATAAAAACGATGTGTTTTCCTTAACTCGAGAGGAAATGCTAATTCGGTTACATCATAAAATATTTAAAGCCCTGTATTAATAGCAAAACAAGACATCTGGATAAGATTAAATATTTTTTGGCGTCTCGATTTGAACCTGCTTGTATGATTGGACAACTGCCACATAAAATACATTCAACAACTTAATATTATTTAAATTATCACATTATGCGATTCAGAAACATTTACTGGCTGATGGCACGTAACTCCAAATTGTCGATTGATAATAAACTGTTAATATATCTAACTATCCTGAAACCCATATGGATGTATGGCGCACAGCTGTGGGGTAGTGCTAGCGACTCCAATTTGAAGATAATACAAAGGTTACAAAATGGAATTCTAAGAACCATTTCAAATGCACCATGGTTCATCACCAATACAGAGATCCATGAAGCCCTGAGCATAAGAACTGTTAAGGAAGAGTTAAAAATAACAAGTATTAAATATAAAAAGCGACTGGAAAATCACCCAAACGACCTAGCTACCGTATTAGCAACTATTAGCTACACTAAACGACTGAAGCGCCATGACATACAAAATCTTGGCGACAGATGGTGAAGGCTGAGGGTTCTCCTGCTGAGGAGCTCCTTCGACATGATATGACGACCAGGAACAAATCTGCTTATAGTTTGAGACTGATTGCAGATAAGCAAAATAAATAAAAAAAAATAAAAAAAAATTATCACATTAACCGTTTTCTAGCTTGTCAACGAGCATTCGCGACGGAGTAACACAATCTAGGTAAATAGTACAAATAATGAAAGAACAAGCACTTTGTGGCTAAAACAATTCGCGAGAGCTTATCAAAAACAGCGTCTCCAATGGCGACCAAAAACAATTGAGAGCAGTTCATGCACATTTTGCTTGGCGATAACTACCGGCACATCGAACTGCGTTTTATAAACAAGTTTAATCGTCGATTGTTCCGCCTCTTGGTTACCACTTGCGTCAACCCATTGTTCAAACCGCAGATCAAGAATCCAGTACTTACCAACTGCTAGTCATACATTGCTTGCATTGTTCCAGGATTGAAAAGACCACTGCGAAACTGGCACGGAATGTATCAATGTCAGCGGATAAACGGTAGCGGACGATCGTAGTAGAGCCCGGATTTCAGCGCGAAATGAAACTTCGCAGAATACTTAAGTGAAAAGAAAAAAAACAGTAAGAATAGTTTGGTGTCAGATGCAACGACGTCGCGTCGGTTCGTGGTACGAGTCTGTTTGAAACTTCGGATGCTACTGGAGACTGCCTGGGCTATTGTCGACGAGTTTCACGACTTATATTAAAAAATAAAACTCCACTGTGTATAATATAATAAAAATAAATCACTTTTCGTATTCAGTTTGTCATATTTCTCACAATTCTTGAACGGGTGATTAATCGCGTCTGTTAGATCCCTTTGCGTATCTTTGGGTCGAAGAAATCCTTTCACAGTTTTTTTCCTTTTACTGTAGCCTCTATTTCTTTAATCTTATTTCAACGTCAACCATGTAAAAAAATATTTGTATCTTTCCAAGAGACAAAAATATACTGGAATTTTAATTGAATACCGAATAGTGAAACTTCCGCTTTTGTTTAACTTTGAGGACCGGAAGATATTTCCGTATATAGTAAGTATCCCACGACTATGTGAATACACTTTTTTGGATCCTTACATTAAAATTCAGTTTTCGTGTCTGATATAAATATTAATCAAGAGGACTTGAACAGAATTATGAGAACGTGACATTGAAACTGAACCAAGTCACCAATAATGTTTATCTCGCGTACTCATCGGCCAAACACCGGCAGCGTGACCTCTTCCCGAAGTTTTAGAGCTCGATTTAGAAAGGCATCCCAGTCGATATGACATTCTCGCATCGATAAGTTGGTAACTCGGGAAGCGTTAAACGTTTAAGACGCAACATTGTTTATTGAAATTTGGATCATAGTACTTTCAGGATTCGGTATGAAATCGTTTCTGTTGATCAGGCAAAGTTTATTTTTATTTAAAGTACGGTGGTGGCGTTCAATGCTGTGTGAAGTGAGATTTATTGCGATTGTAAAACAGTTGCGTATTGCAGGTGGGCCCGTGTGCTCTGTATGCATGAAGGCACTCCGCAGTCGTGGAGAATCTTAATTGTACTCCATTGAGAGATTCCAGAGCGCAGCGTCTTTATTTCTGAATAGAGGAACTTGTTGCTCCACTCGTGCGCTGCACATCCGTGGGCCACACTTTGTTGGCAATGCTTTGTTCTATTTGCCCAACCAAGTTCTGGAACCTTTGTTAAATATAAGCATTGCAAGCCCACCAACTGCGTAAATAATTTGAACGTCGCGCGTAAAACGTTATCCGCCGGGTGTCAAAATCAATAAACGCTCAAGACATCGTCGACATGTGTCGTAAAGTAGGCCATTTATGACACTCAATAATCGTAAATAACATGAGCAATATTTCCGATGCCCCATAATAATGAGTATTATTACTGTGTTAACCAAGGGGCCGTGTTTACGTCAAGTCAACGCGTCGCTCGGGACGAAACAGTTATTTGAACGGCTCTCGATCATTGTTTAGGTGTTTCACAGGAGGTACCTATTGACCCGACAGGAACTCTTCAGATGGGCACTCTACCTCAAGTCACTCGGTCGAACGTGACCTCTCTATGAAGTCTCATCAACTCCAAATGTAATCTGTCGTGGGACAGCTGTGAGCGAGTTACATCCGGACGCTTGTTACCCTGCATACATGTGTAATCAGTTCGATTTGGACGTTGTTCAGCTGGAACACGTAATAAATTGGAAATTCAGGGTTTCATTTAAGTCTTGCCTCGGTCTGTGTTCACTCAATTTCAGAGTGCCTTTTAAAAACCAACATTCAAACCTTCGAAAATAAAGAAGCGGCGATGAATCATGTACTCGTTTTGAAGAACATTAAGTATTAAATTTTCCTAAAGACTTTTTATTCGCAAGTAAATTTACGTGCGAGTAAAGTACCTGTATAGGAGTTCAAAGTTCACATTTGACTTGTAATCAAAATACAGAGAAAAGCTCTTCGCATCGCAATTTGCATTTCTTACTCGATGGCATTAAAAATAAAACAAGTCTTAGTGTCAATCACTGACGTACCCCAGAGAGCTATGACCCCTTCATTTTCATATTATACTCCTACCAACCTGTACATGCTAAACAAGAAAAACAGAACGCAAAATAAACCTTGTCGTTAAACAAACAGAGTGTTGTTTTGCTTGTTTTGTGTATGCATAATTTAAGCCTTTATGGGCGTGCATTCAATTAAAGGACTGTCTTCGAACGTATTGAAAGGAAATGGATAGCTCTGTTGAGATGAACATGGTTTCGTAAATTAGCATATCAGATGAACAGGCACGCCAGGAGCTGTAAACAATTGAACGACGACGTGGAACTGTGTGTAAATTGTGGAACCTATTCCAGACGAGCATATTATCTTAGTTGCAGAGGTAAACAATATGAATTTTACCCACATTGCTACTATTCTTAAAAAAAAAAAACCATTTAGCGATTTAAGTCTGAAAATGTAACAAGCAAACAGACAGAAAGGGTTAACTTCGCATTTATTATAATAGTATCTACTGTTGAGGTATCATCATACACTTTTTTCTTTTTTAACCGACTTAAAAAAAAGGAGACACAATTCAAGTTTACAATTCGTCTTGAACTTTTTTTTTTTTTTATCTATGTTACCTCATAACTCGGAGATGGCTGGACCGATTTGGAAAATTCTTTTTTGTTTGAAAGGGTATACTTTCTAGTTGGTCCCATTGTCGTCACGTTTGGATCTGATGATGGGATCATGGAGAAATCGAGGGAACTCTTCAAATATTATAGGCACACCTATAGCGTTTTGGGTATTTCTTATAGTACCTTGTGCAGTTGCTGTCGAAAAGCACCATTTGAGGAAGTGGAACTGATGATGAAGACCCCAGATGGCCACCGAAACTACTCAATAATAAGTATTTCGTTGATTGCGATTAGATTACTTGAATATGGATGTTAAGCACTTTATGCTCGTCACAATGCATATGGTGAAGTAGAGCTGATGGTGATGTACCAGGAGAACTCCTCAAAAATTAACGGCTCTGCACCGAGAAAAGCAATATTTTGTAAAAGGTGATAAGTAGTTGACATTTTGGCTTTTGTAACTAGATAAATTACAAACCGACCCACTAAAAAGCGTGAAGAAAAACTTTTTAGCAAAAAATAGAACCGACTTCCATATAAAAACACTACAAAGGCAAAAATAACTTTAATTTCGGAAGGCGGTGTCAAAAACGAAAATATATACAAAACTAAAGACACCGCCTTCCGAAATTAGAGTTATTTTTGCCTTTGTAGTGTTTTTATATGGAAGTCGGTTCTATTTTTTGCTAAAAAGTTTTTTTGATACTCAAGGCTTTTGCCGCGAGGCTTGCGTATGCGAGTCTAGGCTTAAAGTGCACAATTTGACAGTTTAGATGATGATGATGTGTGATTCAAGATACTGAAAACTGCCTTAGAGCACTTACGTTATTATATAAAACTTGAATAGAAAATTTGAATAGTAAATTCATGTTTTATAAAATAATAAATTATTAATTATTTCCTGGTTTGTATAAGAACACGGTAAGGAACATCAGAGATATCCAACGCTATAATACGGGAATCAATTAAAGGTCTTTCGAAAATCCTTTATAGGCCTACGATTTATATTGAAACACGATATTCTTAGGCTCATTTCAATAAGCTACACCTACAAAAGATACGAATAAATTCAGGTATAGTCACAGTAAATAATATAGGTTCGTCACCTTAAGATCTACTTTCGTTTGCTCCCCGTGTCTGCTTTACAGCACTTCAGTATTTTGTCAGTATATCACAGAATTATAGACACTAAAGTCACGAATTTCATTTAAAAATAGCCAGCAAAATAAAAGATTTTTGTTTAACCTAAAAGTAACTAACTAGAGGCTTTCTTTAAAGTTTTGCTATTTTGACCGTTATCGTCAAGTGATTAAATACAAATTTCTATGAAGTACTCTCTTCAGTTCCTCGGCTTGAAACAGTATAACGTTTCTTGACTTGTGTGAGTATACTAAGGTAGGTATGAACGACTCGACTGCAAATAAGTAGGTTTATGTCATCCTTTGTATAGGTGCGTCCCAATCCGCATACCAGATACATTGCTCGAAACTGGAATCTGTTATGTTCCGTGATTATGACGTAGTTAACATTTCGGTAGAGATTTTAAAGATAAAGATCTCAAGGGAAACATCTCTAAGTACCTAAACTACCATGTTCCAAGTTTCAAACGTCATGTTTTTTTTTGCAAAACGAACAATATAATTAGTTAGGAATCACAAGGTTTTCAAAAATTTAGGTTCGAAGAACCGGTACTCCAGATAAACATTAAGGTAAAAAAGACAAGCAAGAATTTATTTTAAAAGCAAGAATTTAACGCGAAGCTTAAGTGAATTTAATTACAAAGATCATTGATTCGATAACGCTAAGTAAACAGAAGAATTTAAAGCGGTTTAATTCTTTAAGAAAGTTCTATTGTCGGATCAAACCCTGTCATGAATGATAATTCTTATAAACAGACCCCGCATAAATTTTACGGGAAAACGTCTTAATTTATATTTTATATTAATGGCGAACATTAGGTATTTTTTTCTTGTTGTTTATTATCTTTGTTTGTCATAAAAACTGGGACAAGATTACCATGAGCTTAGCAGAAAAAAATTCTTAAGACCACGGCACGAGTAGCAGTGAGTGGTGGGTTTAATGTTGATGGTCTACGTCAGACAGAAATATACTGAAAATAAAATAGTGTTACCCAAAAACAAGGGCCTAAGAAAATATTAAACAGATTTTTTTTTTGTTTGACCACCATCTCACCGGTAAGCGATTATGTGGTCGAAGGTTAAGCACGTTTACCTAGAAGTAACCCTTATTTACTCTCGAATTAAAGATCCCCAGTTTATAGCTATCAGGAAACGCAGACGCAGGCAGGGAATTTCACTCCTTATTTCCAAGTATGCCATAAACGGTGAGATGTCCACCATGTAATGATGACGCATTCCCGTTTTTCTTGTAGTCCGAATGGAACGGGCTTGGGAGATTTAGACTGTGCAATTCCATCGCACAACCCAGTTCCCAACGAATCGTTTTTCAAGCATCAAATCAGTGACATAACACTGCTAGTACACACGTTTCTCTACAAGAGTTAATGAACCCTAATCATCCACGCGGGCCTTGTGCGGGATGGTGGATGTAGCATGTCTTCGGTTCGAATTACCTATATGGTCCTAAGCCATGGCGGTTTCCTTCACTGTTTTGACAACAGTAGTGATGATGAAATTTACACAACTTAATGGGTTCGAACTCACCACCTATAACATTTAAGCCGTGTCTATAACCCGTGGGCCACTACTGCTTTATTAATTAAACAATCAAATCAGTAATTTAATCAAAATAAATTATAAATGTTCGTTTAACGCATACATTTTTTAACACGCTTTTATTAGGTCGACCTGTATGTAACTAACTATGTAATGGAATCTAAGGTAACTAATTTAACCATCTTCCAAGGGTCGTAGCGTAATGAAAATTGGCAGCTGTGTGTAGTTCTGATGACAATACAATAATATGGTACTGTCGAACTGATCTGATGATGGAGCTGAAAGATATGAACTGGAACTTCATGATGGAAAATCGTATCATAGCTGTTTTGGATTTCTTAGAAAAGTCTTGTAATGAACTTTGACCACGATTAGGTTTCAAGGTCTGATGATGAAGCCGGAAGATAGGCACTGGCATTCCATGATGGAATATCGTATCATAGTCGTGTTTGCACTTGAAAGCCACGTAATGGACTTTGAACACAATCAGGTTTCAAGGTTATAACAAACCTAAAGAAAATCCGTTATCGGTTTTCTTAAACTTTTTGAATTACCGCGTAATCCATAGATTTATTTTTTATAGATGTCACTTTCAAATCCTCTGGGGTGATTGACCGTTTAATTGTTCACTACTCGTGGGAATAATATGGCAAAAACTACAAAAAAAGAAACAGCAACACAAAGGAAACGGAGGTTACAAAAAAAGGGAAAGCGCGAACAAATTTTTGTATTTACGTGCATTTATAAAAGCGTGTTTTTCTAGTGATTTTTAAACTATTCATTTTTATACTTACTGTTTACACCATTTAATATCTATTATTAATTAATTAATTAAAAATTAACATCCGTGTGTCACTGCGGGGTGACAACTAAATCCAGCGCCGAGTGTCTTTCGCCCAGCACATGCTGAATTGGTAACCCTTTCGGTAGGACATGCTCAGCGCAATCATTGTTGTTATCTTGATGTTATAAGTTTCTATTGTAGTTGTTATGTGTCTGTATTTGAATAAATATATGTATTTCTATTCTATACTAATAAAAAATTGCTTTCGTGTCTCTCTTGTTTATCCATATGACAACGCACTTTAGAAAAACCCTGAAGGTAATTAAAATTAAATTTACTTTTCATAAAAAGCATTTTTATTTTCCCATTAACAATGTCCTGTTAAGTCTGACCTAGCTAACTAGGTTTATTTTGACAAAGCCTATTAGCTTTTAATACTTACCCAGAAAAACCACATGATGACAATATCATTTATATGGAAATATTTTACAATGCACATAATAATTCAGGGTCCAATCAGTTAAAGTACCAATCCATTTTTACTGTTAACATTACACCACATATACCGGGAGCACATAAAACCCTGGGAATTGTTTGTTATCACCCAAAGACAAACGTTCTAAACACAGGTGCAAGTACCCATAAAATAGGTAATAATGGTTAATGGAATTTTAAATTGTAAACTGCAATCTCGGAAAATTCATGCATCAAACTTCATGATATGGATGGAGTCAACGCTACTATGAATTTAAAATGTCATTTCAGTCCCTTCTCGAAATTACCCTATAACTTTCAAGTTACATGTAATGAGATGATTGATTTTATTCTTTCTACTCTAGTATTTTTATAGCTAGTCTACTTACTAGCTGTTGCTCGCAACTTCGTCCGTGTTAATTTAATATGTAAACCTATTTTGTTCATACACATTTTCATCTCCTATTCGATTCAACAAAGTCGGGTTAGCGGTTTAAATTTCTCATACAAACTTTCATCCCCTATTTCAACCCATTATTGAAAAAAAGTAACCTATGTTTGACCCTGGGTCTTCAACTATCCTGTACACCATTCCAAATTTGATCCAAATCGGTGGTGTCGTTTAGCCGTTAAAGCGTAACACACTAACAAACAGACAGACAAACTTTCGCATTTATAATATTAGGATGGTTTCCTTATAGATCCACGGTTAAAGAATCATAGTAAAAACCAAACACATTTTAAATTTAAATTATTGCCATACCATACTACATTCAGCCTATAACATTCCCACTGCTGCGACTCAAACCTCCTCCCTATGAAAGGTTATGGGCCCAAATCCACCACGCGGGACCAGTGCATTTCGTGGATGTCACGTGTCTTTAAATTTTGGTCTTAAGGAGTGGCGGTTTTCTCACAATGTTTTCCGTCACCGTTATGAAAGCATCGCCTGGGTTCCACAACTGATCTTAATTATGACTGTAGCCAGGTTTCTTCTAGACACAGATAATTATATCTGACTTATGATTATTACATTAAAGGTAAATGATAAATCTAAATATACATAACTCAAAGGTGACTGACTGACTGACATAGTGATCTATCAACGCACAGCCCAAACCACTGGACGGATCGGGTTGAAATTTGGCATGCAAGTAGATGTTATGACGTAGGCATCCGTTAAGATAGGATTTTGCGAAATTCCCACGGGATCAGGATTTACACGGGAAAAACTTCCCACGCGGGCGAAGCCGCTGGCACAAGCTAGTTATCTATATTTTGCAAATTGGTTGTAAATAAAACTTTTATAGGTACGTCATAAATAATAATAGCATTTAGTGTCAGTAGTGCAACTCACGTGCTGTAAGAGTTACATTTCTCCGCGAATCAGCTTATACATAGGTACTCATACATATCTTATGTTCTATAAAACCATTCGTTTTCTACTTGTTTTCTCTGGCCGCTAAACAACCTCTTATGCAAATAAGATATTATAGTGAATATTTTACAATAAGTTATGACATTAGACAGTAGGCGATTATACCTAAGAACTTGCTAAATTACAGCATTAAAAACTAGCCTTGAAAAATAACCTCCGACACGAGAATATTAATAATTCTTTTTTCGTGTTTTACGAATACCTTTTGGAAATCACACAAGGTTGTTTGGACAAACATTATTATTAATGTTGCGTAAACAATGTCATTTGAGGAACGTAAGTCGGGGACGAGGCCAAGTTGAAATTTACAACACTATCATATAGGTAATTATTAGGTAATAATGTATTGAAGACATTGGCAACGATTATGCTGTATAAACAATAATAAAATATCATTAGGAAAAGTCTGAAAAAAGTTGCTAGTCCAGTCCATAGATGCCAAATTTGACGTAACAGCATAAAGCCCATAATGGCACATTACCGAGTTCTTGCTTGGGTGTATCGATGTGTAGTCTTAATAGTTTTGGAATAAAATGGATGTGACATACGGACGGACAGCAGACAGACAGACAGACATGATGAAACTATAAGGGTTCCGTGTTTGGCATTAGGCTACGGAACCCTAAAAAGTGGCAAATTCGATTCAGATTCGCCCATGAAGGGTTCCGTAGTACTTAGCAAGCATACGTGTTTAAATTAATGAGAAACATATTTGCGCAATAAAGTGACTGTGACATACGCACGGACAGATAGACATGAAGAATCTATAAGGGTTCCGTCATTTGCCATACTGCTACGGAACCCTAAAAGGGATACTTTCAAAGTTTAAGAAAACAGTAGTAATAGAAAAGTTTTATCTATATTTACAGCTGTAACACTGCAGCAGTGCAGTGTTACAACTGTAAATATAGATAAACCATTTATTTGGTACAACAACAGAAGGAATACCTACTTGAAAACCGTTGTATTATTTTAATGTAGGTCAGGTGCTTTACTTCCGCTTCCGACCGCAATACCGCGACAGAAGATTTGCTTGTGTCAGCCACATTCGTTGGCTTTGAACATTTGAATCAACCAGTTGAAAAGTGTTGGAAGCGGATAATTTGTCGGAAATACGAAAATCTGAGCCATTTTTGAGCCAGAGCAAAGACTTTAAATCTCAAAAAAGCGTTTAATAAATGCCTTTTGGCCGCGTCGTAAGTCAGTCATACGTCGTGTATCTTCAAAATGTCTGAAGATATCGCGGCTGAGCTAAATGGCAGGCTTGATACCTTTAAAAGACGCTTGGACTTTTGAAGAAAAGACCAGGGAGTGTGGGATTATTACCTCACTAAAACTACACCGGTGATCACTATCAGCACATAGAATGTAAAAAGAAATAACGAGCTCCCGTTATCTCTTAATACCACTCCAGACTCCCTCTTGGCCCTATTACCTAGGCCTTGGAGCCTATTAAACTGTAAAGGGGCTCTCCTGAGCCTCGCTGTGTCCTTGGATCAGGTGGGCGGATAGTCCCCACCCTGAACGCTCTCTCGGCACTCAGAGATACCCATTGCAAGCTTGGTTCTCGAGGCACGAGATCGATTTGAGTGGTAAAAGCTACTGGAAGACTTGCAGTGCAACAGGACAACACAGGCTACCTTTTGGCCTTTATTTGGCCCAGTGCTTAGGGCAGTTCAGAGAAACTATCAAGGTCAACATCGAAAATTGTCGTATTTCTGAAAACTGCGCATAAGATTAAAATAAACTGCCAAATGTATCAAAAACAAAGTCAATTGTAATCCAACGTGCTCAGAGACATGCAACACTATTTAGCAGATTCATTGCTGTTTAAAATAACGAATGATTCACTGTATTGCAATACATTAAATCCATACATAACATCAGTATGTGTTGAAATGCATATACGCAATAGAAAACACTATCCCACATAATATTAAATGTAATTAATACGTGTAATTCTTTAATTCAGCGAAAAAAACTATGTTACTTTGCAGTCCTTCATATTTCCACACATACGAAGTCGCAGACTACTGCTACGTTATTGTATGCCCCTACAATACTAGCTCCTGCAAGACAAAATTAGCTGAGTCATCCGAATAACTACCACATTTTGAACTTTACTGAGGTTATTCATATTTTCAGAAACACTACCTAAGATAACCGCCGTGAGGTAATTAACATATTTGCCGAGAACAACACAATAACCGGCTTTAATGTAGTTATAATAAAGCTCCCAGTAATCAAGCCGCAGCTTTGTCACTGCTGTCAACTTATCTGATGTGAATTAATTACAGCTGCTATCAATCACGACGCGACAAACTGTTTAATTGTAATCGTTTTGACTACACGACTATATTGTTGTAGTGTTAACAAGTACACTTGGAACGATTAAGATGACAATTGTCTTGTATCGAGACTTAAGGAGACTGATTGATTGGGATATTGGAACGAAACAATACGATGAAGAAGTATGTGGAGGTGAATTTATAAATATTACTAACGACTCGGCCCGGCTTCACAAGCTCTCATTCTGCTAATTCACACAAAACTTCAGTAAATTATACACTAAAACCTTCGTTATTAATACTCTATCTATTGGTGAAAACCGCACGAAAATCTGTTCAGAAGTTTATGAGTTTATCTCGATCATACAGATGGAAGGACGGACGCAGTGGTGTGACTTTGTTTCATATGTAAGGATGGTTTGCATTTCCCAAGGCTGGGCTAAGGCCTATCTTAATGGTCGAGGCAAAGCTCTGGAGCCTTGAACATCCACGACGAGTTGCAAGTCTATCGGTTTTCTATCGGTTATATTTCGGGGAGAGTGCGATGGAATTACATAATCTAATTCCGTCAAGCCCGTTCCATCATCGGATTACGAGACAAATGGCGAAGCGCCATCGTTACATGGTGCCACCCATAGGCACAAAACTTTTTGGGAATACCTTCATTGTGCGTACGGCTAAGGAGTGGAATTCCCTGCCGGAGTCTGTGTTTCCCGATAGCTATAACCTAGGAGTCTTTAAGTCAAGAGTGAACAGGTTATTTTTACGTAAGCGTGTTCCATCTTCGACCATCAGGCGTGATGGTGGTCAAACGCGAACATATTATCAATAAAAAAAATCTCCTCTTCCTCTAGCGGCCCCCCTAAACGGGTCCAGGGACGGTGGACTTGGAGATGCCCACCGTCCCCTATAACACGAGACCCGAAGTGGCGGTGCGTTTTGTTGCACGCGCACCCTTCTCAGAAGTCACAGGAAGTCACACACACACTCCCTCCGCTTGAAAAGGGAAATAGGACTCACAGAGGCGGACCGGCACTAGTCGGGGGCCGCGTTGAAGAATACTTATGTGTTCCCGCAGCCCTCGGCGCATGTGTACAAGGGAACACGGAGTGGTTTTAGTCAGTAAGAGTCTGACAGACCATCAGGCGAACCGGCACCAGTCGGAAGCCGCCTTAAAGAGTATTAAAGTGTTCCCTCAGTTCCGTCGCAAGTTTGTGACGGAACTTGGGGGTTGCGGATTAGAGTCCAAGAGATCTCTTCATCCATGAGGATTTCCAACTCGAGAAGTTCTTATTTATAATTTCCCTTCTCTCTCCTATTCTAGAGCAGTAGGCTCATATCATCCCGCCATCTCTGTCTGGGTGTATCACTTTAGACAGATGTGATTTTAAAGAACCTGAAGCATAATGAAAACAGCATTAAAATAATAAATGAAAATGGTAACTGTCGGTATATTAAATCTGACTGTAACGTTTGCTAGATACAGTGTACGCATGATTAATGATTTTGGCGGGAACGCCATAAAAACACCAGGGTAGAACTCTGTACCAATGACTACGCGAATTTTAACATTATTTATGAGAGTAATGACATCGTTTTGACTGTTATTTTTGAACATAATGTACAAAAATCTTGCGATCCAATTAGTTAACGTCCGTGTATTTTTAATGTGAACCTATTTATGATGTTACAGCTGACGTTAGATTAGAAATGTTTGTCATATTTTCTGACGTACGTTGCGTATTTTCTTCAGATGAATTTTAATGTGTTATTAGATTCTTAACAACATGAACAATTAATACACGTCAAGATTGCATGTGCCTGTCCAAGAAATAGCGAAAAGCATTTTGCTTCTACAAATGCTGTTTACTGCGCTAATAAATGCGTAAGAGCAGACATAATGATATGATCATTATTAATCGCAGAAAATTATACATAGCTGCATCGCAATACCTAAAATATAACAGGCGATCAACTACTGAAATATTTCTTCTGAGATAGATCACAAAATGTTAACACGTTGACAAATAAAGCGAACATATTCGCAGACAGAAACTATATTTCACTTAATTGAAACTAACTACTAATGACGTCTACATCATAGACTGTCGGTGTATACTAGCATCGATTACTCTATCAATATAAACGTCCCTAAACAATTGAATGGCATGATAATAAATAATTTATGCGGCCGCTGTTACATACCATTCTGATTGAAACTAATGGCGTCCTATATTGGTAGCTCATTCAGTTAGATCGGGCTATTTAGTCGTATTGGACTCGTGAATTAGACCATTAAATAAAGCATACGTCTTTCGCATACCATGCGTAAGCAACGAATGCTGGCAATTATTTCAGTACTCCCTTTCTAACATGAACAGAAACCCTTTTGCGGTGTTTAACAGTGTTCGTCATTTCAAACATCAGGTTCGTCAATTCAAACATCGATCGATTGGACAGTTCAATTGTTAAATGTGAACTATTCTCTAAATTCGTCTCTGTTTTAGATGCCCCGTTATGATTTTTGGAATATCAAAGTTAATGTTTTTATATATACATAAAAATTATGTCGAAGTTAATTTTAGTATTGAACTCATAAATTGAAAGGTTATTAGACGAAATGAAGAGCATTTTAAAACAGAACTTGTATGAAGACATTTGGTATTTTTATTTAATCGTTTAGTATTTTATTGTTGTGAGCTTTGCTATTGGCATTTTATCTGATTAAAACAACAAAATAAAATATCATAGGTACCTACATATACACGATTGTGGACGACTTCATCAGATACCTGATGATGACTTTGAAAACATTATTTTTATAGTATTCTCATAGGCGATAAAATGATTGGTAACAAGGGGTTATTAGTTAATTGAAATAATATCAGTATTTTTAGGGTTAGGTTATTATAGAATACTTATAAGATCATTTATCAGTCTGTCTGTTAGTTTTACCAAGACCTTTCTCTGAGAAACACATGAAGCTATGAGAGAGAGAACAAACTTTTTTTATGTTGATAAATTATCCAAGTCGTATGTATAAGTTTTTAAGCTAATATGGTCACTCGAAACAATAAGTACACATGGTAAATATCCCGGTTTTAAGTTCTAATAACACTGTATGTATGTTACTTCATTGTGTCATGTTAATATTATATGTTTCACCCTGTGTGCATTTTATGGTTTTCAGGGTCGGTCATAACGAATATAGGCTCGTAATTATTTACTTTTGTTTTGGTTTCGAGATAGAAAACTACAGACTGACACGCACCTGTTAAAACATAATAACATATTTGTAATAATTTTGAGCTTTCTTACAAAATAAACATACTTGAAGCTGTCTGGAGCTTGTGCCTGGAGCTAGCACGTGTAAAGTGTTTATTTTCTGGGATAGAATGTACGTAGATACGTTAAGTTCTTTTCCAGGTAAATAGTAACCTTTTTATCAAAATATGTTTCGAAATTAAATACGTTTTGAAGATTATATTTGTAGATTTAGGGGTAGGGATCGTCACGGAGAAGCATACGGTGTAGGTATGCCCCCCTTGAACGGAGCACCGCCTTGTCCCCGTGCACGCGATGGGCGGCGGCGACCTCTCGCGCCCAGCTCTAGTTCAAAGCATGGTGCGGGGCGAGCGAAAATTTGATGCAGTGGCCTTTTTGTGCGGAGCAATCTTGTAGCATAGAAGGAGACTGAACGCCACGGGAGACGCTCCGCACGTCGGGGATCGCAAGCCAATCTCCGGCCACCGTAGGCACGAGCTTGCAGGTGGCGAACAGGAGTAGCAAGCTCAAAGAGCTGCCAGCATCTTAGACGGGGTCCGACATGCCCATTGCCTATCTTGGATGCGGGAATGTTATAAAGACATAATGTGGCCCCGAAACGTAAGGGCAGTTAAAGGAACAGGGTGAGTTTTTTAGTCAATGGAAGTCAGACACTCCCTTCCGCTACACCCAGAGTGGAAGAAGTCATTCGATGATTTTCTCGCCGAAAAAAAAGGGGTAGAGATCGCTAAAATAGCAAAGAGAACAGTGGTGATGCTTATCAAATATATATTATCATTCTGTGATGAAACTTAATGAGTTCAATTTCTGAGAGCGCCAACAAGGTCGCATGCTGTTCATTGCTACGCCAGGACTCGACCCTCAATTGGTTTATATTGGTTGACGTAAACGCCAAGCAATAAGGCCGTTACTCAGTGGGTACCATGTATTATTACTATGGGCAATAACCAATAACGGTCAAGTAATTTGTGTCGGTCGACCAACGTCGTGTGTTAGACTATGGAACGATAGTACGGTGATATTCTCAGGAACTATCGCCTTATTTCACGGAATTCCATATAGAGACTAACGGGTGGGGTATTGTTTTGGTGAGAATATCATAACTCTAGGTGAAGCGGAAGGGAGTGTCCTCTACTGAATAAAAACCCACCCTATTTGTTCAATTTCGCTTGTAGTCCGGGCTGCGGTATCTCGTTAGAACATTCCTGCAACCCCAGCAGGCATTGGCCCTGTAGAGCCCCGTCAAAGGTGCTGATTGCTCTTTGTGGGGCTTATTTCCTGGGTCTGGTTAAGGATTATTTATAAAATGAAGATTTAATGAAGTAAACTGTTGTCTTGTGTAGGTACTAAGGTTTCAGGTCAGGAACTGGTAGGCATGCAGTATAATGGCGATGCTGGGGAGCCCTATATCTAGCAGTGGACATCTGTAAACATCTTAGTTGAGCGATATCCACTGCGTCCAGTCGGGGACCGCATTGACGAATAGTATGTAAGTGCTCGCGCAGTCCCCGATGCAAATATCCTAAGGATTGGTTGTAGTCACAGTCTGACACTCGGCGAAGGCCGTCCTTAAGGATTTACAACTTGAGAAAAAAATCAACTGCGTCAAACTAACTAGTCAACAAGTAAGTAAATGACAGGGACAAAAAAGTACATTCCATGTACACATACATAGTAAATAATATTATATATTAAAAATAGAAAAATGATTTAATACGTAGTTTTTAACCTCTCTGATCTCGTCAGTGTTTATTTCAAAATAATTAGTAATCAAGATGAATTCAAAGTACCATTTGTCAACGTCCGCCATAATGGACCATAGAGTAAGATAAATATAATAATGGGTGTTCCACATCAAGCATACTACTTGCATATATCACATAGACGTGTGATATGGACGACAAAACGCTATTATTAAAAACTCTTTATTTATACGAAACTGTCTTCGTTGGTATTTTTGGCATTTAATAAAATTATCTTTTCATAATGTTGATGCGTAAGATAGATTTTTTTATATGCCACACAAAAAAAAATTCGGAAAACGGAACGTGTTACTTGTTTGACAATGTGTCATTGTCCATGTCAAATGTCAATATTATGTTATTGCAGATTCTACATTGCGTCCTGTGTTTGTTTTTGCAATTATTTTCTAATATTTTTGACCCCTGCTTATTTCAACGTACTGATACCTTCTACCACCCGATTACCTTGCTATTAATACTGGACTCTGATTTACATTGCGTTGTGGATCAATATGAGGTGCATCAACTGCGGAATAGCCATGCAAAGGTTGCAGAGGCATCTCATATCCTCGCTTTCTGCACACAATCAAACAAGACTTTCGCGTTGGATAACCAATGCCCAAACCCAGGTAAGAAGTTGGACTAGAAAAAACTTAACCTGATTTATTTTTATATACTTAGTTCTGGTATGCGAAATCTTACAGTGCATCTTATTTTCAGTTGCCTCTTGATACATTTATTTGTCATCCATGCTTATTATTATTAAACACCGAAGCTGGTGAACAAGAGAGACAAAATGGCAAATCAGTGAGGAAAATAAGACACCATAATGTCAGTATGGAGTGTCCGTTGCTGGCTGTTCTATAATCACAAAATACTAATTATGTGGTAAGCATTTTGTTTTTCATTATTATAAATACCCAGTTGTATTAATCTATAAAAAAATGAGCTTTCATACTATGTATGTATGATTGTTACATCTGTGTTTTATGTATTTTTCATCTCTAACATAATATACTTGCCTAAAGTAGGCATGTGTACTGCTCATTTTACTATAACATAGTACTTGAAAACATAAAGAGATATTTAAAAAGATACCCTTGTTACTAAAAATTATATAAACATAAGAATTATCTAATGATTGAATTAATTTATTATTGTGTTTATTCTAACTGTGGTTTATTTTCAGCCTTCAAGAAACAACCATGTTTGCCATGTGTGTTGGATGCGAGCAAATAGACAGGCAGTACATGACTCATCACGAGACATGCAAGAATTGGCTTTGGATAATGATGTAGTAGCCCCTAATGTTAGCACACCAGAGCCACCACCGTTGCCGCCTGTTCAAAGAGGGCCATGGGAAAGTAATACCATATCATTACCTAATTACAAGCGAGCTTCGATCACATCTGTTCACAGTATATTTCAACAATGCAGAAACAGAATGGTACATTTGGTCCCGCAATTCCTTAAAAGACTGCTTTTGCAGGAACATAGTTTCTATGTTCCTCGCAGCTGTAGAGTGTGTGAAACACATTTGTACAGCGATCAATGGCATTTATTACCTCAAATGAATGAGACACATTCTACATTTAGTGCTATCCATATAGAAGACATAATTAATATTATGGAGTCAAAAGCTAATATTTTGAACTTTGAAAATGTCTCAGAAATTCTCTCACGGAACAGTAATCACAATTGTAAAATAATAATAAATAAATCTATGATTGTATTATTTTTAACAAGTCTGGTTATGTTTACAGCAGTTATTTATGTAATTACTGAAGCCCTATATTTACACTTAATCCAGGTTAGTGTATTGGTGAAATAAAAATGCTCTGTTCTATCCAAGCTGGTTGATTGACCTCCCTAGGTCTCTTTATTAACACTATCGCTGCATTGCTCTAATGTATATTATCTTCGTAAGCATTTAAGATATAATAATTACAATATGTCAAAATATTTTTATTTATTTTCTCTAATAAGTAAATAAATAATAA
The DNA here is from genome assembly GCA_943138885.2 of Tholera decimalis. Taxonomy (NCBI): domain Eukaryota; kingdom Metazoa; phylum Arthropoda; class Insecta; order Lepidoptera; family Noctuidae; genus Tholera; species Tholera decimalis. Next base: position 17,627,989 of record OW964552.2, on the reverse strand, counting down.
TTTTTACTCCTTTGTTTTATTCTGTGTTTCCCTCGTTGGTCTAATGGTCGCAAGCGCTACTGCTGAGCATGAGGTCCTGAGTTCGATTCCCAGGTCGAGCAAAGTGATATTGGGTTTATTCATCAGGAATTTCTCAGTAGCAGCCCGGAGTCTAGATCTGTGCCTGGTTGATAGAAACAGACTCGCCCCCTATTAAATGGTACTCAAAATAACTGGTGAAATCTGGGTGTACTATAGGTACACCTCTGCCCAACCCTTCGGGGAATACAGGCGCGATGTTATGTTAATGTTTGTTATTATTGTCACATTTTTTGAGATTATTACCCAGTTTAATAAATGTTAGTCAATATTCAGTTTAAAATCCTTACTTTGTTTATTGGTTTAATACTAAAACTATATCAGTTATACGCAATAATTCACAACTGTTCACTGTTTTAAAGCGCCTTTAAGTTTTTAATAGCGAAATTATAATCGAAACACCTTATTGCTAGCGATCTGATTAAAAGGTTTACTGTAACTGTTTTTTGTCTAGTCTGGTGTAATGACAAGATTTCTGAGTTTTTTATTTATTGCAATTTAATGAGTCAATATTCACGAATATAAAACGCCAAAAATCATTGGTGTACACTAAATTCGATAACTATCGTCCATAGTCCATAGTAAAATTGGCCATATCCTTTTCGTATCAAAATTCATAATTAAATGACACATCACTTATCTTTGTATTCCTTCACACAATGCCTGCAGTTGGAACTACTTAGTCCATTGACAAATCACTTAGGCCTTAATGTACGTACCTTTTGTGAACTAATTGAACGTCCAACAGTGTCTGACGAAGACCATTCTACCATTTACTGGCAATTGTAAGCAAAATTAGGTCTAAAAATAGTCGTTTGCAAATTGCTATCAAATGCTGCTTCAAAAGTTTGCTAATGGACTATATCATACAAGGCGAAGAATTGTACACATTTAATATTTGGCAAAAACACTGTTAAGTGTCATCGCTAGCGGTAAGATTAAAAATGTACAGATTTACTATCAATTTTATATATAGTTTACTAGCTACTGTCCGCGACTTCGTTCGTGTGGGAGGGTTTTCCCGCGTAAACGCCGACTTCGGGGGATTTCCGGGATAAGAAGTAGCCTATGTTTTGTTCCAGGATGTCAACTATCTACTTACTAAATTTCGTTCAGATCCGTTCCGTAGTTTTTGCGTGAAAGAATAACAAATATCTATATATCCATCCTCACAAGCTTTCGCATTAATATTAGTACGATTCGATGACATAGTTGAGCCAATGGTTGAACGATTGGCTGCTGCACTGCTTGTCGCGGATTTAATTCCCGCACCATAATATATGTTTGTATGGCCTAAAAATAATTGTTCTAGGTCCGGGTGTTTGTAAACTGCACTCAAGGAGGAGTAATGTTTAAAAAAAAAAGCAATCATATTCCATAGCAAAACATGCTGTACATAAATGAGTCGTATAAAAAAAACTTTTTTGCAAAAAAATAAAACCGACTTCCATATCAAAACACTACAAAGCCAAAAATAATTTTAATTTCGGTAGTCGGTGTTATTGGTTTTGTATTTTCTTTTTTTTCACACCGCCTCCCGAAATTAAAATTATTTTTGGCTTTGTAGTGTTTTGATATGGAAGTCGGTTTTATTTTTTTGCAAAAAAGTTTTTATTTTCGCGCTTTTTAGTGGGTCAATTTGTAATTAATCTAGTTATAAAAGCCAAAATGTCAACTACAAAAAACTAAAAACACGCGAACAAAAAACACAATATAGAGTAACCGAAAAGATCATCAAGGTAAATATTTTTTTTAGACTTTTGTTAATTTTTCAGAAACGGCTTGTTCGATGTCGATAAAATTTTCATGGGACCATTTGGGAAGTATACCCTTTCCAACAAAAAAAGAATTTTTCAAATCGGTTGGCGAGCGACGGAGCTATGCCCGAACAAACATAAAAAAAAAAAAAAAAAAAACAAACAAACATCCGAATTGAGAACCTCCTCCTTTTTCAGAAGTCGGTTAAAAAACAAGTCGATAATTCGGGAAATCCCCGCTTTTAAAATTAAATATTGCGGAAATCTGCACAGAAAACTTCAGTGGCAACAGGAAAACCGATTCCTACATCAAAGTGCCAAACGAACCAGAATGTTATCGAAAGGGTGCCAAACATAATCGAAAGGAAAACAAAGCTATATAATAAACAAAATATGGAAAATAAACTTTATTATTAAGCTTTATCATTTTTTCTCTCATAGAGAGGAAGCCTTTGTCCCAGCAGTAGGAACGTTGGAGGCTAGATATGTTTGTTTTTTATTTTAATAAATAAATAATGCGTTTAATTCAAGATCCAAAAGTCAACACACATTACGGTATAAAACCATTTAAACAAACACACCACAAAAAAAAGATAAAATAAAACATGCAAAACAGGCTATCCAATCCCGCAAGCGACATCCTCACACTAGGTAGGTACTTTTCCTCTGTCGTGAGTGCATTTTACAAACACCCAGACCTGTAACAATTATTTGTAGGCCATACAAACATTTCTTGCGATGTAGGAGTCAAACCCTCAACACGCAGCGCAGAAAAATACGTATATATTTCAATAAACTTTTCAACACCTGCTTAAATCCAAGTCCCCTAAGGTTCGATTAAAATCTTAACAAGACGGTTATGCCAGATATTTAAAGGTCCATAACAATATTCTCACTTGTAATGTTAATCGGACTATAAAATTTTTAATTTACATTCTGTCCTGTGAATATTAATTAAGAATGTTACGCACGATTTTTTCCGCAGTAATATTTTACCAGGGGGATCTTAACGAACGTGTAATGTTATTTTAACGAGAGGTATTTACTGCTGTTTATTAAAAGGTAGCAGAGGGAATTTAGTAGAGTTTTTAAACATAAGATAGTGTGATTCATAAATTAACGTTGGTTACGTTGCAATTCTGATAAATGAGTCAGAACAGAACCATGGAATTAGGAGACTGAACGCGTAAGGGAGAGACAGTTATTTTCCTTACGGCCCAGTCGCCGCGGGAAACGCCCCGGGCGTCGGGGATCACGAGCTGATCTCCGGCCACCATAGACGCGGGTCTGCGGACGGCGAGCAGGGTTAGCTCACGGTCCGATAAGGACCCGACACGAGTCTGCGGCGGCGCGTCGTGTTCCGCGCGCACCGCAAGAGTAGTCAGCAGCATTGACAGGGCCCTATAGGGACATCGCCTTATGGGGTTGCGTAATGTTCTAACGAGATACTGCGGCTCCGGAATGCAAGGGCAACAGAAGGAGCAGGGTGGGTTTTTAGTCAGTCTGACACTCCTTTCCGCTCCACCCAGGGCGGGAAGTCATTCTCACATATAATACAACTACCAATTAAAAAGCTGACAAAGTTCGATGATTTTAATTAACATTTCTAAACAGAAAATAATATAATTCATTACAATTGACTGAAAAAAAAAAACTTTCTGGGATTCTCTATTCAAATATATATTATTCATAAAAAACGGAATGCAACAGACATTGACAGATAAACCTGGAGATGCAGGTAAACGCCAAAGAGGTATATTTACGTAGAAGTCAAATACTAGCAAAAACTTCGCTCAACGATCAAGACTCCAGCAGTTTTCTTTTTACCGATACATAAATCGAGCTGGAAATAAAAACAAAATTTAGCTTTTGCTAAAAGCTATCCGAGAGTTGGCTCCAAATTGGTTAGTTCCATTACAGCTAGATTTGAAAGAAATGTTATGGCCTTTACCAACGGTTTCGTTCTTTAAACTTTGGGTTTTAAGAAATTTAGAATATTAATCTGACCATATTTTTTAATATCCTTAACAGTTTTGACGTCTTGGTAATCGCCTTTGCCATGCTATCTCTGCCAAAATGTCACCAGTCCAGAGCATCTAATAGATATAGGATCGTCTTTTGTTTGGTTATAAAAACTGATGGTAATGGTTACGCCTCTAACGATTTGCATGATGACTCCGCATTGTACACTTCATTTGTGAATTTTCCTTCTTTGCTCGCGTAAATGGAATAAATTAAAATCATTATAATACGGCAGACTCATTACTGGGTAAGCGTAACGATTTTAAAAAGGTTCTTGTGACTAAATTATTATCTGTTCTGTTTTTTTTTAAATGCCGGTCCTTTTGGACAGTGTTTTATGGATTTCTATGGATTGCGTCATCTCAAGTAGAAAATGAAATTGTACTAGGTTATTACCTACTTAATATATTTATTTTATTGTGATGTCTCCCGCTTCTGACTTTTTCCTTAGTGGCTGACGGCAGCAGATCCACCTGATGGCAGCAGGCTGGAGAATACTTTGATACTGTTTGCTAGAAGAAATCTTTATAGTATTTATAAATTTTCGCCTCATAAAAGGGTGAGTTTCCGAGGTAGGAGTAGGGTTACTTGTGATTCAGTCCACGTCAGGCCCAGAGTGGGCGGTCTAGCAACAATAGCAGAAGGAATCGGCTCCGGTTAACACTTATTGGTCCACATGTTTCAATTGATTCTTTGGCTGCAGAACGTAATTCGACGCAATTGCTCTTTTTTGTGATTAAAAGAAAATTACTTGAAAGTTTTACTCGTTGAATTGGGTCGATCGATCGAAAGGGATTTTCACTTAGCAGTTTAGAAGCCCGTTACCATTCATGGAATTACGTTTGTGTGCAAGAAATATACCCAAGTAGGTTTGTCATAATATTTTCCATACAAACGTTCTTAAACGTCCATCATTCTTCTTGCCGAATTCTAAGCTATTGAAAGATCTATGCATATAACGACTTGAGTTTAAATTCAATAATTATTCTCCTCTAACTACCAATCGCTTTCGACCCACAACCGATCAAATTCAAAGCACGCATCGACATTCGACCCTTTGTATTTTAAGTATTCCCTAACGAATCTCTATAGCCATCGCAAGCTTTATTCCGTATGTATATTTGCCCCACAAACAACAAGGACTAGTTGATCGACAGACCGGTGGAAGGCACAATAAACCGTAATCAAACTTGGTGAAACGAGAAACTCACTATACCCGCTTACCTATTGCTAACACTGAGAACATCAATTTATGCTAAATACTGCTGGGCGTCCATTTTCCCTGACTAAGGGAAAATGGACGCGACGGAGAGATCTGATCTTACTGGACGTCGGTAGAATTCAAGGCATCAAAAATATCAACATCATTACAGCCAAATTTAAAGGACTAGGTTGGGGTCCTTTTTCGCACTATTGCGCAAACCGCTTCCTTGCATACTTTTCTAAAAGCCGTGGTAACCGCCTGAAATTCTGGTTCTGGTAGCAGGTTTCCAAATATCTAAGTGTGTTACAAAAGTAAACTTAAAGCTCTGTTAATAAAAAAAAATACCTAAAAGTGTGTTAAACCAATTCGTATTTTTTCTAAGGTTAACATAAATAAATCCTAGTAGGTACATACTTATTTCAATAATACATCGGCCAAAAAAATACTGTCTATCTTCGTACTCTTAATATCTTTGTTACAAATCCTCACCAAAGGAAAGGTAATCTATTTTCAGCAATAAATTCTTTGATCTTGAAAATTAATAAACTACAATGGAAATGGAATAATATTTTTCCAATAAGTTGATCTTCATTCACAATGGGATCCACTCTGAATTCTTTCAGCATATGAAATGAACCTAGCAATCCATTACTAAAATAAGTAAATATAACATAGTTTATTGGGTTCCAATCGACCGAATGAAAAAACAGAACCCTTATTAATAGTATCCCTCATACTGGCTCACTGTGTGTCTGTCGGTCTGCCACAGGCAATCTGATCCGACTCCACTTTTGGCAAAAGAAAATTAACAATAAGTTTTAACAACTATGTACTGTGACATATCAATGACAGCATCATTAAATGGATTAACGATTTGATCTTTCCCCCTGCTTAACTCCGAGCCTTATAATGAAAAACAAACTTATGATAGTAATCTATAGGCTTACTATAAGTTAAAACGATTTCTTCGGAACCCTTTGCCCGCACTTGGCCGAAACTGTATTTTTTAATCAAATCAGGCTTGAAACATGAATATCATACGAGCTATCTCCCAATATTATCTTTGACGGATAAAATATCTGAAATATAAGTAAAGGAACTCTTTTATGTCAGTCAAGCGTACAATATTACTTGTCAGTGGATTTCATTGGTGAGTAACCCAGCCGGAAAGACATTGTTAAAATTGTTGGTCGGTTGCTATGTCATGCCACTACAGTACCTCCCTATTGTATGCCATTCAGTGTAATTCGTTTGGTCTATTTATCGGGATTAGTATTGGTTTTGACGTAAATTAAGATGATGAATGAACGTGGACTGTTGCCAAAATGAATAAGTGGCCCTGTATTTAGCTCTGTAAGCTCTTAAAGAATGATATGGTATGAAAATGGGTTTGGGCAGCTGGTTTAGGTTGTTATTTATTATGTACATTATCTGCAACTAAAGCAACAGTGAACCAGTGGTTACAGCCACGAATTACGACGTCGATCGTTATTTCGAAGCCATAAAGGCGTTATACATTGTGTTGGTAATTTTTGCCATCACTACCGCTGTCAAAACGATAAGGAAAGTCATTGTGAGGAAAATGGACAGGTCAAATAACAAAAAATTTGAAGATGTGCAACATCTAACAATCCGCACTAAGCTCAAGTGTACTACTGTCTTTCTGGAGTGTGAACAAGTTTTATGTAACCGATATACCTACCGCTAAACATTAAATGGGATAAGTTGGACATCAAGCTGATTGAACATATTTCTCATTGTTATCTCTATCTATTGAAGAGGCTCTAGAGGCATTTTATTTCATCAGCATGTCATTACTATTCTCATGTATTGCGCTCATCTGCCGGAAATAAACCTGTACAGTACTGGCTTTTAGGTCCGTATTACAGAACGTTACTCAAGTCCAGTTTGAACTTAATTCGCCCGATCTCAGTTTAAATATAGAATCTGCACTTGAACATTGGTCTTATTCCAGAACGGTAATAAAACTACACTCAGATTCAAATCGGGCCTCAAGCAGAGAATATCTATTGTCTATGCATCAGTCTGTTTTCGTTTACGTTTTATTTTCTTCATCTCCGCTGTTCCGTTCTACGAATGATCGTAAATAATTCAATTTATTTTAATACCAAATTTTTAAGAATGACAAATAAGTACTGCGCGGTTTCGCTATAGAAATTACTTTTTAAGAATTTTAAAAGTAATTTCTTGAAGGTAAATGAAAAAAGAAATGGTGTTAAGGCAATTTTTTCTAACATATAAAAATATGGCAAGAGTAACTCGTTCGTGGAATGGAGTGGATCCTAAATAATATCTGTGACAGTGCTGTTATAAATTGCTCACTGATTATATAATTAATAGTATTCAAATAAATAATGGTTTGAAAAAAAAAACTATTAATAGAAATATTAAAATAAAGTTATATTTAAAACGAAACAGAAATGCATGTTTTTTACCTAATCTTGGTCAATAGATGACGGTATTACAAATTGTAAATTGTACATCTTGTGAAAATCTATACCATTTCTTAAAATGATTAGCAAAATTGTATGGACCCATCACATGGGACGCTGAAGTTCTGTTTTTCTGTTCAAATCATCGTTGAAAAATAACTATTGTAATCTATTTAAGTTAGGAAACACGGCATTCATCTAGTAACTTAAAATGGCAAAAATTACGTGTAAGTGTTATTTGAGTAATATTTAACCAATTTTCAGAATAAAATGTCATTTAATCATCATTCGCCAAAAATTACAATTTTTATATAAAATAATAAACTGAAAAGCAAATAATAATCGTTAACTGATACGGAAGTCCCTGCTCAAGCGTACTGTCGACCACACTTGGGTGATGAATCTACAACTGAGTAACGATCTAGAATAAAGCCGTACCCGGCTGAACTATGATCGATGAATCTATACTTGAGGAACATTCTAAAATTAAATCTCGACTCAAAACTAGTTTTAAACACAGATCAGTGCTCGAGTTTCGTTTTGTAATACGGGCCTTAGACTCCTTAGCGGTGAAAAGTTATTTATTCATATTTGAAGATTGATCAACAGTGTCAGCCTTTCGATATTAGTGATTACAGGCATTAATGCAAACTGTGATAGTCTTAGTCATACATAAATCGTAGTTAGCGCAAAACAATAATTCAGATCGTCATCATATGCATAACTTTCTCCGACTATTTATGTGCAGCTGAGTACCTACTAGTGTTGTACTTGGAGCAAATGCTTATCTAACCTCCACAAGTAGTTGGGTAGCACGATACCACTTTGTTAGGCTGGTGCCAGATTCTCTGGATTTTAACTACCGGTAACGACTATGAAAGATGCACAAATGGCAGCTCCTGGCTGCCATTTGTGCCAACGACATAGCGTGCCTTTCGAGGCACGGAGGACTCTCAAATTCCAGATACAGAGGGACCTACCATGGCATGCATTGGTTAACCTTGCAAAATGGACCCGTGCTGCTGTTATTATTTAGCCACAACCTCCTCCACAGAAACTAATTCAAATATAAATAAAAAATGCTCTACCATTACCAGAACCATTTACAAATAGAAACCCTAAAGCGAAGACCACAACCAATTAATCCAATGAACTTGCATCGAGTGTAAAAGAAGGGAATGTAAACGAATTCTGTTGCCGATTGCGATTGTAAAATGTACTCTGTTCGGAGATAAATTTGCGCTGTCTGAAGCCCGACTTTATTTTATTAGTGTTGTTTCGTTGTACTGAGTTATACCTACTTGCATGCTCTTTTTTGTTCAAGTTATTGTAAATAATTGGGTCATATTCAACTCCATTATTAACATAGAAATTAAAAACCATTATACACTCCAGTTAAAGTACTAAGCTTTACCTTAATTGCTTGATAATTGTACCACATTAATACCACAGGGAAAACTTACGTCAACTAAAATAAACGTACACTTAAAATACAGAATATTTTGTTTATTATTATACATTTAAAACATTCTATTAAAAGATACTCGTAAACAACTTAGTTTTAAAGGCAAAATTATTTCTATAGCCACATCTGGAATACTTTCAAAACAGTCAGTCATCATGTAATGTAAATCTTTAGTTAGGCGTACAATATTAAGTATGTATGTCACAAAAGATGTTTAGTATAGATTTGCGCTATCGCAAGTCTTCAAACTTCTTCGCACAGGATATTATGCACTTGCGCAGTCAGTTTTGGAATATTGTGTTGCTGTATGGGGTGGGGTATGCAAAACTTCGCTGATACACCTTAAGAGGGCTCAAAGATCCCTACTTAAAGTCATGACCTTCAAACCGTTTCGATGCCCACATTCGACATGAGAAGTGTGAAATGTTAACAGTCAGACAGAATTATATTCTACAAGTAGTCACCAACAACACAGTATTACGCCATATCTCCCACCAACTGAAAATAAACGCACCGTTGCAAATGTTTGCTTACCTCTTCGCTGCCGTACCGTGTCTGCTAAGCGACAGCGGGTATACCTTGCCAATTTCCTCTACAATAAGTTAAACAAAATCCTCAACATTTATCCCCTCAAGACTCGTGATGTGTAAAAGAAACTTAAGATATGGCTACTAGCTTTGGACTACACTGAAACTAAAAAGCTATTGCAATCGAATCCAAAATAATATAATAAATATGACATATTACATTGGTATCCTCACGCACGCACTCACACAATACCACACATTCAGAATCGCACACAAATACACACACTAAGCACCTACACCTCTTACATCAACGCACAACATTTACAATTAGGTACTTTATTCGGATTTTAAATTTAATTTTAATAAATTCAATTTTATGTCTATAATTTTGGTTTCACAATAATGTTTAATATAACCTAATCCTCATTTAGTGTTTATTTTATTTTGATTTGTTTTAAGGCATCTCTTTTATCTTTTTTTTATGTTGTATAATTTTTTAACAAAAAAATCCTAATTGTGTCCATGTTGCATAAAACTTGCTAATATTGTAACACCATTGGAAGCAGTCACTGGCTTCTGAAATACAGGTTATCAAACCTAGCTCTGGAGGCAGGGTCTCACATCTCTGTAACTTAGTTTATGCCAAAAAAGAATTAATATTATTGCCGAACGAAAGACTAACAAATCTCATATTGATTTTTATTATTGTTTGTGAATCTGACGCAGTATGTCCCGCTGTGGAGCAAAGGCCTCGCTCGAGTCTATTACAAATACGAATTGGACTAACCTGCCTAAGTTCGATTAAGAGCTCTAATTTGTATACAGTGCCATGTACTTTTTAAGTAATAAATAACAATACAATAAATAAAATTAAAAAAAATCTCTGTGAGCAACACGGGCGTACACTGGGCAACCAATCGGCTACAACTCAGCAACAGTCACAGCCAATCTCAAAAAACTTTATGGCCATACAGGTCAGCCACTGACGTGCGCCGCAAACAGTGCCAGTCCAATGACCAGTAAAAGTTAGTCGTCGAGCTCACGACTTTGTGTGGCCGTTACAAGACTTTACTTTGAAGGGGACCCTTAAATCATTGCTCTATTTGTTCAACATAGACAATCACGTGTTTTGAACTTGTTAAAGATGAAAGGGTTTTTAGGGCTGGCAAAAAACGAAACCCTTATAAATTCGTCAAGTCTGTCTGTCCGTCCGTATGTCGCAACGGAAATATACATAACATTGTCATTCATAAAAACACTATGAAAAACAAACTTATTTTTCGCTAATCTATGCTTGCTACTGTGGACCTTTCATTGACGAGTCCGACTCGCAGTTGGCCACGTTTTTTTGTACGCACTATTAAGCGTCGTAGTAATACAAAGCGTTCAACACGTGATTACTGTCATCACGCTGACAGAGAGCGCTCTCTAGTTGCCGATCACTTTGGCTAAGTCCTCGTTGTTCGAGACACTGCCGAGCCTCCAAAATATACGAACCTATGTACCAAATCTATGGTCGAACTGCCGCACACTCTACCACACAATAGTTGCTAGCAAATGTTGTAAGTTTACAATAAAAATAGGTAGGTGTCTTGGTTTTCGGCACCAACTAATATTAACGAAACTAGTAGAGCTCTCACAAATAGCCCGGTAGAAGCCATCTCAAGAAACCCACCTTATCAAAACTATATAGAATAATTTGAATTACTTATCAAAACAGCTTAGCGATGAGTGGTTTCAACTTAATTTAATCCTAAGCCAGTATTGCTACTATCTGGGGAGCCGTTTACATATTCGAACGCGTTCCTTTACAAACCCATTCCAAAACCACCGGTGTATGTGTACTAGATCAATACATTTTTACTGGGGTAATGAGAATGCTAAGTTATGCTCAAGAATTTTTAGGCCGCTGTTTTATTGTGTTATAAATTATGAAACGTATTACTTTAATTAAAAGCCTCGGGTTTCTTGAAGTTGCATCAAATGCCTAGTCGTTTATTTTTTGTGGTAATTTAACGAGCTTTGAGTCAAATAGACCTATATATCATTTGCATAGGATTTCAGAAAATAAGTAGCTAAAATGGAAAAATCCATTTTAGACTATTAAACCTACTTTTAAAAGGTGTACACTGTACAGGTTTTTTTTTGTAGAAAAACCCACCCACCAATACTTTGAACACTGGTTAGGAGATTCGAAATTCAAATACAAATCCGTAGTAACTACGCCAAATAACTTTGTTTTTATAGTGTTTGTATGAATTACAAAGTTATATTTGCGGTTTTAGAAAATATGCTATATCTCAAAAACTGCTAACCCGATCTCGTTCAAACCAATGTTAGTTGAAAGTTCACATAAAGATCTACAGTATACATATTTTTTAGATTTTTCACTCAATTATTATAGAATTTGAGGGGGGCACACATTTTACCACTATGAACGCGTATATCTTTTAAACGATAACTTTATGGAAAAGTAATTCTATAAATATCAATGTCATTTTTAAAGACCTGTCTATAGATACCACAACGGCATATTTTTCATGAAAAAAAAATATATTTTCAGTTTCAGTTCCATGTATGGCGAGCCCCCCTTAATATAAGTATTCTTTTTTTTTTGTTTTTTTTTTATTAAAATCGTAAATCGGTTCACAGAATACCTATCAAATTTCACATGTATAGTCCTAATAGTTTCGGAATAAAATGGCTGTGACATACGGACGGACGAACAGACGCACAGACAGACATGACCAAACTATAAAGGTTCCGTTTTTTTGCCAATCGGCTACAAAACCTTAAAAACTTGAATAAAGAACTGCTAATCAGTATTAACTGCTAAGCATATTATGGTTAAAAAGTTTTTATGCATGAGCATTGAGCATGTTAAAGTGTTATATTATCATAGGTCAAATCATAAAAGGTCACCATGTAAAAATATATGATCGTTTCCTGTGGCATGATTTGCATCTTCGTTCAATTTAATGCGAAATTATTATTGAGTACCATCATTGTTTGTTACGTATATTTTATTTACTGATAATAATCTTTCCCGCCGGAATTCTTTTGATGAATTTCCGGGCTTACTAACAAAGCGCAGCATTGATGAAATTATCAAGTGGTATCTCTCTATCTTTGTATGTAAATTATTCTGAATATACATATACACTTAAATAAAAAACCCTAAACTTCGTATACACATCTAAAAATAAACTTACATAAGGCGTCCAGAAATTCGTGCGCATTACCAGTGGACAGCGATTGTCCACTGGTAATGTGCCCAAAAGACTGGCGGCATTGCCACGTTGTATGGCAATGTTTATCTCTCTTTTAGATATAAACAGAATAAATTAAAAAGTATAAATTGTCAAGTTTTGTACCATACGAGGTCACATCTTTGCTGCAAAACGTGAACCCTAAATCTATTTTGAATTTAGCCTTTGAAGTATTTGCTAATTCACGTATGTAAGCATAGTCACAGATCTGAATAAATAACACTGAAGAGATAGTCTGAAGTAAACCTATTTTGATATGTTTGACCACACGGTAGACGCAGTGGCATTAGGTGAAACGCTGCGGATAGCGGGTTCCATTACCTCATGGCACAAGTTTCCGTAAGGTAGGTACATAAGAATTTTTCCGGATGCGACTGTTTGTCTAGTGTGTGGTAACAATAAAAAAAAAACATATAAGTAAGTCAAACAAAGTTCAGTGTCCTAATAAATCCACCAATCATAAAACTCTATTGTTTATTAATAATTCTTACAAGCTCCAAACTATTTGACACTACTTATTCCTAATGTCCGTTTCTATCAACTTTATAATATGCCACGAACATTCCGCAGCAGAGCGCGACAAACGATATTCTCTGAGCATCGTTCAATTGGACTCAATGGATTCGACCTCGCCCCATCGGGTCTAAGAACCGTCACTGATAAAGATACCCGTATGATCTAGCAGACAGATGCATTATCCAATACAAGATTGGATGTTGGATGCGCCAGGATGTCCTATTTCTCATGGCAGAACGGTAGTTAGTACTTTCGACACTTCGTCATCAGTTAGAGTGGGTCATAGGTCCTGGAGTGACATATTGCAAGTGTAAACATTAATTCGAAGACTTATACTCGGCTATATATCGCATAGATACACATAAATATTTGTCCACATAGGGGAATTGAATACTCGTATTTTCAATTACCTAATAGGAACGGTTTTCGGTGTTCGTTCACGACATGTTAGTTAAACTAACACAGTTTAATCATTGAATGTAAACGTCAAACGGTTTTTATTGTATAGACTGTTGAATAAATGTGTACTTTTAAAAATTTAACGTGAAAGAATGATGTTAATCTTGCAAATAGATCACAAATAACATTTTTACATATCATTTTGTTTAAGTGTAAGCTAGGTGAGGCTGGTATTTCCTATCTGACTGTCCTGAGAAGAAACACAAAAACTCAAAGGTCAACGTCTCTTTGAAGTCCACACAATTCGTACTGATCAAATCATTTATGAGAACCATGTAGGTTTATTTCTGTGGTGCTCTTTTGAGGATAGAAACACAGATTTGAGCAAACCCGTCCTTACAGTGCAAGCATTTGTCAGTTATCGCGTAGTGCACCTTAGAACTTTAACGAGCTCGAACTGTTAAAACATACTATCATACGTAAATCTACAAGTATCTTAAATAAATACCTAATATAGAAATAGCTTTATTTATTCCATACATTCAAAATACGTGAAATTAAGTAATTCACTTGGGATTAGTTCATTTCCATAGAATATGGGTAGGCCTTTAGTGTGGGACGCTACATGTGTCGATTATCTTGCACCATCCCAACTCCTAGCACATCGTGTTGTGCTGGCGCTGCAGAGAAGCTAAGGCGGCGAATAAATATAACAACCTTGTACATATATTTTCGAGCTGTTTGGGGTTGAATCTCTTGGATCGTAGGGTCCGAGTCCCCGGATACCACGGCCTCGGAATTCAAGGACAACAAAAGGAGCAGGGTGGGTTTTTAGTCAGTAGAAGTCTGACACTCCCTTGCGCTCCACCCACAGCGGGCGGAGTCATTTGCTCTACAAAGTGGCAATGCCACCAGCCTTTTGGGCAAATTACCAGCGGACAGCGATGCGTATGAATTTCGATCCCCTTTTTTAGAGTATTGTCAAACTAAGCGAAGGCGATCCTTGGGATTCATTAATTCATTTCATAGTAATTATTAGTAACAGTTGAGGTTTGTGTCTATCTGCTTCTCCTGTTATTTCTTCTTTTATCATTTCTTTTTTCATACGGTTTAGACTAACATACTAATAAATAGTGATGAACGAAGGTTTGTATGTTATAATTATATAGTAGGCGAAGCTTTAGTATTTTATATTCAATTCAATAGACCATATTTGCTGGGAAGCAATTGAAAATTGGTGTGAACGAAGAAGACGAGCCGAGAAAGACTTGCTTTCATAATTCTTTTGTAGTAGACCCTTTGAGGTCCCGACACACGTAACACAAGGATTAATTCGACATTTTATTTGCCATTTTCTTTTACAGCGATAGATAAATAGTAAAAATAGTCCACGTTTACATTCTTAGATCTTGAAATAAAATACGTCTTTGACGCGTTATGCTGTGGAATTTAGGAACTTCGACCTACATCCAATGTTAAATTAAATTGCTGAAATATTCTGTTGAGGAACTTTTCTTTTACAGCGATAGATAGATGGTAAAAATATTAGCTTTTTAACATTGTTAGATCTTGAAATAAAATACGTTTTTGACTAGTTATACTCAGGAATTTAGGAACTCTGACCTACACCCAAACTTATATTAAACTAGCTTGTGCCAGCGGTGTCACCCGCGTGGAAAGTTTTTCCCGTGTAAATCCCAATCCCGTGGGAATTTCGCAAAATCCTCTCTTAGCGGATGCCTACGTCATAACATTTACCTGCATGCCAAATTTCAGCCCGATCCGTCCAGTGGTTTGGGCTGTGCGTTGATAGATCACTATGTCAGTCAGTCAGTCAGTCAGTCAGTCACCTTTGAGTTATATATATTTAGATCCCGTGTAAATCCCGATCCCGTGGGAATTTCGCAAAATCCTTTCTTAGTGGATACCTACGTCATAACATCTACCTGCATGCCAAATTTCAGCCCGATCCGTCCAGCGGTTTGGGCTGTGCGTTGATAGATCACTATGTCAGTTACTCAGTCAGTCAGTCAGTCAGTCACCTTTGAGTTATATATATTTAGATAGAAGATTATTGAATAAACCTGTTGAGGAACATCTGAACTACGATAACGTTCCTTAACTAAATTGACGAGTACGTACCATAAAACTTGCAATAATCGTAAAATAGCCAAGTGCGCACCATGTTGAATAAAATATTTTTTATCTCTAGTAACTTACTCTTGGAAAAATAAATAAGTAGTTGAATATATGTATGTGTTAAAACGTTGATTATTATTAAACGTAGGAATTGTTCATTCAACAATAAAAACAGAATAAAAGATATATTTAAGGGGCTTCCATACAACAAACGAGATTTTTTGCCGTTTTTTTTTTATTGAAACTAGCTTTTGCCCGCGACTTTGTTCGCGTGGGAGGTTTTCCCGCGTAATTCCCGATCCCGTGAGAATTCCGGGATAAAAACAATATAATGTCCTTCCCAGGGTCTTAAACTATTCCCATGCCAAATTTCATCTAAATCGGTTCAGCGGTTTAGGCGTGAAAGGTAACAGACACAGACAGTTACTTTCGCATTTATAATATGTATAGTAAAGTATATAGCATATAATACCTATATATATAGTATGTAATAAAGAAATGAAATAATGTTGTTTATTTTGCAAATAGGTTATAAATAACAGTTTCACACGTCTTTTTTTCGTAAATGTAAACTAGATGAGGCCAGTGTTACCTAACCTAACTGACTACTCTGAGAAGGAACACTGAAACAAACTCAGTCAACGTCTCTTTTAAAGTCCAGACAATCTGTAGTGATCAAAACATAATTATCCTCCATTAGCCATGTAGGTTAATGTCTGTGGCGCCCTTTAGAGGATAGAATCAAACAGATTTGAGCAGGCCCGTCCAAACAGTGCAAGCATTTGTCAAATATCGCGTAGCTCAACTTAGAACCTTAAGGAGCTGGAACGATTTGACGAACAATACCAAAATAAGGACATTTGGGTGGGCCGTATAAAGCACTCAAACTGCCAGACAGTGCGGTAATCTATTCATAATATTCATTGTTATCCAACATTGCTCTCACATTAACAACATAACTTTTGCTTTTACACAAAAAAAAAATATTACTTGAAAAGAATATAATATTGTCATCTTGTACAAACTTAATTAAAAATGTTAAAGTATAAAAATAAGAAAAGTATATTCTATTACTTGAAAAAGTAAATAATATTGTCATGTCAAATGTATATTAAATAATAAAAATAAAAAAGGAGTAATAAGAAAAATCAAACAAAACAGAATTTCAATAGATGTAATTGGAGCAGCAATCCCAAGCATTTTTTTCCCCAAGATAGTCTTTAACAGAATAAAAAGCTTTCTGGCAAAGTTTCTGCTTCACAAATAATTTAAATTTATGAGACTTAGTTCTTGCACATGACCGGGAAGTTTATTGTAAAAGCGTACATTGACATCTAAATGAGCCCCAATTTTCTTGAGCCTAGTTGAAGGAACAATAAATGTGTGCTTATTTCTAGTATTTATATTATGGATATCACTGTACTTTTTAAACATATGTCTATAGTATAGTATGGAAATTAAGTATGGATGGAAGTATGGATGGTACAAACCCCTCATGCGCGAGTCCGACTCACACTTGACCGGTTTTTGTTTTTGTGTAAGTAGGTACCTACCTAGTATTCAACTGTAAATTAATACTTACATCATTCCAATTTATGTTAACATCCAAAGTGGCAGACAAAACTGAATGTTCAGGTCATTTTTCATGGCGCTTCCGTCCCCTAACCACGTATGATATATGGCCCATGGGCGCTATTTGACATCCAGCGAAAGGCACGGCGTATTCTTCCTACAAAATCATTTCGAAGGGTCGCTTGTCCTCTTCACGCACCGTTTACTGTTCTTCAATTATGTGATTTTCTTAAAGTGGTCAGGACCCTTTTTTCGTCCCCTTTCGGAACGTTTGTCACGGTTCAATTTATTGATAAGTTACAGAGCTATATTGATTTGAAGACTGCGAGGATGAAATACTACAACCTAGGAAACTTTAAGTCAAGAGTGAATAGGTTACTTTTAGGTAAACGTGCTCCATCTTCGACCACATCATCACTTACCACCAGGTGAGACAGTGGTCAAACGCGAACCTATTTTCAATTTAAAAAAAATGTGGGGACCTGGGTCGGTTTGATTGTTTATAATGTTTTAGATTTTCAACCAAGTCTTCAATAAACTAAACGAAACCCTACAACAGAAGAATGTCTTAAAATATGCAAACAATTTTTAATCTAAATTATCCTCACATTTCTAGCAGTCACACAAATTGTTTGTCTATAGCCCAACAATGCTAAGAGCACTATGCTCGGAGTTTATTTGTGTAATTGAATCAGAAACCAAAATATGGTTTGATATCTTCGATTCTTTAGAGTTAGAACAATACAACCAAGGTTACCGATATAGCCCGAAAAATCGTCAAACGTAAGTGGAAGTGGGCATAGCACTTTGCTCACAGAACAGTTAGTTAGTCAATGGGGTCTGGAGTGGCAGCCGTGTACTAGAAGACGCTCACTGCGACTATGGGAGGTAACCAGCAGCCATCATCAATCTCAACCTTTTGGTTGAATTGATGATGGATAAATAAGTGATACACAAATAATGATGATAACAAAATAATATGTATCATTAAGTAATATTGTTTTGTATAACATAGGAAACTTTAGTTAAAAAAAAAACATTAATACTACCCTACCATAATATATGTATATTATGTGGATAACGGTGTGGTTGCAAATTTACTTACTTTTATTTGTTATGATTTTATAGTTAACTAGCTTTTGCCCGCGACTTCGTTCGCGTGGGAGGTTTTTCCCGCGTAATTCCCGATCCCGTGGGAATTCCGGGATAAAAACTATCCTATGTCCTTCCCAGGGTCCTAAACTATTCCCATGCCAAACTTCATCTAAATCTATTTAGCGGTTTAGGCGTGAAAAGGTAATCATAGAGACAGATAGTTACATTCACACTTATAATATTAGTATGGATAAAAAATGTGTTACTGATTGTCATTCCCTAATGAATAAATAATCATATCTCTTGGCGACACATACGGATTATATCATGAAAAAAGTGAACGTTTCGCGAGCCTAAATATCCCCAAAACTAAATCTAGCATCCATAAAACGGATGTCCTCTTGCCTAGGATTAGCAGCCCACGCTTTCGGCTTGGGCTTTTCACTAAACGCATTTCGTGAACTTCGACTTAATGGATCAGTGGAGGCCTTATTTATACACAAGTTTTAACACACTTCACTTATAAACCTTCTTTTTCCAGTTCTGTGACCGCTTTCAGATTAAATGGGTAATTATTGCTTGTCAAAGATGTAAAATAACATTTCCGGGTATCACATGTATATTAATTACAGGCTACTGTAATTTCTGACCTTAATTTTGATATCATTTTTTCAAATGGGAAAAAATAAATTAAAATCTAATTTGAAACTCAGGTGTACTGTCTTCGTACGGGTATTATCACAGGCTCAACAATACACTCGGTAATACAGCGGGTACACGTCTAACCTGCGCCAGGGCACTCGCGTGGCTGCAGATGATTGCTACCCCCGACCCAAGCGTAGGGGAGGAGTGGCATAAAAGGGACACGTATTGAAAGGGACAATTCAAATAACCGGTAAAATAAAAACAATTTCGAGACAACATTATTTTTGGCGTATGGCAACCTTGACGGAAGTTTGTTCGCGGGTAACTTCATACTCCTGTTATTTCAAACATGGCGGATTCGTGCGAGTATTGATAATGGGATTGAATAGTATTTTTTCTTTTTACCAAGTGCCGCAAGTTAATTATTTATGTGTGAATCACTGTTTAAGGTAGACTGGACATCCACAGATATGATATGTATATAACTTTAATTTAATATTGTAGATTTTGTGGTCATGTTTTCATGTTTTGTATGATATTTATGAAAGGGACACAACAAACGATTATGAATGGGACGCCTTCCCCTTCATAACTGTCTCTTTCAAGGCTGTTATTTTGTACCAGGTTTGCAATACATATTTTACTTATTTTTCAGATTAAAAATGCCACCTAAGAAGAGAACGCGTGTCGATGCACACAAAACTGAAGAGGCAGTTACCAATGTATGTTTGTAAGAACAAATATTCAGAAAGCAACAAAGATTGGTTTCAATGTAAAATTTGCACGAAAAAGGCCACCAAACCTACATATGTTTACTTTTTTACCTAATTCTAAAAATCTAAGTATACTTTTTAAGACTGTAAATTAAACTTTATGGAAGTTGTTGATTATAATTCTATTAAAAAAAAAAAACAATAGTTATTTTTCAAATGCAGTCTAAGTCTAAAAAGAGAATTATTGATTTGTCTTTAATTTTATATAAGTGTTTCATTTCTTGTTAATTATAAAGAGACTGATTATGTGTCTTAAGAAAAGATATTAATAATTTTTAAGTTCAATATATCTAAGAAAAACATTTTAATATTGTTGATTTCTGTTTAAGTAAAATAAAAGTGTTTAATTATAAAAAAAAGTAAATCTGTAAGATAAAAACGGCAAGATTTAATCATGAAAATAGTTCCGGTCAATTTTATATTCGATTTTTAACATACCTAAGTGGTTATTGTATACATATTTCCTCGAAATTAGATACTGTCCTTTTCAATACAATTCATTTATGAAAGGGACAAAATTCACATTTTTTAAAGACGCGAAAATAAACAACTAAGAATTGATTAATGGCAATTATTGCATTTCATTTCAATAGTTTAATAATTAACGCGATTGATTGAGAAAATATTTGGAACAGGTTGGAGTCGAATAGAAAATTCGACTCCAACCTGTTCCAAATATTTTCTCAATCACTTACTAGGACCTCAAAATCAAAAATATCCCTTTCATGCCACACCTCCCCTACATAAGACAGTGTTATATCTACTTGCATGTTTACGTAGATAAACTTTGTGAATGAACATCCATACATCAGGGAATCTTTATTACTTTACAATATTCATAGGAAAATAAGTTAAATATTAAACCTTTAATCGCTAAAATCGTCAAACACAAATTTAACATTTAAGTACACCTTTATTCAAAATCCAATATATCACAATACTGAAAACGACAGATATGGAATATCGGTAACATATTTGGGAATACCGATATATCGCGACACGAAACGGATGTGACGGTCTTAGTATCTCAATAATACGTGATCAATTGAACAATTGTCTTCCTTCTCGGCTTTCCCTCTTCCTTCCTCTATGACGTAGATATTTTGTTACAACGTGCCGTGATTCCTCTGTATTGTGTTATCTATCCTACAGTAAACCGATATCTTAATGCGATTGGAAAGTAAACAGATAATTACGGTGTTGACTGAATAATAAACAGCGAAATTGAAAGTTATATTTTTGTTTGGAGATTATTCTAGATATTCTTTTATTAAGTGCCAAATCAAGGTCTATTTCAGGATTAATTTAATTTATATATGTCATCGATGATTTCACTGACTATTCAAACAAATCAAGTTTTAAAATCCACCGACCTGAATAACTACAATGAGAGTGCTTCCGAATGACCCGTTTGTTTACAAAAGACTGTCCCAAATCTCATTGTTAGATCCGTTTCAATAGAATATAATACCAGTCTCATCACACAGTAACTTTTCAAACTAAACTTGGCCACGTCACAAAACACAGATAAATCATTCCCCTCTAAAAGATTTAAAAGACACCTCATTAAACATTAAGTCTGCAAGGGTTTTATAAACCTTCATAAAATTCAATTCGGACAAGCTTATTACGGTTTTAACATCAAAGATAGTTCCGAATGAGCCACAAAGCGAGATAATGAAAAGGGCCAGTCGTTAGACGACGGAACCCTAAACAGAGCAATGGTCCGCGATATGAAGAATGTGGCCGTCGACGCAAACTCTCCTCATTACAAGGTTACAACTACCCTCGCTAATGACGACGGCCAAACCTTTTTGCGCGATGCTTGGCCATTCGTCTTATGGCCAGCGACATGTGCAGACGATTCTACATGCCGTCCGCCGTCAGACCGCGAGATAAATGAATGGACTTTTCATTACCTCACACTTCAAAGGTCGGAAAGGTCAATTTTACGTTTAAATATTAAAATAACGAACCAGACGTAGTTTATTTTATTAGATTTTTTTTCCTTCTTTGGCAACTGAGCCGGTGTCGGCTATTCTGCCAGTATCATGTTTATTTTATTAGATGTTTTGTAGTTAAAGATCATTGACGGAATACTAGGAAACCTGTCAAAACATATTACTGACCTTTCGGTTATACGAGTACTCGTATCGCTATTTGGTCTGCCATTCGCGAGCTTTCCTTCACAATCAAAAATTTAAATGAGTTTCCTCGTTTCACGAGAAAAGCGTATTTTTTTCTTCTAATGCCATTTTGGGATGGTATTACTCTTAAATGAATATTCATTCGGTGCGAAATCGTTTAAGAGATAATAGATTGGGGTTCATATTAGGTTCGCAATGAGTTATGGCTTTTCGTTTTGTGTGCGGGAATTCGTCAGGATTTAGTCTGAAGTGATTAATTGATCACTGAACGATTACTTACTGAATACTAGTTATGAAGCAACATTAATAAAATGTTCCAAGGTGACACGTTACCTGAAAATAAAAATAAATTTATGAGTAAAATGTATACGTAGCGTTTTAATAAACATAATCAGTGTTATCACGATTAATACCTCGAACTTTGCAGATAAAGTGTAATTACGATTTCGCGCAGCTTATTTAGGTTATCACATAAAAGGGGTTAAATATTCACGTGCTCACGCTTTCAGCAATAATACATATGAAATCCACCATTTATTTATCCAGGCGTCTAAGCAACAGTGACAAATGGTCTCCATCAAAATAACCGAACGAACCTGTGAGAAAAATCCCGGATTAAAGTTGCACAATGAACTCCTTAGTATCCGAAATTCTCACGTAATTTCCCGAGAGGACACAGAAAAATGTAGCTTATTACCTAGCAGAAGAAGGTAACTACAGTCGAAACTAACTTGCCATTGTTGAAAGTTACAGTTTTCAATCTTGAACAAGTTACTTCATAATTCAGGCTCGTGGGACGAAACTGGCGCCGCAACTTTTGCCGGTGGGAATTTGGTGGTTCACAGTAAGGAGTTATTATACGAAGTCAAACAAGCCGACTGACCAGGGCGGCGCGCTTGGTCAAGCACGGGCCACCAGCACGCGATTCCCTCGCGAGCCATTGACGCGGACACTGTTTATCTGCTAAATATAAATTTTAAGGCCTAAACGAAAACACGTTTAACTCTACAAATTAATTTAGTTTTATCAGCATCCTCCATCAACGTCAGTGCTCTCGTTATGGGCCCTTCTCAGGCACGATGAGTGACGTTTTAATTACCTACTTGTTATTTTACGTCCCGTGGATATTGTTTTTATTTGAAAGTTTGTTTTATTATCACTTATCTTTTAATAACTAACTTGTTGGCAAACAACGTCAGACGATATTTTAGCTTTTGCAACGGCTTTGAGTTTAGCGTTCTCATTCTAAATTCAAAATTGTTTAATAAAATGTACACGTACTGTGTGATGTGCCAGTGCGTGGTCGATATTTTGAATAATCAGGCATTCCAATAATCAAAAATAGAACGCGTAAACAACGTGCGTAAAGCGTATTTAAATGTTATTCGAATTTTATTTTGTAATTAAATCAGTGATGTATCACATAACGTACAGTTAATTAAGAATAACAATGTTTTATTAAGTTGTCAATGAATAGCAGTGCTATAGCAAGACGTATAGTGTGGTCAGCATAATAGGCGCGCATCTCCGCGTCAAATCCTCTGGCGGCCGCGTGTCGCCGGTTGATAAGCAGTCGATGGGCTAGAACGAAGCGACGCAAGTGAAAGGCGCTAGCGGGGATTTTTTAAAAGGTTGTGATGTATGCAAACGCTCTCTAATTTAAAAGAGCTAAGATCATTTATATGAAGTTTTGCGTACTAATGAATACCTAGCTCAGGATTTTAGTTTATTTTTAATGAAAAAATACGATAACTTATGTAGTAGATACTTCCAACACAAGTTCATTTATGGTTGTATTTGAAACACGATGGTTTGTATTTGAACTCCCCTCAGATAGTATCCATAATCAAGCTTTGTAGCGCGGACCACGACAAATAATTTAAACCAATTGAGTGGAGTATGTTGAACGCGGTCAAAAAGCTCTGTGCCGAGGTCAATGACAGGACCACCACAGATGTAAAAGTTTCAGTAAAACAAGAACTGCTAACAGTTAATAAATTGAACCGAATGTAGTCTCCGACGCAACGCGATGATAGCAACCCTGTTAACTAACCGTTGACCAACGACAGTTACGCTTTTGCCCCTCACTATTACTGGCTCAAGTATAACGTTTTAAGTGGAATGTCAAGTTCCTTTGCCTCATCTCTTTAGACAAACTACTCCAAGAGATGTTGTTGCTTTAGTTTTATGCATGAGCTTTTATAATATGACCTTATAAGTTGTTTCGATTTCGCAAGCAGGTGTCGTACATCACACTATGTATAATTAGGTCAATAACTATACAATAGCTCCTAACGAACCATATCGTCGACCACGAAAATGACTGCGAAATTTCACATTTCGTGGACATTTATACGAGACAATAGGCCGCGATATGACGAAAATTTTCAATTAAACAAAACAAAACGTCGTCGCCTTGGAGGGTATTGTATAGTGCGACAGTTGGCATTGGCGGGGAATGGCGTGGAATGGCGTGGCTTGGCGGATGTCCGGCGCGGCTCGGCACGGCGCGGGATACTAAAGCCGACTGCGACGTGAGAATGGCGCGAGACTCACTCTCGCCATTAACTACTGGCGGAATGGCGCAGATTACGCGAAGCGATATCATACGGAGGCAACGGAGGTGACGTCTAGGAATTTATAAGCAGAATCGAAGCAGCTGATGTAATCGGGCCGGCAATTGTTTTGACCACATGCTCCGCTGTGCGTATGGAGTACTTCAGGTCTTTGTTGGCAATGAATCAACTTTATGTCTGTTGTTGAAGAGATTTAGGGGCTAACAATTTGGTATACTGAGACGTTAATAACATGAAGTTAAAATAAGCCCTTGTTAGGCGTCGCCATAGATAAAATAAATAACTAGATATGGTCAACAGACGAAATTATATCGGAACCGTGTGTCTCCAGTTAGGCGCTGGGCGGGGCAACAACTACACATGCAGTTTAATAAAATCAATAGATACGCACTCGCACACACACCCGCATTTCTTGAATCAGAACGTACTATACAATCAATAATAAACATTATTCCGTCAAACACAGCGTGAATTTACCATGCACCGTAGAACTTACCCACACAAAAACATCGGTTGCTATCGTTGTGCTGTGCAAAAGCAATTTATTTTACATATACGCTAGTGATTGACTAAATCGGAAAGTTATCGATTCTTCCATTTATTATTGTACAATTTTTTTTGGGCACCTGAAAATGAACCAAATAAAAAATGGCATGTCCAGAAAATATTACAATAACAATAAACATATTATTAAGAACATAACATTACATAATTATTATTAAGTACTACCTACTAAGTATTAAGGGCTACCCTGGCGCTTTCGACTTAAATCTTAATATTTAATTATCATAGTGATAGATCAAATAGAAGTTGATGTTAGCTTACATTACGCTCTTGATCGAAACATACCAGCCGCAGCCGTATAGGTTGTATAGAATCCTGAAAAGTTGAATGACTGATTTTATGAATACCCTAAATCATGAGAATAGCTTTCAGTAATAAAATAAAATTCAACCCACTTCTGCAAAAATCAGTTGTACTCGTAATTTTGGAATTTTCCATTCAAAAATCCTGCGACTTTTCTTTAGAGACTAGAACATTTCTGCGTTGAAGTGAACCGAGCATATGGTGCTATTTTTTGTAGGGTACCAGTTAGGTGGCATGCCTGTGGCATCAATCCATTCCTTTTTTATGTTACCATCTTTTGGGAAACTGGAAAGTATGAAAAGCACTTATTTATCATTTACATACATCCTAAGCTACTTCTAAACGTCACCATATATAATATCGCAATAATTACGTAACACACTATAAATCAAGATCTGAATGATTTTGACGTATATTGCTAATGCATTGCTTCATATGTTCGAAATATTGGTCTGCTCAACAACGTAAATACCGCAGTGAGTGTTGGTGACTTAGCATAATGAAACCGATTCCTACTGTAAGTGTGTTACGCAATTACCCCGCAGGTAATAGTTTAGTACGTTATAATAGGTTTTTGTTATAAGAAAAATCCTAGTTAGTAGAGAAATTGTTAAATATATGAAAACAAACACACATCCATGCATAACAAATAAATAGCATGAATATATTGACTTATTTTAAGCTCAATTCACAAATACATTATCTGAACCATGCCGATTATTATAACGCATTCGAAGCTTCAACGGAAGCAAAATACAAAAACCAAAAAAAAATAAAGAAACAGCATGAGGATAAGGCATAACATACGATAATTCTAAACCGAAAAACACCACCGATTATTAACCTAAAATTAAAGTAACTTACTTTACGAATATTGGTTACGCATTTCTCTACTACTCTGTAAAAAAGTCAAAATAAGTAAAAAAACATTATTTACATCGATCTTCCAACCAGGCTAAAACGGTTGACAGATTGAAAAATAAACTATTGTAGCGACGGCGACGTCGGAACTCCTTACGCATGCTGCGGGCGTAAAATAAATTGTTTATTTTTTTTTACTTTTTTGTACACTTGACTTTTCAACGTATTTTTATTTCTGTCACCTCATGTAAAATACAAGTTAAACATATTTTCTTAGAGGTTTCCGTATGTTATAAAAAAGTTTTTACCAAAAGATTAAACAGTCTCCCAAATAACACTGCAAAGTGAAAAATAACTTTAATTTCGGTAGTCGGTGTCTTTACTTTTGTATTTTCGTTTTTGGCACCGACTTCTGAAATTAAAGTTATTTTTCACTTTGCAGTGTTTTTTGGGAGTCGGTTTAATGTTTTGGTAAAAAGTTTTTATTTCACTCTTTTTAGTTGGTCGATTTTTAATTTACCTAGTTACAAGAGCCTAAATGTCAACTACTTATATTCATTTACAAAATATTGCTTTTCCCAATGTTGGGCTGTTATTTGTTGAGGAGTTCTCCTGGTAGTTCACCATCAGCTTCACTTCACCATATGCATTGTGACGAGCATATTGTGCTTAATAACCACATTCAAGTAATCGAAGCGGAACACATGAAATAATTATATATTGAGTAGTTCCAGTGGCTATCTGTGGTCTTCATCATCAGGTCCACTTCACAAATAGTGCTTTTCGAATGCAACTACACAAGTTACTTTAAAAATACCCAAAACGTCATAGGTGTGCCTATAATATTTGAAGAGTTCCCTCGATTTCTCCGGGATCCCATCATCAGATCCTGTCGTTTATGAAAATGGGACCAATTTCGAAGTATACCCTTTCAAACAAAAAAAGAATTTTCCAAATCGGTTCAGCCGTCTCCGAGTAATCGGTGATCATACATAAAAAAATAATAATATACGCGTCGAATTGATAACCTCCTCTTTTTTTGTCGTCGGTTGAAAAACCCCTAAACTATAATAGCAATATTTCATTCGTCAATCGACATTGCTGTCGATAGCCTACGTTAGTGGATCTGCACAAGCACATCACTAATTCGTCGCAAGAAGTGGCGGCCTCACTACGCGATGAATCCGCGTAATACAGTTTCGTATGTTATGTTTACATTGCTTGTCCAGTTACTTAGTGACGAACTCAGGTAGTGGTTAAGGAGCAATGTATTTATAGCAAAAGGAGTACAGTCGCTCTGATATTTGAAAACAAAAATAACATAGTAAAACCAAGAAATATTTTACGATTTATTGTTTTTCATGATTTTAAAGACAAATATTGTAAAATACTTGTACTTACATATGGTAAGTGATTCCATGATTCACATAGATTTGATTTTGGCTTCGGTTTTTACAAGATACCACAGAACAACTCGGCATTCATATATGTTATCACGATCGCCGTCGAAAGCGCACTAGTTCGCGGAGACGGCCATTTGCCTGTGACATGAGCCCTGTGGCCATGTCGCGCGGACACCGATACGCCCCCTTACCACTTCTCCTGTATTTTTGATTTCTGTGGGCGTCGCCGTCTTTCCCACTACCCGCACTACGCAACTGCGCAAAGTTTAAATAAAGTTTTTGAGCTTAATAAGTATTGCAATTTGCATTGCAACCCACTACACGTCTCATCAGGTATGAGTGACGCTTTTTTTGATATGGTTAACAAAATTTTACGTGCTCTTTATTAATCAACCGACGACAAAAAGAGGAGGTTATCAATTCGACGCGTATATTTTTTTTTTTTTTTTTATGTATGATCATCGAGTACTCGAAGACGGCTGAACCGATTTGGAAAATTCTTTTTTTGTTCGAATGGGTATACTTCGAAATTGGTACCACTATCACCAAAGTCAGGATCTGATGATGGGATCCTGGAGAAATCGAGGGAACTCTTCAAATATTATAGGCACACCTATGGCGTTTTGGGTATTTGTTATAGTAACTTGTGCAGTTGCTCTCAAAAAGTACCATTTGGGGAAGTGGAACTGATGATGAAGACCACAGATGGCCGCCGAAACTACTCAATAATAAGTATTAAGTGGATTGCGATTCGATTACTTGAATATGGATGTTAAGCACTTTATGCTCGTCACAATGCATATGGTGATGTAGAGCTGATGGTGAAGTACCAGGAGAACTCCTCAACAATTAACGGCCCAGCATTGGGAAAAGCAATATTTTGTAAAAGGTTATAAGTAGTTGACATTTAGGCTCTTGTAACTAGGTAAATTAAAAATCATCCAACTAAAAAGAGTGGAAAAAAACTTTTTAACAAAAAATTAAACCGACTACCAAAAAACACTGCAAAGTGAAAAATAACTTTAATTTCGGAAGTCGGTGCCAAAAACGAAAAAACAAAACTAAAGACACCGACTACCGAAATTAAAGTTATTTTTCACTTTGCAGTGTTTTTTGGGAGTCGGTTTAATTTTTTGTTAAAAAGTTTTTTTTTTAAAGCGATACGACTCATGCATAGTAATTGATATTGGCTAATAAAAAAAAAACAAACAAAGATCATAAAACTTCTTTCTCACACCCTTTTGACCTCCACCCGTCAATGTCAAACGCATCATTTTATCTTCACATTTAAAGGCCTTATTCAATCACGCACATCATAAGACGTGACATCATCTCGGTATTCAGTGCTCGACAACAAATGTACAATACGATACAAATCTGGCGGCAGACACTCGGCAAACATACAGTAGTATCTCCCCTCGTTTCCTGCATCGTAAGTAACACACGTCCCGCGTAAGTCTACCAACATATTTTTGTTCTCCCCATTTCGCAACATTAGATTTTGTACGCCAAACAATAGAGTGAAAATTTGCATGACACGACACAGCAAAACGGCAGAGAAATCGGATGGTAGTTCTGTGAGCGTCAATTTACCGAGAGGGAACGCTATTTCGGTCTGCATGGCATACACAAGCGGTCTTTGAAATTTTAATCGTTACATTCACCCTGGCCCGATGGCACACTAGAGGCCGGGAGTTACCATGTTCATCAAGCCACCACAAAAAGGATAAAAAATTATAAAGTGTGACAAGCGTTTGCGGTGAACCCTTTATTTTCGGACGTGTCAACCTAAATTGAATCTTTTATATTTTGATCGATGTGTCTGTCAACATCTTTCACTACAGCAAACTTTCAAAAATTAACTGTAAACTTGTAGTACTTAGTACGACG
Source organism: Tholera decimalis (assembly GCA_943138885.2). Classification (NCBI taxonomy): domain Eukaryota; kingdom Metazoa; phylum Arthropoda; class Insecta; order Lepidoptera; family Noctuidae; genus Tholera; species Tholera decimalis. The sequence continues at coordinate 17,598,331 of OW964552.2, read as the reverse complement.
AAACCTTGTAAGCTTTATAAGAAAAGTTTACCGCCAAAAAGCTCTTGTTGAACTTGTAAGCAAGTTTGTTCAGTACTTTTGTTAGATTAATGGTCTTAAATAAACGTATCCATTACTGAAACTTTCAAATTATTAAATTGAATAAGCTTTTCGGTAGCTAACTTTATAATATAACCAGCTATAGCTACGACTTCGTTCGCGTGGAAGGCTTTTTGCGCGTAAACCCAAATCCCGTGGGAATTTCGGAATAAAAATTAGTCTTTAAGTAGCCCCTCAACCGCCTTTATCTTACAGAAAGTCTCATTAAAATCGGTTCATCGGTTCTAAAGACAACAGTATCCCGGAAAAACAGAATGACAGACAGACAAATTCTTTTTTTTTAATTTGTATTTTAGTATCATGTAAATAATTATTAGCTCTTGAGTACACAGTAATATTGAAATCAAAGAATTTCATTACATAGGTACTTGTAGGCATTGTTTTTCACCCTAGCGTTTCCGCGGCTTACTCCTGATGCTCAAAGGAGACTCGTTTGCTTGCCATCCCATGACCGGTTCCATAACAAAAGAAAGATACAATCTACTTTTATTCAATATAAATTCATTCAAAATTTTAAAGCGGTCAGTAGCTCTTGTAGTGGGTAACTGGAAATACGAAATGTCCTATTTAAATGGTCGGGTCGTATCGTAGTACGAGTGGCGTCGAGTATTTCAATAGTGCATTTATAAGTTGTTTACTTATCGGCGGCGAGCAGTGAAATAAATGATTTCCCCCATTCAAGTTTCAGTTGCATAAAGGGGTTTCTCATTTGCTTACTTTACGCTATTTACTGCGTGATTTTTTATTGATTATATGCTCGCGTTCAACCACTATCTCACCTGATAGTAAGCTGTGATGTGGTCGAAGATGAAGCATGCTTACCTAGAAGTAACCTATTCACTTTTTACGTAAAAACCCCCAGGCTATAGCTGTCAGGAAACAGACTCCGGCAAGAAGTACCACTCAGCTTTACTCACAATGACAGTATTCTCAAAACTTTTTTTGCGTATGGGTGCGATTTCCACCATGTGACAATGCCGCATCGCCGTTCGTCTTGTAGTCCGACTATGGAACGGGCTTTGTGGAGTTAGATTGTGCAATTCCAACGTCAAATCTCGGGGAATGTCCCCGAAATGTAACCGATATTATTATTTTCATAGATTGATTGAGTCAGTATCTATGTACATAATAATAGGTAAGTATTTATTTGTGAAAGGTGTGGCTTTCTAAATTCTCCGAAAAATTTATATCATCAACAAATTGTGATACATATTAAGTTTTAATTAAATTAGTCTTATGAACTCGCAATTTAATATTCTCTTAGATCGCAAAATCTCAGTGACGGAATTCCAAAATAACTATGATTTATTAAATTAAGTAAAATTCTCCGAAATCTATGTTGTTAGACGACATAAACAATATAGATATTAGAAACTAGAGATGCGCCGAATGTAGGTTCAACCGAATACGAATGTTCGGCCGAATATTCGGTCCAAAATGTATCAAACCGAATATTCGGCCGAATCATTCGGTTCGTCAAGAAAACTTAATCCCATAAAAAACAATACTTGTCAAAAACCCAAGTCTCGCAACTTAGTTGTTCTACCGTAACAAGTGAGATCCATGTAATACCAAGTCGGTTATTAATTTATTCAGTCCCTACTTAAGGGACCTTCTGTCTTAAGTTGTTACGTAATTATCTAACCTAACGACATCTTATAGTGACCATATCAATATTAAAAATCTTTACCGTTTTAAATAAATAGACTGACTCGGCCATCGCATGAAAACACAATATATCTCACAAGTAATACATATATAAATTAAATTGTTTATTGCGATTGCCAAGTCAATCTATTTATTTAAAACGGTAAAGATTTTTAATATTGATATGGTCACTATAAGATGTCGTTAGGTTAGATAATTACGTAACAACTTAAGACAGAAAGTCCCTTAAGTAGGGACTGAATAAATTATTTTATTAATTAATACATAGACTTTTGATGATCGGTTAGTCAGTGAGTGACAAAATTTACAAAATTAAGGAACTTTGACTCGTTATAATTCTTAAACTACTGGTTCAAATTGAATGAAATTTGAAATATACCGTGTTTATACAATGCCTGTTTGGTTACTGAAAATTCAGACTTCTAGTTTTATCCACAACGAAGTTATAAGGGGTCGAAAATGGCCTGAATTGCTTCGAGAAAAGAATGGTACGGCCGTGCCGCTTTTTTGCTCGACTCGGCGGGGGCACTGCCGTGCCCCCAGATTTTATTAAATCTTCAATTACTTACTATTGTTGATTCTTAAAGTTTCCTCAAATATGCATTTTTTTTTTCATTTGTGAAATACCTAGTATTTGTTACGGATGATATATTTGTTCATTGTTGATATCATAAATTTTATTACGTGTAAGACATTTATTAAAAAAAAAAAACTTAGTTCCTAAAGATGTTTTTAAGGTATATTATATTCTAGCAAAAAAAATCTGAAAGAAGTTGTTACTCAAAGCAATGTTCTTAAAATTAGTGTTCAAACGAGAGTCTCGCAAGAGTCTTGCAATTAGCGATTATCCTATTGCTATTTATTAAACGGTACCGAACCGTTTAATAAATAGCAATAGGATAATCGCTAATTGCAAGACTCTCTAACAGAGTCTGTTACATTGTTCTGAGATCTCAACTACCGTTTAATAAATAGCAATAGGATAATCGCTAATTGCAAGACTCTTGCGAGACTCTCGTTTGGGCAACACTACTTAAAATTGTTAATTTGAAGGAATTTAAGTTAGTTTAATAAATCATTTGTAAAGTTTTTTTTATATTATTAGCAATGTGGGTAGAATTTATTTTATTAAAAATTTATTTAAGTAAATAGATTGTTAGTTTTTATTTTATTTTAAAATTAATTAATTTAATCAATAATGGAATATACACTTTACTAAAAACCCTAAACTATATACAGGTGTAACAGATTAAGCGCAATACCTCAGGCACCCCAATTAGAATATTAAATTATAAGTCTAAAACAACATCCGTAACTAAATAAATTGAAACCAAACGTACACATTTTTTATAAAATAGTTATCTTTACTAAACGCAAAACGTATGTGCGTCATACAATATCCTTACGCAGACGCATACACTCATGCAATGTTAGCGGCCGACACGCACACGAGCGCATTTCCTTGAATCAAGGATTGTATTAATTTGTCATGATACTGTGTTTCCATTTTAAGTTAAATGAAAGCTTTTTCCGTCAAAATTTAACACCTATTTTTTATGGCGGAAATCGATTCAGGAGCCGATTCTGAACCAACTACTTTCAGGAATTGCGTTTATTCTGTTACACGTTGTATATACATACATCAAAAGTGTCTAGGGATCAAGCATTTTTATGCGGATTTCTTGAGATTGAGATGTGGCTTTGTAATAAATTTATGATTTTATAAATTTATATGGATCCTTTTTGGTGCATTTCATAATTTGAAACAGGAACTGTTAATCAAATTCGAGTAAAAGATGAAAATCAGCTGTCAATATTTTCCCTATAAAAACATACAACGCATTGAAGACATTATTAGTGCTACTGTTTCCCTACTACTGATTAAAACCAACGTTATTATGGAGCGGCGACGTCATTTAAGCAGGGAAGAAATGCTCAGAGCCGTGGGAATGATAGAAGCTGGTTCCCGGCAACGTACTGTGGCTTTAGCTCTGAATACAAGTCAGAGTGTTATCAGTCGACTTTGGACACGTTACCGAAGCACTGGTACCGTGGCTGAGCGCCATGGAGGACGGTATCGCTGCACCACACGGAGACAAGACCGATACATTCAAATCTTAACTCGAAGAGCTCCAACAATAACAGCCATGATGTTAGCCGTGAGGCTTCATCACTCTCCAGGGAACTTAATTAGCGACCAAACAGTCAGAAACCGCTTGCATGAAGTGAACCTTCATTCCCGAAGACCGCTACGGGTACCACCTATAGCAATGCACAATCGTAGGATTCGATATCAATGGGCTCTTGAACACAGAAATTGGGCAGAAGAACAATGGCGTTTCGTGTGCTTTTCTGATGAGTCTCGTTTTGGTATGAGACCGGATACAAGACGTATACGACACTGGAGAACCCCTGGACGCCAACAGCGATTAAAATCCTGCCAGGAAGTCCATCCTTATAGTGGTGGAACCATCATGGTATGGGCGGGTATTTGGATCGGCGGAAGAACTGAGTTGATTTGGATCAGAGGCAACCTCAACGCTCAAATTTATGCTGAGACGATTGTATCTGACGTCATCGTTCCTCTACAAGTGCAAATCGGTCCCTTATTTCAGTTAATGCATGATAATGCACGACCGCACACCGCAAGAGTTGTAAGACAGACTCTCGCCGCAGCTAACATCAATGTCCTGCTCTGGCCTGCTCAGTCGCCAGACTTGAACCCGATTGAGCATGCATGGGATATGCTACAGAGAAGAGCTCTGCCGAATATGGAGGGTATCCAGTCGCAAGAAGACCTTTTTTTGTTGTTGCGAACGAACATGGGCGGCCATTCCACAGCGTGATTTGGATGAACTCATTTTGAGTATGCCAAACCGATGTTCTTGTGTTGTTAGTGTTCGCGGTAGAAACACGGATTATTAATTGTTTAAGTTACCCAATAAAATTTTAAAGAAAACTGTTATTTCAGTCTTTTTTTCGAACTTTAATGTTAGTGGTTCAAATGTCAAAAATCCCTTTATTAGGAAAATGGCAAATTTCTTTATTAATGCAAAGGTGACTTGGTTTATCGTTACTGTGACAAACGAAAACACTTTATTTGATGAATCCTTAAAGAAAATTTTAATTAATATCAATCAGGAGAAAAGTTATTGCAAAAATATATGTTGATCCCTAGACACTTTTGATGTGTGTAGGTACCTACATGTAACAAAAATAAACTAAAATATGGCGTCCAGAAATTCGTGCGCCTCGCTGTCCACTGGTAATGTGCCCAAAAGACTGGCGGCATTGTTTGAGTTAATCTTTTTTATTTTATCTGTACATAATTGGTACAAAAAGTAGTTTTTCTTTCAATTACCTAAACTATGTACCTACAATTTTCGGAATGAACCACACTTATTTAGTAATTACTTAACCTTACTGTGTAATAAAATGTTCTCTTTTTAATATTAACAATTATTTAAATATTCGGTAATCATTTGGCAAATCAACCAAATATTCGGCCGAATACGAACATGAAAAAATATGCCGAATGTACCGCATACGAATATTCGGCCGACAATTCGACGCATCTGTATTAGAAACCCTAATAAAATAATTAATTCAACAGTACATTCTTTATTTATGAAATTATTATTTATTAGTAAACTAAATAACACTAATACTGAATAAGACTTAAAGCTAGACAGTTACGTCAGAGTAAAAAAAGTAAGTAAATACTACGTCTACATACCTCATTTATGACATCACTATGTGTGATGCAAGTAGGTACCTACTACCAATTAAGAATATATGTCAAGTGTATGTATGTTATGTACGGCCTTATTATCTACAACCGTTGATCCGATTTTGATGAGATCTCGCACTCCGGAAATATGGGCTCCCATTCATGGATTATAAGGGGAGTTTCGAGGTACCTACTTTTACCTAGGAAATTTTTTAATGCAGGAAGTCACATTTGTCTATAGGTATCTGAATTTTGACCAGGATTTTTAAGCTACGTAGATTAACAAGAAACAATTTAATAACACTACGTAATAGTACGCGAAAATTATAGAAGATATTTTTTATGTTCTTAATTCCGCACCCAATCATTATAATCAGTCAATATTCAAACATCTATTATAAAATCAGCACCATTTTTTGTTCGTCTAACAAATATAGAACGTAGAAGAACAAAAAACGCGCGGAAATAAAACACGAAACACACTGCGGTGAAGTCAAGGAGTCGACGATTAAAACGAGCGTCTAAACTCGAGGCACATTTTAACGAATGTTAACCTCACATGACTCCAGGACAAAGGCACAAGTTATGCCACAAAAAAGTTCAAACATCGCATATAAACATTCCTCGCTACATTAAAAAGCCTAAAAAGCGGCGGCATTATATCATTCGGGACAAAAAATGTGTAGTAGTAACACGCTACTCGCGACACTCAAGGTTCTCCACCCGTGAGTGGCCAGCACGAATACACCACGCGTGTCCAACCTACTTTAAAATTCAAATCTTATTTACATTCACCCCCTGGCTTGATGTCTCCGAAAATGGGTCTTAACTAACATTGAAAACACTCCGCTTTGGGACTATTTTCGTCGCCCCTTTAGGACTGTTAAAATAGAATATTCGAGACCCAGAATATGGTTACAATAAGTGTTACTTGACTGTTAACCTACATTCATTGCCCCGATTTAAGTTAAAAAAAAACTTGGTGGCGTAATTTTTTTTTGAGTTAAACAAGTTTTGAGATTTTCATAAAAACATTTTAATTAGCATTGAAGATAGACAAAGTTTCCTGGTACATTAGCATCGGCAATTTAGCCGGTTTCAATTTAATCTCGTTAGCTGTTCGATTCCGTTCGCTGTGGGGTTGACAGTTGGCAATGCGATTCGACTAATAAATCATAATACAGAATCGAGCCTTCTGGTAACTCGCAATTTTCCGATGTACACGACACGGTATGTCAATCATCCAGTATTTGATAACTTCACTGGTATCGTGGATACAAGGCTGCAGTTATTTTTGTGATGTCAACATTGAGTACCTAAAATAGATAAATATATAACAACTACGAGTATGTACTAGTTTTGATTCTGCATTCGAATTAAATTTCAGATTAGTCAAAAATTTCTTTTAAGCCTAAAACTTACTTTCAAATTGACTAAAAACATATTTTTAATATTTTAAAAGTAAAATAAATTCTCTAAAAGCGTTGCGCAATAATATATCTACTTAATTAAAAGTTGTCCTAACAAGTTCTAATTCTATGTTCGCGCAACAAACTTCAAGGTCGTGTGATCGCCTTTGAACTCAGTAACCTCGATTTAATTTTATATTCAAAAATAAAGATAAAATAAATACAAATAAACTCGTACCTGGGTGATAATCGTTAATTTTTAAGGCGGTCCTATCACAAGCGGTCAAATATACATGTGCTTCGAAGTGTTTTGAACTCTCCCTTTGCTTGCTAAAACTAGTATTTATTTGTTTTTCTATTCTATTTTCAATATTAAAATACCTAAAGCTCAAACATTACCTACGTTCAAAATAATGGTGAGAGCTTACCTCTCACTATAATTTTTTTCCCCTCATTCTCTATTATGAATTTGATATGTAGGTATTAGTATATATTTATATATTATATTGTGTGGTATGTATTTTATATTATTATGTTTAATTTGTATTATAGTATGTTGTACACTGACAGCCCTAAATCTGTCTCCTTTAATTTCTGTCCATCCAAAGGTTGTCTGTAAGAGAACGCCCTGTGCGATAAGACTGCCCATTGTACACTAGTTTTTAATCGACTTCTAAAAAAGGAGGAGGTTCTCAATTCGGATGTTTGTATTTTTTTTTTTTTTTTTTTTTTTTTTATGTTTGTCCACGCATAACTCCGTCGCTTGCCAACCGATTTGAAAAATTATTTTTTTGTTGGAAAGGGTATACTTCCCAAATGGTCCCATGAAAATTTTATTGAAATCGGACGAGCCGTTTCTGAAAAATCAAAAAAAGTCGAAAAAAATAATTTACCTTGATGATCTTTTCGTTTACTCTGCATTGCGTTTTTTGTTCGCGCATAACTCCGTCATTTACGAATCGATTTGGAAAATTCACTGACCCACTAAAAAGCGCGAAAATAAAAACTTTTTTTGCAAAAAACAAAACCGACTTCCATATCAAAACACTCCAAAGCCAAAAATAATTTTAATTTCGGAAGGCGGTGTGAAAAAAAAAGAAAATACAAAACCAATAACACCGACTACCGAAATTAAAATTATTTTTGGCTTTGGAGTGTTTTGATATGGAAGTCGGTTTTGTTTTTTGCAAAAAAAGTTTTTTATAATTTGTATCCTTAAATGTATTATAAGATGTACAATAAAGTATATAATAATAATAATAAAGAGTGAAAGAACATTAGTTTTAATGACACTGTGATAAAATAATCAGATCTGCAGGCAGGTTGTTTGGTTATCATAAAAAAAACCTCAACTAGGGATTAAATTAAAACTAATTTTCATAAGAAAAAAAAATCTAACCCTTTTCCCAGCTTAAATAAGTATTACCGATTAGAAGACTCTAAATTAATATTGTCAAAGTGCCGTGCTTCTGAAGTTTTATAAATGCCCATGTCGGCTATGTGAAATAAACTATTTTTGATTTTGAAAACAATCCGTTATTAATTATATTAAATCAGAATATCATTAAAAAGTTGTTATGAATGCAAGCAACCTAAAAATAAAAATAATAAATAATCTTTATTACTCAAAAAGGTTACAAAGCAACACATGGTTAAATAAAATGTAAGCATAAAATGAACAATAAAAAAAAAGAAACATGTGTCAGTAGAGACCCTGACTCCTAAACTAGGTATGTCCCTGTATCTTAGGGGTCAGAAATATATACAATATAAAAAGAAAAAAAAAGAGATAAGAATCAAATAAGATCGTTCCCGGCGCAAAAGACCCCAGGATGCTTGCAGCATTATCTGAATCGCAATTGTAAGTCTCTGAACCAGAAACGATCCGGCACAAAATACAAATAAATAGGATATTAAGCCAGTATTGACAAGTACATATTTATACAATAAACTTACACGTGGCTCAAGAAGTCAAGTGTAACTCTCACGCCTATTTTAAGACCAGCGTTAATTATTCAAACATGAACGAACGAATTTTATCCCGTCAAAGTCGAACTCACCCATTTCTGTGCTATTTATTGAATACAATATTGTTCTCTTTTGGCATCCTTACATAATAATCTATTACGAGAATTCTCAGAGCCTAAAAGAGCAGTTAGCAGCATTGACGGGCCTGATAGGCCTGCCAGGGTTGAAGGAATCTTGTAAAGAGATACCGTGGCCCTAGAATGCATATGCCTATTTTCTTCTTCATATGCATTCTAGAGCATGGTGGTTTTTTTTTTTCAGTAGAAGTGGGTATGACACTCTCTTCTACTCCAACCTAAGCGGGATGATTTTCCAAGCCAGAAAAAAGGTATTTAACTTCAATTCATTCAACGTTCAACATTAATTCCAAAATCCCGAATAAATTCCAAAAGACAGCCTATTAATAAATTTAATTAAATGAAGGCCCATTAAAGGTAACACGTAAACTAGTCATGTAGCGTACAAGCAATTTATTTGTATAATTATATCCATGAAGATAAGTGTTAAACTGGTTAACCTTGAAGGCTGGTCATATGTGATCCTCCTTTGTTTGTATACGCTCAACACCTAATGGAAAGATCCACGAAACTATTGATTAGGACTTTCAGGCCCTATCATTAACATAAACCGGTTAATAATAGACCAAAGTGACGTAACGCTTTTGTCTTTAAACGTTTAACAACGGGAGGCAGAAAGCGTTATTAGTTTAATGAGACTAGCCTTGACAGAGACTATTTTTCAAGAAGACAGTTAAGGTCTGTCCTTATTAACAGAAAACGTTCGTCTGAAATTGGTTATGGTGCAACTGAAAAGTATTCAATGAGACTTCACAATATTAAAGTTCATGAAAGATTTAAATAGAGCAAACAAAACAAACATCAAGGTATTTAAATCTTTCAATTAGCTCTTGAGTACGTGTAGACAGCGCTGTCGTCGAATAAAAGCCCGTTTGTTATTTATGCCCCAATTTGTTTCTTCGTTTTTTCAAATATCTGACAATTAATCATCATATCTTGGAATTGTATTCTAAATTGCTCTTAATCGTTTTTGGTTCACATTTTAGTACACGGATGCCTCATAGATAGATAGATAGAATACTCTTTATTGTACACCAATAATTTAAACAAGCACTTGCCTCATCTCTCACAGTAATCCTATTTCGCCGGCCGGAGCAGTCAATCAAGCAGTAATTAACGACTAAATATAGTTCCGTATTCGCTGATTCGTCCAGAAATAGTGTTATGACTTAAGTTGGCTCCTATTTAGTGGTCGTCGGTGCTTTCCGGATGAGTGACAGCTGTCACCATGCGACTTACTTGCTTCACACCCAATCTACAAACATCAGACACATTCTAGAATATTTAACAAGTTTTTTTTTTGTGGTGCGTTAATGTTGTGTGACATTTTGTGAAGCTTTGCCACTTTATAAATTCGTGAAATTGTCGTTTATTCATGCAAGTAATTTAATTATTGAATTAATGTTAAACTTATATTAATAACAAAGGTTAAATACAAGTTGTTATTTTTTTCTCACGATTTAAATACATTTGCATGAATAAAAATAAGATATCCCCAGTCGCAAGTTACTAACAAACCTTGAAAAAGACCGCGATAAATCTGCAATTATTACTGTAATGAATGACAACTGACTAGAACAATAAGAAATCCTTATCAGGATCGTTGCTGTCACGAAAACCCAACGGCGTGGAAAAAAGATGCAATAATTAAGACACAGCGAATGACTGTCTTATGTCTACTGACAAATTTGAACGAGGTTCTGCAGTGTATCCAAGCACGATTAATGTCGATTGTACAGATATTGGACTAAGTCAATATTAACCTAAATAAAGTAACCGCAGGGGTACGATATCTTGAGCATACAGACAAACCGGGCACGTGCTATAAAAGATAGGATTATTTACTTTTCGTATAATCAACTTTGAATGAGTAGATTTTGTGTGTGAATAAATTAATTGCAATTAGTGAAAAGGACGCAAAAAGAGCTTCAAGAGAAGAGAACAAAAAGTATCCACTGCAAATAGAGAGATGCGTTTTTGATAAATGTGAGCAATTACCACATGTGGGAACATATTAAATTATTTTTTTTTATATTAATTATAATATTCAAGTCGGCGGAACATCAACGAAACGCGTCGACGCGCCCGAAATATTAGTTGTGGGGGCACAAAACCAGCGGCGAGGAGCATTGGCGCCCGGTGCTAAAATCATTCCATTGGAACCGCCTCACTAGCAACTGCTCACGCCGTTCGATAGTCTCATCCCCGCAGCTTACCGGTGCGTTCCAAGCGCGTTCACCTGCGATCGAGGTGAAGGTCACGCGCGTCATGAACCGAACGCGCCCGAACGCAAATGTCAATGTAAATATTGTAGGTATTCCCGCCAAGCCGGCCATCTTGCTTTTCGGCTTGACCGGTTTTGGGATGAGACCCAGCGCTAAGCAGCGACGGAATGTCGACTTTACCGGATTATTCTTTTCTTCACTAGTCACGGACGTTCGTGATTGCTTAAGAGTTCCATTGTTTATCTATGTCTAGTCTGTTGCATGAACACTAACCGACTTCATGTTAGCAAATCGTTAAGAGGTCTTAACTACGTTTACGTTAATAGACCGCTGTAATACTTAAGCACCCAGTTAAGCATTTCAAACTATGATTTTAAAGTCAATAAATTTTAATAACACCTTAACAAACAGCACAATTCATACTAAGTTTAAAATATTGTTTTCATTATACCTCAAAACCGATTCAATTTACATGCCACTTAAACTACTTTACGTCGTTCTCGTAAACTGGCGGACAGCGACGACGTATATCAACGTAATACGTAACTAGAGCAAATATTTCACCCAAATTCGAAGGTCGCGTGAACGAACCCGGAGCAAAAGCGAGTTATGATAATATTGTCAACGGCGTAAAACGTCTTTGTGAAATACACCAATTTAAATTAGCTGAATATGAATAACAGGTTTATAGCAGTAACGACGGTTTACGTCATTAAATAACAGAACGAATGTGCGAAGAGTTTCTTTGAAATTCATTCATGTATATTTTTCAATTTTATTTCTGCATAACCACTAGACAGACATGATATTCATATAGCAACAGAGCTAGAAGCGATATTTCAAACACAACACTTACGTAAATAACCCAGACGTTGATTAAGAAACCAGTTGAACGCCATCCAAAGTGGTATTTTTAAATTTTAATCCCTTTCTACCCTTCTGAACCAGAACAAAGGTACCAATTAAGCTTCATAATCGCCGGCACCCTTATAATTAATACTACAGAAATTAAAACTCCTGCAATAAACGTACAGTACTGTACAGACTATACAAAAAATACACAATCGTAGCTTTGTGCTCCCGAACAGAACATTAATTAAGAAGAAAAGAATTTCATATTAAAACGTCTTATGGGTGTTGATCTGAAATGAACTTTATGAGTATATTGTTTAAAGTTTAAATTGGTAAGTTGAGAGGGTGAAGTAAAGCAGTATTGAGCAAGCAAAGATGGATTATGGAACGTCGTAAAAATGGAATTTTCCTAAGATCCCCGAAATTAGTTAATCCTTTAATCAAATATCTTGTCTTGATTCAGTGGCTCCTCTAGTATCGGCGGTCAAAAGAATTTCGAAAATTAATTAGGGAGAAGTGTTTATTGTTACAGATGAATCCAATGTCTTTTTTTTACGTGTAAGATAAACATGGACATAGAAAATCTATTGCAATAAATACGTATATAAAACCTCATAAAATCGTGGCATTAATTGAAGAGCACACATACGATAGTTTAGTATGAATGTAGTTTGATAGCAGAGGGGACAGCGCCGAGCTGCTAACGAGGGGAAAAGTGCCTATTTCCGAGGCGTAATGATGTCGTGTCAGTCAGCCTGCCAGCCCAAACACCAGCCCAGTCTGAATAGAATTCTAGATAATATTTAGACAACCTCCAATACTTCAGTAAAAATATCGTTTTACACGAAATAGGTTAGTTACGTTCGACTCAGTTTTCCTGATCATAATCTCCAGATTTCGGAGAGAACATCGTAATTTGTGATATTTCAAATAGAAATTGGGCAAGAGCTTTTGAAGTTAATTATCCGATATAATAGGAGCGATGACCCGCTTATAGAATAAAAAGCCTTTTCATATTGATAATTTGTGTAAGGGCGCTCTCAAAGGTAGAGAGGAAAGTTCCAAAGACAAAATAGAGATTGTTGCCTAAATCGTACCGTCGTAAAGTACCGTAGTATCACTTTCTTCTTAAATACAAAATTAACATATTTTGTCTTAGGATATCTGTTGTCATATTACAGAAAAGTTATATATTTAATTATTTTTCTATAATTATAATTAGCTAGAAAAAGTTTGGACTGTACTCAATTCGCAACGATAATAAAAGCAGCGGAAATAAACATTCAAGTAACAACGAATTGGTCGGACCCTTGTCTGGTGTCCTAAGATTTATTTAAAAAGTTAGTGAACCGAAGCGTGTTTTTTAATCTGTATCCATCGATTCATGTGTATATCCACAGATAACAAATTACATTGGTAACAATGTGTGTGTAGGTTTGTGTACCTTGTGGCTAGTTGCTTTTGGCTTCTCAACTGAGTCCTATTCTTTTACTTTTATCACTTGGTTATTTTTTTTTTGTTTGGAACAAGTTTAGCTTTCTAGTAATTTTTATTGTAGATGGAGAGAACGAATCCTGATTTCGAGACTTTTAATATTTGTTTGAGAAAATAAAATAGACAGCTGGTTTGAATCGTTTAAGAACGAATTGAAAGTTCTTAAACTTACTACTTACGTGATTCTTAAATGTACATACCTATACATTTTAAATTATATGAAACTAATGTTTAATGTAATTAAAATAACAATTATTGCTCAGAAGGGCAGGTTAAATACTTACTTAAAGCTAGTAATCTAAAAATGTATATTTTTAGACTGAACATTAAAAATGGTTAAACGAATCAACTATGGTTTTTATACTAGATAAAAACCATAGTTGATTCCGTCTGTTGTAACAAAAATTAATCTAATATTATAAATAATATTAGATTAATAGTATGTATGTATGTAAGTACACCTACAGGCAGTTTTGTTTATTTAATATCTTGATAATCGTTTTTTTTTTAGTATAAGCATACGTTTTTCGTGAAAAACGCCCAATGTTCTGAGATCAGGCATTGCGGTCTTGTGAGATTTCGGCTAAATATGAAATCTCGCGAGATTGCAATCCACAGATGCATGGGTAAATCAAGAATCCTATCGGTGGACACTAAAAGGGATAACTATTGTCTGGCCAATAGGAGTGTAGTGATACAGCTGATCCTAGTACGCGGCACAGGGAACACCTATGAAAACGTAATAGGATTGACCAAACTTGTGCTTGTTATTTGCAAAATATTGGTTTATTTTGCAAATAATAAGCAAATATTTTGAAGTACGGTTGTTTGTTAAACAATCACGCAAAATGGCTGCAGTGATCTGGAGGAAACTTCGCACGCACAGAATTAGGTTATAGTCTGGATTAGCACGGATTATTTTATCTCGGAAAATGTGTAAAATAGATAAATATGTACATAGACATGGGACTTTAGCCCTGATTGAGGGCTTTATTTATAATTAATTAAGGCTGCCACAGGCAAGTCCGGTTAAGCAGCCGACAACCTTAGAGGACCTGCGAGATGACACAGATTTTAAAAAATACGGCATTGATAGAGCGTACATCCACGACATAACTAGTATTCGACTTGTACGAGGGCTATGCCGCTGATGGAAGTAGCACAGAATTATCGTAAAATACTTTGGCTAGTATATTTGCAATTGGGGCGAGAGGGAGTGGGAAGCGGTCGCCTCCTTCTGCGAAGCAGTCATGCTTGCGAAGGAGGAGGCGGGCCGCGTGAGGGAGAGGATGGCGTCCTCCCTCCAGCCCAGCCGCAGTGGTAGACGCCCACGGCGTCGGACGTCGGCCGACGATCTCCGGCCACCGTAGGCGCGGGCATGCGGACAGCGAGTAAAGGGCAACTCGCTGTCCGACCATGGACCATGCCCGGGTCGACGGCGCGTCGTGTTCCACGCGCGCCTCAAAGAGCGTCAGCAACATGACGAGGCCCCCTCTGCAGAGGGCCGAAGCCTGCCCGGGTCGTGGGACTTATCCCATTACCGTGACCCCGGTACGTAAAGGGTAATAATTGAAGGAACACCGTGGATTTTAGTCAGTAAAAGTCTGACAGTCCCTCCCACCCTGCCCGGGTGGGAGGACTTATTTGATAATTTTACCACGTTAAAAAAAAAAAAAGTATATTTGCAACGAATGCTATAGTCGGTCCGTGGAGGGCCACATAGGTATGGTGACTCGTCCGTGACTTGAAGCACGCTAAGTTGTTGTTCCCAGCTGCCATTGGTACTGTTGAATTGCTACATAAATTAGTTACAAAAATTAATATAAACAAGCTTCAACACAACAAAGCTCTGTACTCGCCTGCCCTCTGTCGTTCTATTCATTCATCCCGCCTGTGTGTTAGGAGCTAGACACATTCCTTCCAAATAAGTTAAACGATTAATAAACGTTTAAAGATTAAGTGAATATTCTAATTGTGGTGTTTTAATTACTCTCACAAAATAATAAATTAATAGGTTATGGGCCCAGTTGTGCGCGAGTGAAAATCCGCTGTGTTGAACAATAACAAAAAAAAATGGACCATTCCAAGATAAAACGAAATATCAAGCCGTTCGACGGTGAGAAGTATAGTGTATGGAAGTTTCGTATTCGTGCGTTGCTTAACGAAATGGATGTGATAAAAGTTATCGACGACGACTCATTACCTCGCAACGAAACGTGGGAAAAAAATAATAGTACTGCTAAAAATGAAAAAAGTTGTTATCGTTAAAGTTAAAAAGTGAAGTGTCGCTCATAAAACACTTTGCAACGTTCGATGACCTCATCACAGAGCTACTTGCAGCTGGTGCGAAGTTAGAAGAAACCGATAAAGTTGCTCATTTATTGCTAAGTTTACCCTCAACTTACGACGGAGTGATAACAGCGATCGAGACGTTATCGGAAGATAATATGACTAGCTTTCGTTAAAACACGGCTATTGGATCATGAAGTGAAGCTGAAAAACGAGTCAGGCGATATGAGCGCAAAAGTGTTGCAAATTGAAATGAAAAGTGACAAGTCGATGAAAAGAAAATTTAATAATAAACAGTCAAATAAGTATATAAAACGAAAGAATGAGAACTTTCAATTAATAAAATGTCATCATTGTGGGCGTAGAGGACATAAACGAAATGATTGTTTCTATTTCAAACAAATGAATCAACAAAAGGGCAATAATATAAACAATAACCGGCCAAGAACAGTACACTCAGTTGAGATAAGCCAGAATAAACAATCAGCATTGAATGAGTTCTCAGGATTTGCTTTTATGACCGGAGAATATGAAACGCAAGACTGTGATAACAAAGTTACCTTTCTTCTGGATTCCGGCGCCTCGCATCACATTATCAATAGAGAAGACTTGTTTACTAACTTTGTCGTTTTAGATAACCACTGAAAATTTCAGTTGCTAAAAATGGTGAATTTATTTCAGCTACAAAAAGAGGTACACTGCAGGTTACCAGCAACATGGGTATCCAGGGCTGTTTGGACGGTGTTCTGTACTGCCCTGAGGTTCCGTACAATTTGCTGTCGGTTTCCAAAATGCAGCGAGCTGGATACACTGTCATTTTCAGTACTGATGGTGCGCAAATATGCAAAAATGGTAAAACAGTGATGAAAGGTATGCTCTTTAACAATTTAATTGCTGTAGATTTTGTGGCGTCTGTAAGCGAGAGTCGTCCTGTTTCCCAAGCATGCATTAGTGACAAAACTACATACAAATTATGGCATCAGCGCCTTGGTCACATGAGTAAAAACAAATTTATCGAAATAAAACGACTTGAGTTGTTTAAGGACATAAGTGAGTTAAGCGCTGTGGTGCCGGATAATGAATTATGTGAAGCTTGCATTAATGGGAAGCAGAGCCGACTGCCGTTTAATCACGCCAAGGACAGAAGTCACGTAAATCGACCTCTATATGCTGTCAGTTCTGATGTCTGTGGTCCTATCACTCCAATGACAGTTGATAATAAAAATTATTTTGTGTTGTTTGTTGATCAGTATACCCATTATTGTGTTACATACTTAATAACATACAAGTCTGACGTATATGCTGCGTTCAAAGACTTTGTCGCAAAAAGTGAAGCTAACTTTAATTTAAAAGTAACTAACTTGTTTTGCGATAACGGTGGTGAATATTTATCTGCCCAAATGAAGAGGTTCTGTGCTGAAAAGGGTATTTCATACCATTTAACAGTTCCTAGAACTCCACAGCAAAATGGTGTTTCAGAACGGATGGTAAGAACCATTACTGAGAAAGCTCGTTCTATCTTAAACGGTGCTCAATTAGATAAAGTTTTTTTGGGGTCAGGCAGTTTTGACTGCAGTTTATTTGATAAATATAACACCGACTAAAGCCCTCAAACTTTTAAAAACACCATATGAGATGTGGCACGATAGGAAACCGGAAATAAAATATTTAAAGGTTTTTGGATCGACAGTTTATGTGCATAACAAAACGACTAAAGCAAAATTTGATGATAAATCATGGAAAGGTATTTTGGTGGGGTATGAACCAAACGGTTATAAAGTTTGGAACCCAGACTGCTAAAACTTCGTAGTGGTTAGAGATGTTATCGTGGACGAAATTAACTTTTTGAGGTCCAGGCCTTCTTGGAAGCCTGAAGAGAATATTGGAAATTCTCATGACAAAACTGATAATGATAGTGTGTTAAAATCAGTGTCAAGTAAGTCCCGAAACTATCTCGAAACGAAACTAGATGGTTCAAAATCTAGTGAGAAAGGTGAATGTCCTACTAAAGTTTGCAAATTGAACCATGATACGCAAAATGTAAACAAAAATACTGAACTTAGGAGGAGTGATAGGATTAAAGACAAACCCCCTGTTTCATATAAGGAAATTGATGACCAAGACTATTTGATATGTGCTCAAACTGTTTTATGCAATTTACCAAAATCATTTGCAGAAATTAAGTATAGAAATGATAGAAGTAAATGGGAAGCGCGATTAAAGAGGAACTTAGTTCATTACATAAAAATGAAACGTGGACTTTAGTACCACAACCGCCAAACAAAAACATCGTAGATTGTAAATGGATATTTACTGTCAAAAATGATGAATTTGGAAATCCTCAAAGATATAAGGCGCGTTTAGTGGCGCGTGGTTTTAGTCAAGAGTATCTTACAGACTATAATGAAACATTTGCACCTGTCGCCAGAATAGCCAGTTTTAGATTCATTATTAGCCTTGCCAATCAATTTAATTTATTAGTTCATCACTTGGACGTTTAGACCGCCTTCCTAAATGGCGAATTAAAAGAGGAAATCTATTTAAGGGTTCCTGAAGGTGTATCGTGTAAAGAAGGCTATGTTTGTAAATTACAAAAGGCGTTATATGGGCTTAAATAAGCCGCCAGGTGTTGGTTCGAAGTATTCGAACATGCTTTGCAAGAAATAGGGTTTCAGAATTCATCAGTTGACAGATGTATATATATACTAGATAAAGGATATATATGTAAAAATATATACGTAGTGTTATACGTTGATGATCTAGTAGTAGTATGCGCTGACATAAATACTATGACTAATTTGAAAAGATATTTGATGAGAAAATTCGAAATGACCGATTTAAAAGAAATAAAACTGTTTCTAGGCATAAAAATCACTAGAGAAGGTGATCAAGTGTATTTAGACCAAAGTGCATACATAAAAACAGTCTTGACTAAGTTTAATATGCATGAGTGTAAACCTGTGTCTACACCCTTAGAAAATAAGTTAAACTATGACGCGTTGAATTCCGAGGAAAGATATGACGCACCCTGTCGAAACGTCATAGGATGCCTTATGTATATTATGCTATGTACTAGGCCCGATTTAAGCGTCAGTGTAAACATACTGAGCAGGTACACACACAAAAATAATAAAGAACTATGGCAATGTTTAAAAAAGGTACTAAGGTACTTAAAAGGCACAACTGATCTTAAATTGTGTTACAAAAGGTGTACATACAATGAAATTTTATGTGGATACGTAGACTCAGACTGGGGTGGCAATGATACACATGATAGAAAGAGTACAACTGGGTATTTATTTAAACTCTTTGACCAGTGCACGATCTCCTGGTGTACTCGAAAACAATTGTCAGTCGCAGCTTCCTCAACTGAAGCTGAGTATATGGCATTGTTCGAGGCAGTTAGAGAAGCATTGTGGCTAAAGTCTTTAGCGGCCAGTATAAATATACCTATTACTGCACCAATTGTCATTTATGAAGACAATAATGGATGTATAGGCATAGCCAATAACCCGTCAAGTCATAAACGGTCAAAACATATTGATATAAAATATCACTTTTCTCGGGAACAAGTTGAGAAAAATGTAATAAAATAAAATTACATTCCCACAGGTGAACAGCTGGCCGACGCATTAACAAAAGCTCTGCCTGCAAGTACATTTCAAATGATGAGATATAAAATGGGTGTGCAATAACAGTGCAATGTAAATAAGTGTGTAATGAACGAATTAATTTTAAGAACACACGGCATTTATAATAAGTATTAATTTTATTTGAATTGGTCTGGTTGAAGGTTTTACTGGGTTTTCCTCAACCCTCGAACGAATGTTGGACCAAATTGTAATTCCCCAGCAAGTATTTGGAAGTTAATGTGATTTAGTTAGGTAGTCGATTTAAATCTATTTTTGTTTGTATAACTATCGATTAATTTTTGAGGGGGCGTGTTGAATTGCTACATAAATTAGTTACAAAAATTAATATAAACAAGCTTCAACACAACAAAGCTCTGTACTCGCCTGCCCTCTGTCGTTCTATTCATTCATCCCGCCTGTGTGTTAGGAGCTAGACACATTCCTTCCAAATAAGTTAAACGATTAATAAACGTTTAAAGATTAAGTGAATATTCTAATTGTGGTGTTTTAATTACTCTCACAAAATAATAAATTAATAGGTACATCTTTGAAAGTCATCGTTACGTATAGTCAGAAATCAGAAAAACGACAAGAATCTTGCCAAGGGGTATCGTGTTACCCAGCTACTGGGTTGTAAAGGTCAGATAGGCAGACGCTCCATGTAAAATGCTGTTACTTAGCCGTATCCGGTTAGACTGTAAGCCGGTCCGAACATAATCGGGAAAACATGATGATGATCAGATGCTGATAATGACTTTGGTTAGCATATTTAAGTGTAATTTAAAGGGTATATACATACCAAGTTCACGGCTTCTTTGAATGATAACAAACGATATGGCAAGGGTTTTGTAATCCTATGTCTACATATGTGGAACTTATTAGAAATTTCAATGCATTGATACCAGAGAGCGATTTATTCAAATTAAGAAGAACGAATAGAATTGTGGTGTTATTGGCAAGTAACGTGGAAAGTTATTGACCCTCGTAGTGCTGTGGCACATTTGTTGTGATTGGTATTCAAGAAACATATGAAACCGATAATTTGGTATAAATTTTTTGAGTCACTTATTTTGAGCTGAAACTGTGCATAGAGACTCCATACTAGATGTTGTCTTCAGCCCTTTTGGATAGATATGGGGTTTCCGTTACACGTTGTATTATTATTTCGTTTGACTACAATATTTAAAAGGTACTTGATGCTTTTTAATCGATTGACCTCATAAGAAATAATACAACTAGCGACCCGGTCCGGCTTCGCTCGGGTAATAAAGTTTATATTTGCTTATATATGATTTTGCTTAATCAATTTCTCGTCCGGTAATTTGCCACACTCATATATCGCCGATAATTCATAAGATATTCATTTCATTGATATAGTGTACAAAGTAATTTTGATCTACATTAAATCCTTAACATATCTCACTTATTTAATTGGATAAGGAATAATACTGTACTGTTAAAAAGAGATTCGTAAATAACCCATCGTTATAATGTAATTTGTAAAAGAAAAAAATGGTTATTGTGGGTTATTCTTGGGAGATAGACATATGCCATTGCGGACTTTTATGTAGATCTATAAAAGAGAAACAATCCCGCCATACATTGTATTTTTATAACTCAAAAGGTTTTGGCAGCGTTTTCGATTAAAGCTCCCGATAGGCTTAATTCTTTCCGACATGTTGAAGTAATATCGTCGTATTTCATTCAATCTACACAAAACCTTAACTTATTAAACACTAAAATCTTCCTTAGGAATCACTCTCTCTAATAAAAAAACCGCATCAAAATCCGTTTTTAAGATCTAAGCATACATAGGGACAGACAGACAGGGAAGCGACTTTGTTTTATACTATGTAGTGATGTTAATTTCAATAATTTATTACATCAAACAAATTACCTATCATAGAATTCCTAAGACGTGTTCTTGACATTTAAGATGGTAGATACGTAATTAATATCAGGCAATAAGTGACGGCATTTGCTAGCTTCAAAATTAATTTTTATTGTGTACAAAGTGCCAAACTATATAACTATTTGACATGTGTCAAATAAAAAACCGGCCAAGTGCGAGTCAAACTCGCGCAGGAAGGGTTGCGTACTATTATATATAAAAAAGGCAAAAAAATCATGTTTGTATATGGGAGTCTGTTTTTAGTATTTGTTGTTATAGCGGTAACAGAAATACATCATCTGTGAAAATTTTAACTGTCTAGCTATCACGGTTCATGAGAGCCTGTTGACAGACAGACGGACAGCGGAGTGTTAGTAATAGGGTTCCGTTTTTACCCATTGGGTACGGAACCCTAAAAACATCACCAGCGAACATAGACCGTTCATTGAACATGCATTAGCAAGATACAAAATGAGATCTTAGCAGAAGTAAAATATAGGATCTTAGACAACGGTCAAGCTTGGTTTCATAATATTTAGTTGTTGATTGATTAATTCTCACTACTGACGTGGACCTTCTCATCATAAATCTTACTTAGAATTCGAAAAATAATAAAATTCAACAAATGAGTCACAAAATAAAACTTACGCAAATGACAAGCGATGTTGCGCAAACGCAGACGATTGTACTGTCAACATGAACCGTAGATGGGAGGTAAACATTTGATATTAACAAAGATTTTATGACGCAATCTTGGTCATAAGGGTTATTTTCATACTTCTACCACTGTTGTCCGATTAACTGTTCCCTACAGATCCCTTAAAAACGCCAAGCTAAGGAAACCGATTGAGAAATTCTTATAAAAAAATTATGACATTTACTTTTGCATTTTCTGTCTTGGTTATACTTTAAACGTAGATTATGTGTACACAATAAATTCAGGTAGGTATCACTTATATACACATGTAAAACTGCGATATATTACTTCCGTAAGGGCAGAAGCCGGGACGGGTGTCAATTTTGCATCCTATCCACAAAGTCTTTCACACAATTCACACTTTCCTTATGTGAAATAAATTTTGTATGCAGCGGTCGTGTCCTCGTCAGAAATATCGTAGGAAACAACGCCGACTTTACTGGAATGTTTTGAGCAAGGTCCTTGACCCGTAAACTTTCTCTCTAACTTTGTATACGGAGTCCGGCGTAATAAATATGGATAAACTTTTTTTTACATTTTTCATTTTTAAAAGCTTGGACACACTCGAGTGTTGACAATTTAACTTCGTGCGGTCTATAATTATTTAATGTCTATGCTATAGCGTTTATGAAATGTCAGATAGCAATAAGGAATACCTTAACCGGAATTAAGATGGATTCCTTGGAGCAACGTAGAAGCTGCTCAGATTTGGTGTTACTTCACAAGATTTTCCATAATTTGGCGAATGTACCGGAGTTAGTTTCAGAAATCAAACAAATCGTGCCTATCATCGTATTTCTACAATCGTACTTCTTTGAGATCCAATTTTGAAACGGAAAAATGTGAAATTCCTAAAAGTAGAACTAATCTAGCCCGTTCCGCTCCTTTATACAGATTCTTGTGCAGTTACAATAAGTTGAGCACGCGTCAATGACTTGGGCATATTTTCAAATATTCTGAATAAATTCAGGCGTTATATCATGACCCTCGGTTCATACTTGTTTCATTTATTTCTGTTGGAAAAATTACAGTCAGTCAGACTTTTGCTGTCGAATCCACAGTGACTTCATTTAATTTAATTTATAATTTTTTACATTCAAATTGTAATTATTTTTTATCCTATTTATTGTTATTGCAATTAATTTTACTATGATATGATTACTTTGGTTTGTTAGTTAATATTGTCATTTGATTTGTTTTAATTTGAGTTCTCCATTTTAATGTGATCACAATCAAATGAAATAATATGGTAATTTAAGTTTAATTAAAATGAACCCTATTTATAAAAATTGTAATTAATGTAGGTACTAGGAAACAATTTATCTTTTATTGATTTGTTTTAATTTCTTTTTACTTTTTCTTTTAAAGTTATAATTATATTAATCAAACTTAATGATATTGTAATAATTTAGTGTTATTTATTGTTTTCTGACTCACTGAAATTCCAATGTTATCTTTGCTTCGTTTCAATGCAACATAGCTCAAGATTTTAATGTTATCTTAATTTTTAAGTTAATTTAATGTACTGTTTATACAAGTGCTGTGCACACATTGATTTAAATAGTAAAGATACGGTCGTCAGAATATTTGACGGACGCGGTCGCCGTACAAAACACACTAACGCCATCTATTATAACTAAGATGTCAATCGGCGTGGTCTGCTCCTAGACGTAGCCTTGTAAGAGCGGGGTGTGGTATTTTTCGAGGTACAAAGAAATAAAAAAGAACCTTTTATTTTTCGAAATTGATATTTGTTGTACATAAAAATACATTTTAATTTGCTTCTAACAAACAATCTATACTAATATTATAAAGCGGAAAACTTTGTTTGTTTGTTTGCTTGAACGCGCTAATCTTCGAAATTACTGGGTGGATTTGGATGCAATTTGATATGGAAGTAGCTTGAAGCTTGAAGAAGGTTATAAGACTACTTTTTACGCGACTGCAAAAAAGGAGAGTTATGTTTTTACCATGATAGAATCTACGGGAGCGAAGCCCCGCGTGAGTACTAGTAAAATATAATTTTGTACATAATTTAATCTTATAGTAATATTATTAAATCTTTTTATTTCATAGGCTGCAACGTGCGCGGCTGCAAAGTTATGTCGCACTTTTACGCGGCTTCGCGTTGTCTATGCTAAAGGTTGAGACAAACAAGAAAGAAATTTGTTTTAAATAATGTTAGAAGTTGATTTAATGACAAATTTTTAACTTACCGGTGATATGAAATGTTATATATTTTTTATTGTGCTTTATGTCGTAGTTCTCGCAACCCTTCACGACACAATTTGGCATTTTTGCTTGTAAAACTGACGACCCCTCCCGAAGATAGCCGATCGCGTTCTAGTTCACTTCCATAAAGGTAAGACCACTTTGGGACCAAGTTCGAGGCGTCATTATAACATGCGGTCCGCCCAGTCCTTACGCAGCAATATATATATGTCAATGTGTGCACACCTATAAGTAACGAATTCACCACAAACTATTTTATTCGTGTCTTTTTTTTATTTGTTAAATAACTAGTGAATAAGTCGTTGGTGTGTCAATAAATAAATACCGTTATAATACTCAAAGTTAACGATACGACAGCTTCTCGGTACTTTAAATGTCTACTAGTAATTATTTTAAGCAATCATAATTAAAGAAAAGATGCGTCGAGTAAAATACGAGGCATGCCTTTTAAGTTCTGTCGTTTCCATATTTCACGGAAATTTTGAATTTGGAACTATTCTATATTCGAATGTGTTTATATTTTGAATCTCAAAACAGTTGAAAGTATTAGGATTAATGCTATTGTTTAGTCACAGCGTCGATTAGAATCTGTCAGGTTACGTACGAAAATGAATCTTTCTAAGGAAAATGTTCGTGCAATAATTTTCTACAACTTTAGAAGAGGCCTGACACGGCTTCAGTGTTTTGAAGAGCTAACATCTGTGTTCAGTGATGAAGCCCCATGCCTGCCGACTGTCGAACGCTGGTATTTAGAATTCCAGCGTGGACTAGTGTTAGTGACAAATCTCGCGAAGGACGCCCAAAATCCGCCTTCACTGAAGATAACATCATTGCTGTGAGACAACTAATTCTCGAAGATCGTCATGTGACGTAGTGACGTATCGAGAGATAATGGCTCTATTAGGCATCTCAACCATTTGGGACAACCATTCAGAAGATCTTGCATGAAGCGCTTGGTGTGAGAAAGCTAGTTTGCCGTTGAATACCGCATCTGCTTTCCGACGATCACAAGGCGGCCCGCGTCAGATGGTGTAAGAAAACTCTACAAAGGTTCAACCAAGGAAAGTCAAATCACGTCTGCGACATCATCAGTGATGACGAATCTTAGATCTACGCCTACGATCCTGATTCCAAACAACAATCTACAATCTGGGTCTTTCAAGACGAGCCAAAGCCGACTAAAGTTGTTCGTTGTCGAAGCACTTCAAAGAAGATGGTGGCCACGTTCGTTGGAAAAACCGGCCATGTTGCGACTATTGCACTTGAAGATCGTAGAACGGTTAACGCAGAGTGGTATACCAAAGTTTGTTTACTGTAAGTCACGCCGAATTTCGAAAATCTAACTCAAAGCGACGCATCATCCTGCACCACGACAACGCAAGCTCACACAGCGCTCGTCAAACGATTGAGTATTTGAAGCAGGAAAAAGTATAAATTCTTTACCATCCTCCATACAGTCCTGACCTAAGCCCTAACGATTTCTTTACATTTCCTAAAATTAAGAAGTCTTCGTGGTCAAAGGTTCCAGTCCGGTGAAGAAGCAATCGACGCTTTCAAGTCAGCCATTTTGAACACCCCCACTTTAGAGTGGAATAAATGTTATAACAACTAGTTTGAGCGAGTGGAAAATTGTATTAAGCTACGTGGTGAATACTTTGAAAAACAATAAAAAGTACTATAAGGTTCTACTTGTGTTTTTTCTTCAAACGACAAAACTTAAAATGCGTGCCTCGTAACTCTTACAATTAATACGGTAAGATTCTATTAAATTTTATAGTAGGTACACATAAAACAATATCAAGCTTTATCAAATATGATTAAGTAAATCCGTTTAATAAATCCGTAGAACATTAAGGGAGATAAATAGCGTTAAACGTTATTTTACGTAGCGATAGAAGGGTATCGTAGAGAGCGCTAACAAATGAATTTTCAGCAGTGTTCGCTTAAAATTCACAAATTGTGAGACAGCTTCGAAACTATTAAGTAGTGCAGGTAACACAGTGAACAGTTTCGTGAAACGCTTTAAATAAACTTTGAATTTTACTAGGTACGTGTTAATTTTATTATTAGAGCTATAAGTAATCTGAACTATGCGAACAAAACGGGTGCTATATCGGAAAGTAAAACACTAACAAAAATAGAAAAATATTTAAGAAGCAAATATCTGAATGACCAAAGATGAAAAGGAAAATTGTTTTACGTTCCGTATTGTAGTAATATTTCAACGGGAAGCCACAATAAATCGAAATAATGCCCGTAGTGAAGAAGATCGCAGCAATATCGAATGAATAAAGGAGAGTTGATTTTTTGCGACTAACCTAAAAGGGTATCTTAAGTACGGAATCCCGCAAACATTATCGTCAAGGCACGGACCCTTCCCTTAAGGTGAGCACTTTTATATGCCCATCAAACCTTACGAGTACAATAAAACACAATTGTTTTCCATTAACATCGACCTAAACTAAAAAATGTACGAACCATTTATTTAGGAGCCGTGATCATATTAAACAATTGTCGTACACACGCCTTAATCGAAAATCAATGAAACGAGCGAAACAGATAGCTGTGACTAATATATTATTTGAACAGAGTCAAATTGAATTAAAAAAATTGAGCGCGGTCGGCGAAAGAATTGTATCGTGACAGCCTTTCTATTACACCGCCTGACAGAAGATTTAAGGTATCCCTACAAAGACGAAAACCTGCATCGCGTGACAGCGAAAATATTTCAAAGGCACTAAGGCTTATAATACACACATACACAGGTAAAGAAGGAGGGTGTTCACAGAGGAAAATAAATTTTATTTACATTTAAAAAGCGTGGCGGAATCTTTGTCAATTCACTCCCGTCCATCGGAGGGTCGAGCCAACAAATAAAATGAGATCACAACAGTGCCTTGCTTGCGACAACAATGAACTGGGAAAGATCTGCTTTGCTTTAATTAAAAGTAAATTGTTCGTACAAGCATTAAGTATTTAGATGAGAGCTGTGAACAACAGTAATTACTGTTGTCATTGTCAATGGTACACGATAAAACCGATGTAGAATGGACTGTTCTTCGGATCGGGCGCAGTGGGAAAACATGGAAACCTCTACTTATGAGCCGTCAGTGACTGGAAAGGAGGACAAGTGTATATCTAAACACAAACTGTTATCAGTTCAATTAGATTCACCATCATGAATCTAGAAAGGATGACGATTCTATCAATGACGCCACATTTTGATATCCTGTTTGCCATCGACGGGATGTGTCATTGTGTCTTTTGACAGTGACTCATATGCACAGACAAAAAATTGTACATTACAGCGTTTTAGTGTTACTCAAGTTTTCCATAATCGTTTTTACATATTCATCGCAGTGTCAGGGTGCGTTTGAGTCGAGACGTCTGTACGAATTTGAATAACAAATGGCTGACATCTGCATGTTTCTAGCGGGGATTCCACTGCCTCCCTCAAATCCTGATTCAGGGAAACAATACTGGTCCCTTATGAAACCTGACAAGAGGTCATAACTGGAGCTTATGGCATTTATCATGCTGGGAAACAAATAATAAAGCCGTTGGACGTGTTTGTTACGACAGATCGCAAAGTAATTTTGTATTGTAATACGAAAAAATTATAGCTGTATAAGGAAGAATTATCGTCGCGTGTCAAAAGCGTTATGCGTGATAGAGAGGACAGAAAACAGTAAATATAAGCTGTTAACCACCAGATAAGTAAACAAGAAAACTGTTATTAAGAAACAACGTTAAAAATAATGTGACATTGAGGCTCGAAGTTGTCTACGTATTAATTCTGCTAGTCAAATTGTCGGGAGGTCATCGGTCTATACCAATAAATACTTAGCTATTACGTCACCGGCCGCCAGACATACGCCTCTTGAATAACAACGATAGAAGTCTCTACCAAGAACGTTAATTAAATTTCCCACACGCGCCGCGTAAGTCCAAACGAAACGAATTCAGAAACCTTCCAAACAATTTAGTGGCTTTCATAAATTAATTTTACGAAAGAAATATTCAGTAGTTTTGCTCCCATCCCAACCATATTTCATGAGTAAGGTATCGAAGAGCAGGGAAACTGAGGTCCGCAATCCTCTAGACGCCGATTAATTTAGAGTTTCCGTAGCACTTAGTTATAACCGCAAGAAAACCAGCGGCGGAACAAAATAGGAATTATTGCCATATGATAATTCTTCATACGGAATGCGTTTAAATATCATTTCTCGTTAGTTCCTACGACTCGTTTTTTTTTTAAGTAATCTTTTCGTTCGTCAAGAGGTTTGAAAGGCACGAGTTATGTCGTAAGAGGCCTCCGTCGCCATTTTGCAACATAACGACTGTG
This sequence comes from Tholera decimalis, assembly GCA_943138885.2. Taxonomy (NCBI): domain Eukaryota; kingdom Metazoa; phylum Arthropoda; class Insecta; order Lepidoptera; family Noctuidae; genus Tholera; species Tholera decimalis. The sequence continues at coordinate 17,569,663 of OW964552.2, read as the reverse complement.
ATGAGACGGCAAATTGCTCATTTGTCTACCGCGACACTTGCATAAGCGAGCTTAGATTGTATGTACCCTTTACCCAGAATTCGCTTTTGCAACGTACTACTTTAAAAAGTTTACTTAAGTTTAAGTTTACATACTTAGCAAGTATTGATAACTAGAATTAATATTACGTTTTGAAACGCAGATTTAACTACTCCATGTATGTTAATGTTAACTTCATACACCACACAAACAAGACAAGTACGGTTTCACCAGGTCAGTCACCTCATAAAATTACAAATGTAGGAATAATGAAACCCAACCAAGTGAGTCGTCATCCGGGAAAAATCCGACACTTAAAGATGCCTTTTGAGTACCAGGGGTTTCAGTACTTTTCAGCCATCTTATCCAAGTTGAGAGCCGCGTCACAATACCCTGAAGCGTTCGTCCTGAAAAACGTTAATTGCACGACACCGACCGTGGTGAGGCATCAGCCTCTATCCTGCATCGCAACCAACAGTCCAACCAGAGCACACAGCAAAATGTACCTTAACACTAAACTAATAAACCATAATTCAGCTCACGTGGATAAAGTATTTAATATACTTTAAAATGAACTTCGCTTAGCACCTGAAGGCATTAACGATTTAAAAATATAAGAAATAAATAGTGAAAAATTTGCAGGAAAATATGATTCGGTAAGGCTCGAGATCAAGTATCAAGTGTTCTTCACTGAACGTAGAATAAGTGGCTATTAAACGGCTCGGATTTCATGCTTGTGAAAATTTAAACAATAGACTGGAAAACATAAATTTCAATACCATTATTTCTGTTTTGTTCCTGTTATACAGTGTTTAATGTGTATTTGATTCTTTCTTATTTTTGGTTCCCTGGTTAGTGCACTGCAAGTAACGACCGTTTTCAACAGTATTCTAAGTACAACTACGAAAGATCTTAACAATACCTCTGTAACAACAAACGGGTTAATACTTAAAGCACTCAACAATAAACTTTTTGTGTCCACCGGAAATAATGAAGGAGTGAAGACAAAGAAAAATAATGACGATGAACTCTCTAACAAAAGAATCGGTGAGTAAACTGTAGAAAAAGAACTGCAGAATGAAAACCAACCTTATGTAGGTTAGTTGTCTCCGTTCGGGAAACTTTAAAAGACATAATGGAATGAAAAATAGCGACTAAATCGAAATGAGGGACATAGGAAGCGAAGACAGTCTGGATGTCGAGAAAGAAGATTGCATAAAGTAAACCATTAAAAAGTTGTGTACAAAAGTTTGTTTGTTTATTTTGTGATGACTTATTGACCTACCTAGAGTTGGCATTTGGTATTCATTATGCCGAAACTGAAAGCAAAAGAATAACTGTCGCTGAAATTACGGAAACCTCAATTATACATAACAACGCTCGTGTTATTAAACATTTCAACAACAACACAGCAAGAAAGTTTATTCAGAAACTGATAAATCAAATAAAAGTAATTACAGGAAACAAAACAGCCCAAAAACATAAACGTACTCGTATATTACAGACGTGAGACATCATAACTTGAATCAAGTCGCAAAGCTTCCACGAAGTCGTATTGTTAGTACACTCATTAGCCGGGTGTTTAACATGGACCAGAGCAACTTAATATCTCTACAAGACACCCACCGCCATCAACAAATAAGTTACATATAAAACGATCGGAAAACGCCTTTAAGAAAATCCCCACAATCATTGTCAAGTGAAATAGAACCTAAACACAATTAGGAATAGGATTCGTTCTCGACCAAGCGTGTAACCAATAAAGGGAACGAACGACGCAACAGATCCCCACGAATATGTTCGCAGGCTCACTCCGAGTTACTAACACTCGCAATTCATTTTGTGAACTGAATATATTATACCCTGATAAAAGATAAAGCACCTTTCGCCCTCGGTGTAAGGGTGAATATCAAAAAGAACTGAAGTCGTAGAAATAAGCGGGAATTTTCCCGCCAGCGCCAAATGATTTTCACCCCTACACGAGTACTGAATAAGTTGAAATTCACCTGCGGGGGTGCATTTTAAAAAATCCCAAATCGCGATCATATGGCAAGGCAGACGATAAATATGTTCGGTGTATTGAAATCTTACACTGTCATAAGAACTCGTAAATTGATCGCAAAGAAGTTAAGTAAGTAACTTTATTTGTTAAACTTTTATCACTTCGGAACATACTTTCAGGGTTACTGGACGTAGCCTTTAAAAATTACCGTGGAAATTCCCAACAGAATGAATACTGATCTTTATTTTCATTCATCTTAGGTACTATAGATCGAAGATACAAAGTGAGAATATTGTTAAACATCTTGTGAACAGGAAAAAATGGTTGATAAAAGTCGACCACGAGACATAATAAAGATAAAAGAATTCTTTCAGTGACCAGCAATACGTGTTTTATGAACCTATAACCATTACAGCAAAATTGATTTCAATTTTATGGTTTCTGCTCCCCTGAATCCAATCATTGTTATCGCTTTTGTATGCTGTTAAAATATAATGAGTATGTACGCAATTTAGATTGTGACCCAAATATCTCTTTAATTTTATTTTAAAGACGTTTCTCAAGAAGTCACTTTGCCGTAACCTTTGGAATGCTTTCATATTTTATGTTCTACATATTTCGGTGTGAGATAACAATAAAATATATTTTAGGTATATCTCGAAGTTTTATATTACCTACCCTTTTATACATGTCTATAAAGGGCTTACGATCAATAATATGCAAAAGTAGGATATTAATTCTAGTTCCAGAATAAAATATCTTTGCCCTTTTCATGACAATTCTGCACTAAGTAATTATATCCTTCCATTTACACTAGGAACTAATTAGTATGCCATTAGATGTTTGCTGTCCAAGCAAGTCACGTCACACAGTCACTATGTATTATATATCTATGATTGAAATTCCCATCAGTCTCGTAGATTAATTAATTATAACCATAAACGATACGACCTCTGAGTAACTTCTATATTTCCGCAGTTTTATGTCCGTGATAATGGAGAAATTTCCAATATTTTCATAATTAAAATATCTTAACTAATGAATAAGTTATGGGACTTTCAATCTGCGGTTACAAGAATAATTTCGTTTCGTCACACGACTTAAATTTTTAACGGAATCCACATTTGCGTAGTACGTGCGAAAAAAATTAGTAATAGGACAAGTGCACACGTACAACTTAAAAACTATTTAGGGATTGAGTTATTTACGGGGCGATGTTTCTGGTTATGTAACCTCTTTAAGCTACTAAATGACAAGGTATATTATTCAGTCAATGAGTATTTGGATGACAAATTTTGATCAATTTTTATAATTTATATATTTAATTATCATTTTTTTATTTATTGTATTTTTATTTTGCAATTATTTGACATGTGTATTATTATTTTTTCCTATTTTCATGACATTTTCCCTATTTAATTCAGACAATTTTATAATTTGACATACATGTACTCGTATCTTTGACATTCTTTTATATCAAATATACTAACTTCGTAAGACTGATTTTGTATACCTATCGGCGGGACATGGTTTGTACGATTGAAATTTAAAATATTGAAAAACACCTGTAATCACCTATGTTCACAAAATGAATAAATGAATTTGAATTTGTAAAATGACGTCACACTCGAGTGAGAAACCACAATTCTTATGGGTTAACTTAATCTCTCAGCATTTTATTCATTTGAAATTGTTTTCACTTATTTAAGTTTTCATCAATATTTTAGTTCTATAAAAACAATATGAGCAATAAATTCATTCAAGTGATAAAGCGAAACGTTAAAGTCTTATGACGGTAATTGTGGCACACAAATTCTAAAATCCACTTTCCGATTCGTAATAGATGGTTTAAGTAATGGAAATAATACAACCGGTTACGTACAAGTGTTCAAGACAAGACAATAAGTATGTAAGCCGATGTATGCAATATCAGTCTGATGCTGGAACACGTTTGCACAAGCTGACGCGCTGGCAGGCCCGACGCTTTGCTTCCCCATGGATCCTTGTCAGACCTTCCGAGTACGAGTAACTAGTAACTACCTACGTATCGTCCTACTACTTGACATCGGCCGTTAATTACCGCAAAGAGCTTTGGATAATATAAGGTTAAGATCATGTCCTGCGATGTTTCGAAATATGTTGTAACTGGCAGTCGCGAGGGGTCTTGCTCCCGTAGACGATAAAAACATAATCCTCCTTTTTTGCTGGCTGGTAAAAAGTGGTGTTCCTTCCTCAAGCTTCAAGCTACTTCTATACCAAATTTTATCCAAATCCGCCCAGTACTAAAAGATTAGTGCGTCCAAATAAATAAGCCATTATTTACAAGTTGGTGGTGCGACCCCTGCCTCAGAAATCACCTTAAGCCACTGATTTTAAAATACTCTCTGCCGTAGGTGCTGCGCCTGACCCGTCTCTCTGGTCGTCTCTCAGTACTCTCATAGTCCGATATGACGGCGATCGTCGAGAGAATCGCCGTCATATCGTACTATAAGAGTAAAGGAACAGAGGCGCAAATAGCAATCAATTATGAAATTGGCCGCCGCCACCGTGACCGAAATTGGTTAGGAGCACTATATCTAAGTATACCAAATAAAAGAGCATAAATCAGTGTAATGCTTCAAACAAAACTGTGGTTTTTATTAATGAAACTGTGCAATCTGAACTCAAGAACTCTTAATTACAATCTTTGGTGATTTTTATCTCTCTACTAGCTGTGGAAAATTTGTTTATTTAATAATACGCGATGAGCTCTGCTTTGAAGGTGCCAGACAACACGTGGGGAGACAAAAGGTTAAGGCGCTGAATTAAATATATTTCTAGCAGGGATTTTGTACCTATCAGTATGTCATGTTTAAAACAAGGATGAGCTTCTTGTTTCAGAAAAGGATTCGGCAGTCAATACATTTCAAAGAACCGAAAGCTCCGTTGACAATTTCATTGGTCAACAGTGTGGCTGGCAGCACTTCCACCATAGCTTCACAATCTGCCAACAAAATTAAGAACAACCCTAACAAGATTGAAGATTGAGCAAGTTCACCCTGAAATGAAACGCCAAGGACCTCTAGAGACGAAAATACTTTCGCAACATACGGGCCTAGGATAGACGTGAGTAAATAAAAGTCTGAAGATACAAAGTTAACTAGGTTGATGATAGGATCGATCATACGGCGGCGCTGCCCTGCCGCATGCCCCTCGGGCATACATCTCAGATTCCATGTAACATTAGAGATACTCTAGTCTAGAAACACTGGCACATAAGGAAAGGTAGATAGTATTACATGTTAAGTTTTACGACAGTTTCTTGTACTATGGGGTCACATTTAGTGACAATCACTTTATGTAGTCGTTTATAAAATCAATGGAGATTTTAAAGTTAATAAATCATTGTTTTGTAAGTTTGTGACACGCTGCCAAGCCATCGGCACGCTTCCCAGTATAAGCTTTGGAAAAGAATTTCCCAATGTCTATAGCATTGTAAACAACATGTCAAAAATGTAAATATGTAACTTTAGTAAAAAATATACAGGTAGAATCGGTAGCTTATAAGTAAAAACTGCTTACGCGTAACAGAGGATAAGTAGGTATACATGTATACAGATAGGATCATGTCTATAAATTATTGCAATAGCAACGAATTCCTTAATAACAAACACAAGCAAACAAGTTCGTCGAAAATCCCCGACAAAAAACGAAATGAGAGCCGCACGAAAAATAAAAGAACTAACACTACACAAATCCCATTTGAGCATCTGAGGAGTAAGTAGCGAAAAAATAACGCACGAAGTAAAGGTAGAAAGAAAATAATTGAAGGACATTTGCTGCTCGCGGTGGCTGCTCGGGGTCATTCGCTTGGATTGCCATCTCGAGGGTCCCCGAGACCCCAATCGGGGTCACCCTGGGGAACGTCACTCAAGTATGTTTGATATTCATTTATAACTTTGTGTAATTGTTTAAGGTGTGGGACATGTGATTAAATCAATCATTTGTTGCGAGAGGAAATTAGGTAAATCAATAAACACACGATTTTAATTAACTATACTTATTAGTGTTTGAAAACGAAGAATGTATGTCTATAATGCGAATACCTACTTGAAAATGCACATTTTAATTACCAAATACCTGTCAGTAAGCGGTCAAACGATCAGTTCTAAAGTCTACAATAATTTATGATAATGGTTTCATTTTGTGCAACGGGTATACGCGTGCACTCCAATCAAGACTTCTTACGTACATGTAATGTATGCAGTGCATCTAATACTAACATTTTTACAATAAATTTGATTCGATTTGAATTGCTTCGAAGAACAATGGTTAGTTTTCTACGGGCCTAATTGAATTTCGACACATCTAACCGCTAGAGTACTAACATCGTTTTACCCAAATGTTGATAAATTTTCTCGACTAACAACTTGTAATGAACTTATATTTTTTTAATAAAAAATGTTCAAGTGTTGGCCAGCCGCTCTTCAGACAATTGAATTACGTGGACATTGGACATCCCCTTTACAACACACATGAAAATGGAGGTACTTATGTACATGTATAATCAGCTACGGAATAACTGAGTAATGCTTGCACTGTTTGGATAGGTACACTTAAATCTGAGTTTCTTTGCTCAAATGAGCAGTGCAGACATAAATTAACCTATATGGTTTTTTGCTGATTGACACGATTTCAAAAGAGACGCTGAACTCTGTGATTGTTTCGGTATTTCTTCTCGGTAATAACCGGCCTCATCTGGTTTAAATTTATCATTGTAACCATAAAATAAACCAAATAGAAAACGAAGTACGAAAGCTGCAGTCAGTCCTCAAAAAGATACCGTCACATACACAACCTTCTATTAAGAATAATAATACGCTTCTATCTATACAATCATATAAGCCACATTCACCTGTGTCTACTCAAGATAAAACGTCCTATCTGCCATGAAATATCATACGGTAAAGCATTCAAAGTGACGTTGTATCGATTCAGTCATGACATGCCGCTCGCATCCGACTTGTCTCCCGTAGCACAGTCCCATAGAGCACGGAACTGCAGTGATGCATTACATCTACTTATACATAAATGTATAAATAACACGGAAATGTCTGTCAATGATTTCAAAATAACTATTTTCTCAAGTGTTCATACTGTGGATTTTTACACGACAGTAAAAAACATATTTTTTAATTGTATGTCTATTTGTGTAGGCTAATTCAGCCATTCCAGAGGGCTGAACTGATTTTAGTGGGACTTTAACTGGAGGATAGAGGAGGTTATAGGCCAACTTACCTACATAAAGGCTAAATTACCTACATCTCTGAATTTCCGCGGGATCAGGATTAACGAAGGAAACTACTTTTGAAGATAGCTCACCGCGTGGCGAGCTCGCTTCGCAGTAACACGCAGTCCCTCTAGTTCTTACAACAATAAGCAATATACTAAGCGGGTTTTACTGCATCGCGCAAGCGTGCCACAAGTTATGGCTGTCACAGTCAAGTCAGAACTGACATTTTTGACGAAGAGTTACACACTTCATAATTGCGATGGTGTCATCTCTAGCATCAGCCGCCGTGACGTGTCTCTCTGTTTTGTTGCTCTGTGGCTCGTCCCATATCGACGAACAACAATATAACCACCGTGCGGTTGACACAACACCACACCATAATGGAGGAACGTAATCAAAAGAGGCTTAAACCAATTTCAGCGATTTCGTATCGAGATTTAAGGCCTAAATAGGAGAGGGTGATGTTATGAAGTTTTTGGGTCTGAAGCCGTTTGGATTTAGGGCTTTAATGCTGATGTTGAATGCTTTAGTCAAGTGGAATAACCAACTCAGTTTTTGCACGAAAAATGTCATCAGTCTCTTACATTCCGGGAAGCACCAAAACCAACAAACAATCTTCAGTTCAGTATATCGACCTACCTCGGTAATTATTACTGGGTGGTGTCTACTAATTCAATTAGCCAGGTGTCCATCCAAATTAATCTATTTATAAATCAACTCACCATTTGGGTTACCACACGATCGATGTGAACTCAATGGAATAAAACGAACTAAACGTGTAACCTACCTCTTACTACAAAGAGACCCTCGGTAGGTGCCAGTGGACCATCCTAACCAGATGATTTTCAAATCAACTAGAAATTCCTGATCTTTGTGTTATCGGGATATCATCTGATCGCCCCTGTTTAGCTTCCAATGATTAGATCTCCCCCTCACGAGGTCATCAGTAGACAGGAACGGTTTATTGTGGTGCAGGCACCTGTCACTAGTCATGCACAATTTTGATCTTTATCCACTAAGAAGGAATTGTGATCCTATTGTTTTAGCCTTGGCAAAAGCATAGCGATTAGATTGATTTTTAGACGTTAGACGTAAAAGAGATGCCTGCCAGGGTTGCGGAATTGTTCGAAAGAGTTACCGCGGCCTGGAAACACACGAAGGGAAATGACGGAACACGGATGGTTTTTAGTCAGTAAAAGTCTGACACATCTTCTCGCTTTATTTACCCAGATAGGGAGGCTGTCATTGGATGATTTTCCATCCTTAAAAAATATATGGTAACTACTAAAACGATTATTGAATCGAATTGGGGTTGTCTCACTAATAACCAAAACTCTAAATGTGTTTTGGGTCGCTTACGTATTCAATAAGGATCATTTATCAATCAAACTCATAAACTTTGTTTTCAATCTCATTTGTCTACTTCCGTATGGATTAAAATTGAGATTGGTCTAAATTAATTTTACCTAACAAACAACAAAATTTAATAGCTTTATTAAATTTTGTTGTTTGTTAGGTAAAATTTATTTTTATTTTTGTTTAAACTTTATATTTGGGAACAAAAAATCTTCATAAACTAATTGTGATTAGAAATATATAGAATACGTCTTAGATCTCACACGTTCATTTATTGATTTGTCCGCCAAGCACCCTAACTTAATGAAATAAGTAATAAGATCAAGTTCCTGCATAACTAATACGTTTTAATACTCCGGAGACGCGACCTCCTTAATTCACTACCAATGTTTTACCATACAGGCTAGAATGGTTCGTAACATCATTTGTTAGTGCAATTAACGTAAGCGTGGTTAAAATTCAAATATGAATGAATGCATTACTTAACGTGTGATGGAAAAATGACTCTTACTGCTATCGTTGTAGGGTTAATTTAAATTAATGTTGGAACAAAGTCCCGCTGTGGAACGGACACAATACAGTGAACACATCAGAGCTAGTGGCTCTGTTACAGGAATATATAAAGCGTCCCCAGGGTGTCACCACACGGCAACATGCTACAATGACGTTTTTATACGTTCACGTTATAGTTCCACACAAAATCATGCTTTGTCTAGCCCACGTACCTACAACAAGTGTAACAAAACAATTTCCGACATGAATAGCCATTCACGCAACGTTATCAATGTCACTTGAAACATTTACCCACTACGTCATTATTTATTAGAGCCTTCGTGACAAAATCGGAATAAAACATGTATTTATTAGCGACAACTGTTGTCTCAAAAAATTCGACGATTAGTGGCTCGTAAAATATTCGACCCTGAATTCTTCAAATGGTTTTTGCATTCGTATTTGAATCCGTCCCAAGGCCAATTTAATTAGGATTCTAAGATACTCAGGTTATTAACACCGACATTAATATAATACACAGTCTTTCGGTTTAAGTCACATGTACAGGGGCGGCAGTAATTAGTGAGTTAAGCCAATTATAGTAACTTATAGGTGTTCCTTTTGGCAGGGTGTTGTGTTAAATTTCGTTAGGAGAATGTGAGGAAATACGTGTGAACATCTTCTGTTTAAAATGTAGTAGCGCTTCACTTGTTCACACAGCAATTTATTGGACAATTTGTATTCATTAACAAAGTGAGAAAGGCTCAATAGGTGTTCGTAACCAGGATTTAACGTCTTAGTTCCCGCTGGGAGTGACGGCGGCTCTTGTTCACGGAATTTTCCCAAACATTCCTGGGACGAATTCCGCCAAAAGTTGGGCAGAGCAAAGCTTAAATAGGATGGCGATTGTGAGCGCACTTTTGGGGGAATCTATTAAACTTCTCACTTATTCCCATCAATTGTATTCAAGTGACACAAATGATACAAGTTAAATACAGCCGACATAATCTCACACAGTAATATTTTGACTAACTAGCATAATCGTATTATATAAAGTCTCCTAATTGAATTACTCGATTATGCCAAGTTCAATGAACACTTGTAATCCGAACCAGTCTGATAGTTACGATTTAGATTATATATTTAGTTAGGAATGCGACTTGCAAAGCCGTTAAATAATGTACCTGATTACCTTTGCAAAATGTAACCCAGTAACCATGGCCTCTCGCAATGTCGTGAGAGCAAACACGCCGGACGGTGATATCATCCGAGTATTCTACATCAGTGACCGCCCATCGCATCATCTGTTATTTATTATCTCAGTCCTTCTTACCCAATGCACTGACAATAAACCATTGTCAAATGCAATTTCAAAGCACGTAAATTGATGTCATACCTTGACCACCAGACAATAGCGCATGTAACGCTTCTTATTAATTAGTATATTGGCCCAATTCACTACATATCTTCTACATCGTGTGAATAAGAACATTAAGAATGTCTTTTAATCTTTATTACCGTAATAAATTCCTGAACCACCGTGTGTTCGACATTGAAGTTATTGCGACAGAAGCTGTGGAGTGGTATTTAAAATAGGTAGCTATTATAGAATCGCGAAAATTTAATATCGCACAAGGCAAAGCCTCGCGCAGCTATGAATCGTGCCAGTCCCACGACCGCTGCTCGCCCGCATTCAGATTCATTAACAAGGCTAACCATTGTTTATGATTCACAATCCATACACACATTCTCCACGCTAACACTGTATTAAAAATAAGGACTGTATGCATGTTTATCAGCATAAATCGCAACTAATGAGAGACAGCTGTTTCTTTCCTTCAGAGTTATACCAAAAACATTGTTAGCTAATTTCTTCTATTCCATAGAAGAGATTTATTCGAATCCCGACGAGACGCTTCTCATTTTTAAAACATATGAAGACAGGAAAAGCTGTTTTAAATGAAAAGTGATCGGAGTCACGGGAGATTTGGTCGCATTAAAGATCTCTCTAATTGGGAGGAAACCCTTGAGAAATTGAGACCTTATTTTTAGGCATTGATGTTTCAAGAGGCGCACATATATCATGATTACCGACATCCTGATAAATTTGTCATATCACCGACATATTGACAGATCCCAGATAGATAAATAATTCGGAGCGCCTCTAGCTGATAAGTGACAAGTTGAGAGGTAAAACTGATAAGAGATCAGACACGCAAACGTATTTTCGCATCAAACTTTACTGTTTGCGGTCTCATTCCTCTTTCGATGTGGGATAATCTTGTTTGAATACAAATTAAATTGTATTTCGGTTTTCACGAATCTAGTAGCAGTAGGTAACTATCCAATGCACAGATATATGATCATTTCCTGTTAACGATGGAGTAAATGTAATCGATTTTTGGAAGACGTCCAATTTTTTTTCTCTAACTATATTCTTGCGGCTGGCACTAGTTATCACTGAATGATATTTGATTCCTCGTACAAAATTAAATCTATTTTTAGGACGTTACATTCGCTCTTTTGATGTAAAGACTGACACGAAAAATATTGTAACATATAAAAAACATGGCCGTTGTTTCCAACGGCAGCCGGCGATGAAGACTGTGGCACGAATGTGAATTATTTTAAAGTAGGTAATGCAGACCCGAGGAATAAATTGAACGTTTACAGAATGCTGGTAAGGTCTCAAGACTCAATAGTTATAATACTAATCACGTTCTATATTTAGGTATAGAAAAATCTTGAGGCGGTAAGTGAAGGTCACATCGCGATCCGTCACGTGGGGCCGGTCATTTTAAGCCATTAACCGATACGCTTTATGATTCACACATTCAATGGTCCCCTACGTCTACGAAAACGTCTTGTTACGAAACTTTGTAGCCATTACTACATCAAGATTCGTAGTATGTTCAGGCGATTTTTAAATTAACATTTTATGTAGGAAAGCACTCTGCCTGCATTACAGGGTACATGTTAATTTAGAGATGTGGGTGAATATTTCGTTGGAATTGGAGAGAAATGTAGTGAATGTGGGGCGTTCGTGAACACAAACTGTTCCAACCAGAAAAATAGAAGATGGCGGTATTATTTGATATTTATTGTCACCTTTTGTTTTGGCTTCCAAAACAAAAGGTGACAATAAATATCAAATAATACTGCCATCTTCTATTTTTATGAGTGCACTAACTGAAATAGTTCCAATGGAAATAATTTGAGAGTAAAAGCAAATGGCAAGAAATATTTTGTTCTTCATGAATCATGCTTATAATAATCGAATTTAGCATTAAATTGTAAGGGTTATTAGGCGTCTATGCGTTAGTGACATTTTTATTACAGACGCTATGTAACAAACATTGGTGTATTAGTACCTATATATTAAAAATATCCGTAGGAGTTTTTCAAACTGAATTCAATTAGGAAAATGAAAGATTCATTCGATGAGTGGGAAATACTATTAACCTAACTAGACATGTGCCGTCGAAGTATCAGTTTAGTAGTTGGTAACTAATTTACGTCAAGCTCCGGTGCCGAGGCGTGAACTTGTGATCGCTACTTATTCGCCCAATTATAACTTCCACCGCATTATATTTACACCCTCATTATTAACGTTCACTTTTAATGACTAACAAATTAATACTCTACGAAGTAGCCAACTTTAGAAAAATAGGTAGAAAAATTAACTGAAATCGGATATGTCGGCTCTGGACGTAATTATTATGGCGTTTGGAAGAAGACCGCAATTAAAATTTTATTTCGGACGTTTGGTTTTAATAATGCGTTGTTTTAAGGTTGATTTTACACTCTGATTCTTAATGGCGTCTAACAATTAAGTCTAAAAAAGAAATATGTTCGTGAGAATAGCAATATGTCGTAGTTAATTAAAATAACAATGTCTTTCTACAAGTAATGCTCTTACAGAAGTAAATCCTATTACAGACAGCGGTGAGCAAATATTGATCTTATTATAGCAAGTAGGGAAGGATTACATTTAAGAGCTTGCTAATTAGAGAGATAACCTCCTTAACAATCCACCGATCCTATATAAACAAACCCGAGACTTAATAAACAATCAAATCCATCCGACCCACCCGAAGATAAAACCGTATTACTAAATCCATTTACTAATCATAGTTGTGTACGTGAAATGGCTTTTAAATCCGTATTCGATAACCGAAATCGATTTTAAATCGATTCTTCTTTCAAATTCGAATTACAAGTTCTCTTTTATTGGGATTACATTTCTGGAATAATAGAAAAACCAGTCAATGTACCGCAGCTAGATTTTTCACGCTGATAACGGCTACCGGAGAAAATATTGTAGTACACAGTTCTTGGATTAGAAATCTACGAATGCTCATTTACGATTACAATTGTTACAAGTACTTGTGTTAGAATTTTATCGATTGCACACATCGTGTTAGTGCTCGAGTCGTTACAAATTCTGGTAACGGTAGAAGGAAACTTACAAGGTAAATATTTCAACCGCGTTTTTGTTTCTCCTTTTATTAAGTTTTGATGTATTATGCATCGCCTGTTTTCACTCCTTTGACTGCCTACGGATCTGGGAGAAACGGGAGGGTGTGTCATACTTGTACTGACTAAAACCCATCCGTGTTCCATCATATGCCCTTCGTGTTCCGAGGCCGCGGTAACTCTTTCGAACAATTCCGCAACCCCGGCAGGCAACGGCCTCCTTATGGGCCCCGTGAATTTGCTGACACTTCTACTCAATAAAAACTTTTTACCAAAAAATTAAACCGACTCCCAAAAAACACTGCAAAGTGAAAAATAACTTTAATTTCGGAAGTCGGTGTCTTTAGTTTTGTATTTTCGTTTTTGGCACCGACTTCCGAAATTAAAGTTATTTTTCACTTTGCAGTGTTTTTTGGGAGTCAGTTTAATTTTTTGGTAAAAAGTTTTTATTTCACTATTTTTAGTTGGTTGATTTTTAATTTACCTAGTTACCAGAGCCTAAATGTCAACTACTTATAAAATTTTACAAAATATTACTTTTCCCAATGCTGGGCCGTTAATTTTTGAGGAGTTCTCCTGGTACTTCACCATCAGCTATACATCACCATATGCATTGTGACGAGCATAAAGTGCTTAATATCCATATTCAAGTAATTGAATCGCAATCCCCGAAATACTTATTATTGAGTAGTTTCGGCGACCATCTGTGGTCTTCATCATCAGTTCCACTTCCCGAAATGGTACTTTTTGAGAGCAACTGCACAAGTTACTATAAGAAATACCCAAAACGCCATAGGTGTGCCTATAATATTTGAAGAGTTCCCTCGATTTCTCCAGGATCCCATCACCAGATCCTGACTTGGTGACAAATGGTACCAATTTCGAAGTATACCCTATCAAACAAAAAAAGAATTTTCTAAATCGGTCCAGCCGTCTTCGAGTTCGGTGACCATACATTAAAAAAAAAAAAAAAAAATATACGCGTCGAATTGATAACCTCCTCTTTTGGTCGTCGGTTGAAAAGTGTAAGTAAATCTTAGGAGTGAAAACACGTAGGCGCGGGCCTGGTTTCAGTCGGGCGGCGAGCTACCCATTGCTCGCAGCCCGCAGGCCCACGCCTACGTGTTTTCACTCCTAAGATTTACTTAAGACCCACACTTACAGGCCATATAATAATAACAGTATCTATGCCACATTTGCGTTTGCGTGTTGTGATGATTTTCAAGATGTTTTGTAAAATTACTTCATAATTTTTGCTAAGATCTCATTAAAAAATTGGCCAAGTGTGAGTCAGACTCGCTCATGAAGGGTTCCGTAGTAACTACGCCAAATAACTTTGTTTTTTATAGTGTTTGTACGAATTACAAAGTTATATTTGCGGTTTTAGAAAATATGCTGTATCTCAAAAACTGCTGACCCAATCTCGTTTAAACCAATTTTGGTTGAAAGTTTACATTAAGATCTACAGCATATATTTTTTTTTTAGATTTTTCACTCCATTATTATTGAACTTACAGGGGGCAGACACACATCTTACCACTTTGGAAGCGTATATCTTTTAAACGATTAACTTTATGAAAAAGTGGTTTTAGAAACCTCAATGTCATTTTTAAAGACCTGTCTATAGATATCACACACGCATAAGTTTCATGAAAAAAATTTCAGTTTCAGTTCCATGTATGGAGCCCCCCTTTATTTTAAATATTTTTTTTAATTTATTTCTTAAAATCGGAAAGCGGTTCTCAGAATACATCTACCTACCAAGTTTCACATGTATAGTCCTAATAATTTCGGATTAAAATGGCTGTGACATACGGACGGACGGACAAACAGACAGACAGACATGACGAAACTATAAGGGTTCCGTTTTTTGCCATTCGGCTACGAAACCCTAAAAAGCTGACTCTCTCCTTATCGTTGAAAGAATCATTGGTTTGACGAGTTTACCCTGGCCTCTCCCCATCCAACTTTGCCAAGCCGTAGGCACACGCTTCTTCAAATGCCAGGGGACCATAAAAGTCTATCCACGTTAAAAACCACTGAAGCAGATCTTTAATCAAGCAAGCGACTGTTTGTCGCGTCCGCTCCCTAGGGACGAATCCGCGACATAAGTTATAGCACCATCAATGCCAATTGTTAAATTTACAGGCCATTATTTTATTGTTTAGTTAGCCAAGAGTATATTGACGTTACGCTTCACGCCCAGTCATGACGTCAAACAAAGCTTAGGCATCATCCACATCCGACGGATCAAGTAATAATAGAACACAGGGAATGGATTACTGTGCTTACTGCATGTTTACGTGTTTGTGATGTGGTAGGTACCTACACGGTTTTGTTTTTTCCCTGGCTTATTGCTTCGGGATTTGAAATCAGATATCATTTTACTGCCAAGCAATAGGTTGTTTTGTGCATTGCTAATCAGTTGCTGCGCAAACGGTATAAGAAAAACGACGTTCTAAGTTCAAATCAACCTGTGGCAGCCTGACGAACGCATACTGGCATCAACGTTCTGGATTTGAAATATCAGCAGCGATATGCCCATTAACATCCCCATTCATCTAAGGATACGTATAGCTCCGAAATTGCAATCCAGGTTTTACTGACTTAATGGCACTCTCGGAGCAAACTGTCAGTCCTTACATTCAAACCTGCAAATACTCATCGCCGATCATGAACCTGTGTATTTGAAAGTATGATAGATTGGGCCAAAAGCGTCGCAGATGAGGGACTGGTAATCAAGTCATGTACTCTGAGAATGTTATACTACTTATAATCTTTTCCCACGGGTATTAAAATGGCGGAATACCTTCAAGTGCCGCGAACTACATGGAAGTGCGTTATTCTCTTTTAAATAAACAAGCCCAGCCTTCCGCACGCTCGCTGTAGGTGTTATCCCCACAAATCACATACACAAACATTCTTCTCAAACAGCCGCGGGCCATTCAAATATTTGTGTCCTTTTACAAAAATCAAACTAGCAAGGTTTGAGGGCTCCGAAGGGAGGTGGGAGGGGGACCGCGGTAACACCATCCATTATCCAAAATCCAACGTATTGTTGATGGACGCGGTTTGTGCACTACGCACCTATATGTATAGGTACCTCCTAGCCTCCTCTGCTAACTTGGTACCAACACATGCGATTGTAAATATCAATCAATTACTAATAGTGACGTACGCTTTCTGGCTCCTGCATCAATATCCGTTTTCTAAATACTTCTATGACGACTAACTATGACTAACACATAAAACATAGTCGTGTTTTAAGTCCGCACTAGTAAACAGGAATTTCAGATTCTTGTTTTTAGAAACAGCTACAATAGGTATTGTTTGAGCTTACATATATATTGAAGATTCTGCGAGAAAACCTTCATCTACCCCGTAGGTACCGCCTTCCGTACCGTTATCAAGAAAATACGACGGCGTAAAACTTTGATATCAGCTCCAAATATAGAGATAACGTAATGTAATAAAATATACTTCAAGCAAATTCATGATTTTGGGATTATGAACGATAAATAAGAACCGAATGCGAAGTACTCAGACGAGTAGGAAAAAGCTCGGAATGGATTTTTTTTTAAAGATTACTAACAATGTGGGTAGAATCCACATTACTAGCAATCTTGTTAACCCCTACAACTAATCTAAATATGCTTGTGTCTGGAGTGGATTCACGGCAATAGTGTAATGGGTGGGGTTCGAACTCGGGACCTCTCGATCACAAATCCGACACCTTATCCATTAAGCTATTGACGCTTAAAATGGTCTTTAATATATAATTTATACTCGTAAGGTCATACAGGGCACACATATTTTACCGGGAAGCACTTTTGAAACGAACGACGACGCTGTGAATAGAAATTTAAAATCTTTACTAACAATTCTTGCACGGCATATTGGAGTAAGTAGCTCTTTCAGTGGCGGATTGGTCCGGCGAAATTCTAATGCGCACCGGGATTTATGGGCGACTCGCAATGTATAATGTGAATACGGGCTTAAGAGCTCGTTCAATATGCGTGAAGTATGGCTAAAAGCATAGCGCCATAATATTCCATACGATCCCAGCTATAACCCGATTTCCAGACTATTAACGATTACGGCAGGAAGGAAACATATCCTATATTATTGGCACTGTCTTGTCTTTGTCGACATACCAATATTTGTGTCGTACATTGTGCAAAGTGTACCTTACCTATCATCGTATTGTAATGCGGACGAAGTTATATCAACTGCATATCGGATTTCTCGACTGCCTCGATGTTTCTGTGACTATTTCGCGTAAAGATTTTTCATATTCACGCCGGAGTACAGTAGAATCCCGATTATCCGAACATCGATTATCCGAACATCCGATTATCCGGACTCATTCGTCTCGGCTCTAATTGTCAACTTAAAAATGTTTAGACGGCACAACGAGACATGTTACGACAAGTTTCCGCCTACAACCGTGTACTCCCTCAGACCAATTATTTGGTCTGAGTGTACTCCCACTCTCATTTGTTTATGGTATAGTGTTTGTTATTGTTTCGTTATCTTGGATTTGATAAGTTGTCTTTAAAACATTTTCGTTAACGTTTTGTGTTGAAAATCTAAAATGTCGAAGCGAAAAAGAGTAGTGCTGTCTCTTAAAGACAAAGTGAAAATAATTGAGAGTATGAAAAATGGTGAATCTGGCAGTAAGTTGGCACAAATGTATGGTGTAGGAACATCTACGATATCAGACATTAAAAAGAATTCTGATTCCATAATGAAATTCACCTGCACACTTGAGAAAGAAGATGGAAGCTCGCATCGCAAAGTCATGAAAAAATCTCAAAATGAAATTCTGGAGAACGCAGTTTTTACTTGGTTCTTACAAAAGAGAGCATGCGGCCAGCCTATATCTGGACCTCTGTTATGTGAAAAAGCATTGGATTTTAATCAAAAGCTTGGTGGTGATACTTCTTTCAAGGCGAGCTGTGGATGGTTAGCAAGATTCAAATCTCGACATGGAATTCGAGAACGGATTCGAAATGGAGATTCAAGGAGAAAAACTATCTGCTAATGTTGCATCAGCCGACTCTTTTGTAGACGAGTTAAAAGAACTTTTAGAAGAAAAAAAAATACGATTTAGATTTTGTATACAATGCGGACGAAACAGGTCTTAATTGGAAAGCTCTACCAAGCAGATCATTGGCATCGCATCGTGAAAATGCAGCACCGGGGCACAAAGTGAGTAAGGACAGGGTTACAGCTGTTTCTAAAATGTTAAAATCCCCTTAACCTATGCTAACCAACAAAACGCGTGGATGAACACAGATATTTTTCTTACTTGGTATGAAAATACGTTTATTCCTGAGGTGAAGAAATTTCAAAAGGATATGGGAAAGGAGGGTAATGTATTATTGTTGTTAGATAATGCGCCAACGCACCCCTCCGCTGAAACTCTAACTCGAGAGAATGGGAAGTTTACAGTAAAATTTTTGCCTCCTAACGTAACATCGATATTGCAACCTATGGACCAAAGTGTCATTGAAACTTTAAAGCGTTTATACAGAAAACAGCTACTGCGTCGTCTTTTATCAGCAGACAACAGTGAAATAGAAACGATGTTAAATTTTTTTAAGCAAATTAATCTAAAAGATTGTTGTTATATGCTGGTAGAAGCGTGGAACTCTGTGGAATCGCAAACATTAAAAAGGGCATGGAATAAATTATTAAAATTAACTCTAACTAATTCTTCGGTTGAAGCGCACGATGGTAATTCTTTAATTGAAATGCACGATGATTTTAAAGAAATCACAGAAGCAATGAAAATTCTTAGCATTGGTGAAGGGTGCGATGAAGAGAATATCAAGG
Organism: Tholera decimalis; assembly: GCA_943138885.2. Classification (NCBI taxonomy): domain Eukaryota; kingdom Metazoa; phylum Arthropoda; class Insecta; order Lepidoptera; family Noctuidae; genus Tholera; species Tholera decimalis. The sequence continues at coordinate 17,550,209 of OW964552.2, read as the reverse complement.
AGTGGCTGAAGTGCGATAATGAAGACCCTGGATTCCAAATATTAACTGATGAAGAAATTATTGACGATTTGAACAGTAACGAGAGAGAAGATGAAGAAGAGACTGAAACTGGGGATGAATGTCAAGTACCATCTCACGCAGAAGCTTTTGAAGCTCTAGATGTTGCTTTAAGTGGTTTGAAAGACAGGACGAATCGGATCCCGTACAGTTGTTACAACTGAAGCGCATCAGGGACTTGGCCGCAACGAAAAGATGTGATTCATTACGTCAAAAATCAATAACAAGTTATTTTCAATCAAAATTTTAAATTACATAGGTAGTATGTAATTCAGCTCGTTTTTTTATATATCCTATCATCTAAACGACGCATGTAAAATCTATATCATAATAAAAATTGATTAAAAGTTAAATATTGTTTGATTTGACTTTGAAAGCGATTATCCGGATTTTCGATTATACGGAATACCCCTGGTTTTAATTGATCCGGATAATCGGGATTCTACTGTACCTAGAGAAGCGATTCAAAAAGTCTAGCCCACGGAGGTACTGTCTCTTGCACTAACAAAACCTTGTTTCAGTGCCTATGCTCTGCGAATAAATACGATCTGAATATATTATCGGGCGCATTACAAACGATTCGCTTGAGGCGCGTATCTACCCGAGGCTACAGAATTCAGTTGCACACTTTTCCAACTTCATCTTCGCCTGGTACAAAAGACATCTCTTTTATAGTGCACTAGTATTATCAGGCACCGAAATATAATGCAAAATGTGAAGAACATTTTGTAGGATCGGTATAATGGCTGTGGCGTATTGAAATAAACTTGGTATTAAGATTGAAGCGCCGAGGGTTTGAAGTCCAGTCGTTTCGGTCGTTGGAGATTTGGTAAAGCTGGCCTATAGTGGCTGTAGTTGGGGTCTCATCGAATGTCAAAACACTACGAGCAGAGCTAAGTACGCTTAGTTAACTTCAATCGGGTAACACCACCGCGGGGGTGAGGCCGAACCGTAATTAATTACTGCTGTCGCTGACAAGCGAAGGCTGCTAAGTACCTATCGTTTCATAAATAAACTGAACATATAGCTTTACATAGGTACAGGTATATTCAATACCGGTATTAATAGCTTAGGATTCTCCTACGTGATTGCGCGACTTTTTAAAAGCTTTCGGTATTTGCTTATGGGCTTCTCACGTGATGCGTGCATTATTTCCAAAAAAAGCAAAAGGTTTTTTAAACAAGGCTTTTTATTTATTTTTTAAATAAGTAAGGTATACAAAAATCCTACGGGCACAATTTCATTCATCCTTAGTCGTGTTCCAAAAGAAATAAATCACTTTTTCAATAAGCGTCCAAAGGTAAAATGCAAACACAGACGTTAGTCCTAACAAAATAAGGTTTTGTAAATTCATGAATGTGATCTCTCAAAATTCTTCGGCGAAATCTACCTATCTTATACTTATTTCTATGAAATCGCTCGTTGCAATAGGAAGGAATATACAACGTGTAATTTAAAGGGTACCTATATACATACCGATGCACGGCTTCTTTGGATGATAACAAACGATATGGCAAGGGTTTTCTAATCTTATGTCTACATGTGTGGAGCTTATTAGAAATTTCAATACATTGATACCAGAGACCGAATTCTTCAAATTAAGAAGAACGAAGAGAATTATCGTGTTCTTGGCTAGTGACGTGGAAAGTGATGACCCTCATAGTGCTGTGACACGTTTGTTATTATTGGTATTCAAGAAACATATGAAACCGATAATGCCAATTCTGTGAGTCACTTATTTTGAGCTGAAACTTTGCATAGAGACTCCATACCAGATGTTGTCTTCAGTCCTTTTGGATAGATATGGGGTTTCCGTTACACGTTGTATATGTAAAAATGCTGGAATATTTTCAGAAATGATTTCGAATCGCTCTAGCAACAAAAAGACACAAGCGTTTAAACGAGACCGAAAGTGGACTAGTTAGATTATTCATGAATCCGGCCCCTACCGAAATCGAACATCAAGTAGGCACTTATACGTCGGCAGAGTTTTAAAGCGACTAAGTACTTAAACTGAGCTTATCTATCCAAGTTTCAGTAAGCCAACAGTATCAGTATAATAACTGGATAGATTATTCGGATCCAATCGGTGACCCTATATATTTACTTATTCATTGTCTATTTCGATTCTGATTGTTTCAAGCGATCGTTTCGTTCTGTTACGTCCTTATTCAATTAATAACTAATAAGGAGCTATTCAATAAAAACTATTTGGTCCCTACAAGGAGGTAAAACTACCTGCGTTGCACGCGCCAACGCGACTTCACATAAATAAAGTTTTTGTCCAACTAACAAGTTTCGAAGCGACTGGTGGAAGTTTTTTGCAGTCAACTTTTGTCCTGACTATTTAAAATTTTGGGTTAATTTATTCTGAGGGTTATTGATCAAAATAGTACGATCGAACATAGTAATCACTGCATTACGTTACGAGTGAAAAAACCGGTACTAACATCACCTTCAATCGATGACATCATCATATAAATCTGTCGGTCTACTGTCGAAGAATCGGATGACGGGACTCGCCCGGATCCGGTTGTTAAGCTCAATCGAAACTACTATTTTTATTACACTGTGTTGGTGTAAAAAAAAAACAATTTTTAATCATTTTAGATAATCCCGTCTTTTATTAAAACTCGTATTTTGGTAAAACTCGTTTGCCTATAAATAAATAGATCACCATTAGGAAGCTCGTATGGCGGTATTAAATCGCATTCCTTTGTGAAGTCAATACTTTCTCGCATTAGACCATCAATTCATTCGGATTCTGAAGAAGAGGCCATCAATTAAGCTAACGCAGACATATTCTGTTTTATAGCACTCGCTCTCTAGTTTCAACAAGTGTCAGAATTATGTTCGGGAGACGTTCCAAAAATGTGGATGAAAATGGCCCCTACGTGTGACAAATAGCCCAACGAGGGTGTCCCCTGCTCAAGTTATGGTTCAACCTTACTTTATACATTTTATCATCATACTTTTCAACTAAAATGTCTGTCCTGTGAATGGTTGTCGAAAGTCAAAGTAAGAAACCGACACTGATGAAGACCTAGGTGAAGAATGCGAGACATACTGATACAGAAGAAGAAAAGCCCTTGACAAGCAGTCAAAGCTGTCCATCTTATACCTACTTACTTTAAAAAAAGTTGGTCGTCTTTACTAATAATTATGTTCATGCGGAAGACTTCAATATTCGGATGTACCTGCTCCAATGCATCGCACAAAAGATTAGAGCCGATAATGGTTTATTTTCTCCTCACATAATACAAAAATACATACATAGTTCAGTCCAGGTTTTATACTTTGATACTTAGTTGACGGAGTATGGTCCCCAATTATAATTTCCTAAAACTTGAAATAATAGTAGGTTATATCCGGGAACAGGCTCTAAAATATCCTTAGCATTTCCAGAAATGAAAACGTGAGGATTTCCACGGCTCTAATTGCGATTTAATGAAGTACCTACCTCAAACAGGAATAAAGTTTGCTGCTTAAAAAAACCAAGAATATTCAAATCGCCTTATCCAGATCTTCAGTTAACAAAAATAGAAACTTTTGCTATTTTAACTGGGTGCTTGAGGAGAACTTTAAGCAATATAACCCGCTGAACTTAAAGTCGCGTGGACTTGGTATAACATTTGTTTTGGCTATGCACTCTCTAATGCACACGTTTTAAGTTCGTACATAAATAACCTGAGTCGACTCCCGCGGCTGACTTCTGACCTCGCCTCCAGAACTGGCATTCATTGCGATGTTGAGTAATAATGATTGTTAACCCTACGATGCGCTGCGCAATCCGCGATGACTTGTGAATAATTACGGTTGCAGTGAGACGAAAGTAACCTTTGACGATAGAAATAAGCAATAAAGAAAGTTGAATAGCTCATTCATATTCTAGAATATCTTAGAACAAAAAACATGGAGTCATCCTGAATGAATAAAAAACATTTAAGGTTTACACAGACTAAGGCGATCCAAAGTGAACCTTACAATAACAAATGCATAATATTTACAAGAATTTCAACCACAACTAGGCAGGTAATTGATTACAAATCCACTAGAACACATAATAAAACGATTGAAGCAAACACTAAACGCAAATAATTACGATTGTAAATAGGTGTTACATCATTCTGACCACCCGATTGCCTACTGGCTTCTCTACTAGAAAGATACTTGACTGAATAAGCATTAGGTAACGCTAACGATTAAGCAAGCAAGTGGAAGCGACCAAGTCTCTCTTAGAACTGGAATACAGTACTGGAATAGAAGGTTTTATAAACTGGTTTATACTGGTTATGTAAATACAGGGTTGGTGATGCGTGCCAAAGGTCAGATTTCGACAATAAGGAGGAAAAAATATTGTATTATAAATACAAATACATCTCGTGGCCGTTGCTGGGAACCTGTCTCGTTTTTTCTTAATTTAGATATGTGAGCTTTGCCACTAAACTTTTTTTAGATATAGACGGATGTTTTTCAAAACTACATTTAATTTAGTAAAGTATGGTACCTACATATTACGGGTACCTAACGTTTTATAAGCTTAATTTGAAAACGTTTTTGCATAGGGGGTAAAGGATTTTGGTAAACCAACGGGCAGCGAGATAACACCATTAGTAGACCAGGTTAAGCAAACCAAGACCACCATACACGTCGCAGAAGGAAGCAGCAAATTCTTTACATGTGTTAATCAAGGTCTATAAATGATGCGTCCGATTCACTCAGTTAATCGATTATGGACGATAGACATTATCGATCAAGAATCTGCATGTCAAAATTCGATAATGACATCTGCTGTCAACAGCATACCATAATGCATTGCTCGATAACACGCGTCGACATCGATAAAAATTTAGTTTTGTTTGCAACAATGTAATCGGAGTTCTATGTAAAGTTAATTCAATTGAAAGGATTTGAATTAAGTCTGATCATTTGATCACTGGTCAATGCCAGCCGTTAAGCGTGTGTCTACTTACCTGATAGGTACCATTCGCTGGGTGTAACTAGTATTTATAGAGCAATACTACTACGAATAGTAGGTAGCTTTTAACGTTCAGAAGCCTTCAAAAAGCTGATTGAGATTTTTACTCTGATGTTTTCATAGCTGATGGTGACCACATGGAAGGGCAGGCATGCAAGGTGACCAGGTGATCCACCGTTAAACTACCTTTCGGTGGCATCGTTCTTGGTCTTAACGGTGTCCAAGAAGAAAATCATTTGATTCCAGTTCTCTGTTTCTACTAGCATAGTTCTCCCTACTGCTGGTTGAGCCCTGATTGTGGCTTTTGCCTTTCTATCGCCCATGCAGGGCATTCCTTGAGCGTCTGCTGTAGTACCTGTTCGAAGCATATTTATGTAAAATATAATAATAACTTATGAATATCAGTATCTCCATTAACAATACATAGAAAACGTCAGAAATATTTTTTCAGTTAAGTATGTTTAAAGTTGTATCGTAAAACTGTCTGAATAATATTGAAGTAACGTTAAAAAATGCGAGTTATTCTCGACACGTGGAACATATGAAAATATTATTTTCGCGCACTCTAGCGGATAGGGTATCGCTCTACCTATAAAAATTCAACAAACTTGCCGTAGGTAGCTACCGTACCTATATCATTTTAACTTGATAGTAGAGCCTTCGCGATTCTGTTAGAAATACACTACCGGAATATTGTTGAGACTCGGTAAATAAAATACACTCGTAGTTGAACTAGTATTTAGGTAATCAAAAACTAGTTCTATACACGATATTCGCCTAAATAAAGTTTCAAAACATCAAACAAATTGGCTCTTCAATGTCATTTATTTTCGTATCAAATATTATTGGATCCATTAATTTTCAAATTATGTATGCCACTTCAAATCTTTATCAATAAAATTAATTTCAATTTAATTCATTATACGTTGCCATCCCAAAATAATTAAGTAATAGCGGGCGTTGTAAAATCAAAGAAATGATTTGAATGACAGCACGGAACTTAGCCCTTGTTTACACATAGTAAATAACTCTACATAGAGTTTATCTAGATGTGAATTTTATCACACTAATTCCTTTTGATTGTCAGCAAGTAAATTGGCAAGAGTAAGCACACGTGACCAGCTAACCGCATTACAGCCAGTCCGTTGTTTGCTCTCCAGCATGCAACGACAGTGGATTAGGATAGCTTAAGTAATTACAGCTGTATCTACTAAACAACCAACAAGGGGATTAACAAAAACCGGTTAGAACCGGTTCCCAGCTTCTAAAACTTACGTAACTTTATTCTACGTTACCACATTTTTACTAAAATATTTATTTGTGATTAACATAAAAATGCTTGCTAAAAACTTTGTATTCTTTCTGAAGTTTGTAACTGGGAAGTTTTTCAATTATATTGTTTTTCCGTAGATAAGAGTTTTGTCTCAGACTGTACACAGGCGAGAAAACCAACAGAATATATTCGAGTGTATTTGGCAATAGACTTGAGCAAATATGGGAAGATTTCTCATGTAAATATTAGATGGATGTTATATGAATAGGAGTTCGTTTAACCCAATGATTGCAAAGTGTTAAGATTAGATGTGCGAAGTAAAATAATCATTATTGACGTTTGAAGTAAACCTCATATTGTATTGCATAATTTGTTAAGACATAACTTGTTTCTCAGCAGCTACAAGTCGAGTATTATTTTAAGGTAAATAGGTACTTTTAATTAGTATCAAACATCAATGTTTCATAAATATTGGTTGATACAGACTCATATACAGGGTGTGGCGGAAATAATGGATAACCCTGTAACTGCCAGTAGGTCATATAATGGTCTATCATATATCCCAATTTCAAACTCAGTTGGTCAGGCATTTCAAAGTTATTTTTATTTGTTTATTTTTTTTTGAAAATATTGTACCTATTTTATAAAATCAGCTGCCGTTTCAACATTTAACGGAGTTTTTTTATTCTGTTTTTTGCGGTCTGCTTCTGAATGTTTGTGTAATCACACGCGTATGAAGATTTTTTGTTACACTCTAAGATGATTTCAGAAAAAAACACATAATACTTACTTTTTAGTTTTTTTAATTGAATCCTGTAACTTTGACTCCATACCCTGAAAAAAAAATGTATCGCACAGTTATGGCCCATTACTTTAAAAAGTTGTCCATATCATGCGAATTCTAAAATGGTATCATAGTGGCCAGTATCGTACGAATGTGCAAAACTATTTCAGTTTGAATTCAAAAGGTCCATAATTTCAAAAAAATATTAAATTCAAAAAAATGTGATTCTGTATTTTACTAATCTTCTGTATCATGTAAATTGTTGTAAAAACGTTTCTAACTCACTTTGACATTGCTAAAACATCACTCAGGTAAAAAAAAACCGGTCCTTTCTTTGTTTGGGGCTACCTGGAATTCTGGCTCGATGGAAACAATATAGCTATTGTGCAAAATAGAAAAAGGCAAGCTGTATTTTTTTTAGAATCACCACATCAATAGTTCCTCATAACATCATTCAGTGTGATCCCGTTCGTTGTCGTACGTAGTCGCACGCGCCTTTGCTCCCTGTTTTTCGTTCGTTAAATCTAACTCGTGACTTACTGCATTTCTTTTCGGACTCTGATTTGCCTGTGATTTGGACTTGCGTTGTTTAGTGATCCCGACGACATTGCTTACTGTACCCGGACTGTTGTGGCAAGTGCGCTGTTGACAATGCCTCAACGTTACACATCGGTAGAATATGCCAACATGCACTACATTTATGGTGAATGTAGAGGCAACGCCAATGAAGCGGCAAGACTTTACCGAGAAAGGTACCCGAATAGTCGACACCCTGATTACCGAATTTTTATTCGCGTACACAATGCCTACTGTGAGGGAAGAATACCTGGTACAGGTGTGGGCGGCGCGAGTGAAGGACGACCACGAGTCTACAATAACGAAGAAGAAGTTATGGAGTTAGTAGAAGCAGATCCTACCATATCCATTCGAGTTTTATCTCGGTTTACTGGAATGTCAACCAGAACAGTACATCGCATATTAAAACGTCATGAATTGTACCCTTACCACTATCAAAGGGTGCAAACATTACTTCCAAGGGACTACCGAGCACGAAAAGAATTTTGTCGTATAATGTTGAGAAGAATTAGAGAACAACCACATTTCTTTGAAAATATCCTCTGGAGTGACGAGTCTACATGCAGGAAGGACGGGTATTTGAATATACACAATTTACACAGTTGGCAGCTTGAAAATCCACATTTAATTAGACAAGACCGATCGCAGTACCAAGTGAAAATCAATTTATGGACAGGAATAATTAACGGCCAAATTATTGGTCCGTTTGAGCTGCCACCGACTCTTAATGCTGAAAGCTATTTGAACTTCCTGCAAAATAATTTACCCGAGCTGTTAGAAGACGTTCCTAATAAAACACGTGAGAACATGTGGCTGCAAAACGACGGCTGCCCTGCACATTATGCGGCAAGAGTGAGAGAGCACCTGAATGAGACATATCCAGAACGTTGGATAGGGCGCTTAGGGCCAATATTGTGGCCACCCCGTTCGCCGGACCTGAACCCATTAGACTTCTTTTACTGGGGCTGTTTAAAAGAAAAAGTTTACAAAGAAGAGATTACGTCTGTGGAGCAATTGCGGCAACGTGTGCAGTCTGCTGCTCAGGAAATAAGTTTGGCAGGCTTTGCACGTCGCATCAAACGTTCATTTATTAGAAGGTGCAGAGCTTGCATCGCAGCCGATGGGGCTCATTTCGAACATCTTGTATGATTTTTAAATACATTTGTGTCATGAACATTGCTTTTTATTGTATCAATTGACCTGTAAAATAATTACCTAATTAAGTAAGGAGTCTTAAACTCGTTATTATCTACCTCTTTAAAGTAAATCAATAAAAAGCCACAGCCTGGAAGCACAATAGCTCTGTCATCCCAAAGAAAGTGAGACTGGGTTTTTTATTACCTGAGTGGTGTTTTAGCAATGTCAAAGTGAGTTAGAAACGTTTTTACAACAATTTACATGACACAGAAGATTAGTCAAATACAGAATCACATTTTTTTGAATTTAATATTTTTTTGAAATTATGAACCTTTTGAATTCAAACTGAAATAGTTTTGCACATTCGTACGATACTGGCCACTATGATACCATTTTAGAATCCGCATGATATGGACAACTTTTTAAAGTAATGGGCCATAACTGTGCCATACATTTTTTTTTCAGAGTATGGAGTCAAAGTTACAGGATTCAATTAAAAAAAACTAAAAAGTAAGTATTATGTGTTTTTTTCTGAAATCATCTTAGAGTGTAACAAAAAATCTTCATACGCGTGTGATTACATAAACATTCAGAAGCAGACCGCAAAAAACAGAATAAAAAAACTCCGTTAAATGTTGAAACGGCAGCTGATTTTATAAAATAGGTACAATATTTTCAAAAAAAAATAAACAAATAAAAATAACTTTGAAATGCCTGACCACCTGAGTTTGAAATTGGGATATATGATAGACCATTATATGACCTACTGGCAGTTACAGGGTTATCCATTATTTCCGCCACACCCTGTATATTAAAAACTTGAGCGAATACTAGAATGCGTGTGCGGCATGTCTCTACATTTGCCTTGAAAACAAAATTTTATTAATAACACAAACTGTAGCTAGCGATAGGTATTAAGAATTATGCTTTAATTCAAAGCACAGCACCATAACCGTTCTTTATTTTATTCTACGGAACCATTCAAACAAAAAAAACCGGTTCGTATCCGACAAGTTTTAAACGAAACGTCTATCCATTTCATTCTTTACCTATCTTTAAAGAATGAAATCCTCCATCCGTATTTAAGAGACAATTCTAATCTTTCAAACTTAAAATACCTACAAGGAAAAAAAATCACCCCTTAACTTTGTCGTGTCAATCCGACTGTAGCACTGACGTTGACCGTCTGCCAAGCGAAAGATTTTTTTTGTCTATCGAAGTTTTTTTTCTAACCAAAAACAACCGAACATCGATTTGAACTTAGCACTCGTTTCGATTTCGAGTTCGCCACGTTGCCAGAGACTTTTTGTCAAGTTCGAGAAATAAAATAGCTAACGACAGCCATATTTTAAAATCCAAGATGGTGGTCTTTTATTGTCATACAAGATTATGTAGATTATATCAGATTCCAGGTAGTCAAAACATGATTATTTCTCAGTTATGTTGAATATGAGACAGTCGTTCCGCGTAAACTGACCTAACACTCCTTGACAACGTGAGAAAAGATGCAATATTAATCTGGGTAGTTTTTGAACAGTCGTAATTTCGAGATATCGAACTCTATTGCGTAAGCATGCCATCCTATTTAACTGCTTTTAAAGTACTTAACTACTGATGGCAGAATAAAAAAAAATGGTCAAGTGCGAGTCAGACTCGCCCATGAAAGGTTCCGTAGTAACTATAATAATATAATATGTATATTTATTTGACGAATAAAAAAACCTTAAAAATTTCTTAAAACTAGCTTATTTACATTTTTACAACTACGCTAAATAACTTTGTTTTTCATAGTGTTTGTATGAATTACAAAGTTATATTTGCGGTTTTAGAAAATATGCTGTATCTCAGAAACTGCTGACCCGATTTCGTTCAAACCAATTTTGGTTGAAAGTTTAGATCTCTCTTTTTTTTTAGATTTTTCACTCTATTATTATAGAAGTTAGAGGGGGGACACACATTTTACCACTTTGGAAGCTTATATCTTTTAAACGATTGACTTTATGAAAAAGTGGTTTTAGAAACCCTTATATCATTTTTAAAGACCTGTCTATAGATACCACACACGCATAGGTTTTATGAAAAATAATATTTTCAGTTCTAGTTCCATGTATGGGGACCCCCCTTTATTTTAAATATTTTTATTTTTTTCTTGAAATCGGAAAGCGGTTCACAGAATACATCTACCTACTAAGTTTCACATGTATAGTCTCAATAGTTTCGGAATAAAATGGCTGTGACATACGGACGGACGGACTGACAGACAGACAGACGGACAGACATATCGAAACTATAAGGGTTCCGTTTTTTGGCATTCGGCTACGGAACCCTAAAAATTGGCCAAAGGCGAGTCAGACTCGCCCATGAAGGGTTCCGTAGTAACTACGCCAAATAACTTTGTTTTTCATAGTAGTTATTTGTATGAATTACAAAGTCATATTTGCGGTTTTAGAAAATATGCTATATCTCAAAAACTGCTGACCCGATCTTGTTTTTGAAAGTTTTCCGAATTTTCGTTGAAAGTTTACATTAAGATCTACAGCATATATTTTTTTTTAGATTTTTCACTCCATTAGTATAGAAGTTAGAGGACACACACACACATTTTACCACTTTGGAAGCGTATATCTTTTAAAAGATTGACTTTATGAAAAAGTGATTTTAGAAACCTCAATGTCATTTTAAAGACCTTTTCTATAGCTACCACACACGCATAGGTTTCATGAAAAAAAAAATATTTTCAGTTTCAGTTCCATGTATGAGGAGCCCCCTTAATTTTTTTTTTTAATCGGAAAGTGGTTCACAGAATAAATACATCTACCTACCAAGTTTCATGTGTACCTATAGTCTTAATAGTTTCGCAATAAAATGGCTGTGACATACGGACGGACGGACGGACAGACAGACAGACAGACAGACAGACAGACAGACATGACGAAACTATAAGGGTTCCGTTTTTGCCATTCGGCTACGGAACCGTAAAAACTGTCAAAAAACGATAACTATAAAAGACGAGGTTTTGAATCTCTTTAAAATAATGTCTTGTAGCTCTATCAATACTTGTACGATTTGAAACTTTTTGCTATATTCACGTGGCTGTGGAGGTAAACAGAAGCTTAGATACAGAACAGAAGTTTCTGCAGAAATATCACTTCATAAGGTTATTGTTTACAAGTCGTTTATGGTATGTTTTGGATTTTCTAAATTCAAAATTAATAGAATATGCTTGCGATACTAGCGCTCCAGCTTCCTAGAGCTGTAAGTTAGAAACCTAAATACCTATATGCGAACACAATTTTTTATTAAAATAGGTAATGTTATTTGGGAGCAAGGGGACGAACAGACAGCTCTACTATATTACTTACGTTACTATTAGATACCTACTTACTAGGTTGGCATAAAGTGACAGAAAAGAAGGTAGAGAATAGAGTGCTTCTCAAGTGTTAATGTCTCATGTGTGATTGTCGCTTTGTTTAAGTCTTCAGCTTAAACACTAACTCAGTAGGCGATCTAAGTAGGTAAATATTATACCTAGTTATGTATAAATAAATTAATTAATGTTAGATTTATTATTTAAAAACGACGAACAAACACACGTGCGCCTTTTTAGGAAGTAATAGTATTAGTAGGTAGCAGGCGCGGTCCGAAAGAGTGTACGATTGGGGGGGAGGGGGGCTGGGTCAAGTCCCCTGTGACCCCCCCAGAAAATCGTACACCCCAAATAGAAAATCTAAAATGTTGCAAAATAAGACTTTCCAAATATCCCGATTTGCAAATAAAAATAGAAGACTTCCATTTGTTTTATAATGTGTGCAATAAAAAAACTCATTTACTCGACATATTTTATTGTTAGTTCCCCCCCCCCCAATTCCAGGCCGAGACCGTACCTGGTAGGTAGGTAACTAATTATGGATGCTATAAATAATAGGATAGTGAAGAACCTCTGTGATTTTTTTATGCAACAGTCTTAATAGCAGATAAGTATTAATAGTAGGTATAATAAAAAGGTAGACCTACATTGTAATATCTTATACCTACTTACTTACCTGTCCTTGACTGTTCATTGAACTTTGTATGCGAGTAGATAGCTAGGTAGCTACCTACTTAAATCTGTCTATATTATATCCTATCTTATTGTGTATAGGTACAAACATAATATACAAATGCGTGTCTCAATGTAGCCACTAACCGAACTAAAAAAATAAGAAAACAAAAAACACAGTCATTATTAGTAGACCACAACAACAAATGGATAACGCTACAGATCAAGCCTACGCAGGTGTCCTCAGTTCCATTTAAGCTTAGTTAAAATAATCACCAGGCAATAAACCTTGCTCAAGGACAGCTACAGATAATCCAAGGTTTGCCTCTCTTCAAAACATTCAAATAAAAAATTGAAAGCAAAGTTTGTGCGGGAGAGTCGTCAAACGTCACTTTGTTTAATTGGTCTTGCTCCTCAAACCAGTCTTCAATTATTCAAGAGCGAGTGAGATGGAATACCTCGGGATGCTCCTGTGATGACGTCAACCAATAGTTGTTCTAGTGAATAAACTAACCATACGCACAGTGTCATAAAAAAAAAAACATAAAAGTTCGACTCAAAGGACCACAAGTCCACAACAGTGCCCGCGAGACGCCGAAACCAGACGATGCTTTTTTATGAAATCCCTTTTTATAAACCACTGCACGTGTGTACTGCATTCATTTCCTAAACTACCAGTCAGACGCATAAATTAAAATTAAAAACCAGTAGGTATATTTCCTACTCATAAAAGCAATTAAAAAAACTAATATTTTGCAGCCAACTATAGTTGCGGATATGCATTCGAGTTCGTAGAGCTATGTGAAAACTACTCACCTTTGTAAAGAAGTTCTGTGCGCGCGCAGGTAAAACACCAAAATCCCACAGGTGAACGTTATCCTTGATTTTGAAAATCGAAAATGATTTGAAACGGTCAACCGGCTTAGCAACGGTGAGCCTCCGGTATGCACTTGGTCGTGCGTTTCTACTTAACGACGCTCCACGACAAAACTACAACACTGTCACAGTTTGTTTATAAAATTATGAAGCACTTATTAATAATTTCGATGACCCGGACTGCGCATGCCCGTGCAACACGCGCGTCTTTCGAATACAAGGTAAGGTTATGTTTAAGTTGTAAGCACTTCCCTTCGGCTTCACTTCACCGGCACACGCACTTCACACTAGTTTCCCAGAAGAATCTTATTGGAACAAATCCGTGCGAACTTTATCCGATAACGCTTCCACAGGAATAACTATCGGAGCCCTTGTAAAGTTATTCTCACGAGAATTCTTTATAAGGCCCACCAAAAACCGACACTTGCACCTATTTGACGATCAGCCGGCTCTACCTGCATCAAACGAAGGCCGTGTACGTATAATAAACACTTAAAAACTCCGGAACCGGTAATAATTTGATTCCACACGTGAATGTGACACTGTCAAAATAAAAATTTAGTACACACGGTAACACCAGTAACTCACTCATACACGGTGAAACATCCCATATTTGAGCCGCTGTGAGGTCCGAGTGACAAATAAACGAATAGAAAAGAAAATAAACGAAGAATACTAAAGTAGTCGACTGCAAAGCCGAGCGTCCGACACTCCTGCTGAGCGCTGTACTAAACGCGAGAGGCCGCGCGACCCGCCCCGCCCCGCGGCCGCGCGCGCCCCTCCCGCGCCCTGCGATCCGCGCTACTACACCGTATGAAAATAAAGTAACGTTGAAAAAATCACAAGTGCACAGGGAGGAGCAGAGAGCATAGTTCATCCCTTAGTGGTTGTGCAAGTTGTGCGATTGTTTGTTTGTTTGGTAGTTGTACGGCGAGCGCGGGGAGGGGGTGAGGCTGCGCGGCGGAAGGCATTCAATTAATCTGGCAACACGTGCGTGAGCGTGATGCACCCTCCCGCACGCCTCAGCTTATCACACGATTCATTGACTACCTTTATTCCTATTTTCGCTAACATTTGCAAGATTTCCGCGTAAAATTAATGTTTCATTGATGCCGCTACTACAAAGTTGAATGAACGTGGAGTTAGGCTGGTCCTTAGAAGTGGAACCGTTATCAATGCAAGTGCAAGAATGCCGTTGCGTGCCTTATACGTTTGTTTAGTATCCCACCAATGACTTATTGAATTAAATGACATCATTGGGTATTATTCGTATAATGTTTGTGGGCCTACTATAATAATAAAGTCTTTATTAGGTAGGTAGCTACTGTACATAACATATCTGCATGGGAGAATACATTTTAAATAAAAAATAGAGATGATATTTTAATTAAAATTTACTTATATTAATATGTATGTATAGTTATTGCCCCATGTCGGGTAGCTATATATAGGCCATCTGTGCCAATCCGCTTTTTTTTCTTGGCCATTCCAATTTTCGTCTGCGATTTTTTCATCCTTTGGTCTTTTCCTTTCTGGACCTACTCACGTGGGAGAATTAAGTACCACGAATAATGTTTTATTTAGTTCCTTATTATTATCATCCTTGCCAGCCTTGGTTGAAGGTCAATAAATGAGTAACCTACTTGTAAACTTTTATGAACCGAAATGTTGTTTTTAGCCAACCGCAGGAGCTCTAAAAAATCTTCCAGATTATGATCTTACTGAGAAAACCAACACTTATTTTGAAGGCATTTTAGTTTTTGGAATTATCTGAACAATAGTCAAACTTGTGATTAATACAAAAAAATCGCATCTTCTTATCCTCGTCCCCCTCTAATGGGACAATGAAGGCAAATACAATAAATTATCTTTCTAACCTTCCAACTCCGGATCACTCCGCATTTAATTTTAGTCAATTTTATGATTGTGATGTTAAGAAAAGCATAGTTTCAATCACATCCAATGCCGTTGGTAGTGATTGTGTCAGTCGGAAGATGATACTCCCTGTCCTCGATGAAATCCTTCCTATCCTTACCTATATCCTTAACTATTCTATTTCCAATGGTGTCTTTCCCTCGGTATGGAAAGAGGCCAAAATTGTTCTTCTACCCAAAAAATCTAATCCTACATCTTTTTCAGAATATCGACCTATTTCCATCCTGCCTTTTTTATCTAAAGTCCTTGAACGCCTTGTCCACAATCAGCTTAGTTCTTTTCTTTGCAAGAATAGTCTGCTGAATCCTTTCCAATCCGGTTTTCGTCCTGGTCATAGTACCACTTCCGCCCGTAAGTGTTACGGATGAGATGAGGTTGGGCATGGATAAAGGAAATATGACGATTCTTTGCTTGCTAGATTTTAGCAACGCTATTAATACTGTTGATTTTGAAATCATGCTCAACATACTACGCTCTATTAACATATCTCCAACAGCGATCGTCGATCCGCCGGCAACGTATTTGCATAGATGAGTCCTGCTCTTCTTGGTGTAGTACTTCATCCGGTGTTCCTCAGGGTGGCGTTTTATCTCCTTTCCTCTTCGCAATATTCATAAATTCTATTTCTAAAAAAACTTCAGTCCTCCTACCATCTTTATGCTGATGATTTGCAGATTTACAGTCAAGCTCCCTATACAGATTTGCATACTGCTATTGATATCATGAACCAGGATTTGGCTTCTGTTTGCGAATGGAGTGATGCACATGGTTTGCAGGTTAACCCGTCAAAGACCCAGGTCATTGTGGTTGGCAGTTCCAGGTTGGCACCTAAGGTAAAATGGACGCAGCTTCCTCAGGTTATTTTCAACGGCACTGCTATTCCATTAAGCGAGAAAGTTAAGAACCTTGGGGTTTGGGTTGACAAACATCTTTCTTGGGGTCCCCAATTACAAGAAGTCAGTCGCAAATTATTTGCTTCTGCCCATTCCCTAAGACGGTTGCGTAATATTCTGCCAACTGCTACTAAAATTGCGCTAGCACAGTCTCTTTTACTCCCCATCCTAGACTACGCTGATGTCAGTTATCTTGATCTTACTGAGGCACAATTTGATAAACTTGAGCGACTCCAAAATGTTTGCATTAGATTTATATTTGGCTTGCGCAAATATGATCACGTATCCGAATTTCGTACGAAACTCAAGTGGCTTCCAATACGTCTTCGCCGGAACTTACACATTTTGTCTCTGCTTTACAGTGTGCTGTTTAATCCTAAAACCCCCACTTATCTTAAAGAACGATTTAAGTTCCTTCATGACACACATGCAAAATCTCTGAGGTCATCAGAAAACTTAAGGCTTGCGGGACCGAGTCACGCCACCAATTTCTATGGTAAGTCGTTCGCAGCTCAAGCAGTACGGCTGTGGAATGCTCTACCTGTGTCAGTAAGACAAGCACAAACACTATCTTCTTTCAAAAACTTAGTAAAAGATCTTTATCTCTCTCCTTAAATTGTTGTTATTATGTATGTCTTTGTTTCTTTCTTTTTAAAAATATTTGTATGTATATATATGTTTTTGAGAACGTTATTTATTGTTTTGTATTTTATATAGATAATTAGTACACCGTGGACTACTCGCGTATTTATTTTCTCCTTCTGTGTCAAATCCATCCAAAGGTTGTCTGTAAAAGATCGCTTTTAGCGATAAGACCGCCCATTGTATCACCCTTTTTAATTGTCAAGTCCATAATTTTGTTTTTACTATTATGGTGTACAATAAAGAATATATCTATCTATCTATCTATCTATCTTATTTGGCATATATAAATTTGTCACGTAGGTGACAAATTTTGATTTATTTCTTTATGGGGACTCAGCGTTACATACGCTTAGGAAACTTTCCATACAATCGTGATATTGTCTAATTAGTTGCATGTGTTAGCATATGTGTATCCTACTATCCTACTAATATTATAAATGCGAAAGTTTGTGAGGATGGATGGATGTTTGTTACTCTTTCACGCAAAAACTACTGAATGGATCTGAATGAAATTTGGTAAGTATATAGTTGGCAGCCTAGAATAACACATAGGCTACTTTTTATCCCGAAATTCCCACGGGATCGGGATTTGCGCGAGAAAACCTTCCCACGCGTACGAAGTCGCGGGTAGAAGCTAGTCATACATATTATGTGTAAGTAGGTTTACTAGTACAAGTAGAGTCAAACTTAATGTCTGCTCGGGGCACCTTGGCCCGTTGCGCAGTAGAAAATTCATGTGATAGAGAGGGGTGGGCGCAGCGGAAAGCAAAATTACTACTAATTTAGTTTGAATCTACCTATAACGTAATGTGTGTTTACTACTATTTAAGCTCACATTCTCTAATAGAATTTCCTTGAAACTGTTCATGTAGGTACTTATTCAGGTACCTCGTCCTTCAATCACAATAGCCAAGTCATTACAGTCGAACAGCAGGTCTATAATTAAATTAATTAACCTTTGTGCGAAGTTGACTTGTATTCCGAATGTAGCGTTTGTTAATCCGGGTACAGTCGCTAACAAAATAATTCATAAGTTTCAGAAGAGATTTAATTGTATGAACGAAAACTTGATAATATTGTTTGGAACAAAATATTTTAGCGGGAAAATACTGTGAAGATTAGTTGGTGAGTAATTAATTAATTATGATGATGATTCGTCTAATTAACTCTTTTATATTTTGAGGGCAGGCATTCCTTTAGGTAATGATAGAAACTCCTTTTCTAGGTGTGATGATTATAATTATTATATTCTAAAATAATTTACCGAAATAAATTCTTAATTTTTGTGAAAATCTGTTTTCGAGAGTCCAATGAAACCGTGAACATTCAATAAAATAAATAAAAATAAACGTACGCATGTCATCCGTACTTATCTCGTGATATCTGGCTATCTTTCTATCATCTCCAACGTTCGTCACAGCTCACAGCTGAAACAAACACCATTAAACAAATTCGTAGCAGAAGTACAAATCTGCTACGAATTTGTTTAATGTTTTGGTCAAACGCAAGCCTTATCATCAATAAAAATAAATTTAAACATGGCTTCTGGTCCTTTGCGCCATGCATCCTATTTACTTTCAGGCGACTTGGTGCCAACAATGAAAATTAGAGAGAAAAGTATGATTAAAAAAACTTCAAATAATTATAAAAATATTGTATTAAAATTTGATGTGAAAGTGAAACTCAGTTAAACAAACTAAAAGAAACCGTTATTAATTTCCGCAAATGAATTTTCATTGAAAACATGTAACATTTGACGTCGTTACTATTCTTATTTGAATCCCATAGTAACTTAAATCCATTATACCTTCATTGAATAAGACGATTATGCTATAGAAAGTGCATCAAACTTAAAAACATGTCACTAACTGCGTCAGGTTGCTTCAAAAGTGTTATTATTTCAATTTATATTTGTTATGTCTCTCTCTGTTTCGCCTAGTTAAAAGAAAACGGACCTGCTCAACTAAAAACTTATATTTCGGACGTTTTTGCTGAACTTTATTTTATTACGTATTAATAAAAAGAATGTAAATTGAAGCGCTGGGCCCGGCAATTTATTGGGAATCGTACCCTGCATCCAGTATCCACTACACGAGCGATACGGGCCACTCAATAAAATTAAGGGCAGACAGTTTATATAAAGCACCCTACTATCCCACGATTATTGTATGTAATTTTGATATGTTTGTTGTTCAATCACTCTGTACGAGTTGGCAATTTTTGATAAAAAATAGCTATAATGTTTGTTCTGTAGCCTACGTATTAATTGAGAATACTACTCGAATTCTCAAGGATGTAAGCTACTATGATCTACTACTATTCACAATTCTCGTTTTAATTAAAACAGGAAAAGAAAATTATTATTCAAAGAGCTCATGGTCTCTTTCATTTTGAAAATACAACAAGATCCAATGTCAATACGAAAGTGTAGAAGTTGCCTTTTACTAGGTACTAGGGGTGATCCAAAAGTAATGATAATCATAATAAAACACGGTAATTATGATTTAAAAAATAATTTATTTTTAAACGTAGTCTCCTAACAAATCAATACACTTAGTCCATCTTTTTTCTAAACCTAGGATTCCCTTAGAAAAAAAATCTTTATCTTGACTCTCCCAAAACGCCTTAACAGCAGCCATCACTTCACTATCATCTTCAAATTTTCGACCTCGGAGGTATTCCTTGAGCCGAGAAAAGAGGTAGAAGTCACTAGGGACTATATCTGACGAATAAGGGGGGTGTTCGAGCAATTCGAAACCCGTTTCTTGAATGGCAGCCATCGCAACTGCGGCTTTGTGAGAGGGTCCGTTGTCTTGCTGAAACAACACTCCAGCTCGCAATTTGCCGCGTATTTTTTCCTTGATAGCCTCCCGCAATCTTCTTATTTGGTCTGCGTAGTAAGAGCCTGTTATAGTGGCTCCCTTTTGCAAGTATTCCACCATAATGATTCCTTTAGCGTCCCAAAAAACGGATGCCATAACCTTCCCTGCCGAACTTGACACCTTGAATTTCTTCGGCGTCGGTGAGGAGGCTCGTTTCACGTCATCGATTGTTGCTTGCTTTCAGGATCAAAATGGTGAATCCAGGTTTCATTCATGGTCACAAAACGTTACAAAAAATTTTCCTTATCTGCTTGGAACTATTCGAGATTCGTCCTCGAAATGTCGACTCGTTTCTTCTTTTGCTCTTTGGTTAACATTCTCGGTACCCAACGCGCGGATACCTTTTTCATTTGCAATTCGTTCGTAAACATTCTTTGAATGCAGCCATATGAGATCCCTGAAACGTCAGCTATATGCCTGATGGTCACTCTTCGATCTGCCATTACAATATCTTCGACTTTTTTAACGTTCTCTTCAGTGAGAGACGTGGATGGGGGTCCCTCGCGATGTTCATCTTCAGTGAATATTCTGCCCAGGCTAAACTCCTTGGCCCATCGTGCAACTGCAGAATATGGAAGAACAGATGCTTCCACCAAGTCGCTGTGTATGTCTTTAGTAGACATTTTTTTCATACAGAGGTACTTGATCACAGCTCTAATTTAGATTTTTTCCATTTTGATGTTTCAACTTCAACGGTTAGTATTCAAATGAATGCAACTCCCTTTTTTTTTTGTGTGGCATCTCGCAGGTCAACCTCTGAGGTTGTCGGCTGCTTAACTGGGCTTGCCTGTGGTTGCCTTAATTAATAAATTAATTAAAGCCTCCAGCCAGGGCTTATTAAAAAACTTACAAACTAGGCGACTACACGCTAAGGGCACCCCCTTTGGGGTACGGACCTCGGCTTAGGGCGTCGCAGGGGAGGGCAGCTAGGGACAGGCTGGATCATATCATTATTATTATTAATAAGGGAATTTAAAGCTACTGGCTCAGCGTCGCGGGCTGGCTCTGGCAAGGGTCGGGGTGGACTATTACGGGGACGTCGCGGCGGGCCTCGGCGGCGAGGACGGAAGGACGGTCGGTTTTTGTGTTTGTGTGCCACTGTACTTGTTTCCCTACGGCTCTCTTGGAGCAGGGTGATTGCGTCATCGGGAGTGACTAGGGTATGCCTTGGTCGACGAATCTTAGAGATACGCGAGGGTTCGTATTGGGCGGCCGATACGATAAGGGGATTCCTATGTTGGATTGAAGTTTCAAAGAAGCGCTTGGAGACGCGTTTCATGAACTGCTGGATGGTGGGCATCTTGAGGTCTACGTGAAGAAGCTCATTTCGAACATAAAAGGGGGCTCCCATGACTCTACGGAGGAATCGGTTTTGGAGGGACTGCATCTTGTGGAGGAGCCCTACCGGCTTTGCGTGTGCGAAAACAACGCAAGCGTAGGTCATGATGGGACGGATGACCGCGGTGAAAATACGCAGCTTGCACCTGAGTGATAACTTGCTGCGAGAGCTAAGAATGAAGTGGAGCCTACCTAGAGCGAAAGCGGCGCGCGAACGTGCCTGCTTTATGTGCTCTGCGAAGGAGAGGTGTCTATCTAGGACCACGCCTAAGTATTTGGCTTGCTTTTCCCAAGGGATCGGCTTGCCATACATGGTAATCGGACGGGGGGAGGGTGGGTTTATCCGCGGTTTAGAAAAGAGGACTGCCTGGCTTTTGTCTGGATTGACTTCGATTCTCCATTTCCGGAACCACTTGGCCAGAGTGTTTGCGGAAGATTGGAGAGTGCGAGCGATGGCATCGGGTGTAAGACCGGTATAATAGATAGCCGTATCGTCGGCGAATAGGGCTAGCTGGGTATTTTTATGCTTGGGAATATCACTAGTGAATAGCGTGAAAACGAGGGGGGAATGCAACTCCCTGGAATCGTGGTCTATTTATATGATTTTTTCATGGTGACTTAGTGGGTAAACAAGCTATAAAAATTTTTTTTTTTGGATTTTTCTGATAACTGGAAATATCCGATTATCATTACTTTTGGATCACCCCTCGTAGTTCTCTGGGATACAAGAAAAACCGCTAACAGTTACTAGCGAAACAACAAGCGAATACATTGTGTGATAGAAAAAGATAGCAAAACTTACCTATCTCCCCTCACACCTAACATTGGACAGACACTTGACTGATACGGTTAAATTATTCATACAAATATAATGAAGAGGCGAGCTCTGTGTGTTGAGGGTTCCCACGCAAATGGATTATGAGATTGATATGGAAACCCCATTGATAGCCTCCGTACATATCTAATGTTATCTTATACTGTTTGATGGAATTCAAAGTCACCGCCATTTTACCACGAGTTATGAGGTACGAGCAGTTTTCTCTATAATAATGGTTGCTGTAGAAATTGGCGCTGAGTTTTGAATGTAAATAGGGTTGATTTACATGCTAACATAATATAACATAAACGCATGACTAATATTATAAAGAGGTAATGCACGTGTAATCGATACGACACATTTCCATCGCACATCTCTGGTGGAAACGCACCCTCGTTGGTCCTTCGCCTGATCTCTCTCCGGTCGTGACGGATTTCCATCCCGTCAAACTGTGAAAAAGCTGGCCGCAAGCTGTGTAGCAAATATGAGTAAAGAAACAGAGAGTACATTTGTACCTGCGCTCATACTTATGCACTACAATATCTCTTGCTCAGATGGCTAATCAATGATGATATTGGCCGCCGTAGCCGAATTCAGTTTGGAGGACTATTATTATTAGTACAGATATATCTGTGGCCCTAGTGAAAAGGGGTATAACTCCAAAATTGTCGAAAATGAGTTAAGTATACCAAAGTGATCAGAAAAAAATGCTCTATCGATTGGTGAAAACAGATTTAAGCTATTTCAAAAATAGAGAAAGTTACTTTGTGTAAAAGGGTCCAACTGACACCAAAAAAAACTACATAAGTCGGGTTTAAGTACTTTTGTATTCTTTTATAAGGAAAAACATATCTTTTTATTTGTGTTTTTTAATCTAAATTAACATATATTACCCACATTTTAATTTGGTTGGTGTTTAACAATACTACAACACCTGTTCCTTAGAAATGATTTAGTGAGTAATGATATTACTAGACATAAATCCGTTTTCACCAAAATAAAAGGAAAAATATCAAAAATAACTGTAATGAGATCAGTAATCACGTATGCTATTGTGAAATTATTAAATGAAATTGTATACAATTATAATAATATCCTAAGAATTGCTTTCATTTTGCGTGAGAAAGGATATAACTCATTGATCTACTCATGGGTTTTCAGGGCCCAAAATCTATCTTTTAAAGCACTTTATAATACATGTGTGAAATGCGATACTTTAAATACGAAAACTAAATATTTTGACGGTGTGGAGAAAGAAGACAATGAAAAGCTTTTGATAGAGTATCAACGTAGAGCAGAAACTATTTATGATAAAAAATCTAAAGACCAGGCGCTTTTAAGTGTAAAAAAGGATACAGTAGTCTTATCATTTGATTTGCAGCAATGCTTACCAACCCCATACCTTAAGTCTGGTGCTGCATTTTACAAGCGTCCATTATGGACATATAATTTGATGTTACGGAACTGTACTTCTAATAAGTCTTCTTCTAATATTGTTTTATATGGCATGAAGGAATTGCTGGCAGAGGGGCAAATCATATAGCTTCGTGTTTATATTACTACATAATGAACTGCGTACCTGCTGATATAAAGTATCTTGTATTTTATTCTGACTCCTACTGTGGCCAAAATAAAAATATTCACGTTGTATGCATGTTCTTTTTAGCTATGCGTAATAATACAACTATGGAAATCACAACGCATAATTTTTTAGTACATACTCACATAGATTGTGACGGAAATAATGCGTTAATTGAAAAGGCCAAGAAAAAAACTCAAATGGACATTCATCATTCCCGGGATTGGTATCAACTTGTCCGAAAATGTAGTAAAAAGTACCATTCACTGTTATAGAAATGCACTCTGAATTATTTCTTGATTTTGCTTGTTATTTAAAAGGGCCATTACATCAAACGAAAATTGATGAAAATAAAAAGTTTAACATATCTGAGTGTGCAGCTTTTAGTTATAAAAAAGGGGAATTTCCTCAATTTTATTACAAGATGCATGACGTAGATGATTGGAACATAGTTAATTTGCAAAGAAAACGAGGAAAGTCACCGCTCCCAAGTGTTATTGAAATCGAATGTATACCCAAGTCATACGATGGGCTCATTGCAATTTCTAATGAGAAAAAGCGAAACTTACTTTATCTGCTTCCACTAATAAACCCCACTGTCAGATCCTTTTATACCAATTTATTATGTGATAATGATATTAAAGATCAACATCCTCTTCTAAATGACAGCGAAGATAACTTAGAATAAGATTTTCTAATATTTTTGATTTGTTAGAATATTTTTGTTGTGAATTTTTTTTTTTTTTGTATTTTCAAATTATGCATGAAAAGATGTAGGTCTATTGATTTTTAATTAAGAATAGAATCGTTAAATAATTTGTTTTATTTTATTTTTATTTAAAAAATGGATTTAAGTCGTAAAAAATAGTTAGAACAAGTCTTAATGTACGTCACGTATAATGTCTTTGTGAAAAAGGCGTCAAGATATTTTTTTGCGATTTTTCTAATATTTTTTTAGCGTTAATGAAATTTACGTAAAAAACACATGTTTTTCACATAGTAAAATATTAAATATTTTTTACATTACTTAGTTATAACAAAATCATTCCAAATGCGTCTCCCTTTTCACTTGTGTAAATTAACATTTAATTTATGGGAGAAGGGGTATAACTTATTTTACACCCACAAGGAATTCATTTTATGGTTGGTATAAGTCACTAACTTAAAAACTATTAACTTGACATAAAAAATAACTCAATAATAATAAAGAGCATAAATTGTTTACCTATAAAAGACATCGCATGTATTTCATTTGGTAGCGGTTTAAAAGTTATACGAGGTCAAACACGCAATTTTAGCGCGCGGAGTGTTTTTTGCGTCTCCTGTAAAGTTGCATTTTTGGACTTAGATCCTTTTTCACTAGGGCCACAGATATATTGTTGCACTAGTAGTGTAAGCGTGATAAATAAGCCTATGTGTATGACTATGTGTAAATTATGTGTAGATAAAATAATTTAATAGTTTATAAAACGAAAAACACGTTCTTAAGACTAATGTAATGAGCAGAACTTAGAAATGTTTACTAGTAGGCAATCCAAGGTTCCATCAGCCACCTTCCAATTCCATCGTCAGACTAGCTCGATGGTACCATAATATTGTAATGTCGTCTAATCTACATATAATTGCCAAGTTTCGTGATGATACAACAATTAGAAGTAAGTTTAATTCAGATTCTTAGATTTTATTGCATATTTAGTTCGTTACAGATCGACCTAATAATAAATCTATGGATAACGCGGTAATTCAAAAAGCGATAACGGATTTTCTTTAGGTTTACCTGATCGTAACCTTTCTCACAAGTGCAAACACGACTATGATACGATATTCCATCATGGAATGCCAGTGCCTATCTTCCGGCTTCATCATCAGACCCTGAAACCTAATAGTGGTCAAAGTAAATTACAAGACTTTTCTAAGAAGTTCAAAACTGCTATGATACGATTTTCCATCATGAAGTTCTTGTTCATATCTTCCGGCTCCATCATCAAATCAGTTCAACAGTACCATATTATTGTATTGTCATCAGAACTACACACAGCTGCCAATTTTCATTACGCTACGACCCTTGGAAGATGGTTAAATTAGTTACCTTAGATTTCATTACATAGTTAGTTACATACAGGTCGACCTAATAAAAGCGTGTTAAAAAGACCCACCATGTGATATCTCCTGGCCGTACAACAAACACGCCCGGCTCACAATGCTGGGCCATTCCAAAGCAGAATTGTAAAACTGAACGTTCAAATTGTAAAAACAAACTCCCGACGAAGTTACAGCGAGGGTCACGGTCACGGCCAATAGTCATGAATATCCTATCGGGCACACGTACGTAAACAGAAAACTTTTTGCTCAAGTTCTCACTTGGAAATTCTTTTAGCTTAACCTTGTATTTTATGGGAGCAGCCATTGAACGAACTAGGTTACGTGTCTAAACGAGTGTTTCGGTGAAATTTTTGGGTCTTAAAATAATCATATTTCCTAATTTATTATTTAGCTATAAGATCTTTAAGTCAAGAGTGAACAGGTTACTTCTTGGTAAACGTACTTCATCTTCGGCTACATCATCGCTTACCATCAGGTGAGACCACCAGGCAAAAGCGAGCCTGACTACTTAATGGAGCTGTTTCATTCATATTCGTTAATGTCTAGAGACACAATAAACATATTAAAAAACATTTACGAGATTTTTTGCTGTGTTACCTCAGTGCATCAGTATTAAACGTAGTTGCACTTCTGCACATTACTTTCATCATAGACATCACCTACCTACATAAGTTTATCGCGATCGATAACGTCAAAATAGTTGGGTGCCAAAGAATTTTAATCTCCCAAGATCGCTTTACATCATGGTTTGTAGTCCGCGCTTAAGACTTTAAGTTTTTTATGAGTTACCTCGGTGACATAGATACCTACATGTTACATAGATACTTACCTACCTTGATAAGTGATGTGTATTCTGCAGCGTCACTAGTTATCGTGATATAGGAGGTCTGGGAACATTTTGATAAGGTTTATGACTTTATGTCTGCTTATCGTATTTGCCCTTAGCTCTAGTTGCTATTCACCACTTTTGAATTTGAGTATGACATTATTAATCTGAGTCCAGGTTTTCTGGGACTTGACTGAACTTTTTAAAGTTGAGCATATTTAGACTCTACATAAATTGGATATACCAGCACTTCGCAGGTTAAGTCATAGTTCTGTCGAGTCAAAGATTATAGTGAGAGTAGAATCTATTACACTTTAATTAGCAGTGCAGTTAACAGTTTTTTTTTTCGTTAAACTTTTACCAGCCCAACTAGCACAAATGGGCTGCATTAGGGCTTTGGAGCGTATCCGATTATTACTTAAACCAGCCGCTTTAGCGCTATTTGGTCGCCATTTTATGCAGCCTAAAGTTCCATTTAACCTGCACAACGGTTGCATAAAGGTTCCTTAATAGCTATAACGATTTATTAACGCTATATTAAAGCTCTCATAGCGCTACTTTTGATTGATTTTGAACTACTTTGAACGAATGAATTGATTATAGTTCTTTATTGTATATCTTCAGTTGACATTATTTGTAATATTTTGGTAAAGTGTTTTCGTCGCCATCATGAAAATAAAACAAAAAAAAGTAAAAGTTTGTATTCTGTATAGTATTAGCAAGATATATAAAGATACTTAAAACGCTGTCCAGTTTACTGTAGATATATAAGATAATTTTCGAGTAATTTTAACGCGCTTTTATGATATTTAAAAAAATAACAAAAGATATGTGATATTTTTTATTTGTTATACAGAATAAATTTTATTTCCGTATTTTTACGTGTCGATAACTTACTATTTGCAAGTGGCCGATTGTTTACCGGTACATTTAATGCACATTTAACTGAAAAACCAATGTATATCAACTCAATTTTGCAAGTGAATTATAAGTTTTCTTAAAAAATCATGGCGTCATTGTAATGTAGTCATAACCTGCAGTTTTAGCTCTAATAACTCCCTTTGAGAATCATAGCGCTAATTTTCACCCTTCTAACGCTTCCAGTGATGTTTGTTCCCCTAGTGCAACTCACAGCCACAAAAAGCTCCTATTTTCTTGTTTTTGAGGTTATAAGATGTAGTTACGTACTTATTCGTTTAGCATCCATTTTTATTAAATGTTTTATAATAGTTACAAAAGCGGCTGTAAAATGGCGAATGGATTGAGCCTGCAAGGAATGACTATTGCTACTAAAGGCCTTAGTTACACTGATGATTTTTTTGGAACTATAGTATGCATAAGAGTTTCTATTATTTCTATAATGAAACTTATAGTAGTATAATAGTGGTTACTATAACTATAACCTATAAAAGTTACAATGGAAACCACTGTACAGCTGTGAGTGGCAGAATGACCTCCGTAAGTCTTATATAGAGGTGTAAGTGGTAAATGAGTTCTACCGTGGACTACTGTGAAGGCTAGGGTAGTATTTGATTCAGCTTATAGCACCTTAAGTAACTTTTATAGCTATAGACGTTTACGGATGCAGATATGCAACTTTGAACTGCTTTTTGAACCCTTAAACCGCTATTTTACAGCCGAAAGTAACAAAATAGGCTGCAATTTCCACTAATGTGCTCGTTGGGAGTTTTAAGCGTTTACCCAGATCATCTCAAAGGAAAATGCTTTCGGAACCATGAGTGCCGCTTATCCTAATGCAGAACATGGCCCTCTTTGGAGACAACTTGTATCCAATTTTTTTTTATTTATGATGGGCTCGCGTTTTACCACCGTCTCACCTGATGGTAAGTGATGATGTGGTCGAAGATGGAGCACGCTTACCTAAAAGTAACCTATTCACTTTTGACTTAAAGACCCCTATGTTATAGCTATCGGGAAACACAGACTCCGGCAGGGAATTCCACTCCTTAGCCGTACGCACAATGAAGGTATTCCCAAAACGTTTAGTGCTAGATGGGATGTCCACCGTGTAACGACGACGCTTCGCCGTTTGTCTAGTCCGATGATGGAACGGGCTTGGTGGAATTAGATTGTGTAATTCCATCACACACTCCCCAATATGCAACCGATAGACTTACAACTCGTCGTCGATGTTCAAGACTCTGGAGCTTTGATTCGACCAGTGAATCGTTGCCAATGAGTCTCTTGGCCCGTTTCTCGATAAACTCAAGCGCGTCCAGTTGGTGTTTGGCAGATCCATCCCAAAGATGAAAGCAGTACTCCATACAAGAGAGAATCTGGGCTTGATAGAGATTGAGCATCTGTTCCGGTGTGAAGTACCGTCTCACCTTTGCTGGGATTCCCAACTTTTTTGCTGCTAACTGAGCCTTAGCCTCGATAAACGGACCATTATTGAAGGTGTAAGTTAGTGCTACACCAAGAAGCTCAATACGATCGGTTATCGGCACGTTTATCTACCTATAAAAACAGCCAATGTTTTTCATTACCAAGGCCAAACGCCTCCTGCCGGAGGCTATATGCGGGGATTGTGCGGTCCATGGCCCTCTATGGGGCCCCTGTGTAAGCGCTGAATCTGCAGCTCCTGGTCAAATTTGTCATATTGTGTTTTATGTGTTTAAACTATTTAATGCCACTTAATACACCAGACTAGTTTTAAAATAATAATGCAGATTTTCCGAAGTGCGTCGCCATATAGAAGTAGGGGAACATTCCCCATAATATGAACTAGTGCTTATAAAAAAGTACGCCTACAAATGCAATTAAAATGAGATCAGATAAAAAACTGGACACAATTGGTATCAATACTGTCAGTCAGTCAGAAGCCCTACAGGCTACATGGTAAGTACCGCTGAATACGAGAAGCTACCTGACCAAAGCGAACTTTGATGGAGTTATTTATCCATCAGTCAAACGTCTGAAATAATGATGATGATTATAATCACACTTTTTCTTCTAATACGAAGCTTCAATGTAATTAGGTCGCTATGTTAAGCATGAAGAACCTTAAAATCAATGGATTGCATCATCAACCTATCAGCAATTGCAAAAACTTGTATACGTTATGAAACAAGATATTAAAAAAACTTTTTTATTAATAAATCAGAACATTTGTATCCTAACCTCAATAGCAATAATTACTAAGTGCTATTTCATTTACAACCTGTCAAAGTACCAGTTTGCATGCAATTACGAGTATATCGATAAACGATTATAAGCTGCATCGAAACGAGCTCGAACTTATCGATGTTAAAAAGGTATTAATTATGATTTTGGCCTTGAAGATCGCACCTCGTCCTTTTATATCTGATCCAACATAAGTTACGGGCACTTAATGCTGTATGAAACCGGTTCTGTAATTATAAAATTTACCTTTAAATTTGTTTATTCGACTCTCTTTGGAATTCAATGTTTGTGTTGTATTTATTTCAAAACAAACTAGCTGTCCCCGCGACTTCGTGCATGTTTTTTTTCCGATTCCTTTGGCATTCGGGGATAAAAAGCGGCGTATATGTTACCCTACAGCCTCATCTATCTTTGAGTATATGTATGTCCCAGTAAAATCGGTTCAACCGTTCCGCGTTGTAAAGGCGGAACGGAACTGAATAACATACAGTGGGACATACATTCAGAAAAAAATCTTTATGTTTTAGTATGGTGTAAACAACTAAAAGCACTTGAGAAAACACAGTTGTTCACAGTAAATTTTATTTATATAATATTAACTATGTATAGAAGACTCTCTAGATTTAAGCTGTGATTGGCATTGCTCACTGACTATTATATATTTCAAAACAGCCAAAAAATGTCAATACTACAGTCGGGTTTTACCACTATGAACATGGTGAGAATACGTACAACCCTAATTGAGGCAACTGAAGTAGCAGGGTGGGTTTTTAGTCAGTAGAAGTCTGACACTTCCTTCCGCTCCACCCACAGCGGGAGGAGTTATATAATATTTTTCTCACGCAGAAAAAAAAAAGATGGCAGAGGCCGCAACTTTTTTTGAGGGCTGGGTCCAACTCTACTCTCTAACTGTCACAACATTTATAAGTATACTTCTCGCGTCCAGTAAATTCCTGATATCTTAACAAGATTATCACTAGTCATAGTTAATGTTTAGTACCGTACGTGTTTCCGAACGCATCTCTTTTGACATAAGGAATTGTCTATTGATTTTGACACTTGACATAACCTTACTTCTTGTGAGCAGCAAAAACTCCGCGTTGTTGAGAGATTGATTTTCTTTGATTATTGTGTGTAATCGTGAATCCGGATTAATCCCTTTTGTTATCGACAAGTTGGTCGCGATTGATCCTTTGTTGGATGTTAGAATCTCGTGTGGATAAAACCCTGGGATAATTTTGTGTCTTGGAACAATAACGTCGAATTGAGATTAAATTGAACCGGCCCGTGAATATTGTGGTGAAGTAGCTGCCACTGGTGCGAAATTGTGCTACACCCCGGCCTGTACCACGCTGTGGAAACCTGCGCCTACCTGTGACCGCCGTGACACCACTTGACACCATTACACACTCAAATACACTGACACATCACACCACGGACGTGATCTGAGAACAGGTCCTCGCTGTCGTCTCTAGCGCCGGTAAGTGAAATCTATAAGCTTAAAATATTTTTAATTGAAATTCAAATACCAATTGTAAGGCAACGTAAATTAGGGCTCCGCGTATTCGCGGACAGTTCGGCCACCCAGTTCGTTGCCCTGGGTGCAGGATCGAACAGTTAATCTTACTAATATTATTAATGTGAAAGTTTGTAAGGGTGTATGGATGTATGGTTGTTGGTTACTCTTTCACGCAAAAACAACTGAACAGATCCGAGGTATGTAGATAGTAGAAATCCGAGAATATCACACAGGATTTTTTATCCCGGAATTCACACGAGATCAGCATTTACACGGGAAAACCGTCCCACGCGAACGAAGTTGCAGCCAGAAGCTAGTACCTTCATAGATTGAAAAGCGGTAGCCACTATAGAAACATTCGAGCCCCATCGACCAACCAAACCAAAATTATGCCTTGTCCGCTGCCATTAAACACACAGTTCATATAATAGGTCTTATATACCTCACCTGTTTCAGAAATAACTACTTTGGAAATAAAACCTTCAGATTAAGTGTCATTACTCAATAATTCGTGGTACTCGTACCTACCACTTTTCATTCGAAAAATATTGTTGGAAAAAGGCAGCTAAGAAGGAATAACCTTCATAAATAAAACACAAACACATTCGAGTTCAAGATACCAGAAAATGGGTGACACGGGACCTCATAATAAGAACTGAAAGGGACTGAAGTAGGTACTAATAGAACCATATAGACCCAATATATGAGAAATAAAGTAACTACCTGCGCAAATACTTTTGTGACATTGAATGAGCTCGTTTTGTACTGTTTACGTGTGTCACCTGATAGCGAGATATCGGCTCCCTGCTTTACACACAGCACGCACGTCCGTACCGCTCCGTAGTTATACACGAACTGCCTAAGGGAGGGGTAGTTTGCTTCACTCTACTACCCTCGACTCTCTAAGCGCGGGGCGTATAAGCATTGAGACGACAGATTTTCTATATTACATTCACATACACTACACGTTGCTAAATAAGAACAGCCGGACGGGTCGATTTTCAAGGTTAAGCAACGCTTGTTGGGGTCAGTCCGTGGATGGGTCTTAACACATCGACGTGTCTCAGAAAGCACCGTTCGTCCCGGCTGTCATTTGTACATCTTTACAGTCGTTACAGGTTGCCAGAAGCCAGAAAATCAGTCACCAGTCTTGCCAAGGGGTGTCGTGCTACCCAGTTACTGGGTTGTGAACATGGAACAGATGAATAAGGTTGGAATGGTAATGTGGTCTGTGTTTCCCGATAGCTATAACCTAGGTCTTTAAGTCAAGAGTGAATTGGTTACTTTTAGGTAAGCGTGCTCCATCTTCGACCACATCATCACTTACCATCAGGTGAGATGGTGGTCAAACGCGAACCTATTCTAAATAAAAAATAAAAAAAAAATGGTAATGATAATTCGAAAATCATAGCTCGACCGATTAATTCATTCACCACGTTTAGTGCGGTTCGGACTACTTCAATCATAGCTCGACCGATTAATTCATTCACCACGTTTAGTGCGGTTCGGACTACTTCGGAACACAGAGCTCTGCTTTTAAATGCCGTGTTGTGCAATTATAACCTGTAAAACAAAAAGTCAGACAGCAAGTATAGAGCGAGGAGGTATATCTTTCTATCAGTTAGTCAAAAATAACATTTAAATACAGTTTTATTTGTAAAACATACAAATATTCTGATCACTATGAAATTCCAAACATTAACAACATTATTGCAACAAATTACAAAAAATATACATTGCCCGATGTGTACTCGCTTAATCAACGCAATGACCCAAGTCCGCTTACAATGTACTGCTTGCGTCGCGTCCTCGAGACTTCAACCATTGACGTTTCGTCCTTTGCCCTGATTGGCCGTGATGCAGTCCGTCAGTGCAGGCCAGTAGCAAGCTCTCGATTTAAGTGTGTGTAATTTATTTGTGTGCGTAATTCGCATACGTAACGGGCCTCTTGCTTGTAGTGGAGCTAAAGAGTGGGAGACAAGCGGCGACACGCGTTCTCATACAAATCAGGAACTATTTCCTTTCTAACCTCTTTTATCTGTTCTGTGGTTGTGAAGATCAGATAGGCAGTGGCTCCATGTAACACACTAATACCCAGATGAATCTAGTTAGGCTGCCAACGCAAAACGACCAACGCTTACATAGCTGGGAAAAGGCTTAGGATCATGATGATTCAATTAGCTGTGACAAGATACCTACAGTGTGCTTAGTATGAGTTTGAAATACTTTTGTCGTTTTCGAAAACTATCGCTTTGTCTCTTTCACACGTACTAGATTAGTGTGAAAGAGACAAAGCTATAGTTTTCGAACACGATAATAGTATCGCAAACTCATACTAAGGCCGCAGGTAATTTCTGTAGCAACTTTAAAATATACATTCCTCACCGAATTCGCCTACAACGTATCCCCTAAGAGACAGACTAAGAGACAGCTCCCCTCTCTGTAAAAAGGAGTGAGACACGAAGTGAGTGAGTGAAGGGAGTGAGTGAGTGATCCACCACGCTGGTCCAGTGCAGCTTGGCGAATCTCATATGCCTTCGGATTTTTCGGTTCTAAGACTTGCTGCACCGCTTGCACCGTTTTAAAAGAAGGGACGATGATGGAAATTACATAAAGTTATGTGTCTGCCTAAGATTTATCATACTCGTCGAGTCGTGTCCATAACCAATGAGCTACAACTGCTGATTTAAAAAATGTTAGGTATAATAAAAAATTAACCAAGTGCGAGTCAGACTCGCCCATGAAGGGTTCCGTAGTAACTATAATCATATAATATCGACGGTCTAGAAGACAAATGTACTAATTACAAAATTTTGATAATGTAACATTTTAATGCCAAAAGTATTAATTGATCATTTCAATACTTTTGGCATTAAAATGTTACATTATTAAAATATTGTAATTAGCACATTTGTCTTCTAGGCCATCGATATAATGTATTTATTTGACAAAAAAAACCTTACAAATTTCTTAAAACTAGCTTATTTACAATTTTTACAATTACGCCAAAGAACTTGGTTTTCAACGTGTTTGTATGAATTAGAAAGTTATATTTGCGGTTTTATAAAATATGCTGTATCTCAAAAACTACTGACCCGATCTGGTTCAAATTAATTTTGGTTGAAAGTTTACATTAAGATCTACAGCATATATTTTTTTTAGTTATTTCACTCCATTAATATAGAAGTTAGAGGGGGTTTCACACATTTTACCATTTTGGAAGCGTATATCTCTTAAACAATTAACTTTATGAAAAAGCGGTTTTAAAAACCTCAATGTCATTTTTAAAGACCTGTCTATAGATACCACACACGCATAGATTTCTTGAAAAATATTTTCAGTTTCAGTTCCATGTATGGGATCTTTATTTTAAATATTTTTAAATTTTTGTCTTATAATCGGAAAGGGATTTACAGAATACATCCACCTACCAAGTTTCATGTGTATAGTCCTAATAGTTTCGGAATAAAATGGCTGTGACATACGGACGGACGGACGGACAGACAGACATGACAAAACTATAAGATACATATTTGATTACGAAATAATAGATATGATACTATCTTTTTGATTTTTTTAAATATATTACTTCCTTCACTGCTTGATCTTATTTTTGTCTCATCTCTTAGTCACGTCGCTAAACATGGTCAATGTTCAGCAGACGCCTTTTCCTACCATGACCTAATTTTCACATCCTATAAAATTCGCCCCCCTAAGCATAAGTCCAAAACTATTCTGCTTCGCAATTTTGATGGGATGAACATTGATTGTCTTCGAGAGGATGCCAACAACATTGACTGGACTCCTCTGGTGGCTTCGTCATCAGTCGACGAACAAGTTGATTTTCTGACTTCTGCATTAATTCAGCTTTACGACAGACATGCACCTATTCGAGCTGTGAGGGTTAAGCATCTTCCGGCGCCTTGGCTGACGGATGAAATTAAACTTTTAATACATAAAAAAGCAGCGGCGAAATTTAAGTTCAAAGTTAAACCCAGTGACACTAACTGGGAGAAATTTATCTCAATTAGAAATCACAGCAACAGGGTGTGTAGAAATGCAAAACGCCAACATATCCATAATTCGGTTCAGAGTAGTGATCCAGCTAAGGTTTGGAAATTTCTCAAAACATTGGGTATCGGGAAAAAGTCTCATGAAACGATTCCTAAAGATATTGAATTAAACTCGCTTAATAGTCATTTTTCTACTTCGCCTTCAATAGATGGGGCTACTAAAACTGCTACTCTAAGTTATCTTTCTAACCTTCCGATACCTGATTATTCTCCTTTTGTCATAAGTCAATTTACTGCTTGTGATGTTAAAAAGAGTGTTATGTCGATTACGTCCAACGCTGTGGGTAGTGACTGTGTCAGCCGTAAGATGATCATTCCCATCCTTGATAACGTTCTTCCGGTCATTTTATACATCCTAAATTTCTCAATTTCTAGTAGTGTCTTTCCAAAAGCCTGGAAAGACGCCCAAATTATCCCTTTACCTAAAAAAACTCGTCCTGCATCTTTTTCGGACTATCGACCCATTTCTATTTTCCCATTCCTATCCAAAGTCCTTGAAAAGCTTGTACACCAACAACTTAGCTCGTTCCTCTCTAAGTATAATCTCCTGAATCCCTTCCAATCTGGTTTCCGTCCTGGTCACAGCACTACCTCTGCACTAGTTCATATTACGGACGATATAAGGTCTGGCATGGAGATGGGGAAGTTAACAGTACTTGCATTACTAGACTTTAGTAATGCGTTTAATACAGTTGACTTCGACATTTTGCTCGGCATTCTATGCTCTTTTAACATATCTCCATCGGTAGTTGACTGGTTTCGTAGCTACCTGTTTGGTCGCCGGCAGCGTATTACCATTGAGGACTCTTTTTCTTCTTGGTGTGATACCTCTGCCGGTGTACCGCAGGGTGGCGTTTTATCTCCTTTACTTTTCGTACTTTTTATAAATGCTATCACTCAACGACTATCTTCTTTCTACCACTTGTATGCTGATGATCTTCAAATTTACACCCAAGCTCCACTTGTAGAGTTAGCTGATGCCATCGAAGCTATTAATTTGGACCTCGCACGAATTTGTGACTGGAGCGCTGAGTTTGGGCTGAAAATCAATACTGCTAAGACTCAGGTTATTGTTGTTGGTAGCTCTCGAAATATCTCCAGGATTGATTGGACGGCACTTCCCCAGGTTTCTTTCAATAACACCTTCATACCTTATAGTCACAGTGTGAAGAACCTGGGAATACACATTGACGACACCCTTTCTTGGACTAAACAGTTACAGGAAGTTAGTCGTAAAGTATTTGCTTCTGCAGGCTCCTTGAGACGCCTTCGTAATTTTCTTCCCATCTCTACTAAAATTGCAATTGCACAAACTCTCCTTCTCCCTATTCTGGACTATGCTGATGCCAGCTATCTCGACTTGACCCAAGACCAATTAGACAAGCTAGAGCGACTTCAAAATCTCTGTATCAGGTTTATATTTGGCTTGCGCAAGTATGACCACGTTTCTGATTTCCGCGCTCAGCTCAAATGGCTTCCTATTAGGTTTCGCCGGAATCTTCACTTACTTTCTCTGCTTTATAATGTGCTCTTTAATCCTTTTACTCCTTTTTATCTTAAGGAACGCTTTCAGTTCCTCTGTGACACACATTCTAGATCCCTGAGATCATCGGAAAATTTAGAGTTAAGTATTCGTATGCATTCCACTTCTTTCTTTGATAAATCTTTCACTATTCAAGCAGCTCGTTTGTGGAATGCATTACCCATTGAAGTGAGGCGTGCTCAAACGCTACCAGCGTTCAAAAGAATGGTGAAGGAGCATTACCTCTCCCTGTAAGTTTATCCCCTTCTTTCTCAATTATAGGTACATGTAATATTTATTAGTATATGATTTTTGAATTGTATGTATGTATTTTATATTATTATGTTCAATTAATATTATTTATGTGGTTTGTACACTGACAGCCCTTAATCTGTCTCCTTTAATTTTTGTCCATCCAAAGGTTGTCTGTAAGAGATCGCCCTGTGCGATAAGACCGCCCATTGTACACTAGTTTAAATTTTTGTATCCATAGAAATATTGTGAGGTGTACAATAAAGTATATAATAAATAAATAAATAATGTTAATGATGCAGTACTATAATGATACAAAATACAAGCAAAATGCATTAGGTCAGGCGATTACTATAAAATTATGTAGGCATTATAAACACGCAACGTGATATAAAAAGCACATTTCATAAAAAAATAAGCGCCGAAAATCTAATGTCGCTCTAAAAATTATGTAGGTTTATTTTTTACTAAAATAAATGGGCCTACAGTGCCTTAAATCTCAACAAAATAAAAACTTTTTACCAAAAAATTAAACCGACTCCCAAAAAACACTGCAAAGTGAAAAATAACTTTAATTTCGGTAGTCGGTGTCTTTAGTTTTGTTTTTTCGTTTTTGGCACCGACTTCCGATATTAAAGTTATTTTTCACTTTGCAGTGTTTTTTGGGAGTCGGTTTAATTTTTTGGTAAAAAGTTTTTATTTCACTCTTTTTAGTTGGATGATTTTTAATTTACCTAGTTACAAGAGCCTAAATGTCAACTACTTATAACCTTTTACAAAATATTGCTTTTCCCAATGCTGGGCCGTTAATTGTTGAGGAGTTCTCCTGGTACTTCACCATCAGCTCTACATCACCATATGCATTGTGACGAGCATAAAGTGCTTAACATCCATATTCAAGTAATCGAATCGCAATCCACTCAATACTTATTATTAAGTAGTTTCGGCGGCCATCTGTGGTCTTCATCATCAGTTCCACTTCCCCAAATGGTACTTTTTGAGAACAACTGCACAAGTTACTATAAGAAATACCCAAAACGCCATAGGTGTGCCTATAATATTTGAAGAGTTCCCTCGATTTCTCCAAGATCCCATCATCAGATCCTGACTTTGGTGATAATGGTACCAATTTCGAAGTATACCCATTCGAACAAAAAAAGAATTTTCCAAATCGGTTCAGCCGTCTTCGAGTACTCGATGATCATACATAAAAAAAAAAAAAAAAAAAATATACGCGTCGAATTGATAACCTCCTCTTTTGGTCGTCGGTTGAAAACAACTTGCTCCCATTTTATTTGCTTGCTTTTAACAGAGACGATGTATTATGCAGGAAAAATATTGCTGTAGCCATTTTGTATTTTTACTTCCGTTGATGATTTTTTAATACTATTTTTTTTCGGTAGAAAATCATCAAATGACTTCTCCTGCTGTATGTGGAGCGGAAGGAAGTCTCAGACTTCTATTGACTAAAAACCGACCCGGTTCGTCGCTTTTGTTAGAACATGCCCGCAACTCTGACAGGTATTGGCCCTATCGACCCCGTGATTGCTGCTGAGTGCTCTGTTGACGCGCGTGGCACACGATGCACCCACGATTTGGAATACTATGAAAGATTTACAGCTGAAGTTTGATCAAGAACAGTTCACAGGACTGAGAGCCAGGCTTAGTTTACCCAAACCACACAAAGTAAAAATAAGGTACAAAGTAAAATATCGGTTACATTTCGGGGAGTGTGCGATGGAATTACACAATCTAATTTCGCCAAGCCCGTTCCATCATCTGACTACAAGATAAACGGCGTGGTGGACATCCCACCCATACGCACAAAACGTTTTGGGAATACTTTCATTGTGCGTACGGCTAAGGAGTGGAATTCCCTGCCGGAGTCTGTGTTTGCTGATCGCTATAACCTGGGAGTCTTTAAGTCAAGAGTGAATAGGTTACTTCTAGGCAAGCGTGCTCTATCTTCGACCACATCATCACTTACCATCAGGTGAGAAGGTGGTCAAACGCGAGTATATTATCAACAAAAAAAGTATTATTTAATTTTATGTTTCTCCTTTGCCTAGAAAAAAAAAGAATTCGTCGGAAGTTACACCACTCGAAAATAAAGACAATAATTTTATTAAATCTTGTTTTTCGTCCGGTCCGGACTAAACGTAGCGGCGGAAACGCCAACTAAGCCGTCAGCCAATTACATGTCTTTTCTTAATAAATATAAACAAAAATAAAGTCAAATCCATGGACACTAAATAACTAAGTAATTAACATATTACAACGTAAGTACATTCTTGCTTGTTGATCCAACATTCATGTCACGATTGGCGATATGAAAAAGATTTCGCTACTGGCCGAGGACAAATAGGTAGGAATGGATATGATCATGCTGTTCACATAACTTACGTACTTAGTTAATTTATCATAAAATATATGTAACTGATTTTGATGATTGACTTGATTTATGATGCAGTTCTCGTTATATTAGCACTAGCTTCTGCCCGCGACTTCGTTCACGTTTTTTTACCCCTTTTTGGGTAAAACTTTTACAAACTTTGATTGTCGTATTTATTTATATCCAATTAAAAGATCAAAAAATAAGTTTCAAGCTTCTAGCTTTAAAAATGACGTAATTTCCATACAAACTTTCATCCCCTATTTCAACGCCTTACAGCCCTTTTTTCGCAATAAAAAAGCAGCCTATGTCCTTTCTTAGGCTCTAGAGTATGTCCGTACTAAATTTCATTTAATTCGGTTCAGTAGTTTAGGCGAGATTGCGTAACAAATAGACAGACAGATTACTTTCGCATTTATAATATTGTTACGAGCTGGGGTTCGGGATAGAAGTAATTAACGCCAATTAAACCAAAATTAAGACTAATTATTTAAACACAAAATAAAAATTTGACACAATTATTCGCACCACAACACTTGTCACTTAACACTTAGATCACATTTATATATACACACCTATCGATCGATCACACTTA
Organism: Tholera decimalis; assembly: GCA_943138885.2. Classification (NCBI taxonomy): domain Eukaryota; kingdom Metazoa; phylum Arthropoda; class Insecta; order Lepidoptera; family Noctuidae; genus Tholera; species Tholera decimalis. The sequence goes on along the minus strand of OW964552.2, from coordinate 17,509,974 downwards.
GATATACTTTCTTTTTTTTTTTTTTTTTTTTTTTTAGTTAGGGCCACTCGTAGTTTAGCTCTATACGGCTAATGTACTACTTGACCGCACGCTAAGGGCACCCCTGTGGAGTACGGGCCTCGGCATAGCGGGGTCATTTCGGGAGGGCAGCAAAGGGACAGGCTGGGTCATATTATTATTTACGGTAGTATTTATTGCTACTGGCTCAGCATCGCGGGCTGGCTCATTTCATTTCATTTCATTTCATTTATTCAAAAACAATTTACATTGTGTGCGAATATAAAAGCTTAACAACTAGGTACACATGCAGTAAAAACTAATAATTGAATTGCTTATAATGGGACTGATAACAATAAAAAATATAAGAAAATAATGGTAATAGTAATGTCAAAAAAAAAAAAAAATAGAATTATACAACAAGAATTTAAAATAAAAATACTGAAATCTTGAAAACAAACAATGTCAATACATTTCAAAAATTAAAATTATTATTAATAGTTTTAATAAATAAGTAATAACAATGTCAACAAATAATAAATAATTTTAATCTAGTATTTTACAAATCCTTTACAGAGTAGGGGCATTTCTCCAACAGGAATCCCTTGAGCCTTGCTTTGAACGAGCTTGTATATAATATGCTTTTTAATTCAAGCGGCAACCTATTAAATATTTTAACTGCCTGGTACAGTGGACTGTGTTTAACAATGTTAAGTGTCGGAATGAGTTTGCTATCTAAATCTTTTCTACGTGTTTTTTCCCTTACCAGTCTTTCTTCATGAGTTTCAAAGTAGTAAATGTATTTCTTCAACGTGGATAAAAGTACCAATATATACAATGCAGGCACTGTGAGGATGCCAAGTTCTTTATAATAGGGTTGACAGCTTTCCCGTTGCGAAGTACGAACAATGGTTCTAATTGCTCTTTTCTGGAGAATGAACGCCCTTTGAGAATTATAATTGTAGCTGTTACCCCAAAACTGTATGCTGTACCGTAATCTAGACTCTATTAGCGCGTAGTAAACTAGTTTTAGAGCTTCTAAACTTACTTCATCCCTGAGAATTCGTAGAGCATAACACGCCGATGATATGGATGAATCAAGTGCTACTAATTCTTTTTTCCAATTTAATAAGTCATCTATATATATTCCTAGAAACTTTACTTCCCTGACAAGCTGAATTTTAACCTTATTTAGTTCAATATCCATACTATCTTTATTACGTGCAGTCGTTTTAAATAACATTATATTCGTTTTTTTCACGTTAATTATAAGTTTATTCGCAGTAAACCAAGAATGAAAAACAGCTAGAGCTGCATTAACTGCATCGCTAAGCGTTTGAATGTCATTTGCTGATACTACTGCATTTGTGTCATCCGCAAAAACTATTAGTTTTATGTCAGGTAATATTTTATTAAAATAATTTATGAGATCGTTGGTAAATATAATAAATAATAAAGGTCCTAAGATCGATCCTTGAGGCACACCAGCTGTAATATTGAGCAAGGATGACTTATAACTTTTTTTACACCTATTAAATTGCGTGTTTTCGACTTCGACAAACATTTTCCTATTTTTCAAATATGAAGAGAAGAGTTGTAAAGCTTTACCTCTTACACCATAGTGCTCAAGTTTAGCGATGAGTAGTTCAAAGTCAATAGTATCGAAAGCAGAGCTTAAATCTAGAAAAATACCAGCTGCCTTCATTTTACGATTAATTTGGTCAACTACATCATTTATTAATGTATAAATAGCATCTCCAGTGCCAACACTCTTCTGGTATCCATACTGTCTATCACTTATCACTTTGTTTAAATTAAGATGTTTACTTAAACGATCCTTTAAGACTTTTTCAAAAATTTTTGATAGCGTGGGTAATAAGGAAATGGGCCTGTAGTTTTTTGCATCCGTTTTTGGACCCTTTTTATGAATAGGAATGATCTTAGCTACTTTTAATTGTTCCGGAAATATACCTTCCACTATGCACTTATTATAAAACGTGGAAAGTGGCCCTGATAAAATTTGCAAATTGTCTTTAATAATTGAAATCGGAATTTCATCGTACCCACAAGATTTCTTATTTTGCATACTGGTAACGATCTTCGAAATTTCAATAGGAGTAGTAAGTTTAATATCCATATCATTATTCACTCTTGCCGTACTTTGCTGAAGAAAAGTTACGGCATCTTGGCTATGGCGTTTAGTCGTTACATATTTGTGATCAAATTGTTTTACCAGAAGGTCAGCCACTTCCTCCGGATTGTCTATGATTTGGTTGTTTACTTTTAGTCTAATTTCCGTTTTCCTAGCTTTAACCCTGTTCGTACTTTTGTTTATTACTTTCCAAATTTCCCTACTTGAATTTCTAGATTTACAAATACTTTCACTTATAACAAGTTTTTTTGCCTTCGAAATAACCCTTCTATAAATTCTAACGTATTTATTTCTATAGTTGAGAACACTAGAATCAATTTTATTTCCACCAGTACATAATAAACGTTTCATTTTACTCGAAGTTTTTACACCTTTTGTAACCCATTTTAGTTGAAAACAGTTTTTTTGATAAATTTTTTGCTCCCGTCTCTTAAAACTACAACTAAAAATCTTATTAAAAGTCTTAAGAAAGCTCGTTTGGCAAAGGTCGGGGGGGATTTCCATTACAAGTACGCGGACGTCGCGACGGGCCTCGTCGGCGAGGCCGGAATACGGAACGCGTTTTGTATCTGTATTTTCTAAGAGTGCTGGTTTCCCTACTGCTCTCTTGTCGGATGGTGGTGGGGTCGTCAGGCTCGTCTAGGACGTTACGCGGGCGACTAACCCGAGAAATCTTGGAGGGTCTGTATCGGGCGGCCGATACGATCAGGGGGTGACTCTCTACGCCCCTTTGCGCTCTATTTATACCCCAGTCTATGAGTTCGAGAACATTCTTATAAAATCGACTCGCTGTTTATACTGCCTAGAAAATACTCGAAATACATAGTACCGCTATTCGACGCTAGATGGCGTTAGTGTCTCGACTAGATATGCTCATTCCTGCTACTCGCCGCTAGATGGCGTTAGCGTCTCGAACATTCCAGATTTATGTCGAAGTTTCCCGACGCACTTCACTAAGCGACTGGCGTAACAATATTAGTAAGGATTATCTGCGACTTGTAGCGATAAGACTTAAGAAGAGATTGTATCACCCATTTTAGGTGTAAAGTCCTTATTGTTTTTACTGTTATGGTGTACAATAAAGAAGATATCTATCTATCTATCTGCTTAGCCTGTTCACAACTTTGTTGGAGCTAGCTTTCAGTGTAACCGGATGCAGCGGAGTATTAGTGTTTTACATGGAGCGACAGCCTATCACAACTTAGAAGCTTGGTAACACAATAGCCCTTGGCAAGACCAGTGTCAGATGTACGTAACCACTGAAACTATCCGTTACAAAGATATACAAATGACAGCTAGGATCAACGGCCTTTTTTTTTTGGCCGTTGATCCTAGCTGAACGTGCTTTCCGAGAAATCTCGGTATGAAGATGATCCACGGATCGACCATGGAAAGCGTTGCTTGACCTCGCCGTGCGCCTGATATTATTTATCCACGAGCTCCTTCTCGCTAGTATACCAAAAATACTGAAACGTAGAGCCTGTAAAAATATCTAAAACATTTGAGGGTCTCGGGACGCTTCGTATTGCCGATAAACCTTCAACGGTCAGTATGTCATACACACATACCTACTCTCACTTAAGATGAACCGAAATTCTAACAAACAATTCTTTAAAGCACACATCACCGAAGGACAGGCTTTGATTTAGATATTGAAAGCCAACTGGTACCTAAGTGGTAAATAATGACAACTCTATTGATATTTTGCAGATCATCCTGAAGTTTAATATCCTGTTCAGCATAACCTGTCAGTCTTCAGTGCATAATATCAGGCTACATTCCCGCACAAAGACTTTTATATCAGCTGCATCATTTCACACAGCCCTGGTACTGTTAGATCGCAACTTTGCTCTTCAAAAGGCGTTTATGGAGGCAACATTATAAGCCCGCGTTTTCATCACAAACTATTTCTATGTTTATGCTGTGTGCCTCGTAAACAACGATATTCAAACCGTTCGTGTAATAAAACTGAAATGTGGAACGTCTTTCTACTCTAATTTACATTTGAAATTGTTTTGTGAATAACATATTCGTAAGTTAACTGCTTTGGAGTTGTTAAATATTCAGATTTTCTTTAGAAGCTCATCTTCTTTTATTTCGTTCCTCTGAAATATCAGTAGTACGTTCGTCCCATCAACACTAATTCTGGTTCAATCTATCAGAGGGCTTGAGAATTCGGGGCCGGCATAAAACGTGTCACTCAAATATATTACGTACCCAAGGGCTTATGGCTACACCTACACATATTTTTTACTTAAAAAATTGCTGTGGATGTACTAAAGGTTATTTAGGTTGTGTTTTGCTATCGGAAATGTTTTTAAAGTATCTATATGTTTCTCCTAAAATCCTGATCTATTTAATCCTAGGATTTACTGGTAAAAACGTAGATTTACCCATCTTTACTGGTAAAATGGGAAATGTCACTTCGTAATTTTACGATTTGTCTCAGAATGGGACAAAATTATCATTTCTTACTATTACAATTTTTTGCCGCCTTATCGCCAAAGCCGTATTGGTGGAACAACCGTAACATTTGACATTGATACTTAAGCGTATTGGCTGTAAAATAAATAATTAAACAGATCAGGTAAATACATATTAGATACAGAATCAAACATTTATTTGAGTAAAAAGATATATTTCTCTAGTCAATTTTATAGTGCTCCTTCTAACAAACCAAAACCAAAAGATTTGTATGTTTTGACAGTGAGCTCCGGTAACAGTTACATGGAAATGGGAACTATACCCACAGACTCCAAGAAAATCTGTAGCTGGTCGAGAATGTAGGTAAGTCTTGATGTCCCTTGGTGAGATAGTAAAGAGCTATTCCTTACTCTCTCTACTTATCTCACTAAGGGACACCCAAATATGGCAACTCACAATAAAGTTACTTAGAACGCAGCTTTTATCAAAATCAACTCACAGCCCAAAGCCAATCTATCTTCAAAACCTACTGTGTAACAAGAAATTTTCAAACCATTGTAGCAGCCGTTTGATATTAATTTTGAGATACCTATATACCTCAAACTTTGCTAAAAAGAGAAATAACTAATAATGTTAAGCAATGGCCCAATAGTACGAGTAAGGCCGGCCGCCCATTGCAACTTTTTGTCACCGTGACTTATTGTTACTGTCACCTGCTGTCACCCACGATGCGCTCACTGAGGTGACTTCTTGGGTAACAAATCACGTTGACGCGTTCATTTTTGTAATGGACTTCAACGAGGTTGTCAAACTAATCTGCTTATACGCTTATTTTAAATAACATGTTTTATTATATGCTTTTCGTTTAAACGCCCATCTTTACAGCTGAGTGACAAAAAGTCACCAGTGAGCGGACTCCCATAGTAATGTGCAGGGCGAGTGACAGTCACGTCACTCCGGTACTGCCTGTCGCTGCAACTTTTTGTCACCGTCTTATCAAGTCACCATAATGAGCGCACTCAGTATAGTTTTCATAGCACTTGACTAAGTGACAAAAAGTCACGGTGACAAAAAGTTGCAATGAGCGGCGGGTCTAATTGAAAGAAAAAATATTACATCTAAGAACTCAGCTATGACGTAGCAATATTCGAACAGAGAAAGTATTTATTGACCGCGAGGAGCTCGTGGTTTAATGATAAAAGCCCCACGGGTAGGTCTTCAAAGTTAAGCAACGCGTGCCTAAGTTGACCTGAGGATGACCTTCTTAAAATATCGAGATTCCTCCGTGCCTCGGTAAGAACATGAAGTGGTTGGACCCGGCCGTCATTCATACCCTCATCTTTGACAATAATTGTCAAGTCAGATGCCAGAATATCTGACACCAGTCTTGTCAAGGGGTGTTACCTAATTGTGCAGGTCAGATAGCCAGTCGCTTTTGTGAAATAGTAATAATCAGCTGCATCCGGTCAAATTCAAAGCTGATCCCAAAATGGATTATTGAAGTGAAAACTTCTTTAGCGGCGTTGTGCACTTTTTTTGTAATGGGTAAAAAATGTTAAACTCGCGTCAGGACACGTGACCTGATCGAAAATTCGTAAGACGGACGGAGAGTAGACAGCCGGCGCGGCGTAGGAGAGGGGATGAAAGTTGATTTTTCTAAGAGATAAACTTTTTAATGTAATATAAATTGTCATGTTTGTGTACGATAGCGCAATAAATAAATATTGTATTCTACCACATAAATGATAGTAGTTACTTTTATACTGATAATTAAAGCAATTCGTGCAAAATTATTCCCTAACCATTCCAAAATATCAAAAATGCACAACGTTAATATTCAAGTTTTCACTTCTGCCGGCACTCCCGGAGTGCAACCCGTCGTTTTTTTTTTGTTGTGAGTGGCATCTCGCCGGTCAACCTTTGTGGTTGTCGGCTGCTTAACCGGACTTGCCTGGGGCTGCCTTAATTAATAAATTAAATGAAGACTCCAAGCCAGGGCTTATTAAAACTTACACACTAGGCGACTACACGCTAAGGGCCTGTAGGGCTAGATGGAGACGGCGCTGACGGAACGGCTGAACGGGCTGGAGCAGGGCCTGAAGACGGATCTCGCCAAACTTGACGAGCGAAACGACGACCGAGGCGCCAACCTCACCGACACCATCTTCGACAAGATCGACGAGGTCAGGGCTGCCATAGACCAAACGACCGAGGAGGTCGGCGGTCGGCACTACGCCCTCCTCAAAGACCTTGTCGGCGGTGTTGCCGGGGATGTTGCCGCGGCCAATGAGGAACTCGTGGAGGCCGCCAAGAGGCTGACTTCCGGGGCGGGCCTAGCTCCACCCCCCAGGACGTACGCCAGCGTCGCCGCAGCAGCCAAGCCCGTCCACCGCCCCGCACTCCACTCAATGGCGGTCACCCTCGAAGGCGGTCAGGAGACCGCCGACGAGGTACTCGCCAGGGTGAGGAGGGTTGTCAACGCGAGAGGCACGGGCTTGAAAATTAGTAAGGTCCGAAAAGCAAAAAACCAAACGGTAATACTAGGCTGCGACTCAAGAGAGGAAAGTGAGAGAGTGCGGGAGAGAATAGAGAGCAGCGGGACCGGGTTAAAAGTGGCGCCCATGATGAATAAAAACCCCCTCGTTGTCCTTAAAGACGTATTCACAGACAGCGAGGACGAGGACATTGTCATGGCGCTACACACCCAGAATAAATAAATTTTCGAGGGCCTACCTGAGGAAGACAGGGAAATAGTAATTAAATACAAGAAACGAACAAGAAATCCACATACCGCTCACATAATCCTCCAGGTTAGACCTAAGACTTGGCAGAGAATGACGGAGACTGGAGCCCTCTATCTGGACCTGCAAAGGGTCAGAGTCGAGGACCAGTCTCCGCTCATACAGTGTACGAAGTGCCTCGCATTCGGGCATGGTCGGAAATTCTGCACCGAGAGCGTGGACAGATGTAGTCACTGTGGAGGACCTCATCTGCGCGAGAAATGCGCAGAAAATATTGCAGGGATTGAACCACAGTGCTGCAACTGCTCACGCTCCGGGTTGCGAAGGACCGACCATAATGCGTTCAACGCGGACTGCCCGGTGCGCATGAAATGGGACTACTTAGCTCGGGCAAACACGGCATATGCCTAACAAACATGCAGGGTCCACAGAACAAAAACACACAGCCACAAACACAAATAGATATATGAATGTATACTTAGTATACATGAAAATATTTGCACAACATATAACAACCACACGAACTACAATTAATACTAGCACAAGAAACAGACAATAAATATATATAAATAAGTATATATATGATATTGCCTACACAAGAAACACGCATAAAAATATAGAAAGACAAAAAACAAAAACACAACTCACCAACTTTGTTGAATACATAATTATATATAAATAAAAACACTTACTATCGTACTTACAAAACAGAATTTAGAAATAGAAAAGTAGGAATGCTAATAATAAAACAATAATATATAAGATGTATAGTTGTAAAAGAAATAGACAATAAATATATACAAATGAGTGTATATATATTATTGACTATACAAAAAGATGTATAAAAATAACAAAACACAAGTCACTTTGGAATGTATAACTAAATGTAAATAAAAATATTTCTGTACGCATAAAATAAAGTAAGAATGTTAATAATAAGACAATAAGCTAAGTATTTACAGATATAAGATCTATAAGTGTAATTAAAAAAAAAAAAATACAGACACACATACACAACCCTGCTGAATGCATAGTTATAAATAAATAAAAATACTACTGTCATAAATATTAATTAGAATTAAGAAATAGAAATGTAAAATGTTAGTAATAAGCATTAATATAAATTATATAACAAGCTTTATAAAAAAGCATAAATATATAAGTCTCAAGCATAGGTATAACAGCATAGATAAATAAGTATATAATATAAGCATAAATAAAAATATAAGTAATAAGCCCTCAGCAACAAAAGTCCCATCCAACAAAGGATGAGTACACACAACAATATATGGTCAACACATAGTGCGCCGCTTCAAGAGCGAGAGTTCTCATAAGAACCAGAACTTACATGAACAACAGATGTACAAGGGCCCGATGTTCTCTATGATCGGGGCCTGTAGGGCACGGATCTCGGCTTAGGGCGTCACAAAAGTAGGGCCCTTAGGGACAGGCTGGAACGGATCATTACCCAGCATTGCTTGGAAAAGGCTAAGCAGATGAACTTATTCATCGAACTTTTATGTTAATACAAACAAGTTTTTTCAAAGTCAATCTTTAACATAATAGGCCTTTTCTCAAAGTCATTATCTGGGGGCACGGCAGTGCCCCCACCAAGTCGAGCAAAAAAGCGGCACGGCCGTACCATTCTTTTCTCGAAGCAACTCAGGCCATTTTCGACCCCCTATAACTTCGTTGTGGATAAAACTAGAAGCCTGAATTTTCAGTAACCAAACAGGCATTGTATAAACACGATATATTTCAAATTTCATTCAATTTGAACCAGTAGTTTAAGAATTATAACGAGTCAAAGTTCCTTAATTTTGTAAATTTTGTCACTCACTGACTGACCGATCATCAAAAGTCTAAAGCACTTCTAGCAGACATAGAAGCTTCAAATTTAGAATACAATTAGTGTTTAGTATATGAATCAAGGAAAAACTATAATATTTTTCAATTTCGTTCCTGTTTTCTAGATACATCAACTGCATAAATAACTTTGTAATCCCATATAAATATATAGGATTACAAAATTACATTTGCAGTTAATTAATCAGTGTACCTGTATAATATAATGAAATAATAGATGTAGATGGGTATTTTTTTTTTGGTGAAAAATATCGTCGAATGACTTCTTCCGCTCGGGTGTATCAGAATTCTACTGACTAAAAACCCACCCTGTTCCTTCGTAAGCCCTAAAGTTCCGGGGCCGCGGTATCTCGATGGAACTTTCCCATAAACCCCGACAGGCAATGGCCCTATGAGGCCCCGTCACTGGTATTAACAGCTTTTTGAGGCGCGCGTGGAACACAACGCGCTACCGACCCGGGCCTGGTCCTTACCGGACGGTGAGCGACCCCTGCTCGCCATCCGCAGGCCCGCACCTACGGTGGCCCGAAATCGACTCGCGATCCACGACGCCCGGCGCGTCTCCCCCGGCAGCTGGGGCGCGAGGAAGAGAGTTGCCTCTCCCTCGCACGTTAGGCCTCCTCCTTCGCTAGCATGACTGCTTCGCAGCAGGAGGTGACTGCATCCCATTCCCTCTCGCTTCGCACCATGGTCTAAACCAGAGCAGGGCGCGAGAAGTCGCTGCCGCCGATCGCCTCTATGAGGATACGACGGTGCTCCACCCATGCAGGGCACACCTCGACCATATGCTCCACCGTGTCTTCCAGTGTAGATAGGTACCTAGATATAATAATTATGCTCAAAGGTAACTTGTTAAATGGTCAACGGAATAAAAAAGCAAGTAGTATTAGAAGCTAGCTAGAAGGAAGAAGAAAGAATAAGGTTGCTCCTTCAGACTCCGTCAAATCTATTTTCGCAAAGAGGCAATACATCAAACAATCATCTCGTTTATATAATCTGCTTATTAAAGAATTGGGTATTTAGTCCCTTATAAATCATGACTGCAAAACTGTGACAAGTCAAACAAAGAAACTTTTCTGTTTTAGAATATTAGTATATATTATTTTACCTTATTTTTATTTATAGGTCATCTTGTGATGGCCTCTTTCTTAAACTGAAATTGCCAAATTAAAGCCCTGTAAATAAAGAGGTTACGAAAATGATAGCTCTCCTTATAACTTTCCATCTCAAGTGTCCCACAGCCACATGATCGGGTGTAATATGACATGGAGATCCCAAATTGGCACTTTTGAACGCAATAAAAATGTCCCGATATGTGAATATTATTTATAACGTAGGTACTTGGAATAAGAAATATGAGCAGTCTTCTTAATGATGATAAATGATTAGGTACTAAATATTAATCACAGTTTCAAAAGATCCCAGTTTCGACAGAGTTATGTCTATCTAACAGGCATGTTTGTAAACAAAAATGCGTTTCTCACGGACATAAATTATTCAAAATTGTGACACCAATAACATTCAATTATATTGTGGAGTCAACAATATTAATATCTGCTTACCGCTCCCCATAACTTTGAACACGAAGCCATAACTTTGTGTGTGAGTGCCTTCACTTCAAACTCTCGAACAATCTTGAGAACGCACGAGTGTTAGAACCTATAAATTATTTAGGTAAGGTAGTTTAAGTTTTAGCGGGTTTACACATCAATAAATAATCCCCGCGTAGGTGCTTACATACCAGGCAAACTTAATTTATATCCCCCACTCCGACATGACACCCGTAAGTCAGCGCAATGCCAGGAGTTACGATCCCCCGAGATCAAATTCGTCAGCCGCGAAACTGTTCACACTTTAAAATAATCTGATATCCCAGCAAACTGTTCAAACACGCTGACAATTGTCATTGTATTCTATCTACGGATAACGTTATTACCCAAATTAACGTAGCGATGCACCCGAATGAAACTGCATCAGCGTGTAGTGAAATCAGAGCAGGATATTCATTACGCAATATTTTCCCCGCCCTAGAGGATCGAGATGAAGCGGATATAGGGGAAAAAACGGGGAACTTCGTTTCACAAACAAAGCGCGTGCCTGAAAGCGGCCTGTGTAAAAACATTTTCATTGTGTCTGCGAGTCGCTCGATTTTTTAATCTTCCTCGCGTCCCTCTGTAAATTTATTGCAAGCTTTACGAATCAGTAGGCGACCATCAATAAAACCTACGTGGTCATCTACTCCTGAATCACCCATATATCAATCGTAACTTATAATATACTACAACTCACTTAAAACTTCTGAGGGATCCTGAAAAGTTTTGTGAACTAATGTCATTAGCATATCTTTTGAATATAAATTAGCTGTTTACTATATGATTTAAAAACCCAACCACGCAAACCTATTTACAGTAATCAAGTTTCAAATTGAAAACTGTCAACAAAAGTTTATTAGTTTCAGTAAAATTTTATTGTTACGAGTTGCGACAGTAAAAACTCGGCAGTGGTTCACCGAATGACACGTTTGTGTGACCCCGGATTTTAATGGCAGTGCTAAAACACGTAAATGCGTATGTGTTATTTACATTAAAAAGGCGTAATTTGCAAGTTTTCTTAGAAATCATATCTACTAAAGTCTCCAGCGGATATGGGACAGACGAAATGTGCCACACTAATAAATTTGGGCCTAACTATTCAACTATAAATTCGTTCTTCCTAAGGACGATTCTTATTGCGTCCAGTCTACTACGACCTTCACCAACCGCTGAAAGACTCCCTATTCCCTCATTACGTATGGTCAATGCGAGAGGAGGTGTGTTTTTCTTAGCTGGTCATCATAAGTGTGAAAGGCAGGGATCCACATGCCCTTCATGTTTCATTCATGCCTCTGAAGACGATGTTCTGACGTGTTCACCGATACCGTCATGCATTGATCAGTATTGTTGCGAATTGTTTGGATACACAATACATATTGTGGCTTTTGAACCACTTAGATATTAAACAGTTAACGTTTAGCATTGTTTGGAATATCAATGTGATCTAAAGTATTAGAAAATCTTCATAGATTTATGCATCGGTGGATGAAACAATAGCATTTAGATAGATAGATAAAACTTTTATTGGTCAACAGAAGACACAACACACAAAAGCACATTAAATATAACACAAATTACAGAAAAAAAGAACAGAACAAACGTATACATACAATCAAAAATATTATAAACGAAAAAAACAACAAACAAACTTTAAAAATGTAACATGGAAAGTCGGTGCGGTGTGCAATCAAAAATATTATAAACGAAAAAAGAAACAAAAAACCTTTAAAAATGTAACATGGAAAGTCGGTGCGGTGTGTGTCTCCAAATTGCACCAAATGGGAGTCCAGCTCAGCATGTGCCAGGCAAATATGCCTGACGCTGGTATTCTGCTGGATCCCAGTAGCCGTACATACGGACGTCGAGCAGGTGGCGTAGGTACAATTAAATAATAAAAAGAACATGAGAGTGAGAGTAATGCTATGCGAAATGGTTTGTGCAATATTGACAGCGGCAGCAATTCCGATACCGATTTAAAGATGATGCCGAGAGAAATATATTGGAATTAGTGTTTAGTTCATAATTTTATTAACATTATGTAAGATGTTTTAGTAATAAATTTTGTATGGATTTTGTCTAAAATTATACTCTGGCAGCAATGTCTTCACTGCTGGACCTCAGACTTTCTCCGTGTTTAAAATCTACCATGCGAAATCAGTAAGGATTACAGATATTGACAGATCTTCGACAGTCATCACCTGCTTAAGGTTTTCTGACCTACGAGTATATTAGGGTCGCCTTCTAGTCTAACTAGGTGCATCTGTGTACTTGTGTTTATCATGAAACAAATGCCTGTCAGACACAACCGAATTGCTAGGTAACACCATACCCGTTGACAATCCTGATGTCAGATTTACTACTCGTAATGACTGTCAAAGATTTAGACAGCTGGAACCAATGGTTTAACGTGCTTTACGATGCACGGATGGATCTCAATATCATAAGATAAAGATTGATCCGTCTCGTTGTTATTGTTTAGTCACTAGCTGTTGCCCGCGACTTCGTTGGCTTGGGAGGTGTAAATTCCGATCCCGTTGGAAATTCCAAAAATCCTTTCTTAGTGCTCCCCTACACACCCCAAGGAACATACATGCCAAATTTCAGCTTCTTGCGCTCAGTAGTTTCGGCTGTTCGTTGTCTGTCAGTCAGTCAGTAACGGAAGCGTTTTATATAAAATTGTATTATTTTCTTTAAATTTACATTTTTAAACTCGTTATATCTTTTGAATGGAATGTCCGATTTTAATAATTTAAAAAGTATTTTACAGGTATTGAAACGGTGTTTAATAAAATATCATTTAATGGGATAAGGATTAATATAGAGGTATGAATAATACGTTTTGATTATTGTCAGCCCTTTTATCAACTTTTAAAATGTAAAAACGTAATTATAGTGGCATTACTACAGTAGTTGGACATATGGTATCGCGGACTTTTTTGTAGATATTGATACGTTCTATAATACTGTAGAATTTTTTTTTGTTCTATCATCAATAGTTTCCGCAGCGATGACTAATTTTTTCACACCTTGGGCTACATTATTGCATTTTTATTAAGAAACTCTATTTAAAAAAAAAATAATATAGCCTATGTCACTCAGTGAACATGCAGCTTTCTAATGGTGAAAGAATTTTTGAAATCGGTTCAGTAGTTTTTGTGTGAAAACGTTACAAACATACAAAAACACAAATGTTTCCTCTTTATATTAGTTTAGATTAGATTTAGATGAGTAGATTTTCGGGAATCGTTACGGATCATCCGACTCCAGGCGATCCGACAAAGGTCTTTCTAAGCCAGGGGTTCCCAACCTTTTCTTGGTCAGGGACCACTTTTATATTATTCTTGTTTGCAGGGACCACTATGTAGGTATAATAAAAATAAACTGTAATAATCAAACTGAAATTTTAATTAATAAACCAATAGGAAATTACATAAAAGAAATAAAAATATTTTTAGGATAAACTGTATCTGTAATTTTGTATTAATGTGATTTCTGTGCTTGGAGTTCGGCTATCCTAGGACTAATATTGTTACTTAAAGCTACACGCAAATAAAACAAAAGCTAAACGCAACAAAGCAGAAAATACTGGCGCGGCCCGACGACGCACGGTGGGCTGAAAATCGGCTTTCATAGACTTAGGCATTTTATTTTGCAAGTGCGAGTTTTTTTGCCGGATATCACTTCTATTAGTTATAACAATATACAAAAATGACACCAGAATTGATTCTGCACAGAAACGAAGGAATTATAATTTTTTTACGAAAATTTTGTATGGAGCTAGTATGAAAAATCGAAATATCTCTAAAACGGCAGCGATAACCGTAATATCCTTATAGGGGGTTATAGTACTAATTATTTATGATTTTTTGACATACGTTACATAATGGTTGTAGATGCCTTTTTTTTTTAAAAATCGTCAAAATATTTTTTATTATTTTTACATATTTAAACGTTCCTTTTAGTGTTTAAGTTGAAGAATTCAGAGCTTTAACAACTCTTATCATAAAATAGCATCACCCCTATAGACCTGAAGGACTAGACAGAGGTGTGTAGTGTCTTGTTGATCTTGTAAGATTTCCAACAATACCAAATAGTTGAATATCAGTGTCAAAGTGCCCATGCTGTCGCTTCTTTTTGAAAGATAGGGGAATGAAATTGTTAATTGATCATACCCTAAAAGTATGATTACAACATAACCGGACACATAATAATAATAATATCCTTATAGGGGATTATAGTACTAACATTATTCATTTTAACATATGAAACTGTTCAAAACGATCCATGAACTGTGTCAAAGTTAAGAACATCGTTAGGAAGCATGCTTTTTCCCCAAATATTAAGAATATGTGAAAAAAAAAGACTGTATATAAACTTTTTATTGATAGGTAATTTAAATAAAACAGAAGTAACAAAAATAATATCTAATAAATTCAATTATACAAAATACATATTTGAAACTATAATTTATGAAATTATTAACTAAACATATTGGTACAATAAACTAACATAAATAACAAAAGAACATAAAGAAAAATAATTAAATTTTACAAATTTTCTTTACAACTTTCGTTGTCGGACTCCAATTCCGAGTCAGAATCCAGATCGGATATACCTACAAACTCGAACTCAGTTTCCGGAAACTGTATTAGGTCGAGAGTTTCAGCAAAAAAGGTTGTCTTCCTTTTGGCATCTAACTTCGGCCTTTGTGCACTTAGAAAAGGATCCGAAGAAACAACAAGCATATTTAGGATATCTTGATTAGAATCTTGCCTGCTTCTTTTCCGCGAATGATGTTCCCGGAACCTCCTAAAATCTTTGTTTCGAGACTCTGAGGCTTCTTCCGAGAGAGTCCCAATCGGGACAATATCATTTTTTTCGATTATGTCAGCTCCGTGTATTAATAGTTTATGTACGGTTGATGACATGTAGTACCAGTCGTATAATTCCACGTACTTTTCTGCTGTTTTGCGAGCAAAATCTTTAAATTTGATGACATCGATCTTCTCACCAGATGTTATTGCTTGCAAAATAACAGCAAATCTTTTTATCAGGTTTTGATCCAACCCAGTAATAGCTGCAGTTTTATTGGGAAACTCGAAAAACTTCCTTGCGGTATTCCCGTCATTGGTAGTTCCCGAGCCTTGTTTTACTATATCAATTAACAGATTGAGCTCCTCTTTAAATTTATTTTGAATGTTTTTTTTTCTGTTTTGTAACATATCTTTATGCTCATTACTTCTTGCTGCCCACTGTTTGAAGTCAAGTCTGTACGCAATGTGTAACAGACATTCCATGCAATTTATACGGGCATGTAGGGATGATAGGCCAAATTCATATATGTCAGAACACACAGTTTTTGATGTTACAGCATCTAAGTGGTTCATTTCTGTTGGTTTTGCTAAGCACAGGTAGCATGATGCATTTGATCTAGCTTCAGAAAGGTACGTGCAGACTTTTGCGTCGATCATTGTCATCATTAGTTTATGAGTCACCCTGTTACTATTAATGCACTCTGTGGGGTTAAGGGCCTCAATTTCCTCATCCATTTTTCTTTTGTTATCAATGACAACTGCATGGCTTTCTTTTACAAAAGTGAACTGAACCGGACGACAATAAAAAGTTGAGCATGGTTTCGGGTTTGTCCATATAGTATTATCTCCATCTGTCAGTTTCAGTGGCACCAAGGAGGTCATGAAAATGCTTGAATCATCATGCTCGCCGTCCATTTTCTGCTTGTATCGGCTTTGATTGGAAGCACCATCAAATCCCCACTTCGATATCAGCTTTAACTGCTTATTTTCCACATTATCAGAAAGACTTTGAAGAATCCGCTTCACCGTGATGTCAAGTAAAGCTTGAAGTGTAATTCTAGCTGATGAATCCGTAACTGATACTGATTGATTAGGAGGGTAGCATGCAAGCTTAGTTTGTTGCAGTTTATAGTAGGATGGGTAAATATCCTTAGCACCTTCCCGAATGGCAGTCTCTCGCAACGTAATATATTGCCACTTTGAAAGCTTAAGTGAAAGAAGCAATCCAAGTGCTTTCTCTGGTGTAAATATTACTGTTTTCTTAATGCTTTCCTTGATTTTAACGGCAGCTTCTGGATTTTTGATCATATAATTGATTACAGATGCGATATCTTCATAACCTTCTTCTTTTAAACGTGCTGCAGCTGCATATGCCAATTCACAGGAATCCTCGCCTATGTGCTCACTAGATCTTCTCTTTTTCTGTTTGCTTCCCAGATCTTTGAATGGTTTTCGGGACCTTTTTGTCATTGTTCCAACAGTCGATGATGTCGAAGGTTCTGGAGAGACTGAGCGTGCTCTTGGTATCTCATCAACAGTTGGTTCTTGATTTATTAAAGTTTGCACGCAACTCGGCCAATCAATATTTGCTTGCAACCACTCTCCGTACGTATTTCTAAACTTATCAAAGAATCGTTTAGATTTCTGCCACCTGTTTAAAGCAGCTCGCGTGAATCTCCGGCAAAATTCTTTGAGAGTTACTTGATCTTCGGCAGAAAGGCAATCGCCTATGCGGGACACAATTGCACTAAACAATACTTCATGATTAAATGAAGGACACTCACTTTTTAGAAGAACAAACAAATCTAAGTTGGTGATTAAACTTTCCATTCTAAGATTTTGTAGTCGCAAAGCAAATAGTTTTAGTGTTAGCAGTTACACGGTTGTGAACAATCTAAATTATGGAACAAAATTATAGCCCTTTTATTGTATAAAGTCAATAATTAGTTAACTACCCTCATTATAGTTATAAAAGATATGATAATAAAAATTTATAATCGTCAAAAACATTTCGTAGAACTCATAGTAGAACTAATCAACATTAGCAAATCACATTAGCTCACTAATTATAAAAAGGTGAATGCAGTTCTTAGTTGGTATTGTTGCGAGATATTTCAAATCATTTAATCACTTAATAGGCTCATTAGAATCAGAAGACTACAACCATCATTCTAATTACTTAATTACTTGTCATCAGACTCATTAGATGACTACACAATATGTTATTTTGTATTTTGAACGTATGCAAGGTTTTAAAATTCCTTTTGTGTCGATATTATTATGTGTCCGGTTATGTTGTAATCATACTTTTAGGGTATGATCAATTAACAATTTCATTCCCCATCTTTCTAAAAGAAGCGACAGCATGGGCACTTTGACACTGATATTCAACTATTTGGTATTGTTGGAAATCTTACAAGATCAACAAGATACTACACACCTCTGTCTAGTCCTTCAGGTCTATAGGGGTGATGCTATTTTATGTTAAGAGTTGTTAAAGCTCTGAATTCTTCAAATAAACACTAAAAGGAACGTTTAATATGTAAAAATAAATAAAAATATTTTGACGATTTAAAAAAAAAAAAAGGCATCTACAACCATTATGTAACGTATGTCAAAAAATCATAAATAATTAGTAATAAAACCTCCTATAAGGATATTACGGTTATCGCTGCCGTTTCAGAGATATTTCGATTTTTCATACTAGCTCCATACAAAATTTTCGTAAAAAAATTATAATTCTTTCGTTTTTGTGCAGAATCAATTCTGGTGTCATTTTTGTATATTGTTATAACAAATAGAAGTGATATCCGGCACAAAAACTGGCACTTGCAAAATAAAATGCCTAAGTCTATGAAAGCCGTTTTTCAGCCCACCGTGCGACGTACCGCTCCCTCCACCCGTGCTCTTCTCACTCACTGCACAGCGACCAACGACTCACCGCCCGCTAAATTTAAAATCGTTCGCGGACCACATTTTGGCTTCTGCGGACCACTGGTGGTCCACGGACCACTGGTTGGGAACCACTGTTCTAAGCGGTATCGGTTACCTAGTTAATAGTTAAATTAAATTGTGGAGATCAGATAGTATAGTCGCTTTATGAAAAATACTGGTACTCAACTGCGTCTGGTTAATAATATTATTCGGAAAAGTTTAAACAGATTGAGGATAAATACTTGCTTTTCAATCTATTTGCCTTTTTAAGGTTCCGTAGCCGAATGGCAAAAAACGGAACCCTTATAGTTTCGATATGTCTGTCCGTCTGTCTGTCTGTCTGTCTGTCTGTCCGTCCGTCCGTATGTCACAGCCATTTTATTCCGAAACTATTAAGACTATACATGTGAAACTTAGTTGGTAGATGTATTCTGTGAACCGCTTTCCGATTTTAAGAAAAAAAAAATTAAAATATTTAAAATAAAGGGGGGTCCCCATTCATGGAACTAGAACTGAAAATAGTTTTTTTCATGAAACCTATACGTGTGCGGTATCTATAGACAGGTATTTAAAAATGATATCAGGGTTTCTAAAACCACTTTTTCATAAAGTCAATAGTTTAAAACATATAAGCTTCCAAAGTGGCAAAATGTCCCCCCCCTCTAACTTCTATAATAATGGAGTGCAAAATCTAAAAAAAATATATGTCTGTAGTGTAAACTACTGTAATGTAAACTTTCAACCAAAATTGGTTTGAACGTAATTGGGTCAGCAGTTTTTGAGATACAGCATATTTTCTAAAACCGCAAATATAACTTTGTAATACATACAAACACTATGAAAAACAAAGTTATTTAGCGTAGTTGTTATAATGTAAATCAACTAGTTTTAAGAAATTTTTAAGGTTTTTTTTAATTCGTTAAATAAATATACATATATATATTATTATAGTTACTACGGAACCCTTCATGGGCGAGTCAGACTCGCACTTGGCCAATTTTTAGTTAACAGCACTAGTCTCGTTATTAGTAAAATGCTTATAACCACAAAGTCGGATCGCCAAGTAACATGGTAATGCGAAAATTATTCTTAGAAAACTGTTAAACTTAACACTGGCTTTGCAATTAATAACCAGATTGCGTGCTGTGCACTTTTTGTTTAAATGGGGTCAAGAAAAGTGACATTAGTGGAGTAATTTGTTACACTGCAACTATAAACATGCGGTGTTTATTCCGCTATGCATTCTCAATGAGGTCAATACTAAGTCTAAGTTAGCCCTGGGTGTAAGTTAAAGTGTTATGATTTAACTTTGCCGCCATTTGGTTTGATTACGGTTTAATTATTTAAGGGGTTTTGATGACGTTGAAGAATGAGGCACGCCTATTCTACCTGCTTGTTGCTTTGAGTAAAGTGCGATTAAAGATTTACAAGCCGTACTGCATACACCTAACTTTGTCACCTGTAACTTTCAGTACAAGCGTGAACGTCTTCATCTTGTATATATTATCTTTCTTAGTAAGAAACAACATAGAGGTCAAAAGCGAGCGACCGACAGTGCGAATCGGTGCACACAAATGACACATACACGCACAAAACCGTACACCAGATGTTTTTTAATTACGTATTTTTTGTTTTAGTCTCATTGGGCAGTTGTGGCCCACTAGTTACAGGCACGAAGAAGGATAACATCTAGGAAGCCGGCAGGTCCTAGGCCCAAAAAATCCAAAGATATGTGACATCCACCAAACTGCACTGGGCCCTTGTAGTGGATTACAGCCCAACCCCTCTCATAGAGAGGGACAGGCCTTGGTACTAGCAGCGGGAACGTTAGAGGCTTGTTATGTTAGAATGTTACAGATGCAAATGATATACAGAGTTGATACGACAGAGGGGCATTAAATTACACTACGTATACTATACGTGTTTAGTGTTAATTTCATACAGTTAAAAAATAAAAAGAGGCAAATTTTTTTTTTTCTAACAATCTAAATAGCTTACAAATCAGAGTAAAACGCAACCACCCTTTGTAAGTTTTTTTTTTTTTTTTTTTTTTTGTGTGTGTCATCTCGCAGGTCAACCTCTGAGGTTGTCGGCTGCTTAACCGGGCTTGCCTGTGGTTGCCTTAATTAATAAATTAATTAAAGCCTCCAGCCAGGGCTTATTAGAAAACTTACAAACTAGGCGACTACACGCTAAGGGCACCCCCTGTGGGGTACGGACCTCGGCTTAGGGCGTCGCAGTGGGAGGGCAGCTAGGGACAGGCTGGATCATATCATTTTTATTATTAATAAAGGAATTTAAAGCTACTGGCTCAGCGTCGCGGGCTGGCTCTGGCAAGGGTCGGGGCGGACTATTACGGGGACGTCGCGGCGGGCCTCGGCGGCGAGGACGGAAGGACGGTCGATTTTTGTTTTTGTGTGCCACTGTACTTGTTGCCCTACGGCTCTCTTGGAGCAGGGTGATTGCGTCATCGGGAGTGACAAGGGTATGCCTTGGTCGGCGAATCTTAGAGATACGCGAGGGTTCGTATTGGGCGGCCGATACGATAAGGGGATTCCTATGTTGGATTGCAGTATCAAAGAAACGCTTGGAGACACGTTTCATGAACTGCTGGATGGTGGGCATCTTGAGGTCTACGTGAAGAAGCTCATTTCGAACATAAAAGGGGGCTCCCGTGACTCTACGGAGGAATCGGTTTTGAAGGGTCTGCATCTTGTGGAGGAGGTAGGGCTTTGCGTGTGCGAAAACAACGCAGGCGTAGGTCATGATGGGACGGATGACCGCGGTGAAAATACGCAGCTTGCACCTGAGTGATAACTTGCTGCGGGAGCTAAGAATGAAGTGGAGCCTACCTAGAGCGAAAGCGGCGCGCGAACGTGCCTGCTTTATGTGCTCAGCGAAGGAAAGGTGTTTATCGAGGACCACGCCTAAGTATTTGGCTTGCTTTTCCCAGGGGATCGGCTTGCCGTACATGGTAATCGGACGGGGGGAGGGTGGGTTTATCCGCGGCTTAGAAAAGAGGACTGCCTGGCTTTTGTCTGGATTGACTTCGATTCTCCATTTCCGGAACCACTTGGCCAGAGTGTTTGCGGAAGTTTGGAGAGTGCGAGCGATGGCATCGGGTTTAAGACCGGTATAATAGATAGCCGTATCGTCGGCAAATAGGGCTAGCTGAGTATTTTTATGCTTGGGGATATCGCTAGTGAATAGCGTGAAAACGAGGGGGGATAGTACGGAACCTTGAGGAACTCCTGCGCGAATGGGATGGGGGGAGGAAAGCTCCCCCTCAATTCGGTAACGAAAGGTGCGATTTGATAAAAAGTCCCGTAGGATGAGCACGAGACGGTCAGGCACGCCGAGTTGGTATAGCTTATAGATTAAGCCATTGTGCCAGACTTTGTCGAACGCTTTCGCTATGTCGAAGAATAAGGCTCCCGTTATTGCGCCCCGTTGGAAGCCGGCGCTGACGTGTTCTATGATGCGGTGGACTTGTTGGATACATGAGTGTTCGGTTCTAAATCCAAACTGCTCATTGGGTATAAGACTCTTTGCTTCGGCAAAATCTTTGAGCCGCTTATATATAAGCCTTTCATAGATTTTACCAAGGACGTTGAGTAAGCTAATGGGACGGTAGCTAGACGGGTCAGACTTGGGCTTGCCTGGTTTGGGAATACCTATGACGGTGGCCTGTTTCCAGGTTGCGGGGAACATATTATTGCTCAATGCACCATTGAAGATGGCAGTCATTAGCACTATAAGCTGGGCGGGGAAAAGTTTGAAAACCCTATTGGTGATGCCGTCGGAGCCAGGGGCTTTTCGCGGTTGGAGACTTTTAATGATATCCTGGACCTCATCAGGAGTGATGGGGGCCAGTGGATTATCGGGATCTTCGACGGGCGGAAGGGAAGTTCTACGTTCGACTTCGGCGTTCACCATATCGAGGTGGGCTTGGTCTACTGGTTGAGAGCTGGGAGAACACTGGGACTCTAGGCTGTCGGCTAGGCATTCTGCTTTTTCAGAGTTATCGAAGGCGACACTCTTATCGGGACGAATGAGAGGAGGCATTGTGGCCTCTTCAGTGGATCGTAACTTCCTCTGAAGCTGCCAGAAGGCAAGATGGGTGGGCTCAAGTTCGCTCAGCATCTTGTCCCAGCTCGCATTACGCTGCTCGGTAATGCGTTTCCTTACAGCACGCTGTAAGTTGCGCATGTGAGCTTTGTTTGCGGCGCAGGGAAAAGCGCTGTACGCACGGATGGCTGCGTTCTTCTCGGTTATCAGATTCCGTACATCGTCCGGGAGTTTCCAGCGGTGGTCTTCCACTACAGGAACTTCCCTTGAACAATCGTTCAGGACGGATTGTACGTGATTTGTAAGCGAGTCGATCGCCGCCGTCGTGTCAGCGACTGAGACTATGTGGTCAGGAATGGTGTCCAATTGAGGCGACGTGGTGGATTTCAGTTTTTCACTTACTTTCCTCCAGTCAGTGATCAATTGGGTCGGAGGAGGTTGGGTAGGATCATGGTTACCCGAGCGGGAACCTAGGTGTAGGATAACGGGACGGTGATCCGAGTTGAGCTCGTGAAGCGCTTCTATGGAGTGTAAACGGAGGTTTACATTCTTTAGGAGCGCCACATCGAGGACATCGGGGTTATGGTTGGGGTCGTGTGGGTAGTGGGTGGGAGTCATCGGAGCGATGACGTCGTAGTTTAGGGTCGCGCCTAGGTTATACACGATTCTGCCTCTGGCATTTGTCGTGTTGCTGTTCCAAGCGGGGTGTTTGGTTTTGAGATCGCCCGCTAGTAAGACGGAGTCACTCAGGCCGAAGAGAGTCGTGAGATCGCTGGTGAGCGCGATAGGATCGTCTGAAGCAAGAGACGCGACCGATGGTGGGGGATGGTAGGCAGAGATGATGGTTATCGGAGGATGACCAGTCATGCCTAATCGACAGGCAGAGTACTCTAGGTGAGAGAGAGGCGCGGGTGGGGTGAGAGGGATGCAGTATAACTCCTTTCTATAATAAATAAGGGTACCGCCGCCGTGGCAACGTGTTCTGTCATTGCGAACTAGACGGTAATTCGCAATTTTGGGATCAGCGCGGTAGGGTTTCAAAAGGGTCTCCTGTATAAGGAGGACGTCTAATTGGTGGTCGCGGAGGAATTTAGTTATTTCGGCGCGTTGGTTGAAAATGCCATTGGCGTTGAAAAAACCTAATTTGAGGGATCGAGGCCTAGTGTGGTTTGTGCGTTGGGAATCCATTGGATCAGTCCATCGCATCCATCTGGTCGAGACCTAGCACCACATCACTGTGTGTGCTGAATATTTGGCTGTACATTGCCGTCGTAATTTTGCCGTTATTCTGCTGTTCGGCAGCCAGAAGGGCATCGCGGAGAGATCTGGCTTGGCGGGTCATAAATAACCTATAATGGCGCAGTATAGTCTGGGCGCAAGCCTCGCCGTGCGCGACGGGTGAGGGATTGGGCGGTTGTTTGACTGCAGGAGCAGCAGTGGTTTGAGGCGCGGGTTTGTGACTGGCTGTGGGCTCTGTAGCCACGGCTATAGGCAGGATCTGCGCTGCGATGGGTATATCCATCAGTGCCTGCAAAGGTTTGGCAGGGGCCAAGGAGGGAAAGGCTTTTTCGTGGTTTAGCCTGTTCCACGGGGACGGTCTCTGAGGAGCGAGACGTTGGGGAATTTGAGAAGAAGGTGCCTCTCTCTGTTGGCGGGCGTTGGCGCGCTTCGCTAATTTAGGAGCGAGTTTGGGGGCTTTGGGACAGCCGCGGTAGTTTGCCGGGTGACCGGTCTGGCCGCAGAGAACGCAGCTGGGTGGTTCCGAACAGAGGGTTCGGTCTTTAGGCCGTGGGCAGTCCGCAGTGCTATGCTCGCCCAGACACTTGACGCATCTGGGAGTCGCATAGCAGTTGCTCTGCGCATGGCCATACAGTTGGCAACGGTGGCATTGTCCCACTGTTGCGGTTTTGTAGGGCTTTTCTATTGAGATACCGGATAGGGAGCAAATAGACTTAATCTTAAATATTGGGTGATGACCTTCGGTTGGTTCACAAATGACAAGAACCATGTCGTACAACTCACCGCCTCTCGCTTTATGTAAGCGATGGACGGCGATCACTGGTATACCTTGATCGGCAAGGTCGTCTTTAATATCCTGTACTAGGATTTCTTTAGGGACACGTTTAATAATAACACGAGTGGGCGTGTCCTCGGGGAAGGAGAAAGTGTGAAAGGAAATATTCCTTTCACGGAGGGCGCGATATAATTCCCTATAGTCGTTCGACGTAGGGACGGTGACTTTAATGCCATTTTGGCAGGCACGGGCGTTTGTGTAGTTGATCTTTCGATCAACACACATCTTAGACACATCAGTCCATTTCCCCTTGTCCTGGATGTAAAAGGGGGGCGGAGGGCGTTGCTTCCTTTGGGTTGAGGAAGTTTGGGCTATCGGGCTGGGGGGACGACTATCCTGCGCGCGAGTAGAGGTCGTTGGGACGGGGCTAGCGGGTCGTACGGACGTTTGAGTTGGGGACGGGGGTGACGCGGTGGTCTTTTTGGCCTTGCTGGCCTGGGAGGTTTTCCCTTTCTTCCTCTTGCCGCCGGTGACGACTTGAAAGTCGTCTTCCGAGGATGAGGGGCATGATGACAAATCATTGTCGGAGTTGTTATTGGACATAGGTTCGGTGATGTCCATTTCACGGAATTCAGGTGCAGCGCACACCTGCGCGGCGTCCATTGTTTTATGAACAATGGGATTAGTAGGTGGGCCGGAAACAATGGGTGATTTCGGGAATCGGGCGATACCCTTTGTAAGTAAATGTGACTGACCTTAAATACCTAGGTAACAAAGTGGCAACGTAGCGCGGCGTGTGTTATATCTTGTCTTGGTCAGATTTATCGCTTTAAGGTGCATCTCATCAAAATCATTTGCGACTAAACTACTTCTCCTATTTAATTGATTTTTAGTACAAAGCTTGAAAATGGTACCTAGTATACGCTGTTTAAAGGAAAGCCCCTCGGTCGTACCAACTCTGTATACAGTATGTGAAAATTCAACAATTAACCTTTTAAGTTCCATTAAAAATAGCCCGCTGACAGACAAACCATCGGACAACGAAGACTTGATAATAGGGCTCTGATGATCTGGTGAGGTATGGAACCTTAAAAACCTTTCTGTGGTAAACTCTCTTCACTATCATCTGTACAGTGAGGTTATAAAAATTATAAAACCTATTACCAAGGGAGTTGTTTTTGTTTAATGAAATATAACATCTTTAGCAAATTTATTTTTCGGAGTCGCGGGTTTTTCTGTAGGTAGGCGCTTTAGATATTATCCTGCCGTTTCGCGAAGCTGGTGACGTAGCGACAGCCGAGGACTTGACGCCGAGATTCGCAGGGTTGAGATGTCAGATACGCTTACAGGTTTGGTAAGGGCCACTAGATGACACGGCAGCCTTTCTCCAATATTTCAGAATGTTAAACTGAATGATTCTTTTCCGAAACGAATATAGCCTATATGTAGGCGATATTTCTCATTATTTTTAAATGCACAAAAATAAATTGTCGCTGTCGATAGGTCTCAACATCCTACATATTTTGGAGGGGCAAACACGTGTCGAGTGTGGTTTTGCTTGCATATGGTTTTTTTATTGCATCCCTTCTGCATGCTGCTGCATGCAAGATTGATCATCTAGTTCTTGGCGGAATTAATACTATTTATTTTTCTGAAGCATTAGTTTGGTATGGATTTCCGCAAAGTAACGCCTGACACCATTCTGTATACGGTTTTGTGGTTAAGGCCTGGTTATCTGTGTCATAGGTTTTCCTAGTACAGATGCCAGTTTCCCGTCTTTACAGATAAAATATTGTTGAAGTATACTCCGAGAAGCTTTGCGGTTTTGTAAGTTGTCAAATAAACAAGCAAGTAACGGCAATACATAAAAATATTAAGTACGAATAAGTTAGTAGGTACGCCTCTAATTAAAATAATGATAGGAGACCATACTGGTTATGAATATTTAGCAGCTCAACCCACTCAAACATAGCTTAGTTTGTTCATAGGATAAAAGCCAGTGGCTTTAAGTTCTCAGGTAAGCTAATTAACTCTTGGTTTATGAAAGCTCTAATCAAGTTTTAATGAGTCATATAATATTGAAGGAGTGTATCGCACTAATTTAAATTAGTATCATAAAAAGACAAAATATTTAGTTTGTTCATATGTTTGTAAACGATAATCTTTTGAATGAGTTAATTCATTATATTTTTATTACGTTTCTGAGAACACAGAACAGACAAGACGCAGTTTAAAAAAGTATTAAACAGTTCTAAGCAATGCGGTGTTGTAAGCGTTTTAAATAGAGGCAGCACTAACTGCGTGTGACGTCATTCGGCAGTCGAGGGATCAAGTACCAAGGACGTTCTCCTTGTGCAGGGACAAGAAAGTCATCGCAAAAGCGTGCACATATTAATAGTTTTCCACCAATATTAATAACATTACAGGTGAGATGGCGGTCAAACGCGAGCCTATTATCAATAAAAAACATGTAATTTTTTTACCATCTTTATAAATCTTTTTGCGATGTTAACAAATTTGGGATCAGGATCACTCCGTCTATCTCTTAGGGATACGACGTTGCCGTTCTTTGGCCTTCATACCCTCATATGGACAGACGGTAATTAAATTATTCTGCTTGAAAAATTAGAAAATATATAATTAAGATTGCTAGTTCTCTATATAAAAAAAAACTTATTTAAAAAATCTAAAAAACCCGACTACTCAACTGAAGTGTAAGAAACAAGCACATTTTTATTTTTAAAAGTGACAAGCAGGCGGGACCCAATTGAACATATTTTTTAAAAATGGGATGGGTCCGCCTGCTTGTCACTTTTAAAAATAAAAATGTGCTTGTTTCTTACACTTCAGTTGAGCAGTCGGGTTTTATAGTTTTTTTTTAAATAAGTTTTTTTTTTTCAACTTTTTAGTTAATATACAACAATTTTTTAGTATTCCCGGTCGTGTCACATTGGTACTCCACCGGATTCAGAAACTGAGTCCATATTTTTAAACTTTCTCATTGTGTTATTTTGCTAGTATTACACTAATGATGAACATGATATACCTTTTTGAAATCCTTATGTTAAGCCCTTTAATTTGATACCCATATTGTAGTATTAATATTAAAAAAAAAAAATTTTTTCACCATGTATAACGGCTTCGCACAGCCGCCATGTTTAATTTTTTTAAATGTCACCTATCTAAGAACACTCGGGCTGTTAAGACAAATCTAACGATACCTCAATTGTGTGAATCTGTTCAGCGGTTCTGGAGATATGAGGTAATAAAGAATATTACATACATACATACATACATACAAGATACGCGCGAAAAACATAACCCTTCCTTTGCAGTCGGGTAAAAACATGGTTCATATAAAAAAATACATTGTGTAATAGCAATAAAATATATTAACATATAGAACCTATTTTATCTCCAGACAATTAATTTCACTAACTTATTGAGAATAACGAATATTAATTTACTCGTTTTCATCGCTATCTCGTTATCATATTTAACAAGTTTTTAATAACTTTGCGACTTATTTACGATATCTCATGAAGAGTATTTTTTATAAATAGGTCATTTAATATTTTTTAAAGTAATGTAAAATAGTTATTATATTCGCAAATTCGTTTGTGACCTTCATAAAGTATCCAAATTAATCAAGCGCAAAGGTCATGTAAACTAATTCTAATTAAATTCAGACAAGACCAAGGTAACTTTGAGGCTGTGGTCATGATCTAGAACAAATAAAGATTAATGTTTACCTATTAAAATGGCATCTTAAGGCTCAAGAGTAATCAAACTTGCTCTCATGTTTGAACAGTTTGTTAATGCAAGCTGTGGTCTGTGTAGGTCAATTACTAATGACTTGTGTTTCAACATCTTGGATAACTTTACTGGCAGAGGACTTCTAATTTTAAATGTTATTATTATGCAATACTAATTTCTTACATTTATTAAAATTACGGAGACAAACAGTCTCATTTATCAAAAAATAACTTAATTTACTATATAATTATGTTAAATACTTACTGATTCTAAATAAAAATCAAAGTGAGTTATATATCTAACCAGTTTTGAAACTAATCATTATGCATAGTTTTTTTTTACCAAAAAAAACTTTTTAGCAAAAAATAAAATCGACTTCCATATCAAAACACTACAAAGCCAAAAATAACTTTAATTTCGGTAGTCGGTGTTATTGGTTTTGTATTTTCTTTTTTTTTCACATCGCCTTCCGAAATTAAAGTTATTTTTGGCTTTGTAGTGTTTTCATATGGAAGTTGGTTTTATTTTTTGCTAAAAAGATTTTTTTTTCATGCTTGTTAGTGGGTCGGTTTGTAATTTATCTAGTTACAAAAGCCAAAATGTCAACTACTTATCACCTTTTACAAAATATTGCTTTTCCCAATGCAGAGCCGTTAATTTTTGAGTTCTCCTGGTACTTCACCATCAGGTCTACACCATCATATGCATTGTGATGAGCATAAAGTGTTTAACATCCATATTCAAGTAATCAAATCGCAATCCACGAAATACTTATTTATTATTGAGTAGTTTCGGTGGCCATCTGTGGTCTTCATCATCAGTTCCAGTTCTCCAAATGGTGTTTTTCGAGAGCAACTACACAAGGTACTAAAAGAAATACCCAAAATATGCTATAGGTGTGCTTATAATATTTTAAGATTTCCCTCGATTACTCCAGGATCCCATCATCAAATCCTGATTTCACAACAATGGGACCAACTAGAAAGTATATCTTTTCAAACGAAAAAAGAATTTTCCAAATCGGTCCAGCCGTCTTTGAGTTATGAGGTAAAATACATAAAAAAAAGTTCAAGACGAACTGAGAACCTTCTCCTTTTTTTGATGTCGGTTAATAACTAGCCTAAAATCATATCCAACTAACAAATAGCCCATCAAAACCTATTACTTAAATTAAATAGTATAATAAAAGCGTTTTACGAAATAAATTTCGCCCAGTGCCACTTACGCGGGTTCACGAGTTATGAATAAAACATGGCACACTTCTTGCTGCGGCGCGGCTATCACTCTTGCGTTGTGAGGCACACATCCATCCATTAAACAAGGTGTTATTGTACTTCCTGCCCTATGGCACATCATTTTGTGGACCCCGGAGACCCATTGAGGCAAGATTGAGCGTATCCTTGTTTATTGTTTCCTCAAAGCCTCCACAACAAAGCGTAAGGCCCTAAGGTGACCCACGATCAAGAATGTATTTTCGCATTTTTTTATTCGCATGCCTTCACGTCTCAGATAATTCATCCAATACTTAATATAGAATCTGGTTTGGAGAATCTTGCGAGTAACACGTCTTTGAGCAGGCCCTGCATACTGATCTGAAAATGGTAAATAATAAGTTGGGTTTTATTCTGTCTGAATGGTGTGCTAAATTATTCATTAGTGATTAAAAAAAGACTTATCTTTGGAATGATCGACTGCTTGCCTCATCCTATCGTTTGCGCATGGGTAGGAAGGTATTTTGAACAGTTACTTGATGACAATAAAATTTATTGACTAGAATCTGAAATAAAGATATCCACAGAAGAACCAAGGTGCGATATACTATATCGCACCTTGGTTCTTCTGTGGATATCTTTGTATGGCAATTCTTGGGACTATATCGGATATAGTCCCAAGAATTGCCATACTTAAGCAATGTAGTAGTAGTGATCTACTACTACATTGCTCGCAGAACAGATAGTTAATGGGGTCGAAAGGTTCTGTACTGGCGTCTGCGTAAAAGAAGACGCAGCGTTAATAGGCTGTCGCGAGGAGGACTGACCACCTGGTGAGAGATATTCAGGACCGATCCATATACTGACACATTTGGGAGACCTATATTAGCCTAGCATTAGATTTCTGTCTCTTAAGGGTACTACCCCGCTCAAATCGTAAAAATAGCGTAACTTTAAAGAAGTTTGCTGCTGAATCTTCTTATACTTTCACCAAACGAAATATATATATTAAAGCTAAGATCATTACGATGCGAATGCATTGTTTACAATCTTGATAAATATACCCAAATTAAAGTAATAAATCGAAATAAAAAGGCAATTTCAAGCCTAAATTGCAAATTTTACTAATAACCGCTTATTAGATACATATGATTTATAAACCAAAAAAAGGTAACGATGTCCTTAACGGTTTATATTGTTTAATTTATTATTTTGTTTAGTATATTTTTTATAAAAAAATAAAAACCAAAAATTCTACTTGTAACCCGCGTGAAACACTCCCGCAATGCCTGTTGCGCATAGCCGGAACGCGTCTCGTTAGTGTCTTGACGACTCTTGTGACGGGAGGACTGTGCGTGCGATATTTTTTCCGCATAAATAACAAAAGTGTAGGATTTTGAATGACTTTTCAATTAAATTATATTGCAAATAGTATAGATATATATAACATGTAAATTAAAATATAAATTAAGTTTGTAAATTCACATAAAAGTGTTTGTAAGTTTGTTTTTCTTTTCAAGTTGGTCATAGATTAAACCTGATACATTATGCCTATATACAAAAGATAAAGTAATGTGAAGTGTGGCCGAGCTCTTCAAAATGATTGGTAAGTAATATTATAAAGTGGTACTTTACCACTTACTTTGTTTACTACTTTGTACTTTGTTTGTTTGTATAAACGCGCTAATCTTTGAAAATGCTGGGTAGATTTTGATGAAATTTGCATGGAAGTAGTTTGAAGCTTGAGAAAGGCTACTTTATACCCGACTGCAAAAGAAGTACATCATATTTTTATCGTGATTAAGCGCGAGTGCTAGTTTTATTATTCTTTTTTTTTCTTAAAAAAAGTTAACTAGCAATGTGGGTAGAATTCACATTCACACTAGCAATCTTGTTAACACCTCCAAATAAGCTGAATATGCTTGTGTGTGGAGTGGGTTCACGGCAATAGTGTAATGGGTGGGGTTCGAACTCATGACCTGTCGATCACAATTCACAAGTCCAACACATTATCTATTAGGCTATTGCCGCTTCTGTTTTTATTATGATGACAATATTTATTAAATCCTGTTGGTTTTTATTTTATCACTAGAACAATTTTATGAATTTTCGTAAAATTAAAATATACTGGTTTTACCATAGGGTTTCACGTTTGAATGATCATCGACTCCAAGATGAATGTGATGATCTGGCCTACCTGATGATGAACTCCGAATATGAGAAAAGTATCTCAGTCCTGGTTCTACGTAGACCTTTCATGTCTGGACTCATTTAACAGGTTTTGACGTAACCAAGATGACTATGATGGTCTCGCCTACCTGATCATGAACTACCACATAATGAATGCAAAATACTTTTTCAGTTCATTCTGTGCTTTATTACTAGACCAGCGTAATTACAAATATATTATGTTTCTAGGCAACACAAAAACAGCAGAACACTCAAGCATAAAACCAGGATAAGCAAAACCAGGAACACCAGAGTCCTCAGCCCTTTGCCAACATTTCAAATGTATTTCTACCACGTATACCAGAACCATTGAAAGTATTGAAAATTGTACCGGTGAGCTTTCTATCTTTTTCTATTTATTTGAATTTATAATTTATTTAACCGTGTAGGTACGAGTGTAATTTATCTTTAAAAAAATTGGCCAAGTGTGAGTCAGACTCGCCCGTGAAGGGTTTCGTAGTAACTACGCAAGATAACACTGTTTTTCATAGTGTTTATATGAAATACAAAGTTATATTTGCGGTTTTAGAAAATGTGCTACTTATATCTCAAAAACTGCCGATTCTATTTCGTTCAAACCAATTTTCATAGAAAGTTTTCATTAAGATCTAGACATAATAGCAAATATTTTGTTAAGATTTTTCACTCTATTATCATAGAAGACTAGCTGTGCCCCACGGATTCACCCGCGTATGATCCGACTGTAACATAATTAACGTACATCCTAGAAGTAGTTTGTTCGGAATCGTTTACTGAAGCTATTACTATCATTTTTAATATAGGTAATTTTTAGAACTTAAAACGGGATATTTACCATGTGTATTTATTGTTTTGAGTTTCCGATATTTTGGCACTGTTGGAAGCGCCATGATCATGGATGAACTGAAGTCCAGTGGTTCAAATGTGTAAAAACCGAAAAAGTTCCGTAGAAAGTTCGCGAGTCGACACGGTGAGTTTTATGTGTCGGGAACAGAATCGAGTGTTTAGTGATACATGTGCCAGTGGTAGCGGTGTCGCTAACAGAAAACGAACGAGAAAGTGGGTAGACCGATTTGTCTGCTCATAAACATCCACCCGCAATTACTTCAGTTCATCCGTGATCATGGCGCTTGCAACAGTGCCGAAATATCGGAAACTCAAAACAATAAATACACATGGTAAATATCCCGTTTTAAGTTCTAATGATACTGTTAGTAACCATGTTAGCTTAAAAACTTATATATAGGTAAATTACCTATCCTTATCCTTATCCCAAAAATAATTAAAACTACGTAAATCACAGTCACACTACGTTTGTACAGTCAAAACAAACTGAAATGAACCGTAACTCAAGGCAATAAGACTTTTAAAAGTGCAGTTTTATTTGTATTAGTACAAATTCCGTATTGAATGATACAAAATAAAGAAAAATGAACCTTATTTCAAGCACATTAAAGTCTTTACAAATACACTTATACATATTTAACTAAAAATTCAGTGTATGTATTATGATTATAACATCATATACTAATTGGAGTGTTTGAGGGTGTGCGTTAATTATGTTACATGTTGTATACACGATTTTCATTCTGAGTATAGATGTTAGAGTTATTAAAATTTAGTAACTCCTGTCCCCGGGGGCGCGAGATGTCAACGCAGACGGACGTACTTCTAATAGCTCTGTGTTAATTTTACCGTGATTAAAATGCATAAATATACGTAAAATCTGAGAATCTACATTAGTAAGTTACAAGTAATAATCGTGTGTAAAACCGTGATTCAACATCTACAGCAAAAGTAACAGCTGTTTTAAATAACAACGAACTCAGATTTTTTAAAAGTGTACGCGCTTGTACTTTGATCTCACACAAAGAAGTCATAGAAACCTCACGAGTTACCCATTTTACTGAATCAATAGTTCACCAATTTCAAAACTTCGCTCGAGAGGTCTATAGCGCGGTTGCGAAAAGTACGCGTTGGCTCTACGAATCTCCGAGTAACCCAAGTTCAAATCTAAACCTGTGACTTGACTTTTTATGCGTTTGGCTTTTTTCTTTGCATTTGTAAAATATAATTTCTATTATTTTTTTATAAATAATATAATATTTAGTCCTGGAAATACTTGTTAGTATTTCCAGGACTAAATATTATATTATATAAAAGAAAATGTGCCGACAAATAGATCACCGTCATTGACGTTCACCCCCTCTACATCGCTTGCAGCACCGTTGCCAATTTCACTTCAGCACTGCTCCTCGGAACCTAACATACTGAATACTGACTCGGTTATTAAATAATGCGGCTTTTCAAACGCTCCTAGCAAAAAATTTCAAGTCAAGGATAAATCAGGATAACGAATTATCTATTTTCATGGCCGGAATTAAAACCATGTTCCTGGAATTTAAGTAGGGACAAGTAAAGAAAATTGGAAAAAAGTGTGAATCAGTGAAAGAGATAAAGATTCAAAACTCACAAATCCAGG
Source organism: Tholera decimalis (assembly GCA_943138885.2). Taxonomy (NCBI): domain Eukaryota; kingdom Metazoa; phylum Arthropoda; class Insecta; order Lepidoptera; family Noctuidae; genus Tholera; species Tholera decimalis. The sequence goes on along the minus strand of OW964552.2, from coordinate 17,475,715 downwards.
CTACAGTTTTTTTCTATCACAAGTTTATGATGACCTCAAAAAGGAATTAATTAAATAAATTTAAAATAAAACCACAAATATAACTTTGTATTTCATACAAGCTCTATTAAAAACAAACTTACTTTGCGTAGTTACTACGAAACTTTTCATGGGCGAGTCTGACACGCACTTCGCCAATTTTTTGAAGGTTATTTACTAAATCGCAAATATGACTGTGTATTTCATATAAACACATCACAAAACCTTATAAAATAAATAATTTACAAGCATCGCCGAATGACACTTGGTAGTATGCGGCAGGTAAGTACATACGCATAGCTATCCATCGCCGCGCGCGCCTAACAGCGCGGCAGCTGTCGATGCGCCCGAGGCACCCCGAGGCGATCTACTTTTCAGTCTTTCCACCGCTGCACCATCGCGCCACCAAGCCCGCGTTGATTTTGTATGCAATCAAGAACGTTCAGTTCTTATAGTGTGTTTACTATTGTTTCATAAATCTGTATCTTCTCTTAAATCTATCTGATATATATACTAGACTGTAATTTCTCCTTCCTAGACGAATCTAATAAACTATACTTGTTAAGTGGGTGTTTATATTTCAAAATCAATAGACATTCTACAAGCTATACAAAGTGTTACAATTTTGTTTTCGTATTCTATTTGTAAAATGAAACATAATCATAAATAATCGGAATATGTTTGTTGCAGCCTGATCAGGGTGAAGAAAAAAAGTAACCAGAATATTCTATCTCGACGCGGACACTATCCAATTAGAAGAATGTTATATTATTGACGACCAACATTCACCGTCAACAACAATCACATTTAATAATCAACCGACTTGTCCTGGATATTTACAAATTGATCAGTTTTAGTCGAGTTTAAGTTAAGATTTTGTTGATTAAAAAATTCATATACCTACTTACACACTTATTTTTTCTTTTTATTTATACCAGTCCATCATCATTAGATATGCAACTTTACCATTATATTTTATAAATATGTAATGAAACAACTAATTAAAACTAAATACCAAATCCTACTTTTCTTCTTCTTATCGTGTGGGTAAGTAAGGTCTAACGACCCCACATACCCTAGTTTCAGAGTTTCTAGACCACCTCAAGGGCCTCTGACGTAGTCTATTTTGTCGATCGCCATTTGGCGACCGGGACCACCAGCTTATACGTACCTTCCAAAGCACGGAACCATCTTTTTATCAGACATTCAGGTGATGCAGGCCTGCAATGTCCTAGCCAAACTGGAAACAACTTTACAAAGTATGCTTCCCACGGGAATCGAACCCACAGCCACCGGGTCACAAGGCAAATGCCACTCGACCACGGAGGCAGTTATTAAGTCTTCTTACCTATATACGGTAATTTATTACAAAATAAAACGGAATAGTAAAAATGTAGTAAGCCTCTCAGAGAACAAAATTAAATCGGCAAAGACGACAGAGACGCGACGCGCGACGTGTCTGTATTCTTAATCTAATACGCTTTTCGTATCTTTCGTTGTAGTATAAATATCAATCGGCAGAGGGCACTAAAATAACAAATGCTAGTACAGTTTCCAAATCCTTAAGGTCATTGGGCAATGTAATCCCCTTAAGACACAGGCGTAGGCCTAGTTTAAGAGACAGGGTACAGAACCTTTGTATGCATAGATATTTTGTAAACTCTTTTTTCTGCAACAACTGACTATGTACTACTTGGTTATATTTAAATGTAATATTTTTTTATTTTAGTTATATCACCATGTTGTAACTGTGTTTATCTGTGTGCGTGTTTCTTTGGTAATTAAATACATTTTATTTAATTATTTTGTTTTATTTGGATGTTTCCTGGTTGAACTGACGACTTTTATTTTTGTGTAAGGTATCAATATTTTCATCACATTGGCATGTTCGTTCTTTCTGGTGTTCAATTAAAAGATGAAGTACTAAAAACATTTGTTTTTAGCGAGTCCATGACAAGCTTATTTTATTTTAATTAAACTCAATAGTCAGCTACGCGAACTTCGCTCGCTGAACCAGACATAAGTTCATCAAGAACGATACTGAACCAATAGTTAACAATTAACATATTAAATTAATTTTAAACTCAAATATTTAAATTTAATAGAATATTGATTGATAAGCACTGTAGTTGTAAGATCTTAAATTTAATCGCATGCATTGCAAAAAACTTTTATGTATTTTACCGTTTTTAACTTTTATATATCATTTGACCGTTTAATATTTTGTTTTTTCTTCAACTTGATGTGATACTGTTTGTCATCCCTAACAAATAAAATAAAACCGTTTAAACACCTTTTAGTGACTTTTTATCCAACCGTTATAGAAAGAAAATTTAAAAAGTATTTCAATCTCTCACCAGTCCGTCTAGATTTTTTCACTAAGCGTGAAGACTCGAGTTATGAAGCAAGAGATTCTCAAACCAAAGTTCTCTTGGATGTAAATTCTATACAAATATGTTTACAGAAATTTTGTTTCGCCCCAGTTCTTACCAGCCAGGTAGTCAGTAAAACTTGCCACATAATTAATGAAGAAACATTATGAGCTTGCTAATGAGGCTACCAGTAGTTCCCTCAACAATGCGGATCTTGGCAATTAGCCGGGAAACACTAGAATTAAGAAAGGGGGAACTTACTACCTGTACAGTACACACTCCATAAAATGTACCTACTTTGTCAGCTCGACTTACTTACGACTTGTATTTTTTCGCAGCTTTAATTTATTATTTAATCTTCCTCTTCCACCGCATAAATTACTAACAAATACTAGAACAGGACTGTACTGTCTTCGTACGGGTATTATCACAGGCTCAGCAATACACTCGGTAATACGGCGGGTATACGTCTAACCTGCGCCAGGGCACTTGCGTGACTAAGATGATTGCTACCACAGAAATAAAAAGAACAGTAGAAGCGGTAAGGGGGCGTATCGGTGTCCGCGCGACATGGCCACAGGGCTCATGTCACAGGCAAGTGGCCGTCTCCGCGAACTAGTGCACTTTCGACGGCGATCGTGATAACATATATGAATGCCGAGTTGTTCTGTGGTATCTTGTAAAAACCGAAGCCAAAATCAAAACTATGTGAATCATGGAATCACTTACCATATGTAAGTACAAGTATTTTACAATATTTGTCTTTAAAATCATGAAAAACAATAAATCGTAAAATATTTCTTGGTTTTACTATGTTATTTTTGTTTTCAAATATCAGAGCGACTGTACTACTTTTGCTATAAATACATTGCTCCTTAACCACTACCTGAGTTCGTCACTAAGTAACTGGACAAGCAATGTAAAAATAACATACGAAACTGTATTACGCGGATTCATCGCGTAGTGAGGCCGCCACTTCTTGCGACGAATTAGTGATGTGCTTGTGCAGATCCACTAACGTAGACTATCGACAGCAATGTCGATTGACGAATGAAATATTGTTATTATAGTTTAGGGGTTTTTCAACCGACGACAAGAAAAGGAGGAGGTTATCAATTCGACGCGTATATTATTATTATTTTTTTATGTATGATCACCGATTACTCGGAGACGGCTGGACCGATTCGGAAAATTCTTTTTTGTTTGAAAGGGTATACTTTGAAATTGGTTCCATTGTCACCAAATCAGGATCTGATGATGGGATCCTGGAGAAATCGAGGGAACTCTTCAAATATTATAGGCACACCTATAGTGATTTGAGTATTTTTTATAGTAACTTGTGTAGTTGCATTCGAAAAGCACTATTTGTGAAGTAGACCTGATGATGAAGACCACCGATGGCCACTGGAACTACTCAATATATAAGTAGGAATAATAAGTAGTTCATGTATTGCGCTTCGATTACTTGAATGTGGTTATTAAGAACAATATGCTAGTCACAATGCATATGGTGAAGTGAAGCTGATGGTTAACTACCAGGAGAACTCCTCAACAAATAAAAGCCCAACATTGGGAAAAGCAATATTTTGTAAATGAATGTAAGTAGTTGACATTTAGGCTCTTGTAACTAGGTAAATTAAAAATCGACCAACTAAAAAGAGTGAAATAAAAACTTTTTACCAAAAAATTAAATCGACTTCAAAAAAACACTGCAAAGTGAAAAATAACTTTAATTTCGGAAGTCGGTGACAAAAACGAAAATACAAAACTAAAGACACCGACTACCGAAATTAAAGTTATTTTTCACTTTGCAGTGTTTTTTGGGAGTCTGTTTAATTTTTTGGTAAAAAGTTTTTTATAACATACGGAAACCTCTAAGAAAATATGTTTGACTTTTATTTTACATGAGATGACAGAAATAAAAATACGTTGAAAAGTCAAGTGTACAAAAAAATAAAAAAATAAACAATTTATTTTACGCCCGCAGCATGCGTAAGGAGTTCCGACGTCGCCGTCGCTACAATAGTTTATTTTTCAAGCTGTCAACCGTTTTAGCCCGGTTGGAAGATCGATTTAAATAATGTTTTTTTTACTTATTTTGATTTTTTTACAGAGTAGTAGAGAAATGCGTAACCAATATTCGTAAAGTAAGTTACATTAATATTAGGTTATAATCGGTGGTGTTTTTCGGTTTAGAATTATCGTATTATTTTTTTATGGTTTTTGTATTTTACTTCCGTTGAAGCTTCGAATGCGTTATAATAATCGGCATAGTTCAGGTAATATATTTGTGAATTTAGCTTAAAATAAGTCAATATATTCATGCTATTTATTTGTTATGCATGGATGTGTGTTTGTTTTGATATATTTAACAATTTCTCTACTAACTAGGATTTTTCTTATAACAAAAACCTATTATAACCTACTAAACTATTACCTGCGGGGTAATTGCGTAACACACTTACAGTAGGAATCGGTTTCATTATGCTAAATCAACAACACTCACTGCGGTATTTACGTTGTTGAGCAGACCAATATTTCGAACATATGAAGCAATGGATTAGCAATATACGTCAAAATCATTCAGATCTTGATTTATAGTGTGTTACGTAATTATTGCGATGCTTATTATATGGTGACGTTTAGAAGTAGCTTAGGATGTAAGTATGTAAATGATAAATAAGTGGTTTTCGTACTTTTCAGCTTCCCAAAAGATGGTAATATAAAAATGGAATGGATTGATGCCACAGGCATGCCACCTAACTGGTACCCTACAAAAAATAGCACCATATGCTCGGTTCACTTCAGCGCAGAAATGTTCCAGCCTCTAAAGAAAAGTCGCAGGCTTTTTGAATGGATAATTCCAAAATTAAGAGTACAACTGATTTTTGCAGAAGTGGGTTAAATTTTATTTTATTACTGAAAGCTATTCTCATGTTTTAGGGCATTCATAAAATCAGTCATTCAACTTTTCAGGATTCTATACAACCTATACGGCTGGTATGTTCCGATCGACTATGATAATTAATAATGACCTATCACTATGATAATTAAATATTAAGATTTAAGTTGAAAGCGCCAGGGTAGCCCTTAATACTTAGTAGGTAGTAATTAATAATAATTATGTAATGTTATGTTCTTAATAATATGTTTATTGTTATTATAATATTTTTTGGACATGCCATTTTTTATTTGGTTCATTTTCAGGTGCCCAAAAAAAATTGTACAATAATAAATGGAAGAATCGATAACTTTCCGATTTAGTCAATCACTAGCGTATATGTAAAATAAATTGCTTTTGCACAGCACAACGATAGCGACCGATGTTTTTGTGTGGGTAAGTTCTACGGTGCATGGTAAATACACGCTGTGTTTGACGGAATAAGGTTTATTATTGATTGTATAGTACGTTCTGATTTAAGAAATGCGAGTGTGTGCGCGAGTGCGTATCTATTGATTTTATTAAACTGCATGTGTAGTTGTTGCCCCGCCCAGCGCCTAACTGGAGACACACGGTTCCGATATAATTTCGTCTGTTGACCATATCTACTTATTTATTTTATCTATGATTGCTACCCTCGACCCAAGCGTACATGAGACAGTGTTATATCTACTTGTATGTTTACGTAGATATACTTTTGTATGAACATGAATACACTACATCCCTTCCTTACTTTACATATTATTATTTTTTTCTGACATACCTCAAGTATCCACTTTCTCTAATAAAAATATGAAATATCAAATCTCTCATTTCGTATCTATAGTCAAGGTTATAGTTATCCTAACTTCAATTTAAATAAAAGGTAGCACCGTGACTGATGTACAAGTCAAAGCTGCTGCCTACCTACGGGCTACTTAGCAAATTGACAACAATATAAATATACTGATAGAATTTAACTTGTTGGAGTCACGCTACATCTACGATAGCCTACCGCACTCACCAAATCCCTTTATTAATTTGCTTGGTCTGCAGTTGCAGATGCGGTATTAACTTGGCTTCATATACTTCTATAACACGACGTACGCTTACTAATAATACATTTTATCTGTGCGATTATGAACGAACTTATGATGATGAATAACTTTAGTTCCATAGTGCCTTAATTATTTTGAAGAATTAAAAAATCTAAGTAAGCACATAAATTTTTATGACTCGCATAAAAATAATCATTATCTTGATCATGAAAAAAGACTAGTCTAAAAATGGAACGTTTTAGTGGCTATCAAAACTCTGAAGAGTGACAAAAATTACGCCAAGAAATAACAGATTACTTTTACTTTAAGAGTTCCAGAACTGATAATAAAAATGTCTTTCCATAGCAAGTTACGTGAAGTTATCGAGACCGTATTCTTTCCTTACACCCAAAGCCATAAAACAAAACTTGTGAAGGTATGTAGAAATATCCTATCCACTTAAAAGAAAATATCCTATCTTCTTTTCAAGTTTTTCAGCTCAAAAAGTGCATCCTCTTGCACTTTTTGACTTTTTACTCTTCTTAAAGGGTCGTTCGATTAAGCTTTGGTTTCCTAGGAAAGCGGTGCCATCATATAGCGGCCGTAATATTACGGACGCAAAAAGGCGGCCGTCTTTACAGGTGTCAGTTACCGCTCTCTAGGAAACCGCGCCATTTTGTTTACATAGACAACGTTCTAGTGACGTCATTCACCGCTGTATTACGGCCGCTATATGACGGCACCGCTATCCTAGGAAAACAAAGCTTAATCGTAGAGTATTTATGATTTTCTACGATATGCAAACATAAAGTATGATTTCTACCTAAAATGATTGACCCGAAGAATCGCACGTCAGTATTTGGCCCTTCCTAACTACGGAGGCTTCGGCTTCCTGCCCAACTGGATGCAGCTGAATAGCAGTATTTTACACGGAGTGACTGCCTATTCGACCTGAACAAACCAGTGCTATTTTCCGAGTTGAATTCCTCTTAAAATAATGACCATGCTACGAGTAGAATGTTTGTTTGAGGATTAACTCAAGCTTTAGCTTACACACTCTACTCGTAGTATCAAATCAAAAATTCAGTGAAAAACTACTCCCTCATTCCATTCCAGGTGGGAAGTATGCACATAGGGGATCGAAAACCCAGTTCCCTGTATATCTATTTACGGTAAATACATCAGCATGTTGCAAACCAACCGAAACAACAAGGCCATAACCACAGAATAATAAAATCGTATAGAAGCAAAATTTTGTGCAACTCTATCATTAATTCATAGATTAAAACAAGTGGGTAATTTGGATTTAGAAGTTTTAGATAAAGTTCGCTAATTCGAATATCGAAACTGTCACACAAGCTTGTGTGACTGTTTGATCCTAAATCTGATTTGTTAAGTTAGTTTGAAGATGCAGCCGTTATAAAACTGTAACTTTTCATTATATTCGTTCAAAACGGATTGGCCATACCAAAAATGGCTTTTCAATGTTATCGCTTGTCGCAGTCGACATGAAGTGTTTCAGCTGAAGCTTCGAGTGCCGGGTATACATTTCTATGAAAGACGCTTTTAGGCATTGGGTGTTCTAATCAAGAGATCATAGATTGTGGATGTCGACAAAGTGAGATATAGTTTGATCTCTTTCGATTGTCAAAAAGAGTGGATGAATTGAATATTTGTTGTTTTCGCTGATAGAATGTTAATTTGTCTGGACAGTGATGATCGAAAAGTTCGAACGCCTTCGAATCGTATGTTTGGTTTCTGTAACGTCGCTACTCTTTGCCATTACAAATAAAATTACTACGACACACCGGGCCGGCCGCTTCGGTTCAAACGCATCGGAATGGATTCACTCAATTTTGTGAAATAAAATACATATGTTCTTTTTCAAACTTTCGACTGGATTAACTTTAATTGAAATTCGATAGTGCACAATGCCTTTTGGGTAATCATTATGTGAATAATTTTATAGCTGTTGGAATTATGTGGTGTGCTAAAGTATCCTGGCATGTTGAGGTGTGACTGAATTATAATGCGCGCGCAATTATGGTGTCATTCTCTGGTGTGCAGGGTGTAGGATAGCTTGCCTGCTGGGGCTGCGGAAATGTTCTAGCGAGATATCGCGGTCTCAGACCACAAGGGCAACTGAAGGAACAGGGTGGGTTTTTAGTCAGTAGAAGTCTGACACTCCTTACCTAGAGTGGGAGGAGACATTAGATGATTTTCCCACCGAAAAAAGAAGTGTATAGGATAGCAACAACCGATTTCGAACAATTCTCATCGTGACTGCAAGTCGCTCGTATCGGTCGTATCCCAACGAAAAATTACCTGCTGTCATTTGTTCAGTATGTATTCCACGGCTTTTAATTCCATTCAGTAAATTTACAGTTTCAGTGTTGTAAAATAATGAAGACTACCAATTAGCACGACTACTCAATTCATCTGTTCGGGAATAAAATCGAATAACGATTTAAACAATTTTTTTTTAACTTTTTCGATAACTCAATACTATACGTGTTAAGGCAAAAAGTTAAATGATAAATTATCTTTATAACACAATTTAAACTAGACGAGGCCGGTGTTTGCCGGTGTGAACTGACAACATATCATCAAAATCATATTTTATTATACTAATTGAATGTTATTTTGAACATTAAGTATTATAGTAATAGTAGTTTTCTGCATCCTTCTTCAAATACACTTTAATAATAAATAATAATCTATCATTAGTAATAATTAATTAATTATTGATTATATGAGAGCTCTTTAGTGGGTGCTAGGCAAAAGAAAAAACATGTCCATTGGCGTCGAGTACCAATGGGGTTGGTACCATCATAATGTGAGCCGCCTATCTATTTGCAGGGTAGAGACAAAAGCATCAGCATAGTACCTACCATTTGAGTTTGCCCTCTTCAATATATTTACATAATTATGTTAGTCATTATACGGTCATAATTACTAATGGGCAGACTTCTTGCGAAGCTATGGTATGCAGTGAAAGGACCATCAAAGGTATTAAAATCATTTTTCGATTTTTATCAATCTAGGTTGTAGTGTTAGATGAAAACCTCAAATGAAGCATAATTAACTTACCTATTACATTACCACCTTCCCACCACTGGAACATACAATTTGTTTAATTGTTACAAAATTAAAGGTTTTTAGAACAAAGGAAAAAAAAAAATAATGAAAAATATATTACCTGACGCTCGTTTTACCCTAAACCAGTGGTACTGAAGTCAGGCAGTTATTCAGTTTTGAGTGTAATTGAAATAAATAAAATACTGTTTGTTAATTATTTTGCTTACAAGCCAACCTGAGTTAGGAACAGGCTAAACAGATCTTCAGCACAATCTAACTCAGTAGTGGAAACGCACACATAGATCCTCAGCAACGTTTGTTTAAGCTCGCTCATATTTAGATAGAGAGAACTCATGCGTCAATATGCAAACAACAGAACTTAATTTAGTTGCTATACACATAAACGTTAACTGGCTTCCTCTTCTTTTTACGAGATGGTATTTTTTTATTGGTATAGGTTTGCATTTGATCACTATCTCAACAAAAGGTAAACGATGATGTGGTCGAAGATATCAGGAAACATAGACTTCGGCAGGAGATTCCACTCCTTAGCGGTACACACGAAGAAACTGAAGAAAGTATTCCCAAAACGTTTTGTGCGTGTGGATGGGATGGCTACCATATAACAATGAACCATCGCCGGTACCTTTTGTTTCTAATATCGGTAGGAAACCTTCAAAAGATGTTGGATCTTCGGGGACTAGACCAAGTGCCGGTAGCACGTGACCTCTATGCCACCGTCCTTTTTGGGGTCACTAAGTGGGGTTAGAGTCCCCGCTCTGAGAGCCCACGACCGTACTCGCGACGGTATTTACAGTCTTGAACCTATACCTATGAGGAAAGCTCCTAGTGGGTGAAATTTTCGATGCTCAATAAAACTAAACAAGCTAAAATAGAGTTGGGTAGGTAAAGTCATGCGCATACATAGAGACCTGTGAGGGAAGCTTTTGCTATGTGAATGGACGGCGTTTGTGGTGGCTCAGAAAAGAATAGCTATACTAGTATAGGACAAGTTGATGCTATATAAAAAGAAGAATCAAGAGAGAGATCCTATAGTTTTTGCAGGAATTTGGAAATAAAATCTATTGCACCTAAGGATCGACGAAACAGTTAAGGTTGTGAAAAATAACTAAGATTGTAAATTTTCATTACAACGTTGACCATCATCCAAGTTTTTTTGATTTTTTAAATGCAAAGACATATCACATGCTGCCCAAAAATATCCTGTAGATTTCTCAGAGTAATGAATAAAGATAGCTTTAAAACACATACTACAAATTAATTGCTTAGAATTTTTATTTAAATACGTTTTCTCTATCTCTACGTTTAATCTGCATATGTATATAGTTTTTCATCAAGCGTGGTCGAGGTCAAGAAAAATTCGGAAAAAAAAACCATATTTTTATTGGCAGACTATAAACATCTATTTTTTAAATATGAAAAAAGGTGAGTGAAGAAAGCGAAGATAAACAAACAAGACTGTGCTACTTACAAAATAAAAGCACTAAGAGTGGATGCGCAAACATGGTGGCAAGAGCATTATTTGCACAGTCATCTTTGCTGTGGTTAAACTTTCACGGTTTTGCTTTCCAGGCGTTTCGAGTTTACGCCATGGTATACACTGGAGGCATACAACGTCGTCTTCGTATTTCGCTAGACAGCGATGGTTCACCGACAACTATTAATTGTGCTATTTATTTAGTATCCTCAACTGAAGGAAACTATCAAGCAAGACGGAAGAAAAGAAAGAAAGGAAAACGTTTATTGACGCATGCCGCTAGTAAACACATTAAAAAAAATAACAACATATTATTATAAAAAAGTAAAAAAGAACTTATAATAATAGGTACCTACTAGGGCGATTTATAATACTGTGTGACTCACGGCTGTGCCAAATAGACCCAGTTCAGCAAAATGCCTAACAACCTGTGCCTAATGCTGGTTTTCAACAGGACGGCTCGTGATCCTCGAGGCCCGGGGCGTCTCCCGCGGCGGCTCGTGCGTGAACAAATAGAGGCATGCGATGGAAACCTCGGTCTTCCTGTCGAACCGCTCCTTCAGATATCGTATCGAAGGAGCGCTTTCCACTCCCCGCCCTATCAGAGCCGGCATCCCTCAGGGCGCCGTGCTCTCCCCCCCACTCTTCACGCTATTCACTAGCGATATCCCCAAAAAGCCCCCAGTAGAGTTATCCCTATTTGCCGACGACACGGCCATCTACTACTCGGGACATAATCCCGTTAGCATCGCTCATACCCTCCAGACCTCAGCCAACGCACTAGGCGATTGGTTTAGGAAATGGAGGATTGAGGTAAATCCCGACAAAAGTCAAGCAGTCCTGTTTCGCAGGGCTCGCCAGCATAAACAATTCACCCCCCCTCGCCCGATCACTATGTTCGGCAAGCCAATCCCTTGGGAGAAGCGAGCCAAATACTTAGGTGTGATCCTCGACCAGTTCCTTAACTTCAGTGAGCACATAAAGTCGGTTCGCTCGCGAGCCGCTTTCGCTCTCGGTAGGCTCCCCGCCTTGCTGAATAAACACAGTAAGCTCTCCCTTAGATGTAAAATCCGAATATACACGACATGCATACGTCCTATCATGACGTATGCCTGTCCGGTGTTTGCTCATGCCAGTCCCAATCAGATCCATAGGATGCAAGTCATTCAGAACCGTTTTCTCCGAAAGGCCACGGGCGCGCCCTGGTTCTGTAGGAATGAGGATCTCCACGTAGACCTCAAACTCCCGACCATAAAGCAAGTGTTGAAACGCATGTCAGTGCGTTACTTCACCTCTGCTGATACCCACACTAACCCCCTGATCGTATCGGCCGCCCGATACAGACCCTCCAAGATTTCTCGGGTTCGTCGCCCGCGTAACATCCTAGACGAGCCTGACGACCCCACCACCATCCGACAAGAGAGCAGTAGGGAAACCAGCACTCTTAGAAAACACAAATACAGAACGCGTTCCTTATTCCGGCCTCGCCGACGAGGCCCATCGCGACGTCCGCGTACTTGTAATGAAAATCCTCCCCGACCTTTGCCAAACGAGCCAGCCCGCGATGCTGAGCCAGTAGCAATAAATACTCCCGTAAATAATATGACCCAGCCTGTCCCTTTGCTGCCCTCCCAAAATGACCCCGCTATGCCGAGGCCCGTACTCCACAGGGAGTGCCCTTAGCGTGCGGTCATTAGCTTTAAGTAAACTTTAGTTTGTAAGCCCTGGCTGGGGTCCTTTAATTTATTAGAGGTCACCACAGGACAGACCGGTTAAGTAGTACATTAGCCGTATAGAGCTAAACTACGAGTGGCCCTACCTAAAAAAAAAAAAAAAAAAAAGGAAACCTCGGTTATGAATGGATCGGAGAAGCCACAGTGGAGAAAGGCAATGACTGATAAGCTGAAGGCTTAAGATGAAAATCAAGCATGATAATTCATAGACAAGAAAAGGAACAGTAAGGGTAGTGCAATGCAAGCGAGTTTAAATAAAAAGTTCTTGTGGGAAAGAGTTTCACACAAAAAGAAAGGGTAATTTCAATATAATATACTCAGCATTGTTTTGTTACTGGACTTTAAGGCTTATTTGCTTTGAGTGTTAAAATTAACTTTCTAATTCCTTGCTTGGACTTGAATGTAACAACAGCATATTTAATTGGTTACTTAACACATTCGCTGACAGTGAGCACTTACTCTGATACCACATTACGACAGTAGAATTTTCCACGACGTACTCTTAAAAATAAGTGGCCCGTCCCTCGACGTACTGTCCTAACGCACTGTTTTAATTTCCCGCCTAACGACGTACTGTCAGCGAACGTGTTAAATGGAAATTGTTTAAATGAAAGTTCTCCATAATATAGAAAACAAATAAAAATGTACTTATTCAAAAGAAAAGAAAACTGTCGATATTTGTGAATAACATATAACAACTAATAGAGAGCCTTTGAACTTAAGTTAACTTATTAAGATCTTATTAAGATAGTTTATCTAACAATGTCTCGAATGCCTGCAGATTGACCAAAGGATTGAGTAATGTAAAACATAACTATTCTATAAAGGCAACCTGAAGAAAGATATTAATGGCCGTATGTTAGTATACTATTAGTGTATTTTTATTGAGTTTGATGAAGTATCAGATGTTACCATAAGCGGCCGTGTTAGAATTAATATAAAAATGAATTTTGCTACCATCTCACTGATTGCGTCGTTAGTCGAGCGGTCGCAAGCACGACTGCTGAACACGGAATGGTCGGAATTTGGAAGTTGGCAGTATGATAACCCCGTGCCTCGAAAAGCATGTGAAGCCGTTGGTCCCGACTATTATTTGTACATCTTTGACAGTCGTTACGGGTAGTCAGTAGCCAATAAATCTGACACAGGTCTAGCCAAGGGATATCGTGTTATCCAGGTATTTGTGGAGGTCAGATAGCGCTCCATGTAAAACACTAACTTCAGCTGCATCTGGATAGAGTGAGTCGACCCGAAAAAAAGCTAAACAGATAATGATGAATTTTATTGTCATCTATGATTTATGTAATAAAATAAAAATTAATTAATAGTTAAAAAAACACCAGAAAAACACGCTTTTATAAATGCAAGTAAAAACAAAAAAAATGTTAAGAAAACCGATAACGGATTTTTAACCCGACTTCAAAAAAAGGAGGTTCTCAATTCGTCTTGAACTTTTTATTTTATTTTTTATTTTATTTTTATGTATGTTGTTACCTCATAACTCGGAGACGGCTGGACCGATTTGACAAAATCTTTTTGCGTTTGAATGGGTATAGTTTTTAGTTGGTCCCATTGTTACGAAATCAGGATCTGATGATGGGATCCTGGAGAAATCGAGGAAACTCTTCAAATATTATAGGCACACCTTTAGCGTTTTGGGTATTTTTTATAGTACCTTGAGCAGTTGCTTCCGAAAAGTACCATTTGGGGAAGTTGAACTGATGATGAAGACCACAGATGGCCACTGAAACTCCTCAATAATAAGGGTTTCGTGGATTGCGTTTCAATTACTTGAGTACGGATGTTAAACACTTTATGCTCGTCACAATACATATGGTGATGTAGAGCTGATGGTCAAGTACCAGGAGAACTCCTCAAAACTTAACGGCTATGCATCGGGAAAAGCAACATTTTGTAAAAGGTTGTTGTTGACATTATGGTTTTTGTAACTAGATAAATTACAAACCGACCTACTAAAAAGCGTGAAAGAATATTTTTTACAAAAAATAGAACCGACTTCCATATCAAAATACTACAAAGCCAAAAATAACTTTAATTTCGGAAGGCGGTGTGAAAAAAAAAAGAAAATCCAAAACCACTAACACCGTTTTGCATTTTAGGTTTGTTATAACCTTGAAACCTGATCGTGTTCAAAGTCCATTACGTGGCCTTTCTCACAAGTGCAAACATGACTATGATACGATATTCTATCATGGAATGCCAGTACCTATCTTCCGGCTTCATCATCAGTCTTTGAAACCTAATCGTAGTCAAAGTTCATTACGTGCCTTTCTAAGAAATCCAAAACAGCTATGCTACGATTTTCCATCATGAAGTTCCAGTTCATATCTTCCGGCTCCATCATCAGATCAGTTTCACAGGACCATATTATTGTACTATCATCAGAACTACCTACACCTGCCAATTTTCATTACGCTATGAACCTTGGAAGATGGTTAAATTAGTTACCTTAGATTCCATTACAAAGTTACATACAGGTTGACCTAATAAAAGCGTGTTAATAAAGTTTGTTTCTGGAAGACTTTTATACGTGTTTCATTAAATATTGTACTTTTCCTTCAGTAGGCCTTCTCTTAGCATATCTTATCTTAATCTTAACATAGTATAAACCAAAGTCGCTTCCCTGTGTCCGTCCCTATGTATGCTTAAATCTTTAAAACTACGCAACGGATTTTGATGCAGTTTCTTTCAATAGAAAGAGTGATTCAATAGGAAGGTTTTCAAGTATATAACATGCATAATATAGTAGAGGAACACTGATAATTTTCGAGGATTCTAATGTGATGTCGCAAATAAACACATTTTTTTGCTCTTGCTTTGCAAACGCTGGCTGAACCGTACGAGATAGATCAAAATAATGTACTACAGTATTGTACAACTTAAAAAAGGTCAACAAAAAAGTCCTCAATGGCATCTGTCTATCTCTTATAGATAACCCACAAGAACCATTATTTATCCTTTACTTTTTACGAGAAATACGAGCATATTTTACGAAGCGATTTTAAGCAATACAGCATTAATCCTTATCCAGTTAAGTACCATAAATACATTATGCATTTAATATAAATCAATATTGCCCTTTACAGAATATAATTTAAATAAATAGTTTCGAAGATATTACAGATTTAAAATGCAAGGACATAGCGGTTGCGGCGCGGTGCCGGCGGAGGCACGGCGCGCGTGCCTATGTTGCTTAGATTTGAGCGTTGAATGTTTTTCCCATGGTAAATTATGTGTCGCACTTTCAAGAGTAATTACTAAAGAGAACATGTATGTCGAATGACAAAAAGGCTGTCAACGATGTATATAAAGACATTCTATAGTATATTTAATATAAACATTGCACCCGTGCGAAGCCGGGGCGGGTCGCTAGTTGTTTTACAATCGTACAAATTCGTGCTAGTTTCCTGCTCACTATGCTCACATCGACATTATTCAGGGGCAACACAAAGAAGTGTTTATATCTGTATATCCATCTCTCACCGTTAAAGCAATAATTCTAAGAATTCATAGGATGGACCCTTTTTTCTGTGGGAAAATCATCTAATAACTCCTGCTCCGGGTTGAGCGGACTAGACTGTCAGACTTCTACTGACTAAAACCCCAACCTGTTCCTTCAATTGCCGTTACTCAGTCACTATGATGGGAATGTAAACACACAATATACAAAATCAGAGGATTTTTCAACCCGTTAAATAATACCGAATATTTTGTTCAACAAAATATACAAAATAATTCTCCGTTAACGCTTTTATTTGTAAGTGTTGATTAATATATATTGGAGCCAGGAGGGGCTATCCTCTCGGGACACAATAATTTACGATGCGGCCCACCGACAATACCTTATTTACGTTTAAATAAAATACGATCATTGGATTATTGATAAAAAACCTAAGCTACCGATATTCGCAATACATTTTGTGGGGTAACGAAGAATAATGTAGAACAAACGGACCGTACCTACTCTCCAACTCAAAGTAGGTACCTGTCTGTCTGATAGTAATGGTCGTTAAATGTAAGGTTAATTATTAATTAAGTCATAATGATTTATCTCGACGACGGTGCCGGGAATTGAAATTAATTCAAGAAATAATCAACGACTTCTTTTGGTTTTCAATACAATCTACAGTTTCATTATTGTTGGAAGAAGATATTGATTTCAGGTCAGACAGTTTTGAAATTGATTTCTGAACGTATCCTAACGATTGCGCCGTAACTTTTTGTTTTTATTTTCTACACCTCCAAAAGAAATAAGAATTAAACATGCTAGAGTGACATATATATATATAAAAAACTAATACCTAGCTAACCCAGAAATATTTTCCACGAAACGTTCAGATGAAATAGCGATCAGTGATCTGATAGGAAGAAGAAGGTAGCTAAGTTCCTATTGATTTTATTTTTATCACCGTAGGAAATTATATAAAAACTGAACCAATCTTAGAAGCGTTGGTTTTCCGATTTGCTTTTAGAAGACAAGAAAAGAAGACTCCATTTGAGAGATATTATATGTTTTTGTTGTATAAACCAACATACCAATGTATAGACCATACGCACCAATTGTTTAATTCAGGTCGAAGAAAATAAACATGTCCGACAGTAACAGAAGAGACTGTTTTTCAAAGGAGATTTTCAAAAAGAGCACGCGTCTATTGAAAAGTGGAAATTTAACCTTTCAATTTTACATCCAATATAAGATAACACAGAACATAGGCACATTGTTCAGGTATTTCGAAATCAAAAGCATGCACGCACAGACGCGTCATATTTTTGTATTGTTCCATAGATTTTTCTGCCATCACCCATGAATGGTATATTGGAAAAGGATTAGTTTTATCAAATAACAGGGCATGAACTGGATATTGAATACTTGAAATACATTTACAAATACTCAGAATACAAATATTCAGAAGGCATTCCCAAACTCCCTCGATGTATATATGGAACTTACACAAAAATTTAGAATGAGCTGTTTCTAGTACGTTCTCTTCCAGTGCACAACCCATTAGTCAAATCTTGGTCATATCAAGAACGTATTTTTATCACATACATTTAAAATGATTTAAGCATTATGAAATTTAAGTTTATTAGTAATTGGGAACTTCAGTTATTGGAAAAGTGAAGTCTCCTAACACATGGGCATCATTATGCTTAAAGGGGACTCCAATCATCAACTAATGTAAAACTTTTTGGTAAAAATAAAACATTTTGTATTTGGTTTTTGTATTGGGGAAATTATGTCCTGATATAGTAAAAACGTTATCGAACCTCATCTTTGTTCTTGCAACAAATATTAAGGCCATGAATGTCTTATAATATGGAAGTGTAGCTATTTAATCAAGTCGTCTTAATGCGATCCACTGCTAGTCATTTATAGGATCTCAAAACCAAACACGTCTCCCGCATTCTGTCACTAATTTACTTTAACTATTTTTTCCAGAAAAGGCCACAAGCTGATAAATTCTGTTTTTCTTTCATTCCAAAATCATTAGCATTAAAATGTAGATGAGAGGATTAAAATTTAATCCTAATTTACATTTTGTAACAGTGAGTAAAACCAACCCAAAATTTAACCAAAATATTACTAGTCATTTGTACAATAACGCTAAGATAATTAGAAAATAAAATATTTTAATTTTGTTAGAGGATCTCCATGGTTTTCCATGGTAAGCCATGGAGAACAGTGGTTGTTTCAACACTGACAGTCCTGACTGTGAGATATACACGTAGGTCGTGAGTTCGAACCCAAGTACAAACTTTATTTCTTTTTTGTTTCGCTCCTGTACGTCTTTCGTGGTCTTCTACCGTTACTTTGCCCTCTCATAGAAAAGAGTCTTGTGTCTTAGCAGTGGATATGTACTAGACTGATTGTGTTATGAGAAATATGCTTTACCTAACTCTTAAAAAAATTAACCGATACACTACATGCGCGTAACTGCTCTAGTCTTGCCCGAAAATCATTCAAAGATTTCAGCATATTTGTCTATCCCGAATCTATATCTATTCTATCAAACAAACTATTGCCCTGTCAAAGATATGAGCCCCATTATTCTAATGTGCCCAGGGCTTCCAACAGGGTAAACACAGCTCTAGTTACAGCCTTAGTTACTTATACAAGCTTGGTCGTCGTCGAAACTCAATACAGAAATAGAACTTCCTTTAGCACTGAAGAATAAACCAGCATGAAGGGAAGCCCTTCATGCTGGTGAGGACAGAAGAACTTATACTTTTTCAAAAAACATAAAAGTGCCAATAAATAACACTCAAAGTGAAGACCGAGAGGAAAACTCGTAGTTACGTTGATAGAGCCACAAGACTATTAACGGGAATACATAATGAATAACGGATGGTAGAAACTGTGAAAGGTATTGCAATTACACAAAGTTTCCACTGGCCGAACTTACCAACAGTTCTGCTGGTTAATTGATCGGATCTATTATTCAACGTTGGAAGTTCTCGAGGTGTTCAGTTTCCTCCTGTCACGGCTGCATGAATAATCAATCATTCATATTATTTAAATAATCATATTTTCTTACTGGAAAACGGGGATTTTCACGCAGTACCTATTGTTTCCCGGACACGTGTCAAAGTTGTGCCGAGGTAATCAGAATAAATGCTATATTTATGGCTATATTCATCTCTGTGGTACTCTTTTCTTAAAATGGACCAACACGTTGCACGAGCCGGGAAGAATGGGTTTTTTCCCCACGTAGGTAAATATATAAATGGACGTAACTTAAAATTTGAATGCTGTTACAAAATCGCAGGTGCATGCGCATTTTGAGTGTGTGTGAGTGTGTGTGAAATAAAGAAACATAAAAAATATAAAATAATATGTAGTGAAAAATAGTCTTACTAGGTTTTCTATCATTCATCCATCCCCTGATTACATATTTTCAAATTATAACTAAACCTGTTTAAAAATCGAAATGACCTCTCCTTTGCTTATTTTTTATAGTTTCAAAAAGACATACCTTGCACTCCCAAATAAATACATGCTCATAACTAACATTTAATTTAAACTATGAACACAAAAAACCAAATACACAGCCAGCCGCCGAAGTACTTCTCCATATCTCTGTCTACCGGAAAAGCGCCCAGAAGGCTGACAGTTATACCACGTAATATAGTTGAAAACTGATATGACCAAATAAGCACAACACTCCTAGCTTCCAAATCAATACCCTTACATTCCCGTATACATACGAACAAATAGTAAATAACACCCGTATGCGCAGTTATGAGCACAAACTATGTTCAATAATGAACATCCGTACTTTATCCGGAGCGGCTCGCATCCGGCATCAGCCTCTCCGTTATAAAAAACTATTTTCCATTAACTTTGATCCGCTTTGCATATACATATCTGGGTTTGCTAAATATTTCATATCCATTAGGATCATCTATAGGGGTTGTAAATTTGTAAATACTGTTGTTCAGCAATAATCTTTGTGTATTGTGGCCAGTTCTCTACAAAACCGACAGCGGTTTTGTCGTACAAAAAATAGCATAACTTTGATCAGTTTTCAATATTGAAAGCAAAACCATAGATCAATTAATAATCAATACTTGCATAGTTACACACTATCATATTATTATGTATATATTCAGTTATAAAATATTAGTTTTAAAAGCCGTATAAAAACTGGCAAGCAGTTAAGTGGCAGGGAATGGCTGTAGGTACCACTGGAAGTACTGGATTTTATTTGGAAAGTTCTAATCCTGGAGTGTAGTCCGATGTAGGTACTTAATTCGTTTCCGTGTTAAAGTTTTCTCCCGCTGTTGGTGGAGCGAAAGCGAGTGTCAGACTGCTACCTGCCCCAAATTAAGAATATGCTGCAGTAGGTAATAATAATCAGTATCTGTTTTATACTAAGGAAATGGTTAGCTTTTAGGGTTCCGTAGCCAAATGGAAAAAAACGGAACCCTTTTAGTTTCCATTGTCCGTATCGTTGTCCGTATGTCACAGCCATTTTGTTCCGAAACTATTAAGACTATACATGTGAAACTTGGTAGGTAGATGTATTTTGTGAACCGCTTTCTGATTTAAAGAAAAAAATAAAAAAAACATATCTAAAAGAAAGGGGGGCGATACATAGAAAAGAAACTGAAAAAAAAAAAATTCATGAAAATTATACGTGTGTGTGTATTTATAGACAGGTATTTAAAAATGACATTTAGGTTTCTAAAACCAGTTTTTCATAAAGTCAATCGTTTAAAAGATATGCGCTTCCAAAGTGGTAACATGTGTGTGTGTCCCTCTTACTTCTATAATAATAGAGTAAAAATCTAAAACAAATATATGATGTAGATCTTAATGTAAACTACCAACAAAAATTAATTTGAACGAGATCGGGTTAACAGTTTTTGAGATATAGCATATTTTCTAAAATCGCAAATATAACTTAGTAATTCATACAAAAACTATGAAAAACAAAGTTATTTGGCGTAGTTACTATGGAACCCTTCATGGGCAAGTGTGACTCGCACTTGGCCATATTTTTTAGAATAAGCTAGTGAGTATGTAGATAATCAATCTGATAAAGATAGGTAGTTAATAGATTTACCTTGATCCATATTGAATAAGCCCTAGAAAATTTAAATATGGCGGTACGGAGTTCATCTAGTAAGCTAGTCTTCAGCTTTATCTTTGTCTATATATTATGTATCTTCTAATATATAAAAATATATAGCTGTTCGTTGGTCTCGCTAATACTCGAGAATGGCTAGACGCTGGACCAATTTCATAATTTCCTTTGTATAATACAAACGTATCAGGACAGCTAATTAAACTTATATTATTGACCAACAAAATAATAGGAATAAGATATACACAACGAGTCAATGATGGAATCGATACAAAAAAAAAACAGTGAGTGATGTGCGATATAATAGATTGACTGTATTCCGACAAAGCTTTTTGCTATTGAATTAAATCTAAATTTTTTATCTACGATTTTACTTTTATATAGTTTTTAAGTCTTTCAAGATTGCAACTTAACACGTTCACGATCCAATTACTACTTTCTTTTAATAAAATATCTATTTTTTTTTAAATTTTGGTCTTGTCCTCCATCACGCCTCTATAATAAAAAAATGAGAAATAATAAAATAGATGAGATCTACGATGGGATGAGTGAGCCCAGAAGATGCCTGTTCACTCTTGTTTTAAAGGCAGACGGGTCATATGTGGTAGGGAACATCATAAAAGCCGGTAAATAGTTACACATCCACACTTTGGCCGTACGCACAATAAATGAAGACAAACGCTTAGTACGCCAAGACGGTATATTGACTAAGTGTAGATGGTACCCTGCAGTACGTTTGGTAGACTGGTAGTGAAAGGGAGATGGAAAAATCGTGACGTGGAGCCTCTGCGGACTCTCTCTAAAGTACATTTTATAGTTTTTTTTATTTGTAAACTAGTACTCACGCGGGGCTTCGCTCCCGTGGATTCTATTACGGTAAAAACATAACTCTCCTTTTTTGCAGTCGCGTAAAAAGTAGCCTATAACCTTCCTCAAGCTTCAAGCTACTTCCATACCAAATTTCATCCAAATCCATCCAGTACTTTCGAAGACTAGCGCGTTCAAGCAAACAAACAAACTTTTCCGCTTTATAATATTAGTATAGATACTTGCATAAGTACTAAGACGTCTACTATAAGTGGTCAATGGTACTTATAGGTACTATAAGTGGTCAATGGTACTTATAGGGACTATAAGTGGTCAGATACCGCTTGGCTAGCATTATAAGGCTAAGTAGCAGTCCTACCCCAAATAAACTTTAACTGTGCTAAATTTTATACTCATTATCTGCTTAGCCTTTTTCCAACTATATTGGGGTCGGCTGACTAACTCGATGTAGCTGAGTGTTACTGTTTAAAGCCTGCAATACATGTTGGCCAAGCGTAGGCCAACGCGAGCGTTGGCAAATAGTTACAAGGCAAGAAATAATGTCCACACGTTCGACAAGTTCGTCGAACGCCAATGCAGACGACCAATGTAGAAGAGGGTCTGTAGAGCTGCCCACACGTTGGCCGAGCGCAGGCAAGCGCCTTTGATTTATGACCAAAAACCGACACCGATCCGAAGTGAGGCAAGTGATCACGAGCAACGGCGAGCGAAGACAAGTTGCACCAAATGAGCTCTATACACGTTGGCGCTGGCCTTCACTCGGCCAACTAGGCAAGTGACACCGAGCGATAGCAAGACAAGGCAAATATACTGTCTACATGTTGGTATTGGCCTTCACTCGACAACGCTCGGCCAACATGTATTGCAGGCTTTACATGGATCGACGCTTATCTGATCGCCACAGTCCGGTAAATTATTTTGGCTTTGTAGTGTTTTGATATGGAAGTCGGTTTTATTTTTTGCAAAATAGTTTTTATTTTCGCGCTTTTTAGTGGGTCAGTTTTGTAATTAATCTAGTTACAAAAGCTAAAATGTCAACTACTTATCACCTTTTACAAAATATTGCTTTTCCCAATGCAGAGCCGATAATTTTTGAGCAGTTCTGGTATTTCATCATCAGCTCTACTTCACCATTTGCATTGTGACGAGCATAAAGTGCTTAACATCCATATTCGATTGCGATCGCAGTCCACAAAATACTTATTATTGAGTAGTTTCGGTGGCTGTCTGTGGTCTTCATCATCGGTTCCACTTTCCCAAAAGGTGCTTTTCGAGAGTAACTACACAAGTTACTATAAGAAATACCCAAAACGCTATAGGTGTGGCTATAATATTTAAAGAGTTCCCTCAATTTCTCCATGATTCCATCATGAGATCCTAACGTGATGACAATGGAACCAACTAGACAGCATACTCTTTCAAACTAAAAAAGAATTTTCCAAATCGGTCTAGCCGTCTTTGAGATATGAGGTAACATGCATAAAGAAAGAAAAATATGTATAATAATAATAGTTCAAGACGAACTGAGAACCTCCTCCTTTTTTTGAAGTGGGTTAAAAAAAGAATTTTCCAAATCGGTTCGTAAATGACGGAGTTATGCGCGAACAAAAAAACGCAACGCAGAGTAAACGAAAAGATCGTCAATGTAAATATTTTTTTTAGACTTTTATTTATTTTTCAGAAACAGCTTGTCCGATTTTGATAAAATTTCATGGGACCATTTGGAAAGTATACCCTTTCCAACTAAAATTCCAATAATTTTTTAAATCGGTTGGCAAGAGCTATGCCCGAACAAACATAAAAAAAACAAACATCCGAATTGAGAACCTCCTCCTTTTTTTGGAAGTCGGTAAAAAGGTATGTACAAAGTTTTTTATTTTATTTATTTCTTTGTCTCAGACTACAGACAGAATATATAGATAAATTCATTTGCCATCACATGTCACAAATTCACAATAGCACTAAACACACACCGACGTAATCGGTAGGAGGTGTCGCATTCGCGTCGCAACTCTATGTGTCTGTCGCGTGTTTACGAGCACGTTCCGAAATGTGTCACACGAGGTTTAGTGAATTAAATTAACATTTTTATTATTGTTTACGGTTTTACGCGTTTGTTTCGGTAATGTCCAAGCTGTTTCGTACTGGCACAAATCCATGAGCATGGCTCTCATTTGTGAGACAGTATAAAATATAAGTTCCTAGTTAGATATGATGTGTAGAATTTTATATTAGTTGCAAGTCTATCGGTTTTCTATCGGTTACATTTCGGGGAGTGTGCGATGGAATTACACAATCTAATTCCGCCAAGCCCGTTCCATCATCGGACTACGAGACAAACGGCGAAGCGCCATCGTTACATGGTGGACATCCCACCCATACGCCCAAAACGTTTTGGGAATACCTTCATTGTGCGTACGGCTAAGGAGTGGAATTCACTGCTGGAGACTGTGTTTCCCGATAGCTACAACCTAGGAGTCATTAAGTCAAGAGTGAATAGGTTATTTTTAGGTAAGCGTGCTCCATCTTCGACCACATCATCACTTACCATCAGGTGAGATAGTGGTCAAACGCGAACCTATTTTCAATAAAAAAACCGGTCAAGTGCGTGTTGGGCCACGCGCAGTGTAGGGTTCCGTAGTTTTTATAACAGCCAAGTGCGTGTCGTATTCGCTGACTGATCGTTTTGTACCATGCTCTAACTAAAAGCCAAACATGACTACCTAACTAATTTGACTTCCTATACAAATCCTCACCTGATCCGACAATTTTGCACGGAAAGTTTTATTTTTTTTTAGAGATTTGTATAAAACTTGTCATAGCCGGTGTTTTGAATTTAAATACGGACACACAGCTACACTACTCAATCGTCACAAGAAACTAGCACGATACAACTGGCGTTTAGCCATCTATCGACATTTCTATAGAGTTGTTCGAAATTTTCGAGTCATATACAATCGACCGACTATTACTCGTAAACTTGTAAAGCCCACTTATGTGTGATAGTTTTCCTTTAAATTTCGTTATATATAGGTACTACTGCCGTGATATTTGAATTTCTAACTACAACCGTTTAGTTGATAGAGGGGGAGGACACTTGACTCTAACGAAAATTGGTACTTTAAAGCTTGATAAGTCACGAACGGTTTACTTAATCAAAAAACGGTCTTACCAAACCCCAAATATTTTTGAAAGGCCTATCTAACAATATCCCACACAAAGGGAAGAACGAAAAAAAATTATCATCCCACTTTACATGTATGGGAGGTACCCTAAATAATAGTTTTTTTCAAAATTTTATTTTACCACTTTTTCGGCGTCATTAACGTGTATACTCATGCCAAAGTACAACTTTCTAGTACCAATAGTTTTTGAGCTAAACCGCGGACAGACGGACAGACAGACGGACATGGCGAAACTATAAGGGTTCCTTGTTGACTACGGAACCCTAAAAAAAACATTGAACAATAAATATACACAATTAGCATAAATACAAGAATAAGGAAAGAAACATATGCACAAAATAGTGCATATTCAACATTAGTCTCTTCCAGTATACCTACGGAAGGAGAAAGAGAATCGAAAAAGGGGGTGAAGACTTCAGACAATCGGCGATGCGCCATCGTTACATGGTGTACATCGCACCCATACGCGCCAAATAACCTATTTACTCTTGACTTTAAAACTCCCAGGTTCCATCATCACCAGTGATCGGAGTAGGTAGATTGATTTTTGGTACTTGTATCATAAATGCACACAGAAAGAATAACATGGATAAGCCATTTTCCCGGAAAGTAATTCCGGTATTTCCGGATTCAATTAAACATTGTTAATGTTGGTAGTGATATTATTCCTACTCAATTCAAAATTTAAAGGAAGGTATAAAAACTAAATTAATTCATTATTTATCTGTTGAATAATAAAAATAATCTAATTCCGATCGAAGCTTTAATTTTTATTTTTTTTATTTTTAGTATTTTATTACAATTCCTACCTTTTTTTGAGGATGGCAAATCATCAAATGACTCCTTCCACTCTGGCAGAATAAAATTCCTACATAAGTTCCGGTTTTTTTTTAATAATCCACCAATTCCGGAGGAATGTCCATATTAATATATACGTTTCGGATCAATGACCCCATTTCAATCTACCTACACCGATCACTGATCATCACTTACCATCAGATGCGATGGTGGTCAAACATGAGCCCGCATATTATAATCAATAATAAAAAAGATAATCCCGTTGATTTTTACCATTTTGGAATGATTGAGGACTATAGAATTTGAAGTACGAACCAACTAATAAAAATTGCCACGAATATGATCGTATGAATGGTGTGACACATTTATTAACGCGGCTAATTATGCTTCTAAGTTTGGGTTAGTACATTAGCAATCTAATTATTTTTGCGTTTATTTCTCATTCGTCGATAGTATTTGGTTTGTACCGTATGATCAAAACAGACTACTAACCATAAGCAATCCTAGATGTCAAGTACGAAAGTAAAAACAACAACAGTTAATAAAAAGCTGTAGCGCCTACAATATTTCAGAACGCAGCAAGTTCAGCTGAGGTAACCGCGACTTTAAGACGGGCTTATAATTCCATTTGTTGAACGTTAAGCCAACTTCTAAACGTAACTTTAATTGAAATGTGTTTCTTATGTACTCCGTAATGTGGACTTGGAGTAATAAATTATTTCATTGACAACTTAAAAAATTTCGTAAAGAGGAAAATATTTTCTTTGGCGGTTTATTGGCTAATGCAATTACAAAGTAAAAGTGCCATGCTAGTTCATTCGTCACCTTTTATTTAAAAGCATAATCACTTCCTATCACCTGACATCTTATAATCATAAAAAATATACATTGTCACAACATGGACGTGTCCCCTCCCGAAACATTAATACTATCTGACATCAAAAATCGTTGCAATCAATCATCAGCGACGCCACGACACCTATCACCGTTTCCAATTAGTAACATACTATGGATCTCCCACAGAGCACAGGGACTCCTCGGCAACCCTGCGGTCACTGGACATATTATTCTGCACAAGTGACTGTGCAGACAAAGATGGGCTTTACAATGTTGTTCCACTGTGATGGCAGTCCCATACGAAAGGATAGGGATGAGGCCAGGTACTGACTGAATGAATCGAAGGAAACCTCCTGAGAAATTTCTTATAAAACTATCCAATACCACAGTCTGACCTGGGACTTGGACTCAGGACATGCTTAGCAGCCGCGCTTTGGATCCATGTGTCTTAGGCAGTAGATACAGCTATCACTTTATTTAACCGATAAATAATAATGTTAAAGGCGGAATTGTCCAAATTTTACAAAAACCAAGCATGTCACTGTTTACCTACTCTTAGATATTGACAGCTTATGACAATATTGACTAACGAATATATCAACAGAAACTTTTGTAATGACATCTGTAGTGCCAATACCGCGGCTCTATGCTCTGTGACAGGCTCCTACGTACTATGAAATAATTGTCAGTGCCATGTCCACACTAGTACAACGCACAAAGCGAACATAACGTGATGAGTTAAATTCATCGCGGGCCCGACATTATAAATAACTCTCTTTATACAAGTCAGTCGGGCATTGTATTTAGCGCACTCGGAAATTTCCCACATTAACTATTTTCAGTTTTAAAATTAGACAGCCCACGAAGTTTGTTCAACCTTTGTTAGTACTCATGGAAATTTGAAATGAGCAGGACTTGCGGGGTGGGAAATCACAATGATGATAAATAAGGGTTTATGTTTTGTGAGACTCGTTTCTAAATTGACACGGGTCGTTTTTCAAAGTTAAGCAATGCTTGCGAAGGTTAATTCATGGGTAGGTGCCTATCCCTTACCGCAAAGGTGACTGACATCTTTACGAGTAACTGGTCAGCCTTACCAAGAAGTACTTTGTTTTCCAGCCAATTGTCAAAGTTTGGGTGTGTGTGTTCCAATTATGCAAAAAATGGCTTGGGATTTGGACTAAACTTGACACACTTATACATAGGTTACAACTTAGAATAACACAGAGGTAGGTCACTTTCTACCCCGAGAAAATGGGCGGGATTAACACGTGAATAAAGTCGCGTGCAATAGTTAGTGTAGGTATTTAACTTTATTTATTAATCCTTTACAAGCACTTTTACTCGTTATACAATAGTTTATTATATTTCTATTTATTTTATGTAAGTGCATCAGTTAAAAGAGATGGTAAAATAGTGGAAAGACAAAGAGAGCTAGACAGATGATTGCTGCACATTCTTTTTCACCCTCTGTAACGAAAACCCATACATATCTACACTTTATGAATCTAATAGTTTTTCTGTTGTGAACACATTGAGTTATTCACCATACCAAAGACACACCTACAGAGTTACGTGTGAACAGATTGCGTGGCGATCAATTAACGACGTCATACAAGTATCGATGCTCTGTTATTATGTCCATTGTTCGAACGCAATGCTTATCCGCACGCCATTGATAAAGAAAAAGGAAATACACGCGTTTTGTTTCTTATACTATCCTCTGCAGGTACTTTAAATAAAAAAGATTATATGCAATGTTAGCCCCTCCAACTAAGCTAATTACGCTTGTGTCTGGAGTGGGTTGACAGCAAAAGTGTAATCTCTTGGTTGGTGAAATTGGAATATCTTGCACTCAGAAGCGGACGTACCAGTTTATAGTGTTAACACTTAGTGGTTCCTAACGAGATGCTGCCGCCCCGGCACGTAAGGGTAATCGAAGAAACAGGGTAGGTTTTTAGTCAGAAGAAGTCTGACACTGCCTTCCGCTCCAACTAGAGTGGGGAGAAGTCACTCGATGATTTTCCCACTAGAAAAAAAAAACGATTTCGTGACTGAACTAAATGAGTGGTCCCGTTGAGTTGACCCAAAACCAATTAACGGGTAATAGTTTAGTGGTCAATATTGGTTCTTGTGTTTTTGTTCTCAAAGATGATATTTTTTTTTCTTATGAATGAGCTAACTTTATTATATGTAACTGACTGTCTTTATCTATACAATCAAAAGTCCAGGAACCAATCCCTTATGCAATGGTACCACGGGTAGTAAAAATTACCCGTGAATCCATTAATAGGTCATCTCAACGGGACTACGGGTAATGACTCAACTAAATGATTGTGATTTCTTAGTCAAGAATCCACAGGAGCCTTCGTTCAACGTTTTGTAACAATAATTTATCAATATTTTTTGACCTACCAACCAGGCCTATGTCTCAATAAACGGTATGTAGAAATCCGTATTTAAAATCGTTAAAGCAAATAATTTTGTCATTGTATCTACGCACTACTCTCTGAATTAGAAACACACGTAGTTATCAAGTCGAGAGCATTCCGAAAGGCTCAATTTGCAGTATAATATACCTAACATAACATCACCACTCTATTTCCCGATGAGTTAGGCAGAAATGGACCTTACCATCGCAGGAGAAAAGCATTTGGGCAGATTTCCTTAGCCTACTAGGCTCCTACTGTAAAAACACCTAGGAATAAAAAAAATATTTCATAAAACTATGAATTTTATAATGTTCAACAATTTTGATTTGAAAAGTAAACAGAACCAAAAGGAATAAATAAATTAATATATATATATATCTAAACCAATGCAAAAAGGAAACTTATTTAAATAATAACTTCGTACTAATAATAAAATTAATTAAAACTCGGATAAGAAACAAATAAATAGTTGTTCGGTCCGATATGCGTTTCCGAACGCACCCTTTTGACATAAAGAAATTTGATCTTGACATTACTCTGACTTGACAGATAGACTTTGCTCCCCCGTTGAAAATGTCGGTCATGGGACCCTGTTGAGATAATTATAATTGGAAAAATATCGTTGGGAATCGCGTTTTGAAACCGATAATTGGGTCGCGAATTATCTATTGGTTGAAGTGAAATCCCCATTTGACGAAAACCCCGGGATATTTTTGGATTTATCGCGGGTTGGTGCCACCTCGTGGCACGCGCTTTTGCTGGAAACGAGTTGTGCTGTGATTGCTGTTGTGACCGCGCCATCTGGAGACTGGCGCCTTGTGAACGTTCTACAACACTTGACTTACATCACACCTTTCAATTACTCACCTCATATTAGATACAAACCACTTGGGCGTGACCTTGGGGAAGGTCGAAACTTGGCGAACCCAGCACAGAAGGTTAGTGGTTAGACCTGTAATTTGTATGGTTTGTAGGCCGAAGCCTAGTAGAAGTAGGCCTTTGTTTATTGTAAGCAACGTTAAGCTCCACGAATCGTGGACAGTTCCGGACACCCCAGTTATCGTTGCGCTGGCCTATTGTAGTCCTGAACAAAGTGGTAGCAGAGCGTGGTTCTTATAAGATCCACTGATTCATTCTGGTAGTAGGCGTGGCTCTTATAATATAAGATCCACTGGTTTAATTGGAAGTTTTGAAAGTAACTTTGGTTTGATTACTTAACATAACTTATATAACTTAATAAGTTTGAATATATTGCTTTGTCAGCCGGGCTCAAATAGTACTTGTAGTTTGTACTGTAATTTGTAGTGCTAGCCCCTTGGTATTGAATTGACAGGTAAGATTTATTTGTGAAATTGGGAATTATTAGGTTATAATTTGGTACATAATTTGGTATTTGTTGCAATTAATAATTAAATGTCATTGATCTGAATTTGAAAGGTTATCTAAATAATAATTACACATAGTCTAACATAACAAGACTTGAATGGTGTGGATTGACTTATTGCATTTATTTGTATTTATTGGATTTTGTTAGAGATTCTCCGGCTCAATATTATACAGACAATTGTTGTGCTTATTGATGTTTAATTGGAGTTGATCCTGCACAATATATACATTGAATTGTTATTTATTTTGTAACTAGCCATCTGTACCAAGCTAGATTCATACTTGGAATAAGTACAGGGTCGGATTTGGACTTGAAATAATTGAATTTGAATTTTTATTTTGTTGAAATTATTTGGTCGGCTAACAAGTCATTGTTGTTTGTTTAATATTTGATTGTTGGTTGTTGATTGGTGTTGTATTAATATTTGATTGTTGCAATGGCCTCATTAAGGGCAGTCAGGGAGGCTGCTGCCGGATTGACCTCACAGTTGAGATGGTTCACATCGGCAGCTGCAACGGTTGAGCGTATAGAATTGGAAGAGCTCACCCTTGCTCGGTATGGGCAAGTGATTGAGAGGATCAAGTTAGCTGATGCTGCGCTCACACGCTTCAACGAGTACATCATGGACGTGGATTTGGGGGTGATGGATCAGACAGCCTGCGATAAAATTTTGGGTGACTATGACCAGATTGTCCACCTGGGGGATGTCATATGTCTACGAGCGCGGGAAATTTTGAAGAGTCGGGTGCCTGATGCGGCCAAGCTGCAGACCCCTGTTGTTGCAGGCCCTGGACTATTGAGTAGGCTGCCCACCCTGGAGCTGCCACATTTTGACGGTCGCTTGGACCACTGGCTGGGCTTCCTAAATCTTTTTGAGAGTCTTGTCGATGCACGCTCGGACCTCGGACCTGCCCAGAAGCTGGCCTATTTATTGTCTGTCCTGGAGGGCGAAGCCAGAGCCTTGGTGCAGCACTTGCCGGTGACGGATTCCTCTTACCCGACCACTCTGGAACTTCTCTCCCGACGGTATCAGAACGAGCGCTGCCTGGCTGATGTGCACATCGACCAGATTTTGGGACTACCGGCCATTGCCAGCACGTCGACGTTGCGCACTGACTTGCTGAACCCGTTGGTCTCAGCGACCAACGCTTTGAGACGCCTGGAGTTACCGGTAGAACATTGGTCCTACTTGTTGGTGCACATAGTGCTGCAGTTGCTCCCCGCGGAGTTGAGGTCACGTTTTGAGCAGAAGTATGGTGGGGATAGTGCCACCCATCTTCCCCCCTTTGACGACCTCCTCAAATTTTTGGAAGACGAGTGTCGGTTTTCGGATAACACTCGTGGCGCCACGGGGTCACCCCCACTACCTTCTCACCCTAGAGACCAGGGACGGACTAGGGCTCGGGGGCCTGTTGATGTTCGCCCCGCCCCCCGTTTTGCTGGCGCCCGGAGTCCTCGGGCTAGGGGGCCTGTTGATGATCGCCCCGCCCTCCGTTTGGCTGGCGCCCGGAGTCCTCGGGCTAGGGGGCCTGTTGATGTTCCCCCCACCCCCCGTTTTGCTGGCGCCCGGAGTCCTCGGGCTAGGGGGCCTGTTGATGTTCCCCCCGCCCCCCGTTTTGCTGGCACCCGGAGTCCTCGGGCTAGGGGGCCTGTTGATGATCGCCCCGCCCCCCGTTTTGCTGGCGCCCGGAGTCCTCGGGCTAGGGGGCCTGTTGATGTTCGCCCCGCCCCCCGTTTTGCTGGCGCCCGGAGTCCGCATCATTGTGACTTTTGTAAGGCAACAGGGCATGCCATGGCGCTTTGCTCGGCCTTTTTGAATTTGCACGTAAGTGCCAGCCGCCGCATTGTCAACGCACGCCGTTTGTGCTTTTCGTGCTTGGGGGCCCACTTCCATCGGGACTGCCCCGACCCCCGCCCGTGTAGAATTTGTGAAGGGTCCCACCTTGAGATTTTGTGCGCCAACGCGAACCGCTCCAGCAGACCAGCTTCTGAGGGGGGTTCGCGCAGGGGGGTGTACCCCGGAGACGAGCACCGGGCTGAGACCCGCGATTCTGTACGCCGCACTCCACCCCCCACGCAAGTTGAACGGGAGCCCCACGAGCACCATTTGGTCTCCCCTCGTCAGGGAGAACGCGCATTGGCTGCTAGGCAGCAGTGGCCGGGTCGGCGTCGCTGCCTTTCCCCTCCGTTGGCGGAACGTCCCCGGCTGGAGTCGCGCCCTCCGCCATTCGGGCATTCGTTGGGATATGCCCCTCCAGTGATGGCGAGCGGCTCGGGACACCGCGCGGACGAATGTTTTGATTGTTGGCCTCGTCGTGAACGAAGGCAGCCTGGATGCGGCGATCGGTCGCCGCCCAGGCATCGCTAAGAGATTGACGCCTGCCCGCTAAAGGACCCCCCCCGATCAAGACGGTTTTGTTGCCAACGGCCCCTGTCAAGGTCTGGGGACCCTTGGGTGACTCAATTGTGGTCCGTGCCATTTTGGGCACGGGAGTCCAGGGTTGCCTTTTGTCGTCTTGGTTAGCGGGACAGGTTGGCCTGAAGGTGAACGACCTTTCAGGCAAGATTTGGGGAATTGGCGAACCGGCTGACACCACTGTTGAGGGAAGGACCTGGTTTGAAATCACCCTTGTGAGTTGTCCTTACCCTAAAATTGGTGCTCCTGCCCTTGTTATAACTGAACTTGGTTGGGACGAGCAACTTCGGGAAACCGTGTTGGAGGACAGTTGAGGCTCTCTAGCCTTCCTTATGGGGCTCGTCACCCCCTTTGTTGCCCAGGGAGGGCCGCTTGGTTCAATTGTTGGTGACTGATCGTCACACTGGGAACTCGCATGCCAGTTGCAATGCGGTGTTGGCCATTCTGCAGCGAGAATTTTGGATTTTGTCGGCTGATCGCGTCAATGAGGCGAGGCCCTTTGCTGGCGTCGTAACGGACTTGTTGGTCCCCCTTTGTTGAAGACGTCCACCCTTCGTAATAGTAAGGCTTATTTGTGTGTTTGTCTGCCTGTCAACCAAGGCAGTGCATTTGGAGCTGGTAACCTCCCTCTCGACAGAGGCCTTTGAGGCGACTTTGGAAGGATTTGTGTCTCGCCGTGGGTTACCTTCTTTGATTAGGTCTGATTGCGGTACGAATTACAAGGGTACAAGTAACTATTTGAAGGAGGTATACGCCTTCCTTAGTGAGAGCCAGGTTGACATTGGTAATAGTTTAGCCCGCCGAGGGGTCACTTGGTTGTTTGACCCGCCAGCCTGCCCCCATTGGGGGGGTATTTTTGGGGCCGCGGTGAAAGCGGCAAAGGGACGCTGGCGGAGATTGTTGGGAGACACCGTTCTCACCTTTGAGGAACTAGCTACGGTATTTGGCCGCATTGAAGCTGTGTTAAATTTGCAACCTTGTCAAGACTTCCAATTGATTAGCGGACGGGTAGGCCCGTCCGGGGGGGGTAGATGTTCGGTCCGATATGCGTTTCCGAACGCACCCTTTTGACATAAAGAAATTTGATCTTGACATTACTCTGACTTGACAGATAGACTTTGCTCCCCCGTTGAAAATGTCGGTCATGGGACCCTGTTGAGATAATTATAATTGGAAAAATATCGTTGGGAATCGCGTTTTGAAACCGATAATTGGGTCGCGAATTATCTATTGGTTGAAGTGAAATCCCCATTTGACGAAAACCCCGGGATATTTTTGGATTGGTTGGTGCCACCTCGTGGCACGCGCTTTTGCTGGAAACGAGTTGTGCTGTGATTGCTGTTGTGACCGCGCCATCTGGAGACTGGCGCCTTGTGAACGTTCTACAACACTTGACTTACATCACACCTTTCAATTACTCACCTCATATTACATACAAACCACTTGGGCGTGACCTTGGGGAAGGTCGAAACTTGGCGAACCCAGCACAGAAGGTTAGTGGTTAGACCTGTAATTTGTATGGTTTGTAGGCCGAAGCCTAGTAGAAGTAGGCCTTTGTTTATTGTAAGCAACGTTAAGCTCCACGAATCGTGGACAGTTCCGGACACCCCAGTTATCGTTGCGCTGGCCTATTGTAGTCCTGAACAATAGTGATTGTGCGTGCTTGTGTGTATATCTGTGGAATAAAGTCTATATTATTACGGAAGTATGCATTTTCTCACCTGGTTTAACATGAATATCTCATAAAATCCCTCTATCTCTCATAATTTACCCAAGTTCCACATGATTGATTGACAAGTACTGCCGACATTGAAGGGTGAAATGAGATGGCATCATGGCCATATTGAGCCAAATATACTAGCATATTGGGCATACCAATTTCACAGCCAATATCACTGAATAAAACTCTCAGAGGTGAAGAGGACCCTCTAACTAGAGATTTATATTGTAGAATAGAAAATAGAATCCCTTATTCGTTGAGAATAGAATGGCGTCTGCGTTGACAAAAGCAGTATTTATTGTGGGTCTAAACAGGTCTCGTAGAGTGTGTAAATTATACAATATATTTAGGTTATTCCTAGTATTTTGTGTTTTAGACGTGGTACGTTTCTGTGTTCTAATTCCTTATTTAGCATTTAAATAGTGCTACCTACAGTAATGTAATATGTACATATATATGTATAACACACATTCATAAAATTTGCGGTTTTAGGGCAGTCATTCATCGGCGGCGCGTCTTGGTCCACGCGCGCCTCAAAGAGACGTCAGCATTAGTGCCGGGCCCCATAGGGCCATTGCCTGCCGGGGTTGCGGGAATATTCTAACGAGGTACCGCGGCCCCGGAACTTAAGGGTAGCTGAAGGAACAGGGTGGATTTTTAGTCAGTCTTCCGTTCCACCCAGAGTGGCAGAAGTCATTCGATGGTTTTCCCACCCAGAAAAAAAGGGCAGTCATTCAAACAGAAAAAGGAATAATATAGTTTTGCATGAGCTAAGAGTCGCATTGCCACGTTGTATGGCAATGCTTAACCTTTAGTCTTTTCGGCACATTACCAGTGGACAGCGATGTGCACGAATTTCTGGATGCCATATTTTAGTTAGTTATTAGATGTATATATGCACTAGTACTCACGCGGGGCTTAGCTCCCGTGGATTCTATCACGGTAAAACATAACTCTCCTTTTTTGCAGTCGCGTAAAAAGTGCCTATAACCTTCCTCAAGCTTCAAGCTACTTCCATACCAAATTTCATCCAAATCCACCCTGTACTTTCGAAGATTAGCGCGTTCAAGCAAACAAACAAACTTTTCCGCTTTATAATATTAGTATAGATGTAGTTTAGGATTTTTATTTATGTGTTTGAAGACTCTTTTTTTTTAGCGTGGTAAAATTATCAAATAAGTCCTCCCACCCCGGGCAGGGTGGGAGGGACTGTCAGACTTTTACTGACTAAAATCCACGGTGTTCCTTCAATAACCCTTTACGTACCGGGGTCACGGTAATGGGATAAGTCCCACGACCCCGGCAGGCTTCGGCCCTCTACAGGGGGGGCCTCGTCATGTTGCTGACGCTCTTTGAGGCGCGCGTGGAACACAACGGCCGGAGATCGTCGGCCGACGTCCGACGCCGTGGGCGTCTACCACTGCGGCTGGGCTGGAGGGAGGACACCATCCTCTCCCTCACGCGGCCCGCCTCCTCCTTCGGAAGCATGACTGCTTCGCAGAAGGAGGCGACCGCTTCCCACTCCCTCTCGCCCCGCAGCATGGCCTCGACCAATGCCGGGCGCGAGAGGTCTCCGCCTATCGCCGCCGTGAGGACACGTCGGTGCTCTGCCCAGGCGGGGCAGTCTTGCACCGTGTGCTCTACGGTGTCCTCAGTCAGGACGCCGTGACGCCGATCTAGCCACTCCTCAATTGAAGACTTATTAATATTACCAAGAATCTAAATGTATCTAAACGAATGTAAAATTAATCTTTTTTAATTAGTTCCCAAAAAGATAAAAGCATTTATACATCCCTAATATTTAATTTAATGTCAAAATGTCGCAACTCCTTCACGAATAAGAAACAACAGTAGAAGTTTCAGGACACTTTCATAAAACTTTTAATTGGTTTTTTGTATATTTTTTACAATGACAATACAAGCAATCGATATTTTTATTGGAAGCCATTGGTTGTGGGATTAATGTATTAAAACTTTTGCCGGTGGCTTCCCGATGGTCACTGAATATTTATCGGAGTTGTTTATTTTTAATGGGACATCGTGCTTTGTAAAACGGGTAATGTAGGTAATGCAGAACCTACTTTATTGTTAATAGATTAAGGTTTATATCACGATGAAAGCAGACGGGCTTGTGACTATGTCATAGCTGTCGCTCGTGACAACTTTTAAAGCAAACCAGCGGTTGCCTGGATCTGTCCTTCGATAGGCGACTTACTAATATTATAATGCGAGAGTTTCTAAGTATGGATGGATGGACGTTTGTTACTCTCCCACGCAAAAACTACGGAACGGATCTGATTGAAATTTGGTATGTAGTTAGTTGAAATCCTGGAATAACACTTAGGATTACTTTTGATCCCGTAATTCTTACGGCATCGGATTAGATTACGCGTGAAAACCCTCCCACGGTAACAAAGTCGCGCGCAGAATCTAGTTCATTATAAATATAAGAGACCCGTTCGACCCTCGCCAAGCACGTAAAGTTACGGCTGTTACTCGTACATAGATCATGGACACTCGTGAAGTACAAGTTCACTATAATATTACCAACCACAATACCTGAGGGCCAGAAGAAGAGGAAATTAAGAATTGGAAATTAATTGTGCGTACTGCTAAGGAGTGGAATTGACTGCCAGAGTCTGTGTTTCCTGATAACTATAACCTGAGGGTTTTTAAGTCAAGCGTGAATAGGTTATTTCTAGGCAAGCATGTTTCATCTTCGACCACATCATGGCTTACCATCAGGTGAGATGGTGCTCAAACGTGAGCTTACCAACAATATAAAAAGAACTCAATTTCCACTTCTCTACCTACCAAGCAGGAGACAGAACAAAGCTCGGACACATTTAGGTTACGACTAGTTATCAAAAAAAATCAAAAATTATGGGACAATGTTATTAATTATCTGATTCTAATTTAATAATACGTATGGCGTAATCGCCAAAACGTATTACGGTAGTAAAAAAGTTACAGGGTTGTAGATTTCAGAAAGGCACTTGGCTCAGAGCAAAGTATTGGCTAGTACATATCGATGGCAAATGACCGGATTACATGCCATTGTTTCCTTCGAATATACTATCAGTGTGCAACGTAACTTGTATTGATACTCTTGCGTCATCCCAAGTTCCCAGTTCATCATGTTGTGCCAGCGCTCCTGCTGCGGCTACTGATAACCTCAAGCGGTGTCAATACCTTGATGTGGTCTCAGTATATATTTTCGAGCCGTTTGGGTTTGGTTTGCTTTTCAAAGAAAGTACTGGCCAAGCAATGCATTGCCACGCAACGTGGCAATGCTCCAGTTTCTTGGGTTCGTTACCAGCCGATAGCGGTTAGGACAAATTTGATTTATTTTGGTTGGTAGTTTACTTTAGTTGACTTTACTTTCATAAAAAAATATATTGTTTACTCTGTATCTCCAAAATAAATCATTATTAGAAAAGAGAAAGAAGACTAAAGTTTTCTCCCAACCTATTCAAAATCAAAGCTGATTAGTATGTTTTAATATTTAAAATTTACTGTTTCTGCTCCATTAATTATTAAACCGGGGCCGGAGTATAAAGAATTCATGGAACAAAGCCAATTTTGCCTAGATACATTGAACCTGGATTACAAAGGGCTTTCAAGTAATTATTCAAGGCTGAATTTATAATAACCGAGTAACATATTGGTCTTATACATATCTACACACACGAAGCATGTACATAGTATGTTGAAATTTAATTCAAAGCTGAATTTTCCAGTGAAATCCGGCGTTATATTGCGGAAACTGAAATATCAATGTCCTGAAACGCAAAAGCACCGTAGTTTACTTTATTAGTTGCAAGTAAAGCAACGTGGAATATGTACTACTCTAAGTAGGTCATCATTAGTTAAATATATATTGGTTGTATGTTGGTATTTTGCTGGAATGGAATGCAGCCATGTGCCACTACGTGTAAACAGACCCCTTATATCCCAATTATTTGGGTTTTGAAGAGAAATATGTGATAAAGGACCATAATTATTTGCAAACTCGATAGCATGCTTCGCTATCTCCTGTTTTAACTCCGTGTTAATTGTTAACAGTTTGTTTCACAAACAAAGTATCGGATTCACAGTTGTTTAACTACGGTTTACATAATTACGTTTAACAGCGACGATTAACTGGCCAGTTACCAAGTTAAACTATGTATTTTCTGAAGCGCGGGCTTTCGTTTCAAAACAATTAAGTATTTTGCAACTTCTTACTGTTTCGAGTAATTTGAGGACTTCAATTACGTTGTTTGAATCTCTTGGAAGTTGTTATAGACTTTAAATAAGCCTACTTGTTTGTTTTTGATTGAAAACTAAGGAAACATTGCTAAATTACTACAAAAACACCGAATGCCTATGTAATACCTATAGATGCGTCATGCACCAATATCATAATTATTATCAAAAGCGTTAACAACATCGACGTAGAACGCTATGTAGATATACGCGCGCGGAGTATAGCATAATTGTAGTTTGTAGGTATCTTCTTGTTTACCGACTTCATAAAGGAGGGGTTTTGTATATTTGTACGTTTTTTATGATTTCTCCGCCAATTGTGAACCGATTTTCAAAATCCTGTCTTTATTCGGATGTTTATTCCAAAGTCTTGCTAAGGCAAATATTTAATATGTTTCAAAGTTTTATAGGGCTACACAAGTCCACTCCCGTCACATCACATCACCCTGCGCTTACCTTGGAATACGGCAACAACTTCAACCAAATGAGTAGGACCTCAGCTCTTATTATAAAAGAAATTAGATATCCAATAAATTAATCTTGTACTCATAATTTATCCTTCTTATGTAGCCGGGTAAAATATATACAACGTGTAACGGAAACCCCATATCTATCCAAAAGGACTGAAGACAACATCTGGTATGGAGTCTCTATGCAAAGTTTCAGCTCAAAATAAGTGACTCACAGAATTGACCCCAAATTATCGGTTTCATAATTATGTTTTATGAATACCAATAATAACACGCGTATTACAGCACTATGAGGGTCATCACTTTCCACGTCACTTGCCACTAAAATGATAATTCTCTTCGTTCTTCTTAATTTGAAAAATTCGGTCTCTGGTATCAGTGTATTGAAATTTCTAATATGCTCCACACATGTAGACATAGGATTACAAAACTCTTGCTATATCGTATGTTATCATCCAAAGAAGCCGTACACTCGGAATGTATATACTTTTTAAATTACACGTTATATAACCTTCCTCAAGCTTCAAGCTACTTCCATAGCAAATTTCATCCAAAACCACCCAGTACTTTCAAAGATTAGAGCGTTCCAATAAACATACAAATTTTTCTGATTTATAATATTAGTATAGATTTAGATATACATCGGCCCAGTATTTGATTAAGGGATATCTTGTCCGCAGCATACTATGGATAGTATAATACTGAGGTAGAGAATGTGTTGTTGGATTTAGTCTTAATAGTGACTTAGTACTATTTTTTACTATAGGTATACGTCATTATTGAAATCCTGAAGATTTGGATTCACTTGCTGTTCCATTGAACTCTGCGCTGCCTTACTTAATGGTACCTAAATAGTATATTTCCGACATTGCATAGGTTTGCGATAGTAAGTCATTTACCTTTGGCTAAAGAACAATATGGTATTTCGTTTTCCTCGGGTGATTTTTATGGCTTATGGAGCTTGATTAACAGCAGGCTCCATGCAGTGCAGTCACCTAGAAGGTAAAGTAAACAATGGCTTGGTTTTCCCCCAACGACCATTATATATAGCATTATCAACTCTTGTGCTTAAAATTAAAAATCCTTCTTTAAATCTCATACAATACGACAACTACAATAGAAACTTGCAATTACGATAACAACAAAAATAGCGCTGAGCATGTCCAACCGAAAGGATTACCAACTCAGCATGTGCAGGGCGAAAGACACCCAGATGACACACGGACATAGGTAAATAAAAAAATGTCTCATCGATGGTCAATACCAAATGCTTACCAAAACGTAGAATTACTTGATGTCATTTTTATATCAGAAGTGGTCGTATGGAACACTGTCAGATTTCTACTGACTAAAAACCCACCCTGTTCCTTCAGCTGCCCGTAAGTTCCGAGGCCACGATATCTTGTTAGTACAATTCTGCAACCCCGGCGGGCAATGGGATTATGAGGCCCCATGTGTCCTTACCTACCGACTTCTTCATTTTGTAGGTAGATTTTATTACTTGGGTATGTTTGTCTCTCTCGTTGACCTTTTCCATAAATCCATTATCACTTTCTTGGAATAACGTTACTGAAATTAAAATTAACCCTATACCTGCTAGTTTTCCCTGAAACCCTAATCCCACGTCAATTATGTTAAATGATCAAGTAATTTCATTCTCACTACCCCTTTTCCCAACTAAGTTATCTCTCATGACGCTTAGTAGTACCTACATAGAATTTTCTGGAAAAGGTCGATTGCAGTAGCCTGCACTTAACGTACTACACTCTAATGAATATATCTAACTATATTATAACTAGCTGACCCGATAAACGTAGTTTTGCCATGCAAATTATTCCTAATAAAGAATGACCTATTTTCAGACATACCAAATACACAAAAAAAAATTCATAAACATCGGTGACGCCGTTTTGGAGGAGTTCTATAGCAAAAACTGTGAAGCGAGATGTTCGTATAGGTATTAGAATTATTTATTGTACATTTTTAGATCGTTTTTTTTTTCAGAAGTACTGAATTACAAACAAAATGTGTTTCCTAAATACGTCTGTTTTGTACGGGGGGATTTCGAGATAATAATAATGC
The DNA here is from genome assembly GCA_943138885.2 of Tholera decimalis. Taxonomy (NCBI): domain Eukaryota; kingdom Metazoa; phylum Arthropoda; class Insecta; order Lepidoptera; family Noctuidae; genus Tholera; species Tholera decimalis. Next base: position 17,434,047 of record OW964552.2, on the reverse strand, counting down.
AACTGGTACGTTCAAGCTCGTTTATTCGACTGGCGCAGCAGTCGTTAATGTCTAACCTAGTTATTTGACTACTTACACACGTTACCCATCATAAATATACAACGTGTAATTTAAAGGGTATATACATACCAAGTGCACGGCTTCTTTGGATGATAATAAACGATATGGCAAGGGTTTTTTAATCCTATGTGTACATGTGTGGAGGATATTAGAAATTTAAATACATTGATACCAGAGACCGAATTTTTCAAATTAAGAAGAACGAAGAGAATTATCGTTTTATTGGCAAGTGACGTGGAAAGTGATGACCCTCATAGTGCTGTGACACGTTTGCTATTACTGGTATTCAAGAAACATATGAAACCAATAATTTGGGGTCAATTTTGTGAGTCACTTATTTTGAGCTGAAACTTTGCATAGAGACTCCATTCCAGATGTTGTCTTCAGTCCTTTTGGATAGATATGGGGTTTCCGTTACACGTTGTATAGGTATCCACATAAAATGTCCAAATCCAATGGCTAACTACAGTCTCCTAAACTTGAGTGAGAGTCTCTCATACGCACAATACTTTTTGGGAATACTTTTATTGTGTCGTACAGTTAAGGAATGGGATTTCCTGCCAAGACTTTTTTTTAAAAGAAGTCGGTTAAAAAGGGAACTAGCATGTGAGTAGAATTCACAGTACTAACAATCTTGTTAACCTCTCCAAATAAGTTTAATATGCTTGTGTCTGGAGTGGGTTCACAGCAATAGTTTAATGGGTGAGGTTCGAACCTGCGACCTCTCGATCACAAGTCCGACACCTTAGCCATTAAGCTATTGAAGCTTTGTTTCCTTATTGCAATTTTCTGGGGGTTTTTAAGTCATAGGTAATTAAGTTACTTCTGTGTAGGCGAGCTACATTTTCGACCACATAATCGCTTACCTGCCGTCAGGTGAGAAAGTGGTCAAAAGCGAACCAATGAACCATAAATATTAAGTCTAATACACAGACTTATTTTTATTGATGATTGGTATTCATACAGAATAATGCTTACAATATGAATTTAAATTTTGCTTGTAGATAACCTATAACTAACAGACGGTCTACATTAAACTTCATAGAATTATTAAATTTATATTAAGCAATAATTTCACTGTATTAAAATTAATTAATTAATAATAATTAATTAAGTTCAAGTCAATTTTACTACGTCTTTTAGCCTGCAAGTGCTTTAAACTTAGACTAATTTGCAAATTTTGATTTGTTAATAAATAAAACCGTACAGCTAAAGTCTAATAACAAAGGCATAATTGTCGGGGAGTTTGTTGCGACATTTCTTCTTACCAGCTGAAACACTGGGATGTGGAGATGGGTGGGCATTTCATCAAATTTTTGACACACTTTTGATTTAGAATATTCTAACAATAGTCTATTTAGGTACATCGCTGCTTCTTCTATTGCGTTCTCTATAAGACTAACTATAAGGCTAACCATTCTCTCATTTTTAACCGACTTCAGAAAAGGAGGTTCTCAATTCATCTCGAACTTTTTTTTTTTTATTTATGTTACCTTATGAGGTAACATACATAAAAAAAAAGACTCGGAGACGGCTGGACCGATTTAGATAATTCTTTTTGTGTTTGAAAGGGTATACTTTCTAGTTGGTCCCATTGTTACGAAATCAGGATCTGATGATGGGATCCTGGAGAAATCGAGGGTACTCTTCAAATATTATAGGCACACCTATAACGTTTTGGGTATTTCTTATAGTACCTTGAGCAGTTGCTTTCGAAAAGTACCATTTGGGGAAGTTGAACTCATGATGAAGACCACAGATGGCCACTGAAACTACTCAATAATAAGCATTTCGTGGATTGCGATTCGATTACTTGAGTACGGATGTTAAACACTTTATGCTCGTCGCAATACATACGAGTATGGTGATGTAGAGCTGATGGTCAAGTACCAAGAGAACTGCTCAAAAATTAACGGCTATGCATCGGGAAAAGCAATATTTTGTAAAAGGTGATAAGTTGTTGACATTATGGCTTTTGTAACTAGATAAATTACAAACCGACCCACTAAAAAGCGTGAAAAATTTTTTTATCAAAAAATAGAACCGACTTCCAATTTACATATCAAAACACTACAAAGCCAAAAATAACTTTAATTTCGGAAGGCGGTGTGAAAAAAAAAGAAAATCCAAAACCAATAACACCGACTACCGAAATTAAAGTTATTTTTGGCTTTGTAGTGTTTTGATATGGAAGTCGGTTCTATTTTATGATAAAAAAAATTACGCTCAAAGTTATCGACACGACATTTCCCTCGTCAAAAGTTCACTCCAACACAAATTTTCAGTAGACACTGTACAAAATAAACAACAAAAAAAAACACTTCCACAACACTACTTTTAATGAAAACGGCTCCTGAAATTGAAAAGATATTTCAAGCCAGTGTTCTGCACAAAATTTTCGAATATAGTGTGTTCGTGTAATGTGGCTTACAATGGCCCTGTATATAGCCCTATATTCAGGTAGATCCGTCTGAATATCCTCTCGTGATTTCTCTGGAGATAGGTAGGTACCTCGTGAGAGGCGGTCTCTGGGCCAATGCGTTGCTAGGAGGTATGGAGTAGGAACTTGCTTTTATTATGCGTCTGTTTTTCGTCTTTGCAGCCTGAATAGTTTATTAGGGTCGAATGCTTCTACTTTTATATACATAGTATGTGAATCCTTCCTATTAATTTTATCAATGGGAAAATTTGTGAGAGTGACTAGATTGTTTGTTTAGTTTGTTACTCGTTCACGCAAAAACTACTGAACGGATCTGAATGAAATTTGATATTTAGATAGCTAATATTCATTCATTCATTTTCGTTTATTCATTTATTCTCAAGGCAATTACAACAGGTTACAATCCACTTATTATAAAAAATACACATAATATGTTATGGGCTGATTGTGACCCAGAGCGTAATCGCACAACATGACAACAACAACAAAAAAGAAATATAAATTTAACTACAAGCAATAGGTTACAGAAACAGTGTTTAAAAACTAAATTAGTGTAAAACAGTGTTAAGCATATATATTAAAACATTAACGTTAACAGAGACTAAGAGCACTTACAAGTCTTTTAAAAGCTGTGGTACGAGCATCGAAGATGTCAATACTAATTCTGGTATCTTTCGATATTTCATTATAAAGGCGACACATTCTAACGATAGGGTTATAATAAGAGGTGTTATTTCTGTATACCAGAAGTGAAAAAGTTCTTGGCATTCTGGAGGTATACCTAGTATTAATATTAATAGAGGACAGCAGGGTGGATGAGTCCAGTGTGGAGTAGTGTTGCCCAAACGAGAGTCTCGCAAGAGTCTTGCAATTAGCGATTATCTTATTGCTATTTATTAAACGGTAGTTGAGATCAAGTAAGAGTAACAGACTCTGTTACATTGTTCTGAGATCTCAACTACCGCTATAAATAATCGCTAATCGCTAATTGCAAGACTCTTGCGAGACTCTCGTTTGGGCAACACTAGTGTGGAGTAAAATCCCGGAATAAGACATAACTTACGCGGGAAATACCTTTTAGTCGCCGGTATAGCTGATACGTACCTGTTACAAGCTGATTTGAATAGATTTGATGAATATTGTAGACGTAACAGGCTTGAATTGAATGTATCAAAATGTTATCACATGACTTTTACGCGCCAGAAGTCGTTAATTGATTCATCATACACACTATGCAATATCGGTATAGGGAAGGTCAATACTGTTAGGGATCTTGGGATTATACAAGACAGCAAGCTGCTCTTCGATAAGCATATTGATGGAATAGTAAAAAAAGCATCGAGAGCACTTGGTTTCATAATGAGAACCTCGGCTTCTTTCCGATCGCTAAAACCGATCAAAGTTTTGTATTGTTCGTTCGTACGCAGCCATCTTGAGTATGCATCACAAGTCTGGAACCCTCAGTACGGGATCTACATCTCTCGCATTGAGGGTATTCAGAGAAAATTTCTTAAGTACCTAGATTACAGGGCGAAACAAGTATCTGTAGATTACAATCACCGATGTAGAAGGTACCATTTTCTGCCGCTTGACCAAAGGCGTAATATTAATGACATATGTTACTTATTAAATATTGCAAATGATTTAATTGACAGTACTGAACTTGTTTCTAAGTTAACGTTACGCACTAATCAAATGGGGCTGCGACAGCGACCACTTCTATGTGTACCTTCTGTAAACACTAACTATAGGCGTAATGCCTATTTCTGTAGAGCGAGTCGCAGCTTCAACAAAATTTGTTGTGAACATGATGTGAATTTGTTTTGCACCAATGCAAACACACTAAGGAAGCTCTTAGCAAAGCCATTTTTTGAACCTGTTGCACCTACTTGCATTTGAATTGAACTGCACACCTGAACATAAATTAATTGTTTTAGTTAACTTGTGTAGTCGAATAGAACACATCAGTCTATTTTGTATTAGGCTAGTTCAGTTTGAACATAGTCTTTTTTTTTTACATAACTTTATTTATCTGTGAGGGCTTGTAATTAGCAACTTAGTTTTTATATATTACTCACGCGGGGCTTCGCTCCCGTGGATTCTATCACGGTAAAAACATAACTCTCCTTTTTTGCAGTAGGGTAAAAAGTAGCCTATAACCTTCCTCAAGCTTCAAGCTACTTCCTTACCAAATTTCATTCAAATCCACCCAGTACTTTCGAAGATTAGCGCGTTCAAGCAAACAAACAAACAAACAAACAAACTTTTCCGCTTTATAATATTAGTATAGATTGTTATAATGTTATTAGTCTGTAAGCCTTCCGAAAATAAAATAAATAAATAAATAAATAAATATTTGTGTTTCAATTTCGGACCAAGACAGAATCGGACACAGCGATATATTACAGTTCGGAATACCATGCACATAGGCTACTTTTTATGCCAGAAAAATATGCAAAATTGCCACGTGAAAGTAGTGGGTAACAGCTAGCGTTTTACGTCTAACGTCTGTGTTTTGTTTGTGTCTGTGAATTTTTATTAACTAAGTACATCTTTTTTATTTGCAAAATAAAATTTATTTAAAAAAAAAAATACATAAGTCATCAGTGAGTCGTCCAGACTGATCTGCGTAACAATAAGCCCGCAGATAGTAGGTATCTTTTGATGTCTTGACGTTATCTAGATCAGAACCTTAAGAGCATAGTGTAGGTCTGTTGTGTGTCTGTACTTGAATAAATCTATTTCTATTATTATTGTACCTATTTTAAATAGTCTATCGAGGAATGAAGCACACAGATTTGTGTAGAACTATCAGTCCATATTATATGGTGCCATCTTTAAGTACACAATAATATACACTTCTGGACACATCTATTGGCCCACCTTGTATTTTCAATTTCGTTTGGTCCTAGCTAAAATTTTATATTAGGTCGAGCAAAAAGTTTTTATGCAGTTTTGAACCTGGCACATTCACAATTTCATTCAATAGTCTTTTTTTGAATTTCGAACACAGAATTTAAAGAAACAAAAGACAATTTGGAGCCTGTTTGTTGATATCAAACAATCGAATACTAAGAAAACTTGGTTTTATTGGTTTACTTGAATTTAATTCTTGAAAAAGTGATTGATATCTTTGCTTTTGCAACAAACATTACTTATTCTTAACATTAAGGTGAGGTTCTATCAATAATCTATGGATACTTCACCTGAAGTCGCCGCCCAAGCTGTGGCACTTATTCAGGCCGGACACAGCCAAAGAAACGTGAGTGCTCAACTTAATTTAAGTCGATCTGCGGTCCGAAATGTTTATCGGAGGTACCTAGAGACTGGCGGCTTTGTTCGTCGCCAAGGAAGGCCACGATCTCGGGTCACAACTGAAAGGCAGGATCGATTCATCGTGACGACCAGCTTGAGAAATCGTCACCTTAACTCCATTGAGATACAAAACCAACTTCGCGACTTCCACGGAGTATCTGTGAGCGCTCGAACTGTTCGGAGAAGGTTAAAAGAACGCGATATGGTACCACACAAGCCAGCTAATGGGCCCAAACTAAAGCGAGCCCACCGAACAGCGCGCCTTCATTTCGCACGCAGTCATTTAAATTGGACACAGCAAGATTGGAGCCGTGTACTCTTTTCTGATGAGTCTAAAATTGTGTTACATGGCAATGATGGAAGGAAGAAGGTCTACCGGCGTAAGGGAGAGCGTTTCGCACAATGCTGCTTTGAAGAGAGGGTTGCTTATGGCGGTGGCTCATGGACTGTCTGGGGCGGTATATCCGCGAGCGGCAAAACTCAACTTGAGGTTGTTACAGGACCACGGCTGCCAACATTAAATGCTGAAAGATACATTCGTGAGTGCTTAGAACCTCACGTGATACCATACGCGGACTATGTGGGCCCAAATTTCCTTTTTATGCATGATAATGCAAGAGCCCATGCGGCCGGCATCGTCAGGGAATATCTTCGGGATGTGAACATCACAGTTATGGACTGGCCAGCCAGAAGCCCAGACATGAATCCCATTGAGCACATGTGGGACGAGCTAAAAAGGCGTGTTAGGGCTCGTCAGCCAGTTGCCCAGACGATGCAGGAGTTGAAAACTGCCATAGAAGAGGAATGGGAGATGATCCCTCAAAATTTCATAGAGCGGTTGATAAACTCTATGCCTAATCGTATGAGAGCTGTGGTAGATGCCCATGGAGGCAACACGCGTTATTAAATTAAACCTTTATTTGATAAAACATGTTTGTTATTCAAAAATTAATTGCCTTTAACAAGACGCATATCCGACTTGTTAGGCGTAGGTCCATGTCGTATGGTATTCTGAATTCAAATTTAAAACTATACGATCGAAAAAGATGGTAAAATGTATCAGGTTTAAAACTGCATCAACAGTTTTTGTTCAATCTAGCAATCATATTTCGGTAGGGGCCATCGAAACCTAAACTCTAAGGTGGGCCAATAGATGTGTCCAGAAGTGTATTTATTACTAATCCAATACTAAATAAGGTTTACCACTGCTTACGATGTCAAGTTTATACCCATACTAAGAACCCCTTTTCCATAACACGAGCGCGCTTCACAGGAAAGTCCTCGTTTTCTTTACGAAATCTTAAATATTACGGGAAGTTTCTTTCAACCAGTTAATTTTATACCAGAATTCTCTGAACTCCATGAAATTTCATTACATTAACCGAATGAAGTGCGTTTATCTTCACTCAGGAGTGAGGTCCCATTCATTCAGAATTCATTTACGAGAAAATACGTTTTTGATGTTCATTTACTCGTAGAATGAACAGTTAAGCTTTATAAAGCATGAACAGGCTGTATAGTAGAATGAACGTTGAACTAATTCGTTCATTCATTTATTTTGACGGTATTAAATTAATTCTATGGTCAGTTTTCGATATAATTTAAGAGAAAGTAAACTCTTCCTCGGATTTATAAGGAACGAGTTTAATAAAAAATAGGTATGTATTTTTATATCTTTTTGTGATTTTAAAATAGTTGTGTTTCCTGCATTGCTGTATTAACTCGATAGTAAACCCAAAGTATTTAAAAACTTATACTGTCAGTCTTTCTGTTTGTCCGGGCTAATAGTTGGAATGATTGAACCGATTTTATTTTATTTATTTATTATATGAGTGCAGTGCCAACTTATTCAGCTTCACGTGACGAGATGACGCAATGTTTTTATTTTTGTTTTTATCTATATCATTGTTATTTTATTTTTTGACATTATTGGATTTTATTTTATTTTATTTGTATGTGAATTTAGAGGATGACATGAACACTAAGACAGTTTACAAGAACGTTGTTACTAACATTATATGGATAATTTTTTAAGTCTGAAATAAATGTATTCTGTTCTATTCTACAACGTGTAATTTAAAGGGTATATACATACCAAGTGCATGGTTTCTTTGGATGATAACAAACGATATGGCAAGGATTTTATAATCCTAAGTCTACGTGTGTAGTTAACTTATTACAAATTCCAATACACTGATACCAGAGACCGAATTTTTCAAATTAAGAAGAACGAAAAGAATTATCGTGTTATTGGCAAGTGACGTGGAAAGTTATTGACCCTCATAGTGCTGTGACACGTTTGTTATGATTGGTATTCAAGAAATATATGAAACCAATAATTTGGTATCAATTCTTTGAGTCAGTTATTTTGTGCTGAAACTGTGCATAGAGACTCCATACTAGATGTTGTCTTCAGCCCTTTTGGATAGATATACCCTTATGTATACTTTACTGTACATCTTACAATATTTAATGGGAGTTAGAGAAGGTTATAGAGTATCATATAGGCAACTTCCCGTAATTGCCACGGGGTAGGGGTTTATGCGGGAATACCCTTCCATGCTAACAACGTCATGGGTACAACTGGTTATATATTTTTTTATTGAATATAGGCTTGTGTTTGTCCACCAACTCACCTGATGGTAAGTGATGAAGATGAATCACGCTTATCTAGAAGCAACTATCAGGTTATAGCTGTCAGGAAACACAGACTCCGGCAGGGAATTCCACTCCTTAGCTGTACGCACAATAAAAGTATGAAACGTTTTATGCCAATAGGTGGGCTGTCCACCAAGTCACAATGGCGCATCGCGGTTCATTTTGTATTCCGATCATGGAACCCCGAATTGTAATCGATAGAAATCCGATAGGAAATCTAAAACCAAGTTAAACGGATCGTTCAATTTTGTAAGACTGCAATATAAAAATTGCGAAAGTAGCGGTGATGAATCTAGCTTATTATTTGCTGTGAAATACCTAATAAACCAAACTCGTCCTCCTTATAATTCAAGCCAATTCCTACAAAGGAGTTATGAGTGACAGTAAATAGATTGTTATTTATCGATATTGTTTTATAAATGTGCTTCATATGTTGCAGTATTTTTTCTGTACCTTGGTGTTGGTATGTCTTACAAAAATACGGTTAAGGCGCTACTAAACTGAAGCTACATAATGTACATTTATTTAAAAAAATATCTTATCTTATCTTGACGTAATAATTACGAGCAATGGGACATTTAGTGCAACGCTTGGAACAACACCTGACATGGTACAGAAATGTGGACTTATAACATTTATTGTCGAAGTTAGTACTGAATCTATTTTTTTCTAAACCAGGGTGTCCCAACATTTCTATAATAGTTGTGTTTGTTTTCCATTGTTGAATGATTAACGATAATATAATATTTTCATGAAATAATATTTTTATAATATTCATAAAATAATATTTGCATGCAAGGGGCTTGAATATTAAAATTTTCTCAAAACAGTATATTACTAATCCTTAATACAAAATAAACTTCAAATAAATTTAAAAAGGTTTTCACTGGAATAATTTCGTTTTAAATAAGACTTATGAGATTATTGAGCTTGCATGTTTTGTTTGTGTACGTCTTGAAACAACGAACGACAGAACCACCCATACGCACAAAACGTTTTGGGAATACCTTCATTGTGCGTACGGCTAAGGAGTGGAATTCCCTGCCGGAGTCTGTGTTTCCCGACAGCTACAACCTAGGGGTCTGTAAGTCCAGAGTGAATAGGTTACTTTTAGGTAAGCGTGCTCCATCTTCGATCACATCATCACTTACCATCAGGTGAGATAGTGGTCAAACGCGAACCTATTTCCATTGTACACTTTTTTTTTTGTATCTAAAGAAATATTGTAAGGTGTACAATAAAGTATATAATAAATAAATAATAAATAAATAAATAAATATTTCCAATAAAAAAAAATCTGATACGGTTAATTTACGCGGCACGTTATATTTTTCTTTTAAAAAAGTAAAATTATTTACCCCCCTTAATATTTCTCTAGGGCTTCTCGTTGGGAACTCCTAATCAAAATTAATTGAAGTAAGCGAATTCTTTCTCCAACAATTTGCTGTCAGCTTGCAATTAATTCGGTTACAGCTTAGTACCAATATTTTAAATGATCTAAAAGCCAACCCATGGCAATACTAGTGTCTGATTTTCTGGCTTCTGGCTTCTCATAACAACTGTCAAAGATTCGCAAATGACAGCCGCGACCAGTGCCTTTTTTTGTCAGGTGGGAAAATCATCTAATGACTTCTCCCGCTCTGGGTTAAGTAGAAGGGTGTGTCAGACTTCTACTGACTAAAAACCCACCCTGTTCCTTCAGCTGCCCTTAAGTTCCGGGGCTGCGGTATCTCGTTAAAACATTCCCGCAACCCCGGGGGACCAACGGCTTACCTTGCATTTTGAAGTAATCAGAATAAGTTAAGATGGTTAGCCATCCACGAATCGACCTCGATTAAACTTTATGATGAGCACATACGGCAATACACATATTAGCAACAAGCTCCATAGCGAATAAAAACGTTATGAGTGAAGAAGAGAAAGTTTTTAGAATTGCATAAGAAGTTTGGTCTGCAATTCCATGGTGGCCTAGATACAGGAAAATTTTATCATATCTAATTTGTTTTGCGCACTTATACACTGGCTCGTACTTCGCTCAAAGAATTAGCATCATCTCCCAAAGTGGAAATGCTGCCAGTCTTCTCGGCACGTTTCCAGATGGCAGCAATGTGATAGAGATAAACTCCGACTAGCCTAAGTGTATCTACTTGATGAACGTGTCGTAAAGAATCATAGTTTAGGCATACTTTTTGGATTAGAAGCTTCAAAAACGATGTTGTTATTGTTTAACCATAAGAAGGAAAATCATTCACAATGTACTCTAAGCGCCTTTTTCATAAACATAAGTAGGTAGTAAGCAACAAAGTAAAAAAATAGCTATTTCCAACCTCCCTATAAACATCTAAATTTGACCGAGTTATTTTACTAGTTAGTAAATAATTATTTCGTTCATCAGAATATTCCACGGAATGAGCTTATGAATCATTCCTTTACTTTGTCGGCGATTTACTTATACAGGAAATCTGTTTTCCGTTGGTTTAGCTCGGATCATAGACTTCGGTCTGCGGCAGACGTGCTTTGAGCGGAAACTAATTGCAAGAGAGCCATACAACGCAGATGTATAGCGTGTCTATGGAATAGCAGGACAGGGGTAGCAAGTTTTTCTTGTCTATTTAGAAGTGTAAAAAATAATAACTTTATTTCGTTCGTCTGTTAGATTCAAAAGAAAATATTTTTCTTAATTATAGTTTAATTAGTCCAGTCTATACTAATTTAATTATTATAATTTAATTCATTATACACAGAGTACATACAGCGCTCTGCGGGTTCAATACAATAACGTCTTAACTTAAGGATATTGTTGCGGTTGTAGCGTTTCTGCAGTGCGTCCGCGCAGTTTGCTGAAGCGCGTAGGTACGGATGACTTTTACGCAATAAGCATGCACGCGGGTGTCGTCTCTGTCAGGCAGAGTATGAGGCATCAGTAATGACATCCTGAAGATAATATCAACCTAATATCAGTGCCTGATTCCCTCGTCTGTGGTCTTCAAATTGTGGTTGGTTTTTGTGCTACGTTAGTATATAAAAAGATTTCACATCTTTGTATACAACGTGTAATTTAAAGGGTATATACATACCGAGTGCACGGCTTCTTTGGATGATAACAAACGATATGGCAAGGGTTTTCTAATCCTATGTCTACATGTGTGGTGTTCAGTCCTACAATTGGCCAGCGCAACGGTAACTGGACGGTCTGAACTGTCCACGGTTCGTGGAGCTATAAACGTTGCTTACAATAATCAAAGTACATAATAGCCTCTGAGGCTTTATAAATACCACTAACCTTCTGTGCTGGGTTCGCCAACTTCGACCTTCCTAGGTCACGCCCAGGTGTGATATGTATGTAATATGAGGTGAGTAATTGAAACGTGTGATGTAAGTTACGTGTTCTAGGACGTTCACAAGGCGTCAATCTCCAAATGGCGCGGTCCAGATCAGCATCACACCCAACTCACACCGGATTGAAGTTAATTATCACTACTTATTTCCACCAAATGCGCGTGCCACGAGGTGGCCACCAACCGGCGATAAGTCCAAAAATATCCCGGGGTTTTCGTCAAACGGGGATTACAAATTCAAACAATTGATAATCGCGACCCAATTATCGGTTGCAACAGGCGATTCCAAACGATATTTTACCAATTACAATTACAATTACAAGAGGGTCCCGACGACCGGCATTTTTTCCAAGCAAAGTCTATCTGTCAAGTCAAAAGGTTATGTCAAGATCAAATTTCTTTATGTCAAAAGGGTGCGTTCGGAAACGCATATCGGACCGAACATCTACCCCCCCCGGACGGGCCTACCCGTCCGCTAATCAATTGGAAGTCTTGACAAGGTTGCAAATTTAACACAGCTTCAAGGCGGCCAAACACCGTAGCTAGTTCCTCAAAGGTGAGAACGGTGTCTCCCAATAATCTTCGCCAGTGTCCCTTTGCCGCTTTCACCGCGGCCCCAAAACACCCCCCCAATGGGGGCAGGCTGGCGGGTCAAACAACCAAGTGACCCCTCGGCGGGCCAAACTATTACCAATGTCAACCTGGCTCTAATTAAGGAAGGCGTATACCTCCTTCAAATAGTTACTTGTACCCTTGTAATTCGTACCGCAATCAGACCTAATCAAAAGGTAACCCACGGCGAGACACAAATCTTTCCAAGTCGCCTCAAAGGCCTCTGTCGAGGGAGAGGTTACCAGCTCCAAATGTGCTGCCTTGGTTGACAGGCAGACAAACACACAAATAAGCGTAACAATCTTACTATTACGAAGGGTGGACGTCTTCAACAAAGGGGGACCAACAAAGTCCGTTACGACGCCAGCAAAGGGCCTCGCCTCATTGACGCGATCAGCCGACAAAATCCAAATTTCTCACTGCAGAATGGCCAACAGCGCATTGCAACCGGCATGCGAGTTCTTAGTGTGACGATCAGTCACCAACAATTGAACCAAATGGCCCTCCTTGGGCAACAAAAGGGGGTGACGGGCCCCATAAGGAAGGCTAGAGTGCCTCAACTGTCCTCCAACACGGTTTCCCGAAGTGGCTCGTCCCAACCAAGTTCAGTTATAACAAGGGCAGGAGCACCAATTTTAGGGTACGGACAACTCACAAGGGTGATTTCAAACCAGGTCCTTCCCTCAACAGTGGTGTCAGCCGGTTCGCCAATTCCCCAAATCTTGCCTGAAAGGTCATTCACCTTCAGGCCAACCTGTCCCGCTAACCAAGACGACAAAAGGCAACCCTGGACTCCCGTGTCCAAAATGGCACAGACCACAATCGAGTCACCCAAGGGTCCCCAGACCTTGACCGAGGCCGTTGGCAACAAAACCGTCTTGATCGGGGGGGTCCTTTAGCGGGCAGGCGTCAATCTCTTAGCAATGCCTGGGCGGCGACCGATCGCCGCATCCAGGCTGCCTTCGTTCACGACGAGGCCAACAATCAAAACATTCGTCCGCGCAGTGTCCCGAGCCGCTCGCCATCACTGGAGGGGCATATCCCACCGGATGCCCGAATGGCGGAGGGCGCGACTCCAGCCGGGGACGTTCCGCCAACGGAGGGGAAAGGCAGCGGCGCCGACCCGGCCACTGCTGCCTAGCAGCCAATGCGCGTTCTCCCTGACGAGGGGAGACCAAATGGCGCTCGTGGGGCTCCCGTTCAACTTGCGCGGGGGGTGGAGTGCGGCGTACAGAATTGCGGGTCTCAGCCCGGTGCTCGTCTCCGGGGTACCCCCCCTGCGCGAAACCCCCTCAGTAGCTGGTCTGCTGGAGCGGTTCGCGTTGGCGCACAAAATCTCAAGGTGGGACCCTTCACAAATTCTACACGGGCGGTGGTCGGGGCAGTTCCGATGAAAGTGGGCCCCCAAGCACGAGAAGCATAAACGGCGTGCGTTGACAATGCGGCGGCGGGCACTTACGTGCAAATTCAAAAAGTCCGGGCAACGCGCCATGACATGCCCCATTGCCTTACAAAAGTCACAATGATGCGGACTCCGGGCACCAGCAAAACGGGGGGCGGGGCGATCATCAACAAGCCCCCTAGCCCGAGGACTCCGGGCGCCAGCAAAACGGGGGGCGGGGCGATCATCAACAGGCCCCCTAGCCCGAGGACTCCGGGCGCCAGCAAAACGGGGGGCGGGGCGATCATCAACAGGCCCCCTAGCCCGAGGACTCCGAGCGCCAGCAAAACGGGGGGCGGGGCGATCATCAACAGGCCCCCTAGCCCGAGGACTCCAGGCGCCAGCAAAACTGGGGGCGGGGCGATCATCAACAGGCCCCCTAGCCCGAGGACTCCAGGCGCCAGCAAAACGGGGGGCGGGGGGAACATCAACAGGCCCCCGAGCCCTAGTCCGTCCCTGGTCTCTGGGCTGAGAAGGTAGTGGGGGTGACCCCGTGGCGCCACGAGTGTTATCCGAAAACCGACACTCGTCTTCCAAAAATTTGAGGAGGTCGTCAAAGGGGGGAAGATGGGTGGCACTATCCCCACCATACTTCTGCTCAAAACGTGACCTCAGCTCCGCGGGGAGCAACTGCAGCACTATGTGCACCAACAAGTAGGACCAATGTTCTACCGGTAACTCCAGGCGTCTCAAAGCGTTGGTCGCTGAGACCAACGGGTTCAGCAAGTCAGTGCGCAACGTCGACGTGCTGGCAATGGCCGGTAGTCCCAAAATCTGGTCGATGTGCACATCAGCCTGGTAGTTACCGGTAGAACATTGGTCCTACTTGTTGGTGCACATAGTGCTGCAGTTGCTCCCCGCGGAGCTGAGGTCACGGTTGTAGGACTGAACATGTGGAGCATATTAGAAATTTCAATACATTGATACCAGAGACCGAATTTTTCAAATTAAGAAGAACGAAGAGAATTATCGTTTTATTGGCAAGTGACGTGGAAAGTGATGACCCTCATAGTGCTGTGACACGTTTGTTATTACTGGTATTCAAGAAACATATGAAACCAATAATTTGGGGTCAATTCTGTGAGTCACTTATTTTGAGCTGAAACTTTGCATAGAGACTCCATACCAGATGTTTTCAGTCATTTTGGATAGATATGGGGTTTCCGTTACACGTTGTATACTGACGTAGATTATAAGTGTCAATTGTTATTAATCATTATGGATCTTGAAATCTGGTAAACGAATAATTAAATTTATACGAAAGCGCGTGATCGTATTCAACTACCTACTGCAAAATAGCGGCGCATGCCTGACCTCTGAGTTTGTTTCGGTTTTTTCTTCTCAGAGTAGTCAGTTAGGAAATACCGGCCTCATCTAGCTAAAGTAAACTTAACACGCAAAAAAACATGACGTGTAAAAGTGTTATTTAAAAAAATATCCATATTTTATCAGTTGATATCACAGAACTTCAAAGCGTGGATGGAATAAAATCTTTTTTGCAAAAAATAAAACCGACTTCCATATCAAAACACTACAAAGCCAAAAATAATTTTAATTTCGGTAGTCGGTGTTATTGGTTTTGTATTTTCATTTTTTTTTCACACCGCCTTCCGAAATTAAAATTATTTTTGGCTTTGTAGTGTTTTGATATGGAAGTCGGTTTTATTTTTTGCAAAAAAGTTTTTATTTTTGTGCTGTTTAGTGGGTCAGTGAATTTTCCAAATCGGTTCGTAAATGACGGAGTTATGCGCGAACAAAAAACGCAATGCAGCGTAAACGAAAAGATCATCAACGTAAACATTTTTTTAGACTTTTGTTGATTTTTCAGAAACGGCTTGTACGATTTCGATAAAATTTTCATGGGACCATTTGGGAAGTATACCCTTTCTAACAAAATCAGAATTTTTCAAATCGGTTGGCAAACGACGGAGTTATGCGTGGACAAACATAAAAAAAAATAAAAAAAAAACATCCGAATTGAGAACCTCCTCCTTTTTTAGTAGTCGGTTAAAAAATACTTTTTATTTATATATTCCCTTTTAATAATTTTTGTTATATTATTTGTTAACAAGCTTTTTTATATTCCCTGTTAACAACGTGTCTTTTATATTCATAGCAATGGTTGCCATGTCTATAAATTATTCTTTCTTTTTAATGAGAATTGAGCCGGTTTTGACTATTCTGCCAGGGTCACGCGTTGGTGGCGACTTGGTCGAGTTGACTGACGTAAAATTGGGCAGGCTTGTGTTTGCATTGGACTGCTTCAGTTACGGTAGACAATAGCATGCATATGTGACAAGGTAGATAGATAGAATATCTTTTATTGGACACCAAAAATTGAAACACACTTAAATAACAGTATTGCTAAAATTTGGTTGCAATGGCGGTCTTATCGCGGAGAGCGATATCTTCCAGATCACCTTTGGAAGAACTTTACAAGCTTTAATTGTAACAGGGAAGGCTAAATTAGTGCATTACTTGACTACTAAATTAATGAGTATTTCTCATTACGGAAAATAATAAATAATAATAGGTAATGTCTTAAAGACTTGTTAAGATATATTACAACTAGTATTTGCGTGTTGCCCGAGGTGCAAGCACCTCGCGTGCTTGTGAAAAAAAAAAAAAAGTGGGGGGGAGTGATGGGGGAGATGGGGGGGGTTTAGTATTTGCGTGGTGCGCGAGGTGCAAGCACCTCGCGTGCTTGTGAAAAAAAAAGTGGGGGGGGTGATGGGGGGGTTTAGTATTTGCGTGTTGCGCGAGGTGCAAGCACATCGCGTGCTTGTGAAAAAAAAAAAGGGGGGGGTGATGGGGGGGGGGGGGTTGCAGAAGTATTTTCACTAAAGCATTGCCCCTCTAAATTAATCTGAAAAAAAAAATGTTCCAAGTCTCTTAATTTCCGAGATCCGCCGAAAGGGGGTGAGAAGGGGGGTGGGGGGGCAACTTTGATAAATGGTTTTTACTTTACCGAGCCTCCTCTATACGAATCCGTAAAAAAAAAAAAAACTTGAGAGGTGTCAAGGGACACCCGGATGGAACGAAGTTCCTTTCGACTAATTAGTGAAGGAATTGTAAAAAAAAACATGTGTGCAATTCACACGTGGAGAAGTGAAACCTTCCAAAATTTACGAAATTTCAAAGGTATACCGTTGCCCTCTCTCTCTCTCTTTACCTCAACTCCCCACGAGACGCCCCTCAACTCATGCCTCAACTCATCCCGCAACTCATCCCGCAACTCGACCCGCAACTGGACCCGCAACTCGACCCGCAACTCGACCCGCAACTCGACCCGCAACTGGACCCGCAACTCGACCCGCAACTGGACCCACAACTCGACCCACAACTCGACCCGCAACTCGACTCGCAACTCGACCCGCAACTCGACCCGCAACTCGACCTACAACTCGACCCGCAACTCGACCCGCAACTCGTCCCGCAACTTCCCCCTCAACTCCCCCCTCAACTCCCCTAAAGAAGTTTTCACTTCAAAAGTTCAAGACGAATTGAGAACCTCTTTTCTTTTGAAGTCGATTCCGTTTGTAAAAAGTTTCGTTTGTAAATTCATTATTTTATTTATATATAACGAAACTTTATAATAACTACAAACAATTCTGAGACGAAATAAATCGGTGAGAAGAGCGACACGTCCATTTAGCAACAGGCGTTGGCCGGCACTGTCGGTACACAGGCGTTTACGCACACATGCGTACGTATTATATTGCGAAATAAGTATACGCGATTTACTGAAAATATATTGATTGGATTAAAAAAATAAAACAGTATTACGTTAGTATATTTCTTGTTGAATAATTTGTCAAAAAAATCAGAAAGATCGTATGTATTTTAATATGGTTTTTATTCGTTAAAAGATTTTTTTAGAGGTTACTTTGTGATTTTTTTCTATCAATTAAAATTTGTTGTATTATGTTTTCAACACACTACTTAACTAGATTATATCCTGAAGAATATCATATATTTTTCTGATTGTGTTAACTGCAGTGAATCATATACTTTAAAGCATTATAAAACTCGCGTTTAGCTCTTGTAGTCCCCTTAAAAAGTGTCGTTACAACTTTTCGTATGAATTTTTTCCGTCTAGCCCCCTTTCGTAACGCGCGATAAGGAACTTCGTTCCAAAAAAAATACGGGTCTCGTAGTTTCCGAGATACGATAGGGGGGGGGGAGAAGGGGGGTGAAAAGGGGAGTTTTGGCACTTTTCCCGTAGGTTTGAGAGTCAGGGTGGGGGCACACGATGCGTTGCGGCGCCGCACCGCAAAGATTTCACCGTGTCAGTGGGCACACGAGCGGTGCGGCGCCGTAACGTTGTTATGTCACAGTGGCGCCGTAGCAGCGTTGGACAGTCTGTTGACAGACAATCGAAACGAGCGAGCGTGTGTCCTTCCTTGTGACGCAAAACAACTGAGCGGTGCCGCTCCGACGTCGCAACGCATTCACCCCTCCCCGCCTCGTCTTGGTGGTTGCAAGTCCGGTGCGGCGCCGCAGCGCATCGTGTGCATGCCACAGATATTTCTATGTAAGACGACGCAGCGACACCGCTCCGGCGCCGCACCGCCGCCGCAACGTATCGTGTGCCCCGGCTCTTACTTGTTTACGAATCTGTCAAAATATACCCACCTCCCCATCCACCATCTGGGAGAACAATTATGTCAATGAGTCAGTCAGTGAGTCAGTGAGTGAGTGGTAATTTAGCTTTATATAGTATAATTTTCTGTGAAACTTTAATATGCTTTTATTAACAAAAGCATATTAAAGTTTCACAGGGTATTATCTGAGTTGCATTGCTGACTGTATATAATCATCGTACAATGTTGACACTGTGGACACATTAGTATTACTTTATTTATAAGATTTTGTATTTCTTTGTTGTTTTTGTATGGACCTAGATAGATAGATAGATATACTCTTTATTGTACACCATAACAGAATTAAATAAGGACTTAAAAACTACAAAGGGTGTTATAATGGGCGGTCTTATCGCTAAAAGCGATCTTTTACAGACAACCTTTGGATGGATTTGACACAGAAGGAGAAAATAAATACGCGGGTAGTTGCCTGAAATAAAGGATATATTATATACTAGCTGCTGCCCGCAACATCGTTCCCGTGGGAGGATTTCCCGCGTAAGTCCCGATCCCGTGGGAATTCCGGGATAAAAAGTACATGTGTTATTCCAGGATGTCGACTATCTACTTACCAAATTTCATTAAAATCCATCCATTAGGTCCGGAGACTAGCGTGTACAAACAGACAAACAGACAGATTTTTTGCCATGTTACTGCTTCTTAACCCACCTCAATTATTATTTTTGTATAAAATTTAAATATACAGACACACTTTTTTACTGTTTTATTATAAGCATAGATCCTATCCTACTTCCTACTAATCCTACTTCCTACTAATATTATAAATGCGAAAGTTTGTGAGGATGGATGGATGTTTGTTACTCTTTCACGCAAAAACTATTGAACGGATCTGAATGAAATTTGGCAAGTAGATAGTTTACATCCTGGAATAACACATAGGCTACTTTATATCCCGAAATTCTCACGGGATCGGGATTTACGCGGAAAAACCCTCCCACGCGAACGAAGTCGCAGGCAAAAGCTAGTATTATCTATTATAGACCACGCTAGCCTACAGCTGGTTTGGTAGATGATCATGCATTCGAATTTAGGAGTTAGGACATGTGTCTTATTTCACATTTTTACACTAACTGTTTTGAGAGCAGTTGTGATGAAATAATTTACAGACATCCTGCCTGCTAGACATCGAATCCACGAAAAGAATAAAAGGTTTGCTTCTTTTTTGCTTTCGGGGGCAAACCTTCAAAGGCGCCTGGACTTTAAGAGGAAATACCAGGGAGTGTGGAATTTTCACTGCCCTAAAACCACCCCAATGGTCGCCACCTGGACCGGGACCTCCTTAGCTCTAAACAGACCAGGCACATCCCTGGGGAAGTCTATACCAACAAGCCGCAGTCGTAGCCACGATGCAACCATCTCTCTTTCTTATCCCTCTGTAATTTCTAAGTATATTAGTATCAAAAAACTAATTGACAAAACAGAAAAAATGAGACTGAAAGAAGAGAAACAGTGAGTGTGAGAGTGAAGTGAGTGAGGTGTTAGAAACGAAAGAAAAGTGTTCAATCATCAAGTAGGAAATTAATTAGGCAGGATCACAAATTATGGGCATACCTATTTCACTTGATTGACCATTTGTAATCACAAAAGTTACAAATTGCCGATAAAATTTAGTATGTAAATTAAGTAAAGGCAAAAAATACCGGTTTGATCGATATTATGTAAAAATTATGATAATATTCTTAATGAAATCAGTACTAATATTATTTTTGTTCTTTGAAATGCGAGGTTTTTTAATGGAAAAAGAAACGTGTGGAAATAATAATAGACACGAGACTTTGTATGTTGTCATGGTAACAATCGTTATTTTCTCTTACAGTCATTTACCGTACTTATTTTTACTTACTTCCTACGTACAACTTGAATAGAATTTGAGGGTAAGTAGGTAAGTTCACTATAACGGTTTGTAAAAATACCCTCAACATTACTTACCAATAATACACTTCTGGACACATCTATTGGCCCACCTTAGAGTTTAGGTTTCGATGGCCCCTACCGAAATATGATTGCTAGATTGAACAAAAACTGTTGATGCAGTTTTAAACCTGATACATTTTACCATCTTTTTCGATCGTATAGTTTTAAATTTGAATTCAGAATACCATACGACATGGACCTACGCCTAACAAGTCGGATATGCGCCTTGTTAAAGGCAATTAATTTTTGAATAAAAAACATGTTTTATCAAATAAAGGTTTAATTTAATAACGCGTGTTGCCTCCATGGGCATCTACCACAGCTCTCATACGATTAGGCATAGAGTTTATCAACCGCTCTATGAAATTTTGAGGGATCATCTCCCATTCCTCTTCTATGGCAGTTTTCAACTCCTGCATCGTCTGGGCAACTGGCTGACGAGC
Organism: Tholera decimalis; assembly: GCA_943138885.2. Classification (NCBI taxonomy): domain Eukaryota; kingdom Metazoa; phylum Arthropoda; class Insecta; order Lepidoptera; family Noctuidae; genus Tholera; species Tholera decimalis. The sequence continues at coordinate 17,413,162 of OW964552.2, read as the reverse complement.
CCTAACACGCCTTTTTAGCTCGTCCCACATGTGCTCAATGGGGTTCATGTCTGGGCTTCTGGCTGGCCAGTCCATAACTGTGATGTTCACATCCCGAAGATATTCCCTGACGATGCCGGCCGCATGGGCTCTTGCATTATCATGCATAAAAAGAAAATTTGGGCCCACATAGTCCGCGTATGGTATCACGTGAGGTTCTAAGCACTCACGAATGTATCTTCCAGCATTTAATGTTGGCAGCCGTGGTCCTGTAACAACCTCAAGTTGAGTTTTGCCGCTCGCGGATATACCGCCCCAGACAGTCCATGAGCCACCGCCATAAGCAACCCTCTCTTCAAAGCAGCATTGTGCGAAACGCTCTCCCTTACGCCGGTAGACCTTCTTCCTTCCATCATTGCCATGTAACACAATTTTAGACTCATCAGAAAAGAGTACACGGCTCCAATCTTGCTGTGTCCAATTTAAATGACTGCGTGCGAAATGAAGGCGCGCTGTTCGGTGGGCTCGCTTTAGTTTGGGCCCATTAGCTGGCTTGTGTGGTACCATATCGCGTTCTTTTAACCTTCTCCGAACAGTTCGAGCGCTCACAGATACTCCGTGGAAGTCGCGAAGTTGGTTTTGTATCTCAATGGAGGTAAGGTGACGATTTCTCAAGCTGGTCGTCACGATGAATCGATCCTGCCTTTCAGTTGTGACCCGAGATCGTGGCCTTCCTTGGCGACGAACAAAGCCGCCAGTCTCTAGGTACCTCCGATAAACATTTCGGACCGCAGATCGACTTAAGTTAAGTTGAGCACTCACGTTTCTTTGGCTGTGTCCGGCCTGAATAAGTGCCACAGCTTGGGCGGCGACTTCAGGTGAAGTATCCATAGATTATTGATAGAACCTCACCTTAATGTTAAGAATAAGTAATGTTTGTTGCAAAAGCAAAGATATCAATCACTTTTTCAAGAATTAAATCCAAGTAAACCAATAAAACCAAGTTTTCTTAGTATTCGATTGTTTGATATCAACAAACAGGCTCCAAATTGTCTTTTGTTTCTTTAAATTCTGTGTTCGAAATTCAAAAAAAGACTATTGAATGAAATTGTGAATGTGCCAGGTTCAAAACTGCATAAAAACTTTTTGCTCGACCTAATATAAAATTTTAGCTAGGACCAAACGAAACTGAAAATACAAGGTGGGCCAATAGATGTGTCCAGAAGTGTATAATTTGATTTGCTTATAAATTTTCTTCTCAAGAAAATATGGTTACGGTTAAAAAACGCATACCAAGAATGGTTGTATGAGGTACGTTATCGATTTTTTTAGGTAATTATGTTTTTGTATTTCAGTAGTGAAATTGAAAGTTGTTATCTTTCAGTTTCATATGTGAAAATTCTACTTGGATACGAGACATGCCACTGCCTAGAACCCCTAAGTCCTTGCACCATCTAGCATCTTTAATTCCCCAACTTGGCCCCCTGGATTAAAGCCAACGAAGATGTTTGGTGTAGTCCTGAATAACTAGACGCTGCCAGTATTCCATTTTGCAATAATACTGAAATACGTGGCCAGGCCAGGCCCGTTGTGATTACCGGGCAGTAAGGCTCCAACGTCACATGGCCAACATGACGAGATGGTCAATCGCTTTTGATGTCTTTCTCAGTCGGATTAAAACCGGCAGTGGCGTATATGTGATTGGGTTTCTAATGTATTGGCAGAATGCGCATAATGGTTAGTGTACGTAGTGCCTTTGAGGTCAATGGAATTCGTAAGCTGTTGCATGCCTTTGGGTGTCTGTTTGCGTGCTTTGTGCTTTTATATCCGTGCAGGCTTCAGATTCAGCAGTAGATATTGAATGGTGTTTTTATGGATGAGCTTTTGAAAGTGTAGCAATCGGCCAGGTTCAACTATATTATTATAATTCTGTGGCATCATCCGAGAAACACGTGCAGATCCTCTTTTAAAGTTTTCTTATTTTACTGTTTCAAATATTTTTAAACACGCTCGAAAACTGGATTTTATTGCGGTTAGGTTCAGAATCTTGTCAATTTTCACAGAAGTGTTAATGCGCTTTAATGTTTTCCAGTCCTTAAGTGAGGAGTTGCATCCGTTTGAAACCTTATATTTTTGGTGTGAATGTGTGAATGTGTTTGTGAATTTTTGAACTAAGTCTTCTCATAAATTGATCAATATAAACAGTATAAAAATGGTCTACTGAAATCTGTGTGCTCCTTTTATCAAAAGATTCTCCTATTGTTTGTCCAGTACGGTTCATATGTCCTTCAAAAGAAGTAGAGAAAAAGTCAGTTAGAAAACACTGGCCTTATCTAGTTTAAAATTACGTAAATTAATGACGAGTAAAAATGTTATTTAATAGTTAGTTTACAAAACAAATATCATTTATCATCAATTTGACAGGCCCGTTGGTATAGTGGTCAGTGGCCCTGACTGCTATGCGTAAGGTCGTGGGTTCGATTCCCACCTAGGACAAATGTTTGTGTGATGAGCACGGTCATTTGTTCTTTGTCTGGGTGTAATATCTATAATATGTATGTAGTTAGAAATATATATGTATGTTTATCAGCTGTCTAGTACCCATACCACAAGCTCTGCTTAGTTTGGGACTAGATGGTGTTGTGTGAAAAAGTTGTGGAATTTTTTTGGAAGATCATTGGTGGCCCAGTGGTTACGGGGAACGACTTACGTTGTTTGTAGGCACACTTATTACACTACTTACTTTTTGTAATTTTCACCATCACTATTGCTCCAAAAAACGGTGAAGAATAACATCGTGAGGAAAACGAAAGCAAAAAATTTGAGGTCGTGAGACATCCACCACTAGGACTGGCTCATTCCCTCTAATAGAAAGGAGGCCTATGCAGGAGGGTTGCAGTGGGAACATAGATTATAGGCTATGTCTGATTATGTTAATTATATGTTCTCTCTTTTTTTGGGCTTTTTCCACTCCAATCCATTAAAAGCCACGTCTTTCTCAGCCTGGCATGGCCTGCCTAGTCCTATATAAGTTTTCTGAGCCACAAAAACCGCTAGTTTTATTGTAAATTAGTTCCAAGAGAACGTAGAGATATCTTGCTTTCAAATAATCCAACTGTTGCATGTAAACATAAGTTAAGTTGCATCGTACACCAGCGGTTGGGCCGAGGCTTAGATGGCGAGATCGGATTAGTCTGCAATTAGAACTATCGTGGCCGCAGCAAATCTCTCTTATGCTTGGATTTTAAGTGGTCACGGCTGACCTTAAGTTGGAGTTGGATTCTGGTAAGTTATTTTGGAGTAAACGTCTGGGATAAGCACGGAACGTGTCCTGACTTTTTATGAGTTGGCATTACTCATATCTCTACTGCCTCGTTGGCTTAGTGGTTGCAAGCGCGGATGCTGAGCATAAGGTCTCAGGTTCGATACCCAGGTCAGGCAAAAAGCGCTATTGGGTTTTCTTAGGAATTTCTTAGTGCGCTTCGGAAGGCACGTTTAGCTGTAGATCCCGGCTGTCATTTGGACGTCTTTGATAGTAGTTAAGGGTAGTCAGAAGCCAGAAAATCTGACAATGGTTTGGCCAAGGGTATAGTTTGACACAGTTACTGGGTTGTGGAGGTCAAATAGGCAGTCGCTCCATGTAAAACACTAATACTCAGCTGAATCCGGTTACACTGGAAAATTACTCCAACATAGCTGGTAAAAGGCTTAGGCTCAATTTACACCACCGCGGAATGGAATGGAAGCGACTTCTTGCAACGAAATTGTACATAGCATAATGAACTTTATGTCAATTGTATAACATACAAACTAAATAGGAGCCAAAAAAAGGTCGCACGTCTTCCGCGGAATCCTCGCGCATTCTCGAGAATTGCCTTAGCTACTGTCGTTTGTATGTTATACAATTGACATAAAGTTCATTATGCTATGTACAATTCCATTGCAAAAAGTCGCATCCATTCCATTCCGCGGCTTTTAGGTTAATTGAGCCTTAGCAGTTGATGATGACTACTCATATCTCTCTAAGCACTAAGGTTCTCGCATAAAAGCGTGATGATACCATGTGACTGCGATTGAATAAATAGAACAATTTCTATGACAACACACGTTCGTGTCTTTGTCACATTGTCGCTACTGACACGCACCGTTTACCATGAGAAAACTATTTCTCTCTCTTTACTCTACATCTTGGACTTGGAGAGAGAGACTCCACTAAGCCGTTCCACATTGAGATTGAGTCTATCTTTATCCTCTTCTCTCTGCATTACGTGGACTGTGAAAATGATATTAGTTTAAAGTAAGTATTTAATCATACACAGAGGAAAGATTTGTTTTGTTTTTTTTTTTAAGTTCACGGAAGCGAAGATCCACGCCACTCCTAGTAGGAGTCGCGTGGATCTTCGCTTCCGTGGACATTATCACGTTAAAAACATAATCTACTTCTTTCTCAGTCGGGTATAAAAGTAACCTATAACCTTCTTCAAGCTTCAAGTTAGTTCCATAAATAATAAATTATCTTTATTTTGCAAATTGGTTATTAAATAACACTTTTACGTCCTTTTTTTCGTAAATATTAACTTGATGATGCCGGTGTTTTCTGACTACCCTGAGAAGAAACACCGAAACAAACTCAGGGGTCCGTCTCTTTTAAAGTCCATACAATCTACACTGGTTTAATTATATGGGAACCTTGTAGGTTCAGTCTGAGGCGATCTTTTGAAGAAAGATGCTCACAGAGTTGAGTGGCCCTGTCCATACAGTGCAAGCATTTGTCAAATGGCGTATAGCTCAACTTAGAACAAGGAGCTTAACGATTTGATGAACAATACCAAGGTAAGGACGTTTGGGTCGGCCGCAAAAGCACTCAAACTGCCAGACAATTATGTTTAACTCGAATAAAATAACCTACATAGTTCACATATTCACAATCTTTTATGAGGATTATGTAGATTAGTCTGAAATGGCCTTTTGACGAAAGATCACACAGATTTGAGTAGACCCGTTCCGTCAGTGCAAGCCTCATCATGCCATACCAAATATCATCCAAATTTACCCAGTAGTTTCTAAGTTTAGCGCGATCAAATAAACAACAAACTTTTTCGCTTTATAAAATTAGTCTATAGTCTATATTATGGATAAAAACTTTTTACCAAAAAATTAAACCGACTCCCAAAAAACACTGCAAAGTGAAAAATAACTTTAATTTCGGTAGTCGGTGTCTTTAGTTTTGTATTTTCGTTTTTGGCACCGACTTCCGAAATTAAAGTTATTTTTCACTTTGCAGTGTTTTTTGGGAGTCGGTTTAATTTTTTGGTAAAAAGTTTTTATTTCACTCTTTTTAGTTGGTCCATTTTTAATTTACCTAGTTACAAGAGCCTAATTATCAACTACTTATAACCTTTTACAAAATATTGCTTTTCCCAATGCTGGGCCGTTAATTGTTGAGGAGTTCTCCTGGTACTTCACCATCAGCTCTACATCACCATATGCATTGTGACGAGCATAAAGTGCGTAACATCCATATTCAAGTAATCGAATCGCAATCCACTCAATACTTATTATTGAGCAGTTTCGGCGGGCATCTGTGGTCTTCATCATCAGTTCCACTTCCTCAAATGGTACTTTTTGAGAGCAACTGCACAAATTACTATAATAAATACCCAAAACGACATAGGTGTGCCTATAATATTTGAAGAGTTCCCTCGATTTCTCCAGGATCCCATCATCAGATCCTGACGTTTATGAAAATGGGACCAATATCGAAGTATACCCTTTCAATCAAAAAAAGAATTTTTCAAATCGGTTCAGCCGTCTTCGAGTAGTCGATGATCATACATTAAAAAAAAAAATAAAAAAAAAAAAATATACGCGTCGAATTGATAACCTCCTCTTTTTGTCGTCGGTTGAAAATGGAAAAACTCATAGATATTGAACCGATTTTTTACCAATATCAAGCTACATCATCAGCTACTAACTTAGGTTTCTTTATTTTATCTAAAAAAACCCTTTTATTTCAGCAAAGTCACGGGCAGAAGCTAGATATTTATAAAGGTTGCTCTCTATTAAGTACTGTGTATCCCTAGCCTTGAACATCAGCCTATTAAATCTTGGAAAGTTATTTAATTAAAGTTAGCTTTACAGTTTTGTTGCTAACTGTTTATCATGGATCTGTGCCAATGTGTTACACTGTAGTGTGCGCGAATGTTTATGATTCTGCAATAATAGTTTAAGCTACATTTGTTCTGTAAATATAGGCGGTAAGCGTGAAGATCTACGTAAGAAATCAATAAGTATATTTTGTATACCGTGCCATATTTTTACCATACTGTAAGGCAAGAGTTTACGCAACTTTCTTTTTTCTTTTTGAACTTTTCTTGAAAATCCATGCATGTACTTAGATGTAATAAAATCTATATTATACCACTACCACTCAATGATTAATCACGAAATCTCAGAAACTACAAGTAGTAGGACTCTCAAATTTTGGATGGAACCCCTTTTAGTACGTAGATGCTCGCTAAGACGGGATTTTGACTTTTAACTTTTCGTTTTTCCAAACCAAACAAACATTTTCGCTTTATGATATTAGTAAACATATTCATTTTTATAAAATTTTGTAAACTAGTTTTCCCCTAGTTTTATTAAATAAGTTGTTGTTGTTAATAAGTTGATAGCTACTTCGAAACTCAAATATACTTTATTATTATGTATGGACGTTTTTTTTTGTTGTTAAATTAATTTTTGTTCAAAAAAATATCTTATTATCGTATCTTATTCTAGATAGGCTTGTGTGTAAGCAATGATGTGGTCGAAGATGAAGCACGCTATGCCTAGAAGTAACTGAATAGGTTACTTCTAAGCTCTTGACTTAAAGACCCCCAGGTTATAGCTATCAAGAAAAACAGACTCCAGCAGGCACTCCTTAGCTGAACGCTCAATGAAAGTATTCCCAAAACGTTATGTGACTATGGGTGGGACCACCATGTCCACCAAGCAACGATGGCGCATCGCATTTCACTAACAGATATTCAACAACCACAAAAATAACAAAACATTGTCGTAACCACGCAACAAATAAATGATTGAACGTGTGCTTGCGGTTGATTAGTATAAATATGTACTGAAATTTCGCTAAACAGTCAGATAATTGGGTATCATGGAACCAACCACAACCAGACCTGTGGGCAATCTATCTGTATAATCTGGGATTAGTCCCGTTACCACAATGTGCAAGGTTTTGTTTACACCCGCGTTTAGCTAACCGATGATTATATTACTAGATTAATTTGGACCATCATTATAGCTACTGTTGTAAGCCGGATTATCTAATTGATGTGCATTAGGCTGTAAGCTGGATCGATTAATATTTGGCCTGCTTTTCTATTGGTTGTGTTTTTCTCCTCATTATTATTATAAGGTCAATTTATGAATAAAAATTAGTTTCAGGAGTACTCTTTTGTCCTAGCTGAAAGTTTACTTCATTCTACGAATGTAGCCTGTAATGTAACCTATCATTAAATCAAATCAAAACTACTTTATTTCACAGAGACCTACGTGAGCACTCAGAAGCACGGTGCAAATTGCTCGCAGAGAGAACTGGCAAGAAATACCCTTTTTTGTCAGGTGGGAAAATCACCGAATGACTTCTCCCGCTCTGAGTTAAGCGGAAGGGTGTGTCTGACTTCTACTGACTAAAAACCCACCCTGTTCCTTCAGCTGCCCTTAAGTTCCGGGGCCGCGGTATCTAGTTAAAACCTTCCTACAACCCCGGCCCCCTGCCAAGAAATACCTATGGTTACCCTTTTAAAAATAATTGATTTTCACAATCTTTGCGTAATACAGTTTTTTTTTTTATAATATGTGAGGACAGCATCGACCTATTGACATAATACAGTGTAATAACTAATCAGAAACTGATCTCAGAGTCTATAGTGTTAGTATTAGGCACACTTATTTCGTTGTCAGCATACTAAGTACTAATATTATAAATGAGAAAAGTTTTGTTATTTGAGTTTCAAGCAAGCAAAAATGACTTATTCGTTGTGAAAGAAACTTGACACACAGATGGATACATAAGTTACTTTTCATCCTGGGAAAATGTGCGAAAATTACACGCAAATAAAGTCGCCTGCAACAGTTGGTAGCTAATAAATCGACAGAGAGCTAATCCTCAATACCTCAATAGATTTATCCGTCATCATTCAAGAAAGAGTTATTTAGAAACCAAGTAAAATCTCTGGAACAACTCAAGCACGCAAATCGTATTTTAAACCTTACGTACCTACACAAAAGCTTAGTGAAAAATTCCAGAATTCATAACACGTTTAAAGTGCACAAGTCATGGTGACACGTTACGGCACAAAGCCAGCTGAGAGGTGTAATTGGTAGCTAATCCTTGTTTTCGTTGGCAACCCGACGAATTGCTGGCAACCGAATCCATGTGTGTATGGGGTTGCTATGTACAAGTAATGGAACTGCCGTGATTTGAAATTAGTTGTACGATGGAGGATTTTTTGGTTATACCTGAAATCGTTGGGCTTTTATGACTTTTTAATAGAAATAAATAAGAGAAAGATTAGAAGACGTGTAGAAGATTTGTTGTAGGTAGAAAGAATAAGAGAAAATAATAAGTTGGGATTTTATACGTATTATTGCGACATGAAGTCAAATACACGTAACTTTGACTGCTAACAAAAAAATCTCGGCTCTTAAACAAAGAATTAGTACCTACCTACCTAATTTCCTTAAAAATTCAAGAATTTCAAGAATGTAGACGGTATAAAGCACCATAAGAAATATTTGTTTCTCGCAGACAGGAATGTTGGTAATAACAGACGTCCCTATTCCAACATTCTTTTAAACCATTTTTGCTTTTTTCGACTCTATGCTTCGACGGACCGTGTTTCACAGTCTAGGGAAGTTTGATTTTCAGCAAGCCATTGATTTCATTTTCTAAAACTATACATCCGTGGCCGTTTTGATAAATTTTACCCTGTCTAGCAAAGTTGTGTCCTTAAACTTGGAACGCCAATTATGGCTATTGGGAATTATTTTTCAATTGGTTAGTTGAGACGAGAGCCATTAGCTATCTGCGCTCGTTGCTATCCAATGAAGCAATAAAAGTTATCAGAAGATAATCCTACAATACTACGTCAAAAGCGAGTTTTCTATTATACAATTCAGTTACGGGTTTTGATTGCTTGTTTTGTTTTTTTCCTGTTTCCAACTTTAACAATAACCTTATTTTCAAGTAATTTCCCATGTTTTAAGCAATATTCTAAATTCTGGCAGCTCCATGCGCCCACATTGTTAGTATATGCGGAGCAGAATAACGTAGCTAGCTACCTAAGTTTATGATGTGCGTTGATTCTCGTCTGGATGCACGGAGTAAATCTCCCGTTTACGATGGATTTCAGCTTAATCCGTTGTTCTTTAAGACTCACTGTATTTGCACAGATCCTCGCAAATATTCTGTTTATTTTGCACAAAATTAATATATACTTAAACTAGTTTGTCTCAGTACTTAGTTGTGTATATTTGAGTTATGTTTTGGGTTTGTTGCTTCAAGTATAATATTAGAAAGTTATTCAGTTTCATTAGAATCGAGATGGTCATTGGACCCTTGGAATAGAAAGCATAAATTAAATGGTTCGGTTGCTCTGAAGTGACTTAAGATACCAGTTTTATTTTTAGCTACCTTTGAACTTTTGCTTGTTTACCAGTTGATATAATATATCAGGTGTTCTTTGTGGAATTTCATTGTCAAAATAATAGTTGCAGAAAAGGGTCCTTCATTGTTCCGTGTCGCGACCTCGGACCGTTGGCTTGTGAAAAGCCAAGGAAGGTCCCAAACAATTGCCGCAATGTTACAATATTTCACATTTATTTGTTGGGTTGTGGACCTGTAATGTTTTGACGGTAGCGTTATTTATTTTTCTGTGATTTTGGCAGGACGGGTGCCGCAAAGTTTTTTTTTTGTATTTATTTTACTTTGTAGATAATTCCACATGCTGGTGTAGTCATATGTTTATCTAATACAAGCTGTTGCCCACGAATTCATTCGCATGTGAGGTTTTTCCCTCGTTATTACCGAGCCCGTGGGAATTTCCCGATAAAAATATTCCAGGATGTCAACTATCTGCTTACCAAATTTCTTTGTGATCCGTTCAGTTGTTTTTGCGTGAAAGAGCAACAAGCATACATACATCCTTACAAACTTTCGCATTTATAATAAAAATAATAATTTAATAATAATAATAATTAGTGTTGCCCAAACGAGAGTCTCGCAAGAGTCTTGCAATTAGCGATTATCCTAATGCTATTTATTAAACGGTAGTTGAGATCTCAGAACAATGATAATAATAATTTATTCGTTGAGAAACATCTGTGTCTGAACTAGATAAGGAATATCTGTATTTCAGACATGAGCGCTCTTCCTTTAGCACCACTTCACTATAAACTAAGTTTCACCACTGTACAGTAAAATTTTGATAATAGCAGACAGTAACTAAAACTAAAACAGTAATTAAATACAATGAATAAAAATGAGGAAATTTAATGGAAAAAGAAATAAGATATACAACTATTCTTAATAATATTAGTAGGAAGTAGGATAAAGAGTTTCCTGGTTCCTATTAATTAGATTCGATTGGTACCTTTCATGAAAACGCAAACATGTGTAACTTGTTTGTTGTCACAATTCAGAATTTAGAATCGGAAAACGTAGCAAAAATAATTTAATTAATTGATTCTGAGAGACGTTGAAATTCCTGATTGATATGTTTCAGAATATAAATGAATTTTCCTCATTCGGCAGTATTTACTTCAAAATTCTATTCGGATCAACTCGGAGGTATGTTGTATAGAAACATGAGTACATTGTGAGGATTTTGGATAGTTGGAATAGTCAGGAGGAGTGTGTGAGTTATGTAAGCCTGGTCCTTTGGTCGTTACAGTTGCGTTACTAAGAACGGCTCTCTACAGTTTATACACAGGCTTGCAGCCTGCAGTACCGAGCCTTTACAGCACTCTGAATAAAATATTGAAGTGTTTGTGGTGGGTCGTTTTCTGTGGTCGGAAGTGTAATTGTTACATTAGAAATTATTTTTTCCTTTCTGTAGTAATAACGTGGTTGAGTTAACTCAGAATATAAAAAAAAAATCTTTTGTACTTGTTACAAAATATCAATACCAACATAATACTTTTGCTTAGTATTGATTAAATGAATCTATACATTCTACACTCTCAGATATTGACGATTGACGTAACCACAGATACAATATAAGGCTTTATTTATGGTGCTTTCCGAGGCACGAGGGGGTATTACACCACTAACTTCCAAACTCTGGGCTACTATTGAGCATTTTCTTATAGAAAAAACTCAATACTTATATAATAAAATAAATTAAATTCAAATTGGATATTTATTTTCTTAACAGGATAAATGTGAAAATAGAGTGAAAGAGTACTTATTATCTTTAACTTTTGAAGAAACAGAAAAGCTTTTAATAATACCTGTATAACCAGTGTCCTTTGTGAAAAAACTCTTTGACACTACGTGTTTTTAACATTCTCACACACAACTCACACACACACACCCACATCTACACTCGCCCATACACACATACTAACACAACACAATATGTTAACTCATATAGGTCTAAGGTTAGTTAAATTAACTTCACCATACAAAATTGGTTTTTCTATTGTTTTTGTTTATTTTTTTTACTTTTTATTGTATTATTTTCTAAATTATAAATAAGTTTGTACTGGTTGGCTTAATTTCTTTTATTACATAGACTGAGAGGATTGGCGCTGTCTGCCGACATATAGGGTTTCTCCTAGTTCGGCAGCAGATGCTCCTATGTTGTATTGTTTTATTTTTTAAGTCACTAGTTCCACACATGAAGACAGGATTACCAAACCCTTGTCATATCGTTTGTTATCATCCAAAGAAGCCGTGCACTTGGTATGTATATACCCTTTAAATTATACGTTGTATAAGCAATATGATTGTAATTTTATATGATAATAATAATAAATAAAATAAATAAATTATCCGGGAATAGATCCCAAGACATCATGCTCAACAGTCGTCCTTGTGACAACTTGCCATATGAGGCAGTCCCTAATTAATATCAAAGACACATTAACTTTATACTAGTATAGATTTCATGTATCTTTTATATTAATTGACAACTTCGAGTGCGGGGGAAAAGCCTTATATTTTCCTCATCATACTTGAGCGCACACTTAGCATAAATATGAGTTACATTGTGACATTCTGTATATAATTCATAAAGACTTTAGGAGATACAATAATAAGTAATAAATCTGAATAATCACGGGACAGATTTGTTTATCACGGCTTTGCCTTTGAATGAGAATGTTCAAGTTAAACTTATCAAATTATATAAAGTCGGGAACTTCTCGTTTTTGTTTAGGAAGTAATTAAAAGTTGTCTTTCTGTAGCAAAATAAAGTTGTTGCCTATCTTCGGCTGTGATATTATAACTTAGACTTCAAAGTGGGCGTAGGAGTGTTATCACCAGCCTAAACAGCCTAGTCTAAATTTGTTGATAAAAGATCTTAATTCAGAAAGAGCTTTGCAGAGAAAATGGAGTTGGGACCGACCCTACATGTGTATAGGGAATTTAGACGAATACAATTACCGCATAAATGCCCTGTCACCTAAAATCAAGTTCCATGTGCAATATAGGTGGCCTCGAAAAGCACGTCAATCTGTTCCCGTCTGTCATTTGTATATATTTGACTAAATTAAATTAAATTGCCTAATTAGAATGGTGCAAAATAAAGTATATAATAATAAATAAATAATAAAATATATTGTTTCTCTTCATTTGCGTCAAAAAAGACGCGCCAGCACTAGAAGAAAATATTGTACAGGGAAGAAAGAGGGAGGCGTTTACCGTGCAGTGGAAAGTTCTCTACCTCCTGAGAACCATAATCAACAGTGGAAACCACCTGAAGAATATACCAAATGCTACGTTTATGAGCCAAATGGATGCTTAACGCAAACTAGACGTTGTGAACTGTCCCTTCCAGATTAACGAATACCTAAAGTAATCAATATGCAGTAACCAAGGCATCGCGATTTAAAAATCACGACGTAAATTAGTATTTATTTACATATCGCTAACGATGTCTATGCTTGTACGTGCAATTTGAATCGACATTTCCAACGATCCATCTCACGATACGATTGCTCATGAATCAAGGGACTGTGGGAAAATATAGCCAAAGAGCTCATAGGTAACAGTCACACGGGTCGATCTTCAAAGTTAAGCAATGCTTGCCGAGGTCTATCCGCGGATGGGTGACTATCTTAACGTAACAAAATTCCTCCGTATCTTAAAAACCACTTTAAGTCGTTGGGTCAGGGTCATTTTTACATCTTTCATAATCGTTATGTAGTCAAAAGCCAGACTACGTGACACTGGTCTTGCCTTGCCAACGGGTCCAGCTATAGAGGTGTGTAAGCAAGATAGGCTGTCCCTCTATACAACATGTAATTTAAAGGGTATATACATACCAAGTGCACGGCTTCTTTGGATGATAACAAACGATATGGCAAGGGTTTTGTAATCCTAAGTCTACGTGTGTAGAACTTATTACAAATTCCAAAACACAATACCAGAGACCGAATTTTTCAAATTAAGAAGAACGAATAGAATTATCGTATTATTGGCAAGTGACATGGAAAGTTATTGACCCTCGTAGTGCTGTGACACGTTTGTTATGATTGGTATTCAAGAAATATATGAAACCAATAATTTGGTATCAATTCTTTGAGTCAGTTATTTTGTGCTGAAACTGTGCATAGAGACTCCATACCAGATGTTGTCTTCAGTCCTTTTGGATAGATATGGGGTTTCCGTTACACGTTGTATAAAATACTTTTGTGAAATCTCAGCAATCTTACAGTGTCAATTATGTTACATATGTACCTACCCTAATGGGATGTACTTCTTCTATATACAAAATATTCTAATTCCTTATCCAGTTTGTAGTCCACGCATGTGTCACGTTTGTATACGAATCCATTAAGCCGTTATGATTTTGACTGGTACTCTTGTTGGGGTTTTCTATTAGAAATTTATCAGAAAATGGCGGTGTGACACCTACGTGCATGAAGCACGTTACGGCAAAAAAATACATCGTTATGGCTATCCCATACAAAAAAAAACTAGTACGGTTTAATTCGACCTAGTATAAATAAAGTGCATTACTTGTATTAGGTAAGCAGTAGTGTCATGTGTTAATAGTCAGAGCTTAGAATTTTGTGGTTAAATCATATTTACAATGTGTTGACGTGTGAGTTAGCCTAAGAAATACTTACTAGTCAATTAGAAGAAGATTAACGTTTGTTAAAATAATATTGTTTGCTCTTTATAAAGTCATATTAATAAATCTATATTATAACAAGCTACGATAAATACTTTATGGGTTTGACTAGTTTTGGTTTTAAAACTAGATACGAAGCTCAAAAACACTCGAAATATAAGATATAACTTTATTAACAACCAAATAACATTACAAAAGTCAAAAAGTACATACATTTTTTGGAAGGGAAAATATACAAAGTACAAAATGACGTATTATTGTAATTTATTATTTAACGCTTCGTTAAATATTTACGCACCATAAATCTAGATACTTATATGCTCCATTAGAAACAGCATATTGTAAACAAGGCTACCTTCGAATCGCCTTGGACCATCATCGGACTACAAGACCAATGGCGATGCGCCATCGTTACATGGTGGACATCCCACCTATACGCACGAAACGTTTTGGGAATACATTCATTGTGCGTACAGCTAAACAGTGGAATTCCCTGCCAGAGTCGGTGTTTCGTGATAGCTGAGGTCTTTAAGTCAAGAGTGAATAGGTTACTTCTAGGTAAGCGTGCTTCATCTTCGCGCTGACCATCAGGTGCGACGATGGTTAAACTCAAGCCTATAACCAATAAAAAGCCTACAAGTTTGGGTTTCTGTTACTATACTTACTATCTATAAATAAAACGGGAAATAGTGGATGGTTATCCATCAGATATCGGTCTCAGCGTTGCTTAACCTAAAAACAAACGCATGTGGCTTTAATTACTAAGCCAGCAGTTCCTCTAATACGAGCACGGGATGGTTTCGTAGAGCGTAATCTTTGTATCATCTCTTTCTCAATGTGGCATTCATATTTACGGTTTGGTCTGTAAAGAAAATATCCGGGACACCCTGTTGTGACTCAAAATGGCGGCGTAATTTGGGCCATGCTAATGTTCTTTTTACGATTTGTTGTGTAAAACGCGAACCCTTGATGTGAGGCCAGCTGTAGCGTTTTTATCTGTCTGTTGGTACACCAGCGCCAAAATAGAATCCATTTGATGTATTGATGCTTGCTTCTGGATATAAATTAGCCTTTCAAATGGTTTTTATTTTGCATAGACATGTCTGTTATCATTATTAGGCCAACTGTATCTAATTCATGTATCATAGTTTTATTTAATTTAGAATCAAGGATGAATTGAATATATTTCTGGTCAAATTTTTTATAAAGCAATATCATGAGCCTCATGACTGTACCTATTTGGTACAGCCGTACGGCACACAATACTGGTGTTTTTTTATGTGTTTTTGCTTTAAAGTTATTTGTATTTAACGTATACCTTTGAATCTGGGACAAATAAATTTATTTTCTTTTTGCTTTCACTCAAAAATAAAGTATTACTAAGTACGAAATATGTAATACTTATTTCAAATGAATGCGTCTTTCTTCTTAGGGTGCTTTCCGCCACCATTCGCCTAGACTTCGGCTGAATTCGGGTCTCGTCGGGACTATTCGGGGCTGCTCGGAGTAATTGAAAACCGTCATAACAGGCGCGTATGACAAATGACAAGCTGTCGACCGCTGGCCGTAGAGCGCTGGTTGTCAAATAAAATGCTATTGGTCACGTTAAACGGAAAACTAAAGGAAAAAGTGGAGACAGGAAGTGTTACATTTTGGTTTTTTGACGACGTTTAGTATTTTATAGTTCTTAGTTAGAATACCTACTTAAATGTAGACCTCTTAGTGGCTATGAAATTATTTGGTCATATTAATTCTTAGCACTTGAACTAAGTAACAGTAATTTACCTTTATCATGCATTTTATTTGGTATGAAAACGCATGATAACAGTGTTCACGCTATTAAACTAGGTAATAAACTTGTGCACTAAAAAGTCCGGCGCGAAATCAGTTTAATGTACAAAATAAAACAATCACACAGTTGTTTGATATTATTGTATACTTGTTTATGTAAACCATTTTGCATGGCATTCGGCAATGGCGTACAACAAATATTGATGGGCGATGCAATAAGTTGTAGTTAATTAAATTAATAAAACTCGAATGAAATTTGAATGCTGTATAACAGTAATTACAAACAATAAAGAAATAATTTAAATAAAAGCATGAGCCGTAAGTACACATTTCCATGGGTCATCAGCCAACCAGGATTCTGCACCAATCTAGTTTATTAAAAAATTGGCCAAGTGCGAGTCAGACTTGCCCATGAAGGGTTCTGTAGTAACTACGCCAAATAACTTTGTTTTTCATAGTGTTTAATTACAAAGTTATTTTTGCGGTTTTTTATAGTTGATAGGCTTGCGTTTGACCATAATCTCACCTGATGTTAAGCGATGATGTGGTCGAAAATGGAGCACGCTTGCCTAGAAGTAACCTATTCACTCTTGACTTAAATATTCCCAGGTTATAACTATCAGGAAACACAGACTCTGGCAGGGAATTCCAGTCCTTAGCCGTACGCACAATGAAAGTATTCCCAAAACGTTTCGTGCGTATGGGTGGGATGTCCACCATGTGGTTTTAGAAAATATGGTGTAGGTATCACAAAAACTGCTGACCCGATCTCGTTCAAACTAATTTCGGTTGAAAGTTTACATTAAAATGTAGATGTTAATGTAAACTTTTAACCACCATATTTTTTTTAATTTTTCACTCCGTTATTATAGAACCACTTTGGAAGGGTATATCTTTTAAACGTTTAAATTTATGAAAAACTGGTTTTAAAAACCTCAATATCATTTTTAAAGACCTGTCTATAGATACCACACACGCATAGGTTTCATGAAAAAAATATATTTTCTGATTCATTTCCATGTATGGGGAGCCCCCTTTATTTTAAATATTTTTTTCTTAAAATCGGATAGCGTTTTACAGAATGAATCTACCTACTAAGTTTCACATGTATAGTCCTAATAGTTTCGGAATAAAATGGCTGTGACATATGGACGGACGGACGTACAAACAGACAGACAGACTGAAATGATGAAACTATAAGGGTTCCGTTTTTTGCCATTCGGATACGGAACCCTAAAAATGGTATTATCACACGAACAACAGTCCCGTTTGATGTTTTCTTTATTGATAATAGGTTCGCGTTTGACCACAAGCTCACCTGATGGTAAGTGATGATATGGTCGAAGATGGAGCACGCTTACCTAAAAGTAACCTATGTCCCTTCAAGTGGCCTGAAACAGATCGCAAAATGCTATAAGGTGAACCATTTTTGTTTCCTTTACATTTATATTATGCAAAGTAGTAAAGGTAATAAATTGTACGGGAATAAACATCAGCATCAAGTTGTTAGCCTTTTCCCAAATAAGTACGTTCGGGTCGGTTTCCGGTCAAATCAGATATAACAGCTGAGCACAGTGACTAGTGGTGTGTGGTGGAGCGATTGCCCTACGTAACCCAGTAGCCAGGTATCACAATGGCAAAGACGGTATCAGATTTGCTTATTTCTGACTACCCTATACCCTACTACAACGATTGTCAAAGATGTATAAAACAGCCGGCACGTATAGGGTTACCAGATCCGAAAAATAAGTTTTCCTGAAAAAACCCTTGTTTCGGCAATAATTTTCCTGACATTTTAGCAGAAACTTATATAATTTTACAAATTCGCGCGCGGCGCGTGGGAGTCTGAGTATGAGTGTTAGATGCCTTGTGGCGGGATGCGGGGCGCGGCGCGACTGTGCGAGTCAATTAGTAGTTCAGGGGCCATACCATGACGTGTTAAAGCGAGAGTTGTTCGAGCGAGAAAGAGAGATGGAGCTATATAGCGTGCATAGCTTCATCCCTCTTTCTCGCTCGAACGACTCTCGCTTTAACACGTCATGGTATGGCCCCAGTACTCTTGCAAACGGTGCTAAGTTTACTAGTGTTGTGCGTATCTGTGTGGCAAGCATTTATTTTATAACGAAAAGGCTTACTTTTCTCTTTTTTTTTAATTCCTGAAAATTTCCAACTTTCTTTGTTTCCCTGACAGAGAGCTGAAATTCCGGACATGTCAGGAAAATTCCTGTCATCTGGTATCCCTAGGCACGTATGGCTTATCCGTACTTTACGAGGCAGGAATCACGATATGTTACAATGGTCTCCCGTCCACGGATGTCCCATGGCAAGCGATGCTTAAGCCTGAACATCCACCAGTGTGCCATTATTAAGCCACGAGTTCCTCAAGAACATGCTTTTAAATATCTTTTTGGTGTCTCTTTTTACCAACTATTTTAAACCTATTATAAGGTACCAGTGGCGAAGGCGCCATACAACTCGATTCCTACCGGCTTCCCTTTTGAAATATGGCAAATATTAGTCTATTATTTTATACATGAATATATAAATAGTAATCTATTATTTTCAATTAAACAAATAATTATTTACGTAGTTACAAGATTTCGAAGTCAGCCACAGGGCCACAGTTACTGGAATTCACGCATCACACTTGAGCAAGGTAAGCATTTTTTGCTCCGGCTTCCTTTTTATGAAAATTCACCCTTCGCCACTGGTAAGTACCTATAGCAATATTTTTCCCCCTGATAAGGACTAGTAAGTACCTAACAATTCTCCTAGCTAGTGTGCCCGTGAAAAACAGAATATGCATTTTAGAAAACTGTTAATGGGACAGAATATATTTTAAATGTCCCATCTCACTTCTAGATCTATTCGAAATCAACTAAAATATTTTTTTTTTTCAGAATTTCTTATATTCGGAGTCATATCTGCCAATATTATTACCAGCCCGTACTGTCACACTGGGCAATGGCCTCCATCCATTGTTTCTAACGGCCTGTTCGCCCCTTCCTACTAATTCTTAGTGAAGCGATCCAGGTCATCCAGCCATTTCCTTCGCGGTCTACCGCGGCCCGCTCGGGGAACCAATCCTTTATTTTTAGGGCGGTAGGTACAGCTTGACCTTTGCGGCCGACATGTTCGAACATTGTCTATTAAATCAACGCCTAACATACTGCGTTCCATAGCAATCATCTCACAATATAATTTGTAAATGTCTGTTTAAATATTTAGTTGCAAGGCCTCACCCTGACTGATTTATTAACTCAGTCTGTAAAGTTGCTTAGGTGCATATAATCACAGAGCATATGAATGTAAGAATAACTGAACTGATAAATCCCAAGTTGTGAGTTGATTCGATATAGATGAACTGATAAGTTTGTACGGAACTTATATACGTATAAGTTCAATATAGTACCGAACTAACTCCAAATTATACGTTTCTAGGTCAACAGGAAGTTTAGGTTTTGATTTTCTTCTAAAACCACCAGTTATGCTAATTTATGCGACATTTAATATATATATATATATATATATCTTATATGTACGGGCTTATTTTTTTTTCTATTGAGTAACGAGTTTGTTTTTTTACGCGTTCCTGAGAAAAAGGGTCCAGACAAACAGAAGGAAAAATGTAGAACAATGTGATCCTATAAGCATACCGTTTTTCCCGCGGTTTTTCCTTTATAGGGAACGAAACTCAAACTGATACTTAAAATAAAGTTGTCCGGTTATGGCCAGCATATCTAGAAAAAAAAATCGATAGACAATAGAACTTTATATGCAACACCAACACAATTCAAACGCAGTATCGCTCCGAAAATTATGACGAATTATTCAGCGAATGCCACCTTTATTTGAATACTTTAGCAGAAAAAGTTGCCAACTACCCGAAACACTAGTCCGGGCACGATTATTCTGTGAACCCGTGCTTCAACATGTCAGGACAGACGTAAACATAAATTCGCTACATTCTTGGGGCACCGCTTCGGGGTTCCATTTGTCATCCGCACTGGGTGCTGCGTAGTGCGAGTGCGCGACTGCGGAATACTTTGTGTTTATTACAGGTAAGTTCTACAGTTCGATGTTTAGTGATTTTTAGAGATTTGTTATCATAATATACAAAGATATCAATATTTTATTTTATTTATTTATATAATGTATGTGGCTCGCGTTTCGCCACTATCTCACCTGATGGTAAGTGATGATGCGCTCGAAAATGAATCACGCTAACCTAATACCTACATTTAAACCTAAATGTTTCAATATGGCGGGCGTGAATAGATTGAATAATTACAAACTATTTATTTTAAAATCATTGCAACAAAAATATTTGATACCTTTACGGTTATGCTCGGAAATCGAATTCGAGATCAAAAATATATAAAAAACGTGATGCCAATTTTAAATAATAACCTCAATTGTGTAGTTTGACGAAAAGTATTAATACATAGTTCTAAAATTGTGGGCATATATTAAACAGTCAAAATATAATATTGCACACAGTTTTCAACTATAGAGTGACGTAAACTACGATACAAGAATAAAATATAACTGATTGAAATAAAATTGTGTAAACTTTATTTATGCTACTGGCAATAAGGCAGTAGTCTTAAATATTTGGACTTCATTTATAAATATTTTTTTTAAAAACGGAACCCTTATAGTTTCGCCATGTCTGTCTGTTTGTCCTTCCGTCCGTTCGTATGTCACAGCCATTTTATTCCGAAACTATTAGGACTACACATGTGAAACTTGATAGGTAGATGTACTCTGTGAAGCACTTTCCGATTTTTAGATTATTCCAAGTCTTATCTTTCACCTGGAACCAAGAAATCTACAATAAATTATAGCCTGCTAACCACTTTGGAAGCGTATATCTTTTAAACGATTGACTTCGAGAAAAAGTGGTAAAGTAAAGACCTGTCTATAGATACCACACACGTATAGGTTTGATGAAAAATTATATTTTCAGTTTCAGTTCCGTTTATAGGGAGCCCCCATTAATTTTATACATTTTTATTTTTAAATCGGAAAGTGGTTCACAGAATACATCTACCTACCAAGTTTCACACATGTAGTCTTAATAGTTTCGGAATAAATGGCTGTGCCATACGGACGGACGGAAGGACAAACAGACAGAAATGACGAAACTATAAGGGTTCCGTTTTTGCCATTCGGATACGGAACCCTAAAAAGGTGGTTAAATCTAAAACTTTGAAGCGAGCATGTTAATGGACACTTTCAGACTTATCTGCATACTGCTGTCATAACTCTGGAATAACTACTATTTTTAAGTAGTCATTATGAGTTGCTAATTTGGTCTAGACTAGAGTTTGATGGTTAGGGCTACAAGGTCTTTGTGTAGTGGTTTTAGAGGTAATATAACAAACTGGTAATTGAAACGACAGGTGCCTAGGCGGGCTAATGACTCCATAGAGTGACTGGTCGTTCAGGGAAAAGTGGGAGGAAACCGTGAGCGGCAGGTCAGCTGTGCACTGAACTGACTTAGTGAAATCCGCTGTTGTAAATACATATCTGACTGGGTCAGACATGTATTTACATCATGTATAAAATGTACATCCATCCATGTATTTAATATGGATGGATGGATCCATTCATCCATATTAAATGGATGGATGAATCTCCTACCATCCATTTAATAGATGGTAGGAGATTGGGCGGAGAACTGTGTCTGCTTCTACCACTGATGCTTACTGTGACCACTAATGCTCTAATATAACATATACCAAAGTAATATTTGAGATAATTTCAAAAAAATTGACAACTTCCTTTGTGTTTCTTCTATAAGACGTAACATAATTGTAACACAAAGGAATTATAAGGGCTTATACATACACCGTTAAACTATAGTCGTTTTGGATCTGAAATAGTTTATTCTTTGTCTAAAAATGTTTTTTTCTTTGATTGAATACGCCTGCGATGTGTTTTGGTTGTTTGTGTGTATAGGTGAATGAGTGTGGGTGGATGTGTTTAAGTGGATATATGTGGGTGTATGAGTGGATGAGACAGGATTCCCAGACAATAATGAGCAATAAAAATACAAATTGTATCCAAACATTTTTATTAGAAAGTACTTATAGATTTAAAAAGAAAAACCGCACGACAACGGATGTTATTGTATGTTATTGTACAATCATTGGTTATCTCCATATTTTTCCTTAATTCTGTTTATAACCATGGGAATCATCTCGTTTAAGGCTCTAGAAAATTTATTTTGTAGCAATTGATTGCCAGAAAACACGATGGTTGCTAACATATTAACAGCAGCCGAAATCATCAAAGCATCATCTGTTTGTGTTGACACATTTTTCATTAATATTTTAGTTTGTGTTCCTACACATGGAAGTATATCAGGGGTAGAATCTTCACTTCGGAGTTGAGAATGATCTTCGGGCAAAAATACTAAATATTCTTTAAATTGTTCCATTTTGCGTTATTATTTCCTAAAAACCATAATTGCGGGTTGAAGTACGTCAACATGTTGCTATATAGATAGATTTCAAATTGAAAGGAGTTTTGATAGGTGTTGGAATTAGACAACGTGTGTGAAGCCGCGTGGCAAAAGCTAGTACTGTATAAATAGTACTTACATATAAAAAAAATACTGACATTAATTTAAGATCAGATTACCGATTTGGACAGACCTTTATGCTTTCCTTTGTATAACGTAACACAAAATTGTCACACAAACGTGACATACAGGAAATTAAGGACATGTTTTCCTAATCTAAAGAATTTCAAACTACATGAAAAATGTGCCGCACATTAGCAATAAATTACAATCTAATCACTGAATTTATACTTTCGTCATATAGTAAAACCAAAGTAGATAAAAACTTACCGGTTTTTATTGCGAAACACACACAATTTGTTCGTATAAAAGTTTTTTTTCACCAGCCGCACACTAAACGCTTAGTGGGGTACAAACAAAATGGCCACGATGCATGCTCTGTCACTCCATCTACACTTCTGCGAATGTTTAATGTGTTGCTAATTAATAGGCCCAAAATACCATATTTAATGAAAAAAGAGTGTACGCATTGGAATAACACAAAATATTTTATTCGTGGACAAAACATATTTTTGAAAATCTTAAAGTTTTTAAGGACATTCTAGAAGATATACTTTGTAAAAACGTCAAATTATTGACTATACGTTCAAAAATTACTAAAATTATAACTATTTACTTTAAAAGTTTGCTTTTATTTTGCTTTAAAGTTCCACTTATAACAAATGGACAAAAAAGGGTGCAATTCTTTTGCAATTAGCTCATTTATTCACATTTTGTTGCCTTTCATTTTTTTGCCTTCGATCTTTCAATATCCCAAAGACAATAGGACGATTCTGTTAAATTTAGTGTTTTGGAATTCATTTAAATAGGAAAAAAAATATAACACGACTCGATGAAGGCAAGTTATTTCTTACTAACAAGTACAATATAAAAATTGTTATAAAATGAAACGTCAATTTTGTTCTATACGAGTACACTTTTTTATTCCTCTATTCACGGCTTTACCGACAGCCTTGCCTACCACCAGATGCATCCTTGGAATCCGTAAAAACGTGTTTGCATGTGCAAGTGAATGGGGTTGCGGGATGGTTCTAACGAGATACCGCGGCCTTGGAACGCAAGGGCAGCTGGAGGACCACAATGGGTTTTTAGTCAGTAGAAGTCTGACACTCCCTTTCGCTCCACTAAGAATGACACACCACTGAGAAGTTATGCGATAATATACCCACACGAATTAAAAAAATGCGTCAGTGAATGATTTCGACTATGTTCCGTTCCTGTTTTAAATACTCTAGAAGAAGTATCCAAATTTAAAATGCATCGCAAACAAGCACCATAGACCGTAACTCACGTAACACAAAAGAAATTTAAACCCTTTGATCCGAAATTTGGCAGTAATTATAATAATCTGTGCAACATTAGCGTTACAATGATCATTGTTTCAAGCTATGTTGTTAAAGTCTCAAAGAAAACTTTTAATAGGCAAGAAGTTACGGGGAATTGAATAGAACTCTGTAATTGTTATATCAAACCTGTTTCTGAGGTAATAGCGTCGTAAAATAATCCTCTTAATATTATTTTGGGGGAAAAATTTTGCTTCAAACTTATACAATTTCACCACTGATATAATTGCCTTCGGGGAAGTAGCCAGTTCTTTGTAAGTTGTTACCTACTTACCTACAACTTTATATTTCAATAAAAGGTAATGTTTGGTTTGATTTAGGATTTTAAATTTTGGTTGAACTTTCTAAGGACACCGTGGATGTTTTATTTACGAAGTTGCGCTGCATACAAATTTATTTATTTCCAAAAAGTGAAACTAACGCTGAATTTTAAGAGGGTGTTTCGTTTTAGAATGGTGTTATCATATTAAACGAGTGATGTTTTAAATCGGATTATTAAGAAATACTAGCAAAAAAAAGAAAAAAACTTAACTTCGAATAACTATTAA
The DNA here is from genome assembly GCA_943138885.2 of Tholera decimalis. Classification (NCBI taxonomy): domain Eukaryota; kingdom Metazoa; phylum Arthropoda; class Insecta; order Lepidoptera; family Noctuidae; genus Tholera; species Tholera decimalis. Next base: position 17,388,549 of record OW964552.2, on the reverse strand, counting down.
AAACACTTTAAGTAGTTTAGTTTTTTTTTGTAGCACCTATTGCCCATAAACGCTTTCAAAATAAATATGTTTTCAAAATGTTCGTAAAAGACAAAAAAAAACAAGACAAACGGCGATGCGCCAGCGTTACATGGTGGACATCCCACCCATACGCACAAAACGTTTTGGGAATACTTTCATTGTGCGGTACGGTTAAGGAGTGGAATTCCCTGCCGGAGTCTGTGTTTCCCGATAGCTATAACCTAGGGGTATTTAAGTCAAGAGTGAATAGGTTGCTTCTAGGTAAGCGTACTCCAACTTCAACCACATCATCACTTACCATCAGGTGAGATGGTGGTCAAACGCGAGCCTATTATCAATAACAAAAAGTCGATCCGAGGTTTCGTTTCTAGTCATTTAAATGTTATGTTTCGTTCTTTCTTTTCTGAATATCAGTTACAGAATATCATCCTAACATATTAATAACTAGCTTTTGCCTGCGACTTCGTCCGCGTGGAATAGTTACTTAGGGCTAACGTTAAATTTAACCCCGATTTTGAAGCATTCTTCATTGGCGATCCGCTCCTATTGGCCTTAGCGTAATGATATATAGCCTTTCTCTATAAATTGACTATTTAATTAAAAAATAGTTTTTCAATTCGAACAGTATCGCGTTCAAACAAAAAACAAACACTTCAGCCTTATATTATTAGTATAGATAGCTGTTGCCCGCGACTTCGTCCGCGATTCCGTCGTTTTTCGTAAAAAAAAGTAGCCTATGTCCTTCCTCACGTTTCAGTGATTTTGATGTAACAGACAGATTAACTTTCGTAATTTAGTAGGGAAATATAATATGTCAATCTATAATACTGTTGTAAAATATCGTAATACGGAACCTCACAATATTATTGTTAATAGGTGTGCCCGCGACTTCGTCAGCGTGTAACTCCTTGTATGTTATTAAGTTAATGTATTGGTAATATTGTTTAGATTACGTTCACATGAGGCTTAAGTACCTATAGAACGAAATTTTATACCATCGCCGCGAAACGCGTCGAGCGCGGCGACCGATTCTCAAAAATAATCCTTATAGCATGATTCAGTATTCACGCGCGATGGCTTATTATTACCGTATTTCATGTATAACTTTGGTGTTTCTATACAGATTTATATGATTCTTTTTTATGGAATAGTTAATAATGTTAACTTTTTCAATTAGGGGTGACTGAGAGTGTTATAAACGTAAGAGTAGACAAATATTATAATCAGAAAGCTTCGAACTGCTAAGCTATCGGGAGTTACACGTGTTATTGTGAGTCAACCATAAAAGATAGACATATGCTCTCGTGGGATATTTTTTATATAATTTTAAGGAGAAAATTTCCGTCATGAAATTATTTCTGTGTAGCTTTAACCATTAAGGTTGCACACGCGATGGAAGCTTAAAAAATGGAGTAACTTCTCCCGTTTTCCTAACATTTCCCTTCACTGCTCTGCTCCTATTGATTGTAGCGTGATGAAAAGTATACTATAACCAGCTCAGGAGTATGAAAAATAATTGTACCAAGTTTCGTTAAAGTCCGTCGAGTAGTTTTTGTTTCTATAACAGTCATACAGACAGACAGACAAAAATTTTACTGTTTGCATTTTTGACATCAGTATCGATCCCTAATAGTTATTATATATATTTGACTAGATATTGTGACTGGAGCGCTGAGTTTGGGCTGAAAATCAACCCTGCTAAGACTCAGGTTATTGTTGTTGGTAGTTCTCGTACTATCTCCAGGATTGATTGGACGGCACTTCCCCAGGTTTCTTTCAATAACACCGTCATACCTTTCAGTCACACTGTGAAGAACCTGGGAATTCACATTGACGACACCCTTTCTTGGACTAAACAATTACAGGAAGTTAGTCGTAAAGTATTTGCGTCTGCAGGCTTCTTGAGACACCTTCGTGATTTTCTTCCCATCTCCACTAAGATTGCAATTGCACAAACTCTCCTTCTCCCTATTCTGGACTATGCTGATGCCAGCTATCTCGAGTTGACCCAAAACCAATTGGACAAGCTAGAGCGACTTCAAAATCTCTGTATCAGGTTTATATTTGGACTTGCGCAAATATGACCACGTTTCTGATTTCCGTGCTCAGCTCAAATGGCTTCCTATTAGGTTTCGCCGGAATCTTCACTTACTTTATCTACTTTATAATGTGCTATTTAATCCTTTCACTCCTTTTTATCTTAAGGAACGTTTTCAGTTCCTCTGTGACACACATTCTAGATCCTTGAGATAATCGGAAAATCTAGAGTTGAGTATTCGTATGCATTCCACTTCTTTCTTTGACAAATCTTTTACTATACAGGCAGCTCGTTTGTGGAATGCATTACCCATAGAAGTGAGGCGAGCTCAAACGCTACCAGCGTTAAAAAGAATGGTGAAGGAGCATTACCTCTCCCTATAACTTTTCCCCTTCTTTCTCAATTATACATGTAATATTTATTAGTATTATGATTTTGGTATTGTATGTATTTTATATTATTATGTTCAATTAATATTTTGATGTTTGTACACTGACAGCCCTTAATGTGTCTCCTTTAAGTTTGTCCATCCAAAGGTTGTCTGTAAGAGATCGCCCTGTGCGATAAGACCGCCCATTGTACACTAGTTTAATTTTTTTTTGTATCCATAGAAATATTGTAAGGTGTACAATGAATTATATAATAAATAAATAATAAATAAATAAATACAGAATTGACCTCTCTACAGATTTATTATAAGTATAGATTGTTGTCAAATATAATATGTAATATAATATAAGAAATAGGTACCCCTACTTACCTACTTGTCTCTATATCTAGTAGCACCATGAGCATGATACTCCAGAGTTTAGAGGCAGAGATTTTTTGGTTCTGTGTAAAACTTAAAAATAGATTAAATGACTTTTTAAACTCTTTTTAGGGTATCGTACCTGAAAAAAATAAAAACGGATCCCTAATAGGATCACTCTGTTGTCCGTCCCAACGAGCACATTAGTGGAAATAGCAGCCTATTTTGTTACTTTCAGCCGTAAAATAGCAGTTTAAGGGTTCAACAAGCAGCTGAAAGTTGCATATCTGCATCCGTAAACGTCTATAGCTATAAAAGTTACTTAAAGTGCTACAAGCTGAATCAAATACTACCCTTCACAGTAGTTCACTGTAGAACTCATTTACCACTTACACCTTTATATGAGAATTACGAAGGTCATTCTGCCACTTGCAGCTATACAGTGGTTTCCATTGTGACTTTTATAGATTTCTTTACTACAAAAAGGAGTTAATTGTAGACTGTTTGCAGCACCTGTATAGGAGTATATAGTAACCACTATTATACTTCTTCAAGTGTCATTATAGAAATAATAGTTGCTCTTATGCATACTATAGTTACAAAAAATTCATCAGTGTAACTAAAAACTACATTAAATATCCTAAAAAGAAACAAAAACTGCCTTTAGTAATGCAACAGTCATAACTTCTTCCTTACAGGCTCAATCCATTCGCCATTTTTACAGCCGCTTATGTAGATATTACAAAAAAAAAATGCTAAATGATGGAAATTCATAAAGAAAAGTGGAGGTTATCGCAGGAAAGTACGCAAGGTTTATGAAAACCTCCCAAAATCGTCAAACATGGCTGAACATTCCAGTGAATCTGCTAATCATCTAATACTAAATTATTTTAATTTTTAATCTTTTTATTTTAAAGAAGATTAATCTCAACTTTCACAAATCACAAAATTAATAAAAAAAAGCCTATTCTTGGGTTCTTATTATATAAAGATATCAGTCTCAACATTTGGATTTGGCGCAGTACTATCACAGGATCCACTATCCTCTTTAGCCAAATTACAGTTTTTTTTTTGTGCAACGTTCTCATCTTCATTAGGCAATGTCTTTTCAATCGGAATATTGTCTTCATTTGACAAATTTTATTTATTCTGATCTAGTGATATTTACCAACCTGAAGGGCAGATTGACAGCTCTTCCTTGTTTGCATTTATAGTTTTAACTATTTTAAAAGGCATTCTGTAATAAAACAATAATAGGTAGTTAATTGAAATGTTTAAACTTCATATTATGGTATAGGTATAAAACTAAACCATAAAATAACTGGATCTTATTTCTACCGACAACAAAATAATGTAAACTATTAATGAGACGTTTGATGATTATCTATTTGAAAAATAACCTGTATCATGTTTACGTAGAAATATCGGGTGTAAATTCAAGTATTGCAATTAAAACATCTTGGATTTGTTTTTAAAGTTGAGAAGCGTACAATTTCTATGTTAAGTGAACGTTTTTAAGGGTAGACCACGGATCTCCAAAACGGAAACCATTCGAATAAGTACGTAACTAGATCTTATAACCACAAAAACAAAAAATGGAAAGGGAAAGGAGGTGGCTGTGAATTGCACTAGGGGAACAAAAATCACTGGAAGCATTAGAAGGGTGAAAATTAGCGCTCTAATTCTCAAAGGGGAATTATTAGACCTAAAACTGCAGGTTATGACTACATTACAATGACGCCATGATTTTTTAAGAAAACTTATAATTCACTTGCAAAATTGAGTTGATATACATTGGTTTTTCAGTTAAATATGCATTAAATGTACCGGTAAACAATCGGCCACTTGCGAATAGTAGATTATTGATACGTAAAAATACGGAAATAAAATTTATTCTGTATAACCAATGAAAAATATCACATAACTTTTCTAAATTTTTTAAAAATCATAAAAGCGCATTAAAATTATTCGAAAATTATCTTATATATCTATAGTAAACTGGACAGCGTTTTAAGTATCTTTATATATCTTGCTAATACAGAATACAAACTTTTACTTACTTTTGTTTTATTTGCATGATGGCGACGAATACACTTTACCAAAATATTACAAATAATGATGTTTGAAGATACACAATAAAGAACTATACTCAATTCATTCGTTCAAAGTAGTTCAAAATCATTCATAAGCAGCGATACGAGAGCTTTAGTATAGCGTTAATAAATCATTATAGCTATTGAGGAACCTTTATGCAACCGTTGTGCTGGTTAAATAGAACTTTGGGCTGCATAAAATGGCGCCCAAATGGCGCTAAAGCGGCTGCTTTAGTTCTGTAGTAGAAGCTCTAGCGCTTACGTCTAATACCATAAGTAATAATCGGATACGCTCCAAAGCACTAATGCAGCCCATTTGTGCTAGTTGGTGTCTATCTGTCTGTCATAATTTACCTTAATTTCCGGTACGCGTGGAGATATCAAGTTGAAATTAAAACGATATACGTCTACAGTCCCTTGAAACAGTGAAAAATCAAACCTCTAAATAACAGTAAAACCATCGGTGGGCAATTCCGACTCACACTGTCCAGGTTTTTCGAAAAAATGGTCGTCCAGTGGTCGAAATCCAATCATAATTCGCCAAAATTTTAAGTTCGTACAAAAATAAAGTACGTTTTCTGCACTTCTTTTCCAAATTTCATATTCCTCCGCCCGCCTAGCTGTCGTAAAAAGAGGTATATTTTTGCTTCACGTATAAGGGCTTGCTAGTAACATTTTCTTTCTTCTTTCACTTTCTTTCTTCTTTCTTACTTCTTAACAATATTGTTATATAATTAAACAGGTTTTATATATTTATTTATTCATCAGACAAAAATATCCATACATTTGTTAGTAGGTGCTCTTAAAATTAATGTTAGTATCGTAACTTATAATTAACACACAACGCAAAACAAAATTATTTTAAACGGAATTAATCATAAGTATAAACAGAATGAGTGAATTAATTAAAATAAATATTTTAATTAAAATGTAATTTTTTTCAAGATTCGACTATTGATTCTTTAAATAAAAAATAACAATAATAAAGAAAAAAAAAATACAATAAAGGCAATTTCGACACAATAAAAATAACCTAAAAAGTGGGGCGTCATATGAGTTCCAAGAAAGTTATTTTAATGAATGCAAACGTATACAATGCCACAGTATTGGACAGTTATATCGGCCTGCCACAACACTGAGAATGCTGTTAGTACTGCCTCGGGTACGCCTGAGCAAGGATGCTGCTCTCTTTCTAACAATGGCATGGAATCCGTCAACATGAGCGTTTGCGAATATGCCCGACGCACTGCAATGCCTCGGCAGCCACAACAACATCCTAAAAGCATTGTTATATTGAACGCGCAGCGCGTTGATTGTCTTCTGCGTATACTTGACTGCACATATAAAATGATTGGCAAAACGCCCGAAACAAAGTTACTTTTACTGCTTTACTGCAGCGTGCAAATCTACGGGCCAGCATATTACATCGGACAGCCAACGCCGGGGCGGCGCTCCCTCTCAATACCTTCATGGTCAGACTGATCTTCCGAGACCCAGGTATGTTTATAAAATATTAATTAATTAAAACTGTATGCAACACAAAAAGTTCAAAGGCTTAACATAATGCCTTAGGCATTTTCTACCCATAACCATGTTATTAGTTAATATTTCAGAATAAACTTAAACGCGATATGACATCGCATTGTACCTATATTCCGCCTGTCTCGTAAATAATTCCGACAAAGAAACTAATTAATTTCAAGTGCCGTCAAAACACTTCATCACCATTTAACTCGGATGTCACATTTACTGAGGAATAGCTGGCTTAGCTCTCTCATAAAGTAATTCGCGACAATTTGGGCGTTTCTATTTCATATACAGATCGCGTTTCGTATGAAGCCACATCGTTTGTTATCGTTAAAGGGTGCAGACATGGAACATGAATTGACGATGTTTATTTCAACCCTTTGTATTTTATCTTTTCCTGTTGTCTATCAACCATGGGTAATGTTGAGGCCTCCGTCCAGTAAAAAGCAGATCTGTGTCGACACTCGACAACATGTCGTGTTCCACGCGCGCTTCAAGCAGCAGTCAGCAGCAACGGTGGGGCCCGATGGAGCCATTGTTCAAACAAGATAATCGACCTCAAAACGCAAGGGCAACTGAAGAAATAGGGTGGGTTTTTAGTCAGTAGAAGTCCGACTCTCCCTTGCTCATAGCGATAGGAGTCATTTTTGATAATTTGCACCGCGACAAAATAAAAGGTTAATATTGAGGCTGTCTTGTTTTTGCAGTGCATTTGTGATGTTCGCGGAGTCAGACGCTTCTAATTTTATCCGACTATAGCAAACCTAAAAGGAAAATGATTTTTGAATTCTATGAATTTACGATTACGTTCTGCGTGTCTTGTCTGTGTGCTTGTTTTCAGCGCAAAAATATCCAATATCAATCTCCAACCCTTCAACTATCTGTACATCAAAAATTACATCAATCCGTTTCTCGGCTTTCACGTGAAAGAAGCACAAGCAAACATGCAAAAATACACTTTCTGATGTATTATAAAAGTATAGATCTTATGCGTTCACGCATAACAGCCCTGATGAGCCAAGTCCGTCGTAGCTCCAACTGCCAGACAGGATGGTAAGCTCGATGACAGGGCATGACAGCACTGAATGAGGACTTATCGTGACATATTTATTTACGTCACATAATGATCTTAAGTGGGACCCTATAAATAATATTAGGTATGGGTATAATAAGGTCTTATCAAAGTTGCTCGTCATGTACCTCTGTCATGTAAGTCTTTTGACATCTATGGACTGAGTACATATTTATTGTATTGTATCTATAAATAACAAGCTAAAAAATTTAATATGATAAGCTAGGTAGGTATTAGTAACCGTGGTTGTAGTCATTTCACCTTGCAAAGATGTTCATACAGGTATTCAAAATAGATATCTGCTGAGATAAATGAATTTTTAATATCGTCTTATTAAGGCTTGTATTCATGCCAATAACCTTGACCATTTGGGCGGAGCTAACGACCCTCTCCGCGCGCCACTCCGCGCAGCTCTCCGCTACCCGCATGCAACAGAAAAGAGAGGCGCGCTCGGCCCGCGCCTGCGTCGCTTCGCCTAGTCTCGGCACAGAGTATCGAAATCACAGAAGGTCAAGTCATCGTGAAAGTTAAATTCATTTTTATTTGTACCGCATCAAAAGTGGTCAAATTTTGTTTTTATTTATTATCTATTGATATAGATGCAGTTTGAGTATGTACTGTAGAAACTATACCTCTATTATAGATCAGCCTGGCTCGAAACATGAGGTAAATAACTTGATGTATCTTTTTAACTAAATTATATATAAATAAAAATTAATGGCTAAATGTGTTGCTAAGCGCAAAACTCAGGAATGGCTGGACCAATACGGATTTTTTTTCGAATATTCGTTATAGCAAGTAACTTATTAGTAATCTGTGGTTATAGTCTGAGGAAGGTTTCTATTAAGAGAAAAATGGTAGGTAGGTAGGTAAGGTAGGTATGTAGGTAGGAACTTAGAGTAAGGTAGATAGGTAGTATAATTATTACTAGTGTATGTCATATTATTTGGTGTGCGTTACCCCAGCAAAATAATGTCGAAAATAGTAATTTAAATCTTATAGATAATTAGTTGCCCAGCTTCTGTAATTGAGTTCCAGCAAAACCACAAACGTTACTCCAGCAAAATCTCGAATAACTTCGCAGCCGAATAAATAACAAAAACAAAATAACGTGTAACATTTACCTCGTCTAGACAACTAAATGTATAGCTAATATTTACTTCAATATTCCCATTATTTAAAAAAAAGTTTTGCTGCGGTAACGTTTCAAACTTTACCCCAGCAGAATATGTTTTTGTGTAATAACTAAAAAACTATAAGTGTAACAAATTTAAAAATGTGCTTAACAATTACAGAAGCTGGGCAACTAATTATCTATAAGATTTAAATGACTATTTTCGACATTATTTTGCTGGGGTAACGCACACTATTATTTGTTACATTTTTTATAAACAAATAGATTATAACTAAAATTCACTGAAATTTAACTTTCTTTCAGCAAGTATTTTTATTCTTTTGGTTGGTTGAACTTCTTCATCCTCATTTATTTCTCCGTGTTCACATATATTTATTTTTAGAAATTTTGATAGCCATATAAAATCTTGTTCTATGTTTTCTTTTCGTCCTTCTTTGTTCTCGTTTTCTTCATTTTTCTCATCAATCTATTTTTCTTTCCTTAGTTCTATTTCCTTCTCTTTGTCGTTTTCTTCTTTCTCTTGTACATTATCTTAACTCTGTCTCTCTATCTCAACTGGCGGCTTCGTCCGTACGAAGAGAAACCGGTGCATATCGGCTCAAGCCAGGCCTCGCTCAGACGAAGCGCACACACGCGCCTTGCTTGTAGTAGTGTACCTATCATAGCGCAGTTGTATGAAGCTTACCCTCTGTCCGTTTACTCTGTGCTATCTACTTTTATGCGAGGTAAGTAAAGCGATAGTTTATAATGAAATATGTAGATAAAACTTTAAACTTACCTTGATAATAAATGTATACCCTTTTGTTTGTAATATTTTTTTAGACCTCTCTTCATTCGTTTCTGCTTATTCCCATGTATTACAAACTAAATTTAAACACTACTAAAACTGTAAAATACTATGAGTTTATAACACTAACACTACTTATAGATACATAATATACTCTTTAACTTATAAACAAGAATCAGAAATAAAACTTTTTGACGAATCGAAAGTCGGTTCTATTTTTTGATAGTAAGTTTTATTTCACGCTTTTTAGTGGGTCAGTTTGTAATTTATCTAGTTACAAAAGCCAAAATGTCAACTACTTATCACTTTTTACAAAATATTGCTTTTCCCGGTGCAGAGCCGTTAATTTTTGAGGAGTTCTCCTGGTACATCACTATCAGCTCTACTTCACCATATGCATTGTGACGAGCATAAAGTGCTTAACATCTATATTCAAGTAATCTAATCGCAATCCACGAAATACTTATTATTGAGTAGTTTCGATGGCCATCTGGGGTCTTCGTCATCAGTTTTACTTCCTCAAATGGTGCTTTTCAAGAGAAACTAAACAAGGTACTATAAGAAATACCCAAAACGCTATAGGTATGCCTATAATATTTGAAGAGTTCCCTCGATTTCTCCATGATTCCATCATCAGATCCAAACGTGACGACAATGGAACTAACTAGAATGTATACTCTTTCAAACAAAAAAAGAATTTTCCAAATCGGTCCAGCCATCTGCGAGTAATGAAGTAACATCATAAAAAAAAGTTCAAGATGAATTGAGAACCTCCTCCTTTTTCTAAAGTCGGTTAAAAAGTTATTCCACTATTTACAAAATTAATTTTTGCAGTAATATTTTACGATATTATTTCGTAGTGCTTGAGCTCTCGCAACGCGACATAGGTCCACCTAGCAACACGATGCGCCCCGCACTGAATTTGTGGACGAGTGCGGGGGTGATGTAAACGCAGTCTTTAATTGGACGCATTTTTAATTTATTGTAATAAAAATAATACATATTTGTAAAAAGTAACAAAACCAAATCATTTTCATTTGTATTGCAAAGCAGTAGTATATTTTTTATACTCTTTTGATAAGAAATTAAGGAGTATAATGGTTTCATCTCAATGATTTGGAGGTGATTTGGCATTTTTTTTTCTTATTATGTGATACCGATAGAAAAATTGTGGCTAAACCAAATTACGGTTCATATCATGTAGATTACTGACAATTTTTTTCAGATGTAATTTCTCTGTAATTGCCGACGAAAAGTTGCTTCATCTGAATGCTTTTTTCAAGCTTTTTTCGAAAGAGCAGCCTTAACCAGGAGTTGGAATACTTATAAGTTGATGTTACAGTTACAACTGCATCTTCATTTTGTCTTTGATAATACGCAGGGAGTTTTGAGATTCAAAGGATCAACTAAATACGTTTAGAGTGCTCCTAAGTGCTTGAAAAACCCATTTCAAATACTAACTATATATCTATGCAGCTAAGTAAGGGGTGTTTATCTATTCGGCGGGAGATCTCGTAAGCAATTACTTAGTCATACAAACATTCAAACTAAACGAACTGAAGATCGCGAACACGCGAGAGATCTATAAAATATTCCATTTGACACCTCAGCCGCGGTGTTTGACTGTGTACGTAGTTGGAAAACAGACATTATCTGGGGAATTATGTGTATGTGACACGGAATAAATAATGAGGATGGGATTCGGTCACAAAGCAGCGGCTCATATCGCGGCGCGTAGGCTTAAAACTGCGGCGGCTGAATAAGCCGGGCTAAGAAACATTCTCGCCGTCTAAAGGTACAATTTGAATGAAGTTAATTAGAACTTCATAATGTATTCATTGAAGTAATTATAATTGTATGAGTTGAGGAAAGTGAATTATTAAATGGCCGCTAGTGATTCTGATGAACCTAGTGTTAAACTTATTGAAAATTACAACAAGCTTCTGGGAACAGAACAAAGTTTATAATTATTATAACAATTATATAAGTATGTAGGCAGATAGATACCTATTTTTTATTTATTCCAAAATCATAATCATAACCAATCCAAATTATTTGTGGGTCCAATTTTTCTTGCTAGATTTTATTATCAACTATTGTTTCACTTTCAATTAATTTAAAACCGATTTATATTCCTATCTGTATAACACATCACTATGGTTTATTTAATTTTTGTTTTTCGTTGAACGTTTCGTTGTAAATAATTAATGAGCATTCTGTATAACCGTTAGCGCCATCTATTGTCAAGGAATCATAAATAAAACGCTCTCGTTTGCAGCTTTGTTAGTGTCTCAATAAAGGTGTAGATGGCGTTTTACGCAATAATAATTATTACTTTTGTACTAAAACTATATTTGATGAAAACGAAGAATAGTGTTTTTTAATCGATCTTAAAGTATATAAATTTAGATCACGATTAATGTTCTTTTTGCGTTTAACGATTTAACCAAAAGTTACTAAAAAATAACACTTGATCGCACATCTTGATGTCCGAATGATTTATTGCCAACCCGCGAAAATAAACGATTTCCGCCAAAAGATCTAAGAAAAATATACAAAACGAACACATCCTTTATTTGCAAATCAAATAATTTTCAAGGCGAACAGCTGTAAAAATAAAGTTTGAAAAGCAAACAAAAAATGCATTCTCAATCACACCCACAAGAAAAGTTAGGAGTGTTACGAAAAATGCGCTGCGGGTTTGCAGAGATCGATTTGGCGCTTAGCAAGTCGAGGTCAGTTGCATAAGCCACTTAAAAGGGAAGCTTGAACCGGGGCCGGCTAATATTTTATAAAAGTTTTCTAAAGTCCGGTGTGCAACGTGCACTTTATTTCTTGAGGATAACAATGGGTTGGTCGACATTGACAGATCACACTGCGGGGCTTGCTTAGTTGCTTCCACCTCGGAATGGAACGGCTAACTATTTATAAAGGTGTTATAAGAATATGATGGAGTTGCTCTAGTTTTGTTAATTAATTTTTTCGGTTTTGCCACGGTAAGGAAAAACCGTACTTCGGCTTTTCGGTATGATTATAAATTCAGGGATACTAGGGTACCTACTAAGAACTTCTGATGCTAACATAATTCTTACAAGAAAAGGGGGTAGTGCTGCATAGTTCTGTCTCTCTCGAACATTGGAAACACGATAGATTTAAAACGTCTTAGGAAGGTCCTGAACTTAATTAGCTGCGAACAACAATAAACAGCAACCAATCATCACTGCTTGTTAAATCTGAGTGAGTTTTGACATTCAACTACTGGTAGTTACTTAATTACTAAAGTTTGACTAAGCTAGTTTAGTTGAGTTTGCATCTAGGCGGTAATTTTGAGGGTTATTGTAACTGAAACGTTATAAATGAAACCCCATTCATCTGTCTCTTTGTCAAGACTCTTAATCTCATGACCATGTAGGCAGGATAAGTTGAAATTAATATAATAAAAATGAAATACGGTCATTTATGCGACATACATATTTCCATATTCTCAAACAAATCAAATCTAAAAATCACAAAAATTTACCAAATGCAAGGTTCACACGTTGCGGAAAATCGTTAATTTACCAATTTTTTGCGATTGCTTCCTTTCGTCACAATTACGTTAGATCCTTTCAACGCAAATGATATTGATTTCATATTTTGAATATATGAAAAACCTTATCTGTGCGACCGAAGCTAGCTTAACATAGCTTTAAGTTCGTCTACAACTATCTAAGTACATATTGCAGAAGTCATTAAAGTAAGTTGTGAATTGTTGACCATTGGTTTAGTAAAGTTATTGGTTGGGATATAACTATACTAGGTACCAGTGGCGAAGGCTCCATACAACTCGATTCCTACCGGCTTCCCTTTTGAAATATGGCAAACATATACCTATATGAGTATATAAATAGTAATCTATTATTTTCAATTAAATAAATAATTATTGACGTAGTTACAAGATTTCAAAGTCAGCCACAGGGCCATAGTTACTGGAATTCACACATGACACTTGAGCAAGGTAAGCAGTTTTTGGTCCAGCTTCCCTTTTATGAAAATTCACCCTTCGCCACTGCTAGGTACAGAGATAAATATAGTCCTTGGAGCAAAACATAGGTAATTTTTATCCGCTGAAAAAATCTCTTCATGCAAGCGAAGACGTAGACAGAACCAAGTAGGTATACTATAACAGAAAGGTATCGCAAAGCCAACAAAGTAATCTTATAAAAGTATTGATTTAACATCCTAAATACCACAGAAACCTTTAAACACACACCTGAGTAGGTAATCTTCTTATAAAGAACAACTCAATAACAACAAACGAATACATCACAAACATAAGCCTCTTTTACTTTGTATCTAAGTGGGTACCTAACTATAGCTCGTCTATAGTTAAATAAAGTCTATGGAAGTCTTCAGACAATCGGCTCAGAAATAGTTTCTAACAAATAGCGTTCTTGTGTCGCCGCGGGTCGCGGTTACTCTAAATGGTTGACTTGATTGCCCGGCAGACACAGGCGTTACAACCATTAGGCGGAGTAGGCAACTGCCTAGGGGCCCCGCATCAACTAGGGGCCCAGGCCTAGTGCACGCACCAAGAAGACATGTTTCTTCGAACGAGAATTTGATGTGCGTGTGAACTTAGCGACCTCAATGTTATCTCACAAAATACAAATCATTAGATTTAGTAGTAGAATTAAAACAATTTTAGAAGAAATCTGGGAATAATTAAACAAATATATTAAAAACCACAGCCCTTAATGTGCGTTTCCTCAGTTCAGACATGATTTGGTTAGTCAACGTAAGAAAAGGGGCCCGAGAATGCCATTGCCTTAGCGCCTCTGACAGGGTTAATCCGGCTCTGCAGACAACCCAGTGCCTCGATAGCTTCCTATTCCCCGCAAACCCCAGTGAACTAATGGTCGCATCTGTTCTTAGTTTCTTACAAATCGTTGTTGTACCATTTGAATTTTTTTTTTAAAGAGAATTTGCAATGTAGGTTGAATTCACATTACTAGCAATCTTGTTAACCGCTCCAACTAAGCTAAATAATAATAATAGCTGTATCTGGAATGGAATCATGGCAATAGTGTAATTAGAAACCTGTTGTTTGTGGATTTGGAGAGAGACTATCTGTTGTTATTGAAATTGTTGCTGGGAATTAAAGTATAATTCCAAATACAAGGCAGGATAAGCGACTAAAGTTACATGCTAGAGTTTAGTTTGCTGATTTTTTTCATCTGCAAAGTTCGAAAAAAATACGCTTAGGACTTTCTTCTAAGTTTTTAACCACTTTTCAAAAAGCAAATGTTAAGTCAATCCTCTGTGTGTATAAAACAATAATGCTTAGAATCGTTTAGCCTAAAATGTTCCCATTGTTAGGACACAAGCCCCCTTTTTGAGATATAATCATTGACATATATATTACTGCGTAAGGACTGGGCGGACCGCATGTTATAATGACGCGACGCCTCGAACTTGGTCCCAAAGTGGTCTAACCTTTATCGAAGTGAACTAGAACGCGATCGGCTATCTTCGGGAGGGGTCGTCAGTTTTACAAGCAAAAATGCCAAATTGTGTAGTTAAGGGTTGCGTGAACTACGACATAAAGCACAATAAAAAAAAATATAACATTTCATATCACCGGTAAGTTAAAAATATGTCATTAAATCAACTTCTAACATTATTTAAAACAATTTTCTTTCTTGTTTGTCTCAACCTTTAGCATAGACAACGCGAAGCCGCGTAAAAGTGTGACATAACTTTGCAGCGGCGCGCGTTGCAGCCGATGAAATAAAAAGATTTAATAATATTACTATAAGATTAAATTATGTACAAAATTATTTTTTATTGTTTATTAAAAGCAAATTAAAATGTATTTTTATGTATAACAAATATAAAATTCAAAAACTAAAAGGTGTTTTTTTTATTTCTTTGTACCTCGAAAAATACCACACCCCGCTCTTACAAGGCTACGTCTAGGAGCAGACCACGCCGATTGACATCTTAGTTATAATAGATGGCGCTAGTGTGTTTTGTAGGGCGACCGCGTCCGTCAAATGTTCTGACGACCGTAATGGATATAATGGACTGTACTGTACTCATTGCGGGTAAGTGGATGACACATGTTTTCGACTATTCATCCCAGCAGAGGCAACGTTTATAGGTTGATTATGTCTTGTTATTATTGATAGTTTTGCGCTTGACCAGTATCAAACTTGGTAGTGCGCTATAACATTAGTCGACGATGAAGCAGAATTGCCGAGAAAAAAGTTATTCACTCCTGAATAAGTTATACATCAAGGTTTTTCATCTATATTCAAGCTAGACGCGTGCGATATCCTCATGCTGCTGCACCAACATTCAAAGTGAATAAATAACACTATCTCCCAACCAACATAAATCATCCACAAGTCCACAAGCAAACATCCGCAAAATGTGACAAAACAAACGCCACTTCGAATCAATAAGCATTTTCATTTGAGTTTCTGTGGTTTTCCATTGGAACTTTTCAATCGACAGATAAGAGGCTTGTGGACTCCTAGTATTTATTTACCACGAAGCGGCAAAGAAACTTGCTTTGTCGACAATAAATTGTATTTGTTCATTATTCAATTGCTCCCCTCTTCATTTTAATAAGCTTAGCGTTTTTGCGGTGATATTTTGTTGTTTTCTCTACGAGTAAAAGTTTCTGTTGAACAGTCTGCAAAGTTGTGTTGCTAGAACAAATATTTGTTAATATAAATGTCTTCTGGTGACAATTACGGAAAACCTTTTTGTCCATACTATGTGACATAAATGAACAGAGATACACGTGAAAGCAATCGACGAAATTTTAAAACTCTAGGTCCATGTTTATATTATCAGTATTTAAATCCTAGGTCTTAAATAAACGCCAATTGAATCAACAAAAAATATTAACATATCAAACTTGATATTAATTATTAAATTACAGTTAGCTTTGCCTGAGACTTCGTATGGTTGTCGATACGCGGTTTCTCCCACGTAAAACCCTATCCCATGGAAATTCCGGGAAAACGAACTTACTTACATTCGTTAAGTGGGTCCGGAGATTTTCTTTTTCAACTATTTTTTTGAAAATACATTCAATGCACAGACACACTATTTTTACTGATTTAATATATGTATTGATTTAATTTAAAGTCTTGGTTGAAGCTATTTCTGTTTTATTTATATATTATGTAGATGGATATATCGGCAGGTTTATACATAGAGTAATAATTTGTCAGTCAGCCCGAACATACAGGCGTCCCATCTCTTATTCATAACACCTAATGGCAAAATCCGTTCAGCTTAAACCGATAGCCAATTTCGATAACAATATGGCGTACTATATGTGAAGAATAATTAATGAACTTATAGATGATGTAAGGATTTAATAATGAATAGCTAATGGCTTCCAGAACAACATGTGTTTAAGTGAAGTTGAATTTATAAATAGTTTTTGAAGTGAAAACTTCTTCAGCGGCGTTGTGCACTTTTTTGTAATGGGTAAAAAATGTTAAACTCGCGTCAGGACACGTGACCCTGATCGAAAATTCGTAAGACGGACGGAGAGTAGACAGCCGGCGTGGCGTAGGAGAGGAAGTATCCCCCTCTCTTTCTACGGCGCGGCGAAAATGTATGCCTGCGCAAACTTTTTAATGAATTATAAATTGTCATGTTTGTGTACGATAGTGCAATAAATAAATATTGTATTATACCACATAAATGATGGTACTTTTATACTGATAATTAAAGCAATTCGTGCAAAATTATTCCCTAACCATTCCAAAATATCAAAAATGCACAACGTTAATATTCAAGTTTTCACTTCTGCCGGCACTGCCGGAGTGCAACACGTCGTTTTTTTTTTTTAAACTGGAGTTAATGTAAAAGGAGCTCGTTTCTAAATAATACCAGCCACACGGTTCGATCTTCAAGGTTTTAGCATCACTTGCCGTCATCTGTCCGTGGATGAGTGAACATCTAAACATCGAGTGTCTGCCGTGCCTTGGAAAGCTCGGTAAGTCTTGGCTGTCATTTGTACTTCTTTGGTAGTCGTTACGGTTAGTCAGAAGCTAGACAATCTGACACTGCTCTTCTTCTTCTTCGCCGTTTCACTCTTGGCAGAGTGGTCGTATTCGCTATTTCTGTTGAGTGACCCACCTCACAATGCGCCGCCACTCGTCTCTTGCAGTAACCTTCCTGGTACATTTGTGCACTAGGTCACCGAGAGCAGATCTTATCTGATCTGTCCATCTTATCGGTGACTTTTCGCCCGGCCTGCCCTCCACTCGACCCTGTACGATTAGGCGTTCGATCTAGTTGTTGTCCTTTCTCGAAATGTGTCCAAACAAAGTGAGGATGCGAGCCTGGACTACAGAGGTGGTCCTTGATGCCGAGCTCTTGGAGTAAAGAAGCTTTTGTCCCACACAGTCCACGTCTCCGCAGCATACAAAAATATGGGGAACACAAGTCTTGTCTTGGACACTGGTCTTATCAAGGGTTATTTGTTACCCCGCTACTGGGTTGTTGAGGTCAGGTGGTCGGTCAGTCACTCCAAGAAAAAAACTTTTTTGCAAAAAATAAAACCGAGTTCCATATCAAAACACTACAAAGCCAAAAATAATTTTAATTTCGGTAGTCGGTGTTATTGGTTTTGTATTTTCTTTTTTTTTCACACCGCCTTCAGAAATTAAAATTATTTTTGGCTTTGTAGTGTTTTGATATGGAAGTCGGTTTTATTTTTTGCAAAAAAGTTTTTATTTTCGTGTTTTTTAGTGGGTCAGTGAATTTTCCAAATCGGTTCGTAAATGACGGAGTATATATGTATGCGCGAACAAAAAACGCAATGCAGAGTAAACGAAAAGATCATCAAGATAAATATTTTTTAAGACTTTTGTTGATTTTTCAGAAAAGGCTTGTCCGATTTCGATAAAATTTTCATGGGACCATTTGGAAAGTATACCCTTTCTAACAAGATAAGAATTTTTCAAATCGGTTGGCAAGCAACGGAGTTATGCGCGGACAAATATAAAAAAAAAAGATACAAACATCCGAATTGAGCACCTCCTCCTTTTTTAGAAGTCGGTTAAAAACGCCATTACATAGTTGCATTTAGGTTAGGCTGAAAGTCGAACCGGGTTTTGAATGCCGGTAATGACTGTCAATGATGTACAAACGTCAGCTGGGACCAACGGCTTTACGGGCTTTCCGAGGTAATGAGGGATCTCTTTACGTTAAGAAGTGCATAAAATTCGGTATTAGCAGAATCGTATTAAAACATTTATTTATAGCAAAGTAAAGCATGGAAACGCAACTTTTATAGTTTTATTAGGTAAACATAAAAACAAGGTTTTGCAAACGCGTAAAGTGGCCGCAAAAATTTACACTCAGAGAAATATTAAAACGTTTCTATTGCCACATTTTACGAGGAGCTCGAAATTTAAAACGCGTTTCGGGGAGTGTTGCCAGCCTTCGTCTAAATGCTTTATGTTTTATTTTTATTATCCGTGTCGCCACCTAGTCTTTATTACACGTTGTGTATTATACGCGGTTATTATGTTTTTTGAAGCTGATAAGGATTTTTACAGAGTGTTTTACGTTTGAATTTGTAGGTCGCACATAAAATTAATGTTTGTTTTGATATTTTTGCAAAAAAATGAATATTAGAAGTCGTGCCTGGAGTTGGATAAGCTGTTGGTTCCAAGGCTCGGATACCGGTTAAATTTTCAAACCGGTATGATGTACTTAACTCCAAAACCTTTACATTCGGTTTCGTTCGCATAAACCGGTTTTTTTAAACCGGTATTTGGAAGAGCATTACATAGAGGTTTTTTCGGATTAAACGGTTTAGAGCAATAAAAACCGGTTAATACAGACGCACGATAAACAAACGTCGCACGCTGTTCAGTTGCTATTCAGTCGTAAGAATTTTTTTGATTCGGGTCGAACGTTTATTTATGTCATTGCATCAATAAGCTCCGCAGGCTGTAAAAACATAAAAAATGGTTAAGTATCTAATTTTTTTTTTTGGTGAAATTAAGTTGATAATGACGATAAATAATCGGTAAACATAATATTGCTTTTCACCACGGAATAGATGAATAAGGTTGGAATGGTAATGTGGGCGTGGCAAGCGCGCCACATTTATGATACGAAAATCATAGCTCGACCGATTAATTCATTCTCCGCGTTTAGTGCACTTCGGATTACTTCGGAATACAGAGCTCTGCTTTAAAATGCCGTGTTGTGCAATTATAACCTGTAAAACAAAAAGTAAGACCGCAAGTATAGAGCGTGAAGGTATATCTTTCCATCGGTAAGTCGAAAATAACATTTAATTACAATTTTATTTGTAAAAAACATAAAAATATTCTGATCACTGTGAAATTCCCAACATTAACAACATTATTACAACAAGTTACAAAAAATATACATTGCCCGATGTGTACCTACTCGACGCAATGACCAAGTCCTTCCGCCATCGGAACTTTAAATAAGACTGCTCTCTGCGCTCCTCTGCGATCTATTTATACCCCGGCCTATGAGTTCTAGAACATTCTTGTAAAATAGACTCACTGCCTATATTGCCAAAAATATTCCAGAAGCTATTCAAGATACACAGTACTGCTACTCGCTGCTAGATGGCGTTAGTGTCTCGAACATTCTAGATTTCTGTCGAAGTTTCTCGACGTACTTCGCTAAACGACTGGCGTAACACTGCCCCCTCCTAAGACATCTCGACCCGAGCATCGTTAGACCCGTAGTAACGCGCCATTCGATCAACTTGAACAATCTTTGGCGCAGCTCGTGGACCTTTCTGGATCCGATAAGTGACGTCATTAATTTTAGTCACAACGCGGTATGGTCCATCCCATTTTGCCTGTAACTTCGGCGACTTTCCTTTGCTGCGCACTGGATTATGGAACCAGACAAATGAGCCTTCATCAAATCCTGAATTCTTAATTTTTCGGTCGTAACGAGTCTTCACTTTCTGAGACATTTGTTGACCGGATTTTCTGAAATGTTCGTATAAGTCGTTCATTCTGTTTCGCAATTCACTCGCTTAGTCTGTTACACTAGAAGGTGTATCTGGCAGTATACCAGTGATTAGGTCTGCAGGCAACCTAAGCTCTCGTCACGTCCGAAGTTCACGAAAGCAGGTGTAACAGCTGTACTCTCATGAACTGCACTTCGGTATGACAGAAGGAACGGCTGAATGTGTTTGTCCCAATCCTTTTGCCTGCTTTCCACAACTTTAGCCAGATATCTCTCCAATGTCTGGTTGAAACGTTCCACCATTCCATCAGATTGTGGGTGATACGAAGTGGTCCTGGTTTTATGAGTACCCATTACTCGACATGTCTCCTGAAATACCTGTGACTCAAAATTCCTTCCTTGATCGCTTTGAATTTCCAAGGGTACTCCGTAGCGACAAAATACTTCGTTAACCAATTTATCTGCCACCGTGGTAGCTTCCTGATTAGGAATGGAAAAAACTTCTGGCCACTTTGTGAAATAATCCATTACGACCATAAAGTACCTGTTCCCACTCTCGCTCTCAGGAAATGGTCCCGCAACATCCAGCGCTTTCCGTTCCCATGGGGCTCCCACATTATAGATCTTTAAAGCTCCTCTACTGCGTGTTTGAGGTGCCTTAACTGCTGCACAACTAGTTCATTTGCGGCACCATTCTTCTACGTCGTCTCGGCAGTGGTACCAGTAAAACCTCTCTCGTATCTTTAACAGAGTCCGTTTTACTCCCTTATGACCTCCTGAACATCCATCGTGGTAAAGCCGTAGAACTTCAGGTACCTTCGCTTTTGGTACGACCATTTGTAGGTGACAATGGTCTCCTCGAGTATTTTCCCATTTGCGGCACAATACTCCCTCGTGAATCACCAAACTGTCCCACTGTGCCCAATAACTTTTTGTTGTAGTGCTCATTCCAGCGACGTCATGCCAACTAGGCTTTGGAGCAGCGGCTTTCTTCCATTCAAGAATGGGTTTGACGTCTAAGTCATCTTGCTGCGCACGCTGTAGCGCTTCTTTCCACTCATTGCTCAGGTCCGTTCTCAGCATCTTGATGGGTACTATTTCTTTTTCTTCTTGCCTAACACAGTGCTTACATTCTTCAGGGCAAGGTCTTCGTAATAGCGCGTCCGCGTTGCCGTGACATCTTTCATTACGGTGCTCAGTTTCATAGTGGAACTCTTGCAGTTGTTCAATCCACCTTGCAACTTGCCCTTCAGGGTTCTTGAATTGCAAAAGCCACTTTAATGCAGCATGGTCGGTCCGCAGATAAAATTTTCGACCAAGCAGATATTTACTGAAATGCTGCAATGTTTTTACTACTGCTAGTAGCTCCCTTCTCGTGACACAATAATTTCTTTCTGGTTTTGATAAAGCTTTACTGAAGTAGGCTATCACAACCTCTTTATCTCCTTTTCGCTGTGATAACACGCCACCAATTCCGGTATTACTTGCATCTGTGTCTACGATAAAGTCATTCTCAGTGTCAGGAAATCCAAGAATAGGTGTATCGCACAGACGCTTCTTCAATTCGCGGAAAGCAGCGTCGCAGTCTTCTTCTCAGCAGAATGTTCGCTTCTCTTCAGTGAGCTTGTGTAATGGCTTAGCAATATCAGCAAAAAATTTCACAAACTGGCGGTAATATGAGCACAACCCTAAAAACGCTCTGACCTGTGTCTTGTCTTTTGGTACTGACCAATCCTTAACAGCAACTATTTTGTCCAGATCAGTTTGCACACCTTCTTGCGAAACTACATGGCCCAGGAAAGTCACTTGTCGTTTGAAAAATGAGCACTTTTAGGACTTAGCTTCTGATTGGCTGCACGGATTTTTGCTAGCACACGTTCCAGGTTCCTAAAATGATCTTGAAAAATGAGCGCCCGACAATAATAATGTAATCTAAATATACCAGACAGGCGTCTCCAGTAAGCCCAGTGAGTACCAGCTCCATTAGCCTTTCAAAAGTTGCTGGCGCATTGCACAAACCAAATGGCATTACTTTGAATTGCCACAGACCTTTTCCCGTAGAAAATGCTGTCTTTTCCTTATCCTTAGGATCCAGTTCCACCTGCCAGTAGCCACTTTTCAAATCTAGGGTTGTAAACACTTCATTCCTGTCAGCGTGTCTAACGTGTCGTCAATTCTTGGTAGTGGATAACTGTCCTTCTTTGTTGCATCGTTTAACCTCCGATAATCGACACAAAAACGTAAGTTGCCTTCCTTCTTCTTGACTAGCACTACGGGAGAACACCATAGACTGGATGAAGGTTCTATCACACCATCCTTTACCATCCCTTCAATCATGGCCTCTACCTCTTTCTTCGTCTTCGTCTTCAGACAGATCCTTGTACCAACCTTCTAGAAGGGATGACACATTATATGTGCTATTAAGTTTATTGCTACTGGATATTTCTTGGCATCTGCGTATCCAGGCCACTTCCTCACAGGTGCCCATCTATGTTCACTTTTTAATTATGTGTTCTTCATTACTTGGGTTTAATATCCTCACTACTGAAGTATTTGTGGGCCCACCAGGGTGCGTGCCATTATCCATGGATGATCACTATCCGTTCTTTCAATAAACAAGCACCGACGCTTTTGTCCCAAAATTTGTGATAAACTTACTGGCTCAATGGTTTCCGATCTAGGACGAAGGGTAATTTTCTTCAGGCAGTAGACTTATCCTGATGATCCACAATCCATACAGATTTCTTCTGTGCCACATTTTAATATTCCTTGGTTAATGTCGATCTCACAATGATGGTCTCTGTATGTGCTGTACTGATATTTTGCTGTAACATACCTACTGTTTACTATCGGTCTACTTGCGAATTTGAAACATTTAAGCAAATACTTTTATGTCAATCAATTGTTTACAAAAACACTTTGAAGTATTATTGTTTTCATTGTAGTCAAAGTATGTATAGATTAAATTCGTCCGCTTTCTACCCATGTTAAACACAAATAATAAAATTAACTCGTAATTAAATCTTACTGCACAGCAGACGTCTACCTTCGATTCATGCTGACTTCGAGTCAGCATGAATCGAATGAAAAGAAATATCGTAAGTACGTCTACGCGCCGCTTTGTGCAGTAGTCACACACAAGTTGCAACACGTTCACCGACATGCCGTTCTTCGAATAAACCGGTTAATTTAGGTAAAAATAAAGTTCTCAAAACGTTTACGTTCTTAAGAAAAGTTCGGAGGAAAACCGAAATAAACCGGTATTAACCGGTATTTTTTAAACCGGTTCCGAGCCTTGGTTGGTTCCGGCTGCTATTTGTAGATACATCTATGACGTCGTTACAGATACTGGAAAACATTAAAATCTGTCATCCGTCATGCCAAAGTATACCGTATTACCGAGTTACTGGTTTAGTTAGGTTATATAGCTAGTAGCTCCATTTATAAAATGTGGCCAAGCGGTTCACAAAATATCAAGTGTCAACTCTGTACGTAGTTTTAATAGTTTCGCAATAAAGTGACTGTAACATACGGACGGACAGACAGACCGACATTACGAAACTATAAGGTTTCTTTTTTTGCTATTCAGCTACGGATCCCGAAAAAACAGGTAGCTTCTAGTACTCAGTTTCTAGTTGGACTTGAGGCCAACTGTTATATAGTTGGAAAAAGGCTATACAAACAGATTATCTAGACTTTTTCCCAACTATATTTTAGTTGCTTTCACCCAAATTCCTCATTATTAACTTTAATAATTAGGAATTGGGGAGACAACAAACTAACAGGAAAGTTACCTTTAGGCATAATAAGGAATAGACTTTTTGCTTGAAAAAATATTTAATATCTGTGATTTCCTGATTTTCGAAGCAATTACCTAATATTTTTTAAATACCTTCATCAGTGACTAATACGTAAAGCATCAAAGATCTAATTCCGCGAAGCCCGTTTCATGTGGGAATACAAGACAAACGGCAAGGCACCATCTTTACATGGTGGACATCCCACCCATACGCTAAAAACCTTTTGGGAATACTTTCATTGTGCTTACGGTTAAGGAGTGGAATTCCCTGCTAGAGTTTGTGTTTCCCGATAGCTATAGCCCGGGGGTCTTTAAGTCAAGAGTGAATAAGTTACTTCTAGGTAAGCGTGCTCCATCTTTGACCACTTCATCACTTACCATCAGGTGAGATGGAGGTCAAACACGAGCCTATTATAAATAAATAAATAAAGATGATGACGCGTAGTCTGATATAGATCTATCATGATCAAACACATTCGAAGTCTGCAAGCTAATCCTCCTACATACCTACATTTCTTCTCCATAGAGACTTTCAATGTGCCAGTTATCCCCCACACGGATAATTAACGCGAAAGGGGAACAAAGTTTTTGTTTCACGTATTGATATTTAATTATAATAACCATTCATTATCGGGTTATAAAGACCCATAAATACATACCTTAACTTATGTTTACATACATAACGTAATAAATAAAAGTATACATGGATTCAAAATTTTGAATGTTTGATATGCTAATGGTAATAGCGTCACGATGTTTTGAATCAACATTTTCAAATAACTCAGAAAAGTAGACTTATTTTGAGAACAAAACAAATGAAATTTTCCACACATTACTGTCTGCCACGGAAGTCAAAGTTACAGACGCAGACATAAACATCCTTTTAAGCTTAATAATAAAAAGTACATCATACACGCCTACAACAAGGCTCCATGTATAAAATATAGGTACCATTAGCTTGAGCAAAAGGTTTATTCAGGATTATCCGAGTTTTGGAAGAAGCAATTAACGCTTTTGAATGATTAAGTAGGTAGCTCGCTTAGTTAAGCTTTCGGAGTAACCTTTCAACTTGTGTCTGTGTCTAATACGTAGAACGCATTTGGATCTATAAATTTTATATACACTGAAATTCTAAACAGCTATGTTATGAACACTGTGTCTGAATTTGGAGATGGCTGGTTTTGGTTTACTTTCAGGGTTTTGAAGTCAATAAAACTGGGCATGAATTTGAATTTGCTCTTGTTACATAATGGAAATTATCGTGAGGGAAACCGCATATCCTAGGAACAAAAAACTTACAATATCCACCAACCCGCTGTGTGTCCGCGCGGAAGCTAACGACCCATGCCCGTCCCAGCAGTGGGGCGTTATAGGCTGATAGATAATGGTATGTTACATAATGTAACATCGCAATTGTAATTTCATATGTCTATGGGTTGCTACTGAATTGTTCGTAATCGAAAAATCTATCTTAATCTTTAGTGCATCATCCATCGTAAATGTCTGTGCATTATGCATTCGGTTTTATTGAATAACCTACTTGAATTTGTTTTAGCGATAAAATGTAGCCTCTGTCACTCACCAGCCCTTTAACTATCTTCTTACTAACATAAATTCATCGGTCCATAAGGAATTAAAAGAACGACAAATAAATAAAAAAAAGTTCGCATTTATGGTAAATAGGTATTCGTATGGTTCCACGATATTCCTTCAGTTAGTCTTGCGTTTGGCATCACGGTATCAAGTAAGAACATTCCTGAAACCTTGGCAGGCAAAGGCGGGCAACGTCTTTCCTGCTGACTACTCCTTGAGGCGTATGTGGAACATGACCCGTCAACTCGGGCCTGGTCCTTACCGGACGGTGGGCTACCCCTACTCGCCGTCCGCAAGCTCACACCTATGTTGGCCAGAGATCGTCTCGCGATCCTCGACAGTCAGAGCGTCCGAAACCATAACCCAAACGTTTCAGAAATGTAAACTACCTTTAAATTCATCATCTGCGACGCTCAAAATTGTTTTAAATTCCCATCCATAAGCAGTATCTATTCAATCACAACAATTGTTTAGAGATCGCTTCACAGTTGATTTGATATCGATGACATCTCGGCGCCAATCGCCTTGAACTCATGAATATTGGATGAATCACTTATTAACATAATTAGGAGTAAATTATTCACTTTGTGTACAATAACACAATGATACTGATGCCTGAACTATTTCATCTAAATTGGTTAAATGCAGCATCCAATTATATGGATATCGGAATTTTCTAGTTAGCAGGCAGTTCAACTCACGGATTACGGTTAGTTGGGCGTCTAGTATACCTATACGGAAAAAAATCATAGTGACGAGTGTATGTAACAAGAAAAATGATTTGTAATTATTAAATATAGACACAGGAAGGTAAAATCGATCCAGTTGTTAACGGGTACATACAAACAGTATATACGAGAGCAATGTATAACACTTTTAGAGTGTCATACATTGGTCTCGTATCTCAACTTCAATTAACTTATTGATTACATTCAGAAAAACATTATTTTACCGTTTAGACAAAGAAGCTTTAGAATTATTACAATAAGGTTCTCCTTATCCATCAAATACCTTTCTAGATACTTTTACGAAAAATTACACATGTATTTTTCCTAATTCGAAAGGGAAGAGAGACATAATTTTCATAACATGATATATTTGAGTGTCCTATCTGTCAATGTCGCTTCAATGTCTAAGTTAAAACATTATTTCTCACCTTGCTCCACAAACACATATGAAATTATAAAACGTATTCGCAGAAGCAAGTCATTTGATCCATATATATATTGAGTTTTACCTTCCCCCTCACAAATCGTCATGAATAATCATTTGAATTAAGCTAATGCGTCAAGCGTAATAGGCCATTCTACATATGTACGTGCTAATCGAATAATGGATATTAATCGTTTCGTATATTAATCTCTAATCTAACTTCATTTAAAAATAGTGGTAAGGCAAAAAATTTGGTAAAATAAGGAACGATTTCTTATTAAAAAAATCTACAAGAAGAAAATATTTTCAAATTACGAAGTCTTGATTGGTTTCATGTTCATTGTTGCTTTCAACTTTTAAATTTCACTATTATGCAGATTTATCTAAAAGAAAATTTACATTTTCATCGTTCGTATCAGGGTTGTTGCGAATATGTATAAAATCAGCATCCGCGGATTATCAGCATTGTTTTTAATATCAGCATTCGCATCCTCATCCGCATCAGCAACAATCGATGCTGAAATTTAATGCTGACATTCAAGTCGTAACGTGTTCTTTGAAGACGGCAACGAGCGCAAGTCACGTAGAGTATTACCCATTCATAAACAGTTTAAAATAACAAAATGTCACTTGTTCCCTCTTCCATTGTTTGTTCAGGGTGCATATTATTGATTATATTATTAATGTCGTACTGTAAACAAATTTACCAAGTGCGATAACTTTGTTTTTCATAGTGTTTGTATGAAATACAAAGTTATATTGCGGTTTTAGAAAATACGGCACATTTTACCACTTTGGATTGACTTTGACAAAAAATGGTTGTAGAATCCTCAATGCCATTTTTAAAAACCTACCTATAGACTATAGACACCCTATACGTATATAGGTTTCATGAAAAAAAATAGTTTCAGTTCCATGCATAGGGAGCCCTCCTTAATTTTACATATTTTTTTATTATTTTTGAATAAAAATCAGAAAGCGTTTAACAGAATACATCTATCTACCAAGTGATTGTGTAGTCTTAATAGTTTCGGAATAAAATGGTTGTGACATACGGACAGATAGATAGACATGACGAAATTATAAGGGTTCCGTTTTTTGCCATTCGGCTACGGAACCCTAAAATGCTAGTGATTATCTTCTTCTTAACAAATAAAAACAATAACTTGAAACGTTATTATAACAGAAGATTATTAGAAAAACATATCGTATTATGTAAGTATAGTAAGGCTGGAAACAGTGCTCGACCGACGGTCAGCGCTGACCGTCAGTCGGCGTAGCTATATCTATGCAAGCCTATGAACGCGCACTCAGCTACGCTGACGGTACGCGCGTGATTCGGTCCGCGCGTACGGTCGGTCGAGCCGTCGCACAGTGGTCCGGATTTTCAAAATGATAGACTTACGATCGAATATGTTTATTTCACTAAATAAAAAATGGGATCGAATAGTATATATAACGCTGATCAATATTTATTATGACAATTTTTCGAAAAAATTGCTCCTTCATGGCAAAAAAAAATATTGAAAAAAAAATGTATGGGAGAAAATCTATTTTATTTTTTTTTCTCATAGCAATATTTCTTATAGCAACCAAACCTTATATTCTAGTAAGTAATTATTGCCCTTAATACGACGACATATAATTTGCTTGCGTATCCCTGCGGCCTTGGCGCCTACGATGATTCAAAGTTTCAAATTTTTAAGTCGATTTTTCTTAATGTTTTTGACGATTCATCTTAAAAGAAACGGTTAGAAATGGATAAAATCTCGACAATACGTTCTAAATTTTTCAATATCTATGGCACATCCAGATGAAATTGTTTGAAGAATAGCCGCGAAATGCTTTAGTAGGTCTTTATCAATATTGTTAATTTCGGCAGATTTCTCATAATCTCTAAAAAACCTTCTGGCTGTATTTCAAACGTTTGTGGTTCCAAAGCCTTGCTTAACAAAATCTACAAGAATTCCCATTTGCTGCTTGATTTCTTCTTGTGTCAGTTGTTTTTTCGCAGCTTTTAGTTCCTTGTTGGCACCTCTTGCAGCCCACATTTTAAAGACCATGTTGTATGATATATGCAGAATACACTCCATACAACGAATCTACATATGAAGAGTAGAAAGTCTATATTATTATTTATAAACATTTTCTCGTACAGGTCTTGAAAATACGTCAAACAGCTTGTTCATCTCAGTCGGCTTAGCAAAGCAAATATTGCAGGCAGATGCAGATGAAGTATCAGTTATAATAGTACCAACTTTTCCGTCGATCATTGTCATATGAAGGTCGTGATTAATCTCCAGCCCGGCACACTTTGTAGAACCAATATTATCTATTTTTTATTTCAATGAAGCTTCTTCTTGCTTGATATATTCTACTGTCTCTTCACAAAATTCAAACTTAATAGGCCTACAATAATGGGTTGAAGAATGTGTTGAGTTTTCCCATATGGTGATATTATTAGAAACTAATTTAAGAGGGACAAGACTTGACATAAGTACCGATGAATCACTGAAGTTTACATCTTCACTTTTTTGCTTGTAGGTGCTTTGTGAAGAAGCTCCATCGAAACCCCATTTACTGACTTCAATCCTTCATTTGACGAATCAACTTGGGTACCAGTAATCTGAAGAATCTTCTGGACTGTCAGATCCAGTAGGGCTTGAATCTTCACTTTAGCTCCTCTCTCAGTAATTTCTAAATCGCATGGATAGCATCTTTTCTTAGCTTCAATGAGTTTGTGATACGATGGTAAAACTGAAACTTCACAATCTATCAGCACTTTCCTTAAACACAAATATTTCCACTTTGACAGATTCAAAGATGTATAAAGACCTAGAGCGTGATCTTCGTCTAAAGATTTTTTCCTTACTTTCTTTTTAAACAAAGTGGTTTGAGCAATCGCAACACTATCAGGGTTTTTCGTTCTGTGATCAATAATATTAGCTAAGTCATTCTTCTTTTCTGTCTCTCTCTTAAGTCTTGTGACTAATGCGAAAGTAAGTTCTTTCGGTGAGTATTCCAGAAGAGACCCTGAACGTCTTTTCTTCTGTTTGTTGCCCAGGCCAACAAACGGTTTCCTAATCTGAACTAAATCCATAGATTGATAGCGTACAGTTGATGTGGACGGAATCACAGCTGCTACAGTATGGATATCAACGGAAGTACTCGTAATGTCTGACGATATGTTTTCGATAACTTCATCTTGAGCTAGAAAAATTTCTGATAAATTCACTGTTGTGTAATTGGCCAACTAATACACTTCTGGACACAACTATTGCCCCACCTTAGAGTTTAGGTTTCGATGGCCCCTACCGAAATATGATTGCTAGATTGAACAAAAACTGTTGATGCAGTTTTAAACCTGATACATTTTACCATCTTTTTCGATCGTATAGTTTTAAATTTGAATTCAGAATACCATACGACATGGACCTACGCCTAACAAGTCGGATATGCGCCTTGTTAAAGGCAATTAATTTTTGAATAAAAAACATGTTTTATCAAATAAAGGTTTAATTTAATAACGCGTGTTGCCTCCATGGGCATCTACCACAGCTCTCATACGATTAGGCATAGAGTTTATCAACCGCTCTATGAAATTTTGAGGGATCATCTCCCATTCCTCTTCTATGGCAGTTTTCAACTCCTGCATCGTCTGGGCAACTGGCTGACGAGCCCTAACACGCCTTTTTAGCTCGTCCCACATGTGCTCAATGGGGTTCATGTCTGGGCTTCTGGCTGGCCAGTCCATAACTGTGATGTTCACATCCCGAAGATATTCCCTGACGATGCCGGCCGCATGGGCTCTTGCATTATCATGCATAAAAAGGAAATTTGGGCCCACATAGTCCGCGTATGGTATCACGTGAGGTTCTAAGCACTCACGAATGTATCTTTCAGCATTTAATGTTGGCAGCCGTGGTCCTGTAACAACCTCAAGTTGAGTTTTGCCGCTCGCGGATATACCGCCCCAGACAGTCCATGAGCCACCGCCATAAGCAACCCTCTCTTCAAAGCAGCATTGTGCGAAACGCTCTCCCTTACGCCGGTAGACCTTCTTCCTTCCATCATTGCCATGTAACACAATTTTAGACTCATCAGAAAAGAGTACACGGCTCCAATCTTGCTGTGTCCAATTTAAATGACTGCGTGCGAAATGAAGGCGCGCTGTTCGGTGGGCTCGCTTTAGTTTGGGCCCATTAGCTGGCTTGTGTGGTACCATATCGCGTTCTTTTAACCTTCTCCGAACAGTTCGAGCGCTCACAGATACTCCGTGGAAGTCGCGAAGTTGGTTTTGTATCTCAATGGAGGTAAGGTGACGATTTCTCAAGCTGGTCGTCACGATGAATCGATCCTGCCTTTCAGTTGTGACCCGAGATCGTGGCCTTCCTTGGCGACGAACAAAGCCGCCAGTCTCTAGGTACCTCCGATAAACATTTCGGACCGCAGATCGACTTAAATTAAGTTGAGCACTCACGTTTCTTTGGCTGTGTCCGGCCTGAATAAGTGCCACAGCTTGGGCGGCGACTTCAGGTGAAGTATCCATAGATTATTGATAGAACCTCACCTTAATGTTAAGAATAAGTAATGTTTGTTGCAAAAGCAAAGATATCAATCACTTTTTCAAGAATTAAATCCAAGTAAACCAATAAAACCAAGTTTTCTTAGTATTCGATTGTTTGATATCAACAAACAGGCTCCAAATTGTCTTTTGTTTCTTTAAATTCTGTGTTCGAAATTCAAAAAAAGACTATTGAATGAAATTGTGAATGTGCCAGGTTCAAAACTGCATAAAAACTTTTTGCTCGACCTAATATAAAATTTTAGCTAGGACCAAACGAAACTGAAAATACAAGGTGGGCCAATAGATGTGTCCAGAAGTGTATTTGATTGTAACCACTCAGCATGTTTGTTCATGAACATCTTCTGATTTCTGGAAGCACTTGCCCATCTGCGACTCATATAATTTTTTAAAAAGGTCTTAATTATTTCTGAATCTTCTGAACATATTTCAACGGGGATGCGCACAATAATATCTACATATAGTCGTGTCCAATTTTTCATGTCTGCTTCACCACGAAGGAACATAAAAATATCTAAATTCGTAACAAATGCAGCCATAAGGAAACTCACAAAACTTTCACACAGCACGGATAATGATGTTGCTTCCTCAAGGGTTGAGAAACAAGTGCCCTTAATTGTTACCTGCACACATATTTATAACAAACAGCTCGCAAGTAGTGACTGATATAATTAGTACCGCTGCGTTCAACAACAATATCAGCGTGTCGTTATTACCCCTACCACCCTTTGGTGGTGGGGGTTAATTATTATTTTATCAAAGTAATACTTTTAGTCATTTAGGTATAGATAGTCATCGTCAGCACATGACTGTCTTCAATTACATGCATCAAGTTTTCAAAAAGTCTAAATTTTATTATTGTTTTATAAATGAAATGCCTACCAAATGCCAAAATTTATATTTTTTAATTCTTATTGTATTGAAAAAAAAAAAAATTTTTGTTCTTCTTAATTGTAAAACTAGTTAATAGCCATTAGAAAATACAACATAAAAATTTGAAACTTTGAATCATCGTAGGCGCCAAGGCCGCAGGGATACGCAAGAAAATTATATGTCGTCGTATTAAGGGCAACAAGTACTTACTATAATATAAGGTTTGGTTGCTATACTTTGATACTAGCCGGAGAAAAAAATTAAAATAGATTTTCTCCCATACATTTTTAATTCAATATTTTTTTTTGCCGTGAAGGTTTATTATGACAATTTTATCGAAAAATTGTCATAATAAATATTGATCAGCGTTATATATACTATTCGATCCCATTTTTTATTTAGTGAAATAACGATATTCGATCGTAAGTCCATCATTTTCGGGCACACCGCAATTGCGGCGGTAAGACCCCTCTTTGAGGAGTGGCTAGATCGGCGTCACGGCGTCCTGACCTACCGCATGACGCAGGTCCTCACCGGGCACGGAAGTTTCGGGAGGTACCTGTGTCTGATGGGAAAGGAGGAAACGCCTGGGTGTCACCACTGCGTGGGTCGCCCTGAGGACACCGTGGAGCACACGGTGCAAGACTGCCCCGCCTGGGCAGAGCACCGACGTGTCCTCACGGCGGCGATAGGCGGAGACCTCTCGCGCCCGGCCTTGGTCGAGGCCATGCTGCGGGGCGAGAGGGAGTGGGAAGCGGTCGCCTCCTTCTGCGAAGCAGTCATGCTTTCGAAGGAGGAGGCGGGCCGCGTGAGGGAGAGGATGGCGTCCTCCCTCCAGCCCAGCCGCAGTGGTAGACGCCCGCGGCGTCGGACGTCGG
Source organism: Tholera decimalis (assembly GCA_943138885.2). Lineage (NCBI taxonomy): Eukaryota > Metazoa > Arthropoda > Insecta > Lepidoptera > Noctuidae > Tholera > Tholera decimalis. The sequence continues at coordinate 17,355,268 of OW964552.2, read as the reverse complement.
CCGACGATCTCCGGCCACCGTAGGCGCGGGCATGCGGACAGCGAGTAAAGGGCAACTCGCTGTCCGACCATGGACCATGCCCGGGTCGACGGCGCGTCGTGTTCCACGCGCGCCTCAAAGAGCGTCAGCAACATGACGAGGCCCCCTCTGCAGAGGGCCGAAGCCCGCCGGGGTCGTGGGACTCATCCCGTTACCGTGGCCCCGGTATGTAAAGGGTTATTGAAGGAACACCGTGGATTTTAGTCAGTAAAAGTCTGACAGTCCCTCCCACCCTGCCCGGAGTGGGAGGACTTATTTGATAATGTTACCACGTTAAAAAAAAAAAAAAAGTCCATCATTTTGAATTTCCGGACCACTGTGCGTCGGTCCAGCTTGTATGGATGCGTCCAATGCTTCGCTGACGGAGCGACCGACCATACGTCATTTTGTGAACTGTACACAGGCGTCGCAGTTCGCGGTCGGCGTAGCACTGAATGCATTTTTACAACCGACGGTCAGCGCTGACGGTCAAGACGTACGGTCAGTGCTGACCGTTGGTCGAGCACTGTTTCCAGCCTAAGTATAATTATTAAGTATAACTTGTGTTTTATTCACCACATCCACATTTGCTTATAATTTTGTAGTAGGTAGGATATATTTTATTTAAGTAAATTAATAAATAATATCAGCATCAGCATCCACTGATATTGATCTGAAAAAATCAGCATCAGCATCAGCATCCGCTGATACAGTAAAAACCCGCATCAGCAACAACCCTGGTTCGTATCAAACTGTAAAAATTTAAACTTTCACAACGCATTCTAAATGCGTTAAAATTTTTATTAAGGACGCATTTACGTTTTCTCGCAAATATCAATGTTTTTCTGGTACCATTTTGATACATAAGGAGTTAAAATTTTGACAATATTATGGTATTAGTTTCAAGATAATTTATTCATCTCCATTTTGAATGTATTATAATTACACAGTCCTATACATATTTTTCACACAAATACGTTTTTATCGCCGCAATAATCGTAGAAAATTACAAAAAATGGGGTCTGAATAGGTTCCTCTAAGCCAAATCTGGAGCATATTCTTATCTTCAAAATAACAAGAAATTACAGCCTATGTATTTATCTATACGTTAAGCTAATTATTTTGAACATACATAAAAAACTTTATGATTTATGAGAAAAATAAAATCGGTCTCAAATTTCTTCATACATTTTTCTACCGAACGCACGGCTCCGACCGTCATTCTGCGCTCAGACGCGCTCGTGAACGCAGGGGTGTATCGCTTTCCTCGAAAAAATATAATAAAGTGTGTGGCGTCTTGTATACTGTGACTAGAATACGTTGATACTTTTTCGTACCGAAACAAAAAAAGAACGAGAATCATACTTATTTTTAGAATTGGATGGATATTGGTTACTGAACCTAGCATGAAACAACAATTTTTTTTAACCGACTTCAAATAAGGAGGTTTCTTAATTCAACCGTATAAATGTTTTTTTTTTTTCATTAAGTATCTTAAAGTACTACAAATTAAGGAAGGTCTAGAGTTGATCTGATGATGGAGCCTTTCATCAGATTGACTCCTGACAGTCGAGGGAACTCCTCACCGATTTATTTGAATTATTTTTTGAATTTGATTAATTTGAATTGACCAGAACATTACACCTAGATAGTTTGTGACTGTCATTAGAGGTCTGATGATGAAGACGAAGGACAGTTAAGGGAACTTCTTAACGGTTTACAGTAGCTACCTTGTGTTTGGACTTAATTCATTTATATTGATGAGACCTTTGCACCCATATGGGTTATAAATGCCATTACAGGTCTGATGATGGAGACTAGATATACAATAGTTACCTTTTGTTGGGCTTACTTCATACGGTTCAATATGCCAAAATGTTCAGTTTTGACAGGCCCGTTGGTATAGTGGTCAGTGGCCCTGACTGCTGTGCGCAAGGTCGTGGGTTCGATTCCCACCTAGGACAAATGTTTGTGTTATGAGCACGGTCATTTGTTCTTTGTCTGGGTGTAATTTATCTATAATATGTATGTATTTAGAAATATATATGTATGTTTATCAGTTGTCTAGTACCCATACCACAAGCTCTGCTTAGTTTGGGACTAGATGGCGTTGTGTGAAAAGTTGTGGATTATTATTATTATTATTATCATCATTTATTTAATCTATGTACATATAAATTACATTTTTAAATATTAATATAAAAAAATAAAAACATTTAAAAATATAAAAAATAGTAGCCCACCGGTATCGGGAACAGGGTCCAAGCTACCGGTGGTCAGGGCTCCATAGAGAGGAACCTCCTCACAATACGCACCGTTTCCAGGAGTACTGCTTTCTGGATCAAGCCCTTGATCCAGCTGCCCAACGAGAGCCTCCTTAGATGTTGGTCGAGGCTCTTGGCTATTATACCATTGGCTGTGACGACTATCGGCACAATGATTGCTGTCTCCACATCCCACATCGACAACCTCGCGCGCCAGGTCAAGATACTTATTTTTTTTATCTATCTCGGCTTTCACGAGGTTCTCGTCATGGGGAACTGCTATATCAACAATCATTGTGCGACGCTCTAATCGGTCTATCACCACTATGTCAGGCTTATTGGCAACAATAGTCCTGTCAGTAATGATAGACCGATCCCAGTATAGTGTAATATTGCCATTATCGAGAACTGGGCACATACCAATAGTATGGTACTTCTGATTCCACAAGATTGTATTTAAGAGCAAGTTGCTGGTGAATAATCCTGGCTACGAGGTTGTGTCTATGCAAATATTCTCCGTTAGCCAGACGAGAACAACCAGAGATAATGTGACGAATGGATTCTCCCGGTTTGTGACATGCCCGACATATGTCTACGGTACCATCCTTCACAATATATTTCCGATAGTTATTCGTCATCATAACTTCCTCCATAATCGCACAGACAAAACCTTCGGTTTCCCCGAAGAGGTCACCAAAACGTAGCCAGGCTACGGACGCTAATGTATCTACATCAGACCTATGAAGGGCCCGGTAATAGCGTCCGCTAAGCTCCTTGCTCTGCCATACTTCTCTGCGGTCATTAGTATCTAATACTACAGGTTTGCGCCAATTCTCGGTACCTAAGGAGAGCGGAGTGAGGCCTTTGTCCACCGTTACCACATCCCGATGCATACCCACGTCAGCTTTTAGGAAATATTCCCTATGGCTGCATACCTCGCGGTTATGCAGGGTATTTAAAAAACCACGACCACCGAATTTCCGGGGGATATACAGCCTCATCACCGATGAATGTGGGTGATGCATCCGATTTGCAGTCAGCGTTTTGCGGACCCGCCTGTCCAAGGCGTCAAGTTCAGTCTGAGTCCATTTGAGTATGCCAAAAGAATACATCAATACTGGCATAACCCAACCATTGAAAGCACGCACCTTGTTTCCGCCTGATAGAAGACTATTCAGTACTTTATTCAGACGGCCAAAGAAGCGTTCCTTCAATGACTGTTTAACATAACCAGTATTGATGCCTAGTGCTTCTGACATACCCAAATACTTGTAAGTTTCAGTTGATCCGAGGGATCTCAGGTGTATGGAATCCGAGAGTTGAGTTCCCACGGATTCCATAATCTCTCCTCGCTTTACATGCATGACCGCACACTTGTCCACCCCAAATTCCATTCCGATGGCGCTACTGAAAGTTTCTGTTACCTTCAGTAGCTCCATCAGTTGCAATTTGCTGGTGGCAAAGATTTTCAAATCATCCATGTAAAGCAAGTGTGATATGACCTGACCACCTCTTCTCAACTGGTAGCCTAGCCCTGAACCCTCCAGCAATGTACTGAGAGGGTTGAGAGCCAGGCAAAACCACAGAGGGCTCAGACTGTCGCCTTGAAATATGCCACGCTCAATCCTAATCGGTTCGCTGTTTTCCTGGATCTGTCGACATCCTGGGTAGCAGAGGACCGTCTTCCATTGCCCCATACATGACTCAAGAAAATTGCGTAGCATTGGATCTATTTTATACAACTCCAACACCTTCTTGAGCCATGTATGTGGAACAGAGTCATAGGCCTTCTTATAATCTACCCAACATGTCGACAAATCTCTTCGGAAACGACGAACCTGTTGATTTATGGCAATATCAATGAGGAGCAGCTCCTTGGTACCACGGGACACGTTCCTACATCCATTCTGAGAAACAGACATGATTGAATTTACATCAATATGATTATTAATTTTAGTTCTCAGGATGGACGTAAGAACTTTATAGACCGTAGGAAGGCACGTGATCGGTCTATAATTTTTAGGTTCCGTAGTACTACCTGATTTATGGAGCAGGTGGGTTATTCCTGTAGTTAGGAATTGAGGTAGCGATCCTGACTCTAGGGCAGACTGGAACTGAAGTGCCAAGCGAGCGTGCGATCTTTGGAACCATTTAAGCCAAAAATTGTGCAGCCCGTCCGGCCCTGGGGATTTCCAGTTAGATAACGGACGGACTGCACGGGTTACATCTTGGGGGCTGATCATGATTGCCCCCATTTCTGGTAAAAGATCGCACGTGCGCCTGATCTCCCGCATCCAGTCACCCTCAGAGTGACTGACAGGAGCCGACCAGATGCTGCGCCAGAACGAACACATGGCGTCATCATCCGGTAAGCATGTATCAGTCACACCTTGGTCAGGTCGCTCCCAGGCCCTATAAACCCACCTTTCATTGCTTTGGAATGTGCGATTCTGAGTGTATCGCTCCACCCGCCGCTTATATCTGCGAATTCTATTTGCCCACGCATAGACTTTCTGCTTCAGGAAGTCGATGCGCTCTGTGACGCAGGTGAGATAATCCCGAGGACTAATATTAGTCCCCGCGAACGCACGCCTCACAAAGCGCATCACTCTAGGGCGAGTGTTGCCCTGTCTGAAGCAGATAAGTTTGCCAATGAGTGCTCTAGCCCCAGCGATACGACGTTCGATCCTGCACTGCCAAGCTGGTACAGCTGGTCGAATAGCTCTGTCAGTCTTTGGAAACTTGACATGAGCTACCCGACATGCTGCAACAGCGGCACAGTACAGGATCGAATGGGTATCGGTGAGGTCTTCGCTATTGTCAAAATAATTTGACAACAGTGAATCTAGAGCACACACTAGCGCCCTATTTTTCTTATGCATGGGCAAACGAGGCAGACGAGGTCTCAGCTCAGGTGGTGTGGAGCGATACTCCCGTAATGCACACTCCAAAGCACTCCTCAATTGTTCACTACACTGGGTACTCACGGATGTAGCCCGGTCCTCATCATCTTTACCGACGTGGTCGGGTCGCGGTGAGATACTAGGTTGCAGTTGCACCGCAGCCTGTGGTGAAGCAGATGAGACACGACTGCACCGTGATTCGAGGCGTAGTCTATCAAGTACGGCGTAATCCAACATATGGTTACGCTGGATGACCCGCACCTGATCCGACAGTCGTTGGGCCGAAACGTTGACAGCTGGTTCAAGTACCTGAAACAGAGAGAGCATCCGACCACGGTACGCAGTCAGGTTAGTTCCCCCCTCTGTAGCCCCAAAGTATGAGCGCATGACATTTTCATTGATGGAATTTGTCCATCGCATGCGCTGCACACTTCCACCGGCAGCGGGGACCCTATCAGAGGCCGGTGGGCCTCGAAGTCCGAAGCTGGCCGGAGGGCGGCCTCTTCCTCGCCGACGCGCAGGTGGTGGTGTCGTCGGCGGCGAGAAGTATTCGTCGCTCGAGCTCGACGCAACTGCAGCGGCCGGAGTCTCTTCACTCACGGCTGGAGCTGGTCCCGGCGGCTGCGAGGCGGAGCTGAGCGACGATTCCGCAGGTCTTGGGGGTGTGGGTTGTTGCAATCGTGCTCGGCGTCTTGTCAACATTTTATCTTCATGTAATGTTTCATGTAGGGTTTTTCTTACCAAGATGTAGATGGTATGTTCTGCATTTCTACTCGTATATTAGTTTGTTCTTTTTTTCTTACGGATTTCGTTTGGTTAAACATTGTACGTAACTATTATTTTATTAAATATTTATTGAAACAGAATTGAGAAGAAAATTTTTGACAAGCTGGTTGACAGCCGGGCCACATATTTTTATTATTATTATTATAGTTCATATAACAACTTAAAAATTGGCCAAGTGCGAGTCAGACTTGCCAATGAAGCGTTCCGTAGTAAATACGCCAAATAACTTTGTTTTTCATAGTGTTTGTATGAATTACAAAGTTTTATTTGCGGTTTTAGAAAATATGCTGTATCTCAAAAACTGCTAACCCGATCTCGTTCAAACCAATTTTTCTTGAAAGTTTATATTAAGCAGCATAGCATATATTTTTTGTATAATTTTTCACTCCATTATTATAGAAGTAAGAGGGGGGACACATTTTACCACTTTGGAAGTGTATATCTTTTAAACGATTAACTTTATGAAAAAGTGGTTTTAGAAACTTCAATGTCATTTTTAAAGACCTGTCTATTAATACTACATACGCATAAGTTTCATAAAAAAATATATTTTCAGGTTCAGTTAATATTTTTTTTTTAATATTTTTTTTAATAATTTTTCAAGTTTTTTTCTTAATATTGGAAAGCGGTTCACAGAATACATCTACCTACCAAGTTTTACATGTATAGTCTTAATAGTTTCGGAATATAAAAACTTTTTACCAAAAAAATTAGACCGAATTCTAAAACACACTGCAAAGTGAAAAATAACTTTAATTTCGGTAGGTGGTGTCCGACTTCCGAAATTAGTTAGAAAGTAGATAAAATATTGTTTTTCCCAATGCTGGGCCATTAATTGTTGAGGAGTTCTCCTGGTACTTCAGCATCAGCTTCAATTCATCATATGCATTGTGACGAGCATATTGTGCTTAATAAACATATTAAAGTAATCGAAGCGGAACCCATGAAATACTTCTTATTCCTACTTATACAACGTGTAACGGAAACTCCATATCTATCCAAAATGGCTGAAGACAACATCTGGTATGGAGTCTCTATGCACAGTTTCAGCTCAAAATAACTGACTCAAAGAATTGATACCAAATTATCGGTTTCATATATTTCTTGAATACCAATCATAACAAACGTGTCACAGCACTACGAGGGTCAATAACTTTCCACGTCACTTGCCAATAACACGATAATTCTCTTCATTCTTCTTAATTTGAAAAATTTGGTCTCTGGTATCAGCGTATTGGAATTTGTAATACGTTCTACACACGTAGACTTAGGATTACAAAACCCTTGCCATATCGTTTGTTATCATCCAAAGAAGCCATGCACTTAGTCTGTACATACCCTTTAAATTACACGTTGTATATTGAGTAGTTCCAGTGGCCATCTGTGGTCTTCATCATCAGATCTACTTCACAAGTGGTGCTTTTCGAATGCAACTACACAAGTTACTATAAAAAATACTCAAATCACTGTAGGTGTACCTATAATATTTGAAGAGTTCCCTCGATTACACCAAGATCCTATTATCAGCCCCTGATTTGGTAACAATGAGACCAACTTCGAAGTATACCCTTTCAAACAAAAATATAATTTTCCAAATCGGTTCAGCCGTCTTCGAGTAATCGGTGATCGAACAAAAAAAAAAAAAAAGCGTAAAAAATTGATAACCTCCTCCGTTTTTTTTCGTCGGTTGAAAATGGCTTTGACCTTAGAGTATATCATTACAGTGTAATTATAACTCTGTGGCTGTGACATACGGACGGATGGACAAACAGACAGACAGGCATGACGAAACTTTTTATTTATCATTTTTTTTTTTATCACATATGAGTATTTTATTTCCAAAGTCCCCTAGTACTCCTTATCGAGCATCAACAACATTAATACAAAATTGAAACTAACATCTAATCAATAAGCATGTAACCCTTTTTAAACAATAAGTTACAACTTATTATGGTCAAACAATATTAAAGTAAATATAATATTACCTTCAAGTATCAAGATTAGTTAAGTAATGTATAAAATCGGGCGAACAATGGTTTGTAAGTGTGTGTGCGCGCAATGTTGTTGTGTTGCTACTAGGATACCTAAAATTGAGCGAGTGATAAATGTAAATGCGTCCTTAAACATGATTAAACCCTCGGCGGACGGCGTAGTGTGTTTAGTTTATGAAATTGAATATTTCCATTCAGTAACAATTCGCGAAAGTTACCAATTTGTGAAAGCTTTATGTGTATTATGATTATGAATTAACAAGTATCGTTGGAACATTTCAACGAGTCTGTAGGTACACATAGTATGTATATTGTGTGGCTCTGTAACAAAGGTTTTTATGCGGAGTTGTACTCAGTTAAAAATATGGCGTTGAAACTTTATAGATTGGTTGAATATCAACAAACCGAAAATTTTGTTGGTATGGGTTCGTTTAGCGGCGCGCGGTGGTTGCGTTTATTCTGCCAAAATAGTTACTCGGTAACCTAGTGGTTACTATCAGAGGCGTAGCGTGGACTAATATAGATGCGGGCGAATTCGTCATCAGTGAGGCCCATTTTCCATAGATCTACTCAATAGATCTATCCTACCAAACATGAAACGTCATAGTACCTACTCATGACAGTGAAAAAATAAAAATGCTCGGTGGAACACTATTGAAAAACAAACAGATTTGAAATAGGATTATTATTACTCATCTGTGAATAAGTCTGGAAGCATCACATTCTAGGAGGCCTCGCAAGGCCCCTTGAAGTGCAAGGCAGTGGATGATGCATATCTACGTCACTGGTTACTATAACACCGCGGTATATGTCTATAGAAATTAAAGCGTTGAAATCTCAGTGAGGCAATGCACAGCTTCACTTTACAAGCGGATGGGAATTTTTATGTTTTGTGCACCAATTAAAAGATCATTGTTGATGTCCGGTATCCAGAATGGGCTGCAGTTTATGGCAAACACAAATTATAGGTTTATTGGAAACATTGTTTTAAACTGAGTTTTAAGTTCGCTATTTTGTTTTCGGTGTGACTTTTAGATGCACTGATTAGTTGTTCCTTTTTGTCTGGAATTTGATCCCTTTTGTCGGTCCGGGTCCTGGATTTGATTCTGCATGCCTTAAGAGATAGTGTATTTGATTCCGATAGGATTTGATCTTGGCTGTTGGCAATAAAATATTGTCATATTAATGTATTCCTGTCATGTTAATATTTGTGTATCTTAATATTTGTAGATCGAAGCAAGCAGGAGGGGAATTTTTCTAAATTCCGCACTTTTTAACCAGTTTTTGACTTGATTGAGTATGACCAATTTTTGCCACCAAGATGATATTGCAATATGAATCGCAAATTGCGTGCATAACCATAAAGGAAATTCCTACTATTTAAAAATGTTGAAACCTTCAGATATTACAAAAAATTAACACAAAAACAAGCACAATATACGCAGCCGGAAAAACTTGTTGTTTTTTTTTTCAAATGGGTTGTTGGTTTTTAGTGCACTAAGTATACCTAATATTCAACAGTGTGAAAAAAAAAACGATAAAACTGTTGCATTAAGTCCGCCCATGTACCACTATTGTACATAAAGTTTAAATAAATAAATATATAAACAATCACACACAATCAACCGCCCCTAATTAATTAACCTTCAAAAAAAGATGAGCTCGGCCACCTCTCATCGTAATCAACCACACATCAATTCATTGGCAGTAAACCCTCGTTTTTGGCCATTGTTCACCGAATCGGTTTTAATTCTCGGTTGGAAATCAACGAAGTGAGCGTCTATGTAGCACCGGCAGGTTTGCTTCCGGGCCTGTTTACCCGGCAAATAAACCGGCCGGCAAATTCCGGCCATTGTTAGAAATATTGTTTGTTACCCACTGGGAGCTCGTACTGTGAACAATGTGCCGGTAATAACTTGCGATGTTCGATTTTGAATGTATGGCTACGGTTTTAGGCTTTCAAGGTATTGATACTTCTTCGGTCATTGCTTATTCGATGAGGACTGGTATTTTTTGCTCTTTTAAATAACAATATTGACAGATCGAACTACTACAAGACAAATGGCGATGTGCCATCATCCCATCCATACGCACAAAACGTTTCGGGAATACTTTCATTGTGCGAACGGCTAAGGAGTGGAATTCCCTACCGAAGTCTAGCTATAACCCGGGGGTCTTTAAGTCACGAGTGAATAGTGTTGGGGTTGTAACTCCCAACAGTGAGGATGCTGGGGTTGTAAGTCCCAGCAGTGTTTGGTTTGATTGAAATGAGTAGACGATTTTGCAGTTGGTTTATTTCAACTTCGATCTTGTTGCTACTTAATCGCTACTGAATATATTATTGATTTTATTACAGTTTTATTACGTGTACAAAATGTTAACCTAAGCACTTACAAGTAAGTAGAGCATACAAACAACGGCCAAGGCCAATGTACAGCTATGCTCGTACATATTGCCCACTCACGAAATGATAAATTTACAAATCATTAAATAATTCAATATAAAAAATCTAATTCAATAATTATGTAAAATTATATAAAAATAAGAGACATTATAGCAATACAATAAAAGCCTTTAAAACTAAGTTATGCCATAAGTGCGTCACAACGCGCAATAGGCGACGTTGCTTTATTGAGTGCGTGTGTACTCGATAACTGTGCTCTACCGTGGTCGTCTTTGACGTCAAACGCAATGTTTTCCACGATGCTGGCTGTAGACCTCCTCCGTGGAGCTGGGTCGGGTGCAGGTGGCGCTTCAGGCATCAAGTGCTTCACAGGCAATTTGCGAACTCGACAATACGCATAAATTGAAGTGGCTAGGAGTGCCGCGGCTGCCAATGCATAGATCACAATGTACTGGTGTACATCGTGATATGTTATCTTGTCAGATAAGATGTTCTCTGAGGTGGCGGCTTTCAGCTGCTCTATTTGTCTTCCCAGATCCAATAACTTCTTATGGTCTGTTTGTTCTGTCGTCAGACTTTCATTCTTCAAGTCCTTCCCCAAATCAGGTACAGGCAGGTGAATGATGTTGTTTATTGGAGGAATTTCTGCAGGAATAGAGTCGACTTGGGCGTGAATTACATTTGTTTGTTGGGTTTGCGAATAAATGGTAAACTCCTCACTTCTGATTATACAATCATCGGCGAGTGTGATGACCCCGGCCTTGCTTAGTATTTGTTTTGATACTTGATGCCCACATATGATGCGTATCTTGCATTCTTTACAACAAAAATATAAATAGCTGTTTATGTTATGCAATTCTAGCCACATATCTTGGCAGCTATCAATTTTTGTTTCACAGTTATGTGAATTTTTCTTCTTGCAAAGGCTCTCTTCTGACTTCATGTGATAAATCGGTGTATGCAACGGGCATAACCGGATTATGGAGTCATATTTCATGCATTGATGGAACTCTGGAGCTGTCATCGGGACGTATGAGTCCTTCTGAATGTTAATGGCTAATAGTTCCGATATGGGCAATAAGGTGACCATATTTTCCTCGCTCTTCTTCGGTACTGGAATCGCTTGATATATCTCGTAATTATCTCTGCTGATCAATGGCACCTTTATTTCAATAATGAGGTATCGTTCCGTCATTTTAGCCTTTGTTTGAAGCAGCGGATACAAGTGATAAAATTCAGATTGTATGTTGGTGATGGGCAGAGCCAAATCTTTAGACAGGTGTCCCGAAATCGTGTTCAGTTCATCCCGCATTTGTTCTGGAGGATTGAGATGTAAATTCATTTTTCCATTGTAAATATTTGTCACGATATCCAACAAAGCTTCTTGAACGTTTCTTAGATGTTCCAAGAAGTTTTCTGCAAAGATAGCTGACATCGCAAACTCAATGGATAGTTCTTGGGACTCCAATTCTCCTTCAAGGCGCTTGTCAACTTGTCAAGTCTCAATAGATGCTGATTAAACAACTTGTATTGTTTTTCGATTGTCTCTTCCGATCTCCGAAGTAAATTGTACTGGGCTTCTATCACAGATGTCTGATTCTTCGCTAGTAGTACCAGATGATTTTCATTTTGCTTGATCAGCTCAATGTCTCGTTGGTATTGTTCCGCGAATTCGTTATCGAGTACTCCGAACATGGCGCGTGCGATAGACCCGACACCGTTGATAAGTCCACGTTTGGTTCTCATATTTCCTCGGCCTTGCGGATTCAGCAACATACTGTTATAGAGTTCAAGTTCAGTAAATGCGTGACTCAACTGTAGTGAAATTAAGTTGCATTGTGACTTCTGTTTTATTTTATCGCAGCTATTTTCTAAGTGATCTTTGAATTTATCGAATATTCCTATGCCATGCCAATAAAACGATGATCTTCCACTCGTCGCCGATAATCTTCATGTCCGACAATTTATCAAAATAAAGGCCTTGTTGTAGTTCGACCGTATTTGTTGTTTTGATTGCAGCAACGGGGCTCAGTAGATATAGCAATGCCATAACTAGTCCAATAAAATTGACTTTTCTACATTCCTTGATAGATTTCAAGTTTGCCTGATTTTTGTTTGTTACTGGTTGCGGCTCTTCTGTTTCTTTGGCATTTTGATCCGCATTCTTGCCATTGTGTACTGGCAATATGGATAGTTTCGTAACTGGCCTCTTCATATACCCGTTCTTTGTCTTGAGGGTAACGACACGAACATATTCGTCCTCCCCCGGGTGAAGGTCAGCTACTCTGCCCATGAGCCATTTCCTTGCTGGCAGATGATCTTCATGAATAACCACCATATCACCGATCTCTATGTTTTTCTGCGGTTTCTGCCACTTAGACCTGGTTAACAGTTGCCCCAAGTATTCAGCTTTCCATTTTTTCCATATTTCGGCAAATATTTTTCTTGTCAGTTCCCATCTTGTTCTGGCATCCTCTTTCGTTTCGATGACGGTTAAACCTGACCTCCCGGTCAAAAAATGTGCAGGTGTTAGACCTTCTAAGTCTTCTACATTCTCACTCAGAGAGCACAAAGGTCTTGAGTTCAAGCAAGCTTCTAATTTAGATAGGATTGTGGCGAACTCTTCGTAAGTTAATTTTTGCTCGCCCACCACTCGTTTTAAATGATGTTTGAGGCTTCTTACCGCTCGCTCCCACAATCCTCCTGCCGATGGCCATGAAGGTGCATTAAAATGCCATTGGATTTTCATTTCGGCGATTTCTTTTTGCAGTTGTTCACGCGTGTAGGTACTTTCAATTTCCTCATATTGCTCCATAAGTAGCCGATTCGCGCCGACAAAGTTTGTTCCATTGTCGCTATATAAATGCCCAGGGGCGCCTCTCCGTGCTGCCATCCTATTCAGGGCTGCCAAAAATGCTGCGCTTGTTAAATCGGAGACCAATTCGATGTGTACCGCCTTCGTCACCATGCAGATAAAGACAGCAATGTAGCCCTTTGTTGTCTTAGCACCCCTTCCCTTGTTCATCTTAATATCCACAAATCCTGTATAGTCCACTCCTGTGTGATAAAACGGTGGAGCAGGATTCGTTCTGGCGGTTGGTAATTCCCCCATCAGTTGATGTTGTTTTATCGGACTCAGCTTGCGGCATGTCACGCATTTTCTTACTTGCATCTTTGTGGCTCTGATACCCCCGATGATCCAGTATTTTTGGCGAAGAAATGACAAAGTGAGTCGCGGTCCACCGTGGAACGTCATTTGATGAGCTTGATCGATGAGAAGGTGAGTTAAACGGTTGTCGTAGGGAATGATAAGCGGGTGCTTCATCTCTTCGCCGATCATAGCGTTTTTTAATCTCCCTCCAACTCGTAGCAAAGCGTCTTGATCAATGTACGGATTGAGTGGTAATAATTTGCTATTCGATGACACACAGCCGTGTTTGCGGATATGAATAATATCTGTGCCAAATACGTGTTGTTGTATTTGTTTAATAATTACCTTGGTCGCTTTATCTAGTTCATGCAACGTAAGGTACTTTGGTAATTGCCGATGCTTAGGATTCAGCGCTCTTAGTAACCATGCAGTAATTCTAATAACATGATTCATCGAGCTGTGATTATTTAACAATCTTTCTACAACGCTCGTTGTTTCTATGCCAATTTGAGTTGCATTTGCTTGTTTATTAATCATTGTTTTCTGTTCTTGATTTGTTGAATAGATCTGTTTCTCTAAATTCTTTGTATCTAGCGATGCCAGCCACCCGAGACCCTGCCACCACAGTTGATTATTTTTCAATTGCCCGGCATATTGGCCTCTGCTCACAGCGTCCGCGGGGTTTTCATTTGTTTTTACGTAGCTCCAATTTAAATGCGGTATTACGTCATTGATTTGACGGACTCTGTTCTCCACATATACTTTCCATCGTGAAGGATTACCTTGTAGCCATCCGAGAACTACCATTGAATCAGTCCAGCCATAGACTCGAATTTCCTGTTCATCTAAGGCCGCCTTGACTTTACGCATTAATTTGGCTAGAAGATATGCCCCATTTAATTCGAGTCTAGGCAGTGTTGTTACTTTTCTGTGTGCTACAATCTTTGACTTCGCCGCGACAAGTATGATGTTTGACGATGAGTGTATCCTTGCGTAGATAACACACCCATAGGCTTCCAAAGAAGCGTCACTGAATCCATGGAGTTCTATTATATGTTTTCCGTCACTCAGGAGCCATCTAGGTATCTCACATGAGTTTATTGCCGTTATATCCGCCTGTATCTTGCACCACTCTTTGTTTATATTATGGGACACTTCATCGTCCCATTGCAGGTCCTCTTCCCACAATTTTTGAAATAATAATTTCAATTTCGTTGATACAGGGGCTAGCCAACCAAGTGGGTCAAACAGTTTTGCTATTTCGGCCAATAAGCTGCGTTTTGTGAGCTTTTTCTTCACATCCGAAATGGCGCACTGAAAGGTGAATTTATCTTCTTTTGCATTCCAACATAAACCTAATGTTTTAGAAGTTTGTTCAGTTTTAAAGTTGAAGATGATGTTTTCATCATTACTTTGGTCTACAACTTTTTCCAACAGAGCTGTGTTGTTAGCTGACCATTTTCTAAGGTTAAACCCGCCACTTTTGAGCAGTGTTTCAAGATCAAAAATTAATTTCTGTCCTTGTTCAATTGTATGTGTTCCGTGGACCAAATCATCCATGTAAAATGATCCTTCCACCACTTTCGATGCTTCCGGAAAATGCCTGCGTTCGTCCTCCGCCAATCTTCTTAAAGTCATCATGGCTAGGAATGGCGCGGCCTTGGTGCCATATGTAACTGTTGATAGCTGATATGCACGCAGCGGTTGTTTTGGCGATTCTCGCCATACAATTTTTTGAAGATGTTGATCACAATCAGCTACCAAGATCTGACGGTACATCTTCTCAATATCCGCTGTATAAGCATACTTGTATTGTCTCCATTTGATCATTAATGTTTGCAGATCTTGTTGAAGATTTGGCCCTCTGTACATAAGGTCGTTTAAGCTGCTTCCTAAAGAGGTTTTAGCTGATGCGTTAAATACCACTCTGTACTTGGTTGTTGTTGAATCAGCGCGATGCACGCCGTGGTGAGGCAAATAACACTCGGGTGTCATGTTGCCGATTGACTGTTTCATATGACCTAGGTCAATATATTCATTCATAAAATCTTTATATGCTTTTGCTAAGCTAATATGTTTTTCAAACTTTCGTTCCAAGCTTTTAAATTGCGCAATGGCCATCGGTTTGGACGAGCCCAACTTGCTTTCTGCATCCTGTTTCATTGGCAGCCTGACTTCATATCTCCCATTTCCCAAGCGTTGTGTCGTGTTGATATAGTACTCCATACAAACTTGATCTTCCGATGTAACATCAGTTTCATCACTAATATCTTCAGTATCCCAAAACTGTTTCATGTCTTCCAAATTGTTCAATACTACGTTGCATTGAAATGTCCTGGCTTTGCCGCATAACAGCCATCCTAAATAGGTTTGTTGCGCGATAGGCTGAGTGACGTCGTTGCCCTTTATCATCCCTCCTAGCATGATTTGAGAGTATATGTCGGCTCCGAATAGTAGATCTATAGGACGACTTTTGTTGAAATCCGGATCCGCTAAATTGATATTATGTATATAGGACCATGAAGGTTTGGCAAAGCTCTTGTTTGGCAGATTCTTGGTTAGGTTTGTCATAATGATGACAGATGTATCAAATCGAAAGTCATTATAAACTGAGTTACATGAGATGGTTATCATCCCTTTGCAGTTATTCTCTCTCTGGCCAACTCCGAATATAACTCCTTTGCATCTCCGGCGCTTTATTCCGAGTAGTTGGGCTGCATTTTCGGTGATTAAAGATATTTGAGATCCTTGATCAATAAGAGCTCGCAGTTTGTACTGGGTCCCGTCAGCTGCTTCAACTTTTAATATTGCGGTCGCCAGCAGAATCTCAGAAGTATCATCATCTTGGGAAACATGCGAAGAATCCGTTTGAGTCTTGTTCTCATTTTTTATACATGCGTCATGAAGTAGGCTATTATGTCTCGATTTGCATTCTTGACATCGATAGAATGATTTGCATCTACTTCCGTGAATGTTGAGACAATTAACGCAAAGTTGTAATTTTTTAACTGTGTCAAGTTTGTCTTCACTTGACATTTCTAAAAATTTTGCACAATTGTATATGCCGTGCTCGCCCTTGCATAATAAGCACGTTTTGTTTGTTGAAGCATGAAATGCTTTATTAACAGTCTTGTTGCTAGTCACTTGATTATTTTTATGGTTATTGCCATTTTGTTTCTTCAGATGCAATAATTCGTGCTGTTTGTTGGCACTTGATTTCTGAACACTATCTTGCTTTCGGTGCGATACTTCTAATGCCGTAAACTTCGTTTCTAGGTAGTCTAAGAAATCTTTCAATACAGGTAGCTCTCGAGAGCTCTTCAGGGATTCAATATAATCTGAGAATGTCTCTGGGTCCAATTTCAGCGACAGTATATGTACTAGTATTGGATCCCAGCTGCTGACATCCACATCCAGATTTTGAATAGCATGCACACATTCGATGGTAACGTCATGCATTTTCTTCAACTGTGCCAGTGACTGTTGTTGCATAGTCGGCAGATTGAGAAGCATGTTTGTGTGGGAAGTAAATATAAGTCTCTTATTGTTATAGCGGTGATTAAGGATGTCCCAACACACCAAGTAGTTATCTGAGCTGATCTGTAAGTGATGTATCAGTCTCTCAGCTTCTCCTTGGACTTTACTTTTCAAAAACTGCATCTTTTGTGCATGTGATAAGGATGAATTGTTGTGGATCGCTTCTGTGAAAAGATCCTTGAATGAAACCCACTGTTGATATTTTCCCTGAAAAACTGGTATCTCCAACTTCGGTGTTGTTTTCTCTCGATGCGCTCCAGACCACATCTTAGTATTCAGAGCCTTCTTCAAGTCGTTATATTGACCTTCAAATCTTGTGTAGCGTTCTTCATACACCGTGATCTTATCTCCATCAAGTTCGCACTCAATCTCCCAGTGCAGGTTGTCGATAGTTGACCAACGGGACTGTAGTGTTTGTAAAGCATCCTGAAATTCCCATTTTTCCGATATAAACTCCACTTGTATGTTGGCAACAGCTCTCATAAAAGCTTTGAAGTTTGCTGACTGCTTGCGTATCATATCGTCCAGTTTACTATTCGATCCTGATTCCCTCATCGCGGGTTTCGGTTGATCTTCGTGAGGAGGCGAGCGATCACTATTGTCTTCGCCTTGATTCCTCTCTCGCGCACTGGTATCTTCTTCCCCTTGGGATTCGCCTTGCTTTTTGTTCGATTCGCTTGATGTACCTTCTCCAGCTTGCTGGTAGGTACCTCCCGTCGTTAGTGTTTGTCCTCCCGAGGATCGTTGAGGCGACGAGAGTTGTTTATGTTGCAGAAGAATAAGCTCCTTAACTTCTTTGTAGCACTGTAGTGTTTTGTTTTGTAAGTCGCTAGTGAAGTAAGGATGACTCACGTTTTCTTCTGTTGATAAACGGTCGTGATTGAACTGGAAATCATTCCAAAGGTTTTCCAGCATCTGCATACGCCGCTTGAAATAGTCAGAACTTTTCCTATCCCAACTATCTTTCTTGATATTGACTCCAATCTTCTTGATGTTATCATAGAGCTCACACTGATTCTCGTAAATTGCTTTTGATGCCATATTGCTGACGATTTTTTCCGATGAATCTGCGCTAAACTCTTTTGTTTTCAAGTGCAGGCTGTAGCTCCACACTCCTGGTTCTCGTCACTGTGTAACCCTTTTTCCCACGATATATACGATTCTCAATTGGTACCGGTGAGACCCGCTTCTGGGAGGCCAGACCAACCGATTCGTGACCGTAAAAGAAGAAAAAAAACAAAATCCACAGTACTTACGTGCTCGAAGGACCAAATATTGGGGTTGTAACAAACCAACAGTGAGGATGCTGGGGTTGTAAGTCCCAGCAGTGTTTGGTTTGATTGAAATGAGTAGACGATTTTGCAGTTGGTTTATTTCAACTTCGATCTTGTTGCTACTTAGTCGCTACTGAATATATTATTGATTTTATTACAGTTTTATTACGTGTACAAAATGTTAACCTAAGCACTTACAAGTAAGTAGAGCATACAAACAACGGCCAAGGCCAATGTACAGCTATGCTCGTACAAATAGGTTACTTCTAGGTAAGCGTGCTTCATCTTCAACCACATCAAACGCGAGCCAATAAAAAAAAGAAGTTACCTATCAGACATGACACAACGAATGACAGTGAATTTAAGAACAATTAATGAATATTAAAAAAAAACAATTAATTTAGTTCAACGTTTTCAAATTCCATATCAATCTTTTCAGCTTGATCTTTATCTAAACGTTGTCAAAATTTCTAATAATAGGTGTGCCCTACAAAGTGTGCAGACATGCGCATTATGGGTCTGGACGACTCCGTTACGGAGGAAGAGGTGGTGGCTGCCGTCACCAGGGCAGGGGATTGAACTGCCGAGCAAGTGATGTCAGGCACTCTACGCCCTGATCACACAGGCATGCGGACCCTTGTGGTAAGCTGCCCTGTAGCGGCCGCCAAAAAATCAATGAGGGCCGAAGGCTTCTGGTGGGCTGGGTATCTGCTCAGATCAAACTGCTAGAACCCAGACCTTTGAGGTGTTGCTGCCAAGTGGGTAAGCACATGGGAATCCACTGCACCTCGGAGGTTGACTGTAGCTGCCTCTGCTTCCGCTGCGGTCAACCCGGACATAAGGCTGGCTCTTGCAATGCCGCGCCAAGCTGCCCAATATGTGCGGCGGCTGGCAAGCCAGCTCAACACCGGGTTGGGAGCAAGGCCTGTGCTCCCCCTATCAAGGTCAGAGGTAAAAATAAGCCCTCCGCTATCGCCGTGTCCGGTGCAGCTGCCGTCCTCGCAGCCGTCGCAGCTGCCGTCTCCGCAGCCATTGCTTCCGTCGCCGCTGCAACTGTGGCTACCTCCGCCGCAGATGATGCGGCGGGGCCGTCCCAGGGGCCAAAGAAGGGGGCTGAAATGAACTTCCAATAATGGCCCATCAATGTCGCCGTTATCGTCGAGCCGTACATTGTCCCACCCAGGGATGACTAGGTGGAGGACCTTAGCGGCTCGGTGGTCATAATTTTATCGGCCACCGCCGGTACCCCGTCCCTCGAGGGTGTCAGAAGAGGCCAGGGTTGCGTGGCAGCCCGGTTCGGGGAGATTACCATGGTGGGAGTGTATTTCTCTCCTAACCGAACTCTCGCCAAATACCACAACTCTCTCAAAGAGCTGAGTATCGTCGCCGGGTTCCATACCCTTCCTGTGCTTGTCCTTGGGGACTTCAACGCTAAGAATATGGTTTGGCGTTCCCGGTATACGGACACACGGGGCAGGATGGTAGAGAACTGGGCTCTGGAGACAGACCTAGTCGTCCTGAACCGTGTGCGTGCAGATGCAGGGTGAGTCAGTGGTGGACATTTGACTCGTTGACTGGCAAGTCATGGAGGGGTTGGAGACCCATTCGAATCACTGGTATATCTGGTTCGATGTCTCTACCCAGACCCCAGACGCGCTGGTCAGACAGGCCCTAAGCGGCCCGCGGTGAGCGCTGAGGCAGCTGGACCAGGAGTTTCTCCTGGAAGCTTCAATTGTACAGGTCTGGGTGGCATCACCGGACAGGCCTGCCGACATCAACAATGAAGCGGGATGGTTCCAGGAGGCCATGTCCGAAATATGTGACATGGCAATGCCTCGGGTCCAGCGAGGACGTGCCCGGCGCCAGGTGAACTGATGGTCGCAGGACCTTTTTTTTTTTTTTTAGCGTGGTAAAATTATCAAATAAGTCCTCCCACCCTGGGCAGGGTGGGAGGGACTGTCAGACTTTTACTGACTAAAATCCACGGTGTTCCTGATGCTCATTGAGGCGCGCGTGGAACACGACGCGCCGTCGACCCGGGCATGGTCCATGGTCGGACAGCGAGTTGCCCTTTACTCGCTGTTCGCATGCCCGCGCCTACGGTGGCCGGAGATCGTCGGCCGACGTCCGACGCCGTGGGCGTCTACCACTGCGGCTGGGCTGGAGGGAGGATGCCATCCTCTCCCTCACGCGGCCCGCCTCCTCCTTCGGAAGCATGACTGCTTCGAAGGAGGCGACCGCTTCCCACTCCCTCTTGCCCCGCAGCATGGCCTCGACCAATGCCGGGCGCGAGAGGTCTCCGCCTATTGCCGCCGTGAGGACACGTCGATGCTCTGCCCAAGCGGGGCAGTCCTGCACCGTGTGCTCGACTGTGTCCTCAGGGCGACCCTCGCAGTGGTGACACCCAGGCGTTTCCTCCTTTCCCATCAGACACAGGTATCTCCCGAAACTTCCGTGTCCGGTGAGGACCTGCGTCATGCGGTAGGTCAGGACGCCGTGACGCCGATCTAGCCACTTCTCAAAGGGGGGTCTTACCGCCGCAATTGCGGCGTGCTCGTCCGATAGTACCTAAGTAGTAGCATTACTTCGCAAAACTTGCGTCGGTCGTGGCGCGACTCCAGTACACCAGACACAGCAGGTTCCACATCCGGCCAACAAATGCGGAGGCCAGAGAGGCGGAGCTGTACGAGGGGTATAGGGCGGCAAAGACCGTCCTCAAAGTGGAAAATCTGGCGGGCGAAAGATCTGGCCCGCAAGGACATGCTGGAGACTCTTAATCGGGACCTACACGTCCATACAAAATGGTGCGGGACAATCTCCGCACCTGGGCTCCCTCGCTGACACAGAGTCTCTGGCCCCAGCTAGTAGGGGACGTGGTGAGCGCTCTTTTACCCTCACATGGTGTTCATACTCCTCCACCTATGGCTCTGCCACCTGCGGTGCCCGACGCGGGCCACAGCGACGACAACGACAATATTCCAAAGGTGACCGAGGTAGACCTGAGAGTGGCGGTACGCAGGCTGAATGCCAAAAATACCGCTCCGGGACCCGACGGCTTACCTGGGAAAGCCTGGTTCCTGGCCTCGGAGGCTCTCGGGCATTGACTGTTAGGGTTCTTTAACGCATGTTTAGAGAAGAGCCAGTTCCTGCTTCGTTGGAAGACGGGAAAACTGGTCCTAATCAAGAAACTGGGGCACCCTGCGGACACTCCGTCCGCATACCGGTCTATTGTGCTGCTCGACGAGGTGGGTAAAATCTTTGAAAGACTTATTGCAAACCGCCTCGTCGGGATCATTCGATGATGATTTTCCCACCCAGAAAAAAAAAGTGTGCCCTCTGACGATGATATATCAAATTGACCATACAAATAAACGAACACAACAAAATAACATGGCTGAAAAAATGTAAATTCTTGCATTAAAACCTCCTGGATTGCGTTATTATTTAATTTTGGCTGCTATTTACGTCAAAAACTGTGATTTTTTACTTTCAGTTATTCGACTTTACATCTGCTCTTGATTTTCACATTCTAAATTCTTTTTATTATATACTTGACATTTTACGAGTACTATATTCAATCTATTCATTAGCTTCCAATGCTTCCAAATGTATTGTTTTTGTTTGAGATACTTATATTACTTATTATAGGTCTGTAAAGTCCAATACAACACAAAGTAAATTGTATGGAATAAACAAATTCCAAACCATTTGCTGAAAACAGACAACATAATTATATATGGATCTTTAGTTATGCGTCTGAAATAAATGAAAACTTGAAACGTAACCTTCGTACAAAAAGAAATGTTTTTCTGTATATTGAAGCTTTATGTAGATTGTAGGTAGTTGCCCCAAGCGCGCGCGTCGTTCAGTATGCTTAGATTTCACAATTGATTGTCACTCTGTCCGTGCATCAATCCTCGAACTTTCCAGCGTGTGTACTTTGGAACAGCGCCGTGATGACAGCGGCGGTCGAAGGCTTAACCTGCTTTCCATGAGGTGAATACAACCACAATTTCGTTGGAGATTTGCCGCGAGCCGGTTTCCTTGTAGGTGTAGGTTGTAAGTGTTGTTAGCACGTACAAGTTTGAGAGACGATATTAAGTTAAATATTCTCCTTATTGCTGGATGGAAAATAGAGACTGTAATCGTTTTATTATTTTAGACTTAAGTTCTACGCTGCATATCCAGGCCATCTTTCCCCACTGAGCATTCTAGACACATGTGCAGGTCTTTTAAGCTCCCCAATATCTGCCAGATCACAAAATTATAACCGATATAAATATCGGTTATAATTTAAATGGTTAATGGTTTGGTGGTTTGGTTTTAATGGTATTTTGGTTTAATTTTAATGGTTTCGGTTATAATGTAAATTACAAAATAATATATTTCGAACAGAAAGTTCTTCCCAGTTCTTCAGGTGGAGGAGGTGGTGTTGCCATATATCTTCGTCGTCAGATTCCTTTTTCAATTGTCGATATGTCAACACAACTTCCGCCACAGAATGCTGGTGAGCATCTCTTTTTGGAAATTAACCTAAATCATGTGAAAATTCTTCTTGGTGTTTATTACAATCCTCTTCACGTGTAAATTTCTTTTCCTCCTTTGAAAAGATCCTTGAAGATTTATCTCCTTCTTACAGTCACACAATAATTATAGGGGATTTCGATACTTGCTTATTGAAAAATGATTTTCACCTATTTCTTTGGAAAGTCGTTCGCAGCTCAAGCAGTACGACTGTGGAATACTCTTCCCGTGTCAGTAAGACAAGCACAAACCCTTCTTTCTTTCAAAAACATGGTAAAAGATCTCTATCTCTCTCTTTACTTTGTTACTATTTTTTATATATCTCAGCTTTGTTCTTTTATGTATATATATGTAAATGTGTATTGAGTATGTAGGTTATTACTTATATTATACTATATAATATAAAGCTAGATTACCACTGACTCACTCACTCACTCATTGACATAATTGTTCTCCCAGATGGTGGATGGGGAGGTGGGTATATTTTGACAGATTCGTAAACAAGTAACTCTCAAACCTACGGGAAAAGTGCCAAACCTCCCCTTTTCACCCCCCTTCTCCCCCCTCCCTATCGTATCTCGGAAACTACGAGACCCGTATTTTTTGTTTTTTACGGATTCGTATAGAGGAGGCTCGGTAAAGTAAAAACCATTTTTCAAAGTCCCCCCCCGCCCCCCTTCTCCCCCCCTTTAGGCGGATCTCGGAATCTAAGAGACTTGGAACATTTTTTTTTTCAGATTCATTTAGAGGGGCAATGCTTTAGTCGAAATACTTGTGCAACCCCCTCCCCCCATCACCCCCCCCCTCTTTTTTTTTTTTTTTTTCACAAGCACGCGAGGTGCTTGCACCTCGCGCAACACGCAAATACTAAACCCCCCATCACCCCCCCCCCCTTTTTTTTTTTTTTTTTTTTTCACAAGCTCGCGAGGTGCTTGCACCTCGCGCAACACGCAAATACTAGTTATTTATATTATATAAAGCTAAATTACCACTCACTAACTGACTGACTGACTGACTCACTCATTGACATAATTGTTCTCCCAGATGGTGGATGGGGAGGTGGGTATATTTTGACAGATTCGTAAACAAGTAACTCTCAAACCTACGGGAAAAGTGCCAAACCTCCCCTTTTCACCCCCCTTCTCCCCCCTCCCTATCGTATCTCGGAAACTACGAGACCCGTATTTTTTGTTTTTTACGGATTCGTATAGAGGAGGCTCGGTAAAGTAAAAACCATTTTTCAAAGTCCCCCCCCCGCCCCTCTTCTCCCCCCCTTTAGGCGGATCTCGGAATCTAAGAGACTTGGAACATTTTTTTTTTCAGATTCATTTAGAGGGGCAATGCTTTAGTCGAAATACTTGTGCAACCCCCCCCCCCTTCATCACCCCCCCCTCTTTTTTTTTTTTTTTTCACAAGCACGCGAGGTGCTTGCACCTCGCGCAACATGCAAATACTAAACCCCCCCATCACCCCCCCCCTTTTTTTTTTTTTTTTTTTTTCTCAAGCACGCGAGGTGCTTGCACCTCGCGCAACACGCAAATACTTGATTTAGAGGGGCAATGCTTTAGTTTTTTTCACAAGCACGCGAGGTGCTTGCACCTCGCGCAACACGCAAATACTAAACCCCCCCTATCTCCCCCCATCACCCCCGCCCCCTTTTTTTTTTTTTCATAAGCACTCGAGGTGCTTGCACCTCGCGCAACACGCAAATACTAGTACTATATAAAGCTAAATTACCACTCACTGACTGACACACATTGACATAATTGTTCTCCCAGATGGTGGATGGGGAGGTGGGTATATTTTAACAGATTCGTAAACAAGTAACTCTCAAACCTACGGGAAAAGTGCCAAACCTCCCCTTTTCCCTCCCCTTCTCCCCCCCCCTATCGTATCTCGGAAACTACGAGACCCGTATTTTTTTCTTATTACGGATTCGTATAGAAGAGGCTCGGTAAAGTAAAAACCATTTTTCAAAGTCCCCCCCCCGACCCCTTCTCCCCCCCCTTTAGGCGGATCTCGGAATCTAAGAGACTTGGAACATTTTTTTTTTCAGATTCATTTAGAGGGGCAATGCTTTAGTCGAAATAATTGTGCAACCCCCCCCCCCATTACCCCCCCCCCTTTTTTTTTTTTTTTTACAACCACGCGAGGTGCTTGCACCTCGCGCAACACGCAAATACTTGATTTAGAGGGGCAATGCTTTAGTTTTTTTCACAAGCACGCGAGGTGCTTGCACCTCGCGCAACACGCAAATACTAGTTATACTATATAAAGCTAAATTACCACTGACTGACTCACTGACATAATTGTTCTCCCAGATGGTGGATGGGGAGGTGGGTATATTTTGTCAGATTCGTAAACAAGTAACTCTCAAACCTACGGGAAAAGTGCCAAACCTCCCCTTTTCACCCCCCTTCTCGCCCCTCCCTATCGTATCACGGAAACTGCGAGAGTCGTATTTTTTTCTTTTTACGGATTCGTATAGAGGAGGCTCGGTAAAGTAAAAACCATTTTTCAAAGTCGCCCCCCTTGCCCCCCTTCTCACCCCCTTTAGGCGGATCTCGGAAATTAAGAGACTTGGAACATTTTTTTTTCAGATTAATTTAGAGGGGCAATGCTTTAGTCGAAATAATTGTGCAACCCCCCCATCACCCCCCCCCTTTTTTTTTGTCACAAGCACGCGAGGTGCTTGCACCTCGCGCAACACGCAAATACTAGTTTATTGTATATAAGTGAATAGTACACCATGGACTACCCGCGTATTTATTTTCTCCTGCTGTGTCCTTCTTTAATTCTGTTATGGTGTTCAATAAAGAGTATATCTATCTACCTATCTGTTTTAGTTCCCTTGCGAATATCTTCTGATTTGAATGATCAAATCGGTACCGAAAGCGCTATGCTTGTAGTTAACTTGCATGAGCAAGGTAACTACAAGCATAGCGATTTCCATTACCTTTGCGTTACTTTAAGACCTGTTTGATAAAGATGTTGTATTTTAGAAATATGGGCTTTACAACATAACATAGTGGTGGTAGTGGTGACATAAATGAAAAATACAAAAGTGAAAAATAAAAACTATACATAGTCACAACTATACTTAGCCTAAAAGCAGGATTACAATTAATTTGATCAATGTTACTGCCCTTTTTTCCGGGTGGGAAAATCATCGAATGACTTCTCCCGCTCTAGGTTAAGCGAAAGGGAGAGTCAGACTTCTACTGACTAAAAACCCACCTTGTTCCTTTAGCTGCCCTTAAGTTCCGGGGCTGCAGTATCTCGTTAGAACATTCCCGAAACCCTGGAACATTACTGCCCTTTTTTTACGTGGTAAAATCATCAGATGAGTCCTCCCACCCCGGGCAGGGCCGGAGGGACTGTCAGACTTGTACTGACTACAATCCACGGTGTTCCTTCAATAGCCCTTTACGTTCCGGGGTCACGGTAATGAGATAAGTCCCACGACCCCGGCAGGCTTCGGCCCTCTACAGCGGGGGCCTCGTCATCTTGCTGACGCTCTTTGAGGCGCGCGTGGAACACAACGCGCCGTCGACCCAGGCATGGTCCATAGTCGGACAGCGAGTTGCCCTTTACTCGCTGTCCGCATGCCCGCGCCTACGGTGGCCGGAGATCGTCAGCCGACGTCCGACGCCGTGGGCGTCTACCACTGTGGCTGGGCTGGAGGGAGGACGCTATCCTCTCCCTCATGTGGCCCGCCTCCTCCTTCGATAGCATGACTGCTTCGCAGAAGGAGGCGACCGCTTCCCACTCCGTCTCGCCCCGCAGCATGGCCTCGACCAATGCCGGGCGCGAGAGGTCTCCGCCTATCGCCGCCGTGAGGACACGTCGGTGCTCTGCCCAAGCGGGGCAGTCTTGCACCGTATGCTCTACTGTGTCCTTAGGGCGATCCTCGCAGTGGTGACACCCAGGCGTTACTTCCTTCCCCATCAGACACAGGTACCTCCCGAAACATCCATGTCCGGTGAGGACCTGCGTCATGCGGTAGGTCAGGACGCCGTGACGCCGATCTAGCCACTCCTCAAAGAGGGGTCTTACCGCCGCAATTGCGGCATGCCCGGCCGTCGGTTGCGACAATCGTCCCCTCCATACTGCCCTGAGATCGCACCGCAGCTCTTCCCGCCCCGCCTCGACTTCTCGAGGCAGCGGGGATACGCCCCGGCACTGCGCCTCCACGCGCCATTCATAGACGCGCTGTAGGGCAGTCGCCTCCAGATCCCAGGGCAGCAACATTACTGCCCTAGTAATAAAACATAACTTCTTTTTTTTTCATCGGGAAATTCATTGTCTCTGTACGGCCACGTTTTAGTTCGATATACTAGCCTATTATAATATATCCATGTACTAGCAAGCACCAAGAATACCATAAATATAGATACCTGCCTCAAATTTCTCATATAAGAATATAATATAAACATACCTTTGATTGAGCCTTTCATTTGAATAACAACTGGCTAGCAAAACCCTCTCCGTTATTAATCTAAAAACAAAACTAAAATAATAATCATTATTATGTTCATATCATATAGAGAGGTAACGTACCTAACGCATTATACCAAAACTACCAACTTCAGCTATTCAAATATATAACATGTTATTTCAAATATATATTCCAATTAGCTGAGTTTACTTTTGAAACCTAACTTAAATTCACAAAGCATTCTGGTGAAGGTGTATTGCCGCGGGGCAGACAAACCCGCCAACTAAACTAGTGGCCGACTAGCACAACGTTTCAGAATTTAATGGAACACAGTTATTAAATGGAAGTAGACCTACACAAACACTAGATGTTATTATAAATAGCGTTGTTTTCTTTGAATTCGGGCGGTTTGGAAACGATATGCAGTCTCGGGAAATTTGCTCACTGGAATTCCGACAATACTGTACTAAATCTAAAGTTCTAAACCAGCTGCCAGGCAAAATAATGAAGAAATAATAACAGAAAGGTGTATTTTCTTTCTTGTAATAGTAGAAAAAAGGTCTATTTAGTTGTGAGCTTGAAATAAATAGGGCTCTTTACGAAGAATGATTTTTAAACATGTTAGAAAGCATTGTTTTCTTAGTAATTTTCCGGCATGCGGGAATATTCTAACGAGATACCGCGGCCCCAGAACAGCAGGAAAGAAAGGAACAGGGTGAGTTTATAGTCTACAAAACGTGTACAAACTATATTTCAAAGATTTTTATTTTAGTAAAAACTATTAAAGCTATTGAAAGAGTCCGGAAACGCTTCCTAGCAGGCCGCTTAACATTTATAAAAAAACCAGGCCTAGTGCCGGTTGATCTAGCACATCGAGGGATATAAACCGTTGTATAAACCTATCTAAAAAGTGGCCGAAGAGGATGAGATGTCACCGAAGATGTGACCAGCTGTGTATCACCCGGCAATGTTGTTCCAAGGCGCCGCCGCCGAAATGCCTTCTTTGGCCTCGCGGCGCCCTAAGTCACCATCACCACCGCGACTGCGCTAATTTTTGACGCGAAGTGTCAATGATTGACGTTTTTTATATTCAGCGTTTTTCTTGGTTTTTTTTATTATTTTATTAATTAAGAGATAGTTAATAACTTTAATTTTTAAAACATAATCAGACAAATGTTGAGTGGCAGCAGTGATTTGTTGAGTGATAGTGCCAGTCAACCTTCGACATCACAAAATATCCTGGAGAGGTGTTCTCTGTGCACCCAGGTACAGTGTTTTAAAGGTAATCGGGGTCTGAAAGTGCATATTGGGAAGGTACACAAACCACCCAATGTATCTTCTTCAGTCTCCGTCATTTCTTCAACACCTACACCAACTTCTTCCACTTTGGATCCGTTTTGGAAAACAATCTCTAAATAAAAATTCTGTTTCGGTTTTAAAGAGAGTTCCTCGCGGTGCTAGATCTGTAGTGGCGCAAAACCTATACCCGGACTTTTAATTCGATGCAGTAGACTGACATTTTGTGAGTTGTCAGATAATGACGACTACGAAATTGTGATGTAACTAAATTAATCGATTCAGGAACAAAATCGAATAACGTTGTAAACAATTTTTTTAAATAATATTGTGTGAAAATAACAAAAAGTATTATAAAGGGTTGATTGTGATTATAAAGGGGCGTGAAAAATAAAACGAATTGATCATGACAATATTTTTTATGTTTTGCAATAGGCCTCTGTACCTGTACCCATTCCAAATGGGTTTAGGTCGCAGTGGTGCTGAGCTATACCTACCGTGTCCCACGAAAGTCCGTTGTTTTTATAATGAAAATTTACATTTAATAAGCTTCCATGTGCTAAAACATGGTTAAATCATATAAAAAACAAATTAACTTAACTTGACTGTATTTGAATATTCGTCACTCATGCCAAATTGTAAACTTATCAGTCCGAGAACAACAAGGATTAGAGTCAAAAACAATTATTACATTATAATAATATTTTATAATAATGTTTATTTCATCCAAAATTTACAATTAATTTAATTGGTCAATATATCAAAAGATTACATAAATGTTAAAACTAATGCTTAGGTATATATAATTGATTTACATCTATTATTTATTTACTTTTAAATTAAATCACCTGTACTTAAAATACCTCTTAACGGCTTGCCTGAGCTAGGTTAAACCTGTGTTTCAGGCTGTCGCTAATAATGTTTTTTATTGCAGGTACAATTATTATTTGTAAAACTAGTCTAAACAAGAACAATTATACAATAAATGTTTAATAACTAAAGGAATATGAATACATTATATAAAATTCAAAATAGAAACTAATCACATAAAATTATATAAAAATTAATTTAAAATTTGTAACAAGTTCTCAGTGTCTGCATAATTAAGCTTAGCTAAATATTCCGATAACATGATACTGCATTTTTTGTAATTTTTGCTATGTATGTCTATTATCTTATTAATTTTATTATATAAAAAAGGTCCTAAAAATATGTAAAATCTATAAACAAAAGCATGTCTAGTTTGTGGCCGAGTACAGACCAGGTCTTTCCTTCTCTTGACTGATGGTGCTGGGTTAAAAGGTAGATCAGTATGCTGTTTTAGTAAGGTGTGGAGTAAAAATAATTGACGAACTGTTAGTACTTTGCATGCCACGTAAAGCTGATGTGTTGGAAATAACCTTTAGAATAGCTCTTTGAGCACGTTCTAGAGGAAGTAAGATGGTTTTTGAGGCACCACCCCAAGCAATTATGCAGTAGGTAAGTATGGATTGAACTAAAGCTAAATATACCTGTTTTATTAAGTTATAGTCTGTAATGTAACGTAAGTTTTTAAATATATATATTAATTTACGTATTATTACTATTCCATAATAAGTCGATGTGTTTACGAAAATTTAGGTTAGGGTCAAGAGTGACACCTAAATATTTCATATTGTCTGTTTTCTCTAAAGTGGGACAAGTAGATGCAAAGTCAGCGTTATAGGTTGTGCGTAAATTTTTTGATTAGTAAGTTGTTATTCTTCATTGAAAATATGATATATTTAGTTTTATCTCTATTTAAGGTTAGAATATTATTATAAAGCCAATTTGATACGATATTAAATCCCGACTGAGCGTGTTCATAGACCTCTTCTCTTGTTTTTGCTGAGAATACCAGAGCCGAATCATCCGCATATGAAATAATGGTACCGTTTTGGAGATTCAGGTTGCACAGGTCATTTATATAAATTAGAAATAGTGTCGGACCCAAAATTGACCCTTGACCAAAGGAGCTGTTTTTCAGGTCAGAACTTACATAATGACCAATTTTCACACATTGATGTCGGTCTCTAAGATAATCAGCAAAAAGTTCTAGTTGAATTCCTCTTATTCCCAGAGCTTCAAGCTTGTGTAATAATATAGAACAAGAGATAGTGTCGAACGCCTTGGCAAGGTCTAAAAAGATCCCTATGGAATGCATACCACTATCTAAACTACTAGTTATATAGTCTGTCAGTT
This sequence comes from Tholera decimalis, assembly GCA_943138885.2. Taxonomy (NCBI): domain Eukaryota; kingdom Metazoa; phylum Arthropoda; class Insecta; order Lepidoptera; family Noctuidae; genus Tholera; species Tholera decimalis. The sequence continues at coordinate 17,324,462 of OW964552.2, read as the reverse complement.
GGGATACTGCCTGGCTAGTTGAATTTTTTGGTCTAAAACCAAATTGCCGATCTGAGAGTAAATTGTTAACTTCTAAATATTTCATTAGTCTGCTGTTTATAATCTTTTCTAGAATCTTTGACAGACCTGTTATAATTGATATGGGTCTATAGTTACTTATACTCTCTTTGTTTCCAGATTTGAAAATAGGAGTAACTACAGCTTTTTTAAGTAATTTAGGGAAGACTCCCGTATTTAGGCATAGTTGAAAAATATGAGTTAACGGTGGGGCAATTGTTCTTTGAATCTTTTGAGTATATTATTAGGTATATTGTCCCATCCAACAGCGCAGTCATCTTTCAACCCAGATATTATACGTAATACTTCAACGACATCTGTATCCAACAGTACAAAAGAGTTAAGGGTGTGAGAGATTGAAGGCATCGTAACATTTAGAGTAGGAAAACTTCTTGTATTTAAGCATTTTCCTGCTAAGTTTTTACCAACATTAGGAAAATAATTGTTCACATTATTTATAACTGTTAATAGGCAAGGCTCTGTTAGGAGTAAGTCCAGGGGCGGGTCCGGGATTTTTGACTTGTATGTATATTTTTTTATGAATTTCCAGACAAGTTTACTGTTATTCCCTGCCTTTTTTAATTCCATTTTATCATGCTCAATTTTAAGTTTTTTTTAAAATATTGTTACAATAGTTTCTATATTTTTTATAAGTTATGGTGAGTACTTCATTTTCGGGAGAAAGTTTTGATTTTAGGTGAAGTTTATCCCTATGTCTAATGCAACGAACGAGCCCGGGCGTAATCCAAGGTTTAATGTTTTTATATTAACGAGGCAAATCTGTTGTTGTAGTATTTTTTAAAACTAACATTACAAACAAACATTAAACTCGAAGCGAAGCTCAACTACTAAAATTGAAATGAATACTCCTATTTCCTCCTCGCACACGCCGAAAGACCGATAAAGGACGGCATTCTTTGATAAAAATAATGATATTTTGCAAGATTAATAAAACAGATGCGTTAGCAGATAGGTATAGTGTGCCTACGTAGCAATAAAACGTAGGTATTATGTAAATAATATTCTGTGTAATATGTTCTTCTTTTGATGGAATTAGTCTATATTATTTAAATGAAATTTGCCTAGGTACACTACCTACTGTGTTTACGTAGGTACTTAATAACTACTAGAGTACGATAGAAGTTGATAAACCGACAATGCTAATCTCAATTTTTGGATGGTGTGGTTTTAAAACACAAAATGTGCGACGTGACGTCACTCATTTCATTAGTATTGTAGACAATTTTTACACACAAATATTTACAATATTTCTTACTAGCTTTTGCCCGCGACTTCGTCCGCGTGGAATAGTTACTTTGGGCTAACGTTAAATTTAACCCCGATTTTGAAGCATTCTTCATTGTTGCTCCGCTCCTATTGGCCTTAGCGTAATGATATATAGCCTATAGCCTTTCTCTATAAATTGACTATTTAATTAAAAATATTTTTTTAATTCGAACCAGTAGTTCCTGAGATTATCACGTTCAAACAAACAAACAAACTCTTCAGCCTTATATTATTAGCATAGATAGCTTGTTGCCCGCGACTTCGTCCACGTTTCCGTCGTTTTTCGTAAAAAAAAGTAGCCTATGTCCTTCCTCACGGTTCATTGATTTTGATGTAACAGACAGATTAACTTTCGTAATTTAGTAGGGAAATATAATATGTTAATCTATAATACTGTTGAAAAATATCGCAATACCGAACCGCACAATATTATTGTTAATAGCTGTGCCCGCGACTCCGTCAGCGTGTAACTCCAAGTTAATGTATTGGTAATATTGTTTAGATCACGTTCACATGAGGCTTAAGTACCTATAGAACGAAAATACTTTAGCGCAAAGCTTCCGGGTAAACTATGTTGAAAGTTGACCCGTCCGGCACGTGAACATAAAGATATCTAGAACTGCTAACCCGGGAAAGAGCGACGTACAACTGACCATGCGAGAAACAACTGACACCGAGATCTACTCCAGCAACACGAAAAGTCTGCCCTTGAGCCTTATTAATTGTCATTGCATAACACACCGATACTGGGAATCGCGTTCTTTTAAATTGGAATGGAAAATTATTTGGTATCATGGGACTTCTGGGAATAAAGAAGGTTTCTCCTGCACCGCAACCTGTTAAAATTTGAGCCTCGATTATATTTTGTTGCAACTGGGTTACTTTTAGCCGAGTTCCATTGCAAAGTTGTGGTGGTTTTAAATTTCGGAGCAGAATAATAATCAGAAAGCTTCGAACTGCTAAGCTATCGGGAGTTACACGTGTTATTGTGAGTCAACCATAAAAGATAGATATATGCTGTCGTGGGATATTTTTTATATAATTTTAAGGAGAACATTTCCCTCATAAATGATTTCTGTGTAGCTTTAACCATGAAGGTTGCACACGCGACGGAAGCTTAAAAAATGGAGTAACTTCTCCCGTTTTCCCAACATTTCCCTTCACTGCTCTGCTCCTATTGATTGTAGCGTGATGAAAAGTATACTATAACCAGCTCAGGAGTATGAAAAATAATTGTACCAAGTTTCGTTAAAATCCGTCGAGTAGTTTTTGTTTCTATAACGGTTATACAGACAGACAGACAGACAGACAGACAGACAGACAGACAGACAGACAGACAAAAATTTTACTGATTGCATTTCTGGCATCAGTATCGATCCCTAATCACCCCTGATAGTTATTTTGTAAATATATTTCATGTACAGAATTGACCTCTCTACAGATTTATTATAAGTATAGATATAGATAGAAGATATGGGAGCCCAGCGCGGCGGCGACGATTGTATGGAATGGAAACTAGGGATGCACTCTTTTTTTAATCGATATTTTGTACAATGTTGTTTATGTTATTGTTCGTAAAGCGTATAAGTCGATAACGTACAAATAATACACACAAGTATTATCTTATCACGATAATAAGACACGACAAAAAATAATAACATTTTGTAATAAATTCTAATGAAAAATGTGAAACAACAATACTGTCTTATTTAATGCAGACGAGATAAAAGTATCAGCATCTGTATTTAGTTTAATTATTGAGAAAATCAATTGTCATTAATTACTTAAGTACTTATATTAACGAAAAAATAAAACGAGATAGTTTTATGTGTATGATTACATTTTAACATTTTGATGCACTGATACCTACGCTTTAAAACTGCATAAATGAATCGATACCAAAAATCCTGTCCCTAGGCAAAAGCACCGCCGCCGACACGGTGGCTAATTTGACCTTCATTGATTATAAGGTACTAGAAATCACTTTAAAATTTAAAATTAAGTTGAAAAATATTAAGTTAACTTAACTACAAAAACTTAATATTTTCCTCTGATTTGTTATTTTAAAAAACCATGGATCGAATCTTATGCGATGTTGCCGGAACTGTATCACTGTTGGTGGTAGTAACTGTAAGCAGCACCTCCGTCAGAGCCAGCGCATTAACGTTCTCATCGAATAATCCGTCTCTGGACAACGATCCGAATTCGGAGAACACATAAATAGTTCTTTTAAGGGCTACCTAAGTTTCATTGTTTCCCACGCATCACCCGCTCTTCCCCTGTGTTCTTGCATTGTAAGTTTTCTCATTTTAATAATAATAACACAAAGAAAACGACTGTCTGAACTAACTGCAAGACGTAAGTGTCTCGCAGGCTTAGTCTTGTTCTTGCTTAAATCTTGCAGGGTAAGTCTTGGTCTTGCTAAAATTAGGCGGTCTTGGTCTTGCTAAAATTAGGTGGTCTTGTTCTTGCATTTTTGCAAGACGAAGACCAAGACCACCTAATTTTAAGAATTTAAAAAATTTGGTGGTCTTGGTCTTCGACTTGCAAAAATGCAAGAACAAGACCAAGACTGATTTTGGGAAACACTACTGGGGAGGCTGGTGAGTTGCTTTTGAAGGAGATAATGGCTCTGATTAACCTTAGGGCCAGGTGAACGAAGCCTTCACCGATATTTTGTACGGGGCCAATCCATGTGCCCTACACAAAAGGAATGGCGGCATTCATCTCATTGCCGTGGGAACTACTTACCGTCGTATGGCAGCCAAGATTTGCTCAAAATTTTATGGTGAGGATATTATGACCAAATTTCAGCCACTGCAACTGGGTTCCGGCTTCAAAGGCGGTTGTGAAGCTGCCGTACATGCCTTGTCGACCTATTTTAATTCTGGTAAAGGAGAGGTCATCTTGAAGGTTGACATTAAAAACACTTTTAATTCAGTCAATAGGGACACTTTGTTGGCAGAAACTAAAAAAAAGTACCACCAATTTTTAGTTTTCTTTGGCAATGAACATTGCCAAAGAATCTGTAACATTACAGACATCCGACTAAATTACTTTATAAGGAAAACCTTTTGGTATCAGCTATTGGCTATCAACAAGGTGATCCTCTCGGGCCAGTGATCTTTATTTGAGCCATTCACGCAATTATTCGACAGCTAAATTCGTAATTCAATGTTTGGTATCTCGATGATGAAACCCTGGGAGGCGATGTAGACACACTTTTAGATGATCTACAGTTTTTAAGAAATCAACTCCATACCATAGGATTAGATCTCAACCTTGCGAAGTGTGACTATTCATATCCGACAGGTACTGACAGACAACTGATACTTTCAAAATTCCACGCATTAGCTCCAGAAATCCAAATTATGGATAAAAGTTCTCTTCGTCTTCTTGGGTCTCCAATTTTTGAGAATTCCTTTCCCGATTTTGTCGAGGAAAAAATACTAAATTTTAACGACATTACGGACAGATTACACCAAATTAATATGCATTCGGCTATCACCATAATTCGTTACTATTTTTTGGACCTAAATTAACGTACTTTTTTCGAGCTTCGCATCTTTGGCATCATTCTTACCTTTTGAAAAAAATGGACCAAATTATTCGGCATACTCTGACAGCAATTTTAAATGTGGCTATGGAAGACCGATCTTGGGTACAAGCTACTCTTCTTTAGTTTATTTTTAGATGTATATATGTAGTTTAGGGTTTTTATTTAAGTGTATATTTCATTATTGATGAAATAAATAATACGTAGCGAAAAAAAAATTCAGTCTCTCTTAAAATCTACAAGATTCTATTAAATCTCAATTAAGCCGTGTCCAGTGAACTTGCATTTAGACAATATAGTAACTGGCTTCGAGCTTCTCAATTTGACTAGGTCCTCTACTAGGCGAAGTCTTAACTCTGAAGCTGGTGAAAATGACGAGAAGTCTTGTCGTTATTATTAAGGAACACATAACGGGATGCTGCATAAATATGGCGCTAAAATCTTTAACAAAAGCGACGTGTGATGTGCCAAAGATAAGACAAGAGCCTTAATAGTTTTTTTATTGATAATAGGCTCGCGTTTCACCACCATTTCACCTGATGGTAAGCGACGATGTGGTCGAAGATGGAGCACGCTTGCCTAGAAGTAACCTATTCACTCTTGACACTTGAAACACAGACTCCGGAAGGGAATTCCATATATTGCTAAACTTGATAAAGTTTTTTGCTTTCCATTCTTCGTAGCCTAGAAGCGATCTCATAACAACCGTATTCACTTGTAATGCTTCTAATATAATTATAACCTAAACAAAGTTCTGATATTTTATAAGGGCCTATGTATGTGAAATAAATATTTTAATTGATTGAATTATTGATTTTGACATTACCATTCAACGTGGCAATTCTGCCGGTGCTCTGTGCATTTTCAGCATTGATAGGATGTAGACATTTTTTTTATAGCCAATCCATTGGGCATATTTAATGAGCCAGCAGGTATTCGATGATTTTCCCAAACGGAAAAGTACATAACTACATCATTTAGTATATGATATATATTTTAATTTTCTTATGTACATATTTTCGAAAAAAACCTCCTCTTCCTCCCTAGCTGCTATTATAACAACACCGTCGATCATCACCTCATCAGCTTAGACACTTCCAGTGTCCCAGAGTCACATATTGGCAGTCAGATATCATCTTGATATCTTCACACTCTCCACAGTCTTATTCATAAGTCATAAACTCATCTTGTTCTCTATGCCGTAAAGTTTTTAGTCTTTTAAAGGCGGCCGAAAGACAAGAAGGCCGAAGACTAAGAAGTCAAAAGCTTGTAATTATTATGTTCAATATTTCGTACATGGACTCAAAGCGACTATGAAATTAGCATGTAGCTGTACCGAAAGTGCACTTCGTTCTCGCTATGTTCTTTTGAAAGGCCCCTAAAACGGTTAACTTAGTCATATGAAGATGAGAGCGCATGCTTACTTTTGTTTAACTGAACGAAAAGTACGATACTTTAGCTACAAGTATAATCGACTTTCAAACTACGGAAGCGGTCTTTAAATGATCGTGATAATCACGGCGCTATGTACAAATAGAAACTGATAAAGTTTCTATAGAATACTGCTTGACACACATATGTGTGCCACAGGTTAAGCAATATTGAGAAACAGGTGCTTTAAAATATTGATCTACGTATAATAAAGTACGTTCCATGTATATACTTACATAAACTTATGCCTCTTCCACATAAAGGTAGGAAAAATCTATCGAAAACTACCCTCATGAATACTATACGCTTACGAAAGTACGTAAGCGTATACGTATTCAGGCTTATAAAGTTATGTGTTTTGCCAATAAGCTACAATTGTTTTTGAATGACCCTCGATGACAGAGAAGATGGTCTTATCTCTATTTTCATAGCGATTCCCAATAATGCTATGTTCAGATTTGACGATGGGCTGATCAGGTTTCCGAAGTACTGCAGAAGCCGATTTCCCAGGCTCTCCATCAAGCTGAAGACCGTAGTAGATGGAGGAGCCCGTTCCATCATTTCCGTCGTAACCACGATCCTCAGCACTGAGGGACCGACTTGAAGAGAAGGAGGAGGAGGCGGTAACTCAATTAATTGTATACACTGACCTTTGATAGTTTTTGTGTTTCAGAAACGCTGTAGAAAAATGGGTTGATTATTATATTTTTGCGATAAAATTCAGTATATATAAAACATACTCACTCATTAATAAAACTAATCTAACCATAAAGATGTTATTTTGCTTAGAGGTAATTTTTTATTAGGAGACGTCAGCAAAAACGAGAACGAAATAAAGATAGAAGGCTTTTGGGGGACTCCCCCTGTACAATAGAGGGTGAACTTTAGTATGGAACTAATATTGAATTGCAGGCGATTCAACCAAGCTGGATATGGCTGGTATTTTCATAAATAATTTCTTTAATTTACTCAAAGTCCTATAAGTAAATCACTCGTTTTCTAATAGTTACATTTCATAACAGCTCCATGTGAAACGTAATAAGAAACAGCCCTTTCTTAAATCGTCTCTAGAACCCCTTACCTACTCTTTGTTAAACTGTTACACTATAATTACTTACCTTTCTCCCGCCCCCATTATTTCTACGAGAGCTAACGAAAGACGCACCTTTTACACTGAATTATTAAAATTAAACCGTTTTACGTTGCGGGTTGCGGTCTCAAAGTCGCTTCGTTGCGGCCGCAAGAAAGTTGCGGGATATATAAATATATGTCGTTCAATAGTTTAAAAATAAGTATTATATAGAAAATGCTAGTGTTATAAAAATAAAATAATTAATCTTTAACTTTGGACCCGGTCCATAAAAGGGTAGGTAGGTAACAATTTTCTCAATTTAACAATCCCGATCCAGTCTACCTGGATAGGGCAGTCGTTATGGGATTCATTCATTTGCAAAATGCTGGTGTTGCTGGTGAATGCGCGGGCATTCTCTGAAAGAATGATGCCCCCGCAGGAGACGCCCCCGCAGGAGACGCCCCGGGCGGGGATTGCGAGCCGATCTCCGGCCACCGTAGGAGCGGGCTTGCGGACAGCGAGCAGGGGTAGCTCACCGTCCGGCAATGACCAGGCCCGGGTTGGCGGCGCGTCGTGTTTCACGCACCAGTGACGGGGCCCCATGCCGGAGTTGCGGGAATGTTCCAACGAGATACCGCGACCCCGGAACTTAAGGGCAACTGAAGGAACAGGGTGGGTTTTTTGTCAGTAGAAGTCTGACACTCCCTTCCACTTAACCCAGAGCGAAGAAGAAGAAAAAGTCATTCGATGATTTTCCCAACCAGAAAAAAAAGGAATTTGATTTAAAAAAAATACTTATATTAAGTCAATGCAAACAACGATAAAAATGATAAACGTAAAAGTTGTTAAAATGTAACCTTTCTGGTTTAACGCCGTTTGGGGTTTGAAATGCTTTGGTCATGGGGCCCAAGTGCACGTCTTCTTTTTAAGGAAATGTTTCGTCAGCTGATAGTTTGCTTGCGTGTCCACAGGGCTGGCCCATTCGTGGCCCACAGAATAAGCAGTGCCATACAACGAGGCAATGGCGTGGCAATACTACAAGTATTCGAGGTACGTTTTCGGATGACAGCAATATAAAGGAGTACCTGGACGCTTAAGTTTTTTTTTGTTTTTCTTTTATGTAAGTTAGGTTTCGTAATGTATATATAATTTAAATGTTCTATATAATTAGTAAGTCATTAAAATTAAACAATGGCTGAAATGAATGCTAGCGAATCAGCATTCAGAAAAGAGCACAATATTTTGTATCGTCAATACTTTTAATTTTGACAATTCAAAAATATTAATAGCCTTTTTTCGTTGTAATGTTATTTGTAGTCGCACATGTGTGTACAATGGCCGGCTAGGGAGTTTTAAAATTCTTCACGTAGGAAAGAGTCTTACACAATTGGCATACATGTGTACTATAAAAGGTAAAATAATATGTTACCTGAATTTGAATATATATAATTTAGCCACGTTCTTCTCGTAACAAATCCAGTCTGAATAACGTAAATGCGTGGTAGTGCTAAAACAATTGTTAGCCACATTACACTAGCTGTGAATTTATGGCCAGGTAGTTAAATCCACACACTATTCACAACAGAATCACAATCGCCCACTAAAGCATATGCGATTGAGTGCATTCGTTTTTTTAATGGATGCTAGGCTCGCGTTTAACCACTATCTCACCTGGAAAAGTGAAGGTATCTCGCCATTTAGTTTACTTTTTATTCTTATTGCATATTAGTGACTCAAAAGAAAGAAGAAAAATACTTTGTTTATCTCAGAAGTCATTCCTTACAAGGAATGACTTCTGAGCTAAACAAAGTATTTTCAAGATACATCTTGTAGTACCTATTTAATCAATCAATATTTATTTGAGAATACGGGTATATAAAAGGCCTTTAAAGTAAGTTTAGAAGAGCTTTATGTCCAAAGTAATTAATGTCAATAAAAACATTATATTATTATTTATTAATTTTGTTGAAGATTTTTATAAAATACCTAGAATGTTTGCCAAAAGCCCGTATTTCTACCTGTCCAGCAACATACAGAGAAGGACAAAGGAGCTAGCCCGGGGCCATTTGTTCATCGTACGTATTTGTTCGCGCCTAATTAAACATGAAACACTGGGAGCAGGTATATCAAGGGAATTAGGGATTCAAGTGTAGATTTTAATGTATTGTGATTTCGGGAGATGGGTTTTAGTTTTATTACTATTGTGTTTTGGTTAGTTTTGTTTTCAGGTGGTTTGTGAAAGGTGAATATATTCAGGGGCTGGTACTTTAAAGTTCCGTAATTTATATCAGTTGGGGTTTGTGATAGAGAACATAGATCGTAGTAATAAATCCATGCAATTCTTGTTTCCGAATCCTGGCTGAAACCTCAAACACATCAAACATCAAACATCTCAAACATCTTATTCCTTGCCTGGATTCAAACTTATAAGGAATGACCGCACTAGTGCTGGGGGTGGTGGTGTTGCTATATATCTGCGTGGAAATATTCCTTTTTCTATTATTGACATTTCACCGCAGCCACCACCGTCGAATGCTGGCGAGCATCTCTTTTTAGAAGTGGATCTACAACATTTGAAGATTTTGCTGGGTGATTGCATGGGTGTCTATTATTGTCCCTCTCTGCGTATAGATTACTTTTCCTCCTTTGAAAGTCTTATAGTCAACCTTATGCCCTCTTACAGGCATACAATCATTATGGGAGACTTTAACACTTGCCTTCTTAAAAATGATTCGCGCTCTTCCTCACTCCAATCTATTTCCCAATCCTGCAACTTGTCTCTCCTTCCATTAAGCGCAACTCACCATTTTCCTAACTGTACTCCTTCACTTCTTGACCTCATTTTTGTTTCTTCCACACAACACGTCGCTAAGCATGGGCAATGTTCAGCCGACGCTTTCTCTTAACATGACTTAATTTTCCTTTCCTACAAAATTCGCCCACCTAAGCCTAAACCTAAAAGTATTCTTCAGCGCAGTTTTGGTGGAATGAATTTGGAAGGTCTTCGGGAAGATGCTAGCAGTATTGATTGGTCTGAGCTTGTTCATGCGGAGTCGATTGATGACAAAATTAACCTCTTTAATTCCAATCTGATCAAGCTGTATGATGTCCATGCACCTGTTAGGTTGGTCAAGATCAAGCATCTGCCTGCTCCGTGGCTATCAGATGACGTGAAAGGAATTTTGCAAAAAAAGGCAGCAGCAAAGTCTAGATACAAGTGCAGACCTAGCTCCTTAAATCGTGAGAAATACGTTGCTATCCGAAATCGCAGCAACTTGGTTTGTAGGGATGCCCAACGCCGCCACATTCATGAGTCTGTTGAAAACGGTGATCCAGCTAAAGTCTGGAAATTTCTCAGATCAATGGGAATTGGGAAGTCACGTCAAGAGTCTATCCCTAAAGATATAGATCTTGAATCACTCAATCATCATTTTTCCACCTCTTGTAGTTTCAATGGAGCTGTTAAAGCTAAAACTCTAGATAATCTTTCGTCTCTTCCCACTCCCGATTATTCTCCTTTTGTTTTTAATCAATTTGCTAGTTGTGATGTTAAGAAGAGTATTTTATCAATTACATCAAATGCTGTTGGTAGTGACTGTGTTAGTCGCAAGATGATACTCCCTATACTTGACGAAATCCTTCCTGTCATTTGTCATATCCTAAATTATTCCTTATCCTCTGGTGTTTTTCCATCTCTATGGAAAGAAGCTCAAATAACCCCTCTTCCAAAAAAAAGGAATCCTGTTTCTTTTTCTGAATTCCGTCCTATCTCCATTTTACCGTTCCTCTCCAAAGTCCTAGAACGCCTTATCCATAGCCAGCTTAGTGCTTTCCTCTGTAGAAACAGACTCCTTAATTTTTACCAATCCGGGTTTCGTCCAGGGCATAGCACTACCACAGCTCTTGTTAACATTACTGACGATATAAGATCAGGAATGGACTGTGGTAAACTGACAGTCCTTTCCTTACTTGATTTCAGTAATGCTTTTAACACTGTTGATTTTGATGTCTTGCTCGGGATACTGTGCTCTCTTAACATATCTCCAACAGCTATTGATTGGTTTCGTAGTTTCCTGTGTGGCCGCCGACAACGTATTTGCATTGAAGGTTCATTGTCTTCATGGTGCAATACTACTGCTGGCCTACCGCAGGGGGGCGTTCTCTCTCCTCTTCTTTTCGCCATATTTATTAATTCAATTTCTAATGAACTTCTCTCATCCTACCACCTTTATGCTGATGATCTGCAAATTTATTCACAAGCTCCCGTTGAGGAATTGTCTGAGGCGGTGAAGATAGTGAATAAAGACTTAGCGCGTATTTCTGACTGGAGTTTGGATCATGGTTTGAGGGTTAATCCTGCGAAGACTCAAGTCATTATTGTTGGCAGCCCTAGGCTACGTTCCAAAATTGACTGGACAACCCTTCCCCAAATCGTTTTTGATGGAGCTGTTATACCTTACTGTGACTCAGTAAGAGACCTTGGTATTTATATTGATAAGGATTTGTCTTGGGGTCCCTAGTTGCAGGAAGTGAGCCGCAAACTGTTTGCCTCTGCGGGGTCTTTACGCAGATTGCGCAATTTCCTGCCGACTGCCACTAAAACTGCGCTTGCCCAATCTCTTCTTCTCCCTATCCTCGACTATGCTGATGCAAGTTATCCAGATCTCACTGAAGTGCAGTTAGATAAGCTTGAGCGACTCCAAAATTTTTGTATCAGATTCATATTTGGTTTGCGCAAGTATGATCATGTTTCTGAGTTTCGCATTAAACTCAAGTGGCTGCCTATCCGCCTTCGCCGGAATACACATATTTTATCATTACTCTACAGTATTCTTTTCAATCCAACGACTCCCTTTTATCTCAAAGAACGATTTAAGTTCCTTGGTAGAGATTTGAGATCATCGGAAAATTTGAGACTTTTGATGCCTACACATTCCACTAAATTTTACGACCATTCTTTTACGGTGCAGGCTATTCGGTTGTGGAATGCATTGCCGGTGTCAGTAAGACAAGCTCGCTGCTTTTAAAAGCTCGGTTGCCAATCATTTTCTTTCAAATTTATGATTATTTCTTTGTTTTTCTCCACACGATGATAAAGAACACATTACATTTATATATTTTATATAATTATGTATTGTATTTATATATATATATACTTATATATTTCAATTAGTTTTTTTTTTCCGTTATGAGTATTTGTAGTACACTAATTTAGCCCTCCCCAATTTCAATTAAAGCTTTTAAAGTCCTTCCAAAGGTTGTCTGGAAGATATCGCTCTCAGCGATCAGACCGCCATTGTAACCAAAGTTATAGAAATAAGGTTATGTAAGTGTGTTCCAATTTTTGGTGTACAATAAAGTATATTCTATCTATCTATCTATCTTAACAATTAAATTTCTTTTGTGTCGTAAGTGCGTTTTTACAAAGAACCCGACCCGGAACAACTGATTGTAGACCATAATAACATAATTATGATCCGATGCGGGAGTCAAACCCGCGACACACAGCGCAAAAGCCAATCGCTCAATCACTGCACCAACCGTCGAAACTAAACTGCTGCTAAAAATATCTCTAGAGTTGAACTTAATATGGTTTCATATGATGGCTTATACTGTCCCACTCGTGGGCAAAGGCTTCCCTCAATCTCTTCCACGACTCTCGGCCATTTGCTGTTTCGGCTCAATCCTTCAAAAAGCACTACTAACATAAAAAAAATTACCAGATTTTTCCATGGAAACACCTAGCAAAGAAAAGTTTTTTTTGTCCCCCTGAGCACACAACCAGCTTCATTTTATTTCCAACCGAGCGAAACTATCTCTTTGTTCAAGCTCAAACTCAGTAAAACAGTTAGCAGTTATATTAGCGACCTCATTCCGTTAATGAGAGCAATCCACAAACATTTGCGAATGCACCACTGTTTATCAGTTAACTGGCAACACTTTGCAATCAGGACCGATGTGCCCAATACTGTGGTAGTATGTACTCACGGAGAATTGATATTGGTAGCTTTGGGCCGAATGGTGGGCGCAAGCTCGTTTGAACTTATGAAGTGTTACTTTTGTGGAGTAATTGTATCAGTATTTCCTTAAGTAATAAAATTGTAAGTGGGTTGATATTGATAAGGAAGCTTACAAGGCAGATTTAATTACGCATAACATAACTGATTTGAATCTTTACACCCAAAGTAAGGTTCAGTATATAAAAAAAAATGTTTGCAAAAAATAGAACCGACTTCCATATGAAAACACTACAAAGTGAAAAATAACTTTAATTTCGGTAGTCGGTGTTATTGGTTTTGTATTTTTTTTTTCACACCGCCTTCCGAAATTAAATTTATTTTTGGCTTTGTAGTGTTTTCATATGGAAGTCGGTTCTATTTTATGCAAAAAAAAAAATTACGCTTTTTAGTGGGTTGGTTTGTAATTTATCTAGTTACAAAAGCCATAATGTCAACAACTTATCACGATTTACAAAATATTGCTGTTCCCAATGCATAGCCGTTCATTTTTGAGGAGTTCTCCTGGTACTTGACCATCAGCTCTATTTCACCATATGCATTGAATCGAATCGCAATCCACGAAATACTTATTATTGAGTAGTTTCAGTGGCCATCTGTGGTCTTCATCATCAGTTCCACTTCCCCAAATGGCACTTTTCAAAAGCAACTACTCAAGGTACTATAAGAAATACACAAAACGCTATAGGTGTGCCTATAATATTTGAAGAGTTCCCTCGATTTCTCCAGGATCCCATCATCAGATCCTGATTTCGTAACAATGGGACCAACAAGGAAGTATAACCCTTTCAAACGCAAAACGAATTTTCCAAATCGGTCTAGCCATCTCCGAGTTATGAGGTAACATACATAAAAAAAAAGTTCCAGACGAACTGAGAACCTCCTCCTTTTTTTGAATTCGGTTAATAAGATTTAGTGTATTTTTCTTAATTGGTACTGTTTTGCGCAGACGCGAAGCACACAATTTTATTGCTTTTATTTTTTTGCCTTTAAATTTTTATTTTGTTTCTTTTGTTACGTGTATGTGTGTAATTTACTAACATAGTTTGAAGTTCCTTTAATGTAATACTAACACTTTATGGACGTAAGTATGAAATAAATGTTTTGAATTGGATTGTGTCTTCTGTTTTCCTAATGAACTTGTTTTATTTTTGCAATTAATTTTTCATCTTCTTAGCATGTCGATAGCAAGAATATAAGACTTATGTTTGCCATCGTAGTGAAAGGATTAACCCATCGATAGCAGTCGATTGTTCGATTACCGATTCAACTTCAAAACATGTCTCGTTCACGTAGATTATCTCATTTTTGACAGCTCTGTTCATAGGCGTTAAATAAGTTTACATGCAATACAGTCGGGCGCAGGTCAGTGGTAACAAAGCCAGTAGAAGCTGACTTATTGCTTACTATCTTGAAGCTACGAGCTACTGCTTAATGTTTCGGTGTGGTCAGATTGGCGTTTGGCTGACAGTACCGAACAAAAAAATCATAATCATAATGTATTACCAATTTAAAAAATGAAGCCCCGAACTAAGAATTTCTTCTGTATCGTGATCGTGCTGTAATTGCTCAACCACTGCGTATTCCGTGTCTTCTTCGAAACTAAACTGCTTTTATCGGGACCTAATAACGGCTCATACTGCGCACCCCCAGTAGTGCGCAGTATGAGCCATTATTAGGTCCCTCATACTGCGCACTACTGGGGCTCCCTCAATTTTTCCACGACTCTTAGCCATTTGCTATTTCGGTCCAATCTCTCAAGAAGCACTGAGTACTGATACCTAACAAAAAATCATAAATATTAATGTTAAGGCTCGAGTCTCGCAGTTATTGACAAAGGCCTTTGAAAAGTGTTCAGTATGCAGCTCATACAGGTTATATTTAACCAATAACCTTAAGACTGAATTAAATAACTATAACCATTCAATATATGACCTACCGTAACTAGGAATGAATTATGAATGGGTAACCTTTGTAATAATACCAGTTGGATAAACATGATGCTTCAGAAATGCTTGGTTTAGTTTAAAGTGACGATAAAATAAAAACAATTTTTTTATAAAAAACCATGACGACTTTTTTTTCAAGAGAATTAGCAATTTCGGTAGATTTCACATTACTAGCAATTTTCAATTATGCTAAATATGCTCGTGTCTGCAGTGGATTCAGGGCAATAGAGTAATGGGTGGGGATCGAACCCGCAACCTCATGGTCACAAGTCCGACACCATAACGATTGGGCCATTGACGTTTCAAAATTCTACTTCTGGAGCATTTAACAGCATCCTAACGACTCCTTTATTCTAGAAAGTTAGGGTTTTATATCCAATTTTGCCTATTGGTTGGTTACATAAGTCAGAATATTTAATATCAAGTATCTGTGTCATAATAATAAAATATCTGTGAATCATTCATTTTTAGTGTTCATTGTTGAATATAACATGCTGTGATGAAGGGGACATTTTAACATAATGATAAAACATTGAATAAATGAACAATAATAAAAACACCTTCAATTCAAACTAATTAGAATGCACAGTATTAAAAAAAAAATAACTTACAATCTAGTGTTAGTGCCTGTCAATCTATATACAAAATGTTATGTAATTGGAGTGTTGTAGCTCTTCATCCCTGTTGTCAGCATACATTTTTTTTCTGGTTGGGAAAATCATCGAATAACTTTTTCCGCTCTGGGCGGAGCGGAAGGGAGTGTCAGACTTGTACTGACTAAAAACCCACCCTGTTCCTTCAGCCGCCCTTAAGTTCCGGGGCCGCGGTATCTCGCAAGAACATTCGCGCAACCCCGGCAGGCAATGGCCTTATGGGTGCGTTGTCAGCATGCTGTAAAATAATAAAATATACTAAAAACTTGCAGTCTGATGCTTATTTGTGGCATTTATTTTAGTTCAATCACTAATGTTATGGTGCCAATTATATTAGACTGCTTGACTAGTGTTTTTTTTTATTAAATTTTGCAATTGTTTCCTTACGGTAACTCACACTACTCACATACAGAAAATTGCGTAATTAAGGTTGTTGATAAAGATGTGAATTTTTACAAAGCCTTAAATTACGCACTTTTGAAACATTCTGTATAAGTGTTGACGAAAAAAGTGCTTGCAGTTGACTAATAGTAGTCAAACCGAATACTAACGAGTCACTTCGGGTTATGTACATGTTATTGAATACTAAAAAAAACCGCCATTCAACTTAAAATCCACAAGATATCAATTCCATCAGAAACTTGACTCCATACTTCCAGTACAATTCACAAAAATAAATCCGCTTAACCGCAGAGAGACTGGCGAAATAAAATATTCTATTAGCAAAATCCGTTCGCTCATAATTCACTCAGAGAGCAGCGCGCCGTGGGCATGGCAGGTGGTCTTAATAAATACGAAAATGGCCTATCGCGAGGTTAGTAATAAATTCAAAAGGCAATCAACGCCACAGGGGCGGGTAAAAATATTAATAGCCGAGAAATAATTATGTATTCATGACTTCCAGGCTCGGTCGGGGATGAAGTGGAGTCGAAGCATCGGGGTTAACTAAATCCGCGGGGATTGGGCGAAGCAGTCTTTGACCGCGTCCGCCTCCGCTACCGCCGCGCCGCCGCGCCGCGTCGTCCGCTGGCGAGCAGACCTTAAGTTTTATCTATTGCAGTCAACAGAATATCGAAGCACCTACATCCTATTGCTATTATTTTAATTTAGCTAAATAGTAATATGTTTTGAGAAGTTAAAGACATTTTGATTAATAAAAATGGAGGTGGACAGGCCACATGTGTGGAGAAATGAAGCAGATTGGTACTCTAGAAATTGCAAAAGGGGCAGTGGGAATCAAATAAGGAGATGGGAGGATGAGCTCAAACTTACATCAGGCCTTCATTGGAGGAGAGTATTCCGGGATAGAGACCAGTGAAGCTGGAGGAGGCCCATGGTAAAAGACATACTGAATTAAGAAGAGGATATCTCTTAAAATTCAGTGTGCCTTTTAATAGCTAAATCATGATGAATTTATTTTATTATACTGTTGAGGGGTAATCTATCTGCCTGGTTTTTCCTAGAACAGATAGCAGTCTCCACAACGTATGATTATATTTAAAGTAAACACAGGAGTAGACAAACATCACAACTTAAAACTTACGTTACAGTAAGCAAAGTGTAACACTAACTGTAACCAGCCTGCGGCTTTTACCCCGTGAAATTTAGGTTTCACTAAATCTATGTAACTATATTCAGAAGCTACGTCATGTTAGCTAAACTACGCAAACTTGCTACCTATATGTGTTTATATTATACATGCCGCAAGCACCTAGCCCAATATTTATCAGAATTAAACGCGATCGGTATATTTATTTATTGATTTACGCCATTTTAAATGTTGTTCAAAAAATAACATAGGTAAAGAAAATTCTGTCGCTTTCCAGTAGCATCCAATTTGTATCAAACACAAGATAATCCCCCAATTTACAGCTCCCCGTACCTACTGTTTATTAATCCACAGCGACTGAAAACAAAACAAGCCAAATCAGCTTTTCGCGTTCGGTTGCAAGTCATCAATCAATCGTTAATCCAATGACGCAATATCCATAAAATGGATCGCGGAGGTCGGCGTGCATTGGGTACGCATTGGGTCCGTAATACTGGCGGGGCGACGACAATGCCGCAATCGGACCAGCAATCTGCATAATGGATTGCTGGGCGAACGCTTCGTCCGGTGCCCGCTCATTCAATTGTCGCGGTCGCCGATGTGTCGCACCGTTATTACGGACTACGGGATTAATAATTTCATGCCGTATGGGCGCGAAGTTCACGCCTCATCGGAGGTTAGATTATTATGTTGACTGTTTTTTTTTTCGAATGTAATTAGCTGGCTCAACAACCCAAATATCAGGACCCGCAGTCATGATATTTGTGTTTTCACAACTTTTGATTCGGTCATTACTTTCCCCTTGATTTGGTTTTTTATTAAGCTACATGACCTACTTAAACATTTTAACATTTTTCCGAGGCAGTTAATTCATCCTATCCAGAAAATAAAAACGATTATACAGATCATCAATACACAGTTACATCTACATAATAAGTATCCAATCGTTACAAATGTATGTATGTACTGTAAATTGTGCGAGTTAGTAATTTTGAATTTGAAATGCAAAATATTACTGTGACAGTACAGAGACAAGCTTACTGGAACATGTCCCATCGGGGGTCTTTGCATATTTGACAAACTGTTTTGTCATATTCTAATCATTTATTCAACGTAGGCACAAATGTAGGCGAAGCTCTAATCTGTAAATGTTAGTTCACTTCTAAATTGTTCTATAACGTAACATGCAATGCATAACTCGTATCGGTTATCGTAAGTAACCCAATAGCTAACTAAAGAAAAAGTTAGCTAAATGTTACATTAAGCAAAATATAAACGGCACAGTTAAACTTCATAACATTTTCATTTCCCCTTTATCTTATTGTTATTACTCCTTAGCAATAGTTGTTCATAACTACATGTATCAATTATTTTAAATCTTTATGCGTTTCGGTACGACTGTGGATCGCAATATGTAAGTACGAGAACTTACGCTTCGAAGGCTGAATAAGGCAGTTGAAGCAAAGCCTGGCTTTAAAATGTACCTTTTTAATAAACATATATTCAATATATTTCGGTAATTTATGACTTATGCTGTTACACGCTGATTAATCGATTAATACATATAAACATATTTTACAATCAATTACTTCAGTCAAAATTACTACGTGGTTTTATTACCAAATCATCATGCCTCACCTCGGTATCGTGGTTCATACGTATCTGGTAGATACGAATCTTAAACCAGTCCAAATCCAAACCGGGCTATCTTTAATTAATCAAAATTGCCTTCTTACCGCCAACATACTTCAATAACAACTTCTTTTTTAGTTTATTTTGTTTTTTATAAACTATAAAAACTGAACTAATCTCAAAGCATTAAAAAATTGTCCTCAACGCTTTCAGCCACGTTGTATGATAATACTGTAATATACATGTATAGTAATCTCAGTGTCGACCATATCTTTAAGCGGTTCAGGATCGAAATGCCCTGCTGCTCACAGCTTTCTCAAAGAAATTTCGATAAGGCTGGTTGACACATGCCGTCCGTAAATGGATATTCTGCCGTGCCAATCCAAAATACTGTAAGTCGACTTACAGTGTTTTTGCTTAACAGCTTTATATTAGTTCCTTGAAGTCTGTTTAACATAATATTATATATTCTGCAAGATAAGGCAAGCTAAAACACTGTAACACTTTCAAATTAAAGAAATTAAAAACCTATATCGTTAAATATCTCAAATGTGGTTTTAGAAAGTAAGTGTTTTGGATTGGAAGGGCAGTATTACTTTGCCCAAAAGCTAAGCGTTACCATCTTAATGTTAAAATATCAATCAAAGGTACACTAGTATCAAGTACAATAAAAAAAACCATAAAAGACAGTTACTTCAGTCAAAATACTTCTATCAGAGACCAACATCTTGTGCCGCCGTCTCGGTGTCGAGTCCGGACCACAAGACGAACGGCTCAATAACGCGTCCTAATCTAAGCCGGGCTTTCAACAGCCACACAAGATTTACTGGCCACATATTATATGTGTTGTGAAGAGGAACAATAGCCAGGATATTGATTTAAACTATGATATAGTGTGCGTACATCTTGATGTGGAGTAAGATGTTACGGAGATATAGTGAGAGTGTTTTGTTTTCCTGTTTGGGTGTCGCTCTGTGATTTGTTGGGGTCTGGCTTTGTAGATTAGTGACTTGGTAACGGGCTAAATGGCGGAGTGATTTTTCGTGTTAGGGGGTTTTCTCTCTAAGAAAATTGGAAATTATGCTTTTGATTATAGGTTTACAATTTTTAAGGTAGGTAGGTAGGTATTTTTAATTTTTAAGCTCTGTGAAAATGAAAAGGTAACCAGGATTAAGATTTAATGGTATTGACCTAACAAAAACGTCCCATCAACGGAACAAAAACGCGTCTTGATTCAATCTTCACTCATCTTGTCCTTATTTGTGATACCAAACGACCTCCAATATACTGTCATTTTTTTTTAACGGAAATAGTTTATAATATTTATTATTTCAGAGACGTAAATAATATTGATGATAATTATTACTAGCCGAAGAGACTGTAAACCATCTCTTACTAATATAACGTACCCGAAGTAACTTACAAAGTGTGTTTTGTCAACAAGTCCAAAGGTGCTATGGTAAAGTTTACCAAATTATGACCGTTTCATCATCATTATCTGATTAGCCTTTCCTCAACTATGTTGGGATCAGCTTCCAATCTACCCGGATGAAGCTGAATGCAGCACAGCTACCCGAAACTGTCAAATTTTTTCAATCAACCTTGAACCTAATTTCTTTAACATTAAAGTTGAAAATCTTTTAAAGAAATTTGACAGATTGTTGTAGCTTGATGTTAGGGTTGCCAACTTTTATTAGAAGAAATAGAGTTTATCTGATTTCAAAGGAGGTAAATAAAGAGTACGGATTTATAACAAAGAGAACCATTTACCAAAAAAAGGCATTTTGGTACTTTTTGCAGCACATAACAAGTTTTCATTTATTTTAAAAGAATTGTACGACTCCAAACATTCTAAATCTAAGTTTACATAGATCAGGAGCTCATTTTTAAAATTAAATTTCGTTTTAATTTAAGTATAATATGCTTCACTGGCACTAGTATAGTAAACATTGTGTAAAATAGTATTTTAGCGTCCTCTGTTAGTGTTATAGATTATAGAGTACACTTACATGATATAGAGTACAATACTCTATTTTAGAGTACGGTTGGCAACCCTACTTGATGTGCTGGCGTCTGTACATGGAGCAACTAGCTATCTGACCTGCAAACAGTAGCTGGGAGACGCACTTCCCCTTGGAAAGACTGATGTTAGATTTTCCGACTTTCGACCGATTGTCAAAGATGTACAAATGTCCAGACACAAGCATATTTAGCTTAGTTGGAGGGGTTAACAAGATTGCTAGTAATGTGAAATCTACCCACATTGCTAGTTACCTTTATTAAAAAAACGGTCAACAACGGAACGACCCTGGTAAGCGTTGCTTAACCTTGAATAATTTCGCCACGAGCTTCTACACACATATGCATATACAACGTGTAGTTTAAAGGGTATATACATACCAAGTGCATGGCTTCTTTGGATGATAACAAACGATATGGCAAGGGTTTTGTAATCCTAAGTCTACGTGTGTAGAACTTATTACAAATTCCAATACACTGATACCAGAGACTGAATTTTTCAAATTAAGAAGAACGAAAAGAATTATCGTGTTATCGGCAAGTGACGTGGAAACATAGATGATACATATAAATACTGAGATAGATGCGCCACTCTATGATTCGAAAATTGAGTTTTTGACCCTGATCGCCAGGTAGCGTAACGGTACTTTAATACCGAAAAAATCCGATAGGTGGCGTCTACCTGACATGTTAATAATATTTTCTTATTTTAAAGATTTTAGAAATACTAGATTGATTGAAATAAATATTCTAATCGACAAAAGATTAAATCTTTGATTTTAGAATATTTATTTCAATCAATCTAGTACTTCCAAAATCTAAAGATTAGATTTTAGAGGCTGGCAAAAATTAAAACACGGTGAAGATGGATTTAATTATTTTTTATATTTGTGATTTTTTGGATTCATTATAAATCAACGAAACATAACGAACGAACGAACTACTGATTCAAATTTAATTGAGTCTAAAATAGGCAACAAATCATACCACAATTGGAAATGGATCGAGTTATATTTTAAGCACTGCTTATATATTTTTGATGACCCCTTGTAAGAATGACCATTAAATGATTCGAAGAGCTTATTAAATAATAAATCTCTGCACTCTTCGGGCAGAATGTTGTGTTCTGAAACAAAATATTAATGTTGGTTAATAACATTTTGCAAAATTTGCAAGGTAACAATAATGATGCAAATATGTAAAATTATAAACATACTAACTCGATAAAACACGTAAAGCGCTAGACACCCTCTGGCTGAACACTTGTGCTGCATATTTTACCTTCATTTTAGGTATTTCATTACTCATCAGATGTTTTTCTGTTAATTTATTAATTAATCGAAATTTGTCAAACTGTTTTTGACAGTTTTATATTTTTCTTTTTTCTTTGTTTTTCATAAACAAGCGAGGTGTATAGAGTCTATGATGCAGTAAAATTATAATGCCATTTAATTTAGTGATTTAGTGAATTAGGTGCCTAAATACATTAAATAATGCTTTATGAATTTTTCGATACAAATAATTTATTTTTATTAATTTTGATTATCATATATGTATAAATATATCGTAGCTGCTGCCATCTATTAGCAAAACAAACGCATTACGTACAAAACTAAGTTGACCCCAGACATAAGATGTCACTAGTTTTTTTGGCAAATTTTGTGTCTGAAGTTTCTTCGGGAGTTTCACCCCCCTGCGTGGAAAGTTATTGACCCTCGTAGTGCTGTGACACGTTTGTTATAATTGGTATTCAAGAAATATATGAAGCCAATAATTCGGTATCAATTCTTTGAGTCAGTTATTTTATGCTGAAACTGTGCATAGAGACTCTATACCAGATGTTGTCTTCAGCCCTTTTGGATAGATATTGGGTTTGTGTTACACTTATATACCTATAATAAATTACGACAAAAGAAAAATAAACAAGACCAGGAACTACCATCCTCTGGGAACACCCGGTAGCAGCACATGCATTGCGCACAGGTGTCCCATCAAGTTGCCCTCGGTCTTACTCACAATCACATTCAGAAGACTGTTGGCGGTATCTCGCATACGACGCCGCAATGATGCAGACCTTTTACGTAAAATTGCAAAGAAGTCGTCAGTGCGGGCTTCTGCGAACATCCCTGACGCGCTACCAAAACATAATAAATATTATAAATATTTTGATATATAATATAATAAATATTTCGATAGCTGTTTAATAAATAATATTTAATTCTGATTTTTCTCATTATTGAGGAAAAAACTACTATGGAGCAAGCCATAGTATTTTTTTGATAGAAAGAGTGGAAAAAACAACTGCCCATTAGATTTAGTTATAAAAACTTAAGAATCTAATGGTATTATTTACGCGATTTCAAGGTCGGGCAATAAAAGTCGGTAATTTAACATGATGATCGCGATGAAACTTTTGCGGGTTTTACGTTAAATTCGTTTCACTTTAACCGTGGCAGAATAAAAGCCTCTATTTTCTTTTTCCACTCAATTCTGGCTTCTGCAACGACATACGACCACATAAAGCATCACGTAAACTATTAGGCAGTTGTCATCAACAATCAGATGCGTAACTACTAATTACCTCTCATAACGAGATTAGGTTACTATATACTATTAATAATTAATTAGTGGAACATACTTCGCCGTCATCAAGTAATCGAGTCACGAAGCTTACAACTATGTTAATTGATTAATTTGCAATCATTGTGATGTTACGAATCAATTTGCCGAATAAGATCATATTGGCACTTACCAGTATCTTATGTATGGGTGATTTGCTACATAGTATTCTCATTAACATTGTTAATATGTAGGGTGTATCAATGTTTCTGTTTGTGATGGAGTAGGCTTGTGCGTATCGAGGGTGGAATAAGGCGCTTCATTATTGTTCTGATGCAAGTTAAGCATCACTTTCTGCTATCGTTTTCTACTTTTTCTTGAAGTCTATTTTCAACTTCAACTTCAACTCTTGTTAAGTGGCCTTTGTGGAGGAGCCACCACAATGGACGTAGTTACGCAAAAAGGATCCATTCCACACTTGAGACTTCCGAAATTGGTTTATATTGATATCTTTAATATATCACCCTGAAGATGCGTTTGGTATATAAACTCAATTTCGGAAAAGATAGATAGATATACTCTTTATTGTACACCATAACAGAATTAAATAAGGACTTAAAAACTACAAAAGGTGTTACAATGGGCGGTCTTATGGGCGGTAAAAGTATGGATTGGATCCTTTTTGCATAACTACGTCCAATTTTGCTAATAAAGTCTATTTTATTTGATATTCAAAGATATGTGACATCCACCAAACCGCAGTAGGCCTGCGATTATTCCATGTCACATAGACAGGAGGTCTGTGTCCCAGCAATTATTATTTATTTACTACATAATTTATGTTCCACCCGCGGCTTCGCTAGGGTGATGAGTTTTTCAGCGAAAAAATAGCCTATGACCTTCAACTATCTCCACACTAAACATCACATCGAGCCGTTGCTCTGTTTAGGTGTGAAAGAAGGACAAACAAACGCATTTACAAACGAATTTATTTCTATAAGCATGCACTTGAACTTAATAAAATTTGATTTGATCACAAAAAGATTAAACTATGGTGTATGAAAATATAACTACAGATTTTTTCATTACAGTGGCCATACAATAGACTGCGTTGATAAACAAAAGAAGAAAAAGCGCTCCTACGTGAACCCATTCGCACACTCAATTCTTTTTAAATCGAAAAGCAATTCAATTAAACTAAAAGGTAATCCCGGCTAGCCCGATATTCTATAAAATTAACTAATCCGGCAATTTCAGTTACATAGTCGGTACAGTAATTGAAATCCATGAACATTGCAGCCATTTCTCGTATGAGCCGTCGGTCAATAGAAAAACACAATGGGACCAGTACAATGGGGACCATTCACTGGTCTTAAACGGTCGCGAGCAAAATGGAAATTTTAGTGTTCACGAAACTCAAAACTATCCCTGATAGTCGATGCTACCTAGGTTTTTTTTAGTACGGTGTAATGTGAGGCAATTTTTGGACTTTTGTAAAGATGAATAGGCAGATAAGTGAGGATAGTATTGTTGTTTTGATATCGAAGTGAAAGGTTTATTTTAGAATGAAATCCAGGCTGAATTCGGTGGCCAGGAGTCGTGATTAAATCTAGATATAAACTTTAAATTTCATGAATAGACACTTTCTATAATCTTGTTTATATGTTTTATCTACATTGTGGGTGAAAATGTTTGTCACCAAGAGCTCTTACTTTTTCTTAAGTACAATAATTCATACTGCTCAAATCATATGAGAATCGTGTAATCTTAATAATATAATGTCTGTCCTTTTGAGGAAAACACCACACAGATTGGAGTGGACCTGTCCAGACAGTGCAAGCATTTGTCGATAATGGTATCGCTTAAATGTTCACACTCACTGTGAATATGGATGAATAAACTTAAAACATGCAGTGGGCAGATAAAGTTATGTACTACCACGTCTGACGTCATGACCTGTAGTTATCAGTAATTCATAATGAACATCACTGCCACTCCCCGTAGCATAATCCCCACTCACTTCTTGCTTGTCAAAGTACTAGGGTAGCATAACAGCGGAGTGTTACGACGCGCGACGTAAGACCTCAGGCTCCTCATGCTCCTAACGTATGACTTGACTCCATAAATCCAGGTTATTTCAGTTTCAGCTACATGACATTTCATTTTAGACACCTTGGCTTTGCATATAGTGCTAGTTGCAAATACTTGGAAGGATGTGGATTGTAGATCTGTATATCTGTACGTGATGAGTTAAACTCTAAGAAATGATTGCGCAATGTTTTAAGTGGTTTATAATTAAAATTTGTCGATTGTACCTACAAATAATATCTCTTTCTTGACTGATGTATAAACTATCCCTTGATTACCCGTAATTTAAATTTGAATTAGGAGAATAAGATTAGTGTTTTGGTCAGTTTATATCGAAATGAGAAGTTACGGAAATGTTTCAATTAAAAGCTGATTTGGTGAAAATGTTCCTAATCTTGTGTACTTCCACCTCTTGATGATTTTCATAGAATGAAAACATCCTAAATATCTTCTATCAGTGGTTAAGCTATTCTCAAAAAGTCCTGTTGTACCTACTACTTTTTAAGTAGGGGTTTTTGATTGTTTTACAAAACAGGCTCAACTAGCACGAAACTGAACGCTGCCGCTGAACTACAAAGGAGGACGGTGCGTCATTCTCTACGAGCGCCTCATAGACCAGTCAGCACCAATAACGGGGCTCGATATGGCCAACGCCAGCCGGGATTTTGGAA
Organism: Tholera decimalis; assembly: GCA_943138885.2. NCBI lineage: Eukaryota > Metazoa > Arthropoda > Insecta > Lepidoptera > Noctuidae > Tholera > Tholera decimalis. The sequence goes on along the minus strand of OW964552.2, from coordinate 17,297,922 downwards.
AACTCACGAAGTACCGCGGTCCGGTAACTGAAGGAACTGGGAGGGTTTCTAGTCTGTTGGAATCGAACACTCTCTTTCACTACTCCCAGAGTGAAAGGAGTAATTTGATGATCGTACTTTGGGACTAAATGACTTTAGATTTATTAGATTCCGTCTATACCAGTACAGAGCCATGCATGCTTTCGAAAAATAAAAAGCTCTGCAGCAATCTGAGGTATAGAACAGTAAACACTAGAAAGTATCCTGACTGGGATTGAGAGTCTTCGTTGAAAATGAGTCCGTTAACTGGAGCGTTATGAACGAGGGTAAGTTAAGTTTTCACGGAGATTTTATTAAGCGAATGTACGATGGAGCGCAACGAACTAGAAAATTGGAGCATCCTACTATCTTTGATTCACTACACAACTAACGAGGTATAAAGTCTTGATTATTTTGTACTATAAAAACAAATCACATCGCAGTTTTGAGATACAGGCCCTGGAATAATCACGCTTGTTCTAACTGTTCCTAATTTGAAATGATGAAAAGCAAAGTTTTTCGGACCGACTAATAATATTTTTATGCTGGACTTGGGGATATGAACAGGGATTAAGGAAAGGAGATTTTGATGTGTCTTCCTTTAAAAATAGCAATCACTTCAGAAAGTCTTGTACTTGGAGTAATATTCGCAAAAAATGTAATGCAGACAAAACATGTGTGGTATAAAAAAACTGTTTACTAGTCTATCACCAGTTATATTTATAGCCCTATAAAATATCCCTGTATTATGAGGTGACAAACCCAAAACGGGCTTTAATTCCATATTACGAAAAATAAACGCATAACCATTTTATTTTCCAATGAAATAATGAAATAATGAAATAATGATGTTTATTTTGCAAATGGGTTATAAGTAACACTTTTACACGTCATTTTTTTTTTCGTAAATGTAAGCTAGATGAGGCCAGTGTTTCCTAACTGACTACTCTGAGAAGAAACACTGAAACAAACTCAGAGGTCAACGTCTTTTTTAAAGTCCATACAATACAATCAAATCATATGAGAGCCATGTAGGTTTATGCCTGTGGCGCCCTTTAAAGGACAGAATCATACAGATTTGAGCAGGTCCGTCCAAACAGTGCAAGCATTTGTCAAATATCGTGTAGCTAATAACCAATTTGTAAAATTTATCATAAAACGCGCCCAAAACTTCTGATGCCAAGACACTTTTACAACGCTTTTCACATGCGGTATCGTTAGTAGGTATTCAATTAAAGAATGTCATTATAATAGGTAGAGTTGTAAAAAAACGGTTTTTTTTCTGAGATGAAAAAAAACGTTTAAAAAAAAAAAAGAAACAGTTTTTTTTTCTGGAGTAGGTTTTTTTTCATGAGTAGGAAAATAAAAATATGGTAAGGCGGTTGTCGTATGTGAGTTGATATTATTATTTTTTTTTGTTTAATAATAAAATACCATTTGTTTTTTGTTAAATAATACGTCTTAACTTAACATAATTGGCAACACCAAGTGTAAACTACATTTATGGACGGGGATTTCCCTAATCCTCGTTTGGTTTATGTTTTGGATGATTTGCGTGCAGACTGCAGAAACATTTAGTACGTACAGCGACATTCATACCAAGAAACGTAATAGACTGACAAATGACAGGGCTAGGAAAATAGTATACATTGTGCAATCAGTACAATCATCAACAATAATTAACACAAGCAGAATGTAATAGAGTCCCTGATAGTATAGTCGTTGATTCAGAATCAGATGAAACAAATACAGATACAGAACATTGTTCCGAAGCTGATAAAACAAGCGTAGCCGTAGCTACTGATACTGATACAGATGATTGTAACACATTAAGTATTTTTTAAGTTCATAATAATAGTTACCCATTGATTTAAACATTATTGACTTGAATAAAAACAAAACAATCAAGTTTAGTGTCTTATTCCACTTTAGTTATATAGTTTCACTTTTACTGAAAAAAAAATACCAAATGTAGAAAAAAAACAACGGCGCCAAGATTTTTTTCATGTTTTTTTTCAAGATTGTGAAAAAAAACATTTTGTTTTTTTTCAATTTACATCTCTAATAATAGGCACTGATTTAAAGAGGCAGTTGTAAATAGAGGTTTTGGTAAGTTAAAAATTATAAATGGCACGTTTAATAACTAGTTCAGCAGTTAAAACTAAGCAGTAAAGTAAACAAAAATGAGTAACCAAAAATACTGAAATGGATCAATGAATATATAATTGAGCAGGAAAATAATTAAATGGGCGGTAAAAATTATTGAACGAGCGGTTACGTGTGGGCAGTAATAAATCGGAATTTGTCGGTAAAAAATCTCATTCTAACCTCATCTAACCCAAAAGATTCACCAACAATAGAAGGGATCTAGCGCTAATGGTTATGGTTCTAACCTAACCTAACCCACATGATTCACCAACCATAGAGGGGATCTGACGCAGGTATATATGAGGCCATCATTTTTTTTTACCGCTCATTCAGTTATTGGACTGCTCAATACATTTTTAGAATTAACATTGTATGATAAAACAACCGACTAATTGATTTTTATTAGGTACTGTCCATGTTTTAGTGTCGCAATAATTAATCAACCGCCATTAAATTAAATAACTGCTCAATATGTTTTTCAACTGATCATAATAATATTTCGAATATTTAAATAACAGCAAAAAAATTAGTTCCCATTATAATATATCACAATACGTGACATAGGGGAATGTTTGTACTAATATAAAATAAAATGAGATTGAATGGCTCAGTAATAAAAACTTTTTACCAAAAAATTAAACCGACTCCCAAAAACACTGCAAAGTGAAAAATAACTTTAATTTCGGTAGTCGGTGTCTTTAGTTTTGTTTTTTCGTTTTTGGCACCGACTTCCGAAATTAAAGTTATTTTTCACTTTGCAGTGTTTTTGGGAGTTGGTTTAATTTTTTGGTAAAAAGTTTTTATTTCGCTCTTTTTAGTTGGATGATTTTTAATTTACCTAGTTACAAGAGCCTAAATGTCAACTACTTATAAACTTTTACAAAATATTGCTTTTCCCAATGCTGGGCCGTTAATTGTTGAGAAGTTCTCCTGGTACTTCACCATCAGCTCTACATCACCATATGCATTGTGACGAGCATAAAGTGCTTAACATCCATATTCAAGTAATCGAATCGCAATCCACTCAATACTTATTATTGAGTAGTTTCGGCGGCCATCTGTGGTCTTCATCATCAGTTCCACTTCCCCAAATGGTACTTTTTGAGAGCAACTGCACAAGTTACTATAAGAAATACCCAACACGCCATAGGTGTGCCTATAATATTTGAAGAGTTCCCTCGATTTCTCCAGGATCCCATCATCAGATCCTGACTTTGGTGATAATGGTACCAATTTCGAAGTATACCCATTCGAACAAAAAAAGAATTTTCCAAATCGGTTCAGCCGTCTTCGAGTACTCGATGATCATACATAAAAAAAAAAAAGAAAAAAATATACGCGTCGAATTGATAACCTCCTCTTTTTGTCGTCGGTTGAAAAACCAAACAGCATGAAATGATGAGTTCAGAAATAAAACCTGAACAAATGATAATAATCAAGACCATTTCATCATCATTAATTCATTAGTGGCGAAAAGTATGTAATTCTTATTAATACGAATTGAGAAATAAGGTTGTATCTAATTCCACCAAGCCCGTTCCATCATCGGACTACAAGACAAAAGGGTGATGCGCCATCGTCAAATGGTGGACATCCCACCCATACGCACAAAACGTTTTGGGATTACTTTCATTTAGCCTACGACTGAGGGTGGAATTCTCTGCCGGAGTCTGTGTTTCCTGATAGCTATAACCTGGGAGTCTTATCAAGAAGAAGAAGAGAAGCAGTTTACCTAGAAGTAACTTATTCAAGATTACTTTTAGTTAAGCGTGCTTCATCTTTGAGCACATCGTCACTTACCATCAGGTGAGATGGTCGTCAAACGCAAGCCTATTATTAATAAAAAAAAAGACGGGTTGCACTCCGGGAGTGCCGGCAGAAGTGAAAACTTGAATATTAACTTTGTGCATTTTTGATATTTTGGAATGATTAGGGAATAATTTTGCACGAATTGCTTTAATTATCAGTATAAAAGTACTATCATTTATGTGGTAGAATACAATATTTATTTATTGCGCTATCGTACACAAACATGACAATTTATATTACATTAAAACGTTTGCGCAGGCATATATTTTCGCCGCACCGTAGAAAGAGAGGGGGATACTTCCTCTCCTACGCCGCGCCGGTTGTCTACTCTCCGTCCGTCTTACGAATTTTCGATCAGGTCACGTGTCCTGACGCGAGTTTAACATTTTTTACCCATTACAAAAAAAGTGCACAACGCCGCTAAAGAAGTTTTCACTTCAAAAATAAGGTGTATACAACATTTTACGATGCTCTGCTACCATAAGTCGGGTACATAGTAGCCTGGAGACTAAATATCATTAACACTACCCATTAGCTCCAGCTTTCCATGAATATGCGCCTTATCCACCACTAGGTCGGGTGACTTAATAATCATCCTGTAGTAGTGGTGATACAGACCTACTCTTACTTCTATCATTTCTCTCATAGCCGCAGGCAAAGCAATATATACATTCATAATGAATCATGTATGTGAGATAAGATAATAATCTTCACAATAAGGTAGGAAACAGCGCTCGGCCGCAGCTACATTAGGTAATAATAGAATATCCTTCGGGCTACCTGTGGACTTTTACACAGACCTAACAAAGACATAGATAGTTCAATATTTAGTTTTTTTTTTTTAATAGTATCACATATAGGATAGCACATATAGGTAAGTTTTAGTTAAAATTTGATGAATATACATAGTAAGTAAAAAATGCAAACTGCAAGCACCACGCAGCAAACAGAAGCTGCAAATTTAGTTCAAACATTGTTATCTACCGTAACAACATCCCAAACCTTTAGTGCAATTTTTTACCACTATATGTTTTAAACAACTGGCCTACATACATATAATTAATAATACTACAAAAAATTAGAATGTTTTGTAGTATTATTAAAAAACATAGCACTTTTTTGTTAACATTTTTTAGGTTTCTAGGTTCTTCTTACCCCTGGATCCTACACAAAATGCCAATATTACTCTTTAAAAAAATAATCTATTTTATTTTATTTGAGTAAATTTTTGAGCTCTCTCTCGACATATATTTTTATCTTAGATGACATACACACATCATCTTGTCCTTATCCCAGTTATTTGGGGTCGTCTTAATACGATTTCTTCCATCCTCGCCTGTCATACGTCATAGCATCATTTACTCCCTTTTTCTTTCATTTGATTTTTCTTTCAAATGACATACACATTCATTCATTGTTGAATGCAAATTTATAAAATTTACATTTAAATGTAAATGTAAATTTTACAAATTTTTAAGCGTAGCACAGCTGTGTTATTCTGTAAGACCACTTTCTAAACTTCGAATCTGAATCCGCTGTGAGTTTATTGATTGGCATTCTAAAAACTCGGTTGTTAATTCGAATTTACACTAGCTCTACCCTTGCGAGTGTGTCAGCGAGTTGAACTAAAGATTTTGACATATAAAGTATGAGATGACGTGAGAAGTGGCATTCGGTAAGGTAATTCCTCCGTCACTTCGATGCTGTTTACAGAATGCAAAATCAAGGTCACTTTGAACCATAAGCGAAGTGACAGTGAATAGTAATAGTAAGATGCGAGTTGTTGTCCGAATTTTACAGAATCGACGTACTGGTTAAAATACAGTGGCAAACAATCAGTTCGATAAGTTAATTAGAATTATCTGTGCCATTACAAAAACCTTTTGATATTTGAAATGACTATGTTCCATTCCCATGTGCAAACGTCCCGATCTATACGTTCCGATGACTAACACCGCCACGCCGTGCCCGCGTCACAGCTAGAGGCTGTGCGCAGTAACGAGCACAACATATCATTTGCTTCAGTATGAAATCCGAAATGCCTGCAAACAGACACAGGCCAGTACATAGTGTGCTTTCTCATTGCAGATGGACCATCTATTGTTTATGTAGATGAATTGAAGCTGGGATTAATTTAGCGTGGTGCGTTTTTTTTTGTTCCTTGGCTTCTAGTGAACCATTGCATCATCTTCCTTGGACAACAATAAATATTACAAACAAAAAAATGCAAAAGTCTGTCTGTTACGACTTTCTTGCTTCTTTTCTCTACGCTGAATTGATTTTGATGAAAGTATGCAGATACTTCTTTTCAAATAGGTATACTTTAGGGGTTGAAATAGAGGATCATACATAGTTTATAAGAACAATGTTAGTAACAATAGGGCCTAGTTGCCATATATTAACAATTATTATATAAAATTAATAATAAAATAAAACATATTTTTATGCACATAAAAATATGAATGACATTTTCATTTGAGACTCCTGAGGTAGGTAGCAACCTGTCTTACAAGAGTAATATGCGTATTATATAGATACATACATTTTCACGTATATTAGCGAGAAAAAAAGGACATCATTATTTTAAAATACATTTATTTGTTCTTATTCTCATGTAACTGTGCGCAAACTCAAGTACCTACCTTCTTTTACTTATTCTAAATACGTAACTTTTCTTCTTTATTTTCTTCATTTATTCGTACTCAAAACGGCTAACAAACTGTAAGCTGACCTAAGAACCTGTAAAGAAAATGTTCTATTAGGATACCTCTATTTCCGGTTTTATAGTAATAGTATTTAAATCACAGTGGGATTAAAATGTTTACAATTGTTGGAATTCCGTAATTAAAATTACAGTATTAGTTCTACAATATAATACAAAACATGTGAGATACTGTTCTCCTAGATAGGCCAAAGGTTAGCCTGTGTTAGGGAGAGACAGTGCCGATCCCCTGATTGGTCGATTTATATAAAAGTTTCACTTAAGTGCTTATTACAGATTATAAAGCGTACTAATGTAATGCAATAGTTTATTTAATATTTTTATTCTAATAATATAATATAATAATAATAATATATGTGTGTGTGTGTGTGTATGTGTCAAGTGTATGTGTGTGTGTTTTATTTTCTTAACCTTAAGGTAGTTCTTATATCTACCGAAACAAATGTGGAGAGTGACAGCGGCACAATCCCAGCCACTCTTGGAGTGATACTGTGTGACCAGCGCAGCATGGCAATCAGCACCAGACGTCGAAGTTCTGGAGATGCTGACAACCAATCGCTTAGATAAACCGACGTCATGACTGAATCACTCTGGAAAGAATGCACATAAAAAAGAATTTTGAAAATCGGTCCGTTATAATAAACACTCAAAACATTCGAACATAAATGCTATTTTTGAAGTCATCTATACTAATATTATAAAGCGGAAAAGTTTATTTGTTTCTTTGTTTGCTTGAACGCGCTAATCTTCGAAAGTACTAGGTGGATTTGGATGCAATTTGGTATGGAAGTAGCTTGAAGCTTGAGGAAGGTTATAGGCTACTTTTTACGCGACTTCAAAAAAGGAGAGTTATGTCTTTACCGTGATAGAATCCACGGGAGCGAAGCCCCGCGTGAGTACTAGTTTAAAATACAGCTTAATCATATATTCATTTTGGTTATAAATAAAACATTTATTTGAAGTCGGTGTTTCCTAGCTTCCCTGATAAAAACACCGAGAAAAAACACAGAGGTCAAAGTATATTTTGGAGTCAATCCGTACTGGTCAAACCATATGAGAACCATGCAGGTTTATGACTGAGGTGTCCTTTATGCCGGCTCTTCACGTTGGCCAACATAGTGGCGAATGTAGTGGCCAATGCCTATTGGCCAACGTGTAGATGGGGTGCAATACAACTCAAGATGCACAAACACCCCCTCTACACGTTGGCCAATAGGTATTACATTCGCCACTATGTTGGCCAACGTGAAGAGCAAGAAGTACACAGATTTTAGTGAACTTGTCCTAACAATACAGGCATGCAGTTATAGCATAGCTGAATTTAGCTATGATGGAATTGCAGCAAGATTTTGAAAGGTCAATTTTCAGAAAATATATTCGCCATTTCATCTCATTGACAACCACGATAGGTAAACTGATATTTGAATTCGAGTTTACTTCAATATACGAGAACTGACTCTCAGATATAAAATTTGAAAAAGTCATGTTTATGGTAGCCATGTTTTGCTTTTGTTAGACTAAAAGTCACGTCACTTATCTTTTCATATCAACTGCTTCGATACGCTATTATATGCTAATAATGCCGATTATTTTATGCGTGAAAATAAGACAGGACTATTCTTACAGTTAAAATATTAATGGAAAGTACCTACAGTCTAAGCTAACCTATTAAGATTAATATTGATTAGACTGCTTGGCCGATTTGCTTGTGGCCAATGCCAAAATTACACATTAATAACAAAAGCTTGCAGTCACGGCTGCCGGGGTTTCGGGAATGTTCTAACGAAATTCGGCAGCCCCGGATCACAAGGGCAGCTGAAAGATTAGGCTGGGTTTTATTCAGTAGAATTCTGATATTCCCTCCGCTTCTCCTAAAAAGGGAGGAGTCATTTGATGATTTTCCATCCGTAAAAAAATAAATTAAGCTTATAACTAACAAACTAATTGGGTAATTAAGCCCATATTTGACGAAAAAAAAACCTTCCAAATTTAAAAAACTAGCTTATTTACATTTTTTACAACTACGCCAAATAACTTTGTTTTTTATAGTGCTTGTATGAATTACAAAGTTATATTTGCGGTTTTAGAAAATATGCTGTATCTCAAAAACTGCTGAACTGATTTCGTTCAAACCAATTTTGGTTGAAAGTTTACATTAAGATCAACAGACATATTTTTTTTAGATTTTTCACTCCATTATTATGGTAGAGGCCCCCCTCTACCATAATAATAACGCTTCCAAAGTGGTAAAATGTGTCCCCACACATTTTACCACTTTGGAAGCTTATGTCTTTTAAACAGGGCCGGATTAATCATTAGGCGGAGTAGGCAACTGCCTAGGGGCCCCGCATCAACTAGGGGCCCAGGCCCAGTGCACGCACCAAGAAAACATGTTTCATAAGTAAACAAATATATTAAACTTATGACTTAATGTCAGTCGAAGTAAGAAAAGGGGCCCCGACAATGCCATTGCCTTAGGGCCTCTGACAGGGTTAATCCGGCTCTGCTTTTAAACGATTGACTTTATGAAAAAGAGGTTTTAGAAAACACGATGTCGTTTTTAAAGACCTGTCTATAGATACCAGACATTCATAGATTTCATGAAAAAGAAATATTTTCAGTTTTAATTCCATGTATGGGGAGCCCCCTTTATTTTTTTTTTTTTTTCTTAAAATCGGAAAGCGGTTCACAGAATACATCTACCTACCAAGTTTCACATGTATAGTCCTAATAGTTTCGGAATAAAATAGCTGTGACATACGGACGGATGGACAGACAGACAGACAGACGGACAGACATGGCGAAACTATAAGGGTTCCGTTTTTTGCCGTTCGGCTACGAAACCCTAAAAAACGTTGTCAAACATTGTAGAGGTAAATCGAACCTACATAAGATTTGCAATATTTCTTAAAATAATATTAAATTAACATACCTGGTGTTTACTCAAATAAATCTTAATTACTTACCTCGTATTGCACCATGTTGCCGAAGTAACAGTATATCAACACTTGAGATAACAATATTATTAGCACGAACGCTATGAATACAAATGGTACTGATAATACAGGAGTCTGAAATAGAAACATCTATATAAATAAATGTTTGTATATTTGTCCTCTATGCATTCTTAAAACATCGTTCAGACTGTGATGAAACTTTGGCAGGGTATTCTGAAAAGGCGCGAGAGGGTTGCTGAACTAAAAAATCCACTGCCATTTATACGCATGTGTGAAACTTTTACGCGAACAAAGTCGAGCTTTCGATAGTTTGACACACAACGCAATATTTTGATGCCTGGACTAACCAAAAAATTTATTACACTTACATCAACCTACTTCGTAAAGCCTATCTTAACAGCACCGCTTCAATTAAACTGCAGACAGCCGGACCATCATTTCACATTGAAAAAGGCGTAAACCAAGGAGACCCGCTTTCACCTAAGCTTTTCAAAAGCGCCTTAGTAGAAGTATTTAAAAAGCTGACGGCCAGTTGGGAGAGAAGCGGAATTGAAATGGGTGGGGTGCGGTTAACAAACGTTCGCTTCGCTGACGACATTGTTGTATTCTCTTCCACGGCAGCAGAACTTGAGCTTAAGCTGAACCAACTCAGTAAGGCAAGCCTTGACGTTGGACTGGCGATGAACATGTCGAAGACCAAACTGATGTCAAACACCACTAAGCATAGGATCAGAGTTAATGGTGAAGAACTGCAGTATGTCCATGATTATATATATCTGGGCCAGGTAGGCCAGACAAGGTAGGGAAGTCACAAGACGAACCGAAAATGCCTGGAAAAGCTACCGGCCCGTAAAAGAATTTATGAAAGAAAACCTTCCTTTTTCGCTCAAGCGCAAAATCGTGGACATGTGTGTTCTGCCCATTTCGACCTATGGATCCCAGACTGGTCTTTGACAAAGATTTAAAAGTCCAAACTTAAGGTCTGCGAACGTGCAATGGAGCGCAGTATTCTAGGCGTCAAGCTTACTGCGCTAAGTTGAAGTGGGCCTGGGCTGGCCACGTCTGCCACATGCGCAATGAGTTGTGAGCCAACATTACCACTTTCTGGAGCCCTGACACAGTCAGAAGCCTAGAAGGCGTCGAGGTAGACCTCGTAGAAGATGGCGGAACAAGCTGGACCAAACTAGCGACCAGTGGATTATTTTGGCCCTGGACAGAACAACCTGGAAATCATGGGGCCTTTGCCCAGCAGTGGGATGATGCAGGCTAACAGTAACAGTAAATATTATTAAGAGGTAGAAGTCGTTTGTATGTAGGGGTTTTTCTCCGGAACTGATGATCCAATTCTAAAAAAAAATATTTATTGGTAGTAAGGTGCATATATATATATATATATATATTATTTATATATATATATTATTTCGAAATCCACGAATTATGGCGAAACGCTAGTTTTAAATTTAAAAGAATATCGTCTCACAGAAAAGGTTGTTTTATTTATTTTCCGTTTTTTTCTGCGTGCCCCCTCCGTACAACGCCTGTTGAAAATTTGAATAAAAAGGTTAGAAACGTTGCATACTTAACTATTAAAAGCAATGTATGATTTTTAGACTTCTTGATTAAGAACCCTAGTAGTTATTTTCCAAATCGTTTTAAAACTAAGATCGGGTATAAGTTTGTATAGTTGATAAATATATATTATTACTTACGAAACTCATTTTGTAAATTACAACACAAATACTGGCACTCGAGACAAATAACTCAAATGACATGGAACTGTTGAATACTTCTCCGACTTCTTTTATATACCTGAAACAGAGAAAATTAAAGATGAAATCAGTATAAGGAAATGACACTGTATTAATGGATATTTACATCACATATACATTAATCATAATTAATTCAGCCTAGTACGTTTCCACTGCGCTGTCCTGCCAATCCAAAACACTGTAACTTTTGAAAACCACGTTCGAGTTTTTTTTTTAAAGATTAAGATATGGGTAGAATTCACATTACTAGAAATCTTGTCGACCCCTCCAACTAAGCTAAATATGCTTGTGTCTGGAGTGGGTTCACGGCATAGTGTAATGGGTGGGATTCGAACTTGCGACCTCTTGATCACAAGTCCGACACCTTATCCATTAGGCTATTGACACTTATTTCTACGATATAGGTTTTTAATTTATTTAATTTGAATGTGATACGTGTTTTTTAGGTTGCCTTATCTTGCAGAGTATAAATTGTAATGAAAAAAAATTTAGTCAGGGGTGTTAAACATACTTCAAGGAACTAATATAAAGCTGTTAAGCAAAAATACTGTAAGTCGACTTACAGTATTTTGGATTGGAATGGCAGTCGGTCGTAATCCACCACACGGATCCAGTACTGGCTGGTGAATGTCATATGTCTTAACAGTTTTAGTCCTGAGGCATGCCTGTTTCTTTATGATGTTTTCTTTCACCAATGGGCAGTGGTGGATGATATAAATTAACCGTGTTCGAGCCTAGGACCTACAACCCGTAGTCGAGCCCATAACTACTGGGCTTCCATGTATCATATTTATTTAGTTTAATATTACTTGGATGTAAATCTGAAATAAAATGGTGTTTATTATGAATTTGGCCTTCCTTGACGACGCGCGACGACACGGTTGGCGCAGTGGTTGAGCAATCGGTTGTTGCGCTGCTTATCGCTGGTTCGAATTCCGCACCCGAACAAATGTATAGCCTTACATTTCATATATCAATGACTAGCGACGCGACCCGGATTCTCATTCAGCGAATTCACAAAAAACCTTAATAAATTGTACAATAAAACTCTCGTCATGGATCTCTTTATCCATTGGTGGAAACAGCATGATCTATCTGTTCAGTATTTTCTGAGTTTATCGCGAACAGACAGACGTGGCGGGAGAATTTGTTTTATAATATTATGTAAGAATTGTATTATAACTCCTGTTGTACTGAGCTATGGATTACCGAATTTATTTTCTACATACCAAGCCACAGCTTCATATCTCTGCACATAATGCACAAAGCGACTCCTCAGATCCTTGTCATTGATATCCCTATAAACGGCCCTGGCTACGCCATCCGTATCGAACAAATGCTCTAAATTGTACTTGATGATCTTCAATTGGACTTCCGCCTGTGCATAATACGTCGCTACGAGGCAGTCGAGAGCCAAGTGGCCGTACCCGATCCATAGTATGGGTACCACTTGCAGTAGTACTGAAAATGAGTATCTGTGGACAATAATTTCAATTTGGAGATTGTGTGCTTTCTTGCATTTATTTAAATTTTCAATAAAATTTAAAATTTTGTTATAAAACCAGTTAAATTTTAGTCGCAAATTTAAATCCGTTGAAACATTTTGATGCATGTGGGTTAATTCTGGCATTACAGTAATGTTGTAACGGGATACCGCGGCCCTGGACGCAAGGGTACGGAAGGAACAGGGTGGGTTTTGTTAGAGGAGTATTAATAATACAATTCGTCCGTCCTCACCTTCCGTCTGACGCAGGTGCTGACCGGACATGGTTGTTTCGGTAGGTACCTGTTTCGGATTCAGCGGGAGGACACGCCCGGGTGTCGTCATTGTGAGGACCACCTGGAGGACACGGTGGAGCATACGGTCGAGGTATGCCCTGCTTGGGCGGAGCACCGCCGTGTCCTCGTAGAGGCGGTCGGCGGCAGCGACCTCTCGCGCCCTGCTCTGGTTCAGACCATGGTGCGGAGCGAGAGGGAATGGGATGCGGTCGCCTCCTTCTGCGAAGCAGTCATGCTAGCGAAGGAGGAGGCCGAACGCGCGAGGGAGAGGCAACTCTCTTCCTCACGCCCCAGCCGCCGTGGTAGACGCCCCGGGCGTCGGGGATCGCGAGCCGATTTCCGGCCACCGCAGGCACGGGCTTGCGGACGGCGAGCAGGGGTAGCTCACCGTCCGGCAAAGACCAGGCCCGGGTCGGCGGCGCGTCGTGTTCCACGCGCGCCTCAAGGAGCCGTCAGCATTAGTGACGGGGCCTCATAAAGCCATAGCCTGCCGGGGTCGCGGAAATATAGTAAAAAGATACCGCGGCTCCGGAACTTACGGGCAGCTGAAGGGACAGGGTGGGTTTTTAGTCAGTAGAAGTCTGACACTCCCTCCCGCTTAACCCATAGCGGGAGAAGTTATTCGATGATTTTCCCACCCAGAAAAAAAAAAAAAAAAAAGTGTGGAATAGACTCATTATGTAGCCTAGAGGCTGCAATACCTAACAAATGCTCACGTGTATTTATCCGCCGTCGCTACCAATGCCAATGACGAATAAAAATAAAATTAAATATGAAATGAAATTGGCGTAACCTCAGTTTTGTTATACCTTATAGTTTTGCGAATATTTAAACTGATTTTTTTATAATTATTAGTGATAGAGGATGATGTGGTCGAGGATGAAATACGATTACCTATTAGTAACCTATAGGTACTATCTATATTAATAGTAGCGGATGTTTGTATTTGGACTTTTTCTCCATATTGCCAATGGTTATGCAACGGTAAGTTTCCTTAAAGTTAATAAAATAAAATAAACTCCCGTCTTTAAGACCCCCAAGTTGGTTAATTATCACCGACTTGTCGTTTGATGTATGTATGGTATGATGATTTTCATTTTACTGATAAACCCATTTAAAGTGGTCCAGTATATTGCTTTACTACCGTCTTTAATCCCAATGTAAATATAATTCTTCATCAGATCAGAAAATATAAATGAAAAATTCAAAAAATAATGAAAATAAACTGTAACCGAAAATATGACCCACTGCTACATATAATAGTAGAAATCGTGGATAGCCTTTACAAAATTTTAACAAAATTGAAATTGAAATTGACAACCATTTATTCGGTGATAAACACACACAACAACTGAACATTACAAACATAAAAAATGGAAGCAGGCTTTATTTTGCGGAAGTCCTTAAACTAATACTGCAAAGAAATATCGAGTGGTTATTCCGCCAAAAGCCATAAATGCCGTTCATACTATATGAAAGATCGAAAAACTGGTTTTTGACGGAATGAACACTGGATATTTTTCTGTACTATTAATTTGAATTTGTTTGCTTGGATTTGCTATGTTAACTATTAAACAACTTACCTAGTCCACGTATCAGTTTCAAAGGGCGTATAAACCAATACCTGAGCGGTCGGGTCTTGGTACCTCCTGGCAAACAGTGAGACTGGCCATATGCCAGCAATTGTTGTAATACTTATCATAACGAACTTCACACAACGATGCATGTTTCTCGTTGTCTTAAGAAGCATCTCTTCGTCTTTTTCAGTTTTTGCTGCGAAGATTGGGTCTGAAAATGAACACGATTGGGAATGATAATTGTCCTCTCGACTGAGTTCAGCCACGGCGGCCATCTGGGTAGGAAATATTATAGTGCACAAGTATGTACAGACGCCAGCGCATCAACCTACCCCAATATGTCAAATTTCTGTAATAGATTTTCAACTTTATCACAAAAGCGGAAGGTTCATGTTCGACTAGGAAAATTTGACAGATTAGGGTAGGTTGATGTGCTGGCGTCTGTACATAGGTACAGGTGCACCCTCTGTTCCTGTACTCTCATAGCCTGATGGGACGGCAAACTACACGACCGGAGATAGATCAGGCGCTGGACCAACTGCTTGACATGATTTTTGAGATACGGAGGTATCACACCGCCTTGTACCTAACTCCGGGCTACTACTGAGAAATTTCTAACCCAATATCACTGTTTTTTCCGACCCGGCAATGAAACCCGAGACCTTTTGCTTAGCAGTCGCGCTTGAGACGACTAACTCAACAAAGCAGTTTAATCGTTTTTTATGTATCATAATGTTACGCCAGTTGCTTAGCCAAGTACGTCGAGAAACTTCAACCGACATCTAGAATGTTCGAGACACTAACGCCACCTGGCGGCGAGTTGCAGTGCTGAGTATATCGAGAAACTTTGACCGACTTCTAATACGGTCGAGACACTAACGACATCCGGCGGCGAGTAGCAGTATTAAGTATCTCGAGTAGCTTCTGGAACAATCTTGGCAGTATAGGCAGTGAGTCGATTTTACAAGAATGTTCTAGAGCTCATAGACCGGGGTATAAATAGATCGCAGAGGTACTCAGACGCCATGAAAAAATAAATAACAATTTATATTTAAACAAAGGAAGAATACATTTATGATTGGAGATGACCAAGACGTGATTTTATAGGTATGAATGCATAAATACTGAGTGATTTTTGATGACTTACCTTTAATCATTTTATTGATCTTTTTAACCCTTGATGTATTTAAATTCAAAGCAAGGATCTTCATGATTAATTTAAGCTGGGGGAGTGCAATCACCGATACATCAAATACATCGTCCCAGTTATCTCGTCTCTGCAATCATGTATGTATATCGGTTTTCTATCGGTTACATTTCGGGGAGTGTGCAATGGAATTACACAATCTAATTCCGCCAAGCCCGTTCCATCATTGGACTACGAGACAAATGGCGAAGCGCCATCGTTACATGGTGGACATCCCACCCATACGCACAAAACGTTTTGGGAATACCTTCATTGTGCGTACGGCTAAGGAGTGGAATTCCCTGCCGGAGTCTGTGTTTCCCAATAGCTATAATAACCTAGTCTTTAAGTCAAGAGTGAATAGGTTACTTTTAGGTAAGCGTGCTCCTTCTTCGACCACATCATCACTTACCATCAGGCGAGATGGTGGTCAAACGAGAACTAATTTTTAATAAAAAACAAGAAAATAATATTATTTAGAAATTTTCTTGGGCTTCTCATGTACTACTACGTCGATTCTAGTGTACCAACGCGCGCACATTCCTTATGATTTAAATAATTATGTATTTTATCTAGCTGAAAATACTGTTCTTATAAAATAATCTGATTTGTAACCCATAAAAATGCTCATAATGTGAATATCCCTGCTTAACCTTTCAGGGATACAGACATGTTATTAACCAACTACAAAAAAGAGGAAGTTCTCAATTTGGTTTGATTTTTATGTTTCAGAAGTCAATCGACTTGGAACCAATTGCGTAAATTTTTGTCTGGTTATTTGTTAAACTTGCTTGATTGGTCCCATTTTTCGGATACAATACCGCAGATGGGATCTATGAGGAATTTAGGGAACTCCTTAAATGTCATAATTATTTTTGTTTAATATACATTTTCTAAAATGGTGTCTCATCATCCTAAAGATCGCATATTCAGGTGATCTGCTGATTTCATTAAACTATTCAGTGCATTGTTGATCTACAGATTTGAGTTTACAAATCCCAGCTAGCTAAGCTCGCGCTTGTTTTGTTTCAGAAAGATATATAAATAAATTGAAGCGTCTGTCTCTGATTTCAAAATAACTGAGATTTCTCGAGTAACACGTCACTGAAACATATACAAACGTTTTTTTTTTTTTTTTTTAATTTTTGACTGTCTGTGTTTCTGATTGTCCAGGCTTGTCTCTGGAAAGATGGAACCGATTTCACTGGAAGATATACTCGGTCATAGGGTAACTTCTTCTCAGGCTAATAGATACCGAGACAATTTTAAAACTAGGTTAAGTGCAGTTGCCAAGCACCACGCATAAATTAAAACTAATACCAATTGGTGCTAAATGATGAACATTTAATTGCAATAATGGGTATAACAAAACCGCTGGAACGCACAAACATTGCCCCTACCTGAACTATGGATATAATGTGAATAACATTATACGCAACGGCCACCATTGTCGCGTATATTCTGTATAACTGATGGCTTATCCATTTGATTCTATTCTTTGGCCTCTTCAAAATCTTGAAGAACCCTGTCCACATTAAAACTTTGTATGCCGCTGAAAAGGAATCAAAAGGACTGACTTTTTCTTCTCTCATTTTTTCCGACTGTTCCGAAAAGTACGGTTATGTTATGCTGTGTGTCTTCATTAAAGTTCAGATATGACTAATCAATTACCTTTTAGTGATATGAGCGCGGTCAATTAATTAGACGTATGGAATAATTCATTAATCATTTTTAATCGTAGGGTTTTACCACCAAGTGATTAATTAATGCGTCTTGTTCATTAATTTGACTACCTACCCATCTATCTTCAGTGGCGCTGTGGACTTTAAAATACTCTTTCGCGGTAAGTACGGGTTCAATTTTCACCCATTGTAAAAAAAAACTCTGTACTCTACAATACCTTTATTAACTGGTTACTGACATTAGATTGTATAACTAAATTATGCTTACATTTAAAAAAAGGTTCTAATTTTAAATCCTAACTGGCCAAGACGACAGTAGGCGATCACCTGAAGAAGCTCTCATTAGACAGAATAATATCAATATAAATTATTTATTTTATACTCCAGGCGATGGTGGAGTCGTAGCAGCCCTTATTAGCTTTCTTTATCCCTGAAACCGACACCCGACCAGTAAGCTAGATTTCTATGATACTAATACTTATTTAAGTCCATTGCTACGGAAATTAATAAGTGAACATATCTCAAAGTCCAAAAAAAAAACAGAGTCGATATGGTTCTAAAGTAAAAGCATAATTTATAATCGTCACATTAAGTTAATTAAACCGCAGGAGCATTCATCAAATTTGTAACCAGAGTTCCAACGTAGACTTTATTTAATTACAGGTTTTCAATCATACAAGTTTAACTTTATTAACTTGTGACCATATAATTACATAAATGACGGTATTATGTGTGACGTCTAACGAATACGTCACGTCAGTCTAATTATGTTAAACTCTTGGTACAAGGGACAGTAATTACTGATATATTACACAGTAGGTAAAAGATATTACCTAATGTGTTTTAAATGGTAAGTAAATACTTAGAAGAATCTCATTCAACAACTACACAGTTAACAACTTATCAATACGTTAACTCTGTTTATGTAAAAGATAGTACACTAAAAAAAAAAGAATTGTTGAATGTACTAAAGTAGCGTAGGTTGAGTAATGAACTGCCATAGTCAACCTTTTCATAGTTAATTTTACTATAACAAGAGTGAATTTAACAAAATCCACTTTGTTGATTTACATAATCAACCAGGTCTATTTGGTAAAATCAACAATTTCGTGTGTAGGACCTATATAACCCGCGGATTTGATAAAATTTACGCGGAATTTACTAAAATCAATCATTCTTTTTTTTTTCAGTGTACGATTCCAAAAGATCCAGCACGTAAACATTCGGATGGTATCATCTATAGTCCCTATAAAAATACCTCATATCATGAAACTGCACACAACACAGATGAAGTTATTCAGGTGCACAAGAAGCCACATTCATCTTGAAACGGTGAGAAAAGAGAATGTCCGTGGAAGTTCCTAGATCCGCCCAATCCAACAAAAGATCTAATCTTACCTCAGAAGCTACGGGCATGTGCTAAGAACACCCGAGGATCACTTAGCCAGACAAATCTAAGAGAGTCCGTCGTTGAAATTAACAAGGTTCTTAATTTCTAGGGTTACGGGAATGACAATATATCGCGGCCCCAGAAGGCAAGAGCAACTTAGTACGGGTTTTTAGTCACTAAAAGGCTGATAATCCCTCTAGTTCCACCGAAAACATTTGATGATTGTTAGTCATTTGATGATAGAATATCTTGAAGCGCCATCATAGACACGACTTGCGATCAAGAAGAACTAAGCCCAAAAAAAGATGGTGGTCAAACGCGGACCTATATTCGATAAAAATAAAAACTTTTTACCAAAAAATTAAACCGACTCCCAAAAAACACTGCAAAGTGAAAAATAACTTTAATTTCGGTAGTCGGTGTCTTTAGTTTTGTATTTTCATTTTTGGCACCGACTTCCGAAATTAAAGTTATTTTTCACTTTGCAGTGTTTTTTGGGAGTCGGTTTAATTTTTTGGTAAAAAGTTTTTATTTCACTCTTTTTAGTTGGTCTATTTTTAATGTACCTAGTTACAAGAGCCTAATTATCAACTACTTATAACCTTTTACAAAATATTGCTTTTCCCAATGCTGGGCCGTTAATTGTTGAGGAGTTCTCCTGGTACTTCACCATCAGCTCTACATCACCATATGCATTGTGACGAGCATAAAGTGCGTAACATCCATATTCAAGTAATCGAATTGCAATCCACTCAATACTTATTATTGAGTAGTTTCGGCGGCCATCTGTGGTCTTCATCATCAGTTCCACTTCCTCAAATGGTACTTTTTGAGAGCAACTGCACAAGTTACTATAATAAATACCCAAAACGACATAGGTCTGCCTATAATATTTGAAGAGTTCCCTCGATTTCTCCAGGATCCCATCATCAGATCCTGACGTTTATGAAAATGGGACCAATATCGAAGTATACCCTTTCAATCAAAAAAAGAATTTTCTAAATCGGTTCAGCCGTCTTCGAGTAATCGATGATCATACATTAAAAAAAAAAAAAAAAAAAAAAGAAAAATATACGCGTCGAATTGATAACCTCCTCTTTTTGTCGTCGGTTGAAAATGCGGACATTTCTAGGTCACACTTTAGTTCCACAGTAGCCTTCATTAATCTTTTCTGGATCAAGTGAGCTGTTTCAGGCTATGCTAACGTCCCTTTCTCAATCCAATCACTCTTCTTGTGATGCAGAAGGAGTCGGAATTCAAGTTTTCTTAATTTGATAATAGGCTCGCGTTTGACCACCATATCTCCTGATGATAAGTGATGATGTGGTCGAAGATGGAGCACGCTTGCCTAGATGTAATCTATTTACTCTTGATCAAAGACTCCCAGGTTATAGCGATCAGGAAACACAGACTCCAGCAGGGAATTCCACTCCTTAGCCGTACGCACAATGAAAGTATTCCCAAAACGTTGTGCGTATGGGTGGGATGTCCACCATGTAACGATGGCGCGTCGGAGTTTGTCTTGTAGTCCGATGATAGAACGGGCTCAGCGGAATTAGATTGTGTAATCCCATCGCACTCTCCCTGAAATGTAACCGATAGAAAACCAATAGACTTGCAACTCGTCAATGATTTTCAAGGCTCTAGGAGATTTGATTCGACCACTGAATCGTTGGCAATGGGTTTCTTGGCCCGTTTCTCGATAGAGTCAAGCACGTCCAGTTGGTATTTGGCAGATCCATCCCAAAGATGAAAGCATTACTCCATACAAGACCGAACCTGGGCTTGATAGAGATTGAGCATCTGTTCCGGTGTGAAGTTCCGTCTTACCTTTGCTAGGATTCCCAACTTTTTTGCTGCTAGATGAGCCTCAGCCTCGATATTTCGTTAAAGGGACCAAAATTGAGGGTGAAAGTTAGTGCTACTCCAAGATGCTCAATACGATCCTGTATCGGCACGGTTACATCGCGGGAAGTAGGAGCCGATTGGAATTGGCACCTTTTTGGGGAAAAGAGACACGCCTGGGTCTTAGCTGCATGAAACTTGACCAAGTTGGTATCGCCCCATTCGGAGACAGCCTTCAAGGACAAGTTCAAGCGCCCAACCATGTCTTCACGGAGAGACTGGATCTGTGACCCACCAGCACGTGCGCTGGACACGTATCTCTTAGCAACTGTGCTGTCGTCTGCATACCTAAAGGTACCGGATATAAGATCAGAGAGAAGGATAAGTAGATCATTAATGTGCAGCAAGAATAAAGTTGCATTAATTGCCAATTGGCCAGACGAGCAGCCATCAATAACGACTCGAAGGCACCGATCTCTCAGGAAGATTTTTTATATATAATAACTTGTAAAATAAAACAACAAAAATCATGTATATTTAGTAAGCATTTATTCCTCTATCTAACAGTACGCCTTAAAGTTAACCATTTATGGCTTATATATATGAACACATTAGAAAGGGGGTAACCACACTTGGAAGTGGGGCCCAAAGTCTAGCTTTTTTCGGAGGGCTTCTTCAAAGACTGCGTCTCTGGATGCGTCGCGGGGCCCCGAAGTGTCCTTGCCGAGCTCGCGACTTACCTCGCGAGCTGCTCGCACGAATTTTGAAACTTGGGCCACACTTTCCCGGACATCTTCCACTGGCAACTGTAATTATTTGTAACTTGTTAATACATGCTTCTAACTTCGGACACACATAATTTAAATACATTAAACCTTTTAAAAATTCACGTCCCAAGCACACATGCTTCTATCACAATGTTGCAAGCCCACCTCTGCAGTCTCTAACTGGTCAAGCAGGGGACTGAGTTTGACTCTCCCCGTGACGTCTAGGAGGGGCGTACGTGAAACAAAACCTCGGTAGTGACAAATTTTCTAGAATTCACCGTCCTTGGACCCTTTTAGGAGAGGCTGCTAGAGGAATCCATGCAACCCTAACAGTGTAGCAGTAACAGTCAGTGGCACGTATAAACCACAGAGTTGGAAGTATGACAAATTCTTCGGCCTTTTATTTCATAAGCCAACTGAAAATTAGTTTTAGATACCACTGACATAAAATAATTTTAGGAAAAGCTCACCTCATTTTCATCTTTAGGCAACGAATGCGGATATATTCTGACCCAATGTCCAACCCGTCCGATGGCCCTGTTCCAACAAACCCCGTTGCCCCACTGGCAGGCTGACATAACCCGACGTCGGGACGCGGCCGTAGAGTAACCACCTCGCCAGGACTCGTCCACGTTCTCTGCTGGTACTATGGGTACGGTCGATGTGGACTGGAATACAAATGAGCATAAATATAAACAAAAAGTCAAGTGAAAAAATTTATTCAGAGATCTTTGTTTTTGAATGTCAAATAAGCGAAATGGCAGCTGTTTGGCAGAATTAATACTTTTTGAACAATTAACATTTGATATTTTTTCTTACATATTAATTTAGTAGGTATGGATTTCTGCAAAATAAATTCTAATAGAGAGGAGGCCTGTGTGACAAAAGTGGGAACATTATAGGCTAAATTATTATTAATTCCGATTACCTTCATCTTTCGGACTCAACGACTGCATTAATCTCAGATTGTTAGTGCCTGTGGTTGACATGCAGCAGATTTGAAGATTTTATTAGGTGATATCGTTCGGGTTCGTCAAGTATACAACTATTACAAGTATAGCATAATTCTGATGTTTCTTATGACTCTAGGTTCATATAAATTAAAGATTCTGGCTACTACACGCACAAATCTAAGTCAGATTGGCAACATTTACCTATAGTGCTGTAAAGTACCTGTATACTACACTAACAATAATATGGTAAACAAAGTACGTCAGTCTATATAAACTTTATGACCTCTAGTATCTCTATTTCTCTATACTCTATCTAGTATCTATCTTAATTAAACGACAATGTCTAGATAACGAACTCAATGAAATATTTGTATTGATTCTATACCCTTTAGTACCTAAGAGACAGAGTCACGGAAGCCATTTTTCTACTTAAATCGAACTGTTCTATTTCAGGCATTCGATGTTTTGCGACATAATAATTGTGTATTCATAATAATTGTCTTTTCAAGGCCAACAGAACCGCAGCATTGAAAGAGGAAAAGTAGAAAACGCGAGATTTTGTTAAAAACAAAGGGAATGTAATTTACATTTTATGTTAATAGTATCGAATAGTTTTGATAGCGTTTGCCTTTTTATATCATTCGATTGACATTGGAGATTATGTTTTGTTGTTACGATGGTTTCGAGTTTCGTAGCAACACGCAGTGGTGTATTGTGAAAGGAAATGTGTTTACAAATAGTCAGGGAAACTAGGGTGGTGGGGCAATGATTTCATACTTCCCTCCCCGTATATATAGCCATCATGCTACCTATTAGTACCGATAGTGCCTCTATTGTATTTTGGATGAGTGTTATTCGAATTGGTGCATGAGGAGAATATAATATTGGGTTTTGCCAACGACTTCGCGATACCGTAAAAAACTGGGATAAAAGTAGCCTATGATTATGATATTCCAGGATTTCAACTATCCACATACCAAATTCCATACAGATCCGTTCTGTAGATTTTGCGTGAAAAAGCTATGAATATACCTAAGTTTGTTTAAAACAAACTTAAAAATATTTTATAATGTGTCAATACTTATATTATATTTTAATAAAAAAATATGTAATCGGCTATCACCGACTCCATTTTCTTTCACATCATTCCAGTCACAGTTCTTCCAATCCACAATTAAATTCATTTTAACACAATTAGTTACAATGCTTTTAACCCCTCATAAGTGTCTATACTATACAGTGGATTTATTATCAAAAGATATTTAATTGTATTTTATCTAGGACTAGTCCACTAGGATCCCGCGAAACCTGTCTCTGCTATCCTTCTGTGAGACTATAATAATTCAGAAAGTGGCAGCCGAGTGACATCGTGAGCAGGCCGATCCCGCTTGGACATGAAAGCGTCGAGAAGGGAACTGACTCGACGCCTAACTTTTCGAAATTTCCGCTTACATATTTGGCAAGTGGGTCATGGTTACGGGCGCTCAGAGTAGGGATTTTGTCTACTCACAGAGTGATCCCAGGAAAGACGATGGCACAGTGTTCACGCGCTACACAGACACCCTGGTCTTTTTCCTAAAGGTCCAGGTGATTTTTGAAGGATAACCCCTGATAAAAAAAGAACTAGTCTATTGTCACATACTATTGACTTGTCCAAACATTTACCTGAGCGTCCGCCTCGCTGCTGGTATCCGTTTTGTATCGGCCGCCGTGTAACTCCTTGCTTTTTTCCGTTGACTCCTGCATTTTTGGGTGATTAGTGTCATGAAACGTTATGCCAATAGTGTGAATGTGTTTCTTTAAATTTGGAAAAAGTGCTATTTTTTTTTTTTTTTTTTTTTTTCAGGTTTTATAATCTCCACCTCACTCACTCGTTTTTTGGGTTAATACTTTGCTTAGTTAACAGCTAAGACCTACTTGTGTTCCCAGTTAGCTTAAAATTTCTCATCTACTAATAGGGCCAGGTGCTTTGCGCAAGAATGCGTGGTTGATAAATTATATAAAACGCACAGGACGGTCTTCTAGAGGCAAAGTCAGCTTAGAACTGAGCTAGCATAACTTAAACAACTTAATCGAGGAAGCACTACATTAATTTGAGAACAGTAGTTACCATGGTCTTTATTTGGTCAGATTAGTAAATTCGACCAAATAAAGACCATGGTTGACGGGCCTTTGCATTAGTGCACCAAAATATCGGCAAATAGGGAGAGATGGCAGGACATCGTGAGGCGAGCTACATCCGCCACTGCAGCATTTACACGTAACGTATTAACGACTGAGAAAAAGAATCTTACCAGAAGAACTATCATATGATAAATAATTTCAAACAACTTTCAAACAATTTCAGACTGCCTCGTTTGTCGAGCTGTCGCAAATGCGACTGCTGAGCACCAGGTCTCAGGTTCGATTACTGGGTCGAGAAAAAAAGTGCTATTGGAGTTTCCGGTTTCTTTTGGCGGTGTGATACCCTCGAAAAGCACGTTAAGCCGTTGGTTCCGGTTGCCTTTTGGACATCTTTGACATTCTTTAGGGGTAGAAACCAGTAAATCTGACACTGGTCTAGACAACGTGTATCGTGTTACCCAGCTACTGGGTTGTGGAGGTCAGATAGGCAGTCGCTCCATGTAAAACACCAGTACTCAGCTGTATCTGGTGAGACTTCTCAATCTCTATCAAGCCCAGGTTCGGTCGTGTATGGAGTACTGCTTTCATCTTTGGGATGGATCTGCCAAGTACCAACTGGACGCGCTTGAGTCTATTGAGAAACAGGCCAAAAGACTCATTGGCAACGATACACTGGTCGAATCAAAGCTCCAGAGCCTTGAACATCGACGACGAGTTGCTAGTCTATCGGTTTTCTATCGGTTACATTTCGGGGAGTGTGCGATGGAATTACACAATCTAATTCCGTCAAGCCCGTTCCATCATCGGACTACTAGACGAACGGCGATGCGTCATCGTTACATGGTGGACATCCCACCTATACGCACTAAACGTTCTGGGAATACCATCATTGTGCGTACGGCTAAGGAGTGGAATTCCCTGCCGGAGTCTGTGTTTCCCGATAGCTATAACCTAGGGGGTCTTTAAGTCAAGAGTGAATAGGTTACTTTTAGGTAAGCGCGCTCCATCTTCGACAACATCATCACTTACCATCAGGTGAGATGGTGGTCAAACACGAACCTATTATAAAAAAATAAAAAAAAAGACTAGAAGCCGACCTCAACATAATTGGGGAAAGACTAAGCAGGTGATGATTTCAAACAAACCTTGTCAACCTTCTCTGAGCCGCTGGGGACTTGTTTATCAGGTGTCGGTGGTAGTGCAGCTGGTGCGGTAGTAGCCCCGTGCGCAGGCGGCGCCAGCGTGACGCAGTGCAGCGGCAGCGCGCGCCGGCGCCGCACGCGTGCGCCCCGCCGCGCCGCCGCACGCGCGCGCCCCCGCGCCCCCTCACCGCCGCCCTCCTCCTCCGAGCTGCAACTGCCACGTGTACCAAACGTCTTTCTATAAAAAAACGTAGGTTACCTCCTCTTCTGTTGCGCTCAAAATCATTCTTAAATGTTCCAAAACTTTTAAAATCAGGTAAAAACATATACTTATTTATGTATTGTATTGTGTATATACAACGTGTAATTTAAAGGGTATATACATACCGAGTGCACGGCTTCTTTGGATGATAACAAACGATATGGCAAGGGTTTTCTAATCCTATGTCTACATGTGTGGAGCATATTAGAAATTTCAATACATTGATACCAGAGGCCGAATTTTTCAAATTAAGAAGAACGAAGAGAGTTATCGTTTCATTGGCAAGTGACGTGGAAAGTGATGACCCTCATAGTGCTGTGACACGTTTGTTATGATTGGTATTCAAGAAACATATGAAACCGATAATTTGGTATTAATTCTTTGAGTCAGTTATTTTGAGCTGAAACTGTGCATAGAGACTCCATACCAGATGTTGTCTTCAGCCCTTTTGGATAGATACTGGGTTTCCGTTACACGTTGTATATATATATTTATATTAACTACTTTAAGTGGTTACTTTTTGTGTATGTTATATACTTGAAGTAGGTACACTGACTTTCCCCTCCCCTCTTTGTTTTATGTTCTTAAAGTCCATCCAAAGGTTGTCTGGAAGATATCACTATCAGCGATAAGACCGTCATTGTGACCACATTTTACAGTATTGTAAATCAAGTGTGTGTTTAAATTTTTCATGGTGTACAATAAAGAGTATTCTATCTATCTAAAAATATACTGTACTAGCAAGTATAGCTGTGACTATCATAATGCATGATAAAAATGAGACAAGATCACAAGAACCAAGTCAGCAGACCCCAAGAAGAAATCACTCAGTAGTACCTAGTAAGTTGGAGAGCGAAAATCCCTGTACTGATAAGTATACAGGATCTACCACAACTTCTAGGGTTGCCAGCTCATCAACTGAACTGTCTATTTCTTATTCAAACGTCTTAAAGTGGACTATCTGCATACAACTTGTAACCGACAGCTCCTGGATGCAACATGGACATGGATATGGAGCAAGTGCCTATATTTAACTTCCTCAAGAACCGATACACAATACACTAGGGCATGCCAACAACGAGGGAAAAAAATAAGAGGAAGATCTCCGTTACAGTATACGGAACATATGAAGTGGAACCACTCCCACAGTTTCGAAGAAGTTCTCCGTATGGCTACTGCTCGCAGTAAACGGAAGATTTTAAGGAACCGCTGAAAAAAGAACGGTGATCGCAATCGTCAGATATGATGGATCGACTGCAGACAGACAGGGCATGCAAGTCTATCAATCTATCTCATTTCTAATTTTAGTAATAGGTTTAATCAGTGAGTAAATTTCCTAGGTCTCTAAACAATATAAATCACCTATTTGTATTTGGCGTTGGAGGAGGAGGTGCCTTCAGCTTCGCAAGTCCTGTATGCTTCATGGGCAGTCCGAGCAGATCGAACAGCTCGTGCAGCATCGGCTGCTTCACCATCACGTCAGCCTCGCAGTCTGACGCCAGCGCCGGGGAGAGATTCACCTGAAAACGTGACGTGAAATGGTTAAAAATGTTCATTTTGCCTGTGAAATACGATTGAGTGACAAGTCTTACAGAACCAGATCGGGCAGCTTTTATATCTCCTCTTTTTTTATTTGTAAAAATTTTGTCTCAGGCAGAACCCATAAAGAACAACTAAATTTTTTGTACGTTTCTTAGACAGCATTCACAAGCCAATATTTTATGTAGATAGAAGCAATAATAATAAAATGGGAAATGTCTTTAGAGCAAGAGACTTATTAGAAACGATGAACTGATCGAGTCAAAGCTCCGAGAGCCTTGAACATTTCTGGAAGTGTGCGAAGGAAATGCACAATCTAATTCCACCAAGCCTGTTCCATCATCGGACTACAAAATAAACGACGATGCAGCATCGTTCACCCATACGCATAAAACCTTTTGGAAATACTTTATTTATGTGTACCGCTAAACGTGGAATTCCCCGCTGGAGTCTGTGTTTCCTGGGTATTTAAGTCAAAAGTTAATAGGTTACATCATCAATTAATTATCAACAGGTGAGATGGTGGTCAAACGCGATGTTATTATCAATAGTAAAAAAAAAACACGTTTTTGTTGCTGACCACTTGAGACTAAATCGTTGAGACTAAGTGAAACTAACAATTATGTTCCGTCTCGCTCTCGTGTGTACCAACACGCCAAATCAAGACAGAACATAAGTTCAAAAACTGTTCATAAATTTCTACGACTTGCCTCCAGCAACCAAGGTTTCAAACAATCATCAAGCAGGACGTCAAACCCGTAGAACTCGAAGCAGTTCCTGGCAGGTGGAGTGCCAGCCGCCTGGGCCAGCAGAGTCAGGGTCACCAGGGCTCGGATACGCTGCCAAACCACCCACTCTGCCGCTCCCCATCGCCCTATGAGGGCTTTGCGAACTTGCGTCAGGGTCCACTTACACCCTGCAATGTTCGAGAGAGCTCTTATAAAATTAGGTGTTATAAATATTCCCACTTGATTTTGCCTTTTGTCATGAAATATGTATTGTATGTCTTGTGATGTGGTTTTGTTTTGTATGTTTGATTACTATCCTACTAAATGATTATATTATATTAAAATATCGATAAGTTACTTTTTAAAACTAAGAGTAAGTAGCTAAATAAAAATATTTACAACTTTAAAAGCACTTATAAACTAGGTTGTTACTACCATATTGGAATCTCTAATTATCCGCTTGTGCACTTTGATTAATGAAAACTAAATTTTATACTACTGGGGTAAAATCCAGATAGTTTTCCTAGAGCTTTTTTAAGGGGAGGGATCATCCAATGACTGCCGCCCAATCTAGGCCAAGCGGAAGGTGTCATAATTTTACTGACTTTAGTCAAGTAAAAGTCTGACCCGTTCGTGTTCCGTCATTTGCCATTCGCGTTCCGAGGCTGCGGTAATGGTTGTAATTTTTCGTCAGTGAATTGAATGCTATTCAATTTTATCTAGTTTACGAGGTGTTACTCCCCCGACTGCGACAGTCTGTAGAAGTCTGAAACTCCCGATCTCCACCCCAGAGCGAGAGTAGTCATTTGATGATATTCCCTCCGAAAAAAGAACAAAAAGAAGTAGTTACTCAACTGCCACTAAATAAACCATGTCGAATGTCTTTGTATGATTGCATGTACCTATATTTAAGGTGCGATCAGAATTTTTAGGGACTTAGATGTGAGAAAGATGTTCCAAAACATTGATTCCCGCCCAA
Organism: Tholera decimalis; assembly: GCA_943138885.2. NCBI lineage: Eukaryota > Metazoa > Arthropoda > Insecta > Lepidoptera > Noctuidae > Tholera > Tholera decimalis. The sequence goes on along the minus strand of OW964552.2, from coordinate 17,268,546 downwards.
ATCCCTTACCCACATTGAAATATCAAAGACTTTTTATTTTTTTTATTTTAAAGGTAGAAACGAAACTTTCTGCCAGTTTTACAAACACAATCTTTAGATTTTTGTATCAATATAGCTATTAAATGTTATGAGCTAGTAGGAAAACTATCTGGATTTAATCAAATTACTATTTTAAATCCACTCTATCTTCATTATCATAACAAAAAAAAAACACTATAACAAGAGTATCTATCTACGCGTGGATAGGTATAGTTTATACACAACGCTTTTATAAAAAACAAACTCAAAGGAAGAAAAGCGCCGTCAGGCGCCCAGTGCATCCAAGACCTCTCGTATAAAAATGCTCGTATAATACAGGGTGTTTCAAGAGTGCGTAGCAGGATAAGTTAAAAGCCATGTTCTGTATCTGGCATAAAATTAAGAAAAAAATTGAAATTATAAACTTTTTTTACTTTTGTTTGTAAAAGTTGCTATCAAATCTGTGATTGAACTAAATACAAAAGTAAATTAACTTCGCATTTCTAAATGATATGTTTTGTTTTTAGTAGTTTTTCATAGTATCTTTTTTCATTAGCGTACTCATATATCAGATACAGAATAAAATACTAACACACTTCTAGAAAACTATGAATAGCGAATAAGTCCTACTCGAATGATAAGTGGAATATTACAAAAAATGAAAAGAAAAAAGAAACCGTCAGTCAGTACATACAACAGCAACATCGTACTTGCAAAGCATCACACGAGTCAAGACGCCCGGAGTAAAGGAACCGAACGTCTTTAGCGACGCGTCAACACTTACCGCTACCGATTCGATCCTTACATTCTGCGTATCGGGGGCCGGACTTGTTGAGGGATGAGTTCGTGAGGTGGCGGTACGGGTTGTGGATATCCGACAGCGTGTACTTGTCCGTGCCTGGAACGTACACGAAGGAAGATTATACCAGGACTTTTAATTCGATACAGTAGACTGACAATTTCTGAGTTGTCAGGTAATAACGTCTACGAAATTAATTAATTCAGGGATAAAATCGAATAACGATGTAAAATATTTCTTTAAATAAGATTGTGTGAAAAGAACAAAAAGTAAAATGTGATTATAAAAGGGCCTGAAAAATAAAACATAGATCATGATATTTTTTATTTTTTGCAATAGGCCCCTGTACCTGTATCCATTCAAACGCGGTTTAGGTTGCAGTTGTGCGGGGGCAGTCTTTTTAATAGTAATCTCGCGCAATTTATTAAAATACTAGCTTTTGCTCGCGACTTCATTCGCGTGGGAGGGTTATTCCCGCGTAAATCCCGATTCCATGAGAATTCCGGGATAAAAACTATCCTATGTCCTTCCTCTAGGAAGGACATAGGATAGTTTTTATTCCTCTTATTTTATCTAAACTATTCTCATGCCAAATTTCATCTAAATCGGTACCTACAGTGGTTTAGGCGTGAAAGGGTAACACACAGATAGACAGAGTTACTTTCGCATTTATAATTTTAGTATGGATTCATCACATGAAACCATTTTCAAAAGAGTGGCTTTTATCATGTCTGGTTAGATATGAATATTTTTAATAAAAATAGATTTATTTATAATAAAATGTACTTCAAAATAAAAGGTAATAGTAAAATTTTTATCATTCATTTATATTTCCCACGATTAAAGTGCCTCATTTATTATTCGATTGATTGAATCCATAACATTAGATTAAATAGGGTATCATTATTTTAATAAGTGACACTACCTATGTCAGCTTACTGCATTGAATTAAAAGTCCGCGTGTAGGAAGATTTCCGTCAATAATCACAGAATCTTGAACTAATTGAAACATGATGAGGAAGGTTTAACATTTGAGCACTAGCACATCTTATTTGGTTGTCTAATCTATATGTGAAAAACTATAGAAATTGAAGAAAGCTTCCGAAGATGGCAAACTTGTTACCTAGTTCTGGGCCAATTGCATTTAGCCATTTGCCGTCAACACATTGTGAAGAAAAATACTAAGCTAACCTAACCTTACCTGGTTGTAGTCGCAAAGTACATTTATAGAAATATAGAGAGACAGCAATTTTTTTTCTGAAAGCTCTAGAGTAGCACTACAGTATAAACTTGCTTACATATCTTATGCTCATACTGTCTGTCTGTACGTTGGCGATAAACTCAAAAACCGATGAAATAGCCTATTGTGACCGTGCGAAGCCTGGCCGGGTCACTAGATGTAAATAAAATGTAAAATTAAGAATAAGTTTTGTATCTTATTGTACGTAACACTTCAGTTTTTGGACCAATCTTAAAATAACAGTATATTTGTCTTTATTCCTGAATTTTATTTTTATATACGCGTAACTGTCTTGCATGCACACTTGAACAGATTACCTCCTATATAAAATGGTAATATAACATAAGTAGTTGTTAGTATTGTTTTTGTTCTCTTAAATAGAGCAGATTTTGATGAAACTTTTGGAGAATATTCTGGGGCGCATGAAAGTTTCTGATGAGAAATTTCCACACGAACGAAGTCGTCGGCTACAACTAGTATAAAAAAAACCTCCCCTTAAATATTTATTGTATTCTGTTTTTAGTATTTGTTGTTATAGCGGCAACAGAAATACATCATCTGAGAAAAGGATATTGCTCTGTGTCTATATATTGTTCACGCTAGAGCCAAGAGCATCGGAAAATTATTTGTTTTATTGTCGATCGTTAGTAAATTCCTTGAAGATGGTATAGCGGACTAGCTGTAGAATGTATATTTAAAAAAAAAAGCTAATAGATTTTGAGGTTATAATCGAACCATATCAACGAATATTGGGTACTTATTGTTTTTCATAGCTCCGAGTGAACTGAAAAACAATATCATAATACATTTAACTATTTGTAGTTACATAGATAACTAGGTAACCAATGCAGTTTTTTTCAGCAGAGTCGCAATTAACACAACATACACCTCTTATTGCGTATGTGTAAGTGCTTTTATGAATGCCAGGTTAGCGTTTAAGCGGTATACAGTTCCGAAAATCATAGCCAGGTAAGTAGTTTTTAAAAGCAGTCAAGAGTACGTTAAATAGTCGTAATATTTAAAAAAATTAGTGTATTATATACTCTTTGTATTATTAAATAATTATAGTCACTACACTTTCATATAAAATATTATAGTCCCGAAAGTAACCAAAACAAAAATAGAGGTGGCAAACTCGACACGATTTATCGATATTTCTTAAGATTTACTATGGCCATACATTACAAACTGTATAGCTGAGTGCGGTGAAGCCCAAAGGAGGGTTAATTTATAATTACTGTCGTAAAAATCGTTTAGTTGGAAGTAAACCACACACTTTTCTAAACGGTCATTAGAAAACCCTGAAGAATGATCATGATGAAATAATTATGTAAAATTGTATTTAAGACGAGTGGTTTGCTGCGTCCTTAGTCATAGTCAGAGTCATAACCAGTCATAGTCATTGTTGTCAGTGTAGTCATTGGATACAAGTCAGTTATAAGTCATTGTCATTGTCAGTTAACGTTATGTAACTCAAACAGCAAGCCGTACCGGGAACAAGAATAAATCGTGAACCCTTTTTAATTGTTAAGTCCATAATTTTGTTTTTACTGTTATGGTGTACAATCTATACTTATAATAAATCTGTAGAGAGGTCAATTCTGTACATGAAATATATTTCCAAAATAACTATCAGGGGGTGATTAGGGATCGATACTGATGCCAAAAATGCAATCAGTAAAATTTTTGTCTGTCTGTCTGTCTGTCTGTCTGTATAACCGTTATAGAAACAAAAACTACTTGACGGATTTTAACGAAACTTGGTACAATTATTTTTCATACTCCTGAGCTGGTCATAGTATACTTTTCATCACGCTACAATCAATAGGAGCAGAGCAGTGAAAGGAAATGTTGGGAAAACGGGAGAAGTTACTCCATTTTTTAAGCTTCCGTCGCGTGTGCAACCTTAATGGTTAAAGCTACACAGAAATCACTTCATGTCGGATATTCTCCTTAAAAATATATAAAAAATATCCCACGACAGTATATATCTATCTTTTATGGTTGACTCACAATAACACGTGTAACTCCCGATAGCTTAGCAGTTCAAAGCTTTCTGATTATAATATTTGTCTACTCTTACCTTTATAACAATCTCAGTCACCCCTAATTGAAAAAGTTAACATTATTAACTATCCATAAAAAAGAATCATATAAATCGGTATAGAAACACCAAAGTTATACATGAAATACGCTAATAATAAGCCATCGCGCGTGAATACTGAATCATGCTATAAGGATTATTTTTGAGAATCGGTCGACGCGCTCAACGCGTCTCGCAGCCGAAGGTATAAAAAGGCGGGGCGTCCGAGCGCGAGCTTCTTCTCTTCAGCTACCCCGTCCGATTACCATATATAAAATACTTTATTTTCAGACCAAAGTCCATATAGAGATACATTTACACATAAACAAAAAATAAACACACAAATCTATATATATTAAAGAAAGTCGTGTTAGTTATACTATTTATAACTCAAGAATGGCTGAACCGATTTAGCTGAAAATTGGTAGGGAGGTAGCTTAGAACCAGGAGACGGACATAGGGTATTTCTATCCCGGAATTCCTGTGGGATCAGGATTTACGTGGGAAAAGCCTCTCACGCGAACGAAGTTGCGGGCAAAAGCTAGTAAAGAATATATCTATCTATCTATCTCCGAAGCTCTGAAGTTTTAATCATCAACATACAGTCCGGTTCATTTGATCATTATTCTGACTTCCTATTTGAATTGAGTATGACCTGATTCATAAAGTATACTTAGTAGTATTTTCGAATATGGAATGGTAATTGAATGTTTTTATCGTAGCTTGTACTTTATTCGAAATAAATTCAAAATGTGGTACAGATAAAAAAATATGCTACAATTCTTTAAAAATGCAATCGATCGATTACAATCGATTGGGCATCCCTATTATTTGTCGATACGACATGACGTTTGGCGAAGATGGTAGTGGTTAATATTATTAGTCTTTAAATGTTCATTTTTGCATCCAGCTAGTCCGTGATACACAAGCATTTGCAACTACTATAGTAACATAGACAATTCATCATCATGTATGTCCGACATTTTTAGTGCACAGGGCAATTCTGGACAATGTTGTTTCAACTGTCTAGCTTTCACGGTTCATGAGATACGGCCTGGTGACAGACAGATAAAAAAACAGACAGACGGGCAGCGGAGTCTTAGTAATAGAGTTCCGTTTTTACCCTTTGGGCACAGAACCCTAAAAAGCTTTATGTTGTTCCTTGAATACAAAATACAGTACCGAATCTTGCGAGTCCTTCAGCATACATGTAGGCAGTGAGTGGCCGGTAGCCTGGCACACACACGTACAGCCGGAGGTCGAACTTGTAGCCAGCGATCAGCAGAGGCCGCTCGATGTACCGCTGCACCACCGCTGAAGTGCCGCAGTTCATCTCACATAGACTCTAAAATGCACAAAAATCTGTGAGTAACTTTAAAATACTTTGACTCCACATACGTTTTTTTATTGATATTAGGCTCGCGTTTGACCACCAAGTAACCTATTCACTCTTGACTTAAAGACCTCTAAGTTATAGCTATCAGGAAACACAGACTCCGGCAGGGAAAGCCGTACTGTTATGAACCTTGTACCTTTAGCAATAAACGCTTCCACTTTTCTGCCCAGTATATGTACAGGCAATTTACACGTGTTTAGTAGAGAGTTTAGTTCAGAAAATTCACTCTAAATAGTTATTAGCCAGTCAAAATTGTAACCTTCTTTAATGTGAACAGTCTTTTTTAATTAATAAAATTAATTATCGCAGCAGTTAAGCGTTTTCATAAAAGGACCCACGGAGCGCCATAATAACAGTACGCACAATGCCCATCCAAACGCACAAAACGTTTTGGGAATACTTTCACAAAAGTTTTGTGCGTTTAGGTGGGATATCCAGCATGTAACGATGGTGCATCGCCGTTTGTCTTGTAGTCCGATGATTTATGGGCTTGATGGAATTAGATTGTGCAATTCCATAGCATCAAATGCACCCAATAGAATAGCGATACTTGCTTTACTTCTGACGCCTTTCTTGTTGTGTCAACGAGCATTCAGCGTATTCCGTTCTCACTGCTAGGGCTCACTTCCTCTGTATGAGATGGAATAGGCTATAATCCACCATACGGGCCTATTGCACGTTGGTGGATGTCACGTGTCTTCGGATTATTGGTCCTAGTTTCCTTGCGATGTTTTCCTTACCTACCTGAGAGCAGTGGTGATGTTATATGTAAATACCACATTGTTATGTGCCTGATTAGGATCTGTTCCGAAGCCAACCCCGTTTATCTTTAAAACAAAAACAAAAAACATGTGTGCAATTAACACGTGGTAGAAGTGAAACCTTCAAAAAAATTATGTGTCTGTCTCTTTTTAACCGACTTCAAAAAAAGGAGGTTCTCAATTCGTCTTAAACTTTTTTTTTACGTATGTTACCTCATAACTCGGAGACGGCTGGACCGAAAAATTCTTTTTGCGTTTGAATGGGTATACTTTCTAGTTGGTCCCATTGTTACGAAATCAGTATCTGATGATGGAATCCTAGAGAAATCGAGGGTATTTCTTATAGTACCTTGAGCAGTTGCTTCCAAAAAGTACCATTTGGGGAAGTTGAACTGATAATAGTAAGAGCAATAATTAATAATGGATATATAGACATCAAAAGATTAGAAGAAATTAAAAACCATATATCTACAGAATCGAGGAACTGTAATACACAAAATACTCTATTAATAAATAACACACAACAGCAAAATGATTGCGAACTTATTAATACAAACACAATTTTTTCTGACACACCTTGTCCAATGCCTATAGATAGTACCACTGTCCCTCAGTCACTAGTAAATACAAATGATGACAATTTTATGAACAATACAGAGGTAAACCAATTTGAATTTGAACCCTCACAAATTAATGACAACAATCCTGAAATCGAAACCATATTTCAACAAGCTCTTCAATATTTTACGGACACTCAACCTACTTCTAGACCATACATTCCCAAACAAAAGACATCTCGAAAGTTTTCGACAATAGTCACTTATATAAATAATGTCATTCTCCCTAATCATGTAAATATCGAAACCGAATTCATGACACTACAGAGAGTAATTTATTGTGCTGTGTGGACAGCAGCTAAATGCAATGGAGCTAAAATATTGGACTCCATACAAAATAAATATCGCACACTAAAACCAAAGGTACCAAAATGGCAAATTCGATTAAGAAATAAAATAAAACATCTAAGAGCAAACATAGGTAGGCTGACACAATTTATTAATGGCAACAGAAGTAAAAAATTAATAGCTGCAGTAGAACAAATAAAAATAAAATATCAACTACACGCCCAACACGAAAATTCTAACACACAATTAGAACACTTCTTAGACACATTAAAACAAAAATTAAACGCTGCATCTAGTAGACTTAAAAGATATATTACGTGTACTAACCGTAAAGTACAAAACACTAAATTTACTAACAACGAAAAAACATTTTACAGAAACCTTACATCTAATAACAGGTACACTAATAGTCAAGCACTGGCGACACCACCTCCCGAAACATTGCGGAAATTCTGGGCAAACATATGGGAAAATCCAGTATGCCATAATAACAGCGCAAATTGGATTAATCAGACACTACCTGAAATTCCCGAAATGGAGTTCGAAGTTTTACCGATATACACATTTAAAGAAGTTATAAAACGCACGCACAACTGGAAATCCCCAGGCACCGACCATATTCACAATTACTGGTATAAAAAATTCACTAGCATACACCCATTCATATATAATCACCTAAACACATTTATTCAATCACCGCATTTGCTCCCAATATACATAACACATGGTGTCACATACATGATACCTAAGGATATGAACGACACTATAGACCCAGCCAAATATCGACCTATCACTTACTTGCAAACAATCTATAAAATCTTAACCGCATGTATAAGTGAAGTAGTACACGAACACTTAAATAAATATAACATACTCGCAGAGCAACAAAAGGGATGCCGTAAAAATAGCCAAGGATGTAAGGAATAACTCACCATCGATGCCATCGCAATGAACAGCGCGATTAAAAATAAACAGGATATACATACCATGTTCATTGATTACCAAAAGGCGTTTGATTCAGTCCCACATAGCTGGCTGTTACATGTCCTTAAAATCTATAATATCCACCCCTCACTAAGGTTGTTCCTGGAAACTACCATGGGCACTTGGCAAACTGTCCTAAAAATAAACCAAAACTCCGTGACTTTAACTACTGATCCAATCCAAATTAAACGTGGAATTTTCCAAGGAGACGCACTAAGTCCTGTATGGTATTGCATGGCACTCAATCCACTCTCGAACTTACGAGATAAAACGGGCACAGGATTTAAATTAATAAACGATAACACACAATTCACCTTAACACACCTTATGTATATGGATGACATAAAATTGTACGCAGCTGATAAGAAATCACTTTTCGATTTAGCAGACACAACACAGGAATTTTCTAACGACATTAAAATGCGATTCGGGGTAGATAAATGCAAAATTTTGTCAATCATTAAAGGAAATATCCAAAATAATAGTTACACACTCCGAACAGGCGAAACTATTGAGCCAATGAATGAACACACTACATACAAATACTTAGGTTTCAAACGATCCAGACAAATACAACAAAAGATGACAAAAAAAGAACTGACCATTAAATTTACTTATCGCCTGAATCTGATCTTAAAAACGAATCTTAACTCGAGAAATACCATTAAAGCTATCAACACATTCGCAATACCCATCCTTACATATTATTTTGGAATTATACATTGGTCAAAAACCGACTTAAAAAAACTGCAACGAACTATCAATACTCTACTCACCAAACACCGAAAACACCACCCGAAGTCATGCATATAGCGCCTTACGCTACCACGTGAAGAAGGGGGAAGAGGGCTGGTAGATATTCACAATCTACACAACAAACAAATACTTTCACTCAGATCTTACTTCCACACCAAATCAGAACAATCACTCCTACACAAAACTGTAACAGAAACCGATAAAAAACTAACACCACTTAATTTACTAAATAAAAGCTCTCAAAATAATGAAAATCTTATTAGCACACAACAAAAAACTGCAGCATGGGCTGGAAAAGTTTTACACGGAAGACACCAAGCTACTCTGAGCCAGCCACACGTCGACAAAGTAAAGTCGAACGAATGGCTCAAACGAGGCGAGCTGTTTCCCGAAACTGAAGGTTTCATGCTTGCGATTCAGGACCAAGTAATAGTAACACGTAACTACAGAAAGTTTATAATGAAAGACTCCAATCAGCCGACTGACACATGTAGACATTGCAACAGTGCCTCTGAAACTATACAGCACATTACCGGGGCCTGTAAGTCTCTAGCACAGACAGATTACAAACACCGTCATGATCAAGTTGCCGCAATCGTACACCAACACCTAGCACATAAATACAATTTTACAGTTGAAATGATTCCATACTATAAATACAAACCAGATATCATTTTAGAAACACGAAATCATAAAATCTATTGGGATAGAACAATAATCACAGACAAAATTATACACTACAATAGGCCTGATATAACAGTACACGACAAAACAAATAAAACAGTTTACTTAATCGACATAGCTATACCCAACTCGCACAACATACAGTCTACAATTTCCGAAAAACTTAGTAAATACCAAGACCTGGCTATAGAAATCAAAACTCAGTGGAAAGCACAGACTGTTCATATCGTCCCTATAGTACTCTCATCCACTGGTGTAGTACCAAAAGCTCTCACACAAAGTCTGAATACTCTTCAAATGCCTTCTCATACTCTATACACGCTCCAGAAAGCCACCATACTCAATACTTGTCGCATCACTAGAAAGTTTCTGACTTCCTCTACACTGACATCCACATTTTCAATTTAATCATTTCCCTTTACACACTTGGCCCCGGCCCGTGTGTTTAGATGTATGTACTCTCTAAAAAGAGAAGCAAATATGATCAAAACTATAATAATAATAATGCTAATGCTAATTGCTTTACATGGATGATTTGAAACTTTTTGCCCCCAGCAAATTGCAACTCATGGAGCTACTGAAGGTAACGGAAACCTTCAGTAGTGCCATCAAGATGGAATTTGGGGTGGACAAATGTGCGATCATGCATGTAAAGCGAGGGGAGATTATGGAATCCGTGGGAACTCAACTCTCGGATTCCATATACCTAAGATCCCTCGGCTCAACTGAAACCTACAAGTATTTGGGTATGTCAGAAGCACTAGGCATCAATGTTGCTTATGTTAAACATTCATTGAAGGAACGCTTCTTTGGCCGCCTGAATAAAGTACTGAATAGTCTTCTATTAGGCGGAAACAAGGTGCGTGCCTTCAATGGTTGGGTCATGCCAATATTGATGTACTCTTTTGGCATACTCAAATGGACTCAGACTGAACTTGACGCCTTGGACAGGCGGGTCCGCACAACGCTGACTGCAAATCGAATGCATCACCCACGTTCATCGGTGATGAGGCTGTATATCCCGCGGAAGTGCAGGGTTCGTGGCTTTTTAAATGCAAAGACCCTGCACAACCGCGAGGTATGCAGCCTTAGGGAATATTTCCTAGAAGCCGACGTGGGTATACATCGAGATGTGGTAGCGATGGACAAAGGCCTCACTCCGCTCTCCTTAGGTACCGAGAATTGGCGCAAACCTGTAGTATTAGATACTAATGACCGCAGAGAAGTATGGCAGAGCAAGGAGCTTCACGGACGCTATTACCGGGCCCTTCATGGGTCTGACGTAGATACGTTAGCGTCCGTAGCCTGGCTACGTTTTGGTGACCTCTTCGGGGAAACCGAAGGTTTTGTCTGTGCAATTATGGACGAAGTTATGATGACGAATAACTATCGGAAGTATATTGTGAAGGATGGTACGGTAGACATATGTCGGGCATGTCACAAACCGGGAGAATCCATTCGTCACATTATCTCCGGCTGTTCTCGTCTGGCTAACGGAGACTATTTGCATAGACACAACCTCGTAGCCAGGATTATTCACCAGCAACTTGCTCTTAAATACAATCTTGTGGAATCAGAAGTACCGTACTATAGGTATGTGCCCGACCCAGTTCTCGAAAATGGCAATATTACACTGTATTGGGATCGGTCTATCATCACTGACAGGACTATTGTTGCCAATAAGCCTGACATAGTGGTGATAGACCGATTAGAGCGTCGCACAATGATTGTTGATATAGGAGTCCCCCATGACGAGAACCTCGTGAAAGCTGAGATAGATAAAAAAAATAAGTATCTTGACCTGGCGCGCGAGGTTGTCGACATGTGGGATGTGGAGACAGCAATCATTGTGCCGATAGTCATCACCGCCAATGTTTTAATAGCCAAGAGCCTCGACCAACATCTAAGGAGGCTCTCGTTGGGCAGCTGGATCAAGGGCCTGATCCAGAAAGCAGTGCTCCTGGAAACGGCGCGTATTGTGAGGAGGTTCCTCTCTATGGAGCCCTGACCACCGGTAGCCTGGACCCTGTTCCCGATACCGGTGGGCTACTATTTTTTTATATTTTTAAATGTTTTTATTTTTTATATTAATATTTAAAAATGTAATCTATATGTATATACACACATCAAAAGTGTCTAGGGATCAACATATATTTTTGCAATAACTTTTCTCCTGATTGATATTAATTAAAATTTTCTTTAAGAATTCATCAAATAAAGTGTTTTCGTTTGTCACAGTAACGATAAACCAAGTCACCTTTGCATTAATAAAGAAATTTGCCATTTTCCTTATAAAGGGATTTTTGACATTTGAACCACTAACATTAAAGTTCGAAAAAAAGACTGAAATAACAGTTTTCTTTAAAATTTTATTGGGTAACTTAAACAATTAATAATCCGTGTTTCTACCGCGAACACTAACAACACAAGAACATCGGTTTGGCATACTCAAAACAAGTTCATCCAAATCACGCTGTGGAATCGCCGCCCATGTTCGTTGCAACAACAAAAAAAGGTCTTCTTGCGACTGGATACCGTCCATATTCGGCAGAGCTCTTCTCTGTAGCATATCCCATGCATGCTCAATCGGGTTCAAGTCTGGCGACTGAGCAGGCCAGAGCAGGACATTGATGTTAGCTGCGGCGAGAGTCTGTCTTACAACTCTTGCGGTGTGCGGTCGTGCATTATCATGCATTAACTGAAATAAGGGACCGATTTGCACTTGTAGAGGAACGATGACGTCAGATACAATCGTCTCAGCATAAATTTGAGCGTTGAGGTTGCCTCTGATCCAAATCAACTCAGTTCTTCCGCCGATCCAAATACCCGCCCATACTATGATGGTTCCACCACTATAAGGATGGACTTCCTGGCAGGATTTTAATCACTGTTGGCGTCCAGGGGTTCTCCAGTGTCGTATACGTCTTGTATCCGGTCTCATACCAAAACGAGACTCATCAGAAAAGCACACGAAACGCCATTGTTCTTATGCCCAATTTCTGTGTTCAAGAGCCCATTGATATCGAATCCTACGATTGTGCATTGCTATAGGTGGTACCCGTAGCGGTCTTCGGGAATGAAGGTTCACTTCATGCAAGCGGTTTCTGACTGTTTGGTCGCTAATTAAGTTCCCTGAAGAGTGATGAAGCCTCACGGCTAACATCATGGCGGTTATTGTTGGAGCTCTTCGAGTTAAGATTTGAATGTATCGGTCTTGTCTCCGTGTGGTGCAGCGATACCGTCCTCCATGGCGCTCAGCCACGGTACCAGTGCTTCGGTAACGTGTCCAAAGTCGACTGATAACACTCTGACTTGTATTCAGAGCTAAAGCCACAGTACGTTGCCGAGAACCAGCTTCTATCATTCCCACGGCTCTGAGCATTTCTTCCCTGCTTAAATGACGTCGCCGCTCCATAATAACGTTGGTTTTAATCAGTAGTAGGGAAACAGTAGCACTAATAATGTCTTCAATGCGTTGTATGTTTTTATAGGGATTATTGACAGCTGATTTTCATCTTTTACTCGAATTTGATTAACAGTTCCTGTTTCAAATTATGAAATGCACCAAAAAGGATCCATATAAATTTATAAAATCATAAATTTATTACAAAGCCACATCTCAATCTCAAGAAATCCGCATAAAAATGCTTGATCTTGAATTTTTTGAATGTGTGTATATTAAATAAATGGAATAATAATAATAATATTCCACAACTTTTCACACAACGCCATCGAGTCCCAAACTAAGCAGAGCTTGTGGTATGGGTACTAGACAACTGATAAACATACATATATATTTCTAAATACATACATATTATAGATAAATTACACCCAGACAAAGAACAAATGACCGTGCTCATCACACAAACATTTGTCCTAGGTGGGAATCGAACCCACGACCTTGCGCATAGCAGTCAGGGCCACTGACCACTATACCAACGGGCCTGTCGGTGTCTGATGAAGACCACAGATGGACACTGAAACTCCTCAATAATAAGTATTTGGTGGATTGCGATTCGATTACTTGAGTACGGATGTTAAACATTTTATGCTCGTCACAATACATATGGTGATGTAGAGCTGATGGTCAAGTACCAGGAGAACTCCTAAAAAATTAACGGCTATGCATCGGGAAAAGCAATATTTTGTAAAAGGTGATAAGTTGTTGACATTATGGCTTTTGTAACTAGATAAATTACAAACCGTCCCACTAAAAAGCGTAAAAAAAATTTTTTTTGCAAAATATAGAACCGACTTCCATATCAAAACACTACAAAGCCAAAAATAACTAATTAATAATAATATTATTCCTAACTAACTACCTAACCAACTACCTAACTAACTATTATAATTATTAATAATATTATTCCTTTCTATATCCTAACTACCTGCGCGATCGTTTTTCATTCACTCATCCTACTGACGCACTTTGTAGATCCCACCTTAAACCAGGGCTGGGCAAAAAACATGCTTTGCTTTAATTGAAATACAAATTACAAAATACTGTATCGCAAGTAATTAAAATACGAAATACAAAATATCTTTAAGTAAGGTATTTGAAATATAAAATACAAAATACAGTATTTTAGCTATTTTTAATTGAAATACAAATTACAAAATACCAAATAAGTAATCTAGACCAGGGGGCCGAGTCTGCTATTGCAATAGTGTCGGAATGGTGGATCATTTATTTTTAGGATTCCGTAGCCGAATGGCAAAAAACTGAACCCTTATAGTTTCGTCATGTCTTTCCATATGTCTGTCTGTCTGTCTGTCCGTCCGTCGGTCCGTATGTCACAGTCATTTTATTCCGAAACTATTACGACTATACATGTGAAACTTGGTAGGTAGATAGATGTATTTATTTATTTTATAATTTATGTACACACAGTAAAATACACTAGGAAAGCATAATTATAATATTTGAGTACAAAGGTACTGCTTATTTCTTAAGAAATTTCTTCCAGCAGACCTGCGAAAGGAGAAGTGAAAAAGAAATGTTGTCTACATTTCTTTTTCACAATAGTGTGTGAGAACAAGAAGAGAAATAAATATGAATATGTGAAGTCTAAAACTAAAATATTAAATATACCTACACATACTTATAATGCGATGAAAATAACATATACTTAAATAAATACATAATTTTAGAATATATAAACATATAATATAAATATATACATAAATAATTAACACAGTTAAGAGGAAATGTAATGCTCTTTTAATCGACATTTGAATAGAGATATTGTTTTTAAATCACGAATGCTAGGCGGAAGCGAGTTCCACAATCTTACAGCATGGACAGAGAAGGAATAAGAGTAGTAGCTAGTTTTATGAGGATGAGATTTAAGGAGGGATCTAAAGTGTGATCTACCCGGTAAGTCGCTAGAACGAGCGTAAGAAAAACGCTCACGTAGGTAGGAAGGATAAGACGGGTTATGTAAAATGTTGAAGAGGAGACACAAAATCCTAGTGTTCCTGCGAAGACGGATTGGGAGCTACTTGAGTTCCTTGCGAAGGTGAGAAACATGATCATACTTTTGAAGAACGAAAACAAAGCGAATGCACAGATTTTGCAAGCGCTCAAGCTTGTTTAATAGCTCCTCAGTAGCATCCAAGTAGCAGGCATCGGCATAATCTATAATCGGCTGAATAAGTTTTTGTGCCAAAGAAACTTTAGTCTTCAAGGGCAGAAGACTTTGAAGGCATTTCAGCCAATGAAAGGAGAAATTTACCTTTCGGCTGACCTCCTTGATCTGAGCACGCCACGAGAGATTGAAGTCATTAACTACACCCAGATCTTTAGCGGTTTCAGTATAGTCAATGCCAACACCATCGAGATATAAAGGCATCAGAGATGCAACAACAGCCGCACTGCGAACGAATCTGCTGCCAATGATTATGGCCTGGGATTTAGTTGGGTTAATTTGCAAACCAAATGACTTAGCCCAAACGCTGATGCATGCCAGGTCATGATTCATTGCAGTAATTGCAGAACCCGCGTCAGCTACACTAAAATGTCGGTAAAACTGCAAGTCATCTGCGTAGAGATGAAAACTAGAGGAGATTACTCTGGTAACAAAGTTTATGAAAATTGAAAAAAGAAGAGGAGAGAAAAGGCTACCCTGAGGAATACCCTCAGTGAGGCTACACCAATCAGAAAAGGACTCCTCCAGGCGAACACACTGAGAGCGTCCCCGAAGATACGAACCGAACCAGGCTAAAGTAGAAGGAGAGAAATTGATAGATTTGAGGATACCTAGTAAAATGTCAAAATCCACTGAGTTAAATGCGCTACTGAAGTCCAGCAATACAAGAACTGTAAGGGACTTATTCTCCATTGCCCAGCGGATGTCATCAGTCACTTTTAAAAGCGCGGTCACAGTACTGTGACCCGGGCGAAAACCGGATTGAAAAGGGGATATTATCGAATTTGATGCCAAGAAAAATGATAATTGTCTATGAACTATGTGCTCAAAAACTTTAGAGAGAAAAGGGAGGATAGAAACGGGTCTAAAGTGGGTTAATAAAGTAGGATTGTTAGTTTTAGGTAAAGGTATTATGTGAGCCTGTTTCCAAAAATATGGAAAGGAGCAAGAGGAAAATGAGTGGTTTAAGATGTGAGTGAGACCAGGAAGTAACGAGGAAAAGATAAGAGTTATCATTCTTGAACACAACTTATCATTACCGACTGCTGAAGAAGTAATCGCAAAAATAGACTTCTTAACGTCATCCTCAGTAACATCGCTAAGCTTAAAGAGAGGACAAGGTGGTAACGGCAACCTAGAAAGACTATCTCGTGTCGCGGCTTTAACAGACGGATCAAGAGAAAAGGGAAGGAAAGAGAAATGCTTATTTAGATCATTGAGGATTTGAGAAATTTCCATACATCGGAAGAACTGCGATTATTGAGTTGGTCGTGAAAATAGCGTCTCTTAGCATCTTGACACAGATGACTGCAGCGATCACGTAATGATTTGTAATAAGAGAGATTCAGCTCTGAAGGTCTACGCTTATATCTGCTCTAAGCTTTATCCCTGCGAGCCATAATCTCTTTAATTTGTTGCGTTATCCATGGTGCAGGATTATGTCTAACTTTGACACGTCTGATAGAGGCATGCCGATCATATAAGTCGAGAATGGTTGCATTAAAACAATTTTCAAGCATTAAAACGACTTTAAGAAAAAAAAAAAAAAATAAAGGGGGCTCCCCATACATGAAAATACAAATGATATAGGGGTTTCTAAAACCACTTTTTCATAAAATCAATCGTTTAAAAGATATAAGCTTCCAAAGTGGTCAAATGTGCCCCCCACCCCCTCTAACTTCTATAATAATGGAGTGAAAAATCTAAAAAAAATATATGTCTGTAGAACTTAATGTAAACTTTCAACCAAAATTGGTTTGAACGAGATCGGGTCAGCAATTTTTGAGATACAGCATATTTTCTAAAACCTCAAATATAACTTTATAATTCATACAAACACTATGAATAATAAAGTTATTTGGCGTAGTTGTAAAAAATGTAAATAAGCTAGTTTTAAGAAATTTGTAAGGTTTTTTTCGTTAAATAAATATACGTATTATATTATATTATTATAGTTACAACGGAACCCTTCATAGGCGAGTCTGACTCGCACTTGGCCAATGTTTTATTTGTAGATTTTGACAAGTTTGGTACATAATCTATTATTATAATGTTCAACCACTGACACTCCATTGAAAGAAATGGCTTAGAATGGTAATCTCGTACACAATGACAAATGAATGACTGACTTACGCGGTAATCTGCTAAAATTTTTACAGTTCCAACTGAATTTTGGTCAATTAGCACCATTTTGTATTGTAATAAATATAGGCTTCTCTATTAAAGATAATTTAAAACACATAAATCAAAACACTGGCCGCTAAAAAAAAACCAGATAAAACGACAGTAAGCAATAATGTCACATTTGACTTTGACAGCTAAAATATTATTGAATTGTATAGTTTTACTACATTTCTATTAACAGGTTTTATAATAATGGCAATACAACTATGTCAATTAATAACACAATTCTACTAGGAGACCATTATGAATTTAAGAGATTACGAACTTTTAGCAAAATGAAAATGCCATTGATCGACAATTAAGAAATGGACTATTGTGGCACTATTGCAATAGCTGACTTGAGGCCCAGCACGGGCTGAAAAGTAGAGGAAAACAACATGAATTAATCAGTAAAACCAGAGTTTCCTTTCATGAACACTAACTTTTTAAATGTACTGTCAGACAAACAGCCTCTTGTTGGAGAATGAATAAAACCTGCTAAAAAACAATCTTTCTACAGGTCCTGATGAGCACAAACTTGTGTTAAATTGTTTGAACACATTTTCGTTCGTTCTACACAGAACATAAGCTTTATTTATTCCGTGTTTGGAAAAAACTAATACAAACCGTTATGACTTGACAAATTGACATCTTAGCTTAATTGCTCCCTTAATTTGGGCAACTATGTAGTTTACTTGACAGCGTGCTGAATCTAACTCAGTTGTCCCTAACATTTCAGTACACTATAAATAAGTAAAGGTGACTTAGGCTCTATTGCCTTCTAATAAGGGTTATAACAAATCGAAACCAAAACATACGACTGGCAAATCGGGCCCGTTACCACTGGGTCACCGTTGCTTTTTTCCAAGAAAGTAGGGTCACCAAAAACATTCACTTTTGTAAGCTGGTTCTCATATGATTTGACAGAGTGAGAACAGACTTTAAAGATACTTTGACCTATGGGCTTGTTTTGGTGTTTATTCAAGGGGTGGGCACCAGCCTCAGGTAGTTTTAACGGACTAAAAAGTTTGACATTTTTATTTTCCTAAACCTTTTGTTTTTTTAAACAAATTTACAAAATAAATATAATGTATTATATATGTATCTAGGTGTATATATATATACAAATGATTCACTTAGCTTCTTTTTCCCCTGTGGAAAAATCATCGAATGACTTCTCCCGCTCAGGGTTAAGCAGAAGGGAGTGTCAGACTTCTACTGACTAAAAACCCACCCTGTTCCTTCAGCTGCCCTTGTGTTACGGGGTGGCGGTACCTCGTTGGAACATTCCCGCAACCCCGGCAGGCAATGACCTTATGGGGCCCCGTCACTGGCGCTGACAGCTCTTTGAGGCGCGCGTGGAACACGACTCGCCGCCGGCCCGGGCCTGGTCCTTACAAAATGGTGAGCTACCCCTGCACGCAGTTCACAAGCCCGCACCTACGGTGACCGGAGATCGGCTCGCGATCCCCGACGCCGGGGGCGTCTTCCGCGGCGGCTAGAACGTGAGGAAGAGAGTTGACTCTCACTCACGCGTTCGGCCTCCTCCTTCGCTAGCATGACTGCTTCGCAGAAGGAGGCTACTGCATCCCACTCCCTCTCGCTCCGCACCATGGTCTGAACCAGGGCCGAGCGCGAGGGGTCGCCGCCGCCTATCGCCTCAACGAGGACACGACGAAGCACTGCCCAAGTAGGGCACACCTCCACCGTATGGCTCCACCGTGTCCTCCGGGTATGATTAACTTGGCTACTGCTTAAAAATATATGCTTGTCTTTCCCCACCTCCATACGTCATGACGAAATAGACTGCAGAGGGAAGCACTGAAAAGAGAAACCGCGCCAGCGCTGTTCTATTCTATACAATTCGCAATGTTAGAGTTTGTTAGTATGAGCCTGAGGACTTCAGCCTACCCCATTTTATTTATTTACACCTCATGCATATAAGTACAAAAGCGAAATGACGCAGGTAAGCATTCTCTACCAGTCAATCAAGATTTTTTTATATCACGTGTAAATATTCATTCGCCATTATACTCGCTTATGCTCTGACCGGACTTCTCAGTAAAAAGCTTGACTTTACTTTGGTTTTGTAATTCAAAGCAGTTTCTTATCAAATTCAATCCATCCCTCTCCATTGCTAGTGTTACATAAGAAAAATTCCAAAAAAAAAAGAAGAGCAGCTTCTTCAATCACCAATGCCCTTAAACAAGTTTATGCTTAGGGCAGTAAGTACGATATTCTAATACTCGTTCAATAGATCACAGAGTATTGAAGTCTGATGCACAAATATCAGAATGAACATGTCAATTGAGATACCTTGCAAACTTGCTCTGTGTACTTGGGCAGGTATAATTTTTAGGGTTTCTACAGCACACATACATCATATCTACATATTATAATATAGAGATTGTAATTTAATTCACACGACATTGGCCTGCTTCTTCATATTTGTCGTCGTCAAGACCGATTTAAAACTCTAAAAAAATAAGCTTTGACCAAGAACTGCAAACTACATACCCTGAACAGGAAGATTCCTCTTCCCTGGCTCTGTGCGACGGGCTTATGTATCCACACGACGTTGGCGCCCGCTCCGTTCTCGTCCCGCCGCAGTCGAGAACATTCCGATACCAGCTTTGCGTACTCCAGAGGTAAGTGGTAACATGGTGGACTGAAAAGTAAAGAAGAGAATTTGAACGAGGTTTGTCCGTCCAAATCTTCCAAAACAGAAGTGTAATTGTTTCGTAGATGTTTTTCATAACTCCGATTGGTGATCAAGAGATAAGCTTTATTCGGTTATGTTTCATACGTGTGTATGTACAATATGTCATCTATGCCAGCTAAATTTAAGATTTTTAGGTAAGCATTTCCTCAGACTTTTTGCTATAGGTACTGCCCCTCGTTTTCTATTTTAAATACATCCAAAAGTTGTTTTTAAAACATTAATCAATGGTAACATTTGACTATGAGGTATAATGAAAATGCAATTTATTTAAATTTCAGAATAAGCAATAGACTTGTTTTTTGTTTTACCGAGGAATAAAAAAAATTGGCCAAGTGTGAGTCAGACTCGCCCATGAAGGGTTCCGTCGTAACTATAATAATATAATATTATTATAGTTATATCCTTTATTTCTAATTATACACATAAAAATTATTTTTTTATATATTTCTATAAAACACAAAAAATATTTAAAAATATAAAAAATAGTAGCCCACCGGTATCGGGAACAGGGTCCAAGCTACCGGTGGTCAGGGCTCTAGAGAGAGGAACCTCCTAACGATACGCGCCGTGTCCAGGAGTACCGCTTTCTGAAGCAAGCCCTTGATCCAGCCGCCTAACGAGAGCCTCCTAAGGTGTTGGTCGAGGCTCTTGGCTATTAAGCCATTGGCTGAGACGACTATCAGTACGACGACTATCGATACAACGACTGCCGAGTTCACATTCCACATGTCGACAATCTCATGCGCCAAGTCAAGATATTTGATTTGCTTATCTTTCTCGGCTTTCACGAGGTTCATATATAGTTATATTATTAGTCAAAAAAAAACCTTACAAATTTCTTAAAACTAGCTTATTTACATTTTTTACAACTACGCCAAATAACTTTGTTTTACATAGTGTTTGTATGAATTACAAAGTTATATTTGCGGTTTTAGAATTTATGCTGTATCTCAAAAACTGCTGACCTGATCTCATTCAGACCAATTTTGGTTGAAAGATTGCATTAAGATCTACAGACATATATTTTTTTAGATTTTTCACTCCATTATTATAGAAGTTAGAGGGGGGACACATTTTACCACTTTGGAAGCGTATATCTTTTAAACGATTAACTTTATGGAAAAGTGGTTTTAGAAACCCCAATGTCATTTTTAAAGACCTGTCTACAGATATAGTTACCGCAATTGCGGCCACCGCAAGGCAGTGCGCGCACGGTCTAAACATCAAAGAGGTAGCAGATAAATGCTTTAGGCCGTGCGCGCAGTGCCTTGCGGTGGCCGCAATTGCGGTTATTCTACCGCACCGGAAGAATAACCGCAATCTCGGGTACGCGCACTGCGGCGAGAAAAACTCACCTTTTGTTTGACAATGTTGCCATACATACAGATTTCTTCGTATTTATACATATTTTCGATGTGTGATTCGGATAAGCACTCGATATAGATTTTTATACAAATTTCACACTGTATTGACTGAAATGAAATTAACTGTTACAACTAAAGACAGAACTTGGCAAAATAAATTACCTGGATACCGCATTTATTACGTTACACACACCATTGTATGATTCTATTCTTTATAGTTATTTTTTATTTTTTTATAAACAACGTTAATTTGCTGTGCTCAGGAAATCCGTCAAAGATTGTTGTGTGCTATCCAAGGCTCTCCTTCTCTGCATTCGTAGTGTCGCACATATGTAAAATACGTAAATAATTAATATCATAGGTACAAACTTTTATTTAATTTAATATTAGTCTAAAAACCCAGTCATTCTGCTCCGACGCTCGCCCGCGACAGTCGTGCCGCTCCGCGCTCTCGATCGTTCCGTGCCTGAGTCATCGCTCCGTTCGTCACGCCCGCCGTGACGTCACTCGTAGTCGCCGACTACGACGCCTGGTCCGGATCCGCCTTTTTCGAGGCGGTGAAGGATATCGTACTTCTCTAACAGAGATTGTCAAAACAATTTGGTTTGGCCCCTTCAGGGTAAAACCACAGTTTCGTGGTCCTTGGTTGGAAACCTCACGGTGTCAACAATACCAAGGGGGTGCTGACCCGACGCACCCGCTGATCCCCTTCAGGGTGAAGCAGTCAATTGGAGTCGAGTGCTAGGTTTTGGCCTTGGGGGATCTCCTAGTCAAACCTAGTCACTGAGTTCTCTTCACAGCATACACACCTAGTGTCGGTTGGGTGTATCTACCCCTTCGCACTAGACCCAATAGGGCCCGGTACGCACATTGAGATTGGCGACCGGATTACAAGCTTAGGGCACACCATTAGGCACACACCTCCCTGCTATCCCCGCAGGGAGCGAACTCACCTCCGGGTCATTCCCACCCGGAGGGTTAGGCAAATAGGGCCCCTCAGGCCACATCAGACGGTAACACAGCTACCGAGTTTGTCTGGGTTTCTCTTCTCGGTAGCGAAGTGTTAGGAGAAACTCCGGGGCAGGGCTCTTTGGGGACCGTCTGCTCGGGGAGCTCACGTTTGACGTGTCTCCTCGAGGCGCTTATGTTAGGGTTAGGAGATTAGGATGCCCACCTCTGTCGCCTCCAATATGGAGGACAGGATTGAGGATCTCGTGTCCAAAGTCGAATCCCTATCGGCTCGATTAAATCTAACAACCGATTTATTAGGAAAGATCCTATTTGAAAACCCCGCCCTACAAAGGGAGTATAAAGATGAGATAGTAAAATTACCCCCCGCGGTGTTTCCCGCCCCACAGCCAGATTTAGGTCCCACCCCCGCGCCCAACGCAGATAGGTCCCCCTCCCCCCCAGACGTCGAAATGGACTCTGAGGAGGAGGAACAAGAAAAAGAGGGCTCGGAAGGCGAGCGCTCGGAGCGCGCAGAGAGCATACACTCTGAGCGCTCGGAGCGAGCGGAGTCCGAGCACTCCTCCGACCAAACCTCTTCCTCCGACGAGTTTATCCTCGTCGAGGGAAAGAGGAAGAAGAGGTCACAGGCCTCGTCCTCCACCCAGGCCCCTAAGGCCAAGAAACCCTCCCCTCCCGAGCCAGCACGCTTAGTGCAGAGCCAGCCCTCCACTTCCTCGGCCACTAGGCCCAGCCCTACTCAAACCCCAGTCGTCAGCGCCTCAGTGCGCAAGACCATCCCTCCCCCACCCATCTTCATACATGATAAGGGGGCTTGGACAAACGTGTCCAAAGCGTGTGGCGAGCAACGCATCGCCTACACGAATGCCCGCGCCGTTCAGAACGGCATAAAAGTAGGGTTAGCGACAGCTAACGACCACCGCGCGCTTTCGAAGCTACTCAAGGCTCGAAATATCCCCCACCACACTTATACGCTCCATGAGAGCAAGCCCGTTCGGGTGGTCCTCTGCCGGATCCCCAGTGAGATCCCCACCACCGAGATCGTCTGCGACCTAGAGTCACAGAACATCCCGGTGATTGAGGTGCACCGTATGCACGGCAGAGGTGGCAGGGCGTCTAACAACGTCCTCGTCATCTGCCACCCCGTCTCCGAAGGTCCCCACCCCATCTTTGCGCTGAAGACTGTATGCAGTCTTTCAGGAATTTTAATTGAGAAGCCACACAAGAGTGGCACGGTAGGCCAATGCCACCGTTGCCAGTTATACGGCCACGCGCAACGGAATTGCTTCGGCAAACCCCGGTGCGTAAAGTGCCTGGGCGATCACGGCACCGCCGAGTGCAGTCGCCCAAAAGACAGGTCCCAATGCCCAGACCCGCCCAGCTGCGTGCTGTGCGGGCAATCTGGTCACCCCACCAATTACCGAGGCTGTCCGAAAGCCCCGAAAACCTCCGCCCCTAAACTGGCAACGCGCGCTAGCGCACGCCAGGGACGAGAGTGTCCTACACTCTCGTCTGAGCTCCCCCAGACCCTCAGTCCCCAGCGTCCAACTCCTTGGACGGCGGCGAATCACGCCCAAAACTTCCCGGCACTAAGGCCGAAAGTCCCTGGGCTGATGGATCAACCCATCATGCCCTCCGCTCCGGTTGTTGTGGCTTCTCAGCCCCCACCTCCTCCCCAGTCACTCCCTCGCTCGGTAGAGCCGGAACTCGATGCGTTCCTCATCCTTGGGAATACCTTCAGTTTCTTCCAGTCCCCCCGCGCCATCCAAATGGCAAAGGAGGTCGTGGCCTGCACTAGCATCAACTCCCTGATTCGGGTATACCATCAGTATCCCGATGTCAAAAGTCATTTTGATAACCTTTTTAAACAGCCATAATGTATAACACGGCTAGTAAAAGATTAAAGCCCCGATCCCTAAAGCTAGGTTACTTCAATGCCAATGGCATCACTAATCAACGGGACGAGATCGCGACTTTCCTTCGCGATCATAGTCTCGACATCCTTCTGGTCCAAGAGACCTTCCTCAAACCCCACCTTAGGGATCCCAAGGTAGCCAACTACCGGCTAGTTAGGAACGATAGGACTAGATGTCACAGAGGTGGCACTCTAATATATTATAGGAACTCCCTGCACTGCATCCCTATGGATCCGCCGCCCCTTGCCCACTTAGAGGTATCCGTTTGCCGGCTAGGCATGACGGGCCATCCCTCTATCACAATAGTATCCGCGTATCTCCCACCGCACAGCGACGTAGATTCAAATTCTTCGATAAACGCCTCACTACGAAGCGACCTTACAGCCCTTCTTGACATGAGTGACTCCGTCCTTATAGCGGGGGATCTCAATGCCAAACATCCCGCATGGTGTAGTCGTATTACCAACCCCCGTGGGAAGGTACTATACGACCTTTGCACACCTCTCCACATAGATATCATAGGTCCTATGCGGCCTACCCATTATCCGTTCGAGCCATCCCACTTGCCCGACGTACTCGACATTGCCCTCCTGAAGAATGTGAACTTACGTTTGCACTCCTTAGAGACGGTAGACGAACTTGACTCTGACCATAGACCGGTGATCTTGGAGTTAACTCCGAGATCGGGTCCCTATGACCCTAACCGCCCCCCTCCCACACAGGTGATCACTGACTGGAGGAAAGTAGGCGAATTGCTGAAATCCAACACGTCTCCTCACCTGGACAAGATCCCCGACCAAATCCAGTCCGCCGCCGACACGACGGCTGCGATCGACTCACTCACGGAGCACGTACAATCTGTCTTGAACGACTGTTCAAAGGAGATTCCGGTGTCAGAGCACTGGCGCCGGAAACTCCCGGACGATGTACGGGCCCTGCTGACTGAGAAGAACGCAGCAGTCCGTGCCTACAGATCTTTCCCCTGCCAGAATAACAAAACTTTCATGCGGTACTTACAGCGCAAAGTAAGTAACAGCATCAGAGAGTGGCGTGAAGCCGGCTGGGACAAGACCCTGAGCGAACTGGAACCCACCCACCATGCCTTCTGGCAACTTCAGCGGAATATGCGCGCCACTGAGGTTGCCTCAATGCCTCCCCTTATCCGCCCGGACAAAAGCATTGCCTTCGACGACGAAGACAAAGCCGAATGCCTAGCCGACAGCCTGGAGGCACAGTGCTCTCCCAGCTCCCAACCAGTCGACCCAGCCCACCTTGCCCACGTGGATGCTGAGGTCGAACGTAGATCTGCCCTACCCCCTGTCGAGGACCCTGATGCTCCCCTCCCCCCCGTCACGGAGGACGAGGTGGAGGAGATCATCAAGAAACTCAAACCTAGAAAAGCTCCCGGGACTGACAGACTGACCACTAGGGCACTTAAACTCCTCCCACGTACGATAATAGTCCTACTGACTGCCATCTTCAATGGCGCCTTGTCCAACAACTTGTTTCCACAAGCTTGGAAAGAGGCTATAGTGATAGGTATCCCAAAACCCAAAAAGCCCAAGAACCTCCCGACTAGCTATAGACCCATTAGTCTGCTCAGCGCCCTCGGCAAGGTCTACGAGCGGATTATTCTTAATCGGCTCAAGGACTTTGTCGAGGCCAAGAGCCTAATCCCTAACGAACAGTTTGGCTTTAGAGCCCATCATTCCAGTGTCCACCAAGCCCACCGCATCGTAGAGCACATTAGCGGCCGCTTTCAACGCGGTCTGGTGACGGGGGCCCTATTCTTTGATATAGCGAAGGCTTTCGACAAAGTCTGGCACAATGGCTTAATTTACAAGCTTTACCAACTAGGTGTGCCGGACCGTCTCGTGCTCATCATTCGAGACTTCCTGTCGAACCGCTCCTTCAGATATCGTATCGAAGGAGCGCTTTCCACTCCCCGCCCTATCAGAGCCGGCGTCCCTCAGGGCGCCGTGCTCTCCCCCCCACTCTTCACGCTATTCACTAGCGACATCCCCAAAAAGCCCCCAGTAGAGTTATCCCTGTTTGCCGACGACACGGCCATCTACTACTCGGGACATAATCCCGTTAGCATCGCTCATACCCTCCAGACCTCAGCCAACGCACTAGGCGATTGGTTTAGGAAATGGAGGATTGAGGTAAATCCCGACAAAAGTCAAGCAGTCCTGTTTCGCAGGGCTCGCCAGCATAAACAATTCACCCCCCCACGCCCGATCACTATGTTCGGCAAGCCAATCCCTTGGGAGAAGCGAGCCAAATACTTAGGTGTGATCCTCGACCAGTTTCTCAACTTCAGTGAGCACATAAAGTCGGTTCGCTCGCGAGCCGCTTTCGCTCTCGGTAGGCTCCACGCCCTGCTGAATAAACACAGCAAGCTCTCCCTTAAATGTAAAATCCGAATATACACGACATGCATACGTCCTATCATGACGTATGCCTGTCCGGTGTTTGCTCATGCCAGTCCCAACCAGATCCATAGGATGCAAGTCGTTCAGAACCGTTTTCTCCGAAAGGCCACGGGCGCGCCCTGGTTCTGTAGGAACGAGGATCTCCACGTAGACCTCAAACTCCCGACCATAAAGCAAGTGTTGAAACGCATGTCAGTGCGTTACTTCACCTCTGCTGAGACCCACACTAACCCCCTGATCGTATCGGCCGCCCGATACAGACCCTCCAAGATTTCTCGGGTTCGTCGCCCGCGTATCATCCTAGACGAGCCTGACGACCCCACCACCATCCGACAAGAGAGCAGTAGGGAAACCAGCACTCTTAGAAAACACATATACAGAACGCGTTCCTTATTCCGGCCTCGCCGACGAGGCCCATCGCGACGTCCGCGTACCTGTAATGAAAATCCTCCCCGACCTTTGCCAAACGAGCCAGCCCGCGATGCTGAGCCAGTAGCAATAAATACTCCCGAAAATAATACGACCCAGCCTGTCCCTTTGCTGCCCTCCCAAAATGACCCCGCTATGCCGAGGCCCGTACTCCACAGGGAGTGCCCTTAGCGTGCGGTCATTAGTTTTTAAGTATATTTTAGTTTGTAAGCCCTGGCTGGGGGCCTTTAATTTATTAGAGGTCACCACAGGAAAGTCCGGTTAAGTAGACTCACAGCCTTAGTGTGCTGATCTACAAGTGGCCCTACCTAAAAAAAAAAAAAAAAAAAAAAAAAAAAAAACCCAGAGTGATGCAAAAATTGTCATTCTGGCTATTAGACCTAGATAAATCACAAACCAACTTACTAAGTTTTCGTAAGATATGTACGTTCTTATCCAAAAAAGTTTTTCTCAAGGAAAAACCGGTCTTATCTAGTTTACATTTACGAAAAATACCTGTATACTAGCGGCCTGGCCTGGCTTTGCACGGGGTCCTTAACAATTGTTTTCTTCGACAATGATAGTACGTCATTACAGAAAGTGCGTTTAGCTATCATTTAATTTAAAAAATATATGTATATATATAAAAGTTTCACCTTGAATCAGACCTGTGCCAGCCGTTTCGCTGGCATTTCTTGGCTGCGTAATTTTAAATCTGTGATAACTTCTAAACATTTAAATGAAAAAAGTAAAGGGCAATTTTTGATCTACTCACATTAAATGACCAAGGTAAATAATATACTTATTTGGATAAAGATTAGTATTTATTAGGAGAAATTACCTTTTGCAAACAGAGTAATATTTTAAATTAATTATTTATATGTTATCGCGGAATCAATTTAATCAATGTCAGTAATATGAATTGGTTCGTAAGAACACAGAAACTAATTAGTAAAGTTGGCACAATAATAGTTAATTCTTTCTTCTTTGGCTTGCGTAACAAAGCACGGTTTTCTACAAAATCAATGTCAGTTATATGAATGGGTTCATAAGTACGCAGAAACTAGTCATAACATCGCAGTTGCCTGTTTATACAATTCGCTCAACAAAGACTATAAATAACTCTCCCAAAAATAACGGTAACTAAAAATAGTTGCCAAAGAAATTTCAGTAAACGATTTACCGCTTTACGTTCAGGTAACCAAATAAAATTTCGTGATTTTACGACGCACGAGCGAATCCAGGGTACAAAAGTAACTGCTAGTATACATAGACAATTTGGGACCGTAAAGGCGTTAGGCGTGCGGATAATGGTAGGCTAGCACCGAAAATACACGAAACCATAGTTCCTTTTGCACCAGAGCGTAAAATTTCACCAATTCTGATTAGCGATAAGAAGTTACAAGTAAATATATGGATGTTCACAACGTAGTAACACCGCGTGTATCGTAAAACCTGGGCTGTAAATTTTTGGGTTACGTACCCCTAAAAACACGGAAGCCTTATACATAACGGATCACTTTGTTATCCGTCTGGCCTCATCTGTCAAAACCCTCTAATCTCAAGAACATCTAGTTTCATTTACGAATAAAAAATTACGTGTAAATAATATGTTTCCTGTAACACTGGACCTACGCAGATACCTAAGTTTACAAAACCCTTGTTATGCGAGTCCAACTCTTAACAGGGTTTTTTTTCACGTAATATTTTTTATATATAGTATATAGTAATACAAATATCTTTTATGGAATAAATTATTATTATATTATAATATAGCTATGTTTTTATAGCTGCTATAAAATAAGTAGAAGTTACAATGATTTATTAGTAAATTCAAGACTTTAACTGCATAGTTTTTGAACCTTCTATCAATATCCTTGCCCTTTTAATCTTACGATGCGTGTACAAAGCAAGTAAACCATAAACCTTGCATAAACCATTATAATACATTTTATTCAATTTTTTCGTCTGAGTCAACGATCGACTTTTAAAATCATTCAAACCAAAAACGCATTTAAATTCAAATGTCGAATCGAACACAAGCATAAATTTTCACTGCCCCAATTATCATCCATTTAAGGTGGGAACCATCCTCAAATAGTAAAAATATCGTAACTTTAAAGAAGTTTGCTGATGAATCCTCTTATACTTTCACCAAACGAAAAATATATATTGAAGTTAAGATATTTGTGATTCGAATGTTTTGTTTACAATTTTGATAGATTTATCCAAATGAAAGTAATAAATCTAAACAAAAAGGCATTTTCAAACCTACATTGTAAATTTTACTATTCACTAGTTAATAGACACATTTGATTTTTAAACCACAAAAAGGTAATGATCTCCTTATCAATTTCTACTGCTAAATTTATTATTTTGTTAAGTATATTTTTTATTAAAAAATAAAAATAAAAAATACCACCTGCACCCCGCGTGAAACACCTCCGTTTCGCCTGTGGCGCATACTCGGAACGCGTCTTGTTAGTGTCTTGACGACTCTTGAGACGGAAGGACTGTGCGTGCGTTTTTTGTTTCGTAAAAATATCTAAAGTGAAGAATTATGACTGACTTTTTAATTAAATGGTATTGTAAATAGTATTGACATAAATAACAAGTAAATTAAAACAGAATTTAAGTTTGGAAAGTCACATAAAAGTGTTTTTAAGTTTGTTTTTCTTTTCGTATTAGTCATAGATTAAACCTAATACAAATATGCCTAAATACAAACGAAAAAATAATGTGAGGCGTGGCCGAGCTCTTCAAATTTATTGGTAAGTTATAAATTATCTATACTAATATCCATACTAATATATAATAATATCTATACTAATATATATAACTTTTCCGCTTTATAAAGCGGAAAAGTTTTATTGTTTCTATAAACGCACTAATCTTTCAATGTACTGGATGGATTCGGAGAAAATGTGGTATGGAAGTAGCTTGAAGCTGGAGGAAGGTTTAAGCCTACTTTTTACCTGAGTGCAAAAGAACGAGGTTATATTTTTATCGTGATTAAGTCTACGGGAGCGAAGCCCTATGCGACTGTTAGTTTTATTATTATTATGACAATATTTATTCAATTCTGGTAATTTTTGTTGTATCGCTATTAATATTTATGAATATTCGTAAAAGTAAAATACAATGTAAACTCCATATAACGTTGTCGCTAAATAAAGATAAGGAGTTTATGCTATTATTAAGAATAGATTTAGAGTATTTTGGTATATATTATTTTTATTCATATTTTCGTGTGGTATTATTTTGTAGGTATTAGTTTTCCCTGTATCCAGATCTAGATAACCTACTAACTAAAGTGGCAAAAATCTATATAATACGTATACTTCTAACTCTGATAACTAAATATAATTAAAAAGCGGAATAAACCTCTATATATATAAATAAATAATTACGGTATTTTGTCAGCCGGGCGCGCGTTTCAGTTCGACTTCGTAAGCAAAGAAATTTAGGAATTTAGTATCGGAGCGGTACCTATCAGTAAGTACTGAAGTTATACCTACCTAAGCTACGGGACTTGCATACAGAGCGTCGTTCCTCGACGCGCTGCCGAGCGTTCGGTAAATAACGATGTTGAATAATTTTACATTTTCTCTCAAAATATGCGTCCAAATTACTTACAGTAAAAGGCAAAGTTTATCTTCATAAAATTGCCATAATGACGAGCTCACTTTCAAACGTGACTATTAATATGGCCCTATAATAATAATAATACTACAAAGTCATGTATATTTTGTTTTTACATAACATGCCTTATTGTGGCTTTGTTATAATTGTTATAAAAGTTAGATATGTGGTACTTTTTAGAACGAAAGTTATGTTAGTAATTATTTGACGATCATGCTATTTACCGAAGTATGAATCTACCACAAAAACTTACAAAACTCGAGCGAAGCCGCGGGCAAAGTACTTTTTAGTCGCCAAAATATGAAAAAACTGCGCAGCTGTGTACGTTTTTTGTCGCTTTATTGTCCTAGCACGTAATAAACTCGACTGTCGGCCTCATTATGTACAGAACTTTCTAAGAAATCCGTTCTTTTGTTTACAATGGGATTAATCTCGCCGCCCTGATAATAAGCTCCAAATATGGGAACAATATCTCAGTCATGGTACTACGTAGGATTATCATGTTTGGTCTCATTTAAAAGAGCTCGCCGAGACAAACATGATTGTTTTGATTTTGACTACCTAATGATGAACCCTAAATATAGGAAAAGTATCTCAGCCTACTTCGTAGAACTATCATGTCACGACTCATTTAAAAGGGCTCGATGAGACCAAGATAACTGTGATGATCTCGTATACCTCATGGTGATCCACTACAAAGCATATAATGATCTCAAAAAGTATTTTGGGTTAATTATGTGCTTTGTTACTAGACTAGCGTAATTACAAAGATATTTTGTTTCTAGGCAACGCAGAAAACAAATGAGTACTCAAGAACAAAACCGGAGTCCTCACTCGCCTTTGGCTAACATTTCAAACGTAATTCTACCACCTATAACAGAACCATACGACCAATCTAGTATGGTAGTTGAGGAGGAAGTATTACAGATTGTGTCGGTGAGTTATTTATCTACCTGCTTCTATTTACTTTTATTTTAAATTGTTATAACCGTGTAAGAGTGTAATTTATCTTTAAAAACCTGTTTGATTTAGATTTGATTGTTTTGGTTTTGATGATTCGTTGTTGCGAAAAGTGCGCTCAGCAAAAAAATGTCATGTTATCAACAAATTTTTAAGGCCATTTACCAAATCGCAAGGGTTTTCAGACCAACTATTTTGCTGTAATTCTTTATACTTTACTAGCTGTTGCTCGCATGAGAGATATTTCCCGTGTAAATCCCGATGCCGTGGGAATTTTAGGATAAAAAGCTTACCTATAATTCCAAGGTTTCAGCTATCTACATATAAAATTTGAGGAACTGACCTTACTTATGTACTTCCATTTAAGTGAGCGAATCCATTGAAGAAACAAAAAGATTCACATAATCTCATACCGCTTTTTTACCCCCTAAGGGGGGAAGTTCCATAAGTCTTTTCTTAGTGCTCACTTACGTCATTTGAGGAACCTATATACAAAGTTTCAAGTGAACCATCGAAGAAATAAAAAGTTTCATATAAAGCGTCCTATATGTATGTCTTATATATTCATACACAAAATATTTTAAGAGAATATACCTATAGCTGGTAAAAAGCCATAGCAACAAAAAATATATAGGTATCTAGGTATATTATTTAAAAAACATCCATTACGCTAATTACGCAGGCGACGGTATTTGAGACGGTAGCGGCGGGCGGCAGTCGCTCCTTCGCGGCGCCCGCGCCTCGCCAGTCTAGTCCCATATATCAGTACTAGCTTTCGCTTGCGACTTCGTTCGCCTGGGATGTTATTCCCGTATAAATTCCGATACCATGGAAATTTCGGAGTAAAAACTATCCTAAGTCCTTCCCAGGGTCCTAAACTATTCCCACGGCAAATTTCATCTAAATCGGTTCAGTGGTTTAGGCGTGAAAAGGTAACAGATAGACGGACAGAGTTACTTTCGCATTTATAATATTAGTATGGATGGTGGATATCTCTTAAAATTTTTCGTGTATGAATAGATACACCTTATATTATATTGATTTTGATGTATATTACATTTTATTCACAGAGCCAATTTATTCCAAAACTTTATGATTGATGAGGCCTTTATATGTGAAACTTGGTAGGTAGATGTATTCTGTAAACCGCTTTTTGATTTTAAGAAAAGAATATTTAAATTTAAGCCCTCCCAAAACATAGAACTGAAACTGATATTTCTTTTTCATGAAACCTATGCGTGTATGGTATCTATAGAAAGGTCTTTAAAAATTGGCCAAGTGCGAGTCAGACTCGCCCATGAAGGGTTCCGTAGTAACTATAATAAATATAATTTAATACATTTATTAGAAAAAAAAAAAAAAAAAAAAAAAGTGGTTTTAAAAACTTCAATGTCATTTTTTAAGACCTGTCTATAGATACCACACACGCATAGGTTTCATGAAAAAATATATTTTCAGTTTCAGAGCCCCCCTTTATTTTAAATATTTTTTATTTTTTTTTCATAAAATCGGAAAGCGGTTTACAGAATACATCTACCTACTAAGTTTCACATGTATACTCTTAACAGTTTTGGAATAAAATGGCTGTGACATACGGACGGACGGACAGACAGACAGACAGACATGTCGAAACTATAAGGGTTCCGTTTTTTGCCATTTGGCTACGGAACCCTAAAAATGACATTGAGGTTCTAAAACCACTTTTTCATAAAGTCAATCGTTTAAAAGATATACGCTTCCAAAGTAGTAAAATGTGAACCCCCCCCCCCCCTCCCCCTCTAACTTCTATAATAAAGGAGGGAAAAATCTAAAAAAAATTATGCTGTATATCTTAATGTAACCTATCAAAAAAAAATTTGTTTGAACGAGATCAGTTAGGAAGTTTTTGAGATATGGCATATTTTCTAAAACCGCAAATATAACTTTGTATTTTGCGTAGTTACTACGGAACCCTTCATGGGCGTGTCTGACTCGCACTTCGCCAATTTGTTTTGTATCATATCTATCAAAATGAAAAATAGTTCATAATTAATTATATGTTTGTTGCAGCCTGAACACGATGAAGGAAATTTGCCAGATTTTATTATTGAAGAAGTTCCACAAGAAAAGGAATCAAAGAATATCTATGGAAGACGCATCATTGACGTAGCTCATTTTTTTTCTCAAATTCAAGTAATAGGCAGTCATGGTGTTTTCAACTGTGGTATACAAAGTTTAAAACTTGTAGGAGAGAAACGTGTTGGTCTTGAATCTAAATTTACAATAGAATGTCTCATGTGTAAAGAAAAGTTTTCACTTTGTAATGTTACTAACGATTTAGATATAAATACAGCAGTCGTCGCGGGTGCAGTTGCAATTGGTACTGGGTATTCGCAATTAGAAGAACTTTTCTCAGCAATTGACTTACCTTTGATGACTGAACATTTATATCAGAAGCGGCATGACACTGTATCGAATAATTGGAATAAAGCACTTAGTTTATCCATGAATGAAGCTGCCGAAGAAGAAAAAAGAATTGCCATAGAAAAAGGTCGCGTCAGCAAAGATGGTATTCCTATTATAGATGTGGTTGTAGATGGATGTTGGAGTAAAAGATCATATAAAAAAACTACTCAGCATTGTCAGGAGCTGCAGCCATAATAGGTAGAGAAACGAAGAAAATTTTATTTCTCGGTATTAAAAATAAATATTGCAGTATATGTGCGCAGGACCATAACAGAAACCTAGAACCAAGACGTCACGAGTGTTTCAAAAATTTTACGGGTCCAACTGCCATGGAATCTACAATATTAGTAGAAGGCTTTAAGGCATCTATAGACATGTATGGTCTAATTTACGGTCGCCTCATTTCTGATGGGGATTCTAGCACGTATGCAAAAATATTGGAAGCAAGACCTTACCCTCTTTTTACCGTTGAAAAGGTAGAATGTAGGAACCACCTTCTAAGAAATTTGTGCAACAAACTGGATAACCTGATCACTGATACAAAATACCCCATGCATTTTAGAAAATTAATAACAAAAAAACGCATCATGAGCATTAGATCGGCAATTCGTAAATGCAGCAGGAAATATCATGACTCACTGGAAAACATAGATTATTGCACTCAAAAACTTTTTGAAGACATACAAACGGTACATTTACACGCCTTTGGTAACCATACAAAATGTAAAAGTCATTTTTGTAGCAATCCGCAAAATGTTCAAATCTTGCCAGAAGGTTTTTTCACTAGTTCCTTATGGCAAAGAATATGTTTTTTTATTAATATTATTGCAGGGCATTCCAGAAAACTTTCATAGCATAGTGGCGAAATTTGTTGGTGGTAAACGAGTAAATTATTCATACCGGCGTGGATACCAAACTCGATGTTCAGCGTCTGCGGTTAACTTTAATACAAAAAGGAAACCTGTTTCTGTATTATATAAAACAATTGTTGGGCTAAGTCCTAAAGGCAGGATGCGCACATTGGATAATAAATATAAAAAAAGAAGAAGCTTGTTAAAATGCAAAAAATATAGAAATCGACCCATAAACGATTGTCGGGCAAGAACAAATAAAGATTACGGGGATCAAAGCATTCAGCCTGATGTCAGTGATAGTGTTCTGGAAAATATGAAAGTAAATTTCTTATTAAATTTGAACAAAAGTGATGGAGACAGAAGAAGAATTGAAAAACAAACGATTTTGCAGAGTGAGTCAAGCGAATGGCTAGAACTCCGGCGATCTTTGTTGACGGCTTCAAACTTCGGAAGAGTTATTAAAATGAGACCCGACACTAGTTGTGTTAGTTTAGTCAAGCAGCTGCTTTACAAAATTAATATTGAAGCAGAGTCTATTAAGCATGGAAAAGAATATGAAAACAAAGCATTAGATCAGCTCTCTAAACAAGAAGGAATTGAAATAATGCCATGTGGATTATATTATATTATATTTATAGATCCCGAGATTCCTTATTTAGGAGCTACACCAGATGGACTTGTTGGAAACGACACAATTGTAGAAGTGAAATGTCCAGTTTCAGCATACAAATTAGGCCTTAAAGAAGCTATTAAAAAAAGAAAAGTAAATTTTTGGGAGGAAAAATCAGGAAATTTAAATGTAAATAAAATGCATAACTGGTATTACCAAGTTCAAGGACAACTCCACATAGCAATTCTGTAGTTCGAGCGAGTGTTATTTATGATGTGTTTTGGTCTGATCACTATCCATTAGTGTTAGAATGTTTATTTGATAAAGTTTGTGTTAAGCAATGTAACTCATTTTGTGTACAAAATAATGTATTGTGGGGAGAGAGAAGTCCGGAACAAATACAGTCTTTTACCATGGCATGTCATGAGAGACTGCGACTTATAGACTTCCCTGATGAGCTAAGATTTTGTTGTGATAAAGCCTGTCAGCAGCACTGTCATCGCCACACGTTAGATCGTATGTATGACGATATTGTGCGAGCCTTATCTGAATCAGCTGCGGTGGGTCGAGCTAGCAACCGTCGTAGGAAAAAGAAGGTCGTGTTAGGATGGAACAGGCACGTTGGTGACGCTTACAGGGATGCCAGACTAAAGTTTCATATGTGGAGTGAGGGTGGTAAGCCATCAGGAGGTTCCCTTTTTGCTGATATGTGCGAAGCTAAGAAGATATTCAAGTCTCGATTAAGATGGTGTCAATCTCACCAAGAACAAATACGAATGGATATTTTGGCTTCGCATCATTCAAATAAGGATTTTCGTTCCTTTTGGAAGCACACAAACAAGTTAAGCAGTAAGCCTGGCCTCCCTGTGTGCGTCAACGGTGTGAGTGATTCAGTAGGCATTGCGAACCTCTTTAAGGAACATTTCACTGTAAAATCACCACTGGGCCCCTGCGAGTCTGTGCCTGATACTACTGATTGCTGTTATGATCTAGGAACTAGATTCACTGCCAAGGAGGTCAAATGTGCTATAAACGCCATGACGGGCGGTAAGTCTCCGGGTCATGATGGTCTTAGTGTTGAGCATCTTAGGTTTGCTGGTGCCCATTTACCAAGAGTGTTGGCAATGTTCCTAAATTTCTGTATTAGTCATGCGTATTTACCTAGTCAGCTAACTAGAACTATTGTGGTTCCTATAGTTAAAAGTAAAACTATTGACCACGCTGACCTTACAAACTATAGGCCAATTTCCCTAGCTACAGTAATAGCGAAAGTGCTTGACAGTCTGCTTAACAGACAACTAGCCAATCATATCCAGCTGCATGATAATCAGTTCGGTTTTCGTGCAGGCTTGTCTACGGAGAGTGCTATTTTGGGGCTGAAGTGGGCTGTCAAGTACTATACTGATAGGAAGACACCTACTTATGCTTGCTTTCTTGACCTATCCAAGGCGTTTGACCTGGTCTCTTACAGTATTCTTTGGAATAAGCTTAGGAAAGCTGGAGTCCCTTCAGGGTTGGTGAGCACTCTTAGGTACTGGTATGGAGACCAGGTCAATCAGGTTCGATGGGCTGGAGAATTGTCGGAGCCGTATAGGTTGGAGTGTGGGGTAAGGCAGGGTGGGTTGGCCTCACCTTTGCTCTTCAATCTATACGTCAATGAGCTAATCGAGGCGCTCAGCAGAGAGCGAGTGGGCTGCTATATTGACGGGGTGTGCTTTAATAATATAAGTTACGCTGATGACATGGCGCTGCTGAGCGCCTCGGTCTGCGGTCTTCGGAAGTTGGTTGCCATCTGTGAAGCTTATGCTAAGCGTCATGGATTGGTATACAACATAGGGAAAAGTGAGATCATGGTGTTTGAGGCCGGTGGTCGGAGCCCTGAAACTGTACCACCAGTCAGGTTGTATGGAGTAGCTCTCAGGAGAGTGTTAAAGTTTAAATACCTGGGACATCTCTTGACCGCTGACCTCAAAGACAATGACGACATTGAGAGGGAGCGAAGGGCATTGTCGGTTAGAGCTAATATGATAGCTCGCAGGTTTGTACGTTGCTCACTTGGTGTAAAAATAACCATATTCCGTGCATTCTGCTGTTCTTTCTACACGTGCAGCCTGTGGGCTGCATATACTCGTAAATCGTACAGTGCCCTTCGCGTTCAGTATAATAATGCGTTCCGGGTGTTGATGGGGCTGCCCCGCTTCTGTAGCGCATCAGGGATGTTTGCTGAAGCTCGCGTTGACTGTTTCTACGCGACGATGCGAAAACGATGCGCTTCCCTGGTGCGCCGGGTGCGGGCCAGCCCCAACATAATCCTTCGTTGTGTGGCGAGCAGGCTCGACTGTGTGTTCGTGAATCGCTGCTGCAAGCTCTCCACGTCAGTGTTGAGCTTGTAGCTTCGATTCGCGAACCAACCTTGTAATTTAAGTTAAGTACTAACATAGGATTAAGGAATTTTGTTACTAACCAATTGAGTTTTGTTACTTGGAAATAAATGAAATGAATAGCCCGAAAAAATAAATGTATATTCGGGGTATGGTATAGTGAGTTAGAGCCTTTGAAAACTGAAACGATTTGTAGAGATGATGAGTTTTTTGAGACAAAAATGAGAAGTAAGTTATGTACATTTTATTTAAATTGTATTTTGCCGGAGCTTCTAGATCCAAGGCATACCCGTAATATGGAAATAAAAAATCCACCATATATCATAGAAGCTATGAAAAATAAAAATGACCGAAAAAATAAACATAATAAGGAAAACTTACCAGCTGAAGACAATATCGGCGAGCTCGATATGACTGTTACTGACGACCAACAGTCACCTTCAACACCAATCACATTACATAATAAGCCAACCTGTTCTAGATATTTAGATTTTGATCAGTTTTAGTAGTTTAAGTTGAATTTTTGTTAACGGAATCATTATTATACTTATACACTTACTTTCTGTTTTTATGTATACCAGCCCCAGTCTTTATCAGATATGCAACTTTACTATTCTATTTTATAGAATTATCAAATAAAACAACTACTTAAAACTAGATACCTAATCCTACTTTTATAACTAAAATCAGGTAACTTTATCGCAAAAGAGATTTTATAGCAAGTGTAGTAGTAGCACCCGTGCTACATAAGAGAATAGTAAAACCTAGGCCATTTTACCTAATTTCATTAAAAAGATCCGGTATAATTTAGTTGATCATCATAGGACCTTCAAAATGTAGCATGTGGTAGCAGCCGAGCTAAACAAAACAACAAGTGAAAACTAGGCCATTTACCTATGTTCATTACAGAGATCCGGTAGCATTTAGCTGGTCATCATCATACCTTCAAAATGTAATATGTGGTAGCAGCCGAGCTAAACAAAATAACAAGTGAAAACTAGGCCATCTTACCTATGTTCATTACAGAGATCCGGTAGCATTTAGCTGGTCATCATCATACCTTCAAAATGTAATATGTGGTAGCAACCGAGTTAAACAAAACAACCGTGAACAAGGTAATCTTAGTTAAGGTCAGAAACAGGCAGGTGTATCATCCTCACAAACTTTCGCATTTATAGTATGAGTAAAATAACATAACACTATAACAATATAATAACATAACTAACGGTTCCCGTGATTTCGTTCAGTCAGGACAGACAAACAGACGAATATTAAAAAAAAATATATTTATAACATAAAATTCACGCGCGCGGCCCGACGAGACTCTGTCCTTATATTATAGGATTGGTTGCGATCAGTGGCGTCGCGAATGGTTCAAGCTAAATTCGACTTTCGGCCCCACATTAACAGCGTAAAACGTTAGTGAACTCCACTACGGGTGACGTAACGTACGACAAACTTATTATTTGTGGTTGGTACAGTAATCGTGTCTAGGGATAAACCCATCCAACTAAACCATAAAATTAAGTTTGTTTTTATCGTATGTACTTTTCAGGAATAAAAGCATCCAGTGTGGTGCCCAGGATGTTAAAGTATAATAATACAAAATTTTGTCATAATCTAACCGATAGTTTTTTCCTGATGCTTGAACGAACAGACAGACAACTTTTTTAAATAACATTTTCGTGTTTGGTACCGATTCAGTAACATAAGTTTTTATTTTTCAAATATTTTCTATGTACAGAACTGACACTTCTACAGTTTTATTATGTATAGATAAATAGGAATAGTAAAAATGTAGTAAGCCTCTCAGAGAACAAAATTAAATAGGCAAAGACGACATCGCGCCGTGTCTGTATCCGTAATCTATAACGCTTTTCGTATCTTTCGTTGTGGTACAGATATTAGCCGGTAGAGGGCCATATGGCCGTAAAGTTTTCAAATCCTCAAGGTCGTTGGGCAAGGTAGTCCCCTTAATATTTGCTACCGACTCTGTATGTCTGTCCCGCTCGCACGCCCCTAAACGAGAATACAAATGTTTGGGGTGATACAGTCAGTTTGTGGTTCAACAATGAATGCTAATATCCAAAACAAAACTATGACATTGATACCTTTTTCTTTGTGCAATCGTCACGCGATCTAAACGGTACCACTTGGGGGTAATTGCTGGGAATACGTTCATTAATATTCAAAACAATAATTTTGTACGTATTACCGTGAACTGTAACCTTAAGACACGATGCAGGAATTATTAATACGACCTTTAAAAACTTGGCAATCAGAACAGGTGTCCGATGTAAAATTGCAAGAATTAAACCGAAGGTCTTTTTCATTAATGCTGCGTAATTTAAAAAATGCGGCATATTTCCGCATAACCTCTGGTTTTCTACTTAATAATTTAAAACCACCCAACAGATCTAGATAAGATTTAATTCACAGAGAACGTGATAAATGACGAAGGTTTGTGTATATTTTATTACGAAAATACAGCAATGTAAGTATGTTATTAATTGCACCTGAGCGAAGCCGAGGCGGGTCGCGAGTCAACCATAAATTAATATTACAATATAACATTTAGCGTGCCCGTAATTGAATGCATTCAGTTCCAAGTTTCTGTAAGTTGACAAGGAATACAGAGTCAAGTTTAATGTCAAGTCTATCCTTAGAACTTATTAACTGTAATAAATTCTGTGAAACAAATATTACCTTGACATGGCATTGCATTTTGAAAACGAAGACGGCGTTTAAACATTCCAAAGTGCCGTTTAGTTAATCTTTTTTATTTAAATAAGGAAGAAAGTCGGCAATGCGAAGTAAAAATAATAAATACGTGCACGGAACAATAGTCCTTCAATCTCGTGTTGTCAAATCTGCAACATACCGACTTCCAATCTTACCACAAAAGTGACTGTGTCCTTTACAATTTCCCAGTTACTGGGTACCTACGGTACGACAGCCAACAATGACTATTACACATTATCGCAATGAAGTCGTCTGCTCTCTACATCGCATTAAATTACACACACTAAACAATCTGGCGATTTTTTTTCTTATCTCAGTAAGAATAGGTAACGCAGGGTACCGTGTAGCACGCCATCCAACGCGGGGTTCATTCAAATACTGTGTGACGTGAACGATTGACTCGTGACCCGGACTACGGTACACGACAAAGGAAACCGACCTTTATGTATATACGTACTTAGTACGCACCGGTTACAAAGATTAATCAAGTGCAGACAGGGTTTTAAGAACGATTTCTTGCCTACTTATCAACTTTGAAAGTTTTCAAATACTAAAATATGACGCAATAACTGGACCTGGACCCACGTGAGGGATTATGAGCCACTCCCTCTTGAGGTAAGTTGGACAGTACCAATTAATAAATGGGCTGATTATACATACTTGTACTATATGAGACATTAATATTATCATATTATTATTGTAAATATCTCCTTAATTTTCAGGGAAACAGGTTTTGACTAATACGAGCCCAATAAAGAAAGAATTGGCATATTATTATTAAGGAAACTAGCAATCTGGGTAGAATCCACATTACTAGTAATCTTGTTAACCCCTCCAACTAAGCTATATATGTTTGTGTCTGGAGTGGGTTCACGGCAATAGTGTAATGGGTGGGGTTCGAACCCGCGACCTCCTTATCACAAGTCCGACACCTTATCCATTAGGCTATTGACGCTTCAACTGACGACAACACAACTCAATTAATATAATAAACATACATTGTGTGATAATCTAGATTAACTCCAATAGAAAGTAGATTTGCGAAAGTTTCATGAGAAAAGTAGTCTTTACCAACAGAGACCGCAGAAAGAAAGGAGTCTCACTAAAACATGAGGAAATCAAGAACAAAGTGTCCTTAGCAAAATGGACTATCTGTCTATATTAACTCTATGATTGAAGTTAACTTTTATGATTGATGGATAGACTCCGATAATTTATTTTTACGTTCCCGGCATTATATGAGTTCCCAAACAACGTTGTATTTGACAAAATTTCTATGTATAACGGGAATCGGTTTGGTCATAAATCAAAATTGCATGTTAGGTAATTTTGTCTGAAATATACTTTTCATGTCGAATAAGAATGCGGTATTATCCTGAAACGGCGACATTATAATAATAAATAACCTTTACGTACCGTGTTTTTCTACAGAAATTCGTAAGCCGGGATGCAATAAACCTAATTTCCTAAGCAATGGTGCAGCTTTTATCGTCCTGATTTACAACTACCCAAGCGAAGCGTTCTCGAAAATAAAAAGACAAACAAAATAATAGCTTATGAATTTTACGAGAATTTTAAATCAATTTGATTAATCTTTGTAAACAATTTGGTCCCTCGGTTGTTAAGTCCTATCAGGATCAAATGACAATTTACAACATCGCTTGCTTGGTGGCTCGTGGGGCTGCGTGTACAAAAATGCTTTCTGCCCGTTTTTATTGCTTTAAATTTGTAAAAATGACCCGATATTAAACTGTTTTCATT
Source organism: Tholera decimalis (assembly GCA_943138885.2). NCBI lineage: Eukaryota > Metazoa > Arthropoda > Insecta > Lepidoptera > Noctuidae > Tholera > Tholera decimalis. The sequence continues at coordinate 17,225,900 of OW964552.2, read as the reverse complement.
ATTGTCGTGAGCAATGAAATTAGATTTACATTTCGGATTTATTTTCAGAACATTTATTATTCCAATTATATAAGATTTCATTGTTTACAGATTTTTTTTTTCACTCTAACATAATTCTATAAGTAGGTACACATTATGTGAAACCAAATCTACTTTTAGCTATACAAGTTCCCTTTAGTCGATTTTAAGAAGGGCTTAAACCCATTACTGAAACTATACAACTCGTGAAATCAAATTAAACATTCGAAATTCTGCCCATTAACTAGACAAAGATACTATAGGTAATCAAAACCAATTATGATAATATTTCACGTCTTCTCCCAACACGCAATGTTTGAAATTAAATGATAACATCTATTGTAATTTACTAAGGAATAAAACTACGTGAAATATAATTATTTTTATCATTGTACGCAAGCGACATTCATCTAACGTTATTATATCTCGTATATACATAATTAGCTGACTTTTTAATGGAATGTTTATAAACAAAAGGTCGAAGAAGCGAACAAATAATATATATATATATATATATTGGTATGTATTATGATAAATAAGTATGTAAGTTTATTTTAGTTATATATGTATACATACAACGTGTAACAGAATAAACGCAATTCCTGAAAGTAGTTGGTTCAGAATCGGCTTCTGAATCGATTTCCGTAAAAAAAATAGGTGTTAAATTTTGACGGAAAAATCTTTCATTTAACTTAAAATGGAAACAGTGACATGACAAAATAATACAATTCTTAATTCAAGGAAATGCGCTCATGTATGTGTCGATATAATATTATCTACTTAGTTTGTATTTTTATGCGCCTGGCATGTTATCTCTTCACCAGCCATGGCTGACTGGTATAGAATGCCTATGGCATTAAGTCCGCCTTTGTACATATTGTCAAATGAATAGCATAATTGTTTTACCGGTTTTCCGACCATTGTTAATATTTTTTTGCGTAAGGCCAGGAAAATCAAGGTAATTTTGAAAGCGAAACCAGTTCATTTTTTTATTTCGTGGAACAGTTTACAGTTCCTGTTCATATCACTTTTTGGAGGTAGTCATCCATTACATGACGAGACTTGTACGTGGCCGGCATTCAAATTATGTTTCATGTTTCTTCAACATTTATCATTGGAACATAGTTATTTAATAGTACTTAGTAGTTATTAGTATTCAGTGTTTCTACTTGAGATAATCTCAAGAATGTCAAAGCTTGTTTGATATACCTTCTTTCTAAGCGCTTCTCCTCCACATGTATTGTATGCACAGCTAAAGCGTGGAAGTCTCTGTCGGCTTCTATGTTCTTCACCACATATACCAGTGGACTTTTGAAGCAAGAGTGAATACGCATGTTCTGGGCTCGTTCAATCATAGACCTCATCTACCGCATACAATGATGTGTAATCGAGGCAAGAGCGGGCACATTTGAAACAGAAAATATGTTGATGTTTGGTAGAACAGGAATAAGCAAATGGATATTAAAAAACATAGGAAACACGACTTTCTAAAAATACTGAATGAACTCATGTTGCCCGAGTTAGTGTAAAGACGGCTCTACACGTTGGCCAACACAGTGGCGAATGTAGTGGCCAATGACTATTCGCCAACGTGTAGAGGGGGTGTTTGTGCACCCAACATGCACAAACACGCCGTCTACACGTTGGCCAATACACATTGGCCACTACATTCGCCACTGTGTTGGCCAACGTGTAGAGCCGGCTTAAGGATTCTTCACAATACAAAAATACGAAGTAATGTCAGGCGTTTCGAAGTTGTGATGGAATAATAATAACCTCCTTACTACTGGCCTATTTTGGGGCTGAAGGTGAAACTGATTCTACCAATAACTGTCTCTAATAAAAATAAAACCGAGATGGAAGAATGGAAGATTATTAATTTAAGCAATGCTTGCCGAGGTTGATTTGTGGATGGGTCACCTTGCCCCATGCATTGGAAAACACGTTAAGCCGTACCGTCTGTCATTCATAAATCTTTGACAGTCGTTACGGTAACTGAAAAGCTATAAAATCTGACAGCAGTCTTACCAAGGATTATTGTGTTACTCAACTACCGGATTTTGGAGGTAAGATAAGTAATTGCTGCAAGGACACTGGTACTCAGGTACTTCCGGTAAGATTTGAAGCCGACTCAAACGTAGTTGGGAAAAGTTAACCTTTTTCCAACTACGGGCGGCGCCGCACCGCAAAGATTTCACCGTGTCAGTGGGCACACGAGCGGTGCGGCACCGTAACGTTGTTATGTCGCGATGGCGCCGTAGCAGCGTTGGACAGTCTGTTGACAGACAATCGAAACGAGCGAGCGTGTGTCCTTCCTTGTGACGCAAAACAACTGAGCGGTGCCGCTCCGACGTCGCAACGCATTCACCCCTCCCCGCCTCGTCTTGGTGGTTGCAAGTCCGGTGCGGCGCCGGAGCGCATCGTGTGCATGCCACAGATATTTCTATGTAAGACGACGCAGCGACACCGCTCCGGCGCCGCACCGCCGCCGCAACGCATCGTGTGCCCCGGCTCTACGTTTGAGTCGGCTTCAAATGAAATATGGGAGAATGTCAAACACGCCTCTAGTAGCAGTAGTTCGGTTGTTAGTCCGGTTGACCGAACTACTGAAACTTTCAGTTGCGATAGTTCGGTTCTAACGAAGCACCGAACTACTGAAACTTAAATATATACCCCTTTATTTTGGCAAATAAACTAGGCATATAATGTAAACAAACTATATCTTAATTCTATTTTTAACACGTAAAAAGAGCGACTTTGTGTATCAATACCTGTACCTATAGCAAAAGTTCGGCAAATAAACTATATAATACTCGTATGTACTAACTATTTATACGCAAAGTCGCTCTTTTTACGTGTTAAAATAAAATTAAGATATAGTTTCTTTACATTATATGCCTAGTTTATTTGCCGAATTAAAGGGGTATATATTTAAGTTTCAGTAGTTCGGTGCTTTGTTAGAGCCGAACTATCGCAACTGAAAGTTTCAGTACTTCAGTCAGCCGGCCTAACAACCGAACTACTGCTACTAGAGGGTTTTAGTAGTTCGGTGCTTTGTTAGAACCGAACTATCGCAACTGAAAGTTTCACTAGTTCGCTCAACCGGACTAACAACCGAACTGCTGCTACTAGAGGCAAATACGTTGCAAATTTTTTTGCCATTCTTATACCCCATTGAGATAATCATCGATCCGTATAAGGACCGTATCAGCTTGTCAATACAAACATATTTCTTTTTTTTTTGTATATCTAAATTATTAACAAAGTTACGATAAGTACAATCACAGTAAATGTTGAGCAGATTCAATCATTCGTTAAAGTAATGACAGTAAGTAGACTTACTGTGTTAAAATTATGTTTTATTTCATATTTTCACTATCATATTTACAGTTACTAATGTCCCAGTAGATAGACACTATTTAAATATGGTGTTTTAGCTGCACATATTCACAGTAAGTATAGTTACTCTATTTATAATTTGTGTAATACACAAAAAATAAAACCAATGCATAAGAATACATCAATTAAGTGAGTAGGCAGATATACTTACTGTAACTATGCTAAAAAAATGTTACTATAGTCGAATATAACTACTTTGTATTTTCAACAAAGTAAGACTATTTACTTTAGGTATGCCAAATAAATATAATAGGTGAAAATCAAACTATTTTTATAAATCTAACAGTATAGTTGCCGTAAATATGTTTTTGGTTGGTAAAACATTTTTATTGCCGTATGTATCTATTATTATGCTAAGACCCAGGCGTGTCTATTCTCCGCAAAAAGGAGCCAATTTCAACCGGCTCCTTTTTTCCGTGGTGTAACCGTGCCGATAACTGATCGCATCGAGCTTCTTGGGATTACGTTGACATCCACCCTTAATTTTAGTCCGTTTATAACTACGCTAAGGCTCAATTGGCTGCCAAAAATTTGGAATCCTAGCAAAGGTGAGACGGTACTTCACACTGGAACAGCTGCTCAACCTTTATCCAGCGCAAGTTCGGTCGTGTATGAAGTACTACTCTCATCTTTGGGATGGATCTGCCAAATACCAGCTTGATGCTCTTGAAACTATCGAGAAACAGGCTAAAATGCTCATTGGCAACGAAAAACTGGTCGAGACAAAGCTTCATAGCCTTGAACATCGGCAACGTGTTGCAAGCCTATCAGTTTTCTATCGGTAACATTTCGGGGAGTGTGCGATGGAATTGCACAGTCTAATTCCACCAAGCTTTTTCCATCATCGGACTACAAGACAAACGGCGTTGCACCATCGTTACATGGTGGACATCCCACTCATACGCACAAAACGTTTTGGGAATAGTTTCCTTGTGCGTTCAGCTAAGGAGTGGAATTCTCTGCCGGAGTCTGTATTTCCTGATAGCTATAACCTGAGAGTCTTTAAGTCAAGAGTGAATAAGTTGCTTCTAGGCAAGCGTACTTCATCTTAGTCCACATCATCGCTTAACATCAAGTGAGATGGTGGTCAAACGCAAGCCTCTCAAGAATTAAAAAAATAATATTAACTAGGTAGGTTTTGACTCAGGGTCTAACTAACTACCCGGCCAGGAACTCAAGTAAGTGCGGCACAATAATTCACCATACCTATTTAGTTCATACCATTCAAAATACGTTACCATTCAAAAATTTTAATGTATTTATGTTGTACGTTTAAGAATGTCTTTTTTATGTGTCGTCATATCACCTTTTGCTTTTTACAAGAATCAAAATGAGTTCAAGAAGAGATTTAATATTAGAACTAGCCAAGAAATCTTACAGAGGTTCAAAATCCAGTCAAGATAATACTGATACTAATTCTAAAGCACAAGTCCAAAACGCTTTGCTTTGTGATGAAGAACCTTGTGAACCACCACTGGAAACAAACGACGACATTACACTTTTTACAAAATAAACTCTTAACAAACAAAACATTTCCTGAACATAGACCAAAAGCTACTCCACGAGGTATAACAAAGGAAAAGAGATACTGGAAAAACTGATTCCATTGATGCTAGAAAATAGACGAACATTTTGTTTGAATATACCAACTTCTAATGCTTCTGATCTTGAAGATTAAAAAAAAATGTTTTAGTTTTATTTTTATCATATTTTTTCTCATTTTTAATATACTTAACATATTATTTGTAAGACTTTAGACTTTCTTTAACAAATGTGATTATGCTTTTTAGACAAACATTGTTTGTTAGGTATAAAGGAGACTGATTTGATTCATATGATCTCAAATAAGTGAGAGATTTTAATTTAGGTACAACTTAGCGAAACTAGAATTTTAATGATAGATTCAGATTCAGATTCAGATTCATTTATTTGCATAAACATGTGTATACATACCAGAATAAAAAAACGTGCATGCAAGGTAACATAATAAAAATTAGATTCAATCATGTTTGCCAAATATGGCGTGCAAATATATTATTATGAATTTAAGTTATGCATTAATTATAATTTATGTATATTTATGTATAATGATTGTTGGAATTTATAACGATTATAAACCTGTTTAAGTTGTTGTTAATTATAAACCTACTATTGATAAATGGAGGAGATACAAGACTGTAACTGATAATAATATGCATACTTACTTTCAGTGCAACTTTGACGGCTCAATATATATTATTTTTCTATTTTAGAAATTGTTTTTATTCATAAAACGTTTCAATTAATTGCCTAATATCAAAGCTTATTGTATCGATGTATGGAATTAAATTGCAGAAATGACTTCTTATTTCTAAATTACGCGAAGTTGGCCAAGAAAGTAGCTGAATTTGTGCGCTAGATAAGGAGGACGTAGTAAACATAGTTACAGTAACTTACATCGACAGGATATTTCGTCAAATATTTTCTTTTTATATTTTTTTATATTTGTCTGTTACTGCAATCTGTCTCCCAACGGACATTCAGCAATACGTGTATTAGAAATGGTTCGTTTGTGATCCAGATCCAGTGATATGGCCACATCAATGAAGAGGACGTGTATATGAATATACATTTCCTTTTTAAGCTGTGTCATTTACACAAGTCCAAGGGTATGCGTCTTTTGAGCCTTGAGAATATTACCCTAGGCTTCATCAGCTCAACAGCAAGCTCGTTAATGTGGTTTAGGATACGGTCTCTGTATCGTTAAATATAATTACAGTATCTTACCGACTTACTGTAATAAGTCTAAGAAAGTGTTAGTTTGGCTGATAGAAGTGGTAAGTATAGATACAATTCATTAGATAAAAAAATACCCATTAATATTTAACAAATAAATTATATTCAGGATTAATTTACACAAATGTATCTTTTGTTATTCGTTTAAATATTTAAGCTATCTGCTATAATCATCAAGATACACTAATTTAAAAATCTCGAAACTAAAGTGCGTTTCTCAACATTTGATTTTTTTCACTTACTGTAATTATGACATGGCACAATACAATATTGACATAATACAATTATCACTCGTAACAATAAACGTAAAAAAAAAACATTGAATAGAATCATTCATTAGTTACATCATTTAACTGTAAAAAATCTTGAAATAAGAATCAGATAGGAAATATTTACCTTTTCTTTACTAACAAATACAGACAAAAGACCACAAAGGTACTGCTTATTTCATAAGCTATTTCTTCCAGCAGACAGGAGAGTTGAATAAGAGATGATAGACACAGTGTGTATAAATACTAATTACGTTAATTTATATTATTATTTAGATCATATTATGAAAATGCAAGAAACTTTTTATCAAAGTCTATTGATAAAAATATATATTTTATGAATTAGGTATTAGGCAGGATATATTAGGCCGCTATCCCACTGGCGTTTTACGAGCGTTGGCGTCTCTCCAAAGTCTGCGCAGCGCCAACGTTGCGCAGACGCGACGTTGACGTCGTGTTGTCACGTGGCAAGCATTAACGTCCGCCGAACGCGACATTAACGTCGCGCACATCATACTATTTGAGGCGTACAATCAGAAACATAATGGATTCCAACGAGGACACACTACTGTTGGGTATACTACTTCGACGAAAATTACGTAAAAGAAAAAAAATGTCGTCGTCAATTTTCGGAAAACCTTTTATGGTCCAATCGATCACAAGATAGTGAATATTTCGTATTGTACTCTAATAATATTAAAAATAATTAATCGGAATTTTATAAATATTTAAATTTTCGAATGCACATTTGACGAACTTTTAGAAGCGATTCAAAGTGAGACACAATATTTAATCTTAGAGTTTCAGTGTCACCAGAAGAGAGGCTTGTTATATAACTTTGAGGTATGTTAGGAAAATAATACATTTAAATTTCTCATTCAGGCTGTTTAAAATATAATAATAATAAAACGCTTCTGTGTATATTATTAACTAAGTACTTGTTTTATTTGTTCAAAGACACTGTCTTATGGTTTACAATAATCAAAATTTGTTTATTCGGAAATTTTCGTCATGGAGACCTTTTCGAATCATATTGTAATAAATGTATGTATTTTCAATATCGAAATCGTTTTCTGATAGTGACTGCATTCTGAATCGTACCAGTACCTACGTACGCTCGCTAAAGCAGCAACTGTGCAAATGGCCGTCGTCCGTAACCCCCGCCCGTACTCACACGGACAGAGCAGGACGACGTGATTGTACCTGTTGCCAACAAACGCGACGTTAACGTTACGTTGGTGCGACGTTAACGTCGTGTTCAGCGGACGTTAATGCTTGCAACGCGATGATGCGACGTCAACGTCGCGTCTGCGCAGCGTTGGCACTGCGCAGACGTGCGAGAGACGCCAACACTCGCAAAACGCCAGTGGGATAGCAGCCTTAGGGTTTTCCATGCATGGTAAAATGTTCCTGTTACTCTTTAGTTAAACGTAAAAGGTCTATTTATAATAGAACAACATGGCGATACTTCGTGGAAGAGCGAAACACGTGTTAGGTTTGGGTTTCATGTTGCTACACAACATTCAACTTCTCCTTGTAGGTAAGTACATATATTTATGGAGCAACAAATTTATCACAGAATTAGTTCTTAATATTGTCTTTTTTTATATAAATCTATTTCTTATGACGACTAACGACGATTCCATGTAATAAAAACTTTTTTGCAAAAAATAGAACCGACTTCCATATCAAAACACTACAAAGCCAAAAATAATTTTAATTTTGGTAGTCGGTGTTATTGGTTTTGTTTTTTCTTTTTTTTTCACACCGCCTTCCGAAATAAAAATTATTTTTGGCTTTGTAGTGTTTTGATATGGAAGTCGGTTCTATTTTTTGCAAAAAAGTTTTTATTTTCGTGCTTTTTAGTGGGTCAGTGAATTTTCCAAATCGGTTCGTAAATGACGGAGTTATGCCCGAACAAAAAACGCAATGCAGCGTGAACGAAAAGATCATCAACGTACACATTTTTTTAGACTTTTGTTGATTTTTCAGAAACGGCTTGTCCGATTTCGATAAAATTTTCATGGGACCATTTGGGAAGTATACCCTTTCTAACAAGATCAGAATTTTTCAAATCGGTTGGCAAACGACGGAGTTATGCGTGGACAAACATAAAAAAAACTAAAAAAAGAAACAAACATCCGAATTGAGAACCTCCTCCTTTTTTAGAAGTCGGTTAAAAATAGAAATCAACATGAGTGTGACATTAATAAATCCCTAATTTCCATAATAAAATGGCTTAATAATAATAATCTAAAAATGGATTTAAATAAGACTAAAATCATGCACACCACCCCTGATATTAATTAATAAACTTGACATAAAATTTAATAATATTATCATTGACTCTGTTGACAACAAAATTTTTTGGATTAATTATCGATAAAAAATTAAATTGGAAAGAACATATAGAGACCATAACGACACTGTAATAACTTTTACTTATTGGTTTTGACTACTTTATACATGTGAACTGTGACTGTTATATTTTAATTATTGAATTATATAAAGTTGTATTTTTAATATTGATTATTATATAATATTATTAGCTGTATAATTCAAATACTAAATTTGAACAATAATAATCTGCATTTACTTACCTACTTAAATATTTGTATGCCACTGTATAAATATGGCAAACATGACGACCTATGTATAATATTTTTAAACAACTTGCATGCATTTCTTTTGTATGTTTACTCATGTTTGAATAAATAAAATGTTCTCATCTTATCTTATTTTGCCCTTTTAAGTGTTTTTTTTCGTTTTCTTAATGGCAATCATTGAAGCGCACTTGATATTGGAATTTAAAAACTGACGAAGATATAAATACCGCGACTGTACCTACGGGGAAAAGAAGATTAGTGGCCTGCCAATTTTACGTAACATATGTGTTTAGTACCAAATGTTTCCGAACGCACCCTTTTGACATAAGGAAATTTGATCTTGACATTACTCTGACTTGACAGATAGTTTTTGTTTGCTTGGAAAAAATGTCCGATTGGGACCTGTTGAGTTAATTATAATTGGTAAAATATCGTTTGGAATCGCGTGTTGAGACCGATAATTGGGTCGCGACTTATCAATTGGTTGAATTTGTAATCCCCGTTTGACGAAAACCCCGGGATATTTTTGGACTTATCGCCGGTTGGTGGCCACCTCGTGGCACGCGCATTTGGTGGAAATAAGTAGTGATAATTAACTTCAATCCGGTGTGAGTTGGGTGTGATGCTGATCTGGACCGCGCCATTTGGAGATTGACGCCTTGTGAACGTCCTAGAACACGTAACTTACATCACACGTTTCAATTACTCACCTCATATTACATACATACCACACTTGGGGCGTGACCTTGGAAGGTCGAAGCTTGGTGAACCCAGCACAGAAGGTTAGTGGTAACAATGTATTCATAAAGCCTCAGAGGCTATAGGCCTTTGTTTATTGTTGATTGTAAGCAACGTTTATAGCTCCACGTACCGTGGACAGTTCAGACCATCCAGTTACCGTTGCACTGGCCAATTGTAGGACTGAACAATATGCCTTCCGAATATTCCCCTAAGGTTGCAACTCACAATTTACGTTATGGTGGGAATAATAACAGTTTTTATTGGGATACGAACTAGCCCACAACATTATATATGTAGATAAGACAGAAGTAAATAGGTTACTTCTAGGCAAGCGTGATTTAACGTCGACCAAACCATCGGTTTATATGAGGTATATATATAACAAACAAACATAAATATTGTAGTAACATCCTCTATTGACTTATAAATTATGATTGATTATTTCACAGTAATTGTATAATTATTTAAATTTGTTTTTAATTATTATATGACCCTGTATTCAAATAAATATTTGATATTATTTTGTTTGTAATGCTAGTTATACGTATAATAATGTAATTACCTACTCTCATTCTACTCTGCAATTTTATTTCAATCTTTATAAGGCTGCAAAGTGCAAAGGTTTTTTTTTTGTGCTCGTAATTTTCTATTTGTAATTCAAACAAGTTCCATTTGCGAAGTTTTTGTCTCGGATTCTACGTAAGGCGGTGTATTAAATAATTAAGAATTCTGTGTAAATCTATCTATTCTGGCCTTTTCCAACAGTGTGGATAGGCTTCCAGTCGAACTAGTAGAAGGCGAATACGATTATTTTAATCAATACTTAATGTTAAGAGGTGGATTCCTAGTGTCCTGAAATACAGGCTTAAAGCTAAGTTTAGGCACCAGTCTCCCACAATAATAAAGCTAACAAAATCTAAATGATGTATTGTAAATATTGTGGAGAGTAATAAACATATTATTATTTTACTTGAAGCCTGCCTATCTGACCACTTCAATCCAGTTACTGGGTACTGATATTCGTCACGATGTTGTTATTATCTAGTTAAGGTAGTTGTCCGACTGCCGCGGGCGAGAAAATGACTAACTATGGGCGACTTTCTCGCTCAAGAAACGCTCAATAAAATATACATTCCGCGTAAATGAAAGAGATGCATATATAAATACGGTTTTGAAAGTACACGTATTATTTCTTATGGATATCGAACAATCATTTGAACTCTCATTGTTGTCTAGTTCAGACGACGATGAGGACGTATTTTACGATAGCGTTTATGTAGTCGTCGCCGCGAGCGAGTGGCGCACGTAATCGCCCGTCACACTCGCACACTCGCTTATAGCTTAGCGACAAAACTATCGGAATTACACGCTCGCTTCTCGCTGCTCGCCACTCGTTTTTAGTTTCCAGCTCTACTCGTTTCTCGTTCATCGTCGGCGGTGGGACAACTGCCTAAAGATATGATGAATTTTCACAAGCTTCGAAGGATATTAGATAAAATAAAAATGCCGTAGGTATTGGTCCTACCGTTCCCGAGTTATGCTCTTCACACAGCACATTTAACGTTTCGTTTGTATATATTTACTAGATGCATAATATTATTACTAGATACATAATTCATTCAAATGTTCGGTTTGAAAGTTATTATAGAAATGTCAGCCAAGAAGCTGTTAAAAAAAAAAACAAATATCATACTCTTCCGTTCACGTATTTTTTTTTTAAAGAGTACAAAGTTTGTCTTAATTAAATGAGAATAATATTTAAAAAATAAATAAATAATACGACATATGCACTTGTTATAATAATGGTAACATAATACAAACAATACATACTTACAGACACACTTTAAAATAAGTTTTTATATATTCACGAAAATCTTATAGTAACAAAAAAAAATATATACTATGAATAAAATCAACATTTTCACCAGTTATATCTATGGCTTTACTTGACATTATTCAGGATATCGAAGAAAATGTATTGTCACACACTTGATCAACGAGAAGAATGAATGAAACTAATGCCAAATACTAATAGTTTTAAAATTCTATCGCCTATCAGCATAATTTTGACGATTTCTACATAGCTTTCCAACGCCTTGATATTGATTTCGATATTATTATTTTGACGGAATGCCGGCTAAGTGATGCTACATTAATAGAGCCACTACCTGGATATAATGTATCTCGCTCTTTTTCTCAACTAAATAAAAACGGAGGTGTGGTTATCTATTCCAAATCTATATGGAATGTTTCCATATCAGGATCTGAAGTTGTAAGTGCAGACAGTCTTCTTGTTATACTTGATGATAAAGTTGCTATTCTAGGTAGGTATCTACTGTTCTGCATCATGTCAGAATATTGTCAATTTTACCATGTCTCTGGATACCACCTTAACACGATTAACAAAATATCCTACAACAATCTTTACCGGTGATATTAGTACCAGGAATTCATAATTCATTCAAAATACCAGGAACAGCAAACACTTTGAATACTTGTGTCTAGTAGCCTCCCATGGTCTTCTGTCTGCTATTACTGAACTCACCCGAGGACGTACTTGTCTCGACCACATTTTTTATAAAAACTAACAAAAAAGGTAAGTCATTGGGAGATCCTCAATTACAGATCATGAAATCGTTATGGCTGCCATATGGCAAGCAGTAACTTCAGTTAAACCTTCTAGATCCCGGTATAAATATTTAATGGATGAACAAGCAGTAGCCACAGAACTAAATAACACTGACTGGTTGAAGTAGGTATTAAATAATGACTGCACAAACGCTTTCCTAACCTTATTGTTGGATATAGTATCCAACTCAATGGCCAAGAACTCCCGCGAAGTAAAATTCAGCCTTAGTAAATACAATATTAAGCCCTGGATTACTCCAGGCCTCTTAAGATGTATACTACACCTAACCTAAGATGTAAACTTCACCTAGACTTAAAATCTCATCCAACAGATGATATGCGCCGATTAATATACTTTAGATATAATTTTATTGTAATAACTTGCTACGCAAACTTAAAACAGATTACAATAGCCAGCTTATTCAGAAAAACGGAAAAAACCAAAACAAGCTTTGGAATAACATTAAATTTATCTACAATCCAAACGCACCAAAAGAAAACTCCTCTAAACTATTAACACACACTCTGGACCTAGATGAATCACTCAATAAGTGTAATGCGTACTTTACTTCACTAGGCAAAAATCTCTTAGACATTATACTATCGCGTCTACTACAGGCCACGTAAAACTCCTACACACTCGTTCTTTTTCCAACCAACTGATGATACCGAAATTGAAAAATGAATTTATCAACTTAAAATTGACAGCGCTCTCGGGATAGATGGGATTAGTACCCGCCTTATCATAATGTTAAAAAAGTCACTGCTAAAACCACTTACTCACATATTTAACCTAAGTCTCGAAAATGGTGTCTTCCCCGATCGCTAGAAGATTGCGTGTGTTTGCCCTATTTACAAAAACGGCCCAACAGACTTACCCGAAAACTATCGTCCAATTGCACTCTCGAGTGTTTTATCTAAAACCGGCTAGTAAATTATTTAGAAAATAATAATCTCATATCTCACAGACAGTTCGGCTTTAGGAGAGGCAAGTCTACCGAAGACGCTGCAATAAGTTTAACAAACTCTGTGGCCTCTATAATTTTTTTTTATTGATAATAGGCTCACGTTTGACCACCATCTCACCTGATGGTGAGTGATGATGTGGTTGAAGATGGAGCACGCTTGGCTAGAAGTAACCTATTCAGTCTTGAAAACGGGGAAAACGCCATGGGAGTATTCTTAGACCTTGCCAAAGCGTTTGAAACGATTTCCGTGGACCTACTTCTAGCGAATTTAAATGGTATAGGAATAAGAAGTGTCGCGCATGACTGGTTCAAATCCCACCTCTCGGCCCGTCAACAGTTGGTTAAAGTAGGTAACCATTCAAGTAGATTAGCTTCGGTATTCCTCAAGGAAGTACCATTGGACCAACGCTCTTTGCCTTTTACATGAACGATATTCTTAATGTCAGTAAATAATTCTGAAATCATTTCATACGCAGACGACACAGCTATTGTTTTTCACGCCAAAACCCGGGAAATGGTGTATCATTCTGCTGAGACTGGTTTGATTCGACGATCATGGAGGTAGTTCATAAAAATCTACTTACCCTTAATTTGAGAAAAACAAAACTTATAACGTTTTTCAAAACTACAGCATCCAGTCCTCCAAAGAGTTTGAAACTTAAACTTCATACATGCAGCAGCCATTATCACAATCCACTCATAGACTGTACTTGCACTAGCATAGACCGCACTCACTCTCTCAAATACCTCGGTATCACTATAGATGAAAATCTCTTCTTTAAACCCCATATTCATCTTCTTTCGGCTCGTGTCAGGAAACTTATTTACATTATGAAAAAGTTACGTGACTGCACACCCACTAAAATTCGTGAAAATGAGTTTAATGCGAAACTCACATACTCACCTACATATCTGCGAAAACCAAATATGAATCTGATACAAAAATCTTGGAGTCGTTCAAGCTTATCCAGATGCACTTCAGTAAGGTCTGGATAGCATGCATCAGCATAGTCGAGAACAGTGAGAAGAAGAGATTGGGCAAGCGCAGTTTTAGTGGCAGTCAGCAGGAAATTGCGCAAACTGCGTAAAGATCCCGCAGAGGCAAACAGTTTGCGGCTCACTTCTTGTAACTGGGGATCCCAAGACAAATTCTTATCAGTCTAAATACCTGAGTCTTTTACTGAGTCATAGTAAGGTATAGCAGCTCCATCAAAAACGATTTGGGGAAGGGTCTTCCAGTTAATTTTGGAACGTAGCCTAGGGCTGCCAACAACAATGACTTGAGTCTTATTTAGGATTAACCCACAAACCATGATCCAAAATCCAATCAGAAATACGCGCTAAGTCTTTATTCACAATTTTCACCGCCTCAGACAGTTCTTCAACGGGATCTTGCAAATAAATTTGCAGATAGGATGAGAAAAGTTCGTTAGGAATAGAATTTATAAATACATATGGCGAAATGAAGAGGGAATGCTCCCCTGTGGTACGCCAGCAGTAGTATTGCACCATGAAGTTGATGTACCTCCAATGCAAATACGTTGTCGGCGGCCATACAGATAACTACGAAACCAATCAAATGCTGTTGGAGATAATTATGTTAAGGCAGAGTATACCGATCAGGACATCAAAATCACCAGTGTTAAAAGCGTTGTTGAAGTCCAGTAACGAAAGGACCGTCAACTTCCCAGAATCCATACCTCATCTGATATCGTCAGTAATTTTAACAAGAGCTGTGGTAGTGCTATGTCCTGAACGAAACCCGGATTGGTACAGGAGTTGGTTTTTACAAAGGAAGGTCTTTTAAGCCTGGGAATTTCGTATTTGTAGGGACGAGACTATAGCGTAATAATTCTATACATATTATTAATTATGAATGTAAATCTATATTTACCTGAAATCATATACAGCTCCATAAATTCTCTTCATGCAACGGAGAAGACGTGACAAGTTATCTTTTCTGCATATAGATCCGCCTTTCGGTATGTGGTTCATGAACTGGAAACAAATATTCGCTCTTAAACATAGGTATTTATAATTTACTAGCAACCCTAGCTTCGCTCGGGTAATAGAGTTTATAATTATTTGCTTATATTATTTTGCTTAATTAATTTCTCGTCCGGTAATTTTTATTTTGCGATAACTCATAAGATATTTATTTTATTGATATACTGTAAAAAGAAATTTTGATCTGCATTAAATGCTTAACGTATCTAAAGTATTTCATCCAATTTACACAAAACCTTAACTTATTATACACTAAAACCTTTCTCAGGAATCACTCTATTTGTTGGTGAAAACTGTGAGAAAATCCGTTACGCACTTTTAGAGCTTATCGCGACCAGACAAACAGACAGATGCGGCGCGGCGGGGGACTTCGTTTTATAATATTTAGAGATCATATCTTATCTTCTTACTAACATTATAAATGCAAGTTTGTGAGGATAGAGGTGGTCATATGGTCTATATATCTGTCAAGTATCGTCGTCGTATCGTAAGTCCATGCGGCCGCTAAGACGTGAATGGTAATTTGCCTTTTCACTTTTTTTAAGGTTTGAAAATTAGAAAATGCAGAAATTGCTGTTTTATATCTACTTCTTTAGTTTAAAGAAAATTTCAAACAAATTAAACGTGAATATAACCTCCTAGGCATAAACTAGGATGTTTTTTTATGGAATATATTTGTTTGTGGTTACCATTGATATACAAAAAACCCAAGATACACAGTCTCGAATAAAAGTAACGCTTATATACCTTCATAGTAATAGTTATGCTATAAGCATAATATGTTTTTTGCAAATTCCACCTTACGAAAATTGTTTAACTTTTTGACCGCTACGTCCAAAAAGAAAAAGCGTGCCCTCGGCGCGGCGCCAAGCTCCAAATTCATCCTTTAATACAAAATAGTAAAGAGGTTGAAATTATATCGATAAAGGTCATGGAAAACTGACAATATTTTTTATCATGGGTTTTAATTTCAATTAAGATTATTATACCATCCTTGTGTTGAGTTTTATTTCAACCCGTTTAGTCCTTTATGAAATAAATGTAATAATCTGTGTCACAGTTACGGCCTTTATTATTATTTAAATCCATAAATCAACAATAGATAAAACCAAGTCAATACCATCACAGCACTATTGTCCATCATGACGTAATTTTTTGTCACTCTATGACGACAGTGCTGGCACGGATTTCTTGAAATTGCTCGCTTCTGCTCTAGAGGTACGACACCGATACTTATTAATAATATCGAAATATTTTATTATTTATTTATTATTATTATTTATTATATACTTTATTGTGCACATTACAATATATTTATATGTGACATATTATTATAAGGGTGGCATACTAATAATCAAGTTTGGTTTTAGAAACCTTTGATCTCATCTGGTGATTAGCACCTAAATATTGAGTTAACGTTGGTACGTAAAATGTTCTAACCTGTTAGCTATTTAACTCTCTCTCTTTGGATTTAATATTGTTTTTTTTTTCAATCATGTTTTATTATCAGGTTAATTATGTTTTATTTCTTGCAATAAAAAGTATACGAGGCATGCCTTTTAAGTTCTGTCGTTTCCATATTTCCCGGCAATTTTGAATTTGGAACTATTCTATATTCGAATGTGTTTAAATTTTGAATCTCAAAACAGTTGAAAGGATTAAATTATATTGTTTAGTCACAGCGTCGATTGGAATCTGTCAAGTTACGTACGAAAATGACTTTGCTGCGCTGACTGCGAGCTATGGGTAGCTCGTCCCCCGACAGAAAGGCCCGTATAGAAGTCGCGTTATGTTCCACGCGCGCCTCAAATTGTGTCGGGGCCTACTAGGGCGCCGTTGCCTGCCGCGGTTGCGGAATTGTTCGAAAGAGTTACCGCAGCCTCGGAACACGAAGGGCAAATGACGGAACACGGATGGGTTTTAGTCAGTAAAAGTCTGACACACCCTCCCGCTTCATCCAGATCGGGAGAAATTCATTGGAAAAATTCCCATCCTTAAAAAAAAAGATGGCAAAGTCGCGCGCTAGTTTCGAATAGTGTAACCTACACTCGTCGACCGCTCAGCCGCTCCGTGAAAGGGGAAATACGTGTCGAATATAGGTTTGGGTTGTATGTTGCATTACAGCTTCTGAATGTTCCAAAATTAGTGAGTTGGGTGGCTTTGTTGCATATTGTATTCAAGATTGAACAACTAGTTTTTGGCGGAATTATCGCTTAATAATATCCCAAAATTATTTTAAATACTTCATTTGACTAGCCATTACCCCAACTATGTTAGTGACGGTATTAATGTTTTACATGGAGTAGCTGCTTATCTGATTTCCACAACCCAGTAACTGAATAACACAATTCATATTGGAAAGACCAGTGTAAATTCTGGCTTCTGACTATCCGTAACGGCTGTCAAATATGTACAACAGTAGGGACCATCGGCTTAACGTGATTTGCGAGGCACAGAAGAATTTCATTATGTTAAGATGTTCAGCCATCCACAAACTGACCTTGGCAACCGATGCTTAACCTGGCAGATCGATCTGTGCGCGTAAGTATATGTAACTATAGACAGGGCCGGATTAACCATTAGGTGGAGTAGGTAACTGCCTAGGGGCTCCACATCAACTAGGGGCCCAGGCCTAGTGCACGCACCAAGAAAACATGTTTCTACGAACGAGAATTTGATGTGCATGTGAACAGGGACCTCACTGTTATCTCACAAAATACAAATCGTTAGATTCAGTAGTAGAATTAAAACAATTTTAGAACAAATCTAGGAACAAGTAAACAAATATATTAAAAACCACAGCCCTTAATGTGCGTTTCCTCAGTTCACACATGATTTGGTCAGTCAAAGTAAGAAAAGGGGAGAATAGAATGAATACCATTGCCTTAGGGCCTCTGACAGGGTTAATCCGGCTCTGACTATAGATACCATGTTAGCTAAAAGCTATAAATAATAACGTTTCTATTTGTTCAAATATAAGGATTAACGACATCGGTAACTTTTAATGTTCAATCATGGAATAAAACATTTGGTTCACCGTCGTCATCCATTTTACGTCTAGACAAATATTTTTACATTAGTACCAAAATAATGTTGTCTTTGTTGTTTCAATTATCCATAATTTGGAAGTAACTAATTCGATAAAAGTTTCCTTTGTTCAAACACAAATGTCTATTACATTTCAAATCTTACTATTATTATAAACGTTAAAGTTTGGATTTTTGGACATTTGTGCAAAAATGGCTGGACGAAACTTGGCTCACATATAAACAACCTGGAATAACACATAACTACTTTTATACCTGTAAAATGTGCCAAATTCACACGCGAACAAAGTCGTGGGCAAAGCTAGTACAAAATAGAAAGAAAGAAACACATTTATTTGGTATTAGTTTATCAGGTACACAAACAAAAATACAAGTTCATAAAAATAAAAGTGAAAAACAAACAAAAGTCCATTTCAACATTAATACTAGACAGTTGCTGTTGACAGAGATCTGATGCTGGTCTTCCAAAGAACCAAAAGAAGGTACTTTCTCAGTTTATGCTGAGAAATAACTTTTTCTCTGACTCTGACCTACAAAATATGTTTATAGGCTAGTTCCACAGATTATTTCAAGTACCAGTCTGTACCGTAACCTGTAGGTACTAACAAACTAAATTAATCATCATTTTTCAGACTAAATAAGAGTCAAAATACTCTATTTCAAATACATAATTTAAAAAATATATTTAAATGTCTACATAGCCTCTCTAGGATATTAATTCACTATATAGCTAGTAGCAGTGATCCACTGTATAATTTTTGAACTTTAAATGGCGATGCTGTTGTTCCATTAAAAAGAAAATTTGTTGTAAAGTATAAAGCAACAGCGTTGTTAGCAGCGCGTTTAGATGTTTTTTTTTCATATTTAAGAAAATTATTAATGATTTATGCGTATCAAATACTCATTATTATAATCTATTTGTTCTTTTCCAACCAAACCTGATATCGGCCCCACAAAATACTGATTTTGATGTAAAATAAAATAAAGATTAGCAGGTTTTGAAGTCGTGTGAAGCAGAAGCGGGTTGCTTTTTAGTATATTCTGATTACTATACTGTATATGTAAGTGGCTTTGTAGCTAATACTAATTACCAACCTGCCAGTCTCCCAAGGTCTTGTAGCTGGCTGCAGGGAAGGCACTGGTCTTCCACCAGAGATTCCACCGTTCCTCCAAGCCGCTGTGGTAGCCGGGGTACATTCGCCACCCACGCTCTGCACATACCTGAACAAAAGCAACCGTAAGTATTGTGCAAATAGGATTAGAATGCCTTGTCGGGCCTCTATTTCCTGGTAGCTACAACTTGAAGGTCTTGAAGTCAAAAGATAAGATGATGGTGGTTTGATGTGAATCAGGTACCAGAACAAACGGGGGCCCAACAATAATAATAAAACCAAGAATCCTCTAAAATCTATCAAAATATTTACATGCAATCAGAGAATCGATCGTCGTCGTTCACTCATTACACTCAGGAACAGAAATATTTATTCGTAAGTAAAAGGTGTCTCTGAACTGTGAACTGCCTCGTTGGTCAAGTGGTCGCCAGCATGACTGCTGAGCACAGGGTATTAGGTTCGATTCCCGGGTCGGACAAAAAGTGTTATTGGGTTTTTTTATAAGAAATTTCTGAGTAGTAGACCAGAGTTTGGAGGTTTGCTGTTGTCCCGGTTGTCATTTCGACATCTTTGACAGTCGTTACGAGTAGTCCGGTTACGGGTACCCCGTAAATCCGACACTTTATATCTGGTAAGGACCAGACCCGGGTCGACGGAGCGTCGTGTTTCATGCGCGCCTCAAAGAGCAGTCAGTAGCATTAACAAAGCCCGACAGGGCCATTGCCTGCCGGGGTTGCACGAATGTTCTATAGAGACACCGCGGCCCCGAAATGTTGGGGCAATTGATTGATCAGTCAATCAGTCCAAAAGGTTTTTCCCCGCACTCGCTTTTTCAGTGTTTCTACATAATTTATGATCTTCGTAAGAACTAACAAGACTCAACCTCCCTGTTAGAAATAATCGAAGAGAACTGTCGATGGGTCAAGAGATATGAAAGAACCAAAAAAAAAACAAACAAGTTTTTAAATTACCTTGCTTATAAGACCGCAGTTCAGTCGGAAATACTTCATTTTGTACAAAAAATCGCACCAAATGTAAGACGCGGAAGGCCAGTATTTGTGCCAAAATTGATATTTGTATGATTAATAACTAAACTAGTGAGACAACAGCATTTTGATCGTAGCAGTTTTTTTACTACCCGCGATTTTTAACTAGAATTTTGTCATATGAAATTTAAATATTACCAGATATATTTCATTAGCTAACGTATTCACGAAATACAATTGTATCAGAGATTTCTTTAGTGTTGAGTATTGCTAAAAAATTGAGTTTTTCTGTAGTGATGATAGTGGGACTTTACTCCTAGACAAGACATATATAATTAAAAAGCATTAAAAAGTTATTTTATAAGACACAAACTCATTTGCGTATATTTAACGTAAGATTTAGTTGAAAACCACCGTCAGAGAACTTTTAACCGTGTGACATTTTGACACACTACGTTATTTTAGAAATTCTGTCTCCTTTTTCAACCGACGACAAAAAAAGGAAGAGGTTGTCAATTCAACGCGTATATTTTTTTATGTATGATCACCGATTGCTCGAAGACGGCTGAACCGATTTGGAAAATTCTTTTTTGTTTGAAAGGGTATATATACTTCGAAATTGGTCCCATTGTCACCAAGTCAGGATCTGATGATGGGATCCTGGAGAAATCGAGGGAACTCTTCAAATATTAGCACACCTATAGTGATGAGTATTTTTTATAGTAACTTGTGTAGTTGCATTCGAAAAGCACCATTTGTGAAGTGGACCTGATGATGAAGACCACAGATGGCCACTGGAACTACTCAGTATATAAGTAGGAATAATAATTATTTCATGTGTTCCGCTTCGATTACTTGAATGTGATTATTAAGCACAATATGCTCGTCACAATGCATATGGTGAAGTGTAGCTGATGGTGAAGTACCAGGAGAACTCCTCAACAAATAACGGCCCAACATTGTGAAAAACAATATTTTGTAAATTAATATAAGTAGTTGACATTTAGGCTTTAGTTACAAGTAACTAGGTAAATAAAAAATCGACCAACTAAAAGAGTGAAATAAAAACTTTTTACCAAAAAATTAAACCGACTCCCAAAAAACACTGCAAAGTGAAAAATAACTTTAATTTCGGAAGTCGGTGCCAAAAACGAAAATACAAAACTAAAGACACCGACTACCGAAATTAAAGTTATTTTTCACTTTGCAGTGTTGTTTGGGAGTCGGTTTAATTTGTTGGTAAAAAGTTTTTGTGTTCCTACATTGTGTGAGACAAATAAATTAATAGTTTAAAAAACACTAGAAAAACACGCTTTTATAAATGCAAGTGAAAACAAAAAATGTTAAGATAACCGATAACGTATTTTCTTTAGGTTTGTTATAACCTTGAAACCTGATCGTGTTCAAAGTCCATTACGTGGCCTTTCTCACACGTGCAAACACGACTATGATACGATATTCCATCATGGAATGATAGTGCCTATCTTCCGGCTTCATCACCAGACCTTGAAACCTAATCGTGGTCAAAGTTCATTACAAGACTTTTCTAAGCAATCCAAAACAGCTATGATACGATTTTCCATCATGAAGTTCCAGTTTATATCTTCCGACTCCATCATCAGATCAGTTCGGCAGTACCATATTATTGTATTGTCATCAGAACTACATACAGCTGCCAATTTTCATTACGTTACGACCCTTGGAAGATGGTTAAATTAGTTACCTTAGATTCCATTACATAGTTAGTTACATACAGGTCGACCTAATAAAAGCGTGTTAACAAATATGTTGTCTTTCGTTATCTTCCAGTTTCCTAATAGGATAATCTAACATGAGTTGAAGCAACAATAGCCTAATGGATAAGGTGACTTGTGATCGAGAGGTCTCGAGTTCGAACCCCACCCATACACACTATTGCCGTGAACCCACTCCCCGTGAACACACACACAAGCATATTTGAAGGTCAAGCTTAGTTGGAGGAGTTTACAAGATTGCTAGTAATGTGAATTCTTCACATTGGTAGTTATCTTTAAAAAAAGGAAATATATATATACTATTTCACCGATTATTATGTTTTTATGTAGGTGGGTCGCAGGATATCTCTTTTTTATTCACTAAAAATACTTTATACGGCTAAACAATGTTTGACAGCTATTTTATTCAATATTTTTCTATTTCCATCCAAGAGCAACGTCGTACTATCTAAATGCAAATGATTTTTGTAGTTCATAAATAACGATTAATCTGAATATATCGATTACCTACACGCTTTGGCACGTAATAATATGAATGTCAGGTATTAAAAATATCTATACCTACTCTATACATATTATTATATACATAATTACATATAAATTAAATTAAATTGTCTGTCAGTAATTTCAAAATAAATGTGTTTTTTCTAGTGCTTATAGTTAGTTATCTACAGGTACACGTTACTAAAACAAAATAAACTTTTTTAAATTTTGTCCGTCTGTATGCCTGGCCTTCTGTAGGTTGGCCCTAACCTCTAGATATTGGTTGTTATAGGGTATCCATATATGTAGGCTACTTTTTATCCGAATTCTAAATTTACACGGGCACAGCTAACAATTAACACAAAGTTTCAATTCCAAACAAGTCATCAATCTGTGCTCATATAATTAACTAGCTTGTGCCAGCGGCTTCGCCCGCGTGGGAAGTTTTTCCCGGTAAATCCCGATCCCGTGGGAATTTCGCAAAATCCTTTCTTAGCGGATGCCTACGTCATAACATCTACCTGCATGCCAAGTTTCAGCCCGATCCGTCCAGTGGTTTGGGCTGTGCGTTGATAGATCACTATGTCAGTCAGTCAGTCAGTCAGCCCCCTTTGAGTTATATATATTTAGATTAAATCTTCTGTTCCCATGTTTATTGTATTTATCGTATCAGTTAAGGAGGAGCTCGTCCTTCTTAACTCCTTTCATCTACGTCCATGCCTCGGGAAGCAAGTTAAACTGTTGGTCCCAGCTGTCACTTTACTATCTTTGACAGTCGTAACAGATTACAAGCCAGAAAATCTGACACTGGTCTGGGCAAGGGGTATCGTGTTACCCAGCTACTGGGTAGTAAAGCTCATATAGGCAGTCGCTCCATGTAAAACACTAATACTCAGCTGCATCCGTTTAGACTGGAAGCCGACCTGAACATAATAATTGAGAAAAGGCTAAGCAGATAATAATCGTATCGGGGTAAGGCCGTAAATTTTGCCACTTAGTAACATAGAGTAACAAGACACTTCTATGTTACGGTAACGTAGAAGTAACGCGAAAGTAACGCATAATTTTTCCAAGGCCGATTACATAATGCGCCTTTTTAGCCGACTTCAAATAGGACTAAGTTTCAACGCATTTAAGCTAAGCTGGTGAACTGAACAGTTAGTCTGTTCAGTTCGCCAACTGTGAGAAGTGATATTTTCGATTTTCTTAACTGTTTCGCTCGAAAGATTAAAGTTCATTCTTTTTGAGGTAGTTTTTTTACTTTTTTTGAGTTTATTTTAATTTCCACTGAGTGGCGCTAAAAACATCCTTTTTTTTCAGTTTCTACAAATGTCCAAATTCCTTAAATGACACTGAACCTAACAAGTTGTTAAGGCAACTAAACTTCTGTTGTTATGTGTTTTTTGAATTTCGTAAAACAATCTATACCAGTAAATAAAACTGTTAAATAAGGAATTTGTACATGCTTGGAAACTGAAAATTAAAAAGAAATGCCGTCTGCATATCAAATAAAAAAAATACTGAGCAGCAGTGCCGTGAAAACTTGGGTGACGTGAGCTGTCAACCTATAGAATGATCCATAGCATTAGGTGGAATACCAGCTCACTTCGTGCTTTATGCTTTATTTACACGATTTATTAGATTTTCACGACGTGGTATGTACAGAATACCACGGCAGATTATTCGTTACTCCACAGTCGACACACAGTCAAAACTTAGAAAAAATAGTTGATATTTTTTAACAAGATTCCTCCTCTATGCCAAAAAAAAATATATTTAATCAACTGCGATATGCACAAACCTTTAAAAGAGTAAAACGTTACGAAACATACAACCAACGTTACCAGTGACATCGAAGCCACATAGAAGTAACGTAAAAGCGCGATTTTTCAAGGTTATAAGTAGCTATAACTCGACATCGAGGTAAATTTTAAACAAAGACATATCATCACGCTCTTATTAGATACATAACGCATACTACAATATAAGAAGTATACAATAAAAACTGTTCTTTACTTTAGAAATCGCCAAAATTCAAAATTAAATTTCGTTGACGAAACAGACAAGTGCACCTTTGACAGACTCCAGAGACGAAAAGATGGCGTCTTTTTGTTATTTTATTGCGCTGCCTGAATATTTGGTGAGGCCATTGTAATCACAACATACTACCAAACTATTTTCAATGCTTTTTAAGGGAAATTTTTGGTAACAATCAAAATAGTAACATAAAAGCAAAAATATGGAGCATAAGTTTGAATAGTAATAAAACTATAAAGGACGCGTTTTTAAAGACACAAAAAGCACGATATAGCAGCTTAACTTTGATAAATTTCAGATATCATAATTAATTAAATGTACATTAGAAAAAATATAAGTTTTTATAGTGCTAAGTGCCAAAAAGACAGCATGTTTTTCTGGAGTCTGGACGAATTTAACTCGTTGTATTTTTTTAATGTACAACTTAGATTCATTTTAAAAATATGGTGTAAGAGTTTACGAGATATATAACCTGATAAAAATACCTTCAGTACAATTCACCTACTAGATTGTTTTTTATAAGCAATCAAAATTTAAGATTTTTTTTCACTTCAAAAAGTGGCTATATCTACGGCCTTACCCATCGGCTAAATAGTTTTGTATGAAGCTTGGCAAACAAGCGGACTTGTGTTTACTTAACACGTTCGCTGACAGTACGTCGCACGGTGGGCTGAAAATCGGCTTTCATAGACTTAGGCATTTTATTTTGCAAGTGCGAGTTTTTTTGCCGGATATCACTTCTATTAGTTATAACAATATACAAAAATGACACCAGAATTGATTCTGCACAGAAACGAAGGAATTATAATTTTTTTACGAAAATTTTGTATGGAGCTAGTATGAAAAATCGAAATATCTCTAAAACGGCAGCGATAACCGTAATATCCTTATAGGGGGTTATAGTACTAATTATTTATGATTTTTTGACATACGTTACATAATGGTTGTAGATGCCTTTTTTTTTAAAAAATCGTCAAAATATTTTTATTTATTTTTACATATTTAAACGTTCCTTTTAGTGTTTAAGTTGAAGAATTCAGAGCTTTAACAACTCTTATCATAAAATAGCATCACCCCTATAGACCTGAAGGACTAGACAGAGGTGTGTAGTGTCTTGTTGATCTTGTAAGATTTCCAACAATACCAAATAGTTGAATATCAGTGTCAAAGTGCCCATGCTGTCGCTTCTTTTTGAAAGATAGGGGAATGAAATTGTTAATTGATCATACCCTAAAAGTATGATTACAACATAACCGGACACATAATAATAATAATATCCTTATAGGGGATTATAGTACTAACATTATTTATTTTAACATATGAAACTGTTCAAAACGATCCATGAACTGTGTCAAAGTTAAGAACATCGTTAGGAAGCATGCTTTTTCCCCAAATATTAAGAATATGTGAAAAAAAAAAGACTGTATATAAACTTTTTATTGATAGGTAATTTAAATAAAACAGAAGTAACAAAAATAATATCTAATAAATTCAATTATACAAAATACATATTTGAAACTATAATTTATGAAATTATTAACTAAACATATTGGTACAATAAACTAACATAAATAACAAAAGAACATAAAGAAAAATAATTAAATTTTACAAATTTTCTTTACAACTTTCGTTGTCGGACTCCAATTCCGAGTCAGAATCCAGATCGGATATACCTACAAACTCGAACTCAGTTTCCGGAAACTGTATTAGGTCGAGAGTTTCAGCAAAAAAGGTTGTCTTCCTTTTGGCATCTAACTTCGGCCTTTGTGCACTTAGAAAAGGATCCGAAGAAACACAAGCATATTTAGGATATCTTGATTAGAATCTTGCCTGCTTCTTTTCCGCGAATGATGTTCCCGGAACCTCCTAAAATCTTTGTTTCGAGACTCTGAGGCTTCTTCCGAGAGAGTCCCAATCGGGACAATATCATTTTTTTCGATTATGTCAGCTCCGTGTATTAATAGTTTATGTACGGTTGATGACATGTAGTACCAGTCGTATAATTCCACGTACTTTTCTGCTGTTTTGCGAGCAAAATCTTTAAATTTGATGACATCGATCTTCTCACCAGATGTTATTGCTTGCAAAATAACAGCAAATCTTTTTATCAGGTTTTGATCCAACCCAGTAATAGCTGCAGTTTTATTGGGAAACTCGAAAAACTTCCTTGCGGTATTCCCGTCATTGGTAGTTCCCGAGCCTTGTTTTACTATATCAATTAATAGATTGAGCTCCTCTTTAAATTTATTTTGAATGTTTTTTTTTCTGTTTTGTAACATATCTTTATGCTCATTACTTCTTGCTGCCCACTGTTTGAAGTCAAGTCTGTACGCAATGTGTAACAGACATTCCATGCAATTTATACGGGCATGTAGGGATGATAGGCCAAATTCATATATGTCAGAACACACAGTTTTTGATGTTACAGCATCTAAGTGGTTCATTTCTGTTGGTTTTGCTAAGCACAGGTAGCATGATGCATTTGATCTAGCTTCAGAAAGGTACGTGCAGACTTTTGCGTCGATCATTGTCATCATTAGTTTATGAGTCACCCTGTTACTATTAATGCACTCTGTGGGGTTAAGGGCCTCAATTTCCTCATCCATTTTTCTTTTGTTATCAATGACAACTGCATGGCTTTCTTTTACAAAAGTGAACTGAACCGGACGACAATAAAAAGTTGAGCATGGTTTCGGGTTTGTCCATATAGTATTATCTCCATCTGTCAGTTTCAGTGGCACCAAGGAGGTCATGAAAATGCTTGAATCATCATGCTCGCCGTCCATTTTCTGCTTGTATCGGCTTTGATTGGAAGCACCATCAAATCCCCACTTCGATATCAGCTTTAACTGCTTATTTTCCACATTATCAGAAAGACTTTGAAGAATCCGCTTCACCGTGATGTCAAGTAAAGCTTGAAGTGTAATTCTAGCTGATGAATCCGTAACTGATACTGATTGATTAGGAGGGTAGCATGCAAGCTTAGTTTGTTGCAGTTTATAGTAGGATGGGTAAATATCCTTAGCACCTTCCCGAATGGCAGTCTCTCGCAACGTAATATATTGCCACTTTGAAAGCTTAAGTGAAAGAAGCAATCCAAGTGCTTTCTCTGGTGTAAATATTACTGTTTTCTTAATGCTTTCCTTGATTTTAACGGCAGCTTCTGGATTTTTGATCATATAATTGATTACAGATGCGATATCTTCATAACCTTCTTCTTTTAAACGTGCTGCAGCTGCATATGCCAATTCACAGGAATCCTCGCCTATGTGCTCACTAGATCTTCTCTTTTTCTGTTTGCTTCCCAGATCTTTGAATGGTTTTCGGGACCTTTTTGTCATTGTTCCAACAGTCGATGATGTCGAAGGTTCTGGAGAGACTGAGCGTGCTCTTGGTATCTCATCAACAGTTGGTTCTTGATTTATTAAAGTTTGCACGCAACTCGGCCAATCAATATTTGCTTGCAACCACTCTCCGTACGTATTTCTAAACTTATCAAAGAATCGTTTAGATTTCTGCCACCTGTTTAAAGCAGCTCGCGTGAATCTCCGGCAAAATTCTTTGAGAGTTACTTGATCTTCGGCAGAAAGGCAATCGCCTATGCGGGACACAATTGCACTAAACAATACTTCATGATTAAATGAAGAACACTCACTTTTTAGGAGAACAAACAAATCTAAGTTGGTGATTAAACTTTCCATTCTAAGATTTTGTAGTCGCAAAGCAAATAGTTTTAGTGTTAGCAGTTACACGGTTGTGAACAATCTAAATTATGGAACAAAATTATAGCCCTTTTATTGTATAAAGTCAATAATTAGTTAACTACCCTCATTAAAGTTATAAAAGATATGATAATAAAAATTTATAATCGTCAAAAACATTTCGTAGAACTCATAGTAGAACTAATCAACATTAGCAAATCACATTAGCTCACTAATTATAAAAAGGTGAATGCAGTTCTTAGTTGGTATTGTTGCGAGATATTTCAAATCATTTAATCACTTAATAGGCTCATTAGAATCAGAAGACTACAACCATCATTCTAATTACTTAATTACTTGTCATCAGACTCATTAGATGACTACACAATATGTTATTTTGTATTTTGAACGTATGCAAGGTTTTAAAATTCCTTTTGTGTCGATATTATTATGTGTCCGGTTATGTTGTAATCATACTTTTAGGGTATGATCAATTAACAATTTCATTCCCCTATCTTTCTAAAAGAAGCGACAGCATGGGCACTTTGACACTGATATTCAACTATTTGGTATTGTTGGAAATCTTACAAGATCAACAAGATACTACACACCTCTGTCTAGTCCTTCAGGTCTATAGGGGTGATGCTATTTTATGTTAAGAGTTGTTAAAGCTCTGAATTCTTCAACTTAAACACTAAAAGGAACGTTTAATATGTAAAAATAAATAAAAATATTTTGACGATTTAAAAAAAAAAAGGCATCTACAACCATTATGTAACGTATGTCAAATAAACATAAATAATTAGTACTAAAACCTCCTATAAGGATATTACGGTTATCGCTGCCGTTTCAGAGATATTTCGATTTTTCATACTAGCTCCATACAAAATTTTCGTAAAAAAATTATAATTCCTTCGTTTTTGTGCAGAATCAATTCTGGTGTCATTTTTGTATATTGTTATAACAAATAGAAGTGATATCCGGCACAAAAACTGGCACTTGCAAAATAAAATGCCTAAGTCTATGAAAGCCGTTTTTCAGCCCACCGTGCGTCGTTAGGCGGGAAATTAAAATAGTGCGTTATGACAGTACGTCGAGGGACGGGCCACTTATTTTTAAAAGTAGGTATGTCATCTCACGATAATTTTTCATATAAGTATTATGAAGAGCATGTCATATTATGAGCAATTTCATATTTCTTACTGCCGTAACACGAGTATTTTGTAGGTAGTTTCATATTGCTTGCTTGTGCACGAGTACTACGTTGATTTGTAATTTAGTATGGAAAATTCTACTGTCGTAATGTGGTGTCAGGGTAAGTGCTCACTGTCAGCGAACGTGTTAAGAATGTGCTTCCTTGCGGAGATTTATGACCTCAGAGCTACTGACCTGCATCAGTTTTAATTGAAAATAGCTTCTACCAGCATTACCTTGAAGTTGGATTTGCAACCTTGTAGTTGGAATTTACGACTAAACAACTAATTATGTAAATGAAATAATAACATGGAATTATAGCCCTAACACTATACTACGCGTAACGCTAGATACAGAGGTTTATAGTTCATTGCCTACAACCAAGCCATTCATTTCATCGCAAAATATGCAGCTTACGTCAACATTATCTATTAACAACTTATGGATGAATATCACACAATAATGATAATAAAACTAATTACAAATGCTCCTTGATTTAACTACCCAAGTAGTTATTTGCTAGATAATAACTTAAAGTTAAATAATTACTGGATGCTGAAGGTACAAAAGTCAACTAAGAAACTACGTGTTTCCTAATGAGTGCTATATTGTACCTTGACCAGCAGGCCGGGCCCCGATCCGCTGTCATTGAGTCTGAATACAAAAGGTTCGTCATCATCAAAGCTGCCGTCCATTCTTCAGCCTAAAAACATGACTCTTTTATTTTTCAAAATCTGGCTCGCTCCATCGGGAACATTTCCAAGTTTATTCGTATCAACTGCGATACATCTTCGCCTTCAATGTAATATACTCGTGTATGTGAACGCGTGAATTGCATGTCAGCTTATCATCGTAAGCGTAATACTGGCTGGAGTCGTGATATCGTTCGAGACACGTTTACGTTAGCCGGGAGAGCGTTCGGTTTGACGCGGCCCGACCTGCGCACTCCGCCGCCAACCCAATACTGTCTCCAATTCTCCAAGTTTAGTTACGTTGCAAGCTGATGCCCAACCCCCAGTGATTTATTAACCCCTGTTCGTGACACGAGCCTCCTGTAAAAGCAACGTAACTACGATAATGCATTTTGTTAGGCTAATGACGCGTCGCTTTTTATATTTAACCGAACAAGCTCGCCAAAGTTGAATAACATTTTTGATGAATGCTACAAGGTGGGTATATGTTTATAAGTTTGCGAACGACTAGATTTCGTGTGAGATTTTGATAGAGTTATGTTTATGGGAATGTTTGTAATATTAAAACCCTAATCTTGAATAAATCCTAATAATAAATATGTATTATTTATTGGCTATTCTGAGTGATCATCAGTCAGCTATCTTTTCATTTTAGTTTATGGCAATGGTTGCCAATATGTTTTGTTCTAAATTCGTGTGAATTTTTAAAAGTATAACCATAGTTAGTTGTAAAACGGTCACTTACGAGTCGGGCCACGCTTAGTATAGGGTCCCGTAGCAGTCCCACATAAACGCGGAAAAAACACCCACCTAATGCCATCAATTTGGTCAGGAATCTTTGTCTAGAAATTCAGCAAAGGAATAAAAACTATGGGAGATGAGGTATTTTTTATGTAGCGAAGATCGCTATTAAAGTTTGTCATGGAATTATAAATAGGTATAGCCATATACACAACTGTGCTTAAAAAATTATATTCTAGGTTCGGCCAATATTAATTGGTTCTGATTCCTGTGTAACTTTTTGTTTATCGTTATTAGTTTAATAATTAAAAGAATAAGTAACTAATTAAATAACGTAATTAACTTATTAAAACGAACTTATAAACGAGTGACAGAGATGGATATACGAAATAGTCAAGGAGTGAAAGAGATAGCGAATGAATGTTAAAGATGTAGAATAAGTAAAGGATATAGAATGGGAGAACTAGGACGATACCAAGACGATAAGACGTGTAATTTTGTAAGGAGAAATAAATAGAGTTTTTAAGAAGAAATCAGCCGTTTAATTGGAAATCCATTGAGTTAATCCCACAACTTTTTGGGGGCTCGTCCGGGATAGCTCATTATTTCCAGTTTCCGTTGAAAAGAAGCAAAAAATCAAGACGGCACAAGGGTTGCACGAAAGACGTTAAGACGCTATTACGGAAAGAAGACGGTTAACATTACATCCTGTTTAAAGACGGTAACAATAGTTACAAAAGACAAGGAAAGAAAAGACGAAATATGGAAAAGTCGCCGCGACAAGGGAAAAATCGCCGCCAAGCCAACGACGGTGAAGACGAACATGACGCATCCACATCGGCTAGGCAAGGGTTTAACCGTGATCAGGCTATTTTCCATGAGAGCTTTGTCCCAAATTTCAGTGGGCAAGACAAGACATTTTCAGTAGCGAAATGGGCGCAGGACATTGACGACAATGCCGAGATTTTTCAATGGACGGCCCTGCAAACTCTGATCGTAGCCAGAAGGGCTTTGGTCGGAACTGCTGCGCTGTGGCTCAGAACTGAAAAACCTTATAAGAGTTGGGAGGATTTAAAGGCTGGATTACTTAAGGAGTTTCCAGATACGGTGGATAGTAAAACCATCCACGAGATGATGGCCGCCAGAAAGAAAAAAAAAGGACGAACGGTGTCTAGATTACATGTTAGTCATGAAGGAAATGGGAAAACGCGGCAAGATGCCAGATTATGTTGCCATTAAGTACATAATTGACGGCATAATCGACTCGGAAGTTAATAAAATGTTGTTGTACGGAGTTACGACGTATGCGGACCTAAAAGAAAAGATTAAGGTTTACGAGACTATCAAAGATAAAATGAGGACGGAAAACAACGATCATAGTCGACACAGGAAGTTTGAAAATCAAGAAAATGGCGCGGGGATCAAGAGATGTTACAGCTGTGGTGAAAAAAATCATCAATCATCAAAGTGTCCAAATAAAAAGGTCTGAAGTGTTTTAAGTGCAATGAGTTTGGACACATTTCTACTCAATGCATTCGTTCAACAAATAATACGAATACGAATGAAAAGACCTATAACCGAGAACGTGAACGGCAAGGCGGAAAACCGAACATTCACGAAGATAAGCGAACTGACTAACTTCACTCCGAACATTCGTGAGTCTGCGGTTGGTGAAACTGATGACATTGACAGGAGTACCAACGTCAGCGACGGCGACAAGATGGCGATGCCAGTGGGAACTGACGCCAACTTCACTGATGTTTACGTCGAAGAAAAAACGCCGGCACAGTTTCGATTCGAAAATTCTTGCAAAACAGTTTTAGTGAATAAGTGCGAAGTTAAAGCATTAATTGACTCCGGTAGTGAGATAAACTTGGTGTGTACCGAACTTTACGATCATCTTGGGGCTCCTAAGTCTGTGAACACTGTCACGAATCTGGTGGGTTTAGGCGGCAGTGTAAGGTCGATGCAAAAGTTTACTGCTTGTGTGTTATTAGATGGACACGAATATAAAGATATTGCGTTTCATGTTGTTCCTAGGCGTTGTATGCCGTGTAGTGTAATATTGGGTCAAGAATTCCTTAAAGATGTTTTTACCATTATGTCAAAGGGGTCAATACTAATTACTCCAAATGTAAACAGTTGGTTGTCAAAGCTTGTGTGCGTGGTAAGTCAGGATGAGTTTGTTTTAGGTACTATTCAAGATAAGCAGGTGCAACAAGAAGTCATTGACTGTGTGAAGAATTATACACCAGTACAGGTAAAGGAGGCGCCGATAGAATTGCATATTGTACTCAAGGATGATATACCAGTGACTCAACGACCAAGGCGTATATCTTTGGCTGAACAGGAGATTGTTGAAAAGCAAGTATCAGAGTGGCTTAAGGATGGGATCATTCGTGTAAGTTTTTCAGAATATTCCTCACCCTTGGTGTTAGTAAAGAAAAAAGATGGCAGTACTAGGGTGTGTGTAGACTATAGACCTATAAACAAAAAGATGATTAAAGATGAATTTCCTCTGCCTATTATTGATGATTTGATAGATAAACTTAAAGGTGCTCGTGTTTTTAGTGTGTTAGATTTAAAAAATAGTTTCTTTCATTTAAGAGTCAGTAAAGAAAGCATAAAGTACACTGCTTTTGTTACACACAATGGACAGTATGAGTTTCTGAGGGCTCCGTTTGGTTTGTCGGTTTGCCTGAAGTATTTTATGAGATTTGTAACGATGGTGTTTCAGGAACTTATAGCAAAGGGAATATTGGTGATATTCATTGACGATTTATTAATACCTGCTATGGATGAATGTCAGGCATTGCAACGGTTAAAAGAAGTGTTAGCTGTCGCATCACAATATGGCTTGCAGATTAATTGGAAGAAGGCGCAATTGTTATGTCGAAGAATAGAGTACCTAGGACACATTATAGAAGATGGAAAAGTTCAACCTTCTCAGGACAAAACAGATGCTGTAACCAGGTACCCTGAACCCAAGACTTTAAAGCAACTTCATATTTTTGTTGGATTAACTTCATATTTTAGGAAATATATTAAAGATTTTGCATTGATAGCTAAACCATTAACTGATTTATTGAAGAAGGAGGCTAA
This sequence comes from Tholera decimalis, assembly GCA_943138885.2. NCBI lineage: Eukaryota > Metazoa > Arthropoda > Insecta > Lepidoptera > Noctuidae > Tholera > Tholera decimalis. The sequence continues at coordinate 17,191,640 of OW964552.2, read as the reverse complement.
CTTTGTGTTTGAAGATGTTCAGAGAAGTGCATTTAACATGTTGAAGAATGCTTTAGCTACAGAAGTAGAAGTTTAGGCATTACTTATATGGAAAACACTTTAAAATTGTTACAGACTGTCAAGCCTTTCAGAAGACATTGAATAAGAAGGACCTAACAACTAGAGTAGCCAGATGGGTATTATTGCTTGAAGAGTATGATTACGTGGTTGAACATCGATCAGGAGGCAAAATGCAACATGCGGACGCTTTGAGCAGAAATCCATTTGTTGGAGCTGTCGAGTTAAGCCTACATGATCAAGTCAAGCAAGCACAGATGTTGGATGAAGGTATAAAGGCGATTATAGAGATAGTAAAACTTCAGCCATATGAAGACTATGTCTACAGCGATGGTTTATTGTACAAAGGACTAGAAAGAAGGTTAGTAATACCAAGAAATTTAGAATTTGAGATTTTAAGAAGAATACACCAGAAGGGACATTTTGGGAAAAGAAAAATGATACAACTGGTGGAACAAGAATATTATATCAAAAATATTAACAAGAAGATTGAAGAGTTTTTACTGTCGTGCATAACATGTCTGCTAGCGACCAAAAAAGAAGGTAAACAGGAGGGATTCTTAAATTGCATTGATAAAGAAAGCATTCCGTTGCATACTATTCATTGTGATCATATTGGACCTCTTTCAGAGACGAGGAAGATGTATAATTACATTCTAACTGTTGTAGATGGATTTACAAAGTTTGTGTGGTTGTTTCCAGTGAAGGGGACTACCAGTAAGGAGACTATAGACAAGTTACAGATTCATCAGCAAACGTTTGGGAATCCTATACGTTTGATTTCAGATCGCGGTAGCGCATTTACCAGCAACGACTTTAAGGAGTATTGTGAGAAGGAGAGTATTCAACATATAACCATAACAACAGGTGTGCCCAGAGGGAATGGTCAAGTGGAGCGCATTCACAGAATAATTATAGCGGTATTAGCAAAGCTATGCATTGAGGAGCCATCTCAGTGGTACAAGCAGGTCAGCCGGGTGCAAAAAGCATTAAATAGCACATATCAAAGAAGCATTGACACTACTCCCTTTGAACTCATGTTGGGTACAAAAATGAAAACTAAAGAAGATATTGAAATTTATGATTTGCTTCAGCAAGAGCATAGAAGTAATTTCATGCAGAATAGAGAAGACTTAAAGATGAAGGCTAAAGAACAAATAAGAAAAGTTCAAGATGAAAATTGGAAGACGTATAATAGAAGAAGAAAAGAAAGTCGAAAATATGTAGTAGGAGATGTTGTAGCCATCAAACGTACACAGTTCGGTACTAGATTGAAGCTCAAGCCGAAGTATCTAGGACCATACAGAATTACCAAAGTAAAAAGAAATGATCGATATGATGTGGAGAAGATGGATCACAGAACAGATGGTTCTCGAGTGACTTCTTCCTCTGCAGATAATATGAAACCATGGCCAGTGTTTGGCAATACTGTTGAGTTAGGTGAGTAAGTTTCGTTAGTTGTTGTTTGTTAGGTTGGGGACCTTTGGGGTTTGTTCTTGACCTAATATTTCATTATGATGGTATTAGTATAAGTTGTGTTATGTGATAACCTGAAATTTATTTGTATTCACATTTTATTGTTTTAAAGTTGTTGTGTTAACAATTTATTGTTTTAAAGTAAGGTGTTATCTACTAGGATGATGTAAAGTATGTATTAAAGAGGAGGGTTACCTTAAGTTAATAGTTTTGTTGTCAATTAGAAATACTTTCAATGTAGATCTGACTGGGGACAGTCAGTTAGCAGAATGGCCGAGCTGTAGGAATGGAACGTTATGACAGGATAGTGGAATGAGACGTGAAGATGAATGACAGATGTGAAGCATAAACGAGTGACAGAGATGGATATACGAAATAGTCAAGGAGTGAAAGAGATAGCGAATAAATGTTAAAGATGTAGAATAAGTAAAGGATATAGAATGGGAGAACTAGGACGATACCAAGACGATAAGACGTGTAATTTTGTAAGGAGAAATAAATAGAGTTTTTAAGAAGAAATCAGCCGTTTAATTGGAAATCCATTGAGTTAATCCCACATAAATATAAAAATGCAGACAACTGTTAGCATGTTATACGATTTAAAAATTGGTTTGCAAAAATCAATCAAGTTCATTTCGACGGTTAAAAGGTAATTGGGCATAAACGACATTTTGGTCGAAATTGACTTATGAATGCCATTCTACTTAAAATTTTCCGCTCTTTCGAATGCGCTAACTCCCATTGCTCTGTGATGACTTTTTGTCACTTATGCCCAAGCAAAAAACTACGTTTTGTAGAAAATGATATCCATTTTTCTAAAATATCAAACTTTGAACTGCTCTCCTGAACAATTTGATTTTTGTCGCTTATACCCTATTACCTTTAAACCGTCGATTTAGAAAATTGCTTGAATGCATTTTTGTGGGCTAAAAACGCTCTAAAAACGGAAGAGTTTCCTCGCAAGATGAAACGATATGGGATGACAGATGCGCAGTAGGCCTGCTACGAAGAATATGTTTACTTTTACGCGTTTTAAAATATTTAGAAGAAGCATTTATTTCAGTTTATCCAACGTTAAATAAGCCATAAAGTATGATTGCATTTAAAATAGTTTAAATATTTTTATGAGATTCGTTCAATTCGTATATGTCACTGTCAGCTGTCACTGTTTTATATGTAACTCTTGTATCATCCATGATGGACCTTTTTTTTTTTTTTTTAACTTGGTAAAATCATCAAATAAGTCCTCCCACCCCGGGCAGGGTGGGAGGGACTGTCAGACTTTTACTGACTAAAATCCACGGTGTTCCTTCAATAACCCTTTACGTACCGGGGTCACGGTAATGGGATAAGTTCCACGACCCCGGCAGGCTTCGGCCCTCTGCAAAGGGGGCCTCGTCATGTTGCTGACGCTCTTTGAGGCGCGCGTGGAACACAACGCGCCGTCGACCCGGGCATGGTCCATGGTCGGACAGCGAGTTGCCCTTTACTCGCTGTCCACATGCCCGCGCCTACGGTGGCCGGAGATCGTCGGCCGACGTCCGACGCCGTGGGCGTCTACCACTGCGGCTGGGCTGGAGGGAGGACGCCATCCTCTCCGTCACGCGGCCCGCCTCCTCCTTCGATAGCATGATTGCTTCGCAGAAGGAGGCGACCGCTTCCCACTCCCTCTCGCCCCGCAGCAAGGCCTCGACCAATGCCAGGCGCGAGAGGTCTCCGCCTATCGCCGCCGTGAGGACACGTCGGTGCTCTGCCCAGGCGGGGCAGTCTTGCACCGTGTGCTCTACGGTGTCCTCAGGGCGACCCTCGCAGTGGTGACACCCAGGCGTTTCCTCCTTTCCCATCAGACACAGGTACCTCCCGAAACTTCCGTGTCCGGTGAGGACCTGCGTCATGCGGTAGGTCAGGACGCCGTGACGCCGATCTAGCCACTCCTCAAAGAGGGGTCTTACCGCCGCAATTGCGGCGTGCCCGGCCGTCGGTTGCAACAGTCGTTCCCTCCATACTGCCCTGAGATCGCGCCGGAGCTCTTCCCGCCGCGCCTCGACTTCTCGAGGCAGCAGGGATACGCCCCGGCGCTGTGTCTCCACGCGCCATTCATAGACGCGCTGGAGGGCAGTCGCCTCCAGATCCCAGGGCAGCAATCCGGCAAGGAGGTTGGCCGATTCGCCGGCGATCGTGCGGTATCCCCGGATCATTCGGATAGCCATGACCCTCTGGCATGCGACCAACTTTAGTGGTCGCGTCCGCATGCACAGGGCCCACACTGGGGACCCGTAGAGTGCCATGGACCGCACGACGCCGGCGTACAGCCTTCGGCAGGAGGCATTTGGCCCGCTGAGATTAGGCAGGAGTCGCCTGAAGGCGGCTGCTGCCCGGTTCAGCTTTGGGGCCAAACTCAGGAAATGCTCCCTGAAGTTCCACCGGCTGTCGAGGACGAGTCCCAGGTACTTCATCGTCCTCCCGACGCCGATGCGAACCCCCTCCACCGTTATGTGGGACTCGGACCGTGGCGCGTTCCGATCGCCATGGAAGCACATGGCCTCTGTCTTGTGCAGCGCCACGTCGAGTCCCAACTGCCGGATCCTACGAACGACTGTCGCTACCGCTTGCGTCGCCAGGTCGGCCGCCGCCTGGTGCGACTCTCCCTGCGCCAGGACGAGCGTGTCGTCAGCGTAACATATTACACTGACGCCGTCAGGGAGGTCGCCGCGCAGCACCCAGTCGTATCCGATGTTCCACAGGGGCGGCCCCAAGACCGATCCCTGTGGGACACCGCACGACATCTCTCGCCGGTTCCACTCTCCCCGGTGACCGGGGTAGATGACGGCTCTGTCCGTCAGGTAGTCCTCGACTATGCGACGGAGGTAGGTCGGCACCCGGTGATACCGGAGTGCCTCCCTGATGCAACTCCAGGGCAGGGTGTTAAAGGCGTTGGAGATGTCCAAAGACACCGCCAAGACGACCCTGCCCCGGGATACCGCGTCCCCCGTCGTGAGGGCTCTCACGCGCATGATGGCATCCACCGTCGAGCGCCCCCTGCGGAAGCCAAACTGGCATTCCGCAAGATCCGGGCCCACCCGATTCAGGTGCCCGAAGAGGCGGTCTGCAATCACTCTTTCCAAGAGCTTGCCCATCTCGTCGAGCAGCACGATGGGCCGGAATGCGGACGGAGAGTCCGCAGGGCGCCCGGCTTTCTGGATCAGGACCAGCTTTCCCGTCTTCCAGCGAAGCGGAAACTGGCCCCTCTCCAGGCATGCGCTAAAGAGCCCCCCTAGTCGAGGCCCGAGAGTCTCCGAGGCCAGGACCCAAGCTTTCCCTGGCAAGCCGTCGGGTCCTGGGGCGGTATTTTTGGCCTTGAGCCGTTGTACCGCCACTCTCAAGTCTACCTCGGTCACCTCTGGAGCGTCGTAGACGTCGTCGTCGCTGTGGTCCGCGTTTGCGCCAGCTTCAGGTTCCGTCGGAGACGGAGCCATGGGCGGGGGAGCATGCTCCCCTCGCGATGGGAACAGGGCGCTCACCACGTCCTCCAAGAACTGAGGCTGGAGACTCTGCGTCAACGGGGGAGCCCAGGGGCGGAGCCTCTCTCGCACCCACTTGTAGGGGCGGCCCCATGGGTCCCCGTCCAGAGTCGCCAGCATCTCCTCCCGGGCCAGTTCCTTGGCCCGCCAGATCTCGTCTCGGAGGACGGCCTTCGCTGCCCTGTAGCCCTCGTACAGCTCCGCCTCTACAGTCACCGCATCCGAAGGTCGGGTGCGGTGCCTGCGGAACCTGGTGTACCGGCGTCGCGCCGCAACGCACGATTCGCGCAGCGCTGCTAGCTCGCTCGACCACCAGTACAGCTGACGCCGGGCGCGTCCTTGCCGGACCCGGGGCATGGCCACGTCGCAGATCTCCGACATGGCCTCCCGGAACCACTCCGCCTCGTCGTTTATGTCGGCAGGCCTGTCCGGGGGTGACCCCCAGGCCTGCACGATCGAGGCTTCCAGGAATAGCTCCCGGTCCATCTGCTTCAGCGCCCATCGCGGACCACTCAGGTCCCGTCGGACCGGCGCGTCTAGGGTCTGGGCGGAGACGTCGAACCGGATATACCGGTGGTCGGAATAGGTCTCCACCTCCTCCACAATGCGCCAGTCGGTGACGCGCGGTGACAGGCTGGGGGTGGCGAACGTAACGTCCACCACCGACTCGCCCGTAAACCGCACGCACGTGGGGACAGAACCCCAGTTCTCGATCACCAGGCCCTGCGCACGGGCCCAGTGCTCGAGCATCCTGCCCCGCCCATGGTCCGTGGACCGGGAACCCCAAGCCGGACTTTTGGCGTTGAAGTCCCCGAGGACGAGGGCGGGGAGGGAACCGAGGGCGACGACGACGTCTTCCAGCTCCGTTAGGGAGTTCTGGAACTCGGCGAGAGTTCGGTTCGGGGAGAAATAAACACCTACCACAGCGATCTCCCCGAACCGTGCTGTGACGATCCCACGCCCTCTCTTGACGCGATCGAGGGGCGGGGTACCGGCGGCGGCCGACGAAACGAGGGTCACCGAGCCATCCAAGTCCACCACCCAGTCGTTCCTGGGCAGGACAAAATACGGCTCGGCGACCACGGCGACGTTGATCAACCACTGCGCCATGCTCTGGAGCAAAAGTTCCTGAGCAGCGGCGCAGTGGTTGATGTTCGCCTGGAGGAAGCGCAATGGGGCCATTAATCGGGATCCATTGCAGCCTCCTCCAGGGCCCCTCGCGGGGGTTCAGCCACGACGGCGACGGCGGCGGCAGTAGCGACGGCGGCGGCAGCGGCGGCGGTGGCGGTGACGGCGGCGGCAGAGGGCCTACCTCTGCGCCTGGCTTTGGTGGGTGGGGCGCAGGACTTGCCCCCAGCCCGGTGATCGGCCGGCTTGCCAACCGCCTCACATGCGAAGCAGTGAGGCGGGGCGGAGCACGAGCCGGCCTTGTGACCGGGCTGACCGCAGCGGAAGCACCTATCGCTGCGGTCTACCTCCGAGGTGCACACGCATGCCGCATGGTTGCCCACTTGACAGCGGAAGCACCTCAGGGGTCTGGGGTCCAGGACTTTCACCTGCGCAGACACCCAACCAACCAGGAGCCTTCGGCCCTCCTGCAAATTTTTCGCCGCCGGGACGGGGCAGCTAACCGTAATGGTTTGCAACCCCGTGAAGCCAGGACGCAGGGCGCCCGCCCTCACCTGATCGGCCGGACACTCCCCAGTCCTGGCAACGGCGGCCACCACTTCCTCGGCCGTCACGGAGTCATCCAGATCCAATATGCGCACGTCTGCGCGCTTGGTGGGTCTGGTGACTCGGGCCTCCTCCGCGTTTAAGGACGCTCTGAGCCGTTCGGCCAGAGCGTCAGCGGTAGGGCCACTGGCCGCGCCGGGGATCTCCAACATCCGAGCCCCCGTTGCAGTGACCCGGTGACGGAGGCCGCCGGTGATGCCGAGCTCCGTTATGTCAATCGCCTCCCGCGCCTTCGCGAGCACGTCGCGGTACGACACGCCCCTCTTCACCGCGTCCGGCTGCAGTGTGATTACTACAGCCGCGGTCTTGGGGGCGCGCAATCGCGCCGCGGCGTCTCGCCGCCGCCGTCTCTCCCTTCTCCGCGAGGACCTGGCTGCGCCAGCAGCCTTCCTCTTCTCCCCGGCCTCCCTCCCTCCGCCTGTTTCGGCCCCGCAGGTGTCGGGGTCGGAGGCGGCTTTGATGGGCCCGGTTTCGCCTGACTAGGCTTGGCCGGGGCCGTCTTTGCCCTCGCAGGAGCCGCCGTCGCTGGGGCCGTCTGCCCAGTGGCCGTCTCCGCCTGAGGCAGCCTCGTCGCCGTCCGGGGAGGCTTGGACGCGGCCGCAGCCGCGTACGAAGGCGCCGCCAGCGGGGGTCGCAGCACACGGCTCTCCAATACGGAGAACCGCTGCTGGAAGGCGGCCAGCTCCTTCCGGATCAGGTGGAGATCTTGGTTCTCCACCGATATGAGCTGGTCTTGCCCCTTTTCGGGCGCCTCCTTAGGGCAGGCTCCTCGGAGTGCCACCAGGTCTGCACGGAGCTTCTCGTTCTCCTGTTGGAGAAGCTCCATGGCACCTGCCATTCGGGCAACCTCCGCCCGCAGCTTTGACATTTCGTCCGAAGCCAGTGGGGTGGAGGCGAAGCCGGCAGCCCTTGCTGCCGCCAGTACGGAGGCCGTGGCATCTGATATGGCCCTGTCTTTCGAAGTCCTAAGCTTCTTCAGGGCCACCTTCTTAAATGCCACGGTCACGGCCTCCTTCAACTTGCTAAGCGCCTCATTCTCAGCGTTTGTGTTCTCCGGCTCGCTAATCGAGGGGGACCCGGAGCCGGCCACCCTTCTGTTAATCATGTCCGGGTTCAGCGCAGTGAGCCCCCTACCTCTGGTTTTGTCTCGGCCCTTACCCCGCTTGCTAGTCGGGATCTTGCGAGCCAAGGCAGCGTCATCGCCTGAGGATGGCCCTTGGCTTTCCTCACTACGGGGGCGCTTGCGGAAGAATTGATTGACCTTATTGGCCTCCGCGTTGTCTCCTCCTTCCAACCTGTTGCGCCCGGAGCCCTCAGAACTCCCCACACTCGGCGCCTCAGATGCAGAGTCTGATTCCGACCCCACATCTCTCCTCTCAACGTCTAAATTTTTGTTTTTTATATTAATTCTTTCCATTTTGTTCCCACGAGTAATTTAGGAATTATAAGTCCACCTAGGCAGAGCCTTTTACCTAGGTAAACCTACATACTGTAGAGTGCGGCAGGTGCTCTACAGGGGAGGCGCTAACAACTGGTCGCCCACCAGCCACTCATCTATTCGCCGCGCCTCAAAAACTTTAGATTGGGTGGTTTTTTATTTTAGAGGTGGCCTTCCTCTGGGCCAGGCGATTAAGCCAAGCCCCCGGCGGCGGCATTAGACATGCCTCCGTTCGCTGTCCGGCCAACCCGACTCAGCGAACCCGCCGAAATTTCACACAATCGACTACCATCGATTGATCAGGAGTGACTCCATCCCGGTGTCCCTCTTGGTCTGGTTTCTCCCTCTGGGCCCGTCCGGCATGAGTGCCTCTACCGGCATGGCCCCAGAGATCATCGAAACACGCAAGCCCCACCACGACGACAACGTGGGGACACAGTTGGTGGGGATCCATGATGGACCTAAGACAATTCCCTGTGGAAGGAATTACGACGTACGACGGCAAGGCCTAAAAACATCTTCCCGTTTACTGGATCTGGAAACGCATCCCTGGAAAGATTCCCAGTTTAAATTTAGGATTGTCGGCATGATTGAACTTTGCATCACAGTATTTATTACTCCTGCATCATGCAGGAGCCAAAACCGCAGTAAGTACTCCAATTCTGAAAAATATCGTCAACAGTCTTGTTAAGAAAAAACTTGCCAAAGCTATACATATAACATATATGTTATAAAGATTCGTTGTTGTTCAGATGGGACCCTAAATACATAACGTGTATCAGAATAAACGCAAGACCTGGAAGTAGTTTGCTCAGAATCGGTTTCTGAATCGATTTCCATCATTATTTATATGTGTTAATTTTTTTCGGAAAAATCCTTTATATAACCTAAATTAGGATCACTGCGTAAAACCAACGTAATAAAATATTTTATTTAGGAAAATTTAAGCCTTATCTTAAAGCAATAAAAACCCATATGAATGTATGGCTGAATTTGTAGATCGCTCAATAGCTATCCATACACACACGTATATAATATCAATGCATTTTACATTTCAGTTAATGTGCGAAAAATAAAATTTTAATTTAAGGAAGATTAATCCTTAATTCCAAGCAGTACGTCTTACTTAACTGCTCAACCGAATTTGTACTTTGTAGTTCGGTCACTCATAATAATAATCATATCAATCCTTACTCACACACACACCCCTATTGTACGTAATTTAAGGAAATTTCAATCTTATTTCAAAGCAATAAAGCTTTTTTAAATGCATGACTGAATTTGTAATTCCGCTTTTCACAATCTTTTGTTGAGAAATGACAAAATATTAGAAAATCTAAGGTACGTTTTTTGCAAACGCAAAATCAATATGAAAGAGCGAGACGCAATAATTTACCCGACTTAGCCCTTTGACGTTTGATATGCCGCCGCGCACACGCGCCATCACCACCCGCCCGATATGAAACGAAATCAGTCATCCGCCGCGCGCCGCCATTGACGAGTGGATTTCGTAAATTTGTTGTTGTTGTTACTTGGTTACGCACGCGATGGCTTTTCGGTATAGCAATATCCAGTACACGGAGATGGTAAGGACACTGGCTCGTTGCGACGATAATGTGGAGTTAGCGTGTCGAGTGTTCAATGAACGACATGGTACCAGAGTGAGTACCAGGACAATGCTAGGTGCAACTTAGCGCCTGAGGGACTCTGGAACGTTTCATCCTAACACGGCAATGGATAGAGGGACGAATGTGCGCTCTAGTCGTTTGCAGGAAAACATTCTCGATTATTTCGATGAAAATCCAGGGAGCAGCACGAGGGAAGCAGCGCCGTTGTTTAACTGTAGCCACATGTACGTGTGGAGAACATTATGTGCTGATGGAGAACACCCCTTCCACCTACGACGTTGTCAGGAGCTGATGCCGACTGACTATTTGCCATAAGTACAATTTTGTAGATGGTTGTTGGAAAACTGGCAACAAAACATCATCTGGACGGACGAGAGCACCTTCACACGAGTTGGTATTTACAACCAGCACAACATGCATTTGTGGAGGCACGAAAACCCACATGCATGCCATATGGACTCATTCCAGCACGGGTTTTCCGTGAACGTGTGGGCGGGCGTTCTAGGTACACGCGTACTCGGCCCTGTATTTTTACCGAGGTTGACTGGAGATACCTACCTGCAGTTCTTACAAGAGGTATTGCCCCAGTTATTGGAGGACGTCCCTCTCTCGTTGTTACGAGACGTGTTTTACCAACACGACGGAGCTCCCGCGCATTTCACGTGGAACGTCCGACGGCATCTTGATGCGGAATATGGCCCTCGTTGGATAGGTCGTGGGGGTCCGGTACAGTGGGCTCCCAGATCCCCTGATCTAACACCGTTGGACTTTTTTTGTGGGGTCGAATAAAATCGCTCGTGTATGTAAACGAAGCAACAAGTGTCGAGGACATAAACATAAAATTTAACTCGCGTTTGTTAAAGTGAAATGTGAAACTGAGGTGCTTAACAAACTAAAAACTAACTTAAGAAAACGTGCAATAATGTGTATCGAGCAAGGTGGTGGACATTTTGAAAATCTTCTAAAAAGGGGACAAAGAAGAAGTATTTAGTAATACCTCAGGTACGGTCGGCCAAGAAAGTGGTGTACCAGTTTTGATTTAGTTTCCCGGTCATCGAAAATTACAACAAGGTTCGTTATAAAAAGATATTACTGAAAGAGACAACATTATCATGACGTAAACCTATGTATTTAGTATTCATACGTCATATGTCACATATAAGTACATGACATTTTAACCTCAAGGATCTTCTACCTACTAACTGGATTGCTTACGAATGATTCAAAGAATACAGAAAGTCTTTCTTAGCTGTTAAACAATAGAGTATAAACTTGCACGCATAAAACTGAAGGAACTTTTCGTTCCGAGCGAGACAGTGCGTGTGTGGACTGTGTCCCTTTCTTCTGTGTGTCAGATTAAAAATATTTATTTCAATGGTAATTTTTTCGACCTGTCTGTTGTAGTAATAACACCTAGTTTTAAACTTCTTTGGAATTCTATCTTTAAAATGAATTACCATTATTACTGTATGCATATTAATGAAAATTATAGTTATTTTACCATGCAAACACAAGATGTTTAAAACAAAAAAAAAAATGGAATTTGTAACAATTAGTAGTGATATATTATACTATACATGGCAATTACTACGTTGCCGTCTGACGTTTACTTGACATCTGTATGTTTGTAAATTTGAATTATATTTAATTTTGTGAGTTTTCGTAATATTAAAGTGCAAGATACTGTAACCATGGTAAGAACGTGTTTTGTGGTTAATTGCAAGAGTGAAGGGTACCCCGGGTCTGGAATTTCCTTTTTTAAGTAAGTTTTGTGACTTTGTTTACAAATTGCATTTAGGGTGACTATGTTTTCAATGTAAAAGTGGATGTTCTTCTTTTTATGCTTTTTATTTATTATTTTTCTTTCTTCTCATTATTTATTATTTTTTGTTATTTTAAGCTTTCCTAAAAATGATGATCTTCGAGACCGGTGGCTCAGTGTTCTACACAGAAAAAGGTCAGAAACGGTTCCAAAATTTGTAGCCGCCATTTCAAGCCCGAAGAAATATTGCATTTCGAAACAAGATCAAATGATGCAATTGCATCCATTTTCCCTAAAGTAAGTTATCAATCTTTACAAATGACATGAAGATCACCGTTCCGAAATAGAATATGAGCATAACAATATGAATTTTCATTTTGAATCTATCTTAACCATTAATACCTACTAAAATTTTGTTCTCATCCATCTATAATTATTTTAGATTCCTGTTAAAGCGAAACAAATAAATGTTTTAAGTACTATAATATTGAAACCCACTAAAGAAAAGAATATACAACCTGTACTGGGCACATTCAAAGATCTGGTAAGTGAATGTTATGAAAGGAGTCAAATTAATAAGCATAAAAGTCGACATTTTAGTTGATTTACTTACTTTTGCTTAGCAAATTGATGGCAAAAATATTTTATATCATTTTGGCCAAAAACTCAGCTACGCAAACTTGCTTACAAGTGTAGTTTATTATATTAATAATTACTTAACTTTTATCCACTGCAGTTAGTTAATGTCGACAAATATTAATATAATTCATAATTTAAAGATTATTTCCATTCTTTTAACTAATAATAGTGTAATACATTTTTTAGGGTTGTGTGTCAAGCCAATCTTGTAACAAACCTGCAGCTGCAACATATGAGGAACTAGAAAATATAGAGCCAACCTAATAATAATAACCTTATAATTGTCATTCGATCTGCCTCCTTTATGTTTAGAATTATGTATGTTAATAATATTGATTTCTAACCTTAAATAGCACATGTGGTGTTAGCCTGTAATTAATTGTTACACTTATAAATACAATATGACTGTTTCATACAAATGTATAGTGTAAACAATAGTAGGTTAACCTAAATAAATATATACACAAATAAATTATAGCTCTTCTGTTATTCTTTCTATTTATAATCATCGTTTTTCATGAAGGGTTTTAGTAGTTTTAATTATATATAAACACTGCATCATTTTATTTTTAGTCTACTGGTTCTGACCGTACAAGTGTCGAATAAACGTAGATTACCAATTAATGCACGTTTGTTTGGACGTCTATACCACTGCCTATCAAGGCCAAGCCTTCGAAGAATTTCCAGCTGGTGATTCTGTTATTAATTCAATCTGCAATAATTGTATTTGTATCATGGGTCCTAACCACTTTGAAAGTTTATAATTCAACGCAATAAAGTCTGCTTAAGAAAACCAATTTTGCATTTAGTCTGCATAACGAAGCATTTATTATAGAAATTAGCGCGCTCAATATAAGTTCCTCAGATATATATTGAGAACTAGCTTTTCGCCCGCGTGGAATTCTGTTATACCGCGCTACCGAGCAACTGTTCAAAAATCTGTGATAGAAAGAACCCTATATCCCCCAGGGTTTTAAACTATCTCCATGCCAAATTTTTTCGAAAGCGGCTCTGTGATTTAACCGTGAAAGCGTAACAGACCGATACAGACCTTTGTATTCATAATTGAATTTATTTATTTATTTCTATTTAATACGTTGTTAAGAAAAAAACCGGCCAAGTACGAGTCGGACTCGCGCATGAAGGTTTTTATAGGTAGGTAATAAGTGGTACGGAACCATTACCTATAATAAGCGCCAAAAAATCACAACTGTTGTATGGGAGTCTCCCTTAAATATTTATTTTAATTAATTTTTTGTATTTTTTGTTATAGCGGTAACAGAAATACATCATTTGTAAGGTTAATAATAAGTGTCTTAAAAAAACCTGCAAATATTGCATCAAATAAAATTGTCCTTACGTTTATCGCGAATTGATATCCACACTACTAGAAAGAGATAGCTAGGTCCTTCGAGGGTATACTCTTCGGAACGGATTTGAGCTTCCCGTCCGCATTCCAGTTTAGGTACAAGTTCCTTGTTTAACCTTTAGTATAAATGAAAAGGACATTAGTTTCTACAAAGCAATTGAAATGTTTCCAAACAAAAGTAATAAAAACTATTTAGACAACCGAATTCCATTTGAAAAAGAAAACTGACAATTGCCATTTTGTCAAATATATGCAAAAAATCGATATATTTTCCGTGTTATTTTTCAATCAACTGCATATAAAATCATCTCAATGCCTGCCAACTTGACCATTGCCGAAAGAGCACAAATAATTGCCCAATTTAATGAGGGAAGCAGTATCAGTGCGATATCCCGGAATTTGAATATATCGAGGCGTTCTGTCCGCTTTTGGATTCGTCGTGAAGGAGGAGGGAAGTTTGTTGGATCACAGAAGAAGTGGTCGCCGGCCTGCACTCTCCAATAACGATAGAGAATTCATGAGACGGGAATATGAAATCAATGGTTTTAAGCCCACAAAACATTTTGCGGAGATGTTCGATGTGAGTGCCCAAACAATAAGGAATCATCTACATTACATGGGGTTGCACCACAGGCATTACGCCAAGAAAATATATTTGACGGATGCTCACAGACTTGCTCGTCTGAACTTCGCCAGAGAGCACTTAGAGTTTGATTGGTCTAATACAGTGTTTTGTGATGAAAAAGCGTTTAAATCCAGTCAGCATGGACGTCTTCACCTTTGGCGATATAATTCAACACGGTATAAAGATGATCATGTAATCCCAAATAGAGAATCAGGTCGAATTTCCGTAAATATTTGGGGCTGGATGAGTACGGATGGTGTAGGAGAATTGTGTTCTCTACCTCCTCGAGCGACGGCTGTAAATTATATCGACGTGCTTCAGAATGCAATGCTACCGACAGTCCGTAATGTTTACCCGGAGAACGAAGTGCCACAATTTGATTTTGTTCAAGATAATTATTCAATTCATAATGCGAGGATCGTAAGAGCCTGGTTTCGTTCACACACTGACGTAAGGGTAATTCAGTGGCCCTCAAGATCGCCGGACCTCAACCCGATAGAAAATCTTTGGGGCCTTATGGTCCAACGATGGTCGCATCAAAATGAAAGAACCAAACAAGCTCTTATTAGTCACTGTAATTATATCTGGGAGGAAATGCGGGGAACCGATATTTGCTCACGGCTTGTTGGTTCAATGAGGTCTCGTCTTTTAGAGGTTATAGAGGCCAACGGCGGTTACACCCGTTTCTAATTTTTTAAAATTTTCAATATCTTCTAAATATTACTATATAGGTATGCTATGTTTTTGTTTGTTATAAGTATTTTAAAATTGATTGTAGAAATTTAATAAAAGGATAAATCTATTTTTAGCTTGTTTTTTATTGATATTGTAATTACAAGTTTACAGAAATTGTAGGTTTGTGGACTCGCCTTGTGCCTTTACAATTTTATGTAACTTGTTGATTACAATTCTGAATTTGTAGATACAATTTTGTCATCAAAATCTACAGCCCCCCGCCGTTGATTTTACGACGTCATTGGTTCCATCAAGTTCAAACTAAGAACAGCTGTCACGTTACAAACAGTAATAGTCGTTATCAATAATCAGATAAAGACAGCAATAGAAGTTGTCAGATCGATCTGCAAGCGAAACTAATCTTTATCACCTATGAATCTGCAAGCGATATTCAACCTTAGGGTGGTACACCACTTTCTTGGCCGACTGTATGTACCTTCATAATACGATTTTAAGTACGTACTGTAAATATTATGATTCAAATCTTTGGTCAGTGGGTCGTCTTAGGGCTCAGGGAGCGTAAGGCCACCGGTGGTCACAAATTTTTTTTTTTCAATTTTCGTTATCTGAGGGGTTATACACGCCGACTTTGAATATTTTTTTTATACGTACCTAATAAAAATGTAAACACCACTTAGCAGAGGGTGAAAAGACGCGGGCGCCTTTAGGTATTGCCGTAGGAACTGATAGATCGCAGTGGGGTGAAAAGTTGCTCAATTTAAAAATACTTCCGTATCCGTAATTAAACCAAATCATTCGAAGCTGTCAGTCCAAAGCCTGTGTAATTGTGATGGAAAGATGGAATCAAACTAGTTAGGCAAGTAGCAATAATAGTTATACGGTAATATCGCAAATTATTAGTATCAAACTACGTAGGTAATGTTCGGGCAATGAACGTACAGATACATACCTAATGCGTAGCTTTCTGTTACTACCTACTACGTAGGCACGCGCACGAGTGTGCGTAGGGATAGAGTAGTATGCTCGAACGTTTTACGTTCAGTCAGGACAACCATTTTATTAAAAAAACTGGGTGTTCTTTAAGTAAATTAAATTACAGATGTTGTTTTAGTTCTATAATTTAATATTCTAATTGGGGTCTCCGAGGTCTTGCGTTTATTCCGTTACACGTTGTATATATATTTATTTTATTTAGTTAATTACTTTAAGTTCATTAAACTAATAAAACTGAGTGGTTGGTCTTATCTACGCATTAACCTTGCTTTGCAGATCCCGACCGAGAGAAAGACGACCATGAAAACTCACACGTTTTTGAGACAGTGAGTCTCAAAAACGTGTGAGTTTTCATGGTCGTCACAGTCCATGAACATACAAATAATTGTAAAAAACAAAAAAGCTTTTTTGCAAAAAATAAAACCGACTTCCATATCAAAACACTACAAAGCCAAAAATAATTTTAATTTCGGTAGTCGGTGTTATTGGTTTTGTATTTTCTGTTTTTTCACACTGCCTTCCGAAATTAAAATTATTTTTGGCTTTGTAGTGTTTTGATATGGAAGTCGGTTTTATTTTTTGCAAAAAAGTTTTTATTTTCGCGCTTTTTAGTGGGTCAGTGAATTCTCAAATCGGTTCGTAAATGACGGAGTTATGCGCGAACAAAAAATGCAATGCAGAGTAAACGAAAAGATCATCAACGTAAATATTTTTTTAAACTTTTGTTGATTTTTCAGAAACGGCTTTTTCGATTTCGATAAAATTTTCATGGAACCATTTGGAAAGTATACCCTTTTCAACAAAAAAAGAATTTTTTAATTCGGTTGGCAAACGACGGAGCTATGCCCGAACAAACATAAAAAAAAAACAAACAAACATCCGAATTGAGAACCTCCTCCTTTTTTGAAGTCGGTTAAAAATAATTAATTTGCTAAAAATATTTGTTAATTTATTTGTAGGAATTTTTTTCTAACATATCACGTCACCGAATTTCACCACCTACCACCCACACACGATGTCACAATGGTAATGGATGATATTTTCACATTGATTGAAGCCTATTATTTTCTTCTGTATATTTATCGACAACTATTTACTCAATATAAATAAATAAATAATAAAATAAATAAAATTGTTTATTTGGAACAGAAAAAATATATACAAGCGAACAATTCAACGATGGTAGCTTGTAACTAACCCCCCTTTGCAACCCTCGAATTAATGATTTGATTGGCCAATGATCGTCTCACCTACGTTATGTTTATAAGTAACCCGAGTCTTTTAGAGGAAAGAGACTATTTACAGAAATGGGTAAATGACTTTGGTTAATTTAAACTAATTATTTCTGTAGTTGAATAAAGGTCTTGATCAGATGATTAAGCATAATAAAAGTTATTTTTAAATACCTTATACCTAAGGAAGACAATTCAGTTCTTCCTGAATTAAAGATTCTAACATATATATTTGGCAATAAGGAATAAAGGAATTAGGAAATCTGCCCCTACAAAATTTTGTAGGGGTTAGTAGGCTCCACACCAAACGCCTCAACTAAAATGAATGCCAACCACTATGTGCATCCCCTTCAGATGGGATATTGGATTCAAAGCGGTTTTAAGTCCTATACAATAAGTAGGTACAACCATTCAGTCCAACATTAATCAATAATAAATTGAACACTTTAATTAGTATGTTACTTTTCATTCTTAGTATAAGGTTAAACCTTAGCATATGATAGGACTAAGCCTATTTTTATAATGGTACTGAGACTCTTTTATAAATTATTGAGATGTACTCAAGCCATTCTTTATATCACAATTATTTCACAACCTCTTTATCCAAGAATTTCACAAGGGGTCAACAGGTAATGTCCCACCAGTCTAGTATCAGACAGAGCCAGAATTTACACGAAGGGGCCCCATAAGTGCTCCTACTCCTCATAGGGGATCAACGGAAACACCCATGATATTCCATCAGTGCCGGGTGCCTACATACATTGAAATAATGAGAATCATTCCCATAATATTCCTCCCATGGAATTCCAAGAATTAGGTTATTAAATTCAATTATCATAATTAAAATGTCACAATTACATTAATCATGCTGGAGTGAAATAGTATCAGGAATATTTTCCTATAATTTGTTTAAGTTAGAAGGAATGGGAAGGAAATGATTAGTTGGAAAAGAAAGGATTAAGGAAGTGGTAGGGCCTAGCTAATTAACTTGCAATACTAATTTAGCCCCAATTAACTATGTAAGATTGATGTGGTGAGTTGAATCAATAACACAATGCTCTGTTGGCCTACAAAACATTGCTTATCAATTACAGTTGTAGAGTGTGCATAAAGATCTTTGCTGCATGTGAAGTGTTCCTGCTTGCAGTAGAATATAATCACCAATGAGCATCTTCTTAGGAGGCTACGCTTAGAAGGGGTTTGTGAGGTCCCTTAAATTCATAACAACTCCTTGAATATGATACTCACTTATGAAAATACTACAGATTGTATAAAGTCAACTGGTGCATAATTAGTATATTCATATTCTTGAAATAACTCTAATCTCACGACGAAGATACGCGGAACTAACTACACTTATTATCTAACAACTCTACTATTCAACTTAAGAAATGAACCAACACAACCTGGCCAATGATGCATTACTTCAATAACAAGTTATAACCAGTTTCTGTTTGTTTTCAAATCATAAGTGAATTGATTTGGCCCTACTATAGATTAACTACGCATATCTGCTTAGGTTTCTAATTCATAAGTGAATTGATTTTACGCATTTCTTATTATTATACCGCACTCTCTACTATAGATTAACTACGCATATCTGCTTAAGTTCCTAATACTATATGAAGAAATAACTTCACTCGAAGAACTGAAAATTCACACATTATAAAAAATAACAAGGAAAATTTGCAATAAGTATGGAGGTGTATCTGCTTATGTTGCTAATACAATCTGGAAGAAATAATTCATCCTAAATTATGTTAAAATTCACATAGTAATACAAAGTATCAAGGAAAACCGCAAAATCACAATAAGAAAACATAATTAATTAACATAAAGGAACTTTCAAAAGCTTCCACCGACATTCCATAAACAATATTATAAACCATAAAGTGATTAAAGTTTACTCTAGTTATACAATAAGTGACTTTATAAATATCTCCTAATAATTGTGTAAAACATTAGTAATTCCAAAGTAATCACCGATTATATTAACTAGGAAGGCCATGTTGGTTTCAAATACTTCTCTCTAATAATATGTCTATTGATAAAAGAATTTATTTTAGGTTTAAATAAAATTCAAAATATAAAATAATTGTTCAAGTAATTAAACCAAAATGGCGAATATAAGGAAATCATGCTACTAACTTTTGGTGTCTTCTTTGGACTGTGAATTATCATGTAATTAAACTCCTGTAAATATCCCTACTTTCTATTCTATCAATCTCACCTACTTTACAAAGGGTACCTTTATTAAATATTGTAGACCTATTCTTCTTTCTAGATTATATATTATTTAATTATATAACGCAACCATATAAAATAGCTAACCGGTGTACATGATAACCCACAGTGATGCAGTACTCCTTCTTGAATTCCTTTGTTGCTGTAAGAAGCTAAAGTAACCTTCCCCCTGCCGTATAATAAAGTGTTACGAAGGAATAAATATTAAAATACTTTACTGAATCGCGAGGGAGGTGAAGTTGTTCTCATATGTCCATCACAAGTGGTACATGCTTCTAACTACTATTTATTAAATTAAATCTACTCGTAGAAGCTGAAAGAAAATTCTATATTAACTTATAACTACATGTACCTCCGGTACGCGATTATGAGTAACCACAGTATTTGATTGTCTTTTGTCGCACTTCCCTTTTTACCGTTACCTTAAGGAATACTAATCCCTAAAATTTCGGATATTTTTAATACACCTAAAGGTAATGATTTCATTTGGTAATAAAATATCTCGAACAAGATTTTACAATAATATTTTTAGAAACTAAGTATCTACATTCGCGTCTGTGCTCATTTTCCAAGGAACTATTAAATATAGTTAAAGAATAATATTATACTACTTAGTACATCCACACATAGAAAGCTTAACACCAGGTTATAGCCTCCTACTTGCAAAGGAAAAAACTTCATTCGAAAAGCTTTCGCCCTTGTTAGTACCCTTTCTTTTACTCATCAAAGAGTTCCAATGAATTTAAATATTTAGTATGTAGCACAACCTAACCACCCTAATTCCCCATATTAAAACAGCTGAAAAGGTGGTATTATTCAGGATAAATATTTGAAAACAATACACAGAAGATGTATTTACTAAATTATTGAGACTTATAAGTCTAGTATTGGTTGAAGTACTCCCTAGCCTTACAGTCTAAATTCGAGAGATATCTACAATTTATCTCAATACTATGACTCCAACCAATACCTCTGCAAATTCGTGAAACTGAATTATGTTATAGTGAATGTTCAATATATATATAAACCTAGTACTTCCTTATTATTTTTTTTCTTAATTATGTTATGGTATTAATATTTTATGTTGAATTTCTATAGGCCAGAAACTCACCCCCAGCAGCTGTGAATCACACCAGATCCCATCTAGAAAGTCTCGAATTTAATCGACTAGTCAGGACCAATGGACTCACCTACCCCTTACCATAACCCAATTATATTTTGTTTAATAAATATCTTGTCTCTTATTTGTAGGTATGTGTTATGTAATATAAATCTTCTATGCATTCATTCTACGTGTCGTGTATATTTGAGGCAGTAATGTGTAACTATTAACTTATAAATAATTGTGTACTTATTTATTTAATGCTGAACCTAACAATCCTCATGATTAATCGTATCCAGTCTGGAGTGATAAATCATTTAATATTGAGAAGCGTCCATATGATTCTATCGATTGGATCGATAGAATAAACTTTCACTGATGTTATCGTGTTTACTTGAATAATACCACATACTACACATAAAAAGACACACACCTTTAAGAACAGTAATATAACATCCTAAAATAATTTAGAGATAATTTGTTTACTAAACCTTTTTGCTTATTGAATGCAAAAGAATAATTTAATGAACAAATTATCTTACTACTCATAAATCAAACGGAATAGTATTCACATAAAATATTAGTATAGAACCCTCTATGGTGTATTAATTTATCAATCAATATTAAGAATAATTCTATTGTAATAAAATATATTATTTGGTTTCTTAACTTAATATGCTAAATTAAATAGCATAAGTACATCTGCAATGAAAGTAATCTAAATTGTATTGATAGGATTCATTTAACATTCTCATTTATTCTACCACTGTTTATTTAAATAGGATTATAACTTAGTAGAACAAAATTAAACTCCAACATAGCTTCCAGAAGAATTGTTTTGCAAATATAAATGACGAGTTATAGAGTTTATTTCACGTAATTAATAACACTTCGGATTAAATACACAATTCTAATCTCCATAATAAGATTCTCAAAGATAAAGAATATAAACTTACGAAGTTCTGATGACTCAAACCCACAATCACTGATATTAAATACTAGATCCACTCTCGCCGTCTACTCTCGACAAATTTCTTCTATTTCTCTTCTCTCGAATACCACGAACATGAGTTTATATACTATAATTTCCCACCCAATTATTGCCTCTTAAGAATTGTGTCCAATAGGCCTAGCATGCGTCGTTCCATGCGCAGAAGTCGTTTTTTAGGTGTCAGTGGTTGCAGCGGGGCGCGGGGAGCGGCGCAGTGCTGCTGCGCAGCCCCCAGCGTGCGACCGGCGCATTAGCAACAAAGTACACTTTGTTTTTGTTTTCATATTCGCGTTGAATCAATTGAGCTACTCAAGATTATGTACAAGCTGCAAAAGCTACCAACGCCCGACTCCTAATGAGGAGAGTTGTTCCAGCTTACAAACGGTATAAGTAACATTTTATTTTGAAACAATAGCAAAATATTAAATGAATTAAAGTAAAATAAATCAAAATCTAAATAAATTAAATTTAAAATAAATCAAAATCCAAAAAATCATACAATAAATTAAGATTAAAAAAATATGTAATAAAATTATACAATAATAATATTAGGTATATTATACATTTTTATAACAATAATATTACGTGCCGTAATTATGTGAGCGTGTTTGTGTGAGTACGTGTATGTGCGTGTGTGTGTGTGTATGTGTTGCTTGTGTGTTTGGTGGAAATCGTGTGTAGTGAGAGTTTTTAGCCAAAGTGTAAATAAGTATTGAGTTTTTTTTTGCACTCATTTCTGGTAATAGACTAAATTTTAATATTTTTGTTGATTCTATTATACACTTTAGAACTAATGTAAGTAAAATGGCGACATGCCGTAACTGTTTTGCATGGCATAATATTATAAACTCTATCAGAAATACGTTAACTGCTACATATGTGTGGATTATAGGGAACCAGGGTATGTTTTCGGAGTATTATTTGAGATATGACTAACTGTCTGACTGTCAGGAACTGACAGAGAGCGTAAAGTTTTCTTGTTTTGTCTTAAGCCCGATTTACACTTCAACAAGTACAGTAGCGAGTTAACTTGCGTCATTGGGAGTTAAGTTGTTAATGTACTACTACTTAACTCGCTTTTGCCGTTCAAACTACAATAACAACTTAACTCGCCGATGACGCAAGTTAACTCGCTACTGTACTTGTTGAAGTGTAAATCGGGCTTTATGAGCCCTACCCGAAACTATAAGGCAGTATCCCAGTACCGATTGTGCAAGTGCATAATAAATGGATATAAGAGTCTGAAAGTCCGCTGCACTTCTAAGTTTTCTGAATATATATAGAAGCTTTCTCAAGCGGGCCACAACAGCATTATTTTGTTGATTTCATTTAAGGTGAAAGTCAACTGTTACTCCAAGATATTTAATGGACTGGGCGCCTTCTGCAGGTCTAGCCAAGTTACAAACGCTTTTTACAGTTGATGTCAGGAGAATAGGGGTGGGAACAAGTGTAGGCACGAAGAGCAATTGGTGTTTTAGGTTGACCTAATTTATTTATAGAAAAGCTAATGAACTTAGTTTTACTAACATTTAAAGTAAGAAGGTTTGTGTTTAACCATTCCATTATAGAGCTTAAGGCCAGTTCAGCATTTTTGGTGGCTTCAGTCCAATCGCGACTATGAATTATTAGAGCTGAGTCGTCAGCATAAATTAAAATTTGCAGTTCGGGAGAGATAACCGACACAGCTCATTCACGTTAATTAAAAAGAATTTTGGGCCGAAGACACTTCCCTGTTTATTTTATTTATAGTTTTGCATACACCAAATGTGACATTAATTTTTTTCTATATTTTCAATTTACTTGTATATCCAACGCGGATTACTTCCCTATGGCTAAAAGTGCTTACATTTTTATTGCATGAATGCATGCAATAAAAATGTAAGCACTTATATATCGAGCGCTATACGAACTCGACTATAAACGCGCATAATTAAATTCTGTATAACTTTAAATTGAAATTCCTGCCTCTTCCCGTAACCAAATTTTATGGCAAACAGTTTGCGTGATACAGGTTGTTTCAATATAAAATGCTCGCTTTAAAAACCTAGAGGTCGTTGTAAGTTGTCATTCAACTCTGACTTTGCATAAAAAGGACAAAATATTTCATTAACCGAGTTACTTAGGTTGTCGCGTGACTTGACGCATCTTCCACTTAATTATACTATACATTATTTTAAGCCATTTATCTAATTTTATATCGCTTGCATTGTCAGTATAATGTTATATCGCCAAAACTACAAAAAATATCTATTTCCTGAACTTTTTAAATACTTCAATGAGTATTTTTTAATTAAAGGTAATTATAAATTATTGTAAAGAAAACATATTTTTAATTTAAACTACAATGCAGATGTTTAACAAAATACCTAAGTATAATTTATAAAATAATAGGTTGGGGAAAAAGTTTCTTCGCATTTTTTTAAGAAAATTCAAAACATTTTTTTAATATTGTTTATTTACATTTAACTAAAGTATGTAGGTACCATTTTGTTCGATAACTTTTTGCCACCTTGTAGGTAGGCACATGATCCCATTGCTATAGAAATTTTGGGACTTCTGATCAAAATACCGCGACAAGTGGTTTTGGCCTAAAGAATTCTAAAGAGACCGAAGCAGATGGAAATCTGAAGGTGCAAGGTCAGGACTATACGGCGGATGCATTAACACCTCCCAGCCAAACTCTTTTAATTTTTGCTGAGTGGCTAAATATGTGTGAGGTCTAGCGTTATCATGATGAAAAACCATACCCCTTCTGTTGATTAATTCCGGCCACTTTCTCTCAACTTCTTGCTTTAATCTCATCAGTTGTTCGCAGTAGAGTTCAGAATCGATGGTCCTGCCTGGTGGTAACAGCTCATAATGAATAATGCCCTTCCAATCCCACCACACACACAGCATCACCTTGTTGCGAGTTAATCCGGGTTTCACCACAGTGTGTGAAGCCTGACCGGCCTTTGACCACTACCTTTTTCGCACGTTCTTGTCGTACATGATCCACTTTTTATCACCAGTTATCAGCTTCTTCAAAAATGGTTCGGTTTCATTACGTCGTAATAAAGAATCACAAATGAGTACACAGTTCATTAGGTTTCTTTCATTGAGCTCGTGAGGTACCCAAATATCGAGCTTTTTAGTGTACCCAGTTTTTTTTCAAATGCGCCAAAACTGTTTTGTGGTTAATTCCCAGTTCTTCAGCTAAGTCGTAACTACTGATATGCCGATCTTGCTCCACTTTTTCAAAAATGGCATCCATTTTATCCGTAATAGGGCGACCCGAGCGACGTGCATCTTTGACATCAAAATTTCCGGATTGAAAAAGCTTAAACCAAATTTGTGCTACTCTCACAGACACTGCACTAGGTCCATAAACATCGCAAATTTTTTTCGCGGCTTGCGTTGCTTTTTTAACTTTTTTGTAGTAAAATTTTAAAATGTATCGAATTTCTTCATTAGATTCACTCATCTTGACAGTACGAGAAACAAATGAAAATCACACATTTTCCTACTTTGAATTTGGAATTATGTTCTTTAAAATTTAAACTTTCAATGATACCAAAACCAGCCAGATACAAATAGTTAAGCCAAAGAGATTTTATTACAAGTTCATACATACTATAATGCGAAAAGACTTTTTCCCCAACCTTATATTTTAAACTTTGGAAGTCAATGTTTAGGTTTTGACACTGACTTCCAAGGAAAAGTTACTTTGCATTTGTTTTTAATTGGGAACCTTTTCGTTAGTAAATCATTGTTTTTTCTCTTTTTAAATCGTGGTAAATTGTGTATAGTTCTTTAGTGAGGTCCCTACGGGTATGTAAACATTCATAGGAACATACTCGTCTTATAACCGTGAAACACATCAATGAGGGGATACGTTGGTACCAATAAAAAAATGACCAAATGCGAGCCCGACCGAAAGAAAGTTCATACTATACTGTGGTTAAGATAGGATCAACCCTTAATGTTCCCACTCAGCCTGTCGAGATAAAGGATATGTTCCGTATCTTATAGGTTCCTAAGATTCTGACACTAGGACTATCGTTGTAGAGTTATATAGCAATCTACGGAAAGAAAGGTTTACTGATATGTTTAAAATGGACAATAAGGGAAACAATAAACTGACGACCGAGCACCTGAAAATTAGTGGCCCTGTTAAACCTATATTTGTTTCGGAAAATCTCTCACCAAACATGAAACGATTCTTTTCCCTGGACCGAAACTTTGCCAGTACTAATAACTAACGGTACCGCTGGATAAAAAATTGGCAAAATATTTATGCGAGAAAAGGATGGAGAAACACATCATAATTAAGGATGAGTCTGACCTACTGAAAAAGTGACTAGGTTTCTACAAATTAATAACTTTGTGTTACAGTAGGGTTGCCTTGCTTAACGTAAGAGTTAAGCAAGATAATCTTGTAACTTGTCACATAAAACTTTGTATTATTAGTGTGCGTCGACAGTTGTTAAAGAAAATAGTCGTAGTTCTGTTGTCCCGAACAGAAAACGAATCCTAAAGCCGTGGATCTCTCCCGACCTCCTCAGGTGTATTCGGAACCGAGGTAAAATGTATCACAAAATGAAGACAAATGCTGATAATGAAACCCTAAAAATCACCTATAATTGATATAAATTTTTTTGAATCAAAACGGAAATATGAACAAAATGAATTTGAAAAACATCATCAGGATCCGAAAGCGACCTGAAAACTCATTAAAAAAAGTAAGGCTTCTGTCAGCGAGCTGTTGTCCATAACTCCAGACCCAACTCAATCGCTTGATTCCGTGAATGACTACTTTGTTGCAACCGTGGGAACACAACTAGCATCCAAATTCACGAACTCCCAAAATTATATTTCTATAAATACTTCTGACCTTGGCACTTTAAAGATTGGTATAAGGTTTACCGCTCGACATGTTTAAAAGTTACCTTAGTGGCTTAGATTACGGAAAGAACTAGAAACCATGTTCAACTGTAATTGCAAGCCGCGTTCTGTGTCCAAATACAAGACAAGCGTACCCCGCTAGCCTCCCTTCCCACCCGCGTAATGTTGCTAGCTCAGACATTATTTGTCCGTTTTAGGGATAAATTCTTAAGCAGGGAAGCTAAAATTTTAGATAGTTAAAATGTTACATAGAAACATAATTTCATACACCCCTCCCCTTCCTCTCTCACACACACCACCTCCCTACAAATTTTGTAAATTTGTTTCGTAATGTTTATATATTAAGATTACGTACCTATAGGTACTACGTTAGTCACATAGTACCTATTATGAATGTTATGCAGTTTTAACAATATCATATACATAATTACTTATACAAGGTGTAACAGATTAAGCGCAATACCTCAGACACCCAAATTAGAATATTAAATTATAAGTCTAAAACAACATCCGTGCATCCAACATCTAAATAAATTGAATAGTTATCCTTAGCAGACGCATACACTCATGCAATATTAGCGGCCGACACGCACAAGAGCGGATTTTCTTGAATTTAGGATTGTATTAATTTATTATGATACTTTGTTTCCATTTTAAGTTAAATGAAAGATTTTGCCGTCAAAATTAAACACCTATTTTTTATGACGGAAATCGATTCAGAAGCCGATTCTGAACAACTACTTACAGGAATTGTGTTTATTCTGTTACACGTTATATACGGGTCGCACTGATTAACCTTTCTTTTTTCAATTTGGTTAAAATATTTTTTGATTAAAGTAGTTATTAATATATTACAAAGAATAAAAGCCCTCAGTAGGTAATAAAAAGAAAGGAAAATCAAAACTCTTATATTGGCAACACTGACAAGATGGATGCATTATTCTTTTTGACAATTACAAACTAAACAATTTATTCAATAATTAAATAAGACGATAAGTGAATGCGCTAGTTACACATGAAATGTGATCCCATTCTGTTTTTTTTTTAGCCCCGCTGCATTTGTATAGGTAGAAACAACTCAAGACGTCATAATTTAAATAAATTAGACACGGGTAAAACACGTCACGCGATATGACGTTCACAGTAAATCTGATCGGTTGCGCGTCAAACTACTCCATTTAGGAGTAGTTTTTGTTGCTTCAGTATTAGGCGCGCTCACGGCTTCTATGTTATTTCTGTATTCTAAGCTAAGTGGTCATTCACAAATCACTAAAAACCATACCAGTAAGGAAGTATTTCTGACTTACGGAGTTCCACAAGGTAGTGTCTTAGAACCTACCCCTTTTCTTAGTTTACATAAATGAGCTTTGTAAATTTCAGTTTGCAAACTCAAAAGTAATTGCATACTCTGATGATACGGTTATTCTGGTTAATGGCAGTGACTGGAGTGAATTTCGCCATCAGGTAGAGTCAGCCTTACAGCTTACTATGAGATGGCTCACGCAGAATTTGCTCACCCTCAATTTGGATAAAACCAAATTCATTACATTTAGTCCTAGGAAAGGGTCACCGCCAGCCGCACCCTTTCTACTGACAGCTTATGCGTGCCATACAGCGAGGACTACTACTTGCAGTTGTACCGAAGTTATGCACACTCATCAAAATATCTTGGAGTTTGGGTTGACAGTACGTTCACATGGAGTGAACAAATACAATTCGCTGGTCTCTAGGGTGAGAAAGTTAATATTTGTTTTAAAAAATCTTAGGTCTTCCGCAGACTTTGACTACGTTGACATTCACCCTTAATTTTGGTCCGTTTATCGACGCTAAGGCTCAATTGGCTGCCAAAAGGTTGGGAATCCTATCAAAGGTGAGACGGTACTTCACACCGGAACAGCTGCTCAAACTTTATCAAGTGCAAGTTCGGTCATGTATAGAGTACTGCTCTCATATCTGGGACGGATCTGCCAAATACCAGCTTCACTTGATGCACGTGAGTCTATCGAGAAACGGGCCAAGAGACTCATTGGCAACGAGAAACAGGTCGAGGCAAATCTCCAGAGTCTTGAACATCGGCGGCGTGCTGCAAGCCTATCAGTTTTCTATCGGTTACATATCGGGGAGTGTGCGATGGAATTCCATCAAGCCCGTTCCATCATGGGATACAAGACAAACGGCAATGCGCCATCGTTACATGGTGGACATCCCACCCATACGCACAAAATGTATTGGGAATACTTTCATGGTGTGTACAGCTAAGGAGTGGAATGCCCTGCCGGAGTCGTCTCCGTTTCAACCACGCGGCCACCTCATAATATTTGATGAAACTTTGCCAGGAATTAGTGCTAATTTGTTAGTTTACACTTCTCTTTTTGTGAATTTGTTACAAAAAAAACTTAGACGCTGACAAAGAATAGTTGGCCGCTAGAACAGCCACTTGCCGTAGTCATCGCCCGTGATTACACAGAAACTATATAACGCAGATAGACGAATGATGCATCAAAAGAAAGGTCTTAATCTTGTTCAATTTGTTACAAAAATAAAATACTTCAAAACGTAACTAACAAAAAGTTAAGCAATATTTAGTTTTCAGGTTATGAGTAGGTAGGTATGCCACCATAAATATCAAATTAATGGAAGCTAATGTGTATGGACAATTAGTTACTAATTTGTTATAGCGAATAAATAGAAAAAAATACTAGAAAGTAGGTTCAATAATTTGTTAGAGGTGATTTTAGTTGGCCGCTCGGACGGCAATATGCCTAAAATACAATGGCGTTTATCTCGTTATTAAAAGTAGGTTTAAGCTTAGTTAGAGTACTAATCGATGGGTAACGTAACCTCGTTTAGATAAATATGACGAATATAACTTCAGCATTCATATTTTAGAAGATATTTACATAAAAACAGTATTATGAAATAGTATGAGAGTAGGGTGACCATGAATTTTCACAATGAAGTGAGACCGAATAGTGATTATTGGAATGTTCGATATTCATATCTTATTTTTTTAAGAGCGAGTGCTTATATAAATACATTTTAATTTAAGGCATCCTGTAACATACTTTGTAAAACTCACAAATCGATTAAAATTTCCTTATTCAAAATCAACACAAAGGCAAAAAAGTCAAGTAATAAAAGTCAACAAGATAAATATAAAATCTTTTTAAACTAACATAATATTTAAAAATTAACTGACATGAATATATGATACAGAATGTAGAAATATAACCTTAGAGGCTCTTATTACTTATTTAAAAAAAAAACAGTCATTTGTAATAAACTAAAAATATGCTCCTATTTCTCTATGAAATGGCCTATTGGTATATCACCGTGAATTAATTGTAGCTGGTTTGTCATAACAAAGTCATCTCGATCTAAGTCTTCTTTTTGTCTACGTGATAGATCATCACTCGTTTTCCATTTCCATTAACACATTTATCAATCACAGTATTAATACACTTTTTCATATTTTTGTTTAATCGAGAGTGCCAACTCTCGACAACACTATTGGTACGATGACTTACGTAAGTACGTTCGCTGTGTGTTCATTGTGTTCATCATGATGAGTTGCTCTTCCACCAAGTCATTTTCATATATGTCAGAAATTTAGTCATTATTGGTGTATTTGGGCTTTCAGCCAGATTAAAAGGAGGAGCATATTTTTCGTTTCTGGTGTCATCGTTATTATTATACTATACAACGTGTAACGGAAGCCCCATATCTATCTAAAAGGGCTGAAGACAACATCTGGTACGGAGTCTCTATGCACAGTTTCAGCACAAAATAACTGACTCAAAAATTGATACCAAATTATTGGTTTCATATATTTCTTGAATACCTATCATAACAAACGTGTCACAGCACTACGAGGGTCAATAACTTTCCACGTCACTGGCCAATAACACGATAATTCTTTTCGTTCTCCTTAATTTGAAAAATTCGGTCTCTGGCATTGTGTATTGGAATTTGTAATAAGTTCTACACACGTAGACTTAGGATTACAAAACCCTTGCTATATCGTTTGTTATCATCCAAAGAAGCCATGCACTTGGTATGTATATACCCTTTAAATTACACGTTGTATAAAGCTAAATTACCACTGACTCACTGACTGACTCACTCACTGACATAATTGTTCTCCCAGATGGTGGATGGGGAGGTGGGTATATTTTGACAGATTCGTAAACAAGTAACTCTCAAACCTAGCGGAAAAGTGCCAAACCTCCCCTTTTCACCCCCCTTCTCCCCCCTCCTTATCGTATCTCGGAAACTACGAGACCCGTATTTTTTTTACGGATTCGTATAGATGAGGCTCGGTAAAGTAAAAACTCACCCCCTTTAGGCGGATCTCGGAAATTAAGAGACTTGGAACATTTTTTTTTCAGATTCATTTAGAGGGGCAATGCTTTAGTCAAAATAATTGTGCAAACCCCCCCCCCCCCCATCTCCCCCATCAGCCCCCCCCCCCATTTTGATTTTTACTACCGAAAAAACTGTCTATAAACGGGCCTTCAAATTTTTTATGCCATGCCCTCCCCTCCTCAACCTCCCCTAAAATTGAAAAGTTTAATTTGGAGCTGCTGCTCTGTTAGGGTTATGTTAGACATTTTACTACATTTAGGGGTTTTAAAAGTGAACAATCCACCACCACAAGCACGCGAGGTGCTTGCACCTCGCGCAACACGCAAATACTAGTTATACTATATAAAGCTAAATTACCACTGACTCACTGACTCATTGACATAATTGTTCTCCCAGATGGTGGATGGGAAGGTGGGTATATTTTGACAGATTCGTAATCAACTAACTCTCAAACTTACGGGAAAAGTGCCAAACCTCCCCTTTTCACCCCCCTTCACCCCCCTTCTCCCCCCTCCCTATCGTATCTCGGAAACTACGAGATCCGTATTTTTTTATGGATTCGTATAGAGGAGGCTCGGTAAAGTAAAAACCATTTTTCAAAGTCGCCCCCCTTGCCCCCTTCTCACCCCCTTTAGGCGGATCTCGGAAATTAAGAGACTTGGAACATTTGTTTTTTTTCAGATTCATTTAGAGGGGCAATGCTTTAGTCAAAATAATTGTACATACCCCCCCCCCCCTCATTAGGATTTTTACTACTGAAAAAACTGTTGATTCTTACTTTTAACTATAAACGGGCCTTCAAATTTTTTATGCCATGCCCTCCCCTCCCCAACCTCCCCTAAAATTGAAAAGGCTGTAACTTCATAACAGTTACAGATAGCCATTAGGTGTTAGAACAAATATTACGGCCTACTAGGCGTCGAAACCTGTCCGGTGGTACGTAGGGCCTGAGTGGAGCGAATCTGCGAGACCGAGTGGAGTGAAGGGGGGAAGTGGCGAGCGAAGCGAGCATGCGACCTCCATAGCGTAACGAAGGTTGAGTGGGTGAAGAGATACGTAATAGCCCTACTGGGCTTTGTTTGGAGTTTAATTAATTTAATTTGGAGCTGCTGCTCTGTTAGGGTTATGTTTGACATTTTACTACATTTAGGGGTTTTAAAAGTGAACAATCCACCACCACAAGCACGCGAGGTGTTTGCACGTCGCGTAACACGCAAATAATGTTAATTATATACAGGTGGTATAAATAAATTATTACATACCTAATACGTCATAGTAGGACGAACAGAAACTGGTCTCCCTCGTGGTCCTACTTACTAGGACAAAATAGTAGAACCACAAAAAAACGGCGCTAGACATAGAGCAAATTTACAATTGTAGATCAGAAATAACAAAAACATTTTTCAAAATAAAGACTTCAGTTGCAATGTGGCTTACATATTTAAAAAATATTTTACAAGTGCTCAATACTTGAAAACCTGTACAAATTGTAATTAAATACAATTGAAAAGAGACCATGTACCAGGGGCGTGCACAGGATTATGACAGGGTATGCGGCGGAGTAATCGGTCACAAAAACTTTGCCTTTTATAGATTTTTAGCATAGCCACAGCCACGCATCGTAGCATGGTGGCGATGCGTGGCTGTGGCTATGCTAAAAATCTATAAAAGAAAAAGTTTTTGTGACCGATTAATCCGCCGCATACCCTGTCATAATCCTGTGCACGCGCATGCCATGTACCTATTTATTTTAATTAACTTTGATATTTTAAAGTTATTTGGAATAACAAGTTTAGAAGAAGCAATTTATTTTGATGAAAAAATTAACACAATGTGTCAAAAATGTGACACACAGTTGTAAGGTGAACGTAAATAAGACGAAATTATAACATTTGATTTAAACGGAGCTGTAGACTCAGTTTTACTCACTGAACTGCCGATTACTATTAAGATTAAGGATAGTTATTATTTTTTAGTTGGTACTATAGAATTTATACCAGGCACAAAAATAGGCCACTATGAATGTAACTTTTTAAATAACAAATTTTCTTAGCCTAGATATCATATGTGTAATAAAATAGAATGTTTGATGTAATGTAAATACCTACTTGTAGAATGCATAATTACGTCATGTAAACATAAATATGAGTAGTAAGTAAGTAGTTAGTAAGTTTATGGCTATTTTGTTTAATGTAAGTAACGAGCGATTCTTGCCAAAAAACTGCGAAGTTTGGCGAGTAAAATATAATTATAAGCCTATTGTAATAATGCAGAAAAATTAAATAAAAAAATATATATTTTTGTTACGACGACAATTCTTTTAAAATTGAAATAAGTAGGTACTACTTTCTAAGGAAATATCACACACACACTTATATTTATCTTGTTGACTTTTATTACTTGACTTTTTTGCCTTTGTGTTGATTTTGCATAAAGAAATTTAGATTTTTACAAAGTATGCTATAGGATGCCTTAACTTAAAATGTATTTTTACTCGCTCTTAAAAAAATAAGATATGAATATCGAACATTCCAATAATCACTATTCGGTCTCACTTCATTGTGAAAATTCATGGTCATTCTACTCTCATACGGTTTCATAATACTGTTTTTATGTAAATATATTTTAAAATATGAATGCTGAAGTTATATTCGCTATATTTATCCAAACTAGGTTACGTTATCCGTCGATTAGTACTCTAACTAAGCTTAAACTTACTTTTAATAACGAGATAAACGCCATTGTATTTTAGGCATATTGCCGTCCGAGCGGCCAACTAAAATCACCTCTAACAAATTATTGAACCTACTTTCTAGTATTTTTTTTCTGTTTATTCGCTATAACAAATTAGTAACTAATTGTACATACACATTAGCCTCCATTAATTTGATATCTATTGTGGCATACCTACTAATAACCTGAAAACTAAATATTGCTTAACTTTTTGTTAGTTACGTTTTGAAGTATTTTATTTTTGTAAGAAATTGAACAAGATCAACACCTTTCTTTTGATGCTTCATTCGTCTATCTGCGTTATATAGTTTCTGTGTAATCACGGGCGATGACTACGGTAAGTGGCTGTTCTAGCGGCCAACTATTCTTTGTCATAGCGTCTAAGTTTTTTTTTGTAACAAATTCACGAAAAGAGGAGTGTAAAGTAACAAATTAGCACTAATTCCTGGCAAAGTTTCATCAAATATTATGAGGTGGCCGCGTGGTTCCTACATGCACAACAATATACGCTAACCTAGTCTTAATTTCTAAGTAGTTTATTTTTTTTTTCTAATTTTGTTGTTGATTGTTTAGTAAGAATTTTTTTTATTTATTTTCATTGTTTTATATATTTTACATCCTTAAGATTAATAATATTTAATATCTGGAACGCTGATGTCTTCCACCTGGAGGTGGCAACACAGTTTTACGAATGTTAGCTATTTTTGTACACAGAAATGTTTGTATGATATTTTTTCTTCCAATAAAATGATTAGAACTTGCAATAAAAAAATATTTAAAAATATTAAAAAAATGGCAGTCCACTGGTGTCGGGAGCAGGGTCCAAGCTACCGGTGGTTTGGTCTCCAGAGAAAGAAGTTTAGCTATCAGCCCATTCACTGATATGATCGGCGGATATGAATCGGCACAATGACAGCCGAGTCCACATTTCACATGTCAACAACCTCATGAGCTAAGTCGAGATACTTTATGTGGTTCTCTTTCTCAGCTTTCACGAGGTTCTCGTCATGTGGGATGGTAACATCGATTATCATTGCGCGGCGGACTAATCGATCTATCGCCACTATGTCGGGCTTATTGGCAACAATAGTCCTATTAGTTCTGTTATTATTATTAATATCTTTTTTAATCGGAAATGTTCAAATCCATTTCAATGAACTGTTATTCAATGATAATAATAGTCATTTGATCGTTCAATGTGTTATGCCTGTATAGCATTTAGAAGGACGTTATCACGCCACAGAATGTGCAATTTTTTATATATATTCATATTTACCACAACTCCAAGAGCTCTATCGAACATTGAGCATATAAATAAGAGTTTGAAATGATAATGATGAAATCCGGTAAAGGGTAGGTGAGGCCACGGACAAGCATAGAGCAGGCTTCCATGGTTACTGGTCCCTTAAAACCTGACAAATGTAAGTCACTAAATTATTGTCTTTTTTATGGAATGACTACGAAATTTTTACTAATTCAATTACATTTTGGAACTCGGTCGACTATTACTGATTACCTTGTTAAGCCTAGTTAGCTGTGAAAGTTTTCCTTGTTACTTCGTTAATACACCGCGTTCTAAAGATATTCATTACTTTCAACACGGCTTTCAGTCCATTGGAATAATATATTTTTTCAGTATGCAGTCAAATTTATTGTTTCTTTTTACAGATCTAATTTCACGTACATCACTCATATGAATTAAGTATGAATTACCCTTTATTCTAAGCTTTATTCAAATAGGCAACACCGCATTTTTAATTGAATTGAATTCAATATTTATTTATACAAAGAAATCAACTGCACAAATTATTTTTTCAAGTGATTTAAAATAGGGATATCTTCTATTTTTATCGGGTTCTTCACTAAAAAATATTACAATTGGATTTTATTAAACCAAATAATTACTCATTCGCACTAAAACGGTTACTTCTAGGCAAGCGTGCTTCATCTTAGACCACATCATCGCTTACCATGGCATAAGGTGAGATGGTATTCAAACGCGAGCCTATAAAAACGGTCATAAGCAGATAATAATGTACAACTATCTAGAAACGTTAAGTAAAAATAAAATAATGTTAGAATGTTAAGAATGCTAAGTCGTTGAGCTCCTTAGTATTCCAAAGTTGAGCTTACAGACTAACTGACGAAGGCTTGCACTGACAGGACGGGTCTACTCAAATCTGTGTGGTTCTTTCCTCAAAAGGCCATTTCAGACTGTAATCTACATGATCTTCATCTTCATAAGCTATTGTGAATCACATATTCACAATAGCTTATGAAGTATGTATGGAAGTATGTTGTTTTATTCGAGTTAAACATGATTGTCTGGCAGTTTGAGTGCTTTTTGCGGCCTACCCAAACGTCCTTACATTGGTATTGTTCGTCAAATCGTTAAGCTCCTTGTTCTAAATTGAGCTATACGTCATGTAACAAATGCTCGCATTGTATGGACCGGACCACTCAAATCTGTGAGCATCTTTCTTCCAAAGATCGCCTCAGACGGTAACCTACAAGGTCCCCATATAATTTAACCAGTATAGATTGTATGACTTTAAAAGAGACGGACCCCTGAGTTTGTTTTGGTGTTTCTTCTCAGGGTAGTCAGTTAGGAAACACTGGCCTCATCTAGTTTAAATTTACGAAAAAAAAAAGACTTGTAAAGGTGTTATTTAATAACCAATTTGCAATATAAAGATTATTTATCATTTACGAAGTAATAATTTTTTATTTTGTTTAAGGTCATCACAACTAGGGTTGCCACGCGTACTTTATAATAAAGTATTGTACGTTATTTCAGGTAATTGTACTCTATACTTTATGAGAACAATAAAGTACACGAAAATACTTTATTTCGCATGATTTGATTTCTTCGGGATTTTGAAAACTTTAGTCGTAA
The DNA here is from genome assembly GCA_943138885.2 of Tholera decimalis. Classification (NCBI taxonomy): domain Eukaryota; kingdom Metazoa; phylum Arthropoda; class Insecta; order Lepidoptera; family Noctuidae; genus Tholera; species Tholera decimalis. Next base: position 17,155,255 of record OW964552.2, on the reverse strand, counting down.
TAAACAAAGCGTCTCTGAATTTGTTAACAAATGAATTACTTATTTACTTTAATTTAAACATAGACTGTAAAGATGCTGTGCAATTGTTTAGTAGAGATACTAATTTGATACAAACTGTAATAAAAAATATGTTTTAAACGTAACTAGGTGCCCACCCCGGCTTCGCTCGGGTGCAATTTCTTTCGGTATCATACAGTTTTCTGTCCAAACCCTATCCAGACAATTATTACAAACACAACAAAAAAATAATTAGTCCAATAAATGCAGCTGTTCTGAACTAATGCGCTTACGTACATGTACATTGTTCCTTCAACTAGGCTCAAGAAAATTGGGGGCTCATTTAAATGTCAGTGTATACGCTTTTACAATAAACTTCCCAGTCATGTGCAAGAACTAAGCCTCAATAAATTTAAATCATTTGTGAAGCGGAAACTTTGCTAGAAAGCTTTTTATTCTGTTAAAGACTGACTATCTTGCGGACAAAAATGCTTGGGATTGAGCTGCTCCAATTACATCTGTTTTGTTTGATTTTTTACTCATTTCTTTTTTTTATAATGATTTTTTCATATACATTTTGACATGACAATATTATTTACTGTTTCAATTAATAGAATATACTTTTTTTTACTTTACCATTTTTAATTTTCTTTGTACAATATGACAATACGACAGGCCGGTTGGTCTAATGGTCAGTTGCTCTGACTGCTATGCACAAGGTCGTGGGTTCGATTCCCACCCAGGTAAAATGTTTGTGTGATGAGCAAGATCATTTGTTCTTTGTCTGGGTGTGATTTATCTATAATATGTATGTATTTAGAAATATATATACAAGCTGTGCTTAGTTTGGGACTAGATGGCGTTGTGTAAAAGTTGTGGAATATTATATTATATATTATTATATAATATCATTTCCTTTTCAAGTAATATATTTTATTTTTGTAAAAGCAAAAGATATGTTGTGAATCTAATAGCATTGTGGGATAACAACGAATATTATGAATAGATTACCGCACTGTCTGGCAGTTTGAGCGCCTTATACGGCCCACCCAAATGTCCTTACTTTGGTATTGTTCGTCAAATCGTTCGAGCTCTTTAAGGTTCTTTTTTTATTATTATTACTGATGGGCCTACTCTTGACCTTGATCTCGCCTGATGGTAAGCCATAGATGAGGTCTAAGATGGGACGAGAGAGCCCAGAAGATGCCTATTTACTCGTGCTTTAAAGGCTGAAAGGTCATAAGTGGCAGGGAACACAGAAGTCGGCAGAGAATTCCACAGCTTGGCTGTGCGCACAATAAATGTGGAGGAGAAGCGCTTGGTACGACAAGACGGTATATCAATCAAGTGTGGGTGGTTATCCAGCCATGCGTCTGGTAGACCGGTAGTGAAAGGGAGATGGAGGAATCAGGTCATGGAGCTCCTGCGCACACTCCCCGAAGTACAATCTGTAGAAAACCGACAGGCAAGCAACGGTTTGCCGATGAGCCAGGCTATGAAGCTTGTCCACCAGCACCTCGTCACGTATAAGCCTTTTAGCTCTGCGCTCGATCGAGTCCAATGCAGCAAGCTGGTACTTTGCAGAGCAATTGAGCTACACGATATTTGAGAAATGCTTGCACTGTTTGGACGGGCCTGCTCAAATCTGTGTGATTCTGTTCTCTAAAGGGCGCCACAGACATAAACCTACATGGCTCTCTATGGACTTTAAAAGAGACGTTAACCTCTGAGTTTGTTTCAATGTTTCTTCTCAGAGTAGTCAGTTAGGAAACACTGGCCTCATCTAGTTTACATTTACGAAAAAAACGACGTGTGAAAGTGTTATTTATAACCTATTTGCAAAATAAACATCATTATTTCATTCGGCAATTAATTTTTAGTATGCAACCCGCCCTGGCTTCGCACGGGTTCTTTACAGAAAATATAAAATAGCCTATGTTACTCCGAGGAGATGCAACTTTCGGTAAAAATGGTTGAGTAGTTTTTGAGTTAAATCGCAACAAACAAAAAATCAATCATCTTTCCTCGTTATAGGTACATAATATTAATTTAGATAATAAGGATTAATACCGTATTTGTGTAAATACCTTTTGCATTACCGCTTTATAATTGCCAATTTTTTAAAGTATTAAAATGGACATAGGTACAACGAATTAGGAATGATATAGAAATATAACTCTCTAACGAAGCCCGCTAAAACATGGTTCCAAACTCATACCACTAAACTGATAATACGAATGCAACACGCGCACAAACAAAACAAAATACTTTGCTAAATTTATTTTCTGCGCATGGATCCGTCAATTCATTCATTTGGGGCGCTATTTTATTTAGTAAGATAATGTTAGAGTGAAACTGAAATATCGGATCAAGCGGGTGCGAACGAGATGGATTGTTTTGTGACATCAAGCGGCGAGGATGGTGTTATGCAGTATGCAGTAGGAGTCAGTCATTTATTATGAACTCAAATATTATAAATTAATATTAAACCTCTTTACATTAAGTTTACAAAAAGTGTAAAGCTTCATAAAAGGGAATGCCCGTCCGCCATATAAAAAAATCCTGAAATGAACAAGAGTGAAATATACGCCAAATGTTACTACAAATCGTAGGTAACCCATTTTCAATAATTATTAAAAAAATCTAGGTAGTCAAGTCAGTCACAAACCTTTTTCTGAAATATTGGTTGTAATAAGTCTAGGGTTAAGGATGCCAAGTCATCGTTTAGGCGGGTCCAACCTAAGTCCGTGTTTAAAAATGGGTATCGTGTGCACAACTAAAATCAAAATCTTCGAAAAATTACCATAGTCGTTGCTACACCATAAAAAAACAATCCGTATGTAACTCAATTCGCAAGCGCTATTGTAGAATCAAGTAAACTAACAATCGAAAATGCAGTAGTGTCAAACTGTCAGTCTGTCAGTAGGTAAGGCAAAGGAAATGTGATTGATACAGCCTACGATACGTTTTCTATTAAAAAAATATTTGATTTTAATTAATATTGACATGCATATATTATTTTTTTTAGATTTATGGTACACATAGGTCGAATTATATTAAATTAATAATTACTGTGCACTAAATCTGCAAACTAATTCGTTAGAAATTATTTTACGATTCCAGTTTGGCTGAATTCCACTTACTAGTGTCAAATAAACACTGACCTCCAATAAAAATAAGAATGAATTAAACGGATATCAGGTTAAACATTTTAAAGATTTCCATATTTTTATATCCTACTTAAACAAACTTGAAAATTATTTCATTATACATATTTTATGTTAAAAATAATTAAGGACTATTCGCAGTTTCTGTCCATTTCAAGCATTTAGACAACACCCTTTGGAAACGAATAAGTTATTTTATTACTTACCTGATACCTATTTTAAATGGAAATCATTATTTCCTCAGGATCTACCGAATTTCATATTTATTAATTTCTTAAAGTACACAAATAAGGTAAGAACTCAATAACTAACCCCCCATCAGAAGAGCGTTAGGCTTATAAGGTCTGAAACTAGATTTATATATATATACATATATAATGTGTGAGTAGAGTAAATTTAATATACAAGGCGGTTTTTTAAAAGTACGAGCCAAAATTTAAGGGTACTCGAGGTACTCAAAACAAAACTTTGTTGTTTAGTAAAATGGACAGAAATATCTCCTAAATATTGGCTCGCTCTATTTATCAGCTCATATACGGAGTGCCGATTTAATGACCTACATTGTTTCAACGTGGTGTAATACCTACTGATAACATAAAACACATTAGACGTGATTTAAAATTTGTATTCTTAAGCAATCCTTAAATTAAGTTATTAGGATTTACCAGAATTTTTTACGAAATGCAACAGTATACGAACGACGAATATATGTCTTCGTTACCAAAATGTATGGAGCAAACCCTACTGGCATTAGTTGGTAACCAGTCATCCTCTCTTTTTTCTAAGCGGGCTGCTGCAATCCACTGTAGTCGTCGAATCTCTTTTTTGGGGAAACTAAAATAAGAAATACACAGGCAAACCAATCCATCCAATTTATAAAACTCTGTACTTAATGTAAAATAGTTAGGAATTAAAAACTGGCTGGCTACCTGTTGCATAATACTGACAACTCGTGGTTGTCTATACGAAAATAAAACACGAAATTATTTTACTTACGAGTGATAAGCTATCCCAGTTAGTTTTTTACTTCCTTCTTTCCGCCTTTTACACCACCTTACTACGCAGGAGGTCATTTTTATGCCTCAGTAACGAGCTTTTTCTTGGATTTTTCACTAATCAACACGATTCTGGCGTCTGCCACTGAGCGCACGTCAGACTGAGAGGCGCTTTGATTGTATTTTTTTTTCCCCGCCTACTTGATTGTGTTTTGCGTGGAACCATTTTTGAGCGGAGTTCGTGTTCTATATCATTCCTAATTCGTTGCATAGGTAGGATGTTATCTTTAACATATAGACATATGCCATCGCGGACTTTTCTGTAGGCATATACAACGTGTAACGGAAACCCCATATCTATCCAAAAGGACTGAAGACAACATCTGGTATGGAGTCTCTATGCAAAGTTTCAGCTCGAAATAAGTGACCCACAGAATTGACCCCAAATTATTGGTTTCATATGTTTCTTGAATACCAGTAATAACAAACGTGTCACAGCACTATGAAGGTCATCACTTTCCACGTCACTTGCCAATAAAACGATAATTCTCTTCGTTCTTCTTAATTTGAAAAATTCGGTCTCTCGTATCAATGTATTGAAATTTCTAATATGCTCCACACATGTAGACATAGGATTACAAAACCCTTGCTATATCGTTTGTTATCATCCAAAGAAGCCGTGCACTCGGTATGTATATACCCTTGACATTAGACGTTATATAAGACACACAATTCCACCATACATTGATATACTACATAAACTTTTGGACTCCCTCGGCTCGGAAGCGAAGCGCCTGGTCAAATCACGGAGACACGAAATTAATTTCGTTGCGCATAATTTTGATTTTGCTATATCTCCTAAGGTATTCATTAAATTTGGATGGAGTAAAGGGAAAAACTATTTTTTATGAAATGTTCAAGCTAACTAACGTATTTAAAATGATAAGGATTAATACAGTATTTGTGTAAATAACTTTCGAATTAGCGCTTTATAATTGCCCATTTTTTAAAGTGTTAAAATGGATGTATAGTATGTTATCCGTAAGAGATAGGTATATGCCATTGCAGACTATTTTGTATACCTTTAAGTTGTACAGTACTGTAGTACATTATTTTGATTATCTCGTACGGTTAAGCCAGCGTTTGCAATGTAAGCGCAAAAAAAATTGTTTATTAAGACATCACATTAGAAACCTCTAAAATTATCATTGTTTCTCTACTATATTGTGCATGTATATAAAGCTTCCTCTTGAATCACTCTATCTAAGCGCATCAAAATCCGTTGCGTAGTTTTAAAGATCTAAGCATACATAGGGACAGACAGCGGAAAGCGACTTTGAAAATAAATTGTACTTTATTTTGATGCTATGTACTTTTTTTTTCTTACCAATGTACTTTAACTGCACAAAAAAAAGGTGGCAACCCTAATCACAACCCGAAAACTTTGATGACACGGTTGGCGCATTCGTTCAGCTATTGGCTACTGCGAAATAAACACACCGGAATAAATGTCGGTATGGTACACAAATAGTTGTACCGGATCTGGGTCTTTGTAAATATACACTCACCATACTGGAGAAATTCCTAGTGAATATTCATTCATTTATTTATTTCATAAACAATTTTTACATTGTGTTGAAATTATCGCTCTAAATACACACAAACATAAAAAAAAATAAAAAAAAATAAAAGAGAAGTAAAACATTTTCTTTCATTTTATCATAATTAATTGTTAACATATAAGCGTTTTGGTTTTACTGTGAGCTTGTATTGTGTTTTTTGAATAAATAAATAACTTACACTTTAGAAGTAAATTTATAAATAATTAAAAAACCAAAGGTTAACTTCTTTTGTAGCATAATAAATGCATGGAAAATAGTCCTGCCCATAACAATAAATAAAAAAAATTATATACGTTTAAATATCTTTTATTTCAGATAAAGTGAATAAATAAACGATAAAAAAATTGGCCAACTGCAAGTTAGACTCGCCCATGAAGGGTTCTGTAGTAGCTACGCCAAATAACTTTGTTTTTCATAGTGTTTGTATCAAATACAAAGTTATATTTGCGGTTTTAGAAAATGATAAAAAATATCTCAGAAACTTCTTACTCTATATGGTTCAAACTAATTTTCATTGGAAGATTTTATTAAGATCTACATCATATTTTTTTTTTTAATATTTCACTCTATTATTATAAAAGTTATAGGGGGACCCGTTCTTCCATTTTACCACCTTGGAAGCGTATCTATATATTTTTAACGACTGACTTAAGGAAATAATGGCTCTAGAAACCTCGATGTCATTTTTAAAGTCCTGTCTGTACAACGTGTAACAGAATAAACGCAATTCCTGAAAGTAGTTGGTTCAGAATCGGCTTCTAAATCGGTTTCCGTCATAAAAAGTAGGTGTTAGTTAAATTTTGATGGAAAAATCTTTAACTTAAAATGGAAACACAGTATCATGACAAATTAATCATAAATTCATTTATTCAGGTAAATTACACCCATTGCCATTAATTAATCAAATTACAAATACAATTAAAATCAAAACAAAAGTAACATAAAATAAAATGAAATAAAGCCATAATAATAATAAACACAAAATTAAAATAAAATACAAATTAAAATACATAATCAAAACAAGAAATACAATACTAACATAAAAATCCCTACAGATATTATAAATTACAATCTTCTACCCGGCATTGGTACGGCGACATGTCTGCTCGAACAATGCCGGAGGTAAGGGCAGTCCAACCTTTCCCCGATCATCGCTAGAACGGTGTTGGAGCTGGCCCGCACTCTGCGTACCGTGGACGCGGCACGCTTACGCATAGTCGCGTGAAAACAGTCAGTGCACGCTTCTGCGAACATACCCGAGGCGCTACAGTATCGGGGCAGCCCCATCACCGCCCTGAAAGCGTTATTATACTGGACACGGATGGCGTTATAAGCTCTAGCAGAATAATGCGCCCACAGGCTGCATGAGTAGAGCGACGTACAGTATGCTCTAAAAAGTGTAATCTTTACCTCTCTAGAGCACCTCGCAAACCTGCGCGCGGCCATATTCGCTCTAAAAGACAACGCCCTCCGCTCCCGTTCTATGTCTGCATGATCCTTGAGATCGACAGTTAAAAGATGCCCAAGGTATTTAAATTGTTCAACCCTTTTTAAATTATCACCATTGAGTCTAACTGGTGGTAAGTCGCTGGGACACTTTGCTCTGACGGTCTCAAAGACCATGTACTGACTCTTCTGCACGTTATACAATAAACCGTGGCCACAAGCATATTCCTCACACGTCTTCAGCAGCTTCCTCAAGCTACAAACCGAGGCGCTCAGCAGCACCATGTCATCAGCGTAACTGATATTATTGACACATACCCCGTCAATGTGACAGCCGACATGCTGACTGCTGAGCGTCACGATTAACCCGTTCATGTACAAATTGAACAGGGTAGGAGATGTTAAGCCACCCTGCCTAACTCCGCACACGAGCTGATATGGATCCGACATTGCCCCCGCCCACCTGACGCTATTGGACTGATGCGCATACCAATACTTGAACATATTAATTAGTTCCTGCGGCAAATCCACACTTCTCAGCTTGCTCCATAACAGGTCATAGGCTACAAGGTCAAAGGCCCTGGATAAGTCAAGGAAGCATGCATACACGGGTGTCCTACGATCTGTGTAAAATTTAACGGTATGCTTCACACACAGGATAGCACTTTCAGTGGACAGCCGGGGACGAAACCCGAACTGATTATCGTGCAGTGTTACGTATCTATTCAACTGCGCGTTAAGCAGACCGTCAAACACTTTAGCAATAACAGTGGCAAGAGAAATAGGCCTGTAGTTACTCTTATCGGAAAGGTCACCAGTTTTATTATTCACTACAGGCACTACCACTGTCTTCATAAAGTCGTCTGGCAAGTAGGAATGGCTCACGCACAGCGAGTAAAACATAGCCAAGACTCTAGCGATATGAGGCCCGGCGTGCTGCAGGTGCTCGATGCTGAGTCCATCATGGCCCGGGGACTTACCCCTCGATATAAGCCTTATGGCTTTCGTTATATCCCTCGCGAGGAAGGCAGTTACTCCGTCTTGATGGTTCATACCAGCATCGAGCACCTCCGCCGCCGTACCTAACGGAGATTTCACAGAAAAATGGTTCTTAAAAAGATTTGCAATCTCTTTTGACTCATTAACACCATCGACGCTCACAGGAAGGCCGGGGCGTACATTCGCCTTATTTGTACTCCTCCAGAAGCCGCGAAAATCCCCTTTACTGTGTTTAACTACTAGAGCATCCATTGTTATTTGGTCCTGATGATTTTGGCACCATTTTAATCGAGACTTGAATACTCTTCTGCTATCACACATTTCTTTGTATAGAAATCCCGACTTAGGCCTACCACACAATACCCAATCCTTAAGTTTAGATTTAGCCACCCTGTGAGCCTCGCTGACATATTTGTTCCACCCTGCTATGCGCAGGCCACGCCTGCCCCCCATCACACTTCCCCGACTCACCACTGCCGCGTCGCGGAGAGCAATCACAATATCGAAGTAAAGCGTATCTAAAACCCGCCTGTGGCCACGATCACTATAGAAACAATCAGCGCAGTTTTTACATTCAGATGGAAAGTCAATTACTTTTAGCCGTTTATGACACTCCTTGGCATATATCGACACTTGTTCTTTACTTTTCATACCCCATACAACGTCTTTATTTATATTGCTAATCTCGGACATTACCTTAGGCGTTAGCAGTTTTAAATTACACGTAATGATAAGTGGAAAATGATCAGACCACAGAGTGTCATAATTGACATCAACACTAACAACAGCCAGCTTAGCCGAGTGAGTAGCTAAACAGTGATCTAGCCAACTACTGGTCCCGTGCACATCACTTATAAACGTAAATGTATCCGAGTTCAGCCCTAGCACATCTACATCTATACATGACCATTGTTGGTCATCACAAATATTTATAAGTTCACTGAAAAACAACTCACCCGGGTCCGCATTGAAGTCGCCTAAAATAAATACAGATTCGATCCCATATTCGTCAACAATAGCACTTATCTCACTTAAACAATCAGTGAAATCCTGTAGATTATCGACACTGTTTGTCGGCAAGTAAACACTCATTACGATCACTAATCTGTCACTTGTTGTGATTTTAATACCACAAATACGAGCATTATCGCACTGTAACACTGACACCTGTTGAAACGCACTATATCGCCATAACAACGCGACGCCGCCATACGGTCGCCCGCGCACTATGCCTGCAGACGTATCTACCGCAGACGTCGCTGTATATCCGAAACCGCTGTCGACCGTGCTAATATATGGTATGTCATGCGGCATCAACCAAGTTTCCTGGAGACAAACTATGTCACACATACGGCACAGGACTCTGACGTCATCAATGGAGCGTTTGACATTCTTGCAGTTAAATGTAGCCAAACGATATGTATAACTATCCATTATTTGGTATATTTGGGCCGCCGGCGGCAGTAATATGCTCGCCGTTCGATTTCCTGTGTTTGAAGTTCACAAACCGACGAAATATAACACCAACAGGCCACAAGGTTGCATCCATGTACTTGGGTAGATTGGCCTCTAATATAAAAAAATTGTATGCTTTATGCCCCCTTTCAACTTTCATGTTTATTCTCTCTAAAGACACAGTTTCCTGTGTCTTGTTATAAATATGTTTAATTATGTCGCTTTCTATTGTCGACACATGCACATTAGTAATGAACATAGGAAATTTTCTATCTGCCCCTCGGAATGTGCACTCTAAATCTCTAGCTACACCCGATATGCCCAAGAAACGATATTTCCCTGGCTTTTTACGATGCAATACTTTTTGCCATCCTTCACTGTCATTGTTTTCCTTCGTCAAAGTTTCACATACATCCAGCCGCCGCTCTGACTCATGCCGTCCAGTCAAATAACTGCGCCCGGCCTTATCAGCGGCAGTCAGCTGATCGGCTATCCGCACAGTAGATGCGTCTGACGCCAACGCAGCAGTAGGCATAGAATCAGAACTTGGGCTCGTGTCACGGCTCATAGCCGGGCACTCCTCCTCCGCCACACAGTGGGACCCGACGCTTGCCTCATGACGCCGCGGCGGCGACCGACCGCCTCCCGCTCCGCAGCCCGCGGCGGCGCCTGCTAGCTCACACTCCACCGACCGCTGATTATTTGAATCATGATCGCTTAGTTTATCTTCAACTACCCTCATTTCTCTGTATTGCGGCGGTGACCGTACATAAGCTGATTCGAGTTCTGTGTTCACCCGTGACTCGTTACATAGATTATGACATTCGTGCGAAAGTCCTATAGGACCATTATCTAACCAAGCACCTCGTTTCGAGTTAACTTTGAACGCCGATGGCGGCAGAGAATCGTATTTTACACGAAGAACATCCGCTTTTAATTTATTAACACTAACCTGTGTAGCATAGGTCAACTTTATATTTTCTATTTCGGCTTTCAATACTTGCATGTCCTTTAATAATTTTGAACAATCCAAGTGGTCTATCAGAATTGGGGGTAGTTTATCCAACTGTCTTGCCACAAAAATTGGAATAACATCGGGCTCTGTAGATTTAAATAGGTTCACTATGTCTATTATGTCCCTCTCTTCCTTTCCTTTGTTTTTCCTCAATATTTTTCTCACATCCGTTGGAATAGACTCAAACAGGAGTGACTTCGAGTTCTTGATTTCATCACTTGTGAATGTACTTTTACAGATGCGCGCACCAGTGACTCTTCGTCTACGATTGACACTTTATTTTGTATGTACGATAACATCTCATCAATGATGATATTACACACATTGCACTGCACAACGTTCGTCATTTTATTACTTTGCTCGAGTCTACGCTACGTATAATAAACACGCTCGTCGCTGTACGGTGCGCGCGCGCGACTCTACGGTGCGCGCGCGCGACTGATAATACAATACTTAATTCGAGGAAATTGTGTGCATGTCGCGTCGGCCGCTAATATTGCATGAGTGTATGCGTCTGCGTAAGGATATTATGACGTACATACGTTTTGCGTTTAGTAAGGATAATTATTTTATAAAAAATGCCTAGGTTTGGGTTCAATTTATTTAGTTACGGATGTTGATTTAGACTTATAATTTAATATTTTAATTGGGGTGTCTGAGGTATTGCGCTTAATCTGTTACACGTTGTAGATACCACAATGTATAAGTTTGATGAAAAAAAAAAAATTTTAGGTTCAGTTCCATATATGGGGTGTATTAAATATATTTTTATTTTTGCCTTAAATTGGAAAGCCGTTCACGGAATACATATACTTACTAAGTTTCAAATGTTTAGTTTCAGAATTAGATGGTTGCGACATACGGACTGACAGACACACAGATAGACAGACAGACAAACAGACAGACAGACATGACAAAACTATTTTCCGTAGCCGAATGGCAAAAAATTGGTTCCGTTTTTTGCCATTCGGCTACGGAACCCTAATTATACTTTAATCAAATATATCTAAATACATTGCAGCAAAGACGTATCTATGTATATTTATCTATACATATATATAAAAAAACTAAAAAAGTGTGTCGTACATTAAAATTTTATACTAAAATATAATTGAGGTGAGTTAAGAAACGGTAAAACTGTAAAAAAAAAAGTCTGTCTATTTGTACACGCTAATATCCGAACCTACTGGATCGATTTTAATGAAATTTGGTAAGCAGATAGTTGATATCCTGGAATAATACCTTTTATCCCGGAATTCCCATGGGATCGGGATTTACGCGGGAAATCCTCCCACGCGAACGAAGTTGCGGTCAGCAGCTAGCTATAAATAAGACACTGATCAATGAGAAAATGTCTTGTTTGCACCTACTCGTACGTATACATATTCACTAATCTACCTTTCAAAACTGAAATCATACATATTTTTTTTATTTGTCCTGGGAATAAAGAACAATGAAAGATTGCAAATTTGCAATATTTAAAAAAAATGCAATCTTTCATTGTGATAATAAATTATTATTTTGGCAAAACGTGGACTGTTTCTTAGCTCATTGCCTAGTCCTAAACTACATCAATGGGCGAAGCCAAGGCAATGTAGCGTGTGATGAGCGGTATAAATAAGGTTTGGAATGGGTGTTTTCATTTGCTCTTCTATCCGCATGAACTTTCTCACTATTCTACATTCATTCAAGATTGTTGCTTTTTGGAGTGTGATGAAAATCTTTCAGGTCTATTAATTTGAGGCTATGATGCAGGGTGGTTTGGTATAACACCTATAGTGGAGACAACTATGGGAACAACGCATACTACTTGTCTCCAAATTCAAGTTATTTCTTCGTTAACTTCTGCATATTTACTTAGTTTCTCTACTTTTTTTTCCGGGTGGGAAAACCATCGAATGACTTTTCCCGACTTGGGTGGAGCGGAAGACTGTGTCAGACTTCTACTGACTAAAAACCCACCCTGTTCCTTCCATTGCCCTTACGTTTCGGGACCACGTTATTTCGTTAAAACATTCCCAAAAGCCCAGCAGGCAAGCCTTGTCGGGCCCCGTCACTTGCTACAAAATTCCAAAATATAACATTCAACTTTCATTTTAATATCAATCTTTCTAAACATACAAAAAGTAAGGTATATTAAACACGTATTGCGTAATTAAATTATGTCCAAATAGGCATACAATAATGAAAAAAAAAACTCAGAGCATCAAAAAACTTAATCTCGTCATTATTAATGGGAAAAGGGACTGAAAACCAGCAGCATTGCGTTTATTTATTTATGGTTCACCAACAGATGTTCCAGCTAAACATGATTAATGTTTAGTAAGATAATAATTAATAATACCGCACACCTAATTAAAGGTAAATACCGCATGCTTCATGTTTAACCGGTAACAAAGAGAGATGAAAAGTTTGGTAATGTTGGTAATAATTGTTAGTATTTATTACTATGTGTTTCTTCTACATGCTGTATCCTAATTTCTTAGATTAGAGTTACGAATAAGTTCAGACAGGCTGTTTTTGTAGATATCTATGAGATCACTGTGTTCATTGATGTGTTTGCAGAACCGGGAACTTGCGCCAAATTTTGTTCTACGAAAGGAAGGTTTCTAAGGCACTCGGAGAGAAAAATTACTTTGGAGATGCGGGCAGTACTCCTAAATATTTTAAAGAAAAACTATTCGTCAAGAGATTTTGAAAAAAAAAAAAACAGATTTTTTTATAGAGTTTTCTTTTCAGGCTTCTACTTACTATGTAGACGGAATATATGAATAAGGTTGGAATGGTAATGTGGGCGTGGTGACATTTATGATACGTCAATCATAGCGTGACCGATTAATTCATTCACCGCGTTTAGTGCCCTTGGATTACTTCGGAACACAGAGCTCTGCTTTAAAATGCCGTGTTGTGCAATTATAACCTGTAAAACAAAAAGTCAGACCAAGTAAACAGCGAGGAGGTATATCTTTCCATCGGTAAGTCGAAAATAACATTTAATTACAATTTTATTTGTAAAGAACATAAAAATATTCTGATTACTATGAAATTCCGAACATTAACAACATTATTGCAACAAGTTACGAAAAGTATACATTGCCCGTTGTGTACTCGCTTAATCAACGCAATGACCAAGTCCGTACAATGTACTGTATGCGCCACACTTCAATCATTGACGTTTTGTCCTTTGCCCTGATTGGCCGGTATATTTTTGCTTTGCCCTCATTGCACGGCGCATGTTTATCAACAGTGAGTTACAATCAGTAGCAAGCTCTCGATTTAAGTGTGTGTAATTTATTTATGTGCGTAATTCGCGTACGTAACGGGCCTCTTGCTTGTTGTAGTAGAACTAAAGAGTGGGGAGACAAGCGGCGACACGCGTTGTATACAAATCAAGAACTATTTCCTTTCTAACCTCTTTTATCTGTTCTGTGCAAATGTATATGTATGTTAAGTGATTCCATAGCCTTTAACCATTTCCATTCTTATTGAATGGACAGCGAAATGTGGCTGCTAAGCAAACACTGCAGTACTCAAGAGTACTATGGGTCAGACTATAATATACAATTGTTTTTGTTTGTGCTTTTCGGAATAGTTTGCTAGTGCGGATCACGAATCGATAATGGTATCGATGTGCGGTACAAAAGCAGGCGTCCGTCACTCGCTCAAGGCCACGCGTTATATGCCTACCGCGTATCGTCGTCGATACATCCGACAGTGGGCTGCCGCGCACGCCTGCCCGAACCTTTTTAAAATAATTTTGACAACGTCATAATGGATTGACCTAAAAACAATTGATTTTCCTACGCTTTACTCCTGTTTCCCTTTTGATTATTTATTTGCGCGGAATTTTATTAAAATTAAAATTATTTACGCGGTTTCGGATATTTTCGACATTAAAATTTAATAATCGGGAATTCAGGGAAGGAAATAATGCATCTATCATTTTATTAAACTGAAACATATTTGATCAACAAATAAAAAATAATTGTTTTTCTATATTCGCTTTATTACCAATATCATCATCATATATAACCCTAAGACATTCGCACGATGACGTGGGTCGCGTGGCGGGCAAAACAATCTCAACTCTCTGTGTGCTTACTTATGGTACATTGCTTCTCGCTGCAAACAGCTGGTATTATTATTAAGATTTTGTAGGCTATTATAGCGTAGGTATTTTCGCTTTTGTATGAGAGTGATGTATCTGTTACGAAGTAACTATTTAGTAATCTGTGACAAAAGTCAGCTTGATGTCAAGCAAGACGCCCACATCCCTGAAATAGTCTACTTCAGCCAACGAATTAGGAAAGGATCCCTAGTCAAGATGGAACTTATTGGATATAATTGTATTCGCTAATGACACTTTCTCTTTTTTTAAATAGATAGAAAAGATGCGGATGTCTTACATGTAAATGAAAGTCTGGCACTTCTTGCGTAATGATTCGCTGCTTTTTTTTTTACGTGGTAAAATTATCAAATAAGTCCTCCCACCATGGGCAGGGCCCGAGGGACTGTCAGACTTGTACTGACTAAACGGAGTTCCTTCAATAGCCCTTTACGGTCCGGGGTCACGGTAATGGGATAAGTCCCACGACCCCGGCAGGCTTCGGCCCTCTACAGGGGGGGCCTCGCCATATTGCTGACGCTCTTTGAGGCGCGCGTGGAACACAACGCGCCGTCGACCCGGGCATGGTCCATGGTCGGACAGCGAGTTGCCCTTTACTCGCTGTCCGCATGCCCGCGCCTACGGTGGCCGGAGATCGTCGGCCGACGTCCAACGCCGTGAGCGTCTACCACTGCGGCTGGGCTGGAGGGAGGACGCCATCCTCTCCCTCACACGGCCCGCCTCCTCCTTCGGTAGCATGACTGCTTCGCAGAAGGAGGCGACCGCTTCCTACTCCCTCTCGCCCCGCAGCATGGCCTCGACCAATGCCGGGCGCGAGAGGTCTCCGCCTATCGCCGCCGTGAGGACACGTCGGTGCTCTGCCCAAGCGGGGCAGTCTTGCACCGTATGCTCTACTGTGTCCTCAGGGCGACCCTCGCAGTGGTGACACCCAGGCGTTTCTTCCTTCCCCATCAGACACAGGTACCTCCCGAAACTTCCGTGTCCGGTGAGGACCTGTGTCATGCGGTAGGTCAGGACGCCGTGACGCTGATCTAGCCACTCCTCAAAGAGGGGTCTTACCGCCGCAATTGCGGCGTGCCCAATGATTCGCTGCTAACATAGTATTAAGTTTTATTTACTAACACTATTGTTATTATATTATGTATACTTTAGGTTAAGGTATGTATGGGTCTTTGTAACCTGAAAATAAGTGATTAAATAAAAATAAAAAATGTCGCACTTAATGCGAACAAAACGAAATTTTTCTTAGGTGGCAAGGCATTCTCTTTTATTTATTTATTCACACACATCGTGCATAGTAATAAAAGTAGTAATAGTATAAGTATATAGTTACTTATTGTTATTATTTATGTATATCTTTGTGTAGGCATTTCTTTAATTTCAGGCAACTGTGTACTTACACATATTTTTATACTAACACAATAATACTACTTTTTTTTATTACTATGCACGAAGTTGTGGCGCTGACATCGACTTTATGCTACTACTTTATTGTTTCTGCCTTGCTGCTAAATGTTCTTCATTTAAATGATAATAAATCATATGGGAATTTATTGTTTTGTAATATGGATTAGAACACGGATGCTGGCGGCACGGGTTTGTCCCAAAAAAATCTTAGACTTTAACAAAGAGTTCAGCTACTTTATTCTGATCTGGTAGCTGTTTTCTTGTGCATTCGTGTTGCCTATGGTCAATTGCTACTATCGGATCAGTAAGTTCATGTCATTAGAGAAAGAAAGGTAGAAGTTTCCTAGTAACTACCAAGCGCTCTCTATTATTCCACAAACACTTCTAACAAAGTACTTAAATAACATTCAAGGTGCATCTATTTACTTGGGTATCATATTTTATTAACAGCATTTTTGTTTTATGGCCGTAACCACAAGTCACAATCCATCATAAAAAGGTTACATTCACGATTTAGCATTAATCTGATTGTACCTAATAGCTTGAAATGCTATGTATAGACTAGTGCAATTACTAGTCAAGCAATGTATTTTTGTCATTAAAATAAACGGTTGTGAAAGTTCTAAGGTCGAGGAAAAATGTTCGAACACAGTGGTGTAATATAAGGCTGAGTTTACACCGTGTACACAGTAAACATTGTTGTAATTTTTTTTATCCATCTTTAGCTTCTGTTTCAATATCTGAGACGAAGTTAAAGGAAAACTAAAACATACAGCTAAGGAGTGGAATTCCCTGCCGGAGTGTGTGTTTCCTGATAGCTATAACCTGGGAGTCTTTAAGGCAAGAGTGAATAGGTTACATCTCTAGGCAAGCGTGCTTCATTTTCGACCACATCCTTGCTTAACATCAGGTGACGGAACAGGGTGGGTTTTCAGTCAGAAGAAGTCTGACACTCCCTTGCGCTCCGCCTGAAGCAAGACGAGTCATTTGATGATTTTCCCACCGGAATAAAAGACTGATACGTGAGCGCACTATTTGTACCTAAACATTACAGTTCTAAGTAGAGCTACTCGAGAACTCATCGTTTTGGCACTTTCTGAACGCCGTCTACCTAAATCTGTGTGTTGCTGTCCTCAAAAGACTGTCCCACATAGTTATTATATGTTTCACTATTGAATCATATGTATTGGCATTAAAAGACACTTACCTCAACTTATTTTTGGTTTTCTTCTCAAGGTAGTCAGATAGGCAGCAGCGGACACCGTGCTACCTTCCTCCCTTGAATCACTTGGTAGGCGGTCAGAATCAGTAAACGGTTCATCGAAATGAAAGAACGTCTTGCGCCTGCCTGTATTAAACTACCACCAGTATGACAGCACCTTTCTGGCGTTTAAAAATAACGAACCACATAATTTAACATGGAAATAGCTACGGTAATAGATGCTACGGACGCACGATCTTCGGGAAAGTGCAAGGCCATAAACTAGCGCAGGTAATTATTAAGCTTATTGTTCTACTGTACCACAAATTAGACCAGCTTGCCTTATCAGGAACCACTCCGTAACTTCAGAAAGAGACCTTATTACGACTAATTATGAAAATTGTAACTTTTGAAAAATAGGCGTATACATTTTGACACATTCAGCCAACATTCAGCTTCCAGAAATTCTAACACAGATTATACAATTGATGTATAGTGTGATGACCATAGAGGTATTATAGAAAGAGTACAGAAACGTCCGACGACGGTTAGAAAGAGAGAGAAAATCGGTGTAACATTTATATACAGTATAAGTAACTAGCTTCTGCCCGCGACTTCGTTCGCGTAGGAGGGTTTTCCCGCATAAATACCGATTCTGTGGGAATTTCGGGCTATAAAATAGGCCTATGTCTGGAGGATGTCAACTATCTTTCTACCAATTTATTCAGATTCATTCAGTAGTTTTTGCGTGTAACAGTAACAAATATCCATACATCTATCCTTACAAACTTTCGAATATTATTATTTCCTTTATTTCTAATTATACACATATAAATTACATTTTTAAATATTTCTATAAAACACAAAAAAACATTTAAAAATATAAAAAATAGTAGCCCACCGGTATCGGGAACAGGGTCCAAGCTACCGGTAGTCAGGGCTCTAGAGAGAGGAATTTCCTAACGATACGCGCCGTGTCCAGGAGTACCGCTTTCTGAAGCAAGCCCTTGATCCAGCCGCCTAACGAGAGCCTCCTAAGGTGTTGGTTGAGGCTCTTGGCTATTAAGCCATTGGCTGAGATGACTATCGGTACAATGACTGCCGAGTTCACATCCCACATGTCGACAATCTCATGCGCCAAGTCAAGATATTTGATTTGCTTATCTTTCTCGGCTTTCACGAGGTTCTCATCATGCGGGATGGTTATGTCGACAATCATGGCACGCCTCTCGTTTCGGTCCACCACCACTATATCAGGCTTATTGGCTACAATAGTCCTGTCAGTGATGATGGACCGATCCCAGTATAATGTGATAAGGCCATTATCGAGAACTGGGTCGGGCACATACCTATAGTACGGCACTTCCGATTCCACAAGAGAATATTTCAGAGCAAGTTGCGGATGAATAATCTTGGCTGCAAGGTTGTGCCTATGCAAGTATTCTCCATTAGCAAGACGAGAACAACCAGAGATAATGTGACGGATTGATTCACCCGGACGGTGACATGCCCGATACATGTCAACCGTGCCATCCTTCACAATAAATTTCCGGTAGTTGTTCGTCATGATAACTTCGTCCATAATTGCACAGACAAAACCTTCGGTTTCCCCAAAGAGGTCACCGAAGCGCAACCAAGCTACGGACGCTAATTGGTCTACATCGGGCCCATGAAGGGCCCGGAAAAAACGTCCGTGTAGCTCCTTACTCTGCCATATCCCCCTTCGATCGTTAGTGTCCAGCACTGCAGGTTTGCGCCAGTTCTCATTAGCCAAGGAAAGCGGGGTGAATCCCTTGTCCACTGCTACTACATCTCGATGCATACCCACTTCAGAAGCAAGGAAATGTTCCCTGAGACTGTATACCTCGCGGTTGTGGAGAGTTTTAGCATTCAAAAAGCCTCGACCTCCACATTTCCGCGGGATATACAGCCTCATCACTGACGAGCGTGGGTGATGCATTCGATATGCAGTCAGCAATGTACGAACTCGCCTATCCAGGGCGTCAAGTTCAGTTTGAGTCCATTTGAGTACGCCGAAAGAGTATATTAACACTGGCATGACCCAACCGTTGAAGGCACGCACCTTATTTCCGCCCGATAGAAGGCTTTTAAATACCTTCTTTAGGCGTCCAAAGAAGCGCTCCTTCAGCGATTGCTTCATGTCAACTTCATTGATACCTAACGCTTCCGACATTCCCAAATACTTATAGGTTTCGGTTGGGGAGAGGCTTCTCAGGTTTATGGAATTCGAGGGTTGAGATCCCACGGATTCCACAATCTTCCCTCGCTTTACATGCATAATCGCACATTTGTCGACACCAAACTCCATCCTAATGGCACTACTGAAAGTTTCAGTTACCTTCAGTAGTTCCGTCAGTTGTAGACTAGTGGCGCCAAAAAGTTTTAAATCATCCATGTAAAGGAGGTGAGAAATAACCTGAGCACCTCTTTTCAACCTATAGCCTAGGCCTGAATTCTCCAGCAGTGTGCTTAGAGGATTCAAGGCTAAGCAAAACCAAAGCGGACTCAAACTATCGCCCTGAAATATACCTCGCTCGATCCTTACCGGTTCGCTGTACCTTGGGATATATCGACATCCTGGATAGCAAAGAACTGTCCTCCATTGTCCCATACATGATGTCAGAAAGGTGCGTAAAGTTGCATTAATTTTATACAATTCCAGCACCCTCATGAGCCATGTATGGGGCACTGAGTCATAGGCCTTCTTATAATCTATCCAACATGTCGACAGATCTTTTTTGGAACGTCGAACCTGTTGGCTAATGGCCATATCAATGAGGAGTAGCTCCTTAGTACCGCGGGATCCATTCTTACATCCATTTTGAGAGGTAGACATGATGTGATTGTCTTCAATGTGTTTGTTAATTTTAACCCTCAAAATGGATGTCAGAACCTTATAGACCGTTGGTAGACACGTGATTGGTCTATAATTTTTGGGTTCCGCGGTGCTACCAGATTTGTGGAGCAGGTGGGTAACTCCAGTGGTAAAGAACTCAGGTAGCGAGCCAGATTCTAGGGCAGATTGGTACTGAGACGCCAAGCGGGCGTGCGATCTTGTTAGCCACTTGATCCAAAAGTTATGCAGTCCATCCGGCCCTGGAGACTTCCAATTAGGCAGCGGACGGACTGCATGGGCTACATCTTGGGGGCTGATAGTGATTGCCCCCATTTCTGGTATTGGATCGCACACTCGCTCGACCTCCCGAGTCCAATCGCCTTCGGTGTGACTGACAGGTACCGACCAGATGTTGCGCCAGAATGTACATAAGGCGTCATCATCAGGTAGGCACATATCAGTCGCACCTTGCTCCGGTCGCTCCCAAGTCCTATATACCCACCTTTCGTTACTTCGGAATGTGCGATTCTGGACGAATCGCTCCACACGCCGTCCATACCTCCGAATACGGTTTGCCCATGCATACACCTTCTGCTTTAGGAAGTCGATGCGCTCTGTGACACAGGACATATAATTTTGTGGGTGAATATTGGTTCCCAAAAACGCCCGTCTCACAAAGCGCATCACTCTCGGGCGAGTGTTGCCCCCCCTAAAGCAAAGAAGTTTTCCGATGAGTGCCCTGGCCTCACCAATACGGCGCTCGATCCAACACTGCCAAGCTGGCACAGCGGGTTTAGGCCGTGTAGCTATGTCATTAGGAATTTTAACATTAGCTACACGACATGCCGCGACAGCTGCGCAGTATAAAACAGAGTGGGTATCGGCGAGGTCTTCGCAGTTATCAAAATAGTCTGACAACTGCGAATCCAGAGCAGCCACCAGTGCCCTATTCCTATTATGCATGGGCAAACGAGGTAAGCGTGGTCTTATTTCAGGCGGCATGTTGCGATATTCCCGAATAGCACACTCCAAAGCACTCCTCAATTGCTCATTATACTGGGTACTTACGTTTGTAACTCTGTCACTACTCTCCTCAACTTGGATGTTGGGCTGTGGTGGTACCACCACAGTCGGCGTCGGATGTGAAGTGACACAGCTACTCATTTCCGAACGGAGGCGATCAAGTACGGCTTCATCCAACATATGGTTACGTTGGATGACACGCACTTGATCCGATAGACGCTGGGCCGAAACGTTGACAGTTGGCTCAAGTACCTGAAACAGAGAGAGCATCCGACCACGGTACGCAGTCAGGTTAGTTCCCCCCTCTGTAGCCCCATAGTATGAGCGCATGACGTTCTCATTAATGGATTGAGTCCATCGCATGCGCTGCACATTTCCACCGGCAGCGGGAACCCTATCAGAAGCCGGCGGGCCTCGAGATTCCAAGCTGGCCGGAGGTCGGCCTCTTCCCCGTCGACGCGCAGGTGGTGGTGTCGTCGGCGGCGAGAAGTATTCGTCACTCGAGCTCGACGCAACCGCAGCGGCCGGAGTCTCTTCACTCACGGCTGGAGCTGGTCCTAGCGGCTGCGAGGCGGAGCTGAGCGACGAATCCAAAGATCTTGGGCGTGTAGTTCTGAGCAATCGTGCCCGGTTTCTGGTCAACATAGTTTTCAATGCACGATGTTTTCTTTCGCATTAGTCCATTTTTATAGATATAGTATATAGTAGATGTAGTGTGGGATTAATAGTAGTAGTGGTTTTTTTTTTTACTATTTTCGTTTTATCGAACATTTTAAATAACTATTTAATATCAAAATTATTAATAAAATCGGGATGAAAAAATTTTTGACGTGCTTGTTGACAGCCGGGCCACAGATATTATTATTATTATTATATTTCGAATATTAGCTGCCCTCCCCCCGATGCCTTAAGCCAAGGTCCGTACCCTACATGGGGTGCCCTTAGGGTGTAATCGCCTGGTTTGTAAATCAAATATAAGCACTGCCTTGACTTTTATTTGAAGTGCAAACTTTTCAGAATCATAAATTATATTATAAAATGCAGCACACAAAGACAATACCTACTTTGAACATAAAACCACCAACTTTATTAAAATTATTTTAATCTAAAATGACACTCCACATAAACCTGACTGTATATACTAGAACCAACTAGAACGCAATACATACTTAGAGGAGGACATTAATATTTATTCAAATTCAAATAAAGAACAAAAAAAGTTAAACTGTCATTTTTCCCGCGCATCTCGATGCCGTCACGTATGAACTTTAACTTTTTTTCTTCTCTCCAAAGCGACTTGGTAACCGTCCACAGCCTTCATCATGACGTCGAGTTTGACCTTTATTTTAGGTACAGGACCATCTTCTCTGTCTTCTACTACTTTATACTGGCGCAGTATAGTTGCTAACGCTGTCTTTATGGACATCAACGCGTATTGATAACCTGCAAACAAGAAAAAAATGAGCAGTCATTATACATGGAAATACATTTCACGTAAATTGGCTTTTCCTATTCCACTTAAGCCAATTATAGCCGTTAATATAACATTAAACACATATTCATTTATTCAGGTTTTATTTGATTAAATCTAGGCAGGTCCCTTCCCTCTCAATATTAATTATAAAATGATTTATTATTTTCATAAGACGCCTCAACTATTGGGAATAAGACCGTGATGTAAGGTATTTTCACTTAACTAAACCACCCTAGTAATCTAAAACAACATATAAAGGGACCCCCATACATTACATGAAACCGCAACCCCATCAGTGCGACGCCTGTTAATATCTCTAGGAAATTATTACCATACTGATGACAAGTTTATTGTGCGTATAACTTAACTACGTTATATATTAGGAACATTGACATTATATATCACTGCGTAATTAGGAATACAATTTTCTGGGTCATCAATGTTATATCGATCTGTACCGGATTATAGGTTCCGGTTCGAACTAAACGGTTTTAAACCGCCAACATGGACACGGGAAATTCCTTTTACAAGTTATAAAATGCAGGCACGTGCACTTATGGAGATAATAAACAAAGATGTAATGTTTCCTCTTACGTTATAAAATAATTCATGGTTTAGGATTTCCTAATATTCTGATATTAAGTTCATTTTTTATACGATACTTTGTTTGTTTACGTTTCTGTAAAGTCATTAGTGACAGGATTGTACCACTATAAATATTCATTGGATTTAATTTTTATTTTTTATAGTTAATACTCTCCTATTGTTGCTCAGACTGTCTCTTTATTGCTAAAAAATTTTATTTCATTGTATTAAAAAAAAATTCCGGGGTTTTCGGGGTAATGTAATGTTTCCTCTTACGTTATAAAATCATTCATGGTTTAGGATTTCCTAATATTCTGATATTAAGTTCATTTTTTATACGATACTTTGTTTGTTTGCGTTTCTGTAAAGTCATTAGTGACAGGACTAGTTTTCTTCTTAAATCATTGCTGGAATTAGGTTAGGTCGCATATGTAACTGATATTGTACCTCGTGATAAATTACTTTTATTTTTCTTTTCATTTTAGAACCTAATTCAAACGCTAGAAAGAGAGATTGACGGAGAGCGGTCAGTCTACGCAAAGAGTATGTAATACACTATGAGTCTACGCCTGGAACACAAACAGTGAAGAAGTCTGCAAGTAAAACGGCTTGGTCGCCTCCTAATACACAAGCCGTGATCCGGACCTCCAGACACCCTCTTCGTTCTGCTGCTGAGGCCTACCGACTGAAGGCCAGCCGTCCGCAGCCACTTATCATAGACCCTCCCGTCATCTCTTGTGCCTTAGGATTCAACATTGTATAAATTTTATAAATAACGTTACATTTCCTCACTTTGATTTCTTTTCCTGGTCATCTTCCTCCTAATTAGTTATTGCAACCTTACAATTTCCCTCTACCCAGGGAAACTGTAACGTTACAAAGATTAGTTAGTACTTAGCTAGTTACTGGAAATAATTATCATTAGGATTGAGAGCGAGATTGGTCAGTGCTCTCACACACAACAATTTTCATCAAATCTCTGAATTGCGGACCTTACTTATTTATGAGTAAAAAAGAATAGTGTGGTACTTTGTTCTTTAAACCTACGCCTACCTAGTCTGGGCCACGTTTTTTAATAATTCAATCAATATATTAAATTATAGATGAAACATATTTCAAGAGAGTTTGTCTAAAAGACGTACTTTTGAAATATTTAAATCATTTAAATATTTTCTGAGATTGAAAAAGGTTGTCGATCTCTGACATCTATCATGCAATGTGCCACTTTTTATGTGATTATTGCAATAAAAGGAAGCATATATGCAACAATCTGAGATACGAAGTCAATCAAATAGTCTTAATTGTTAGATAGATAGATATATTCTTTATTGTACACCATAACAGTAAAATAAAATTATGGACTTAACAATTAAAAATGGTGATACAAGGGGCGGTCTTATCGCTAAAAGCGATCTTTTACAGACAACCTTTGGATGGATTTGACACAGAATGAGAAAATAAATACGCGGGTAGTCCACGGTGTACTATTTATCTATATAAAATACAAAACAATAAATAACGTTCTCAAAAGATATATATACATACAAATATTTAAAAAAAAAAGAAAAATAACAACAATTTAAGGAGAGAGATAAAGATCTTTTACTAAGTTTTTGAAAGAAGATAGGGTTTGTGCTTGTCTTACTGACACGGGTAGAGCAATCCACAGCCGTACTGCTTGTGCTGCGAACGACTTACCATAGAAATTGGTGGCGTGACTCGGTACCGCAAGCCTTAAGTTTTCTGATGACCTCAGAGATTTTTCATGTGTGTCATGAAGGAACTTAAATCGTTCTTTAAGGTAAGTGGGGGTTTTAGGATTAAACAGCACACTGTAAAGCAGAGACAAAATGGGTAAGTTCCGGCGAAGACGTATTGGAAGCCACTTGAGTTTCGTACGAAATTCGGATACGTGATCATATTTGCGCAAGCTAAATATAAATCTAATGCAAACATTTTGGAGTCGCTCAAGTTTATCAAATTGTGCCTCAGTAAGATCAAGATAACTGACATCAGCGTAGTCTAGGATGGGAAGTAAAAGAGACTGTGCTAGCGCAATTTTAGTAGCAGTTGGCAGAAAGTTACGCAATCGTCTTAGGGAATGGACAGAAGCAAATAATTTGTGACTGACTTCTTGTAATTGGGGACCCCAAGAAAGATGTTTGTCAACCCAAACCCCAAGGTTCTTAACTTTCTCGCTTAATGGAATAGCAGTGCCGTTGAAAATAACCTGAGGAAGCTGCGTCCATTTTACCTTAGGTGCCAACCTGGAACTACCAACCACAATGACCTGGGTCTTTGACGGGTTAGTTTTTCTTTTTCATTCAAGAATTTCCGGATTTATTATCATTTATTGAACGTATTACATGTACAATACGCGCACAAAAGATGAGACTGTGACACACCACGTAGTTTGACTTGTAGACGATTTAAAGGTCTCTTTAGCGTTATGAGGTCTGAGGTGGGAAGGGAACTGGCGTTATCGGGGCTGCGGAAAGTGCGCGCGTGGCGCGGCACGGTGCCGCGCATGCTCATCATTAGTTACCTCTCTCTCCTCACCCCGTGCACGTACCGCTTACCTCCGCAAGTACAGACGAGTGCAACCTGTGTTTATAAATTTCTACTTTGTTTATAGTTGTGTTTGTATACGAGTGCAGCTTTTTTAAATTTTGATTATGCCTCGAGGTAAAACATTAAGAAGGCAAAGTAGGAAGATGGTTTACGACGTGTACACCTATTTTTCAAAAGAAGCAAAGGAAGGCGTACAAAATTTGAAGTAAGTTCAAATACGTAGAGCAGCCGCAACTAGAACATCATTAATTACAGTAAAAAGAAAACAGAAGGAAACAGTTTCGAGTTACTACCAATTTTCCGGAATCCCGGAAAGAAAAGGTCAAGGCCCAAACTTATAACCGATATAAATGAATTTGACAAAGGAGTGATAAAGAACAAGGAACTGCCGACTCTTAATAAAATTTTAGCAAAGTTGCGCGATCATATTACCTTTCGAGGTTCTAAAACAAGTCTACGCCGTATTTTGAAAGGCCTTGGTTTTCGATGGAGAAGGACCGAAAATAATCGAAAAATTCTTATTGAAAAATCCAATATTAGACCTAAAACGAATTGAATACCTAAAAAAAGTAAAAAATATCGTCAAGAAGGCCGCTCTATTGTATATACTGACGAGTCTTACGTGCATTCCACGCATACTACCTCGAAATCTTGGTCTGATAATTCGGATAAAGGGCTCAAAAAACCAAAATCTAAAGGCCAGCGCGTGGTTATTGTACACGCTGGATCTGAAAGTGGCTTCATTCCAAACGCTTTACTGACTTTTAAATCTGGGGCAAAAACGGGTGACTACCACGACGACATGAATTACGAAAATTATCAGAAATGGCTTCGAACCCAGCTAATACTCAATCTTCCACCAAATGCTGTCGTTGTAGTTGATAATGCCTCGTATCATAATAAGAAGTATGAATCTGCACGAAGCTCAAACACCAAGAAAGCTGATATGCAATCATGGCTAACCCAAAAAGGAATTCCCTACACTCCAGATATGCTTAAACCATAATTGTACAAATTGATAAAAATGCATAAAGAACGATTTAAGACATTCAGCATTGACAAAATACTATCTGAACACGGTCATGACGTACTGCGATTACCCCCATACCACCCTGATTTAAATCCAATCGAAATGGCTTGGGCTGCAATAAAAAGTTATGTGGGTAGTAAGAATGTGCAATGGAACCTCAAATGTGTGATAGATTAACAGAAAAAGCAAACCAAATGCGACCAAATGAATGGAAAGCTCTATGTGATAAAACAAAAAAAAAATTAAGGACTTTTACATAGAAAGTGGTCACATAATCGATAATTTTACGGATACGACGCAGATAATTATTAGACTAGGAGATTCGTCAGACAGCGACTCAGGCGACTCGGATAGTTCCTCATCGTCATCTGACAAAAACGATATGTCAACTCCTGGAACAAGTGGCGTATTTTCTAGAGTTATACTAGGACAAACTGCCATTTTTTTAACTTAAACTTTATTATTTTGTAATAAATATCATAACATTGTTAAGAATTTTAATCTAATTGTCATCGAAAAATCCCTGAATTATAGATAACTATTTTGTACATGACTGTTCCTGCGCAAGCTCCTCACTATTGCCGCTCGTCAAGTCTCATCTTTCGTGGCGCGTATTGTACCAGATATCGACTACCATCCGATTCGATAGAATTTCGATGCTGATGGCAAAGTTTAATGTAAATTAATATACATAATGGAAAAAGTCCCTTCAACTGATACTGGACTAACGCTGGAGACCGGTCACCTCTTTGTCGTATGGTTCTAAACTTTAATTTAATAAGTACTTTTAACCGTTCCTTTAACTTATTCCACTTTGTTCATGTTTCGCTCTTGTGAACATAGTTCTTAATATATAATTATCTCATTCCTAATATATAGTAAAAACATGTGGATAATGCTATGCCAATATGTTTAAGTAATACTGGTAAGAAATTTGTGTGGTGTATTCCCGTTGTCCCCTTAGTCCATGTCCCCGTTAAAGGGGACAACGGGAATTTAATAAAATAATTAAAATTACTTCCCGTTGTCCCCGTACGCTGTCCCCGTTAATTTCTTGTAATATATGCTTTTCAAATTATGCCCGTTGTCCCCGTTGAGTTAAAATTAGAAGTGAGAGTGCCTTAATAGAGAGAATATTGTACCTATACAAATAAAATGGAACTAAGGACTACATATAAAACTTAAAAAAAAATCACATAATATCTAAACAATAGCTACACATGTGAGTGCGACACAAGTATTTATAATTTACGAATGTA
The DNA here is from genome assembly GCA_943138885.2 of Tholera decimalis. Lineage (NCBI taxonomy): Eukaryota > Metazoa > Arthropoda > Insecta > Lepidoptera > Noctuidae > Tholera > Tholera decimalis. The sequence goes on along the minus strand of OW964552.2, from coordinate 17,127,026 downwards.
TTAAAAATAGTAATAATATAAATGATAATATGTAAATGTTGATTATTACCAATTCTGTAATCTAAATAAATGTGATATTATTAATAAGTACAACATTAAAGTTCTGTTTGTAGTCAATTTTATTTTAATTGTTATTTTTTTCATTATGTTTAAGCTTTAAGTTCAATCCTATTTTTGTTTTTATTATCTAAATTGTTTTTATACTATGTTAATTCTGTGACGTTATAGTTAAATAGATATATTAATGTGGTATGTTTTTGTGAGTATAACATTTAAATACTTTGTGTTTCATTCCACCCTTTCATTTAAAACTAAATCAAAATAAAATATCAAAATATATAAGTAAATAAATAAAAATTTAAAGGGGACAACGATACGTGAAATCTTAACTGTCCGTTGTCCCCGTTGCCCATATGTACATAACGGGGGCAACGGGAACTAATTTTAATTATTTTATTAAATTCCCTTTGTCCCCTTTAACGAAGACATGGGCAACGGGGACAACGGGAATACACCATTTGTGTATCTGTTTGTTTTTGGAAAATAAATATTTATTTATTTCGGAAAACTAACAAACAAAAAAAACTGCAAGCTACTCTTTTACATGGAGGTGGTAATATGGTAGACGTAAAGGCCATTAAAGATGCCACAGCTTACAGCTTCAGTGGACCACTGGCTTAACGTACTTTCCGAGGCACGCTGAAATCTCTATATTTTAAGATGATCACTCATCCACGGACCGAACTTGGCTAGCTTTGCCTTGAAGAACGTTTGAAATGTATAAGTTTTGTTAAAAAAATCCCTTACCGAGGCAGTTTCTAGGTCCATTACTGAAAGGCATGTAGCTACACGGATGTTCCAGGTTGAATCTCTCGGGCAGGAACCTGTCGGGGTCGAAGTTCTCAGCATCTGGACCCCAGTACTTGGGGTCTCGATGAACGCCCCATATTGAGCAGACGATACCCGAGCCAGCGGGCAAAACGCGACCGGATGCTAACAGAACAGAAATCAAGATGTTATATGTACGTAGTTTATGGGAAAAACTTCGAAATGCGACCACTTGAAGATATATTTTTTTTATTTTTCCCATACAATTTCTCGTGTATCGTGTGTGCATTTTTACAAACACTCAGACCTGAAACAACTACATATTCATAGGCAATACAGACATTTTTTGTGAGCGAGAATGGAACCTACTACACGCAGTCCAGTAGCCATGGCTCTAGCATTGATCCAACCGAGTCGTCAACGAAGTAATGCATTATTAGTTTTTAAACTGATATGGTAACTAATAGTATCCTTAGAAATTAAAAAAAAAATAATAATGAAACAAATGCAATAAACTGGTGTCACGAAGTTTAACTTTAAGCTTACAAGAACTAGACTACTTTAAATCAGGAGGACAAAACCGGCGATATTTCACAAAAACCATTTCTCTGTTAGTGATCGCACTACCAAGTTTTTAAGTCAAAATCCTCTATGGTTTTTGGATTGTAAAGATGATTTCACAAGAGACTTACGTAAAGTCGTATCTTCTAAGACTTTTCTAATAATTAGCGGCGCCGGTGGAAACAACCTCAGCGATTCCTTGACTACTCGCTCCAAGTACTTCAACTTTACTAAATCTTCTTTTACTAACATGCGGTCAACTTCGAACACCTCGCAAAGCCTGTGAAAAATACAAAAAGTTTAAATATATCAACTTATATGCATCAACTTCTCATAAATAATATTTGAATTTATAATCCGGTAACCTGTCATAACAAATATTGACAGAAGTTGCGTATTTTTGTTTTGTCCATTTTTACTTCAAAACCCCTAAAGCGGTATAAACTCCAATCGAATTTGAACTTCGTCCACTCATTAAAAGAGTTTGTTGGTCATTCATTTGATTGCCGAGAAAATAGACGAGAGAACTACTACCGCTAGACACGAGAGTAGTTGAAATATAGGGTATTCAGATACAGATCTACGATCTGAATACCCTATATTTCACAGTTCGACTATTCAGTAAGAGTAACCCCCTTAATAATTTTAGTTATTCCTCTATAACTCCCATAATATATTGAATTATTCAAAATGTTCATTTCAGTTTAAGTCTCTGTTTTTAAATCTAAGTCACTTGTAACCATTATTTCTTCGTCAAGTCATAAAATGATCAAGTAACAATATTCTAGAGTTACCTATTCAATAACATTTTTTAAATTAAAATCCTGTTTAGTAGTAGTAGTAGTAGTAGTAGTAGTAGTAGTAGTAGTGTAGCATACTCATCAACAGCATCTGACCAGTTCAGATGAACAGATCAGTTCAGTATGAACTGCTTATTATAATAAGCTGTTCAGTATGAACTGACCATTATAACAAGCTGTTCTAATTCTTTACTAATTTTCCCGCTGCATCTCTAGTTGACACATTTACATATCCTTCTATATAAATGGTAGTTCCATTTATATAGAAGGATATGTAAATGTGCCTGATGGCAATATATATAAATCTTGCTGTTGTATTGGTATTCTAATTTCATCATTTTCTTTAAAGCTATTATTATATGGATTGTAGCTATGGATCTCATAAGCCTCAACAGAGGTCTCATATTGTGGTAAATCTGTAATTTGAAGCATGTTATATTTTAAAACCAATAACTTGAAGAAATCTTTTGTTTTCCTTTGAAACTTTTTTAATTTTCACTGCATTGACACGTCTTACTTCTTTGGATATTGGCAGTCTTATGTTATATTTCCCCCTCTCATTAGGAGTTTTATGAATAACTAGCATAATATTAGTACGAATAAAAGGGAGGAGGTTACTTTATTAAATAATAAAAATAAAAAATACTTTTACAACACTGGTGATTGTTATCACCAACAACCAAAGAATGCACATGCATGAACTAGCAATTTCATTTATATTTTTCTTGTTTAACAAAATATGGAGTCGTAAGAAATAAAAATCACTAAATTAATTAATAAGTTCCTTTATTACTTTTCCAAAATGACTTAAGAAATTTTAAACATAAGTGTCCACAATTATATAGGTGATCATGTTGTAGATTTTCATAATTATACTGAATATTGTTTCCTAAATATTTTATAAATTCTTTGGGTGGTTTTAAGTTACCATAACTATCAAAGTATTCAATGTGATCGTATATTTTGGCATAAGCTACCCAATGAGTGCCAGAGTTTTTAGAAATATCAAGATTAATCACTCCACATTCTAACGATAATGGTTCATCTGGTAATTCATCTCTCATAAATACACCCCGAAAGAAGGGAATACTATTTGAATGTTTCAGTATATCAATATTAGTTAAAGCTCTATTGGGTAGCGGACAATTTAGTTTTTTTATTCTTCGTAACAGAAATTCCTAAACCAACACAAATACAAAGAGTACGGCTTAAGATGTAATCCTTTTCCAATCATTACAGCTTCAATTTGCTTGTTGTGACGTTCCGATTCAAGCAACTGTTTCTTAGCTGTTTTATATGTATTAATAGCTTTCGCAATCCCAGCAGCACCCCCAGCCAAACTTCCAGCGGCAGATAAGCTAGCAAATATTGGTACTAAAGGAAGAAATCCTCCAGTTTTAGGTACTGGTATAATTCTAGGTAATTTTATGGGTAAATCAGATGCAAATTCTTGAGCTGCAGCGCAGGCTAATTCCATTAATGCTTTCTTACAGGTAGGTTTTAGTTTCTTGATGTGTTTTTTGGTATGTGATACAATATTTTTTAAGAGTTTTTTTCTAAAACCTGCTCCAGATTTTACTTTGCTCATTTTGACAGATGATAAAGTAGCCATTTCTTTATTGCTTGTAGATAGTCCTCGTAATTTTTTCATTGTTATTTCTTATTTCATTTAGATTTTTTTTTTACATAAAATTGGATGATATACTATGTCTTTATTGCATTAAGAACAAAGTGGAAGTGAATAGATATTAAATTGTAAAATGCTTAAATAACTTTCAGGACTTATAATACATTTAATTTATCAATCCAGCTATTTTCACTGGTCGGCAGCCCTAGCCACTTAACGTATACTCGCTTTCCTTTTCGTTTCAAAACTTTTTCAACACGGTATATGTTAGGATGATTAGTTTTCTGAAGTTCTTGTACATAAAATGTGCCTAGTATTGGTCGACATCTATCATCTTCTATTAAATAAGTAGATGGATTTGTTTCTTGGATTTTTCTTATTTTAAATATTTCAGTGGACCAGTTTGGATAATAACCTTTATCAAAACATCCTTTATATTTACTTATTCTCACAAAATCTCCTACACTAAATTTCTTACACTCCACTTTTTTTCGAGACTGAGCTGCGTCTAAGTATTTTTGAAGTATATTTGTTTTATTTCTTTGATTTATTGAAGCAGGTGACTGACCGACAGTTCTATGTATATCATTATTGTATTCATGTACCTTTTTTTCTAACATACCGTTAAACCATTTATAATTTCCATTCAAACTAAATTCCTTGTATAGTTTATTCTTTAACGTTCTTATTAATCTTTCAACAATCGAGGCCTTTTTAGTAGAATAAGTAGAATAATGATTAATTTTATACTTACTAACCAAACTTTTAAATTGATCATTATAAAACTCTTTCCCGAGATTGGTTTGCAAATTTTTGGGAACACGTCCTTTTTCAATTACTGTTTTAAATGCTTCTGAAACCTGTTGCTTATTTTTTTTGTTTTAGTGGAAATGCCCAAGCATATTTTGAAAAAGTATCTATAATCACTAGTATGTATTTATAACCCGCATTGACCTTTGACATTGCTTGCATATCCATCAAATGTGCTTGCCAAAGGTCATCTATATCTTTAAGTATTACATTTCTTCTTGGAAAATTAACTCTAGCGTTTTTATGGATTTCATTTATGACGTCTATTTTGCTCATAATGCTTGCTTAACTTCCCTGCTAATTCTTTTAAATCAATGGTCTTTTCAACTTTATTTAATCTACTATTTAAACTAGTAATTAATTTGTTCAATTGTACTATTTTTATTAATATTTCAATTTTGAAATTATCAATATCTTTGCAATATTCAGCTACGGTTAAATTGTCTAAGATCTCAATATGCTTAGAGCTTATTTCGTTAAAAGACAACGATGTTTGTTTCGTATGAACCTTCATGGTCTATATGCTTTAAATAACTAAGTATAAAATTAGCTACAATGCTTTTTATTCTTTTATAACACCAGCTTCTTTTAACTCTTCAACAATTGATATAATTTCATTGTCATGATTAGTATTACCGGCGTTTTTTGAAGCAATTAACAGTCTTAATCTATCTATTAATTCATTAGGGTCATCCCAACAAACGTAATCAGTATTACTCTTATACTTTTTTTTTCAATTTAGGTAAGTGGCCGCCACTTTTTGACTTAGTGACATGTTCTGCATGTTGAACATAATTTTGTTCAGAAAATAAAGGTTTTATGATTTGACGGTATTTCAAACCTTTGTCACCTTTTAATTGACCGTTTGGATTAAATTCGCGTTTGTGAGCGTTTGTATCATTGAGCATATCTTTGTAAACAATTTTATCAGTTTCAGTTACCAGACTGAGGTCAGGTCTATTACGTAGTATAAGTTCTTTTAGTCCAGGAGTTATTTCATAATGTCTGCCATTAACTGTGGTTATAATTGATTGGTTCTTTGTAAAAGAAAATGATACTTTAGAATTTCCCATCATCAAATTTTTGTTTTCACTTCGAATTCCAAATGGTACATTCATATTATTATCATTGATTTCAATCATATCTTCTTTATTAAGTGACATAAATGAATTATTGTCGCTATCATTACCTGTGCAGCTATCGGATACAGAATCGTCATTTGAATGACTCTCTATAAATTCTTTAAAATTTTCAAAATCTTCGGTTGTGCTACATCTTCTCATTATATTATCGCCACCTTTATTTGTATCCAATATGGTTATATTCTTATAAAATTACTACTAATATTTTAATTAAAGTCTCTAGAGTATCCGTTATTGGCTTGAAAAGTTTATAAATTTGAAATTGTCAGCATCTTCTGCATTTTGTATTGTTTTAATTTTATTTTTTATACTATCTACTGATTTTATCAATTGTTCTTTTATATTGACCTCCATAATGATTTCAGAAAATATCCAACCGTTATTTACAGATAGTAAACTACAATTGATATTTTTTTTACAGTAATATGGTTTATATTACGTATGTTCAAAAGTTACAAATATGTCAAAGCCCTGTCTATATCTGCCTTCATTTAGAGAACAATCTTTATTTATTAATAAAAAATCAAACTGATCTTGCCAAATAGTAGAGCAAAGTTTTTTAAATTGAAGTCACTCCATATCCGTATTTACTTGTTCATTATATATATGTTTTAAATTTATGTCGTCTTGTTTAAAGATTAACAAAAGATTAACGTTATCTCGTATTAGTTGCTTAGGTATTTTAGAATAGGTTTGTGATAAGTAAAAGCAATCTATCTGTTTGTGTCTCCCCATTGCGAAGTAGTTTCGAATATTTGCTTGATTTTCACATGCGACATCATCGAAAATCATTATTGAATTGGTTAAGGCATCGTTAGGATGTATAACTTCTCTATTATCATGGAAGATAAATAAGTTGGCATTGGGTATGCAACGGATGACTTGTTTTAAAAAACAATATTTCGGTTGGAAAACTGTCTTCGAGTATAAATAAATATTCTTGAATTTTACTCCATTTTCATGTAATAGTAAATTAAGCATTATATTAGTTTTTCCGCAGTTAGATGGACCGCATATAATACTCTGATAGTGTTAGGTAAGAGTTTGCTATGTCTCACTTTTTGTGAATGGTTTTCTAATTTTCAACCGACGACAAAAAGAGGAGGTTATCAATTCGACGTGTATACATATATATATATATTTTTTTAATGTTAAAATGTATGATCATCGAGTACTCGAAGACGGCTGAAACGATTTGGAAAATTCTTTTTTTGTTCGAATGGGTATACTTTTAAATTGGTCGCATTATCACCAAAGTCAGGATCTGATGATGGAATCCTGGAGAAATTGAGGGAACTCTTCAAATATTATAGGCACACCTATGGCGTTTTGGGTATTTCTTATAGTAACTTGTGCAGTTGCTCTCAAAAAATACCATTTGGGGAAGTGGAACTGATGATGAAGACCACAGATGGCCGCCGAAACTACTCAATAATAAGTATTGAGTGGATTGCGATTCGATTACTTGAACATGGATGTTAAGCACTTTATGCTCGTCACATTGCATATGGTGATGTAGAGCTGATGGTGAAGTACCAGGAGAACTCCTCAACAACTGACGGCCCAGCATTGGGAAAAGCAATATTTTGTAAAAGGTTATAAGTAGTTGACATTTAGGCTCTTGTAACTAGGTAAATTAAAAATCATCCAACTAAAAAGAGTGAAATAAAAACTTTTTAACAAAAAATTAAACCGACTCCCAAAAAACACTGCAAAGTGAAAAATAACTTTAATTTCGGAAGTCGGTGCCAAAAACGAAAAAACAAAACTAAAGACACCGACTACCGAAATTAAAGTTATTTTTCACTTTGCAGTGTTTTTTGGGAGTCGGTTTAATTTTTTGTTAAAAAGTTTTTTATATTATTAACTTTAAAAGTCTGTGATTGCTTAACGAACTTCATTGTGAAATGAGAGCTAATAATAAATGACCTGAGTATATATACTACTTATTTTTTTAAAAGGCGCTATGTTTTATTTTATACTATTTTCTTAACTTGTAAGTAACGCATAAAAGAATATTGTGTAAATGGAAATTAAAATAAAATGCTCATAGTTACATTTATGATGATTATTACACATTAAACATTTATTATTATTATTTATTCTTTATTTCGGTATTACCCATAAATGTGTTAGTATTGACTTAAACTATGTTAGTATATACTTATAATAAATCTCGACAACATTAAAACTATTAAACAAACAAGACCAGGATCTACCATCCTCTGGGAACACCCGGTTGCAGCACATGCATTGCGCACAGGTGTCCCATCAAGTTGCCCTCGGTCTTACTAACAATCACATTCAGGAGACTGTTGGCACTGTCACGCAAACGACGCAGCAATGATGCAGACCTTTTACGCATTATTGCAAAAAAGTCGTCAGTGCGTGCTTCTGCGAACATCCCTGACGCGCTACAAAAACGTGGTAGTGACAACAGTATCCTAAATGCATTGTTATATTGCACGCGCAAGGCATTGTACGTTTTTAGCGTGTATCTGGTCCATAGGCTGCAGGTGTAAAAAGATTGGCAACATGCCCTAAACAGAGTAATCTTGACATTACTGTCGCATCTCGCAAACCTATGGGCCAGCATGTTGCATCTTACGGCCAATGCCCTGCGCTCTCTCTCCATGTCACAGGTATCCGAGCCATCTTCTGTAACCCAGTGACCGAGGTATTTAAACTGCTTAACTCTATTAAGCATCGTACCACACAACGTGACTTGTGGTACTATTTCATAGGTCTTATTATGTGCTTTGAAAACGAGCAGCTCACTTTTCTTAGCATTATACCTCAGTCCATGAGCACCAGCGTAAGACTCACAAATGTTCAGCAGTTTCCTAAGCGCACTGATTGATGGACTCAGCAACACCATGTCATCAGCGTAGCTAATGTTATTAAAGGAAACTCCGTCCATCATGCATCCAACTCCAGAGCTGCTGAGTTCCTCAATCAGCTTATTCACATACAAATTGAATAGCTTGGGCGAGGTTAAACCTCCTTGCCTTACTCCACATTCTAGCCTGTATACATCAGAGTAGGAATCTGCCCACCGCACAGTGTTATGTTGGTTATTATACCAGAACTTAAATACATTAATTATTTCTGGCGGCAGGCTCGTTTCACTCGACAATTTGTTCCACAAGATGTCGTAGGAAACAAGGTCGAATGCCCTGGATAAGTCCAGAAAGCATGCATAGACAGGCGTCCTTCTCCCAGTATAGTATTGTACTGTGCTCTTTAGTGTCATAATCGCAGTCTCAGTTGATAACCCATTCCTAAAACCAAACTGCCTGTCATCAATATTTAAATGCTTAGCCAGATATTTGTCCAGCAAACTATCTAACACTTTGGCAGTAATTGTTGCTAAGGATATAGGTCGGTAATTGGTGGTATCCGACATGTCACCGGTCTTATTTTTAGGAACGGGCACCACAACAGTCCTTACTATATCTACCGGTAAATAAGAGTGACTGATACACAAGTTAAACAGTAAAGAAAGAATCCTTGGGAGATGGACTCCTGCGTTTTGCAAATGCTCTATACTTAGGCTATCATGACCGGGTGACTTACCCCTAGACATATTTTTAATAACAGAAGACACATCACGGGCCGAGAAACGCACACTCAAGTTTTTACAGCTCATATTAGCCGTTTGATTTACTCGACCTAGGGGTGATTCAACTTTAAATTGTTGCTGAAATAAGTTAGCAATATCAACTGGCTCTGTTCTTCCCGCTACACTCAAGGGAAGATTCGACTTGGGATTCAACTTCTTTGCTTCTCTCCAGAAGCTTCCAAAATTTCTCGCTGAGTGGTGGGTAGCAATCATTTCCATTTTAATTTTTTGCTCATTGTTCTGACACCACTTCAACTTAGCCTTGAAAGCTTTTCGAGTTTTACACATTTTTGTATAAATGAGACCAGCACCGGGTTTTCCATACTGGACCCAAAGCTGAAAACAAAGCCGAGCCTGCGCATGAGCCTCCTTAACATGTCTATTCCAACCCGTGACATACCTCCGCTTCCAGTCAGCCGGCCGACTACAAGTCGCGGCTGCTGACTCACTCAATATGCTCACAAGGGTACTGTATAAACTATCTATATGTACTCTATGATCTATATTATGGCATACATTATCACAGCATTCGTGGAAAATACTAGGAAAACCAACCTCTCTCATCTCATTATGACACAATTCATGAAACTTTTTTATCTGACTAGCATCTCTTATACCCCACTTCACCCTATTATTTACAATTTTACTGCTAACCATTTTTCTCTGCAATATTTTTAAGTTACATGTAATCTCCAAAGGTAAGTGGTCCGACCAGAAAACATCACAATTAACTTTTACATCAATAATAGTACGTAGGGCCGCCTCAGTGACCACACAGTGGTCAAGTCATCTACGACAGTTATCATGAGCATCACTAACGAAAGTGTACGTATCAGAGTTCTGACCGAGTTTCAGTATATCCGCACATAACCATTTTTGCTCACTACAAAAATCAAGTAACTCAACACCAAAGCGCTCGCCTGGGTGTGCATTAAAATCTCCCAACACATAAACACTTTCTACGTTTTCGTTCTCAATAATTGCGCTAATTTCGCTTAAACATTCCGTGAACTCATTAAGATTATCAACCGAGTCCGTAGGCATATACACCGAGAAAATTAAAAACGCACGGCCCGCGACTATAACTTTAGCCGCCACTAGCCGCACACTGTTACACTCAATGACAGAGACCGATGTAAACAAACTTCTTCTCCAGATTAACGCCACGCCACACGGTGGGCTGAAAATCGGCTTTCATAGACTTAGGCATTTTATTTTGCAAGTGCGAGTTTTTTTGCCGGATATCACTTCTATTAGTTATAACAATATACAAAAATGACACCAGAATTGATTCTGCACAGAAACGAAGGAATTATAATTTTTTTAGGAAAATTTTGTATGGAGCTAGTATGAAAAATCGAAATATCTCTAAAACGGCAGCGATAACCGTAATATCCTTATAGGGGGTTATAGTACTAATTATTTATGATTTTTTGACATACGTTACATAATGGTTGTAGATGCCTTTTTTTTATATTAAAATCGTCAAAATATTTTTATTTATTTTTACATATTAAACGTTCCTTTTAGTGTTTAAGTTGAAGAATTCAGAGCTTTAACAACTCTTAACATAAAATAGCATCACCCCTATAGACCTGAAGGACTAGACAGAGGTGTGTAGTATCTTGTTGATCTTGTAAGATTTCCAACAATACCAAATAGTTGAATATCAGTGTCAAAGTGCCCATGCTGTCGCTTCTTTTTGAAAGATAGGGGAATGAAATTGTTAATTGATCATACCCTAAAAGTATGATTACAACATAACCGGACACATAATAATAATAATATCCTTATAGGGGATTATAGTACTAACATTATTTATTTTAACATATGAAACTGTTCAAAACGATCCATGAACTGTGTCAAAGTTAAGAACATCGTTAGGAAGCATGCTTTTTCCCCAAATATTAAGAATATGTGAAAAAAAAGACTGTATATAAACTTTTTATTGATAGGTAATTTAAATAAAACAGAAGTAACAAAAATAATATCTAATAAATTCAATTATACAAAATACATATTTGAAACTATAATTTATGAAATTATTAACTAAACATATTGGTACAATAAACTAACATAAATAACAAAAGAACATAAAGAAAAATAATTAAATTTTACAAATTTTCTTTACAACTTTCGTTGTCGGACTCCAATTCCGAGTCAGAATCCAGATCGGATATACCTACAAACTCGAACTCAGTTTCCGGAAACTGTATTAGGTCGAGAGTTTCAGCAAAAAAGGTTGTCTTCCTTTTGGCATCTAACTTCGGCCTTTGTGCACTTAGAAAAGGATCCGAAGAAACAACAAGCATATTTAGGATATCTTGATCTTGAGATCTTGCCTGCTTCTTTTCCGCGAATGATGTTCCCGGAACCTCCTAAAATCTTTGTTTCGAGACTCTGAGGCTTCTTCCGAGAGAGTCCCAATCGGGACAATATCATTTTTTTCGATTATGTCAGCTCCGTGTATTAATAGTTTATGTACGGTTGATGACATGTAGTACCAGTCGTATAATTCCACGTACTTTTCTGCTGTTTTGCGAGCAAAATCTTTAAATTTGATGACATCGATCTTCTCACCAGATGTTATTGCTTGCAAAATAACAGCAAATCTTTTTATCAGGTTTTGATCCAACCCAGTAATAGCTGCAGTTTTATTGGGAAACTCGAAAAACTTCCTTGCGGTATTCCCGTCATTGGTAGTTCCCGAGCCTTGTTTTACTATATCAATTAACAGATTGAGCTCCTCTTTAAATTTATTTTGAATGTTTTTTTTTCTGTTTTGTAACATATCTTTATGCTCATTACTTCTTGCTGCCCACTGTTTGAAGTCAAGTCTGTACGCAATGTGTAACAGACATTCCATGCAATTTATACGGGCATGTAGGGATGATAGGCCAAATTCATATATGTCAGAACACACAGTTTTTGATGTTACAGCATCTAAGTGGTTCATTTCTGTTGGTTTTGCTAAGCACAGGTAGCATGATGCATTTGATCTAGCTTCAGAAAGGTACGTGCAGACTTTTGCGTCGATCATTGTCATCATTAGTTTATGAGTCACCCTGTTACTATTAATGCACTCTGTGGGGTTAAGGGCCTCAATTTCCTCATCCATTTTTCTTTTGTTATCAATGACAACTGCATGGCTTTCTTTTACAAAAGTGAACTGAACCGGACGACAATAAAAAGTTGAGCATGGTTTCGGGTTTGTCCATATAGTATTATCTCCATCTGTCAGTTTCAGTGGCACCAAGGAGGTCATGAAAATGCTTGAATCATCATGCTCGCCGTCCATTTTCTGCTTGTATCGGCTTTGATTGGAAGCACCATCAAATCCCCACTTCGATATCAGCTTTAACTGCTTATTTTCCACATTATCAGAAAGACTTTGAAGAATCCGCTTTACCGTGATGTCAAGTAAAGCTTGAAGTGTAATTCTAGCTGATGAATCCGTAACTGATACTGATTGATTAGGAGGGTAGCATGCAAGCTTAGTTTGTTGCAGTTTATAGTAGGATGGGTAAATATCCTTAGCACCTTCCCGAATGGCAGTCTCTCGCAACGTAATATATTGCCACTTTGAAAGCTTAAGTGAAAGAAGCAATCCAAGTGCTTTCTCTGGTGTAAATATTACTGTTTTCTTAATGCTTTCCTTGATTTTAACGGCAGCTTCTGGATTTTTGATCATATAATTGATTACAGATGCGATATCTTCATAACCTTCTTCTTTTAAACGTGCTGCAGCTGCATATGCCAATTCACAGGAATCCTCGCCTATGTGCTCACTAGATCTTCTCTTTTTCTGTTTGCTTCCCAGATCTTTGAATGGTTTTCGGGACCTTTTTGTCATTGTTCCAACAGTCGATGATGTCGAAGGTTCTGGAGAGACTGAGCGTGCTCTTGGTATCTCATCAACAGTTGGTTCTTGATTTATTAAAGTTTGCACGCAACTCGGCCAATCAATATTTGCTTGCAACCACTCTCCGTACGTATTTCTAAACTTATCAAAGAATCGTTTAGATTTCTGCCACCTGTTTAAAGCAGCTCGCGTGAATCTCCGGCAAAATTCTTTGAGAGTTACTTGATCTTCGGCAGAAAGGCAATCGCCTATGCGGGACACAATTGCACTAAACAATACTTCATGATTAAATGAAGGACACTCACTTTTTAGAAGAACAAACAAATCTAAGTTGGTGATTAAACTTTCCATTCTAAGATTTTGTAGTCGCAAAGCAAATAGTTTTAGTGTTAGCAGTTACACGGTTGTGAACAATCTAAATTATGGAACAAAATTATAGCCCTTTTATTGTAAAAAGTCAATAATTAGTTAACTACCCTCATTAAAGTTATAAAAGATATGATAATAAAAATTTATAATCGTCAAAAACATTTCGTAGAACTCATAGTAGAACTAATCAACATTAGCAAATCACATTAGCTCACTAATTATAAAAAGGTGAATGCAGTTCTTAGTTGGTATTGTTGCGAGATATTTCAAATCATTTAATCACTTAATAGGCTCATTAGAATCAGAAGACTACAACCATCATTCTAATTACTTAATTACTTGTCATCAGACTCATTAGATGACTACACAATATGTTATTTTGTATTTTGAACGTATGCAAGGTTTTAAAATTCCTTTTGTGTCGATATTATTATGTGTCCGGTTATGTTGTAATCATACTTTTAGGGTATGATCAATTAACAATTTCATTCCCCTATCTTTCTAAAAGAAGCGACAGCATGGGCACTTTGACACTGATATTCAACTATTTGGTATTGTTGGAAATCTTACAAGATCAACAAGATACTACACACCTCTGTCTAGTCCTTCAGGTCTATAGGGGTGATGCTATTTTATGTTAAGAGTTGTTAAAGCTCTGAATTCTTCAACTTAAACACTAAAAGGAACGTTTAATATGTAAAAATAAATAAAAATATTTTGACGATTTAAAAAAAAAAGGCATCTACAACCATTATGTAACGTATGTCAAAAAATTATAAATAATTAGTACTAAAACCTCCTATAAGGATATTACGGTTATCGCTGCCGTTTCAGAGATATTTCGATTTTTCATACTAGCTCCATACAAAATTTTCGTAAAAAAATTATAATTCCTTCGTTTTTGTGCAGAATCAATTCTGGTGTCATTTTTGTATATTGTTATAACAAATAGAAGTGATATCCGGCACAAAAACTGGCACTTGCAAAATAAAATGCCTAAGTCTATGAAAGCCGTTTTTCAGCCCACCGTGCGCCACCATACGGCCGCCCGCGCACTACACCGCTTGTCGTATCTACAGCAGACTTGCCCGTGAATGCGAACTCATTATGGATAGTTCCTAGGAAGGCTACGTCGTGTGGCAATAGCCACGTCTCCTGAAGTGCAATTATATCAGCCGATTGACAAAGTGATCTTACACAGTCAATAGATCTATGAATAGATTTACAGTTGAAACTAACGAGTTTAACTAAACTTTGTTCCATCATTATGACTGTTATTCGTATTAACTCGTAATTTTTCAGAAGTTTTACCTCTGAAAGTAACAAACTTCCTGAAATTCACACCTTCAGGCCATAGGTAAACAGAAATTTTATATTAGTAGGTACTTTACAGCGAAGTAAAAATTTAAAAATAATTGATGTACAAACAGCGTAAAATGGTTTACTGTTAGTAATAAAAATTACACATCACTAGAATAATCTACAAACATAGAATCACAATGCCCCCAGGGTAATGTATGAATTTGATCCTGTAATACTTGAATTTTGTCTTCGTTTCTTTCTAAAACTCGTTTATCTGAGTGCTTTAGTCTGCTGAGTGTATAAAACATGTTTAATTGATTTTATCATATTCATTTTACATCTATACGCTTTATTTGTCAGCAGTACATTGTTGTAATCATTTAATTTTAGGTTACAAGTTACAGACTTAGAAACACCTTTGGCTTTTTTAATTTCAGTCTTCACACTGTTTATAAAATATAACTTAGCTCTTAAACCGGTAAATTCTGTAATTAAATCGTCACCAACTTCATGTTTCCATAATCCAGGAATGTTTGTATTAAGTTGCGTAAACTTCGTAAGATCATCATGCATATCATGATAAAAATCATCTGTGTAAATTAAATACAATAGGATGTCAGTATCTATATAGCACAACTCAGCATTGTTTTCGTATTTATTTTTAATAACGTCATAATGAAATTGGTATAAATGTTGCTTCGAATATTCCAAAACGGTAAATCCAATATAAATAGGTCTATCTAAAACGACCTTTTCACGGTACAATTCCACAGCCACAAAATTTTCTGAAAAAATTGATATATTTTTTAAATTTGGTTTACATATCAATTTTTCAGCGCCAAGATGCTTATTTGTTTTATTTCTGGTATCTGTCCATTTTGTTACTAATTTTACATCGGCTTGCTTACGTTTATTTTCGATAGTTTTACCGAATATGGCATTATTCAATAATTTAAAAAAGTCCTTCTCGAACGCTGTTTTGGAATTTTGACGAAGACTAGTATTCAGATCAATGTATTTTTTGAGAAAGCATTCTTGTCTGAAGCTAAGTATACGATGAATCTTTTTTAAAATCAAACCTTTTTTCAAACATTCTTTCAAGTGAACATAATGAATTACATAATTTCGCTTATCATAGAGATTTGCAACCAATTTTACTGATTTTCCATAAGGAGGTACCATTTTTTCAACTGCAAAAGGTAAGTCTTTATGCTTGTAATGTAAATAATTTTGATAATTTAAGTCTACTTCCAAAATATAACCATAATCATTATCATCTGACACATCATTTACATCAAACTTGCTAATTTCTTTCAGACTCAAGAACTTAAATTCTTTAATAGGAAGTTTCTTCATCATAGCATAGCCATATAGATTGTTACAATCAAGATATATTAAATAACTACTTGGTTCGAACTCATTAAAATGTGGTAAATATTTATTGTTTGTTTATTTAGAGAACACTGTGCTTGCCCACCAAGAATTCCTTTTTCTAATAACTCATATATTTGTAAATCACTTATCAACTCAAGTTCAGTGCCGGTATATAGAAGCATTGCATCCCAACTTAAACTCGGTGACGTTACATAAAAAGCTGGATCCAACTTATAGTAATGTAAGCTGGTTTTTCTAAATTTCGCTGCTAAAGGCAATATGCTGGCTCGAAGATTTGCGACTTGCTCAAAGCAAGTAAAAATAACCCTATTTAACGCATACTGCCGGAACTTGTACACATGTGCCCTGTGGTACAAGTATACGCAGCGAGCGTACAACTCGCTGCGTGTTCAATATAACAACGCGTTCAGATGCATGCTGGGGCTGCCTTGGCGGTGTAGTGCGTCCGGCATGTTTGCGGAAAATAGGGTTGACGACTTCTATGCAGTTATAAGAAAAGCACAAGCCTCCTTTATGAGCCGAATACATGATTCTGACAATGGAATATTAAGAGCCATATACGAGGTAAATTACTTCTTCGCATATGGCAATTAATATTCCAGATACAATTTGAATGAGTAATAATTAACGAATTTTGATATATATTTCTTATTATTGTTATTATTTTTTTTTTCTCATTGTTTTATGTAATTGTAATTTCAATAATTTTAATAATAATAATATTTTAATTTTACTATATTCTATAATGATTGATTTTTATGTAATGTATTGATTTTTATATGGGATGTTTTCCTGAATTAAATGTTTCTATTCTATTCTATTCTATTCTATATCGCATAGTCTGAAATTGAAATCTGTATATTCACCAAGAGATTTTATTTCAAAAATATTCCAAACTGTTTGAGCGTGTGAATATTCTTCATTAGTTATATGTTTTTTGCACAGACTGTTATAAAAATTATACTTCAAGGGAAGTCTCGTCTCATCAAATTTAGACCAAGAATCAATATAATCATATGGATAAACACCTTTTTTTCGCATTAAATCAAATTTTCTTTTGTCAGTAAATTCTCTTGATAAGTTTATAAAATCGTTTTCTGACAAACTTTTACTTAGTGCATCTAGACTAGAACTAAGAAACTGAAAGGAATCAATAAATTTTATTTGTATAGGGTGATTGTTTTTTCCATATTTATTACTTTTGTTATTGAAAGATATTTTTCTTTAGTTTTCGGTATTATATTAATAGAACTTCAATGAATAAATGTGAGTCATATCCAGACAAATTATGAAAGACAACAGGAATGAATGAACAAACTCTATGCATCAAATTACAATGGGAGTGCGCTGCCCCACGATACACAGATGTAATATGATCATGATCTCGGACTTTATCATTCAATAATAATTGTTTGCATATGTGACAAGTAGTCGAATTTCGATAATCCATCTCTTGTTCTGCTGATAACGGGGTCATTGGCTTTTTTCTACTTAAAATCTTATGTATATATTTAACGTCTTTTATTAAATATTTAACAAATATTTCCACACAATCTATACCTCGATATGTAACATACTTGTTTAATTGATCATTATGTGCGCAACAAATAAAATAAGCGAAACATGAAGGTTGTTTTTAGTTTCTGAGTATTCAAAGAGTTACTTTCATTACAGTCTATTAACATACATTCAAAATCAGCATAAATTATGAAATTAATTTTTGCTGCCTCTCGTAATGTTTGAACTTTAGTACGGAATTATTTTCAGGTAATATAGTCAAAATCTTAGAGCACTTATGAGTCTTGTGTCTATTTTCGTTACTAAATAGTTGTAGACATGCATCACATAAATAAAGTTTTCCTTTAGAACGAGTCACTTGACGTCGCACTAGACGTATTAAATCTTTAATTAGACAGTAGTGTCCGATAGATTTTTTTTCGATATATAGTAAATTAAAATGTTTTTTTCTTTTATTTTGTGTTACATAAAGAGGTCCAGTCACGATATTATTTTGTATACCATATATATTTAAACTGATGTTGGAATTATTTTTTTCTAACGACTTAATATCATTTATCGTAGGAGGAAATGACATTCCCTCAATATTTAAAACAGAGGTATAATGGGGGTATGAACTAGTATTGCATACATTATTTTTAGCTGGGTATAATCCAGCAACTATACTCCATAGTAAACAACAATTATCCTTATTTTTATTATTTATACAACTTTTCGAGTGCTTAATAGCTGACGGTAGTTCTATATAAGACCCACCTCTCATAGGGGAATACTTGTTTATACTAATTTCGAGATGACTCATAGAAACAAATGTCCAACCAGATTTACAGTGTTGGAACTCGGTTAAATTATTATTTAGTTTATTTATTACTTTGGTCAATAAATTTATTCATTCAAATCAGTGTTCTTGTATATAATTTCATATTTGGTATTAAACGACTTTAATTGTTGTTCGTCTGATTTTGATAACATAAAATAGGCAAACAATTCAAAACTCAATTTTATGCAATTGTGTTCATTAAGTGACATATTTATCAATTCTGTTATATTTATTAGATGATCAATTGATCACCCAGGAATGCCTCTAAACCGAGGTACTCGTCTTCCTGAGTGACATTTAATCTGTATGTCATTAATCTGTTTTTGAATGCTGTTGCAATAATATGAATATCTGTGAATTTGGTATTCAATAAACAATTTGCTTTGTGTATATTAGTTCTCATATGATAGGAATACTGATTTTCTGGTATTTCAATTTTACATTTATGACAGGTTATTGACTTTCTAGATCTCGGTTTGCTATTGAGGTGTGTAACTGTAAAAAAAAAAAAAAACAAAATGCGAGATTAGTTACTTAGGTATATAATATTTATTTATACTACAACATACACATACTTATAAAATATAGTAGAAACAATTATTAATAAGACATTATTTTCTATCAAAGAAGATACAATTTAAACTAAGTACATAAGTAAATATTGACTGAAACCTAGTTAATTAAATAAAGTCGTTAAGTATCATTCATAGGCACCCATGTGGGTGATAGGACAGTTTTTAAAATCATTTTGAGTTGCTTTAACAAACTCCTTTAAGTGGGTCCAAGACTCTTTATTTTCGTCTAATTTTGTCTTGATGGTGGTTATGGCCGAGCGCCATCTATTTATAGGCATTATTTTTTTTATTTCTTCCGTATTGTAAATCTTCAGTTCGACATAATATTTTCCTTCTTTAGTCTCGCTTATTTGTCGAGAATATCCCTTGGCCATCCTTCTAGTAAAATATGAGTATAGTGGGGGTATATTACCAGTTTTGTGGGATCTCTGTGTTGGGGTGACGCTTTCTTCATTATCGCTGTCTTCACCGAATAATTCATCAGCTGTAACTGGAGCTGGTGGTGTTACTGGCGAAACGATCGGCTTCGATTTTTTTGCGCTTGTTAACTCTTCACTTGACTTGCGGGACCTTCCTCGCTTCATTTTTTTCTCCTCTGGCTTCCTCTTCGGCCTCGCCTCTTCTTCAGAGTCATCGGTGGAGAGGAAAAGGTCGTTGCTAAGTAGTTTTGACCTGTGGACAAAAAATAAAGTGCGTTGCAATCAATCCGTTTCCTTCATAACTCCTACATCTTTTTGAAATGATACTGATCGTGACTAAATAAAATAATTAACAGATATAAAATCGTTTGATTTGTGCAGGATTCGAATCCGTAAAAATCAATCAGTCACCCACTGTGCTGACCATGTTGAAAAAATCTATTTTCAATAGATGAAATAATATACTTATATTATTTGATCTGTACAGGAATCGAACCTGTAGCATAGAAAAGCATCACTCAATCTCTGAGCTAAGCACGCTTACTATTGACGGTTAAACATTTTAATACTTGAATATATCAATAAATACATTGCTCTTGCAAACTATTCAATAGTTAGATATGATTAAGAATAGGTACTTACATTCTTGATTGATGCTTAGACACTTAGACAGGTAGCTTGATTAGGAGCTCGGAGCGTTGATTCCTTGCTTAGAGAATTCGTTCCAGAGAGGAATTGTGCCGGAGACTAATTTACTATGCGTTTTTATAGGCCTAAAATTACGTCATACAGTCCAAATTTGTAAAAATGCATACTTGCAAAAATTATTAATTGCGTACACGAGCGTACAAATTGTAGCGTTTAAGGTTTTAAGTTTACAGCGTTTCTTATAAGACGAATGATAAGCTGTTTTGAGTATTATGTTACTTACTTAAATCAACAATAGGTGAATTAGAAAAAAGTTAGTAGGTTTTTTCTGAATGTTTTCGACGTCGACGCGATGGTACAAACGCTGCGGTTTGCACGCTCGTATGCACCTTCTAAACACGTGGAGAAGTGGAGATATGACAAGTCAGAATCTCATATTTAGGTGTTTAAGAATAACTTTGTTTTTATCTTATAATTTTGAACCTTATTTAAAAAATAGAATAAATCTGAACAAGTATAAAACCAATACAATCTAGATAAAAAAGTCATAATCTCGTAAGCGTTTCTTCATTAATAATGTCGGTAAGTAAATACATTTTTATTAAATTAATTATTTTTTCACAATGTCTATGACAGCTTATTTCAATCTAATGTTAGTTTTTATGAGTTTAGAAGAAGTTGGACAACCAATATTAATAATAATTATTTAATATTGATACTTATCTTATTTATTCTTATTTTCAGGAATCTGAGCATCTTTTCATTTCAAGCCCGTCATACTCGAAGAAAGGTTGAACAGTGCCAATACCAGTAGCAACATCAACAGTAAAAGACGAGGGAGCGAAATGATGTATTCGTATGTTAAAAAATATGTAAAGGGGCCACACCGTAAAATAATACGTATCCGTTTTCATCATATTATTCTCCAATTTCACCACCATTAACCCACCCCAGTTAGAAGAAAGGTTGAACAGTGCCAATACCAGTAGCAACATCAACAGTAAAAGACGAGGGAGCGAAATGATGTATTCGTATGTTAAAAAATATGTAAAGGGGCCACACCGTAAAATAATACGTATCCGTTTTCATCATATTATTCTCCAATTTCACCACCATTAACCCACCCCAGTTAGAAGAAAGGTTGAACAGTGCCAATACCAGTAGCAACATCAACAGTAAAAGACGAGGGAGCGAAATGATGTATTCGTATGTTAAAAAATATGTAAAGGGGCCACACCGTAAAATAATACGTATTCAATTTTTTGATGGCGAAGAACTCAATGGTTCTAAATTATGCAATTGTAAAGCTAAAATATGTGCTCAGCATATTGTTGAAAATATATTAACTGATGATATATACGTGTGTGCTAAAGATATGATAAATAAAATTCAAAAGAAAATATAGTTAAGTTTGTAAATATACGTTAAACATAATTATTGTAATGTCACTTGCATTATCTATGTATTTTTTTACTAAAGTAAATGTAATTAATTAATTAATAATATATTATATAGATAATAAATAGTTAAACTAATTTATGTCTTTTATTTAACATTATAATACTATTTAGTTATAATATAGTAAGTAAAACCGAGCGTAGCAATTGTATGTTTATATCACAAAATAATTAGGTATTGAAAGCCTTATGCTTCTTATAACGAGCGATACCTCACGCACACTTAGATGTGTTGTTTTGATTGATCTCCTTATAAAGAATTACTTACATTGCAAAACTCATGATTAATGGTATACTACCAACATACGATGAGTTTGCCCGCCATATCTTCTCAATAAAATGTATGGAAAAAATACAGTGAACAAAATTATTTTATTAATACATAAGTATTTAAAATAAACAATAAAATATTAGACACTGTGATGTTTGGGATTTCCATTTCATCATACCATTTTCGTTCAGGATATCAACATCTAACAAAACATGCAACTTTGATCTGTATAGAATAAAATAAAGTAATAATATAGATCGAAAAAAATAATTCTTAAAATCCATTCGATTTTCTAAACCTGACTGCTTAGTGTTAATTATCAAAATTAGACCATAACTATAATAATTATATTTAAAAAAAATATATAGAATAATATAGACCATTAAAAAGTTTTTCTGTATTGATTCGAAAACAATATAATTATATCTACACACGATGCTACCTATATATGGTGTCAGAGGATATCATCTTTGCACATTCCACTACCTAACACGTTGATAGCTGAATAGACTATTCCTACTGAATGATGATAAATGATAGGTATGAACTGACTGCTCTTTTCATTCACATGAGCAGATGCTATTAAATTTATCAATACTTATGCCTTTAATGAATTTAGTTAGACTCATTTCGAATAGTGAAATACATATATAATACTCGAATGGTTGAACTGTGAAATATAGGGTATTCAGATCGTAGAGCTGTATCTGAATACCCTATATTTCAACTACTCACGAGTTACTAGATAAGTTAGTACAGTCGTTTTGGAAGTGCTGGAGAAATGGATATCTCCATACTTTGCAATCGCGCCGCAAATGGAACACGCCGGTCGATCCAGTCTCTGTCGGCAAGGTCGTGATTCTTATATCCGACAATTCGCCACCACTACACTGGCCTTTGGGTGTCGTGGAGGAAGTTTTCCCTGACTCAACCGGAGTCACTCGTATCGTTCGGGTTAAGACAACCACTGGATCCTACTTGTGTCCCGTGGTGCGTCTCTGCCCATTACCTAAACAGTAGTTTATTCTATTCGTCTTTAAGGTTAGGTTAATATTATAAGTTATTAGGTATTTAGTTTCGTCATTATACTAGAGATGGGTAACTAGCCGAAATTTCAATAGCTTAGCTAGCCGGCTACGTAGGTACTCAATGTTTCATCGACAGTCCTAAACCTGCTAAAGTATAAAGGGGAGTTCATTTGATTACGAAGCCATTAAAATAAAAAGTCAAAGACTCTAATAATTATTATATACATATTTTAAATAATTATCAAATATTTAGTTCTTTTTTACCTTTACATCTGAAGGTAACTAACTAATTATCGTATTTCTTCCCTCTCTTTCTCCAGTATATATTGTGACTGTTGTGAGAAAGAGATGTGCGATGTGAATGAAGATCGCATTCGTGCCTCATACTACTCAGCGCAGCTGTGCAGTGAGCGAGCACATAGCTAGTCAGCTATAGCCGATAGCTGAGCTATCGGCTACTCCGGCTAGCCAGCTACCGAATACCGGGATGGCTGAAAAACGTAGTAGTTATATTATACTCTGTGGCGACTATCCGCTGTGCCGTAACTTGTTGGATATTCTAGCCAGCCAGTAGCCAATCAATAACTAGTTATCGTGTTGACCGATATCGTAGCCGTGGCTATTTTATTAATAGCGGCTATTTGGCTAGTTATTGGAATAGCTACACATCGCTACATTATAATGGGTGGTTAAATAAGGGCCGATGTTGATTTTGAATAAAACACAAATTATTTAGGAAATTATTGTCATTTCTTTTTATTATGATAATATGGTATGGTTCAATTATGTATGGAACAAAATATCGGCCAAATGGTGCATAAATAATGATTCGCATAGATTAGTTTTCTTGTAGTTCGCCTCACTCTTGAAGGCATCCCTTCAAGCCTTCGCACAAAACCTTTGGCTATTCGCGAGTGAAATTTTTAATAAAAATTTTAATGGCTGACAACTCGCTGTTGAACGCTCACGCCCTCCGTAAGAAAAATTCGATATCGAAGAAGTTTGGTGTTAGTTTAGTGTAAAGTGGTTTCATAGTGCCAGTAGACAAGCCCGAACATGTAAGGTTAGTACATCCACATCCTACACGACGCCTTGGCTCTTACATCTTTGTTCCAATCCACGCGTCGAATTCCTACTAACTTTGTGCAAACCAAATTTCAAAATTCGCATTCTTTAGCTTTACCGCTCATCCAACCTATATATTATATTTAAAAATACATTGCCCTACACTAAGAATTTCTCCTATATCGTGCGTGCATTTTTAAAAACACCGAAATCCAGGCAGCATTTGATCGCTCAATCACTGCGCCAACTGTGTCATCAAGATAGTCAAATAAGAAATCAATCTTTAATTCAGTAACAAATGTTTATAAAATAAACATAGCTTTCTTATATATAACTTATATAGGACTTGTTCCTATTTACAAATTTACCACTTACTCTTCATACACTTTCTCCTGTATTTCCGGGTACTTTCCCAAAAGCTTAAGTGTGTACCCCAGGGTCACGGCAGAAGTATCCGTTCCCGCCATAATGAGTGACAACACTTCTTCTCTTAACTCCACATTAGTGTACCCTTTTTCTCCACCAGATAACTTTATTAACAGATCTAGGAATGTCTGCCTTTTGTAAAATTCCAAATCTGAAAAAGAATTTTAGATGGGAAACGATTAGCTGAAATCCATTCATATAAACTTTTTAGTAATTACAACTTTAACATAAGGTGATTCTAAATTATATTCTTCATGGGAAATTTTAGTAAAAACATAGTTGATAAGTATTAAAATTGTACGATTTTTTATCTATACTAATATTATAAAGCTGAAAAGTTTGTTTGTTTGTTTGTTTGCTTGAACGCGCTAATCTTCGAAAGTACTGGGTGGATTTGGATGAAATTTGGTATGGAAGTAGCTTGAAGCTTGAGGAAGGTTATAGGCTATATTATAGGCTAGGTTATAGGTTATAGGTTTACGCGACTGCAAAAAAGGAGAGTTATGTTTTTACCGTAATAGAATCCACGGGAGCGAAGCCCCGCGTGAGTACTAGTGAATATATATGTGTGTATTATTCTTTTTGTTTCTAAAAATATTACTTACCAAATTCATGATTAATTTTTGTTCTAGACGCTTCATCAAGTTTTAACTCTTCTCTCTTCTTTTCAATAATCTGTAAACCAACAGTCTTTAACATTCAAGTTGTTAATGTTATAAAATGCAGTTGTTACTAATAAGCTCTAATATAAGTAACCGAAGACTAAATTAAAGGCGTATTATTAGTGGTCTACGTGTAACAGTATATTCAATTGTAACGGGCCGCTGATAGCACAAACTAAATCTTGTTTTCAGGGGTTAAAAACCATCAAATGACTCCGCCAACTCTGGATGGGGAAGAATGGATTGTGAGACTTCTACTGACTAAAACCCCACCCTTTTCCTTTAGTTTATCTTGCTTTCTGGGGCCGTAGACACACAATTATTCTAACAAACAAATTAAATCTAACAAAGTGTGTATTGCATAATAAGAAGTGAATGAAAGCGATCACCATGTTGTAATATTGGTTTTATGGAATTTTATGTCTATGGATTACTGGCAGGTTTTAAAGTCTATGTATGGTCTTTAAAACCTAATGTCGTTAGGAAGGTTTTTTTGAATGTGACAAGATAGATGAAAAGAAAAGTCAAGTGAAAAAATATAGCAGTCGTAGTAGTTCAGTTGCATCAATTAAGTAAAGTTGAAATGGTCGATCATATGTTTTAGTTATTTTTAGAGCAGTTTTATCAAGATATACAAAATATGTAATGAAACTACTTAACATTTTGTAAAGACTTTTAGAATGGAATAAAAGCAGTGAAATAATTGAATGAAGCACTTTATTTACATAAAGGATCCCACCCTTACAACATCTTGGTAAGAGAACAATTTTTATATCCTTAACAGGTTATGGGCTGCTCCCGGGCAAATTAACCAGATGTTGTAAGAAGATCGTGTAAAGATTAGTCTAAAAATTCTTTGGAGTACAAGATAAAATTATAATTGTAAATAAAATTTATTGAAAATGACTGAAGATTTAAAATTATCAAAATTGTCAAACGAGACGGAATATGTTCTTTGGAAACAAAAGTCAACGTTATTTTTGACAGCAAAGGAGCTGGATTCTGTTTTGGCAGATGATGCACAATCAAAGAAAGATTTTATTAAAAAAGATGCAAAAGCAAAATTGATAATAATATGTGCAATTAGCGACAAATATATGGTTTATGCAATCAACTGTAAAACCACAAAGGAAATTATAAATAAATTCAACACGCTTTTTCTTGGACATAAGGAGTCTCAAATCTCTCGCCTGTTGGAAGAATATTATAAAATAATATAAATTTGAAAACAAGGATTTAATGACAGACATAGCAGAAATTTAAAATAAAGCGACAAGGATAAGAAGTTTAGGATACGATTTTGATGACAAGCAGATCATAACTAAAATACTTTCGAATCTACCGGAAAAATTGTTTCATTTTAGGACAGCATGGGAATCAACATCTTTAGCAGACAAAACTTTAATATCAAGGATTAATCTAGAATTAAAGATGAGGCAAGAAAATACAGACAGACATGAAGAACCGAAACCTTCAACATCCCTTGAGAATGACAACGTCAAACAAATAGAAAACAGCTTTCATGTGCGAACTTGTTTCAAATGCGGGAAGAAAGGAAACATTGCAAAATTCTGCAGAACATTGAAGGGTGACGCTAAAACATACAATAACATACTTCAATGTTACAAATGTATGAAGAGTGGACACAGACATGCAGATTGCAACATAAAGTTTAACTGTGTGAACTGTAAGGACAACTCACATTATACAAAGTTCTGCCTAAAACAAAATGTAAGTGAATTCTATTCAATTAATACAACAGAAAGAGAAGTTGAATTCATAATAGATTCAGGTACCAGCAGTCATATTGTTACTTCAGAAAGTTATCTTAAAGATAAGAAGAAGATTAATTATAAAATCATGACTGCAGATGGAAATATTCACCATGTGAACATCATGGGCAATATTTATACTAAACATATTACTTTTAAAGATGTATTATGTGTTCCCCAACTCAAAAAGATCTTAATATCTGTATCTAGATTAGCTGATGATAATTATTTGTTAAAATTTTTCATAACGAGTTGTCAAATCAAAAGTGAGGACTCTTAATGCATAGAGGTTGATTAACTGAAGCAAGACGGGCTATACTATTTAACTGTTAATGCAAACCCAGTCGTGCCTTCAAGGTCTGTAAACATCCTTCAAATTAATACTAACTTCGGGCATCGTGCGTTGGGTCATGTACCTATTGGCAAGACAAAGGATCTTGTTCGGGGTATGGATGGAGGCCTGGTAAAGGAGATTGACATCTGTGAAGTCTGCACAAAATCAAAATTATGTAGAAAACCATTTAAATCAAATAGACACAGAGCTAGTAAACCATTAGAAATTATTCATAGCGATATTTGTGGTCCTATTGAAATGGAAACATGGGATGGATATAAATATTTTATCACGTTTTTGGATGACTATACAAATTTTGTTAAAATTTTTCTACTCAAAAATAAAAGCGAGGCATTTTCGAAAATTATCAACTTTATTAATTTGGCGGAAGATCATTTTAAAACAACAGTTAAAACAATCAGATGTGATAATGGGGGTGAATATACTAGCAAGCAATTTAAAATGTACTGTATTAACAAAGGTATTAATATTGATTACACTATTCCCTATAGTCCACAGCTGAATGGTAAAGCTGAACGATTAAACAGGTCATTAATGGAACGAACAAGAGCGTTGCTTTTTGATATGCAGCTACCACATAAGTTATGGGGTGAAGCTGTTTTAACTTCTGCTTATTTATTGAACAGGAGTGCAAATACTATAAATGTTAAAACACCCGCTGAAATGTGGTTTAATAGAATACCTAATTTAAAACATCTAAACATTTTTGGATCTTTAGCATATTATAAAAATAATTTTCAGCTACATAAACTTGACTCCAGGAGTAGCAAATGGCTTTTAGTAGGGTTTACTAATAATGGTTATAAGATCTGGGATCCTTTAAATTTTAGAATTGTTTATTCAAGAGATGTGGTGTTTAATAATAATAAGAGTGATGTTGCGAGTTATTTGAAAATGTGTAATTGTAGACCGAAAAAGTGCGATTTAGAAAATTTATTTAAACAGGTTAGTGTTGATGTTAGTGATAAAGTTAATGATGATGTAGTTGGTCGTGATGATTTTCGTAGTGAAAGTGGTGATGGAGCTGTTAGTGATGAAGATCACGAGATTTTTGAAGAATATGTTGAAGTTAGTGATGAAGATGCTGAGGTTTTTGAAGATAGTATTGAAGACGTTGAAGTTGGAGTTGGTGTTGAAGAAAATTAGGTTTTTGAAGATAGTGTTGAAGACATTGGAGTTGTTGTTGAAGAAAATAATAATTTGAGAGGGGAAGTGAGAGATGATATTGTAGGTGAAACTAGTGATGAGTTTGAGGATGCAATTGAACCAGTTATTAATGATGGATTGAGGATTTTACCGAATAGAGAAAGAAAATTGCCATCTAGACTGAAAGATTATGATTTGGAGACTTCGTTTTTAACTTATACAGATGTTTTTAATAGTTTTGATAAAGATTTATGGAAAAGAGCAATGGATGAGGAAAAAGATTCCTTAGAGAGAAACAAAACTTGGGAAATCGTTGACAAGTGTGAAGCAAAAAATAGGAAAATAATTACGAGTAAATGGATATTTACTATAAAGCCTGGTGGAAGATATAAGGCTAGATTAGTAGCAAGAGGTTTTCTTCAAAAATACAATATTGATTATAAGGAGACATATAGTCCAGTGGTAAACACTACTAGTGTTAGATTGCTGTTGGCGATTACAGCTCAAAGAGATTTTAAAATTAAGCAATTTGATGTTAAGACAGCCTTTCTATATGGAGAATTAGATGAAGAAATTTTTATGGAAATACCTTTAGGATATGATATAAAAGACAAAGAGAATAAAGTATGTAAATTAAAGAAGAGTTTGTATGGTTTGAAGCAAGCACCACATATGTGGAACAAGAGATTAACGGAATTTTGGAAAAAAATGGGTTTTTTACAATTAGAATCAGATCCATGTGTGTTTGTAAATAAAGATAAAGAAATATATTTGGCTATTTATGTAGATGATGGTATTTTAATTGGTGAAAACGAGATTGATTTAAATAAAATTATTAATAAATTAGAAACAGAGTTTGAAATGCGGAGATTTGATAAGACTGAAAAGTTTATAGGGTTTGATCTTAAAGTAGAACAAAAGTTTATTAAGATTTATCAGGAAAGTTATATAAATCAAATTTTGAAAAAGTTTAAATATGAAAACTTAAAAGATAGTAGTCATCCAGTTATTTTAGTCGATACACATCAAGAGGGGAAAGTGGAAGTTGATGATGTGCATCCATATAGACAATTGATTGGTTCATTGTTGTATTTGGTTAATAAAACAAGACTGGATCTGGCTTTTCATGTTGGTTATTGTAGTAGGCATCAAGAACATCCTAACTTGAATGATTTTGCAAATATTAAGAACCTTTTTAGATATATTAAAAATACAGTCATTAGTGGTATACAGTATGTTCGCGGTAACGATTTAACTTTGAAAGCGTATTGTGATGCAGACTTTGCAGGTGATCCTGATGCTAGGAAAAGTACGACTGGCTTTGTAATATTTTATGGTGGTGGTCCAATTCATTGGTGTTCTCGTAAACAGTCAGTCACCGCTCTTTCCAGTACTGAGGCTGAATATATTTCTGCAGCCGAATGTATAAAAGACCTATTATACATTCAGAGTCTGGTCTTCGAGTTGACAAATAAATTACCAAAAACACAGTTGTTTGTTGATAATCAATCAGCTATAGTATTGATTAAAAATGGAATTTTGAATAGAAGAAGCAAACATATTGATGTAAAGTATCATTTTATTAAGGAAAAATAAGATAAAAATTTGTTGGAAGTTCATTATTGTCTAACTAAAAATAATTTTGCCGATATACTAACTAAACCACTGGACAGAACAAAGTTTTTGAGATTGAGACAGTGTATAGTGATTGATACGTAAAGGACATTCTGTAATGTGATGAATTATGTAGGTTTATTAGGATATAAGGTTGTTTGAGAATTAATTTGAAATGTTAGTGTTTAAGTTAGTTATGTAAGGTGTTTAGATTAATTAATTCAAAAGTTTGTTTGTTGTATTTAGTTAAGTTGGGTGGTTTAATTGAGTTGGGTTTTTAAAATGAGTTGATAGAAGTTATATAGGAGATGTTATTCTAATTGCAATAAACATAAAATTCAGAGGGGATGTTGTAATATTGGCTTTATGGAATTTTATGTCTATGGATTACTGGCAGGTTTTAAAGTCTATGGTCTTTAAAACCTAATGTTGTTAGGAAGGTTTTTTTGAATGTGACAAGATAGATGAAAAGAAAAGTCAAGTGAGAAAATATAGCAGTCGTCTGTCGTAGTAGTTCAGTTGCATCAGTTAAGTAAAGTTGAAATGGTCGATCATATGTTTTAGTTATTTTTAGAGCAGTTTTATCAAGATATACAAAACATGTAATGAATCTACTTATCATTTTGTAAAGACTTTTAGAATGGAATAAAAGCAGTGAAATGATTGAATAAAGCATTTTATTTACATAAAGGATCCCACCCTTACAACATCTTGGTAAGAGAACAATTTTTATATCCTTAACACACCATACGAGATGTTATCAACATTTTCTACAAAAACCAATCTTTGATTCAACAGAGTAACGAAGTGAACCTCCAAATACCTGATCAGTGAAGTTATGCATAAGTGAAATACACTCCTGATGATTCTTGTACTGCGGGAACCACTGGAACAGCCAGTCCGGTTGGAGCCACAGGTGGAAGATCCTCTCGCACACCAGGTTCAGTATAAGACCCATGGCGTTCAGGAACGGTTGGTCTGAATTCTCTTGTGCATTTATGTTTACTCCCATTGATGACTCTATCGAGTTAATTGAAAATTATATCTATTATGTTTCTATAACTTTAATCTACTTTTAAAGATGATAATTGATTATGAAACTCCTTAATTCTTACGATAACTTATTATAAACCTGAACTCCCTCAAACTGTATAGTTCTTCTTCCGTACAATTTTTAACAGGAGGTTGTTCTTTACTATTTGAAAAAAGACATAAAAAATCTAGACCTTATTTTTTTATTACGGTTGAGCCCGCTCTAGACCTCGATCTCGCCTGATGGTAAGCGATAGTGAAGATAGATAAGTGGCAGGGAACACAGAAGCTGGCAGAGAATTTCACAACTTGGCTGTGCGCACAATAAATGTGGAGGAGAAGCGCTTGGTACGACAAGACGGTATATCAACCAAGTGTGGATGGTACCCCGCCGTGCGTCTGGTAGACCGGTAGTGAAATGGAGATGGAGGAATCAGGTCATGGAGCTCCTGCGCACACTCCCCGAAGTACAATCTATAGAAAACCGACAGGCAAGCAACGGTTCGCCGATGAGCCAGACTATGAAGCTTGCCCGATAGCACCTCGTCACCTATAAGCCTTTTAGCCCTGCGCTCGATCGAGTCCAGTGCAGCAAGTTGGTATTTTGCAGAGCCATCCCACAAGTGGCTGCAATACTCCACGCAGGAACGGACCTGTGCTTTATATAGATTCAGAAGCTGTCCAGGCGTAAAGTACCGCCTCGCCTTGTGTAGGATTCCCAGCTTTATTGCTGCAGTCTGAGCTCTGGACTCGATGGTTGAGCCCATAGATAAAATAAACAAGTAGATATGCCCGCCAGACGAAATTATATCGGAACCGTGTGTCTCCAGTTAGGCGCTAGGCGGGGCAACAACTACACATGCGGTTTAATAAAATTAATAGACACGCACTCGCGCACACACTCGCATTTCTTAAATCAGAACGTACTATACAATAAATAATAAACCTTATTTCATCACACACAGCGTGTATTTACCATTCACCGTAGAACTTACCCACACAAAAACATCGGTCGCTATCGTTGTGCTGTGCAAAAGCAATTTATTTTACATATACGCTAGTGATTGACTAAATCGGAAAGTTATCGATTCTTCCATTTATTAATGTACAATTTTTTTTTTTTGGCACCAGAAAATTAACCAAATTAAAAATGGCATATCCAGAAAAATTTATAATAACAATAAACATATTATTAAGAACATAAAATTACATAATTATTATTAAGTACTCTTTAATTTTAAGTTACTCATTGACCTGTAAAGTGGAGGTATTTGTGTAGCACTTGACGCTTTGATATTACTGGGGTGGCATTTTTTGTCAAATAATGTAATCTCAAATTCATATATTTTTCCATGACTGCTTTGGTAAGAAATATAATGTGATTATTGATCGGGGACTGCTCAAACTGGTGAAACTTAATATTATTAAAGACATCTACTCCTATGAAATGTGGCAAAGCCTTTGCCATGAGTTCCTATTTGACATTTTTAGTTTTAATTGTTAATTTATCATCCGTAAGACAAGCTGTTTTTATGATCATTTCCATTCTTTTACAAATCATAACGACATCAGGAGATGGGTACATAAGTCCACCTTTATCCTTATACTTTATAAAATTATATGCTTCGTCATATTTGTCGGCAAGTAGCGCAGCAGTGCATATCTCACATTTTACAGTTTTTATTAAACCATGCACAACAAATCCCGCAATGTAAGAAATGGCCTGTGAGCCAAAATCCGACAAGTCTTGGACGGGCGTAAAATAAATTGTTTATTCTTTTTTACTTTTTTGTACATTTGACTTTTCAACGTATTTTTCTTTCTGTCATCTCATGTAAAATAAAAGTTAAACATATTTTCTTAGAGGTTTTCGTATGTTATAAAAAACTTTTTACCAAAAAATTAAACAGACTCCCAAAAAACACTGCAAAGTGAAAGATAACTTTAATTTCGTTAGTCGGTGTCTTTAGTTTTGTATTTTCGTTCTTGGCACTGCTGTGTTATTCTATAAGACCTCATTCTAAACTTCGAATCTGAATCCGCTGTGAGTTTAATGATTGGCATTCTAAAAACTCGGTTGTTAATTCGAATTTACACTAGCGCTGCCCTTGCGAGCGTGTCAGCGAGTTGAACTAAAGATTTTGACAGATAAAGTATGAGATGACGTGAGAAGTGGCATTCGGTAAGGTAATTCCTCCGTCACTTCGACGCTGTTTACAGAATACAAAATCAAGGTCACTTTGAACCATAAGCGAAGTGACAGTGAATAGCTATGTGAGATGCGAGTTGTTGTTCGAATTTTACAGAATCGACGTACTGACTAACGAAATTAAAGTTATTTTTAACTTTTCAGTGTTTTTTGGGAGTCGGTTTAATTTTTTGGTAAAATGTTTTTATTTCACTCTTTTTAGTTGGTCGATTTTTAATTTACCTAGATGAGCCTAAATGTCAACAACTTATATTCATTTATAACTTATGAATGAATTATGATTATTATTTTCTGTATTCATTATATGTACATATTGATTACATTTTTAAATATTAATAAAACAAAATATAAACATTTAAAAATATAAAAAATAGTAGCCCACCGGTATCGGGAACAGGGTCCAAGCTACCGGTGGTCAGGGCTCTTGAGAGAGGAACCTCCTCACAATACGCGCCGTTTCCAGTACTGCTTTCTGGATCAAGCCCTTGATCCAGCTGCCCAACGAAAGCCTGCTTAGATGTTGGTCGAGGCTCTTGGCTATTATACCATTGGCTGTGACGACTATCGGCACAATGAATGCTGTCTCCACATTCCACATGTCGTCAACCTCGCGTGCCAGGTCAAGATACTTATTTTTTTTATCTGTCTCAGCTTTCACGAGGTTCTCGTCATGGGGGACTGCTATATCAACAATCATTGTGCGACGCTCTAATCGGTCTATCACCACTATGTCAGGCTTATTGGCAACAATAGTCCTGTCAGTAATTATAGACCCATCCCAGTACAGAGTAATATTGCCATTATCGAGAACTGGGTCAGGCACATACCTATAGTATGGTACTTCTGATTCCACAAGATTGTATTTAAGAGCAAGTTGCTGGTGAATAATCCTGGCTACGAGGTTGTGTCTATGCAAATATTCTCCGTTAGCCAGACGAGAACAGCCGGAATAATGTGACGAATGGATTCTCCCGGTTTGTGATATGCCCGACATATTCGCACGTAACTTCGTCCATAATCGCACAGACAAAACCTTCGGTTTCCCCGAAGAGGTCACCAAAACGTAGCCAGGCTACGGACGCTAATAAATCTACTTCAGACCCATGAAGGGCTCGGTAATAGCGTCCGTGAAGCTCCTTGCTCTGCCATACTTCTCAGCGGTCATTAGTATCTAATATTACAGGTTTGCGCCAATTCTCGTTACCTAAGGAGAGCGGGGTGAGGCCTTTGTCCACCGCTACCACATCCCGATGCATACCCATACCTGCATACCCCGCGGTTATGCAGGGTTTTTGTATTTAAAAAACCCGCCTGTCCAAGGTGTCAAGTTCAGTCTGAGTCCATTTGAGTATGCCAAAAGAATACATAAATACTGGCATAACCCAACCATTGAAGGCACGCACCTTGTTTCCGCCTGATAGAAGACTATTCTGTACTTTATTCAGACGGCCAAAAAAGCGTTCCTTCAATAACTGTTTAACATAAGCAGTATTGATGCCTAGTGCTTCTGACATACCCAAATACTTGTAAGTTTCAGTTGATCCGAGGGATCTTAGGTGTATGGAATCCGAGAGTTGAGTTCCCACGGATTCCATAATCTCTCCTCGCTTTACATGCATGACCGCACACTTGTCCACCCCAAATTCCATTCCAATGGCGCTACTGAAAGTTTCTGTTACCTTCAGTAGCTCCATCAGTTGCAATTTGCTGGTGGCAAAGATTTTCAAATCATCCATGTAAAGCAAGTGTGATATGACCTGACCACCTCTTCTCAACTGGTAGCCTAGCCCCGAACCCTCCAGCAATGTACTGAGAGGGTTGAGAGCCAGACAAAACTACAGTGGGCTCAGACTGTCGCCTTGAAATATGCCACGCTCAATCCTAATCGGTTCGCTGTTTTCCTGGATCTGTCAACATCCTGGGTAGCAGAGGACCGTCTTCCATTGCCCCATACATGACTCAAGAAAATTGCGTTGCATTGGATCTATTTTATACAACACCAACACCTTCTTGAGCCATGTATGTGGAACAGAATCATAGGCCTCCTTATAATCTATCCAACATGTCAACAAATCTCTTCGGAAACGACGAACCTGTTGGTTTATGGCAATATCAATGAGCAGCAGCTCCTTGGTACCACGAGACCCGTTCCTACATTCATCCTGAGAAACAGACATGATTGAATTTACATCAATATGATTATTAATTTTAGTTCTCATGATGGACGTAAGAACTTTATAGACCGTCGGAAGGCACGTGATCGATCTATAATTTTTAGGTTCCGTAGTACTGCCTGATTTATGGAGCAGGTGGGTTATTCCTGTAGTTAGGAATTGAGGTAGCGATCCTGACTCTAGGGCAGACTGGAACTGAAATACCAAGCGAGCGTGCGATCTTTGGAACCATTTAAGCCAAAAATTGTGCAGCCTGTCCGACCCTGGGGATTTCCAGTTAGATAACGGACGGACTGCACGAGTTACATCTTGGGGGCTGATCGTCATTGTCCCCATTTCTGGGAAAAGATCACACGTGCGCCTGATCTCCCGCATCCAGTCACCCTCAGTGTGACTGACAGGAGCTGACCAGATGACGTTATCATCCGGTAAGCACGTATCAGTCACACGTTGGTCAGATCGCTCCCAGGTCCTATAAACCCACCTTTCATTGCTTTGGAATGTGCGATTCTGAGTGTATCGCTCCACCCGCCGCTTATATCTGCGAATTCTATTTGCCCACGCATAGACTTTCTGTTTCAGGAAGTCGATGCGCTCTGTGGCGAAGGTCAGATAATCCCGAGGACTAATATCAGTCCCCGCGAACGCTCGCCTCACAAAGCGCATGACTCTAGGGCGAGTGTTGCCCTGTCTGAAGCAGATAAGTTTGCCAATGAGTGCTCTAGCCCCAGCGATACGACGTTCGATCCTGCATTGCCAAGCTGGTACGCTGGTCGAATAGCTCTGTCAGTCTTTGGAAACTTGACATGAGCTACCCGACATGCTGCAACAGCGGCACAGTACAGGATCGAATGGATATCGGTGAGGTCTTCGCTATTGTCAAAATAATTTGACAACAGTGAATCTAGAACACACACTAGCGCCCTATTTTTCTTATGCATGGGCAAACGAGGCAGACGAGGTCTCAGCTCAGGTGGTGTGGAGCGACACTCCCGTAATGCACACTCCAAAGCACTCCTCAATCGTTCACTGCACTGGGTACTCACGGATGTAGCCCGGTCCTCATCATCTTCACCGACGTGGTCGGGTCGCGGTAAGATACTAGGTTGTAGTTGCACCGCAGCCTGTGGTGAAGCAGACACGACTGCACCGTGATTCGAGGCGTAGTCTATCAAGTACGGCGTCATCCATCATACGGTTACGCTGGATGACCCGCACCTGATCCGACAGTCGTTGGGCCGAAACGTTGACAGCTGGTTCAAGTACCTGAAACAGAGAGAGCATCCGACCACGGTACGCAGTCAGGTTAGTTCCCCCATCTGTAGCCCCAAAGTATGAGCGCATGACATTTTCATTGATGGAATTTGACCATCGCATGCGCTGCACACTTCCACCGGCAGCGGGGACCCTATCAGAGGCCGGTGGGCCTCATAGTCCGAAGCTAGCCGGAGGGCGGCCTCTTCCTCGCCGACGCGCAGGTGGTGGTGTCGTCGGCGGCGAGAAGTATTCGGCTTGGTTGTGTGGTCAGAATCAATCGTGCCCGGTTTCTTGTCAACATTTTGATTTTTCCATTTATTGTTTTTTCTATTTATTCATGTATAGATTTTTTTTTCACTATTTTTGTTTCGTTGAACATGATTATTGTTGTTTGTATGGCTATTTAATATATAAATTATATTAAAAAATTCGAAGGAATTTTTTTTGACATGTTCTTTGACAACCGGGCCACAGATTATTATTATTATTATTTATTAATATTAAATTTATGCACATTACCAATTTAAATTGTACATATTCGATTTATTTCATACATAGGTACATTCATTATTAATTTATCTAAAATTCTTTACACACATTTTTGTTGTTCCATAAATAAAGCACTTATCCTCAATCGATTAAGTGGAAATTTTACATACACGTTTAGTTTGCATGATGTATGGTTAGCTAAGTTATGTCATTTTAAATCCAATATGGCGGACTAATTAATTTGCACTGCCATTATTTAGGTATCAAATGAAAGAGTTTGCTGAGAAGAATACGAAAATAATGAAAAACCTCGCTTACAAATAACTATTAATTTATATAATTATGATTTCTCTCTCTTCTCATCCCCCTCCCCCGGACACAGTATCGAGCGGACGTGTTATCTTTACTCGCAAACATTTTATTTTGCTAAAATAGTTTAAAGTGCCGTAAACTATCTTAAAGTTACATTAATACGTGCTCAATAAAACACACAACAAACAGCGAAAGAACCAAATCTGTGCATAAACTATTATTGGAGATATAAACAAAAACATTTTTCAAGTTATAAAAGTGATCGTTAAAAACCTCGTTGCCTTTGTCTCGAAGTGTGTGACCTGTATATGGGGTCAATGACACACGTCTTAGTCACTAAAAATAGTTCAAACTGTTCACCTATTTCGCCACCAACGGTAAAGTTGCGGTGGTCGTGAAGCTAAAGAAGCCGGTCACGAGAGTCGGACTAGCGGCGCGAGTTCGAACCCTATGACGTTGGTGTACTTTTTGGAAGTGTTCCTTGTTTTGTCCGTAAATTTACGAGCATATCTACTTCACCACGACCATTCCTTGGTTGTTCTGCGCACCGAACATTTTATATAACTATTTGGTATAAATCCACCCGAACGGTGCAGTACCACAGCGCTAGTGATTAGCGGGAGCAGGACATCAACATTTGAAACCGAACAACCAGCCGAGCTACGCTACGCACTATCTTCACGTGACGTCGCGTCGGGTCCCACGTATCAGCGCGTCACAACTATTTACGTTTGCCATAACCATTAGCTGAGCGTTTAGCGTCCAACAGGTGGTCAAAGATTCCATCTTGTGGTGAATATCTTTAAATTGTTTTTGACTCAGTAGTACTTTGATATTTTATTTCTACGAGCCTCATAATGTCTCTTGCTCGAACACCACCTAAAACTGATAGTAAGATGTCTACTCCTATGCATTATGGATCTGATTCTGCTCTACATGCACTAGGAAATCAAGATCAGTCAGACCACAACATAAATAGAAGAATCAAACGGAGGCTGGATGATCCATCTGATTGTTCTAATTTATCATTATTTGAACTTAAAAATATGTTTGAGGACTTGCAATCGAAACAGGAATCAAAATTCGAAATATTAAAATCCTCCATGGACACCATAATGAAACAAAATGAGGAGATTAAATCTTCTATGCAACTTTTGTCTGATAAGCAGT
The DNA here is from genome assembly GCA_943138885.2 of Tholera decimalis. NCBI lineage: Eukaryota > Metazoa > Arthropoda > Insecta > Lepidoptera > Noctuidae > Tholera > Tholera decimalis. Next base: position 17,088,289 of record OW964552.2, on the reverse strand, counting down.
GATCGGAGTAGGTAGATTGATTTTACGTACTTGCATCATGAATAGTCATAGAAATCATAACATGGATAAGCCTTTTTTCCGGGATTTCATTGGTACTTACGGGATTGAATCAAATATTGTGAGTGTAAAGATTTTTAAACTACTACATTTGAAATTTATAGAATGCGATAGATAAACGTTTAAAATTGTTTTATTCTTATTTATCAAATAATAAAGTGAATCTTACTTTTGTGCGTCCATTCGAAACTTACATATGACTAATTTAGTAGTTATTTCTTGCAAGTTTATTATATGCTGCTTGTAATTATTATATGTATATTATATTCTTGAATAAATAAATAGAAATAACTTTTTATACTCCTTAATATTTTTTCGCATTCAGTGCAATATTTTTTATGAATATGAAAACAGGTAAAAATGAAATAAAAATCGGTTTATATCAAAATCAACATCTTTATTGTTAAAAATATTTCTAATCTTTATTTTCATTAAAAAGACAGTAATAGGGTTAAACATTTCTTATTCATATTGTTATATTCTTCATCCTACATTACAATATTTGAAATTCCTAAAAATCTTAATTATTACAAAATCCGGAATCCCGGAGGCATATCCATATTAATATATACGTGCCAGTTCATTGTCCCCAAATCAATCTACCTACTCCGATCACTGCTGATAAGTATGATGACGTCTTGTCTGATTTGAAAAAACTTCAGCACGAAAATACTTCTAATAAAACCCGCATAAAATTACTTGAAGAACAACTGGAAAACGTGGAGAAAAAATCACGTGCCTGCTCAGTTGAATTGCGTAATATACCGAAAATAGAGTCAGAATCAAAACATTATCTGATTAACTTAACAAAGAAAATTGGAGAAATCCTTAATACACCTATCCACGACTTTGATATTCGCGATGTATACCGCATTAAGATGAAAGAAAATTCTCGCAGTCCCATTATAGTGGATTTTAATTCAACCTATATAAAAGAAAATCTAATTAAATCGGTAATAACCTACAATAAAGTGAAGCCCGGTGACCTACGCCTAAATACTTCCCATCTTGAAATAGTGGGACCTGCTAAACCTATATACATTGCAGAATCCCTTACAAAAAAAACCAAACGTCTATACTACCTAGCAAGATTATTCGCAAAGGGAAACAACTATGAGAGTTGCTGGACTTCCTATGGAAAGATTTATCTTAGGCGCAATAAAACTGATCAAAGAGTTTGTATCGATTGTGAAGAAGCTCTTGAACTCATGAGAAGTCGCATATGACTAGATAGGATAGCTTTAATATTTAATCTATGTTCTAATCTTTTTGCATGTCTAATGTATCTCTGTTTATTATGTATGTTTTTAGTTTTATATATCAAAATATGTTACTTTAAAGTCATAACTATGGTTGTTTCAAAGCCTCGCACACTACGTATAACTCCAAACATTCCATTATCTATACTCTATAGAGAAAGAAAACAAACCACTCACATGCTCACACTATACAATAAATACATAGTTGCCATCATTGTAAAATATTATTTTCTACGATCCAGATAGATATCACATTCAAAGTACTGATTCAAAATATGAACAGCAATCAACTGCTATATTGTACTATTATTTTTTACCATAGCTTAACCGTTCTAGTTAACCCTACTGGCCAAAAACATAATCAAAATTCAATGAGTTAAACCGAATACAAAACGAATTAGATCATTTTAATATAGCTGAATCTACTTACTGTGATACAGAGGATTGTCAAACATTACTACCAGGCTCAAATAAAGGTTTTAAATTAATCCAACAAAATATTAGGAGCTTAAAACGTAACATGCCTGGTCTACACCCACTGATTGCTAGGAGTGGCGTAAATTGGGATTGAGGGAAAGAGGCACTATGATTTTTACAAAAATAATTTTTTTGTTCTTTTTTTTTTCTCTTCATAAAAATGTTTATATTATTTTGTATACACACGCTATGTCTTAAACATTGTCTACACATATTTTTGTGGGGTAGGGGCCTGGTGATCTGTACTACAGGTTTACACCTATAACAGACACCAGCTCCCCACAATTTTTTTGACTGTAAGTGTTACTTTAAAATATCTTCGTTATAAATATGTACCTAAGTCATTATTTTGTGAGGAGAAATAAAGTTTATTTATTATTATTATTATTTACCCACAAACGAAACAAAAAAAATGTTGTGAGTATTCAAAATAGTTCATTCATAGAGTTACTTGTAAAAGTCAATATACCCTCCTTTTTTTGTCCTTGCACAATTGCGTCTATTGAAGAAAACTGAATTGGCCACTTTTGGGCAGATGCCTATCCTATTCCTTTCACCATAGACTATTTATGCTATAAATATTACTCACCGCACACAGAATCCAGGGTATACGAGCTAAGAAACGGCCAGATGCTGAATTGTCCTTTGCCAACAGACTTCTTCAGTTGCTTTGCTAGTTTCACACTCTGCTCAGCAAATACTTGAACAAAGCTCTCGACTATCTTAGGACTGAAGGCAGGCACAAGTATCTTTCGTCGACGTCGCCAGATAGGTACTATATTAGAATGAAAATGTAAAACTTTCTACAAATAATCCAATAATAAAGTCCTCTTCAAGATTATAGTGCACTCTCTGTTCCTTTCGCCGTCACTGTGCAAAAGGTTGCGTGCGAAGGATAATAGGTGAGGTAAATACTGTGAACGAGCTCAACACTGTGTTTGTCTAGGTGTACAACTCCATTTACTTCAATGGATTAGTAGGATGGTTATAGAAAAATTTGAAATTTTAGCATTAACTTTTATTTCATTTCCCATAGATATTTTAGAAACTTTTTAATCTAAACTACTTAAACTGCAAACTAAAATAAAGCATTAAAAAATTCGTCATCTACGCTCTTAACTGGTAACATAACCAAAAGAGTGGTAGCATTGAATGTAGCATTGTGACGTTAGTGGATTGCCATACAACGTGGCAATTCCGCCAGTCTCCCAAGGGCCGGTTTTTATTTTAAGCAAAGATTATGAAATGAACACTTTTTTTGGTTTTTATAATACACAATTTGTTACTGTATTTTGGTTCGTAGTTTAAGTAGAAATTGAAAGTAAACTAACTTACGACACATACAAGCACATGCTTACACAAGGGCGGATCCACCGTTGCATGATGGGCATGCCCACAACGGTGGATCAACGGTGGATCAATGTAAATAGTTACGTAGCTTATGTTACTATTCACATTGTCTAATTTTAATTTGTGGTAGTATCTTATCGCAAAGTACTTTTCCACTACCAGTCTCATTAAATTTCCTTGATGAAAAACACCGCAAACATGAGCCGTTTCTACTGCAAAATAACTTACGCCGTCTACAAAGCAAAAATAATTATTAAAATGCACTCATAAACAAAAAAATCATACGCGAACATTATATTATTATAAAAATGTACAGATGAATTGAAAAACTCTACTTATTTTAAATCGATTATTAAAAGTACACCAACTAAATAACATAAACTTAACCACAAACTAACTAATATACCCACATGATGAAAATGATTTTAAGTTGGGACAATGAAAAAAAGAAACTGTCAACACTGATAAAATATGGCGTAATTTGGTGTTTGTTCTCTTGTGATATTCCTGGTACCCTCTAGTCCATTCAGGCCGTATTATCTTGTATTCGTTTGCTGGAATATTCTGGAAGAGGTCGTATATGTCTCCCTAGAATCGTGTCTTTTCTGTTTCTGTGCATCCTATTTGAGGTGCATAGGCTAATATGATGTTGATTATTTTTTGATAATCCAGAGCAAGTTTAAAAGAGATTAAATGGTTGCTTTTCCGTGTGATATTTATGATGCGAGATAAAGTTTTTGTCTAAGACTATTGCTACCCCGTTTCTTTTATTGTCTGACCCGTATTAGATTACCAGGTGGTAATCATTCCCAATATCTTTCGACTTATCGCTTCCATTTCATTAAGAAGAAAAAACAATTCGATTTCGAACCAACTTTAATTTTTTGATTAAAATTTGTTCGAAATTGAAACTGTTTGGCTAACGTACGATAGGTACTTCAGTGCTAGATCAATTGAGCCATTTAATTTAGTACTAAAATTTTATGATGGTAGCAATATCAGGCCATTAGGTGTAATAAGACCGAAAGTACAATATAATAATAAATTAAAGTACTTAGAACTGTTTGTATTCGATGGGGGTACCACTACTTTATTAGGCCGGCAATGGTTATCTGAAATGGAAGTAAAAATACCTCCATTTCAACAAACAATTAATTATGGCAATATTTTAAAAACAAAATCTGATACTGCAAATGTTTTGTTAAATAGGTATAAAGATTTGTTCAGCGGCGGATTGGGACGGTACACAGGCGGTAAAGCAACACTCCAGCTGCGGGAAGGAGCGACCCCCGTATTCTGCCGGGCGCGTCCGCTGCCTTACGCTCTGAAGGGTCAAGTCGATGCGGAGCTGGATGCTATGCTGCGCGCGGGCATCATCGAGCCCGTCGAGTGTTCAGACTGGGCGACACCCTTGGTACCGGTACGTAAAGCTGACGGTGGACTTCGCATCTGCGCAGACTATAAAGTCACATTAAATCCTGTCTTACTGATCAATAGGTATCCGCTTCCGAAGATCGATGATCTGTTAGCAAGTATAAACGGGGCTACGTTCTTTTCGAAAATAGATTTATCCCAAGCTTATAATCAGATAGAATTGGATGATTCTAGAGATTTAACAGTAATAAATACACATAGAGGTTTGTTTAAATATAATAGACTGGTGTTCGGGTTGTCGTCGAGCCCGGGCATCTTCCAGCGGATTATGTCGAACCTTCTTAGTGATATACCAGGGGTAGAGGTATTTCTGGATGACGTAATCATAAGTACGTCGGGAACACAAAATAATCATCTAGAAACTTTAGATAAGGTGTTCAAAAGGTTACAAGATCATGGAATGAAGCTTAAAGGAAGTAAATGTCTTTTCATGGTTGATGAGGTCAAATACTTAGGGTATGTTATATCGAAAGACGGTATTAAAGTAGATACGGACAAAGTAAATGCAATAGTAAAAATTCCTAGGCCGAAAGATGTTACAGATTTGCGTTCTTTCCTAGGGCTAGTAAATTTTTATGCTAAGTTTGTTAAAAATTTGAGTAACATTTTGTCACCACTTTATGAACTTTTAAAAAAAAGTGTAAGTTGGTATTGGAGTAATCAGTGTGAGGAAGCGATGGTAAAAGTAAAAAATATATTAACAGGTGCGGAGGTGTTAGCTCATTATGACCCGGACAAGCCGTTAGTGTTGACGTGTGACGCCAGTGCACGGGGTATAGGCGGGGTACTCACACAGCAAAGCGCCGACGGCCGCGACCGGCCGGTGGTTTATGTGTCACGCGTATTGAATGATGCAGAGAAACATTATTCTCAGATAGATCGGGAAGCGTTAGCTATAGTATTTTGTTTAAAAAAATTACATCAGTACGTATATGGCCGACGCTTTACTTTACGAACTGATCATAAGCCATTAGTAAGCATATTTGGCCCAAAGCACGGCGTGCCGGCTATGGCAGCGAGTAGATTACAGCGTTGGGCGATTATTTTATCTGCATATACTTATGATACAGAATACGTCAACACAAAACAAAACGGTGCGGACGGACTGTCGAGATTACCGGTTCAAAGCAGAAGCGATGAGTCATTACAGGCCCTACCTGAGCAAACATATTTACATTTCGCACAAAATGCATTGTTACTAGATTATAATGTAATTAAGCAACAGACTATGAGAGATCCGATGTTAAGCAGAGTTTTGAGTTATATCCGGACACATGTGGCCCACAGATAATGATATACGCGAATTGCAACCATATTTTAACCGTCGTAAGGAACTGTACGAGGAGCTAGGCTGTGTCATGTGGGGGCACAGGGTGCTGATTCCGGAAAGCTGCCGAGCTAGGGTATTACGAGAGTTACACGAACCCCATATGGGTATTGTAAAAACGAAAGCGTCAGCTAGGAGCTATGTTTGGTGGCCGGGCATCGACGAGGCGGTGGAAACAACGTGTCGAGGGTGCGTGGTGTGCGCGGGGGAGGCGGACTCGCCGCAGCGGCATTCAGTCACGCCGTGGCCCTGGCCTTCTAGACCATGGGCGAGGGTACATCTAGATTTTCTAGGTCCTATATTTGGTAAAATATATTTAGTTATGGTTGACGCCAGGACAAAATGGTTAGAAGTATTTCCCGTACCTAGTACCGCGACTAGTTTTACTATAGAGAAACTCACAGAAGTATTTTCTAGATGGCGTTTACCTAGGCAAATAGTTTCTGATAATGGTCCCCCATTTACGAGTAAAGATTTATCAGACTTTCTAACAAGGCATGGCGTAGAACACGTATTTTCAGCTCCATACCACCCAGCATCAAACGGGGCCGCTGAAAATGCAGTGCGTACTGTAAAAAGAGCAATAAAAAAAGCAGTTAAACAAAAAGAAAATATTAATTTATTTTTGGGTACCTTCTTATTACATTACCGTAATACGGAACACTGTTCAACCGGGGAAAGTCCAGCGACGCTAATGTTAGGTAGGAAATTACGTACGAAACTAGATGCTTTAAGGCCCAACAGGGAAGAAAAAGTGAAAAAGGTTCAAGAGCGGCAACAAAGGGGATGTACGGAACGTTCATTACAGTTAGGGGAGGAAATATGGATGAGGCAGTATAGAGGAAATGAAAAATGGCTTCCGGGGCAAATAGTTAAAAGAATGGGTACTACTGATTATGGGGTTGTGGATGGATCAGGAAAAGAAACACATAGACATGATCAGTTAAGACAGCGATCGCGTAGTTCTTTGATTTTTCCAACCAGTACGACAGAACGGAGTTCTGTCGAGGCGGAGCGTTCCAAGGTGTCAGAGGTGACGCCATCGTCAGCCCCAGTTAGTACAGAGGTACCACATGTTGAGTCGAGGACCCCTCGGAGCGTGGGGGAGTGTAGTCCAGAGCGAACCACAACAGTCGATGTGTTACCGTCCACATCCGCGGCCAGCTCCGTCCCTCTCTCTAATGTTCCCGGTCCTGATCCGGGTATCTGTGTAAGTGCCCCTAATTCCGAGAATCTGGTTGCGGATGTAATTCGAACCCGTCCTATACGGGAGTGTCGTTTAAAAAGACCATCAAAATATAAATAAAATGTCCTAATGTAAGTAGTTGAGTAGGTTAGTTAATAATATATTATTCATAAGTATTTTTCCATAAGTTGTAACTTGTATTATCTCTAATGTTGTAAATCGTCAGCGCAGTTTTATTAAGTTAAGGTTTAGTTATGTATAGGTTGTAAGTCTATTAAATTGTACGGCAATGTTGTTTAGTATTTTATTTTGTTGGTACTAGTTTGTAACTTAGTCTTAGTATTTTAGTTTAAGAATATATGTTATAATTAGGGTTGAGAATTGTGATGTATTTCGGTTACCCACATTTAATAAATTGTTATTCCGCACTATATAACATGATACAGGTATTCATGTCAGCGAGTTCGTATTATACGCTTGCTAAAGACCACGCCTTTCATTTACGGACCTAAGTACAAACTTATCACCTTCAATAGCCCTTTACGTACCGGGGCCACGGTAACGGGATGAGTCCCACGACCCCGGCAGGCTTCGGCCCTCTGCAGAGGGGGGCCTCGTCATGTTGCTGACGCTCTTTGAGGCGCGCGTGGAACACGACGCGCCGTCGACCCGGGCATGGTCCATGGTCGGACAGCGAGTTGCCCTTTACTCGCTGTCCGCATGCCCGCGCCTACGGTGGCCGGAGATCGTCGGCCGACGTCCGACGCCGTGGGCGTCTACCACTGCGGCTGGGCTGGAGGGAGGACGCCATCCTCTCCCTCACGCGGCCCGCCTCCTCCTTCGGAAGCATAACTGCTTCGCAGAAGGAGGCCACCGCTTCCCACTCGCTCTCGCCCCGCAGCATGGCCTCGACCAAGGCCGGGCGCGAGAGGTCTCCGCCTATTGTCGCCGTGAGGACACGTCGGTGCTCTGCCCAAGCTGGGCAGTCCTGCACCGTGTGCTCGACTGTGTCCTCAGGGCGTATTTCCAGTCCTAAGGTTAAGGTAAGGCTTGATGCGCGTAAAAAAGGAAATAAACAAATTCAAAAGTAGAATCGAGCGAGTTTGTACTCCGACTCGCATTTGGCTAATTTTGTCCGATTACACCCGAAAATCAGCCAAATACGAGCCCTCAAAAAAGGTTCTGGTCACGAGACCACAACCTTTTTTGAGGGCTGGATCCGCTCCTGTGCTTACAAGCCAGTAACATTACGACTATCTATAAGTTATTTATAACAGAACCGGTGGCGTAGGCACTGAACTCATCACATTTGAAGGGTATGGTCACTGTAGCACTATTTAATGGGCTGATAATCTAGCACTGCATAGTGTTACACAACACAAGTTATTATGCATCGTACAGATGCCATTTCAGATCAAAGTTCATGCTTTACTCGACATTACTTGCCTAGTGGACTGTCACTCCAAGGTTTTTACCACTGCTGGAGAACTGATTATCGAAAACATGTTATTTGCCAAAAAATATCTTTATAGGTGCTATTTTAAGGAGAAAAGATTTTGACCATAATTATCTAAACAAGTATTTAATTCTTCTGACCGAGGTCACACCTCGGTCAGAAGAATCAAATACTTGTTCGGGTAGACATACCCAGGGTCTCCAACAGAATACAGACGGCCCTGACTATAGATACTTATGATGGAGTTTTGGACGCGGATGATTTACATCTTCACCTATTCACTAAAGAGAATAGGTAGTTTGGCCTTGTCACTAAAACAAATGCAATTTTTTCTACATAAACCTCATGACACATCACAAGTTTACAAAACAGTCTAATTTACCTTTTTCTAAAGGTATTTGGTATCTTGTTTATCTCAGTTACGAAATATTTTGTGGTACCTGCCATTATTATTATCCTTATAGTTCTGCATTATTACGCATTCGCTCGCAATTATTCTTTACGTGAGACATTTTTAACACACGTGATTTGGAATATACAAGCTCATTAACATTGATACTGTTAGTATTATGACTATTGAAATTGTAGTCATGTTCATATAAAGTCATTATGTACAAATATGTGGTGGTAAGTAGGACAAAGCGAAAGCCTAGATCCAGGTGTGTGTTAACGTGCACAAATTTCGGTAAACTGTTTTTGATTTCAATAAATATATTTGTACTAGCGACCCGCCCAGGCTTCGCACGTGTGCAATGTTTATATTAAATATACTATAGAATGTCTTTATATACATCGTTGACAGCCTTTTTGTCATTCGACATACATGTTCTTTAGTAATTACTCTTGAAAGTTCGACACATAATTTACCATGTGAAAAACATTCAACGCTCAAATCTAAGCAACATAGGCACGCGCGCCGTGCCTCCGCCGGCACCGCGCCGCAACCGCTATGTCCTTGCATTTTAAATCTGTAATAATATCTTCGAAACTATTTATTTAAATTATATTCTGTAAAGGGCAATATTGATTTATATTAAATGCACAATGTATTTATGGTACTTAATTGGATAAGGATTAATGCTGTATTGCTTAAAATCGCTTCGTAAAATATGCTCGTATTTCTTGTAAAAAGTAAAGGATAAAAAATGGTTGTTGTAGGTTATTTATAAGAGATACACAGATGCCATCGAGGACTCTTTTGTTGACCCTTTTAAGGTGTACAACACTGTAGTACATTATTTTGATCTATCTCGTAGGGTTCAGCCAGCGTTTGCAAAGCAAGCGCAAAAAATGTGTTTATTTGCGACATCACATTAGAAACCTCAAAAAATATCAGTGTTCCTCTACTATATTATGCATGTTATATACTTAAAAACCTTCCTATTGAATCACTCTTTCTATTGAAAGAAACTGCATCAAAATCCGTTGCGTAGTTCTAAAGATTTAAGCATACATAGGGACAGACACAGGGAAGCGACTTTGCTTTATACTATGTTATTATTATTAAGATTATAATGAAACTATACGATTATGGAGCAACATTTCTAGAATGCCCATTCAGGTGGAAAAGCAATCGCAGATCGAATCCAAATCAAAACTCTTACCTGGTGCAAATATTCCGCCATTCCCTATTATAGTTTTGATGAATCTGTGCAGGTCGTCCTTTTCCATGCATGTCTTCAAAACCATTTCGAGGTCGACGGGATCTACTACGACTGTACAGGATTGACATATTCATTATTATTTTATACATTAAACCAAAATTATATTTAGTATTGCAAATTTCGGAGATTTCATTCAAAGTTTATTGAATTAAATTAAAAATTAAAAAATGCCAAAATCTCTTTCCGAGAGCAAAAAAAAACCGGAATGGAAGTAAAATATTAAGTCTTTACCTACGAAATTACCGTTTTTCATGAAATAAGTTATCGTACTTTATTCTATATTTTTTGTTTCAATTAATTAAAGTAATCAACCATGCAATCGTTTCATCTTTGCTATCACAATGGTAGCTTATTGATGCAAACGGACGGGAGGCAAACTCTTCCAAGGCTGTACTGCCTCTCGGGTATTGAATTTTTTTCCCGCCAAGAAGGTATCCAAATTCTGGAAAAAGTAGAATTATGTAGACGCAAGGTCTTGTGAGTACGGCGGTTGACAGAGAATTTCCAACCCCAGCTCTTGTAACTTGGAGACTGACTGCTGTGCAATATGAGGTCGAGCGTTGTAGGGCAGGAGCAGCGGAGCAGAGTGGTTGACCAAAGCTGACTGGAGACGTGCTAGCTTCTCCATGATTCTATTCAGTTCTTCACAGAACACCTCTGCAATAACGCTTATCCCGTTCAGTAAGAAGCCGTGATGAATTACACCGGCGTGAGACCACCAAACAATGACCATCACTTTTTTGGGGTCAGTTTTCGTTTAGGGAATTGTTTAGGTGCTGAAAAAGGATCCAACTAACTTGCTGAGCGCTTGCGATTGTCGAACAGAATCCATTTTTCGTCGCAGGTAACAACGCGGTTCAAAATTCTTTCGTTTGCGTGCCTATTGAGCATTGAGTGGAACGCACGTCTCGATGCATCCTTCGCGCTGGCGATTATTGAGTTTGTGGGGCACCGATTTGTCAAGAATTTTTATCTTGTCAGTTTGACGCAAATATAGACTAATATCGTTTTGATGCTAACGTCGTTAAGTTGCTGCTATTTCAAGCGTATATTGAGCTTCCACAATCGCCTATAATTTGGAATTATGGTCAAAACATTCAGATGAAATTTCCCACAGAACAGATAAAAGAGTTTAGAAGGGCCTTGTGGGCGGGGCGGAGCACCGCTCATATTGTGAACGCTCATAGTTCAACCGAAATTAGCTTCACCGGCCAACATAATCATAATCATAATCTCTATTCTCTCACCACAATATTTATGTACAAATTTACAGTTGTTAGGAGAGATTAGACTAGAGAGCTTATGGGCCGATTTCTTTGAAGAACCCTACTCACTACTCCGGGCTGGGCGACAACAGAGAAATGCAGATCTGCAATTGGTCTGTTCAAGGTCAAGTTGCGTAGATATGTATGGTTAGGGATTGGTCTACTTGATTAAGGGAAAGTAGTCGATATCGATAAAATTTATTTATTCATTGTAAAAATGCTGAGTAAAAATTCCATAATAAAAATACGTTCATTAAAATCAGTTGTGTATCAACAACTGTAGCTTCAGCAGGAACTCTGTAATTATGCAACCCCGGAAACAAAGTAACTTGCGAGAGCGATTATGTAATGCGAAGGCCCAAGTTAATTAGTATTAGAGTCCGTCATACTATTTGAAACCTAGAAAGATTGAATATAGGTATCTTATATTCATGATTTGACTTTGCTCATTATATCAATAAAAACAAAACTAGAAATCAATATTCCCTAGTAAACTTATTTATCCACTTTTCTTTTTATTCTGGAATCTTCGGAAATCTAAAATGAAAACATGCATGTCACACAGAAGAAAAAATATTAGAATTTCCTTCTTTTTTTAAAGTCGGTTAATATGGATAGGTATTTTATGAAAACTATCTGAATTAAATTTAAACAGAAATAAGTTTAATTTTATAATTATCGATATTGTATTCAGCCGTTAAACGCAACAGCACAGATTTTTACGATAAAAATTGCAAAAGGAAAGAAAGGGATAAAAGAATTAGAATTTCTTCATGAAAGAAAGAGACTTTTCCAAAAGATATCAACGCGTGATTCTTTTGTGTCCTTAATCACCCAAACCACCATTTTAAATAGACCTCTGCGGTGGCTTATAATCTGATTAAAATAGTATCCCATATAAAACAATACTTGTCAAAAAACCAAGTCTCGCAACTTAGTTGTTCTACCGTAAAAAGTTGTGAGATCCATGTAATACCAAGTCGGTTATTAATTTATTCAGTTCCTACTTAAGGGACCTTCTGTCTTAAGTTGTTACGTAATTATCTAACCTAACGACATCTTATAGTGACCATATCAATATTAAAAATCTTTACCGTTTTAAATAAATAGATAAACACAATATATCTCACAAGTAAAACATATATAAATTAAATTGTTTATTGCGATTGCCAAGTCAATCTTTCAATCAACATGGATCTCACAACTTTTTACGGTAGAACAACTAAGTTGCGAGACTTGGTTTTTTGACAAGTATTGTTTTTTTATGGGATCTCATTGCTTTTGTAGAAAGTCCTACTTTTTTCCTTTCCGGTACCTTCTACTTCTTGTATACCAACAACGAGTTTTCTTAAAGCCCTCTCTCTGTCTTATGAGCTTTTCTCATTTTTGTAGGTAGCCTTCCTTTTTTTATTTTCCGGTACTACTTCTTGAACTTCAGCTAAAGTTTTTTTCAAAGCCCACTCCCTGTCTCTATGGGTTTTTTCGGAGGCTTTGATACGCACATATGAATACGCACGTACGTCTTTTGCATTAGTTAGTAATAATTAATGCCGCACTCGTCAAACGTCTCGGTTAAAGTTAATCCATAAGTAAGTAATTATGCAATTTCGGGCAATTTACTCCACTTAATACTCCCCAATACTCTTAATACTTCTTGCTTTTTTATTCCGTTGACCATTTAACAAGTTACCTTTGAGCATAATTATTATATCTAGGTACCTATCTACACTGGAAGACACGGTGGAGCATATGGTCGAGGTGTGCCCTGCATGGGTGGAGCACCGTCGTATCCTCATAGAGGCGATCGGTGGCGGCGACTTCTCGCGCCCTGCTCTGGTTTAGACCATGGTGCGAAGCGAGAGGGAATGGGATGCAGTCACCTTCTGCTGCGAAGCAGTCATGCTAGCGAAGGAGGAGGCCTAACGTGCGAGGGAGAGGCAACTCTCTTCCTCACGCCCCAGCTGCCGGGGGCGGCGGCGCGTTGTGTTCCACGCGCGCCTCAAAAAGCTGTTAATACCAGTGACGGGGCCTCATAGGGCCATTGCCTGTCGGGGTTTACGGGAAAGTTCCATCGAGATACCGCGGCCCCGGAACTTTAGGGCTTCCGAAGGAACAGGGTGGGTTTTTAGTCAGTAGAATTCTGATACACCCGAGCGGAAGTCATTCGATGATATTTTTCACCAAGAAAAAAAAAAGTACCCATCTACATCTATTATTTCATTATATTATACAGGTACACTGATTAATTAACTGCAAATGTAACTGTGTAATCCTATATATTTATATGGGATTACAAAGTTATTTATGCAGTTGATGTATCTAGAAAACTGGAACTAAATTGAAAAATATTGTAGTTTTTCCTTGATTCATATACTAAACACTAATTGTATTCTAAATTTGAAGCTTCTATGTCTGCTAGAAGTGCCTTAGACTTTTGATGATCGGTCAGTCAGTGAGTGACAAAATTAACAAAATTAAGGAACTTTGACTCGTTATAATTCTTAAACTACTGGTTCAAATTGAATGAAATTTGAAATATAACGTGTTTATACAATGCCTGTTTGGTTACTGAAAATTCAGGCTTCTAATTTTATCCACAACGAATTTATAGGGGGTCGAAAATGGCCTGAATTGCTTCGAGAAAAGAATGGTACGGCCGTGCCGCTTTTTTGCTCGACTTGGCGGGGGCACTGCCGTGCCCCCAGATATAATTTTCAAAGTATTTCATTACTGATAAAAAGTTATGTCAACCATTTAGTATCTAGATAACTGGGAATGTTTTCCATAGCACTTCAACGAGCATGAAGGCATTTTTAAAATTTGAAAATTTGTAATTGTTTATCATGCACACAGGTCTAACACTTGGTCGCAACTAAAATAGTTCGTGTACCGTAGCCAATATATAAGTGCAAAAAGACTCAGTTTTCGTGCGTTGGGGCACTGTATGCGCGGTCACGTGCTTTTAGTGTTTGGTTATTAGGGACGGATTTTATACAATAAACATTGTGGGCCTCCCACAATGTTTATTGTATGCCTGTGTGCCTGTGTGGTGCCTAAACTAGGCCAGGGTCTGTATATCAGGACACCAGGTCTCCACCCTTTGGGTTAACATTTCAAGTGCTCTTTTTATTAGTGGTCAGGAGTCACCTTAAAATTTACATCTATTTAAAATTAAAGCAGAAAAAAATTAATCGAAGTACAAAAAAAAAATATTGTTAGTGGTATTATTATTAAGTGAAGATGTAGGTGCGTGTATAGTGTGTATGTATAGTGAGTGTGTGTGGAGTGAGTGGGTGAATGTGATGGTTTTTTTTTTCCTTTCCATTGTCTATACAGGGACAGCAAGTGTATCTTCAGTGTCACTATAATTTAGTTCTTGGATCCAATTAGTTACTATCGATTTGCATTTATTTTTGTTAAAATTATAAATATGCAGGATCCTGTTAACCTTATTATAAATATATTGACCAATAAAACAAAACAATCGCTGAGCAAACATGGTCGACAGCCGGGTGTGTCGATTGACTACGGGGTTGAACCGCCTTTTGCCACGAGAGAGAAGGAGGCTATATGTAAGGACGATATGCTGTTTAGATATTGTTTGCAGTAAGAAAAGTTGGCGTACGGTCAAAAGTTTCGCTTCTTCGGCACCTCCCCAAGAAGTGACACAGTACGTTAGCAAAGACTGAGCAAGGACAAAATACACCAATTTCCTCAACTTTTCATCAGCCACCTGTCTCAGGGTCTTAAAGACGTAGATTAGTTTGCGCAGCCTGCTACTCAGTGAGTGAATATGTTCATGAAAATTTAACCTACTATCTATGATAATACCCAGATATTTTACTTTATCTGCTTTGCGGACGTGAGTGCATGAACAGATGGTAGTGTGGCAACGGACAAGTATGAGCTACGATTATCTGAGGTTGGCCGGTTTTGTTTGATGGAGAAAGTGACGTAATTGGTTTTTGCACCGTTAAGTGTGAGGATATTATTTCGTAACCATTCTGATACTAAGTTGAGCAAGCCCATAGACTTCAGTCCACGTATCCGCGTTTAATAATAATGCAGCATCGTCTGCAAAAGTTACAATTTTGCCTCCGGGGAGGGTGAGCATACCCAGGTCATCAATATATAGGAGAAAGAGGTTTGGCCCCAGTACCCTGCCTTAAGGCATGCCGTAGGTGACTAGGCGCTCATTACTGACGTGCTTATCTATTTTCACACTCTGAGTACGCTCACTCAAATAGTTTTAATTCGACCTCTCTAGTTCCAAGCCGTTCCATCTTCCCAATGAGTACAGGTACAGAAACCATGTCAAATGCTTTGGCAAGATCGAGAAAGATCCCAAGACTTTGCGGCCAGCATCCATGTTTGTGACGATATAATTGGTTAGATCATGAACATCATCGGAAGTCGATTTACCGAGCCTAAATCAGTATTGGGAGGGAGAGAGAAGGTTATATTTCTCCAAGTAATCAATTAGTCTACTATTCATGATCCGTTCAAGAATCTTGGATAGATTCGGCAGCATGGCTATAGGTCTGTAGTTGTTGACACTGTTTCTGTCCCCATCCTTGAAGATCGGGTAAGTAATGGCCTTTTTAAATGCCTTGGGAAATTTACGTGTGTTGAGAGCGAGATTGCAAATATAAGTTACAGGTGGGACTACTATGGCTATGGGTTTTTTAAGGAGACTGTTAGATATTTGGTCCCATCCTATAGAACAATCATTGCGAAGCGACAATATTAATTTTTTAACAGTCGAGCTCTTATTGTATTGAACGAACGAAACTCCGCGAAAAAATAGAATTATGCCGTCTTTCGTTATCATACCCTCTCGGAAAAGACGCCAGGTGCGTAGTGTAGACCAAGAAGGGATTTCTTTTTACTGTTAAGTCCTAAAACCTTAAAATACGAGTGATATTTGTATTATTTATAAAAGTATTATGTAGTTTGTAGACAAAAACGACATAAACGTATTAGAAACAAAAAGAATGCTGTGAAATTGCGTATCGATAGTGTTGTACCAAATTGTAAACACTGTCGATATTACGAATTTATTCAAATGATTATTTACCAGCATTATTGCAATAAAAATACCTTTGTTTATTACTACCAATAATTGGTAGTAATAAACAAAGTGCAAAATTAATATTGTGATTATCAATTTAGTGTCTGAGTGGGGTTTTCGTCAAAAATTTTGATTGATATTAGCAGTTTATAATGAACACATACATTTTATTACTAGGATTCCGACAGATCCAGATATAGGACCATTACGGATTAAGGCAACCGGTAGAAATGAATGGATACCTACTAAATGTAGTGCAATTTGTTCTATACATTTTGCAGAAAATGATTACATAAAAAAAGAAAGGCAAAATAAAAAATAAATAAAAAAATAAATAAAACAGGAGCTTCTCCACAAAAAATATCGCAGTAAGTAGTGTGTAATTTATATACTATAAAACTATTGGTGTTTCTGTATAACGCATCTAATCATTAAATGACATCACCTAGATCATTTTTGCGGGTATTATTATATGAAGCCGTGTTTATTGGGTCTATACAGCTTTTAAACTGAAAATTCATTATGATTAGTGTAGCGTATGGATATACGGATCATTTCAAAATTAATTACACAAAGTATATCTACGTAAACAAACAAGTAGATATAACACTGTCTCATGTATGCTTGGAGCGGGGGTAGCGGTTATCTTTGTTTTTTTTCTGGGTGCTAAAATCATCGAATGACTTCTTCCGCTCTGGGCTAAGTGGAAGGATGTGTCAGATTTCTACTGACTAAAAACCCACCCTGTTCCTTCGGCTGACCTAAAGTTCCGGGGCCGTGGTATCTCGATAGAACTTTCCCGCAAACCCCGGCAGGCAATGGCCCTATGAGGCCCCGTCACATGACTTCTATTTAAGTACATATATCAAATGTTTGACTTCTAAATTCATTACGTAACCATTATGACGAACTATGTTCAAACACGATGAAAACAGAACGCTAACCATTGAACAAATGACAAATTTAAAAAAAAAAATCCATGTTTATAAAATAAAATTAATTAGAATTCTTAGCCAAAACAAAGAATATTTTGATTTGAAATGGCCAGTACAGCAAAACGGCAATTTCATAGGTAAAGAACTATTATGTTTTCCAATTAGGGTGCAATGAGAATAAATTAACTTACTGAAGAAAAGTATATGTCCCAGCCACGCTCTCACGATCCCGTCATTCTGCATACTCTCGTAGCTCATTTTTTGCAGTTGATTCATGATTACTGAAAACCATCATAACTACAGTTAGCCATATATCATACTGTCATAGATCTCTAATCAATGGAAATGTTAAATTACAAATCTGTGGAGTGAAAATAAACAAAAATTCAATTCAATCTTTATTGCGATCACATGTGTTAAATGATCTTTATTTTGCAAATTGGTTATTAGATAACATTTTTACACGTCATTTTTATTTCGTCAATTTCCTAACTGACTACCCTGAGAAGAAACACCGAAACAAACGCAGAGGTCAAAGTCTCTTTTGAAGTCCATACAATCTGTACTGGTCAAATTATAAGAGAGATTGGTAGGTTACAGTCTGGGGCGATCTCTTGAGGAAAGATGCACATAGATTTAAGTGGGCCTGTCCAGACAATGCAACGATTTGTCAAATAACTTATAGCTCAACTTAGAACTACATGGATCTCAATGATTCGACGAAAACAGACCCAGCAAAGTAAACATGTAAGCGCATTCCAGTATAATACTGTCAAACGTAAAATTAACATTAGGACTTTTTAGACGAGGTCTAAATTGCATTATTGGTTTTTTGAAAAGTTGACTTCTAAATTATGGTCTTTCACCTAATGTTGTATATTTCGCAATATATTATTAAAATGTTTGTTTAGATGATGAGAGTCAATACAGGAAGTAATAAAAGATATGTCATCAGCAAACAGTACGAACGAATCGATTATAATTTTTGGGAGGTCATTGATATAAATCAAGATCAGTAAACACCCGATCACACTACCTTGCAGGATATAATGTCTACAATGTCTACTCACTCCAAAGTCCATTCGAAAGTAATAGGTTAAGTTCCCCAGAGTTTTCATTGAAATGTTCAATTTCTACAGACTGCTGCCGGTTTTGTGAGTAAGATGCGAACTATTTATGTGTATTTATTTACCTCTTATACTCGTTGTGTTATATGTTTTTATTATTTAAAAACTTCTTGCGTGAACTTATGTGTCGCTAAAACCGTTTTTTTTTTTTTTTTTTTTTTCAGCTCAGTAAAGCTGTGCGTCTACTTAACCGGTCTGTCCTGTGGTGACCTCTAAGCCAGCCAGGGCTTACAAACTAAAGTTTACTTACAGCTAATGACCGCACGCTAAGGGCACTCCCTGTGGAGTACGGGCCTCGGCATAGCGGGGTCATTTTGGGAGGGCAGCAAAGGGACAGGCTGGGTCGTATTTATTGCTACTGGCTCAGCATTGCGGGCTGGCTCGTTTGGCAAAGGTCGGGGAGGATTTCCATTACAAGTACGCGGACGTCGCGATGGGCCTGGTCGGCGAGGCCGGAATACGGAACGCGTTTTGTATGTGTATTTTCTAAGAGTGCTGGTTTCCCTACTGCTCTCTTGTCGGATGGTGGTGGGGTCGTCAGGCTCGTCTAGGACGTTACGCGGGCGACGAACCCGAGATATCTTGGAGGGTCTGTATCGGGCGGCCGATACGATCAGGGGTGCTAAAACCGTTGACAGTATTTTTCCGATAACCATTTTGACATTCACCAAAAACATAGAAATTTTTATTTTATATTTTCCTATGGTATTTCATCTCATTGTTTATGTTACCTTGATTAAATGAAAAGGACGAGCCTCTTATTACAAAAGTTCTAAAGCTTTACAATGTTATCACTTTAACAGTAAATAAAAACCATAATTAAACTTCGTTGTTTTTAGTTTCAAGTTCAAAATGTATTTTTCTATGGTGTCCGGGGAAAAACTTTATTTCACCCAAATATCCGCGGTTTATAAGTCTTTGTCTGTGGACGGCAAATTTGGTGATGGCAGCCCTAATCAGGAGTAATAACCACACAAACATTTTGTCACTTTCGACAGGTCACTTGTAACAAAAGCACGTGTAGGTAGGTGTATGGAAGCTTCGCGTGTCAGTATAATCCCATAAAAAACAATACTTGTCAAAAACCCAAGTCTCGCAACTTAGTTATTGTTCAAGTCCACATGAACATATAGAATACTTATTTAGCTAATCATTTTTGTTTATATAGTTTAATTTAGTAATTTTAGTTGATTATTCGTCCTTTTATTATCTTTGGTAAATCTCTAGTTATTAAGTTGGCAACATTGTTTTTGACTGAGAAAATTTGTCTGGGTCATGGCGCACGTTGTGCTCTTTTATTTAATATAATAAAAGTTAATTAACTTCAAAATACACGCATTTCATTTCGAACATGCGTAGTGGTCCTTCGAATTAGTGGTGAAGTAACTTCAGTGCCTTTGGTGAAGTTTTTTCGTCTTGCACCGTGTGCGTGGTGGTTTTGTTCGGGCCGCGTTGCCCCCGCGGAGCCTCACCCTGCTCATAGTTTGGGTAAAAATCCCGACTTTGCATCAATTCCAGCCTCCATCAACCTAAAATCGCCAATTGTGAGCGATTTTCATCATCAAGGTGGTAAAATTCAAGAAAACCTAAATTTTTTACCGTTCGGAGGTAGGTACTTCCATTGAATAAGTAATACCTACTCAAAGAAAAAGTTTGACATCCCGCCAACGAACTGTCAGATTGACATTGTCAATTTTTCAAGTTTACGAAGTAAACAAAGTTCACAAACAACAACGAAAAGTTGCATAAAGCACTTCAAAAGTGCATTAATTAAAGGTGATAGTGACCTAGTGTTAAAGCATACAGTGAATTTGTGTTGCGTTGCAATGGCCGAGCTAAAGAAACTAAAAATTACGCGTTCGCAATACAAAGGAACATTAACACGAATGGAAAACTTTGCCAGTGATCCAACTATTATAAGTTCAGCAACAATTGATATGTTAGAAGCCCGCAAGGATAAATTAAATTCTGTTTTTAATCAATACGAAAGTGTACAATTAGATATTTTGAGCTTAGATCCTGAGGACTCTGAAGATGTTGGTGCATTTGAAGAAAAGTTTTATGCAACTCTTGCCATTCTAAATGAAAATATAAAATCACGTAACAAGTCAGATTCAGAGCCCTCCCAGACTGGATATGTCAGTTCTTCAAAATTACCTAACATTGACATTCCTACTTTTGATGGGAAAGACTACACTAAATTTAAACCATTCTATGAGTTGTTTATTGCTGTCATTGATAACAACACAACATTGTCGGATGTTCAGAAGTTATTTTATTTAAGAAAATATTTATTAGATGAGGCCTTATCTGTAATTGTGAACCTGCCTCTCACAAATAAGTCCTACACAGAGGCTTTAGAATTATTAAATAAACGATATGACAATAAGTCAAGATTAATTTGTAATCATATCTACCTACTTCTGGATATCCCATCAATGCCTAAGGGCACAGCTGCATCTATAAGGACATTTGTTTCCAATATTCAGCAACAGTTGCATGCATTGAAAAATTTAAACGAACCAGTCAATGAGTGGGATCGACTTTTGATTTGTGTGCTTTGTAGAAAGATTGATCCATACACATATCGCGCTTTTCAACTTGACCGCAATCCAGAAACATTACCAACAATGACAGACTTTTTATCTTTTCTTGAAAAACGTGCAACAGCATTGGAGGAAAGTAACCCTCATAAAGTTAATAATGAAAATAAAGGTAAGTCTGTGACACGTGTATCTAATTTAGCTGTCCCCACTGGTTTAGTGTGTTCCTTTTGCAGTAAAAAAGAACATGCAATTTTTAATTGCCCACAATTTAAAATGATCCCTATAGATGCTCGACTGACTTTTGTTAAAGATAAAAAACTATGTTCCCTCTGTTTGAAAAGTCATGCTGACAATGTTTGTAAGTATAAATTTAAATGTAGAATTTGTAAAAAATCACACAATACACTTTTACATTGTGATGACCAGCCAGAGACTCCAGTCTCACTTTGTTCAAATTCTCAAGTTACAACCTGTAATGTTATGCTGCCTACTGTAATGGTAAAAATTATTGACAGATATGGTCATGATTTTAAAGTTAGAGCATTGCTTGACAGTGGCAGTCAAGGTTCCTTTGTAACTAAATCAGTTGTTGAAAAGTTAAATATGATTCCTACTCAGCAGGTTACCAATATTATTGGGATCGGCAATAATTCTTCAAAAATTAATCAAACTGTTAATTTTAACATAAATTCATGTCAATTTGACGATGTTAAATTCAATGTAACTTGTTATGTTGTTGATTCTATTACTACACCTTTGCCTCAACAATTTGTTGATATTTCTAAATTAAAGATTCCTAAAAATATTCAATTATCAGACAGTGACTTCAATATCCCTTCAGAAATCTCAATCTTATTGGGTGCTGAAATATATTTTAACTCCTTGTTAAATGGTTGTATGAAGATTCCAAATGGTCCTGTACTCCAAAACACTGTATTTGGATATGTTATTGCTGGCACAATAGGAGAATGCAACAAACAAATGGTATGTAATAACCTGGTATCAAATTTTGTTATAAGTGATAATTTAAAATTAGAACAGGTGATGGAAAAATTTTGGCTTACTGAGAAGTTACCTGAACCTGTCGATAAGTGTGCAGATGAGTGTCAAAGATCAGAAACTATCTTTCAACAGTCTGTATGCCTTGAAAATAATACATTTCATGTTGATATGCCACTTATCTGTTCCAAGGAACAATTAGAGCTTGGAAATTCTTTTTCTATTGCCCTTCAAAGATTTTGGTATCTAGAACGCAAATTTAAACAACATCCTATGTTATTGGAGAAATACAAAGAATTTATAGATCAGTATGTTGCGATGGGACATGCAATTGAAATTGATATAAGTTTATATGATATTGACTGTGGCTCTGTTTATTTTTTAGCTCACCATGCTGTCTTTAATGAGGAGAGCAAGACCACTAAGTTGCGAGTGGTTTTTGACGGAAGTATGAAGAGTAAGAACAATACTTCATTAAATGATGTAATGCTGAATGGGCCTGTGGTACAGGGTGAGCTTTTCGATATACTACTTCTATTCCGAACATATTTGTTCACCTTAATTTGTGACATAGAGAAGATGTTCAGGTGTGTTTTTATTAATAAAAACTATACCACCCTGCAGAACATTCTCTGGAGAGATCACCCCAGCAAACCAATCAGGTGCTTGCAATTGCAGACCATCACATATGGGCTAAAGTCGTCTACCTTTTTGGCCACTCGGTGCTTATTAGAGCTTGCCAATAGATATAAGGAGCAATACCCTCTAGCGGCTAATGTTATCATTTCTAGCACTTATGTGGACGATGTCATTTCTGGTTGTGATAATGTAGAAGAGCTACACCTGCTAAAAACTCAGTTGATAGAGTTGCTTAGATTAGGCAATTTCAATTTGCATAAATGGTGTTCAAACCATTCTTCTGTTCTCAAAGACATTCCAGTTCAACGTCAATACTTTGATGAAGTTAATCTTAATACAGATAAGGTTGTTAAAACACTTGGTCTAAAATATGATGTCGTTTTAGATAATTTTACTTTTCAATCCCCACAGTGTGAGGAAGAAACTTTAAATACTAAGAGAAAGGTACTTAGTTATATTGGTAAAATTTTTGACCCTTTGGGTCTTATTGGGCCTATTATAGTAGTGGCCAAGTTAATAATGCAGGAGTTATGGCTTTTAAAAATAGAGTGGGACTCTACTTTACCTACTAAACAATTATTACCATGGAGAAATTTTCTTGCAAATTTAAAACTTATGGGCAAGATTACAGTCCTCAGATCTATAAAAAGTCATAATTTAGTATTGGTTCAGTTAGTTGGTTATGCTGATGCTTCACAGAAAGCCTTTGGCTGCTGTATTTATTTAAGAGTTTTATATGAAAATGGAAAAGTAGAGACTAATTTACTGTGCTCAAAATCGCGCGTTGCTCCTGTAGCTAAAAAATTAACAATACCTCAGTTGGAACTAAATAGTGCATTATTGCTAGCACAGTTGGCAAGTAGAGTCGGTAGAGTACTTGCATCTAGATTTAATCTCTCAGTTTATCTCTATAGTGATTCCCAAATTGTACTAGCTTGGATACAGGCCGAAAAATTAAAATATAATGTTTATGTTCAAAACAGAGTACGACAAATTGCTGAACTTACACAAAAATCTTCTTGGTTCCATGTTAGGTCTTCTGATAATCCAGCTGACATACTCTCAAGGGGAATAGATCCGCAAAAATTGCAAAATCACGCTCTATGGTGGCATGGTCCACAATATTTGTCTAAGGCCGATTTCTGTCACGAAGAACAAATATTAAATAATATAAGTAGTACAGAAATTGATGAAGAGGAAATTTCTTGCTTCTTGCAAAAAGTAGAGCAGTCCTACATATTGGAGATTTTTGAAAAATTCTCTGATTTAAATAAAATTGTAGATATTGTGTCATACATATATAGATTTTATAATAATACTTTAAAAAATAAAAAAGAGGCTATTGACTCAAATCTGTCACCTAAAGAATTGCAAGATGCTCTTTTAATTATAATTCGTTGTGTACAGAAACAGCACTTTGCTGAAGATTTTAAACTGGAAAAGAAAACTACTCTTGCAAGTTTACACCCTTTCATAGACGCACATGGATTACTTCGCGTGGGTGGCAGGTTGCTTAATGCAGATATACCACATGATAAAATGCACCCCTTAATTCTTCCAAAAAATTGCCATATAACTTCTTTATTAATTAAGAGAGAACATCTCAGATTATTGCATGCTGGTCCCAGACTTGTCCTTAGTTCCCTCTCGCAGAAGTATTGGATCATTAGTGGCATTAGAGAGGTCAAAAAGGTATTGCATAAATGTTTAATATGTGCGCGTTTGAAGGCTGAGACTGCAAGGCAGCTTATGGGTTCACTACCAGCTGAAAGAATTACTGCTACTAGACCCTTTCAGCATGTGGGTATTGACTTTTGTGGCCCTTTTAATAT
Organism: Tholera decimalis; assembly: GCA_943138885.2. Taxonomy (NCBI): domain Eukaryota; kingdom Metazoa; phylum Arthropoda; class Insecta; order Lepidoptera; family Noctuidae; genus Tholera; species Tholera decimalis. The sequence goes on along the minus strand of OW964552.2, from coordinate 17,063,665 downwards.
CAAGGTTGGTAGAATCCGTAAACCACTCGTAACGAAGGGGTATATTGCCCTCTTTGTCTGCTTTGCTACTAAGGCCATCCATGTGGAAGTGGTATCAGATCTCACTACTGAGAATTTTTTGGCATGTTTCAACCGTTTTATCTCCAGAAGAGGCATGCCTACAAAAGTTTTTTGCGATAACGCAAAGACATTTAAGGGTGCACAAAATCAACTTAAAGATTTATATGAGTTACAAAACTCAAAGTCTCATAGAGACTCAGTGCATAATTTTTGTAAAAATAGTTATATTACCTTTGTATTTATTCCTAGTTACTCACCGGAGTTTGGTGGATTGTGGGAAGCGGGAGTAAAGAGTGTAAAACACCACCTTAAAAGAGTAGTAGGCACCTTAAGTTTGACCTATGAGGAATTTAACACAGTTGTGGTGCAAATAGAAGGTGTTTTGAATTCTCGACCTCTGCTCTCACTAAACCCAAATGAAGGCAAGTATTTATCTCCTGGTCATTTTGTGATTGGCACGGCTTTGTGCAGCTATCCTGAGGTTGATTTGACAGAAGTCCCTATAAATCGTCTACGATTTTGGAAGGTGGTAACCAAGCTTAAGCAAGACTTCTGGAAAACCTGGTCAAATGATTACTTGACTCAGCTGCAAAGTCGTCCCAAGTGGAAACATGAATCACCAAATATGAAGGAAGGTGATATTGTTTTGGTAAAGCATTTGAATACGTCACCATTAGTGTGGCCTATTGCTAGGATAATAAAAGTATATCCAGGAAATGATAAATGTGTTAGAGTGGCTGATGTAAAGTTTAATGATAAGATTTATAGAAGGAGTGTCTCAAAGTTATGTCCGCTACCTATTAATTAACAATGTTATTTTCTATCATTGTTAAATTCAAATTAATCTTAACTATTGTGTTCATTGCAGTTATGATTCTTGGCCTGGCCCAACTATGTTCAAGTCCACATGAACATATAGAATACTTATTTAGCTAATCATTTTTGTTTATATAGTTTAATTTAGTAATTTTAGTTGATTATTCGTCCTTTTATTATCTTTGGTAAATCTCTAGTTATTAAGTTGGCAACATTGTTTTTGACTGAGAAAATTTGTCTGGGTCATGGCGCACGTTGTGCTCTTTTATTTAATATAATAAAAGTTAATTAACTTCAAAATACACGCATTTCATTTCGAACAGTTATTCTACCGTAAAAAGTTGTGAGATCCATGTAATACCAAGTCGGATATTAATTTATTCAGTCCCTACTTAAGGGACCTTCTGTCTTAAGTTGTTACGTAATTATCTAACCTAACGACATCTTATAGTGACCATATCAATATTAAAAATCTTTACCGTTTTAAATAAATAGATTGACTCGGCCATCGCATGAAAACACAATATATCTCACAAGTAATACATATATAAATTAAATTATTTATTGCGATTGCCAAGACAATCTATTTATTTAAAACGGTAAAGATTTTTAATATTGATATGGTCACTATAAGATATCGTTAGGTTAGATAATTACGTAACAACTTAAGACAGAAGGTCCCTTAAGTAGGGACTGAATAAATTAATAACCGACTTGGTATTACATGGATCTCACAACTTTTTACGGTAGAACAACTAAGTTGCGAGACTTGGGTTTTTGACAAGTATTGTTTTTTATGGGATCTTATTACTTTTTGTAGAAAGTCCTACTTTTTTCCTTTCCAGTACCTTCTACTTCTTGTATACCAACAACGAGTTTTCTTAAAGCCCTCTCTCTGTCTTATGAGCTTTTCTCATTTTTGTAGGTAGCCTTCCTTTTTTTATTTTCCGGTACTACTTCTTGAACTTCAGCTAAAGTTTTTTTCAAAGCCCACTCCCTGTCTCTATGGGTTTTTTTCGGAGGCTTTGATACGCACATATGAATACGCACGTACGTCTTTTGCATTAGTTAGTAATAATTAATGGCGCACTCGTCAAACGTCTCGGTTAAAGTTAATCCATAAGTAAGTAACTATGCAATTTCGGGCAATTTACTCTACTTAATACTCCCCAATACTCTTAATACTTCTTGCTTTTTTATTCCGTTGACCATTTAACAAGTTACCTTTGAGCATAATTATTATATCTAGGTACCTATCTACACTGGAAGACACGGTGGAGCATATGGTCGAGGTGTGCCCTGCATGGTTGGAGCACCGTCGTATCCTCATAGAGGCGATCGGCAGCGGCGACATCTCGCGCCCTGCTCTGGTTTAGACCATGGTGCGAAGCGAGAGGGAATGGGATGCAGTCACCTCCTGCTGCGAAGCAGTCATGCTAGCGAAGGAGGAGGCCTAACGTGCGAGGGAGAGGCAACTCTCTTCCTCGCGCTCCAGCCGCCGGGGGAGACGCCCCGGGCGTCGTGAATCGCGAGTCGATTTCGGGCCACCGTAGGCGCGGGCCTGCGGATGGCGAGCAGGGGTCGCTCACCGTCCGGTAAGGCGGCGCGTTGTGTTCCACGCGCGCCTCAAAAAGCTGTTAATACCAGTGACGGGGCCTCATAGGGCCATTGCCTGTCGGGGTTTATGGGAAAGTTCCATCGAGATACCGCGGCCCCGGAACTTTAGGGCTTACGAAGGAACAGGGTGGGTTTTTAGTCAGTAAAATTCTGATACACCCGAGCGGAAGAAGTCATTCGATGATATTTTTCACCAAAAAGAAAAAGTACCCATCTACATCTATTATTTCATTATATTATACAGGTACACTGATTAATTAACTGCAAATGTAACTTTGTAATCCTATATATTTATATGGGATTACAAAGTTATTTATGCAGTTGATGTATCTAGAAAACTGGAACGAAATTGAAAAATATTATAGTTTTTCCTTGATTCATATACTAAACACTAATTGTATTCTAAATTTGAAGCTTCTATGTCTGCTAGAAGTGCTTTAGACTTTTGATGATCGGTCAGTCAGTGAGTGAAAAATTTACAAAATTAAGGAAGTTTGACTCGTTATAATTCTTAAACTACTGGTTCAAATTGAATGAAATTTGAAATATACGGTGTTTATACAATGTCTGTTTGGTTACTGAAAATTCAGGCTTCTAGTTTTATCCACAACGAAGTTATAGGGGGTCGAAAATGGCCTGAATTGCTTCGAGAAAAGAATGGTACGGCCGTGCCGCTTTTTTTCTCGACTTGGCCGGGGCACTGCCGTGCCCCCAGATGAATATGTGCTACTATTTATATGGACATTTTCCTCTATCCGGCCATCGCGGTACGCGCTAATGCCCTCCGGTTAACGGTGGGGTCGCTAAGTTCACAGTGTGTGGTTAATATAATGTGTGTTTAATGTGTAATAACTGTCGCAAATACAATTAAATTGCGGGTAATACCTGCTTTTAATATTTCACCTTTATTTTTTTTATTACGGATGAGCCCGCTCTTGACCTCGATCTCGCCTGATGGTAAACGATAGACGAGGTCTACGATGTGACGAGCGAGCCCAGAAGATGCCTATTTACTCTTACTTTAAAGGCTTAAAGGTCATAAGTGGCAGGAACACAGAAGCCGGCAGTGAATTCCACAACTTGGCTGTGCGCACAATAAATGTGGAGGAGAAGCGCTTGGTACGACAAGACGGTATATCAACCAAGTGTGGATGGTACCCAGCCGTGCGTCTGGTATATTATTTAATGTTGTTTTCTACTGTGTTATTTTTGATTTTAATCGATATTGGCCGGTCAATAGCCCCTCGCGAATGGCGCCTGAAAACCGCCGTCAATAGATCTGCTTAGCTTATAAGGTCAGCTTCCTATATAACCGGTTTCAACTGAGTATCAGTATTTTACTTCGTATAACCTTTCACAAGATCAATGCAACATGCAATTTCAAACAATCAATCAAACATGCTTCCAAGGCAACGAGGAGCTTCGGTACCTATATAATGCACTAGCTGTGCCCCGCGGTTTCACCTGCGTATAATCCTACTACTGTTATTAACTCGATGATTTCTGAATGAATAGATATTAAAATTTAAGTATACCTATCTAATTCGTACTGGATATAGAATCGCGAAGTAAAGATAGTTCTTAATTATCTTGTGAAGAATAGATTTACACTATTTCGGTACCTATATTTGTATATAGGTACCGAAATAGTGTAAATGTAAATATTTTAGTCCTACTTTCTTATGGTATAAGTATGTTTTGGTTTTCCCTGCGTCCGGATATGCATAAATAACGCAACATATAATTGGCCATGTGAAAAAAGTTGTCCAAGTGCGAGTCAGACTCGCCCATGACACGTACCGTAGTGGCTACGCCAAGTAACTTTGTTTAATCATAGTGTTTGCATGAATAACAAAGTTCAAACGATCCACATTTTCAAAAAACTGGTCAAAGAACAATACTTCTCCATCATCTCGTAATTTTATATTTCATTTATATATATTTTTCAGTATTAATAATAATAATACATAATTAATAATACATATAAATAAGTATTTTACCTCTATGTTTGTTTATATTTGTTTATTGTATCTTTATAATTTATTTTATTAGTTAAGTATTTTTTTAGTAATTTACGTAATTAATATTTATTCACACTGTTTCCATCATTTCTCATTCAACTCTCCTGTCGCAGGTCTGCTGGATAAAATTTCTTATGAAGTAAGCAACACCTTTGTGCTCTTTGTCTGTATTTATTTTTCTCTTTTAAGTCTTATGTGTTTACATAAAGAAATACATATATTAACGGTTTCTGAAAATGTTCTATATCTCAAAAACTACATGTATTCTATATCTTGTTCAAACCAATTTTAGTTAAAATATTTCATTATATATATATATAATGAAATATATATATATATATATATATAAATAATATATATATATATATATATATATATATATATTTTTATTTTTTTTTATTTTAGACTTTACTTCTTCTACTTTACTTTTTTTTAAGTTAGAGAGAACACATTTTACTACTTTGGAAGTGTATAGATATGATGACTGGTTTTGAGGAAAAATTATTTTAGGAAACTTAATTTCATTTTTAAAGATAACCACCATTTTTAGTTCATATTCATCATAACCAAATATTTTTTTAGTTCCAGTTCTATGTATACCCTCCTCTTAATGTTTTTTTTATTAATCTTTTTTAGGGTTCCGTAGTCAACAAGGAACCCTTATAGTTTCGCCATGTCCGTCTGTCTGTCCGTCTGTCCGCGGTTTAGCTTAAAAACTATTGGTACTAGAAAGTTGTACTTTGGATGAGTATACACGTTAATGACGCCAAAAAAGTGGTAAAATAAAATTTCGAAAAAAATAATTATTTAGGGTACCTCCCATACATGTAAAGTGGGATGATAATATTTTTTTTTCGTTCTTTCCATACTGTGGGATATCGTTGGATAGGTCTAAAATATTAGGGGTTTGGGAAGACCGTTTTTTGATTAAGTTAACCGTTCGTGACTTATCAAGCTTTAAAGTACCAATTTTCGTTAGAGTCAAGTGTGTCCCCCCCCTCTATCAACTAAACGATTGTAGTTAGAAATTCAAATGTCACGGCAGTAGTACCTATATATAACGAAATTTAAAGGAAAACTATCACACATAAGTGGGCTTTACAAGTTTACGAGTAATAGTCGACCAATTGTATTTGACTCGAAAATTTCGAACAACTCTACAGAAATGTCGATAGATGGCGCTAAGCGCCAGTTGTATCGTGCTAGCTTCTTGTGACGATTGAGTAGTGTAGCTCTGTGTCCGTATTTAAATTCAAAAGACCGGCTATGACAAGTTTTATACAAATCTCTAAAAAAAATTTAAACTTTCCGTGCAAAATTGTCGGATCAGGTGAGGATTTGTATAGGAAGTCAAATTAGTTAGGTAGTTATGTTTGGCCTTTAGTTAGAGCATGGTACGAAACGATCAGTCAGCGAATACGAAATGCACTTGGCTGTTATAAAAACTACGGAACCCTACACTGCGCGTGGCCCGACACGCACTTGACCGGTTTTTTTTTACTTAAATTGGAGAGTGGTTTGCAGAATACATATACCAAATTTCAACTCGGTAATCTTAATAGTTTCGGACAGACAGACATGACGAATCTTTAAGGGTTCCGTTTTTGCCATTCGGCTATGGAAATCTAACAACATCGCAATCATCGAATAATTTCTCTCGCTCTAAGTGGAGCAGAAAGGAATGTCAGACTCCTACTGACAAAACCCCACCCTGTTCATTCAGCTACCCTTGCGTTCCGGGGTCGCGGTATGTCGTTAGCACGTTCCCGCAACTCCGGCGCTTTATTTATTGTGACTTCGTAAGATGCCTTTGCAGGAAATTGTATCTGTTTGAAACTAAAAGGTAAATCTCTAGGTACCATGAAGATTCGAGGTATTAGTGCCGTTTGTCTAGCCGCTGCACTATGGGACCAACCCGTGCGTTCCGTCTCAAAATTCTATAACTTTTTTGTTTCTTGCCATTTTGAATTGAAATGTTGTGTACGTATTCCTGAATACTTATGCTATTATACAACGTGTAACGGAAACCCCATATATATCCAAAAGGACTGAAAACAACATCTGGTATGGAGTCTCTATGCAAAGTTTCAGCTCAAAATAAGTGACTCACAGAATTGACCCCAAATTGTTGATTTCGTATGTTTCTTGAATACCAATAATAACAAACGTGTCACATCACTATGAGGGTCATCACTTTTCACGTCACTTGCCAATAAAACGATAATTCTCTTCGTTCTTCTTAATTTGAAAAATTTGGTCTCTGGTATCAATGTATTGAAATTTCTAATAAGTTCCACACATGTATACATAGGATTAGAAAACCCTTGCCATATCATTTATTATCATCCAAAGAAGCCGTGCACTTGGTATGTATATACCCTTTAAATTACACGTTGTATAATTAAAATACTGCTACTTTAAAAACCATGTTCATTTAGTAAAAAAATATAAACATAAAATGCAGAAACTGTTCTCTACGAAAATTAAACTAAATTTTTTATTATGAATTATTTGCTTACATTAAGTTAAATCAAAATAATTAACAACTACATTACTACATAATTTTAAACAAAAAAAAACTATCCATGAAAAAATATACATATATAACATTAATCTACTCATCACTTGTTAATACTAAAAGCTCCTTAGCTTCGTTAAGTAGTTCTTTTGGTATCAAAGCACTTGATCTATTTAAGCTAGATATATAGGGATCAGAAGTATACAACAGTATGAGCAGAACGTCTTCCATTGTGGCTGACCTGGATTACTTTCGAGCGTGATGTAATCGATATTTCTTATAGTCTTTATTACGAACTTCTTGAGCATCTTCAAATAATTGGTCTATTGGCAAAACTGCAAAATGCTCGATTATTTTGGCACCATGTTTAAGAATTTTGTGGACTGAAGATGGCATATACGAGTACCAGTTATATTTACTCACATTTAACTGTGCAGTCCCCAGCGTATATTCACCAAACTTTACTGTATTAACAGAAAATCTTGATGACATAGTTTGCAGAATTATGTATAATCTCTTGATCAACTCTTCATCGATAGCCGTGATTTCTGCAGCACATTGATAGTTTTGGAAGAATCTCCTTGCCGTATTTCCTTCATTGCTGTTTCCAGAACCTTGACGAGGTTTATCAATGTGTAAACCAAGCAATTTCCGGAAACGAGTTTGAACGTGCTTCTTTTTCTCTTCTTTAATCTTTGTATTCTCTGGAGTCGATGCAGCTCACTTTTCAAATCCTAGGTAAAAGAAATTTGCAGAATCATTTCCATACATCTTATCCAAGCATGTAAGGTAAACAGCCCGTATTTAAACACATCTTCCATCACAACCCCATTTGTATAGCAAAGTTTGAGATGGGTGAAGTTTTTCGAAACCGAGTCTATTTTTAAAATACGACAGGCAGTTAGATCTAAGAGATCTTGAAGGTTCACTTTAGCACTTATATTCGTTACGGATATGTTTGACGCAAGAGGATAGCAATCCTTCTTTGCTTCAGTCAAAATTTGGTATGATGAAAATACAGAAAATAAGTTTTTCTCAACAAGTCTCAGCCTCAGGTAGGAATATTGAGCTTTGGACAGATCGGTTTCAATATATATACATAATGCTTCTTCTTTGGTATAGGAAGGTACACCATCTGGACTTCGTCAAATGTTTCGTAGAATGACTTTTTTCTCCTCCTTTTCTGTATTTCTCATAATATTCACAATCGAAGCTTCATCATTTTCACCCATAGATCGTAAAGCTTGAACATCGATACACCTAGAGTAATTCCATGTTTTTACGTTTTTTCGTACTCTTCGAACACGTTAGGGTTTTCAGATGTCGAGCACGAATCCAATGGTACTCTAAACTCGCTATTTAACCAACTTGTGTTTTGGCTCTCAAAGCGATCTTGTTTTCTTTGAGATTTCACCCATTTTTGGTTACAAATCGTAATCAAATTTCTTTGAATACTTTGCATAACCGTGTTCAATCTGTCAAATGGAAATTGTCTAACAAATATTTTTCAATATCTATATATACTTTTCCCGCTTATTATCTGAGCACATATATCGCGTCGAAAACGTAAAATTTCCTTATGACATTTAAAAATTATACAAAAAAAATATGAAAAAACATTTTTCGTCATAAAATAACGTAGTTATAAACTGGGAATCCCAAGCAATCCAAAAATGTATGATACTTATACATTCCCTTGAAGAACATTGAAAATATCTTAAGTTGAACTTCCATAACGAAGTAGTCTAGTTAATATCAAATTATCAAAGTAAGTAAGTAAGTTTGGGTGTAATTTTATGTACCTAATATTTTTTGTAATTTTTAATTTACTATTATGTCGAAGGTGCCAAAACTGATCTGGATTTTAAATGTAGCCTAGAAGTCCTGCGTAAAATTTTGAAATCGATTGGGTTTTCTTACAAGAAGTGTCAAAATAATAGAAAGGCTCTAATCGAACAAGCACATATTGCAGCAAAACGAGAAGAGTACTTGGCAATTATTTTAAAAAATAGAGATTTGCCAGAAGACTTGCAAAAAGATATAATTTATCTTGACGAAACCCATATTCACTCTTCATATAAGGTAAAACTTTTTGTTTTTGTGTAATCAATAATTATAAATGAATATTTTTAATTTATAAATAAGTACATTTATTTTCACCAGGTTCGAAAATGTTGGCAATCTTTAAACGTGGAAGGCGGAAAATATGTGAGAATTACGGAAAATATATCGAAAGGAAAACGTTTCATAATAGTCGATGCTGGAAGCGAAAAGGGGTTTGTGCCAAACTGCTTACTTATATTTAGTGGAAAAAACAAGCTCGAAGACTACCATTCCGAGATGAATGCCCACAATTTTACCAAGTGGATCACTGAGAAGCTTATCTCGAACCTGCATGAGCCATCGATCATTGTCATGAACAACGCCCCCTACCACTCCGTCGTGACAGATAAGGCGCCTACCTCAAGCTCTCGCGTGGACGAAATAAGACTTTGGCTTTTGGAAAATAGTATTGACTTTGACCCTTCACTTAGAAAGCCAAACTTACTCAATTTGGTAAAAAAGAACAAACCCCGCCCCATCTATGCTATTGATGAACTTTTGGGAGGATATGGGCATACAGTGGTACGGCTTCCACCGTATCACTGTGATTTGAATCCTATAGAGCTCATTTGGGCTCAAGTAAAACAGAAAGTGGCAGAACACAATGTTGGGTCACGTGATGTGAAGCAACTAGCTGAAGAGGCCTTCAACAGCATTACACCTGAAAAATGGAAAAACTGTTGCCGTCATGTTGCAAACATAGGAAAAGAATATTATGAACAAGGAAGAACCCTATATCAAGATATAGATGAATTAGTCATTCGCCTAAGCGAAGATAGCAGCAGCGATGACAGCAGTAGCGAAGACGTTAGTGACGCAACTGACAATGAAAACATTTTTTTTAACTTAAAATATTTGGAATCAGATGATGAAAGCAATTGATTTCAAATTATGTTATGGGATATTTTTTATTAATAAAATAAAAATATATATGAACATTTTTCTTTTATTCACTCATTTTATTTGAAAGACAGAGACCATAGATTTGTGCTGTCTGATTGTTTATGTAAACTTATGAAGGTCGGAAGGAAAACGTTGTGAGGAAACCTGGACTTATAATTAACTAGCTGCTGCCCGCGACTTCATCCGCGTGGGCACTATAAAGCAGCATAAAAAAATGCCTGCTTCACAGTTAGTGATTTTTTTCATTTACACCATTTTAAATAAGCAACTTTTAAAATCACATTTAATTTCCCTTGCAGTTAGTGCATCTGTATATTTTCACTGTACTTTAGAAATACTCAGTACTCATGAGTACCTCTCATAGTGCAGTTGAATTTTGTAATCCTTCTGACATAAACCATAAGATATATTTCTCCATTCCATGAATAAAGGGTTTAAAGAAACATACACAGTTATAAAATTTCTCTATAGACTACGTTTGTCATTTTACTCTCAGCAGCCAAAATATAGAGAGAGACAGGTCTGGTGACGTGGGAGCAAGCGACGTACAGTTGGATGTGTGTGAGAATCAGCTCGTCCAGATCCCGTGGGAATATCTGGATAAAAAGTATGTTTTTTCCCGGGGTCCTAAACTATTCCCATGCCAAATTTCAGATAAATCGGTTCAGCGGCTTAGGCGTGAAAAGGTAACAGACAGACAGAGTTACTTTCGCAATTATAATATTAGTATGGATATAAATCTGAAACCAAACCGCCTTGAGCAAGCGTGGTGATCAATGCTCATGCCATCTCTGTTGAGAAGAGGCCTTTGCCCTGCAGTGGGACAGTCATAGGGTGGTATTATTTATAATGAAAGTCGCATCTTTGTCTATGGTTTCTGTAAATTTGTTTTAAATAAAATCTACGGATTTTACGACTTTACCTTATCTATCCAGTTTAAAAAAAAAGCGTCTCGTGGTCTTCGTTAAAATATAATAATACAAAATAATGTGCTAGAATCAAAATCAATTCAGTCACACTATACAGGGTTACTACGTGCACGACCGCAGCGCCCTCATTTTTTTTCATGACTTTGTAGACAGACTGTAACTTCGTAAATAATTATTTGTTTAATTGAAAATAATAGATTACTATTTATATATTCATATAATATATATATATATATATATATATTAATAATATATATATATATATATATATATATATATATATATATATATATTATTAAAAATAGGTTCGCGTTTGGTGGCGTTTGACCACTATCTCACTTGATAGTAACCTATTCACTCTTGCCTTAAAGACTCCTAGGTTATAGCTATCGGGAAACACAGACTCCGACAGGGAATTCCACTCCTTAGCCGTACGCACAATGAAGGTATTCCCAAAACGTTTTGTGCGTATGGGTGGGATGTCCACCATGTAACGATGGCGCTTCGCCATTTGTCTCGTAGTCCGATGATGGAAAGGGCTTGGCGGAGTTAGACTGTGTAATTCCATCGCACGCTCCCCGAAATGTAACCGATAGAAAACCGATAGACTTGCAACTCGTCGTCGATGTTCAAGGCTCTGGAGCTTTGACGCGACCAGTGCATCGTTGCCAATGAATCTTCTGGCCCGCTTCTCGATAGACTCAATCGTGTCCAGTTGGTATTTAGCAGATCCATCCCAAAGATGAGAGCAGTACTCCATACACGGCCGAACCTGGGCTCGATAGAGATTGAGCAACTATTAATAGACTAATATTTGCCATATTTAAAAAGGGAAGCCGATAGGAATCGAGTTGTATGGAGCCTTCGCCACTGCTTTGTTAATAAATTAAAATAATGTTTATGTCAAATAATAATTTAATATGAAATTAAACTAAAACAATAATAATAAATGGAATAATAAATGTAATTTATATGTACATAGATTAAATAAATGGAATAATAATAAAAAATGTAAAAGATAAATGTAACTACAACACTAACAGTATCATTAGAACTTAAAACGGGACCATGTGTATTTATTGTTTTGAGTTTCCGATATTTCGGCACTGTTGCAAGCGCCATGATCACGGATGAACTGAAGTAATTGCGGGTGGAAGTTTATGAGCAGACAAATCCGTCTACCCTCTTTCTCGTTCGTTTTCTGTTAGCGACACCGCTACCACTGTCACATGTATCATAAACACTCGTTCCCGGCACACAAAACTCACCGTGTCGACTCGCGAACTTTCTACGGAACTTTTTCGGTTTTTACACATTTGAACCACTGGATTCCAGGCCCTCGACAGTTGAAACCCATCCTTCCGGTTGAAATTGTTGAAGTGTTCTTTGTCTGGGTGTAATTTATCTATAATATGTATGTATTTAGAAATATATATGTATGTTTATCAGTTGTCTAGTACTCATACCACAAGCTCTGCTTAGTTTGGGACTAGATGGCGTTGTGTGAAAGTTGTGCAATATTATTATTAATAGTGGCGTTCTGTCGAGATGACTTGAGGGTTATGTAGCTCATTCTAATGGTTTGATCCTGCGTTTAAAAGATGTGCTTTTGCCGATTTTTTAACATCATTATTTTTCACCGCCCTAATGTGTTCCGTAATTCTGCAAGCTACGGTACGAACGAGAAAGAGAGTAGACCGATTTGTCTGCTCATAAACTTCCACCCGCAATTACTTCAGTTCATCCGTGATCATGGCGCTTGCAATAGTGCCGAAATATCGGAAAATCAAAACTATAAATACACATGGTAAATATCCCGTTTTAAGTTCTAACCCAACCAGCAAAACAGTCTCAGAACTCGCTACTTTTTAAGAGTAGTAGGCTTAAAGCGCTCTTATATTTGTTTTAGAACATACCATCAATCCTATATTACTTTTAGACAAGCCGGTATGGCCTCAAGAATGCTCCGTCTCATAACCAAGTCTCATATATGTATATAAGAGCATTTACTAAGACTAGTTGCACTTGAGAAAAACTTGCTCTTATGTGGGTATTTTCTAAGCTCATTTGATTTTATATTAGACTTGTTAAATGCTATTGTAAGATGTCAGACTAATATCAGATAGCATAAGAGTAGTGTGAGTACGTGCATTTCTGATCTTATTTGAAACTAATATAAGATCAATACCACTGGATAAGTATGATATTAGAGTGATTTTGGTTCAACATATTATTTACAATACAAAAGACAAGACCCATATAAGAGCGTTTGATCTTAGATCGATTTTGGGAATAACTAATTTGAATAGTTTTAAGAGTAATTTTGCTGGCCATATTTTATTATAAGTTTTTAAATTTAATAGCAATAATGGATTACAAAAACTGGATTACAAAAGATTTATGAAAATTGGTGGCTACAGGAGGAAAATTGTAAAGAAGTACAATGAAATGTTAAAAAGACAGACAAATATACCGCTGCCCGAACAAAGTAGTGTTGATAAAAATATCAGTGAGGGTTCTGCAGGTTTTGCTTCATACAAGAGGTCGATAATAAGGACGGTAATTTTGTGATATATCATTTCAGTGAAGATGAATCTCCGAGCGAGGACGAAACCGACTATGAAAAAACTTTCGTGTTAAAAAATGATGTCAAGAAATGGGCGTTGAAATTTAACATATTACATGCAGCACTAAATGCATTATTATTTATTTTAAACATGAATCTAAATGATGTTCTACCCAAAGACGCGCGAACACTACTTGAAACAAACAAAGAGATTGTACACATTAGTAATTCGGCTCCAGGAATGTATTGGCACAGTGGCTTGATTACAAGACTCATTGACATTTTAGGACGTTTATCGTGCACTCCAGATATTATTCGTTGGAATGTCAATATAGACGGACTGCCAGTATCTAATAGTTCAAGTCGTCGCCCCCGCCACCCGCACCGCGCGCACCGACTTCGTTTTTTCTCTCTGTCAATTTAAGGTTTTAAGTAAAATTGCGAGGTACCCTAATTTATTCCAATATGGAGTTATCTTTAGTATACTGAATGCTAAAATTAGAGTAAACAATCTTACATTAGTTTAATAGTGCGCTTGTAGAATGCAGCTTTACTTATGGCGACACTATCAATACAAATTAACAAATAAAATAATTAAACGAGAACAGGAAATACCTTATTTAACAAGGCGCATGAATTTTGCAGCGTAAAACGACGTCTTATTAACAGTAAATAATAAATTCCAATACAATTACTTACGTATAACTACTTTTACTTTTATACTAAAATGCCGTACCGCACAATATAAACATTAACTTCACGCAACTTTAATTTGTTTTCATTTAATTTCAAACCAACACTCACACGAACTTTTAAGTTGGATCTGACGAAAAATTCTCAAAATATTCTAACCTAAGACCAATATAAGCCTATGCAGGCTTACATGATACTTCGTACAAGCAATATTAGCCTAAGTCGGTCTTAAATTAATTTTGGCTAGATTTCAGTAAGTGCAAACAGCATTCAATTAGACTGAAATGAGAATGATATTAAACTCAATATGCTTATAATATTGGTGCCCAAACCCAGGCTTATATCATTATATAGGAGTGATGTAAGAGCAACAAAACAGTAGTCTTGAGATTGTTGTAAGCCTAGTTTTTGCTGGTTGGGAATGATACTGTTTTAAAAATGTAAAAAATAAATGTTTAAAAATGTTATAGATAATGTTATATGTTGCGCGAGCTCGATATTGAACCGAAGACTGACGTACTGGCGTACGTGACGATACTACATTTTATAAATTAACAAAATTTGCAGTATTTTAACTAGGCCAAAGTACATACACACACACACACACAAACACTGTTTTTTGTATGGCAGCTGTAGCTGCTGTAGGTACGAGTAGGTATGAAACGGGTTTTTGACGTGAGTGGCATATTTTTGTAACTACCATTTTGTACATATCACTAACTTCGTTACTGATAAAAATGTTTTTGGGATTTTCCTCAATAATCATTACCAAAATCAATAAGTACAAAAAAACAAGTAGTAGATTCTTTAATCATTCTGTAAAAAACTTTATGTACCTTATATGAACAAATAAAAAAATGATTTTGAGTAATAAGTTAAATAGCAAATTAAAATATAGTAATACCTACATATTCCTATCGCCTATTTTCACAAACCTTTTTTTCGAGGCTAGGTCATCAAATGACTACTCGCGCTCTGGGTGGAACGCAAGGGAGTGTCGGACTTCGACAGACTAAATAAACCCTGTTGCTTCGTTTGCTCCTGCGTGGCGGGGCCGCGGTATCTTGTTACAACACTCCGGCAACCCTAGCAGAAAATTAAAATATACATGTGTTGAGAGTTAAAAGTCAATTTACTTTTTACGTATTGACTTACGAGCATAGAAGTCGTACCTAACTTCGAAATCTTATAGTTTCTTTAACTTTTCAAGAAGCAATATTATCTCGTTAGGACATTCCTGCAACCCCAGTATTCTTACACCCTTTACCTATTGTAATTAGTAAATGACTCTTGTAAAGAGTTTATCTATCTAAAAGGTAACACGAATGACATTGTATGTTTCATGTTTTTGTATTTATTTGTGTAATTCTTTCCTAAACGGCAAGCTATGAAGTAAATCCCACACGTATAGCTTATTAAGTATTATTTAAGAAACTTTATTTATCATTTCTTGGCAAGGACGTGGCACGTGGTTTGATGCGCTTACGATTTTGTTATTTCACGCTAGACTCTAAATCTAGCTTATGACCGCGGATTTGTCCACGCGAACAAGCTTATTTTCTGAAAAAAAAAACAACAGCCTATTTCACTCTCCAGCCTTTCGAGTGCCTTCTCATCAAAATCACATAGAAATTTGACGTAAAAGAAGGATGAAGAAACACAAATAAATGCGAAAGTTCATTCTTTTCTTTGTTATTGTACGTTCAATCTTTGATCTACTTGATAATTTCGAGTTGAGCTACTAGATTGCCGATAAAAGCTTGCACTGGCTGCACAGGTCCACTTAAATCTGGATGATTCTTCTCTCAAGGAACGCCTCAGACGACCTCGCCTTCATGGTTCTTTTATGTGATTTAACCACCGCTTACCATATCTGATGATGAAGATCTGTCTGAACTGATGATGAAGACTACAGATGGCTACTAAAACTACTCAGTAATAAGTATTTCATTGGTTGCGATTCAATTACTTGAATATAGTTGTTACGCACTTTATGCTCGACACAATGTACCTACATATGTGCAGTAGAGCTGATGGTGAAGAACCAACAATAATCAGGCCTCAGAACCCGAAGGGCATATAATGAAACACGGCTGGGTTTTAGTCAGTAAAAGTCTGACACACCCTCCCGCTTCGCCCAGATCGGGAGGCAGGCATTGGATGATTTCCCATCATTAAAAAAAGGAATCACATCATGTTGTAAAAGACACAATATTAAAATAGTTTATGAAATAAATAAATGAAATGAATAAATGAAATGAATAAATGAAATGAAGACGCTCAACATATTTTAACGGAACGTGCCCGGACGAGGCCGCAGAGACAGTAAATTTTTGGAGATCATATTTATAATTTAGTATTTTATAACAGTATCCTGTCCTGTCCATTGTCGGAAGAGACCAGGAAGCTTTTCAAAATTGTAATTTTAGGCTTAAGGTTACGAGTAAGTTAGGTTAAGGTTATTTTGTATTCAATAATAGGGGTGACATTTTCGCTATTGAAAAAAACCCCTTTTCAATAAAAATAAAGACTTTAAAAAACTGATGAAAACCTGAGTTAAAAAAGGGAGTTTATCACGTTCATATAGACAGGCAGACGTGGCCGTGGGACGTTATTTTGTAATATTTTAGAATTTGCACTCACCCTCAGTATCACCAACCAGTGTGTGCGCTATTCCAAACACCGGCAACTCGTCCGTAGGAGCTGGTAAAGCCGAGGCCAGCTTATTCATGTGCCTCCTTCTATACCAAAATGTCACCGTCCACAACACTATAGTCAGGAGTAATAACCACACAAACATTTTGTCACTTTCGACAGGTCACTTGTAACAAAAGCAAGTGTAGGTAGGGTGTATGGAAGCTTCGCGTGTCAGTATAATGAAAACGTGCTACTATTTATATGGACATTTTCCTCTATCCGGCCATCGCGGTACGCGCTAATGCACTCCGGTTAACGGTAGGGTCGCTAAGTTCACAGTGCACCTTCGGAGCATGAGGAAGCGACAACTATTATTATATTTAAAAGTTTAATGTGTAATAACTATCGCAAATACAATTTAATTGCGGGTAATGCCTGCTTTTAATATTTTACCTTTATATTATTTAGTGTTGTTTTCAACCGCGTTATGTTTAATTTTAAACGATATTCGCCGGTCAAAAGCCCTTCGCGAATCGCGCCTGAATGCCGCCGTCAATATATCTGCTTAGCTTATAAGGTCACCTTCCTATATAACCGGTTTCAACTGAGTATCAGTATTTTACTTCGTATAACCTTTCACAAGATCAATGCAACATGCAATTTCAAACAATCAATCAAACATGCTTCCAAGGAAACGAGGAGCTTCGGTACCTATATAATGCATTATCAACTATACACAAACCGTCCTAAGCAATAAAACTTTGTCGATCTTCTAACATCAATACATTAGAAGTTCGTCAAATTTATCAAATAGAAGCTTGTAGAAAGACCCTAAAGCCCGATTTACACTTCAATAAGTACAGTAGCCAGTTAAGAACTCAGACAGTTAAGTAATAAGTAGTAAGTTGTAAGTAGCGTCCAAACGTAGGCGAGTGACTAGTCATAAGTTACCCGAGAAGAAGTAAAGAAAATAACACGTGTTTGCGGCCGCAACCTTCAAATTTATGGACTGTACTAAACTCGCCCGTCTACATGCCAGCCAGTTAAGTTGGCGGGGTGCGGGAGACGTGAGAGAGGGGGCTACTTCGCACTGGACTCGTCGAAAAATAGGATCGCGATCTATTTAGCTCAACTTAATCAACAACTTACTACTTAACTCGCTTTTGCCGTTCAAACTACAATAACAACTTAACTCGCCGATGACGCAAGTTAACTCGCTACTGTACTTATTGAAGTGTAAATCGGGCTTAAGGCTCAATTTACACCGCCGCGGAATGAAATGGAAGTGACTTTTTGCAACGAAATTGCACATAGCATAATGAACTTTATGTCAATTGTATAACACACAAACGATAGTAGCTAGGGGAATTCTTGAGAATGCGCGAGAATTCCGCGGAAGACGCGCGACCTTTTTTTGACAACTATTTAGTTTGTATGTTATACAATTGAGACATAAAGTTCATTATGCTATGTACAATTTCGTTCGCTTCCATACCATTCCGCGGCGGTGTAAATTGAGCCTAAGGGTTGGCGCACACGCACCACACGTGGCAGTCACAAAACGCCTGACGCTAGAATTGTAACGAGTTGTGACCACCGGCGTTAACCGGGTGCGGCGAATCCATAGAAAATATATGAAAACTACAGGAAATAGGTCGGTGGTGGTATATCGTCGTTCATATTGCAATTTGTTCAATGTCAAAAATTTCATTTTTTTTAATTTCTGAAGTATGCTTTAATTTTAATTTTGAACGCGACTGAAAATGTTTCGATGTCATCTAACAATAGGAAAGCGGCGTTTGAAACTTGCAATATGTCACGTGATCGACTCGGCAGTAAATCTTATACGGCAAATTGTTCTATGTCAAAGTTTGAGCGGCTACGGATTTTTGCTCTGAGAAAAAACAAGTGAAAATTAATAATTAAGTTATAAATAGTGCTTTTTTTCTGAGGTAAGTTGCTGGTTTTCGTTAATATCCTAGTTTTAATTACACTTATGAGAAATCTTAACCTAAATTTTAACAAAAAGCGCCGTGAGTCTGCTTTTCGACTGCTTTTTTAACCGACTTCTAAAAAAGGAGGAGGTTCTCAATTCAGATATTAGTTTGTTTTTTTTTTTTTTTTAATTTTTTATGTTTGTTCGGGCATAGCTCCGTCGCTTGCCAATCGAATTGAAAAATTCTTATTTTGTTGAGAAGGGTATACTTTCCAAATGGTCCCATCAAAATTTTATCGAAATCGGACAAGCCGTTTCTGAAAAATCAACAAATGTCTAAAAAAATATTTATGTTGATGACCTTTTCGTTTACTCTGCTGGTGAAGCTGATAAGTAGTCGACATTTTGGCTTTTGTAACTAGATTAATTAACCGAAATTAAAATTATTTTTGGCTTTGTAGTGTTTTTATATGGAAGTCCGTTTTATTTTTTGCAAAAAAGTTTTTATTGCTGTTAAGCTCATAAGACTATAGTGACGCGAATTTATTAACAGATAATGTTTATTCATAAAAAAATATTTGTTTATTTTGACCTATTTTGTAAATAATGCCAACAAGACAATAAGACCTATGTTGCAATATGTAGTTACAAACGCGACATAGAACCTTTTGAATTTTGCTTTGGTTTTGTATGCATGGCTTGGTGATTGATTGTTGCACATGAATAACAGAAGAGGAAGGCGGTTAATACAGTTAGCTACAAGTTCCTCTCAATATCTTCGACAGCAGCGACTGAACGAAGCTACTGGCCAGATGTTGCAGATGAATAGCACAAGAGGAAGGCGGTTAATCCAGTTAGCTACAAGTTCCTCTCAAGATCCTCGCCAGCAGCGACTGAACGAATCTACTGACCAGTTTTATGGAGATGAAACTCTGCAGCAGTGTGACACGTCTAATGAATAGGTCTTGTTCCAAGAAGGGTCGTCTTCTGACTCAGACTACGTGCCAGTAGAAAGCAGTGTTGGCTTTCTTTTGAATGCATTAGAAGAAAGTAGGAGCTCCAACGAAGAGGTGCTTGATGAGGAGACAGGAGTGCTTACTCGTAAGGATACTCACAAAAGGAAACGCAGTCGTAAGGGTCAAGCAGATCAAACAAAATGGAAGAGATTAAGAAACTCTAAGGCTAGGTTACAAGGTAAAGAGTATGAAGGTTTTGAGAAGGATAGCAATGAAAAATACAAACAAACACTATTAAGACCAGCTAAAAGCTTACAGGAAAGATGTGGTGGGCACACCGAAGTGAAACATGGGGAACCGAAACAAAAGTTTAAATGTGAAATGTTAACCGAAGAAGACCGAAAACTGATTTTAAATTCTTATTGGGCACTGAGTTCTTGGGAAGCTCGTAAAATATACGTCCAAAGTTTAGTAAGTGTATATGCACCAAAGCATAAACGTTCTACAAGCGTAGATTCTAGGAAAGACAAATTATTTAAATATTTTCTATCTTTGAAAGATAATGCTAAGAGAATTCATGTTTGTAAGCAAATTTTTATGAAAACTTTGTGCATTGGCCAAAGATAACTGAGGGATTCGGTTGTTCCTAATAAAGATGCGAAAGAAAGTTCTTTTATCTCTCAAAATGGTAATTAGTGTAATACAAGGACTCAAAATAATGAATCCGATTCAATTCGAGAATTTTTCGACAGTCTGCCGAAAGTAGAGTCCCATTATTGCAGACTGTCTTCCTCAAAATTATATTTAGAATCAATCTGGAATAGTGTTCATGGTGATCTGTATGCTGAATTTAAAAAGTTTTGTTCAAATAACAATAAGAGACGATATTGTGTTGCGACGTTCGAGAAGAAGTACCACGAGCTTAATTTGTCTATTTTTAAACCCAGGAAAGACCAATGCAACAAGTGCTTAGCCTACAAGAATGGTAATATTCATGAAGATATAAGATAGTGACTCCTGTACCCATCGTACAGGAGTCACTTGAAGAAAAAGAATCAGCAAGACAAAGTAAGGATAATGACAAAAACAATATTGAAGATGATGTATTAGTATACACTATGGATCTCCAAGCGGTACTTCTATGCTCAAGAATCCAGGCATCAACTGTTTACTATAAAACCAAACTTAAAGTTCATAATTACACACACTATAATTTAAAAACAAAAGAAGTCATTTGCAGACGGTATAAGTTGGACTTTAATGACGACTTCAAAGAATGACCGCGACGCTCAAACAAAAAATACACATGAACTGACAATACTGCCCTTTATCAATCATTTCTCCCTATTGACACCACAAAATTTATACATTTACAAAATTAAAACTATTGATTCCTAAAGATTATCACCCTTTTTATGACTCCTTGGAACATAATTATTCAGATCCTGATGCCTGTCCTCACAAACGAAATAATTAGTGTGCAATGGTCCCATTGCATACTAATTATTAATAATTACATTTTTTACATCACCTTCTTCATTTTACCCTCACATTTAAGTATAATTCGTGAATTTTAAAATAAGTTATATTTTTTTGTTTATTTTTCTTAAATATATATATTATTGATTGTTCCTACTTTAATTATAAATAAATTGAATAAATACTATACCTGTTATTTGAAATTATCTGTGTACTAGCTGACCCGCCACGACTTCGTTCGTGTGGTATCCTACCCCTACCCAACCGATACCACTACCCCTATCCTACCCCTACCCTACCAATACCCTAACCCTACACTACGCCTACCCTACCCAAACCCTACACTACCCTACCCTACCAATACCCTACCCCTACCCTAACCCTACCCTACACCTACACTACCCTACCCCTACCCTACCCCTACCCTACCCCTACCCTACCCCTACCCTACCCATACCCTACTCCTACCCTACCCCTACCCTACCCCTACCCTACCCCTACCCTACCCCTACCCTACCCCTACCCTACACCTATCCTACCCCTACCCTTCCCCTACCCCTACCCTACACCTACCCTACCCTACCCTACCCCTATCCTACCCCTACCCTACCCAAACCCTATACTACCCCTACCCTACTAATACCTTACCCCTACACTAACCCAACCCTACACCTACCCTACCCAAACCCTACACTACACCTATCCTACCAATACCCTACCCCTACCTTACCCTACCCTACCCTACCCCTACCCTACCCCTACACTAACCCTACCCTACCCCTACCCTATCCCTACCCTACCCATACCCTACCCCTACCCTACCCCTACCCTAACCCCCCTACCCCTACCCTACCCCTACCCTACCCTACCCCTCCCCTACCCTACACCAACCCTACCCCTACCCTACTCTCCATTTTATTTAGAAAACGTTTGTATAGGAAATAGAAAAGGGCTGTTTTGACGGTTTACCCGTCAATTTTTTTTATTTTTTTCAACTTTTCTTTGCTATAAACCTCACGGAGCCTGAGACCTTTCCAACGAATGCAAAACCGTGGAAATCGGTTCGTCCGTTCTGGAGTTATAACGTCAGGAAGGAAAACCCGACTTATTTTTATATAGTAGATTATTTCATACAAATAAACTATCAATATGTTACATGTCACAAATTTTACATCAATTATAATTTAGGTTCTATGTCAAATTTCTAACAAAATATAATTATTTATGGAAATTTCAAAATGCACATTTAATTTTTTCCAGTATGCTGTTTTTTTACTCTCCTGTAAACTTGTCATTTTTTACATAGAACTAATTGCAATATGAACGACGATGTTGTGAATAATGCGTGTGGCCTGTGTCCACCAACCCTAATATAAATATCCATACTGAAAATGCAGTAACTAAGGTGGAAGCGTACGCTGTGACGGGTACAGTAGTGCCAGTAGTGGGCATGATTGTCATTGCGGCCACAGTGCAAAGCGAGCTGTTGTGGCAGGCACATGCTTTTTGCGGGAGAAGCCCCAGGCGTCGGGGACCGCGAGCCGATCTCAGGCCATCTTAGGTTCGAACTCGTGGGTGGCAAGCAGGGATAGCTCACCGTCTCAGGACTAGACCCGAGTCGACGGATGTGCGTGTAACACGACGCGTTTCACGCACATTTCAAAGAGTTTCAGCATTATTGACGGGGTCCGACAGAGTCACGACCTGCCGGGGTAGCGGGAATGTTCTAATGTGATACCGCGGCCCAAGAACGTAAGGGCAGTTGAACGAACAGGGTGGGGTCAATAGAAGTTAGAAGAATAGAAAAGTCAGTAGAAGTCTGTCACTATGTCTGTCTGTGCTCCGGGAGGAGTCATTAGATGATTTTCCCACCAAAAAAAGGCAGTTGCTTTTTAATCTATAAACACTGGACTAATATTAATGGATGGTATCGAAAATTATTAGGATCGTAATTAAAAGACAGCAGGCACACGTTACAGGTTTGAGTTTAATGATGAAGAAAAAAGTGATGTCAAAGAATTACATACAAATTCAATAATAACAAATTTTAAACTAATTAAGTACTACTTCTTGCTAGCATTAATTGCTAAGGCACTCCAACAGTCGGCTCTATACTTTGATGTTTAATATTTAAAATTACGTACATGAATTAAACGACGCTTGCGCTGACAAAGCTACCACACCGCTGCAATTACACCTGGTACTTCAAAAAAAAAACTTCACTTCGTTGTACTTTGTCGTCGAGAATATTCAAAGTGCACAGTATGGTGATCTGTGTGTCTCGGTGAACAAAACTGAGTTATCGTGCTATCTCGCATGCGCTTATTTTCTACTCTCTTTTACTCCCCATCCTAGACTACGCTGATGTCAGTTATCTTGATCTTACTGAGGCACAATTTGATAAACTTGAGCGACTCCAAAATGTTTGCATTAGATTTATATTTGGCTTGCGCAAATATGATCACGTATCCGAATTTCGTACGAAACTCAAGTGGCTTCCAATACGTCTTCGCCGGAACTTACACATTTTGTCTCTGCTTTACAGTGTGCTGTTTAATCCTAAAACCCCCACATATCTTAAAGAACGATTTAAGTTCCTTCATAACCCACATGCAAAATCTCTAAGGTCATCAGAAAACTTAAGGCTTGCGGTACCGAGTCACGCCACCAATTTCTATGGTAAGTCGTTCGCAGCTCAAGCAGTACGGCTGTAGAATGCTCTACCCGTGTCAGTAAGACAAGCACAAACCCTATCTTCTTTCAAAAACTTAGTAAAAGATCTTTACCCAAAAACAAACAGACAGTGAGTTGAGAGGAGGAGGATGGAGAGGAGACAGTTTAATTTACCTATATATTTATGTCTCTGAGATACCTACTTACGTATGTATCCAGTATTAATCTGCAAGTATAGACTAATACCTGGATATGATATACAAAAGTAGATAAAAGTGTAAGTACCTACCTACTTATAAAAACTGGAAATAATTCGTATAATAACTTAATTGGTTTAAATTTAAACGACACGATTGGCGTAACGGTTGACTGGTGCATGACGTGGGTTCGACCCTAGCCCTAAACAAAGATTTGTATAGCCTACATGCAGTTGTGTGGTTTAAAAAAAATGTTGAGTGGTTCTTGAATACGCGTTTTGAATGAATTGGGAGGGGGGAATACAAAGTTCCAACACAAGGGGTGTTGTACATCCTTAAGAGATAATTTTTAGTATAAAAATTATACTGTGTCTTTCCAGAGTCTAAAACTATCTCCATACCAAATTTCATCTAAATCGGTTAAGCGGTCTCAGTGTATTATATGTGTGGGGAGGGCGGGGACATTATTGATTCTCTACAAGAAATTCCAACACCCTTTTAACATCCTTTAGGTGATCTTCAGGATAAAAACTATGCTATGTCTTTCCCAGGGTCCTAAACTATTCCCATACTAGTTTTAAAAAATCAAATTTAATTAATTTAATTTAGCTTTTGCCAGCGGCCGCGTCCGCGTGCAATTCGAAAACTATCCCACGGGAACCTTATATCGGAATAAAAACTATCCTATGTCTTTCCCAGGGTCCTAAACTATGCCCATACAAATTTGAAAATCGAATTTAATTTAGCTTTTGCCAGCGGTTGCATCCGCGTTCAATTCGAAAACTATCCCACGGGAACCATAAGGTTCCCGTGGGATAGTTTTCGAATTGAACCCCCCGATATAAATCGGGATGAAAACAATCCTATGTCCTTCCCAGGGTTCTAAACTATTCCGGTGCCAAATTTCATCTAAATCGGTTTAGCGGGTTGGGCGTGAAAAGGTAACAGACAGACAGAGTTACTTTCGCATTTATAATACTAGCTTTTGCCCGCGGCTTCGCCCGCGTTATATTACACTTTATCAATAATTCTTTTTGCCAATCTTTTTGCCAACTTTACACCTTTTAGGGTGGGCAAAAAACGCATATAAATTTAAAAAAAGACCATCACCAGTGTTTATCTATCCCCAAAAACAGACAGACAGTTAGTATTTAAAATGTACCTTTTTAAAACCAAAAACGTAGTTTACAATACATTTTTGTAAACTGCGTGTCTGGTTTTCCCTTCTTTGGCTAAAACGTGTAAATTTTGTGGGCTTGATACTCGTGAGCACGCCACATATAGTTGCCCATGGGAAAAGCAGTGTGAATGTACACCCGCGACTTTCAGTGTCTGTCCTTGAGCTGTGTTTTGGGGAAATTGGAGTCTTTTAAACTGGGATGGCAAATCGGTCGGGTTTATGAGAATGTCATAATTATTGGTTGCATAACATGGCGTCCAAGGTACGTATTTGTAGTCGCGTGCCATTACAGAGCCTGCATCGACAGGACTGGGACACCCTGTCAATTCCAGAAAGTTGAGAAACTCTACAGGGTATGACATCACAAACAAAGTAGATACCTGTTATCAAAGCTAAAACAGCCTATTAATATCTAGGTAAACCGTCGCAAAAAAAAAAATAACAATTCCAACTTTACCAACCTCATCATATTATTTATTTATTTAGGATCTCCGACAAAACATATACACAGATTATACATATCAAATACATATAGAGGTTATATAAATTAAGTATTTTGTTCGTGTTATCTTTCACTTATAAGAGACCATAGCATGCACGATAAAATATACGATAAAAACTTTTATAATATAAACGCATTTATAATATTAGTTTACGGAATAAAAAGTAGCTTATCTGTTTTTCCAGGATGTCAATTGACTTTTTACCAAATTTCATTGCGATCCGTTCAGTAGTTTTTGCGTGAAAGAGCAACATAGATACAATTCGAAAACTATCCCACGGGAACCTTATATCGGTATAATAACTATCCTATCTCCTCCCCAGGGTCCTAAACTATTCCCATGCTAAATTTCATATAAATCGGTTCAGCGGTTTAGACGTGAAAAGGTAACAGACAGACAGACAGAGTTACTTTCGCATTTATAATAATAGTATAGTATGGATTAGTATGGAAGTATGTATATGGATATATGTATGTATATCTGTACCTCAGAGTAACTTCACTGTTTTTTAAATATATTTGATTTAAAAAACAGTGAAGTGAAACAGTGATTGATTTACAGTAGTTTTGACGACTAAGGCGGCTTCGAACTATTTATTTTAAATGATTTGTTACGGATATAATCACAGTGATGTTAATGTTCCAGAGACCGGAAACGGAATCACAGAGACCGGAAAAAAAAGAATACTTAGTAATAATAATTAGTCCAAAAAAAAAATTAATTAGTCTACAATGTGGTCGAGGCTTTTCATAAGAGTGCGACCACAAGCATCGTTTCTTTAGATGGGAAGATCATCTAATGACACCTCCTGCTTTGAGTGGAGCGGAAGGGAGTGTCAAACTTCTACTGACTAAAAACCCACCCTGTTCCTTCAATTGCCCTTGCGTTTTTTCGGCAGTAAAACTGTTAGGGACTCTTAAAACATTCCCGAAGGCCCAGCAGGCAGGCCTTGTCGGGCCCCGTCACTTGCTACAAAATTCCAGACATAACATTCAACCTTTATTATAATATCAATCTTTCCAAATATACAAAAAAGTGTGTTGCGTAACTAAATGATGTACAAATAGGCATACAATAATGAAAAAAAAAACTCTTTGAGCATCAAAAAACTTAATCTCGTCATTGTTAATGGAAAAAGTGACTGAAAACTAGCAGCATTGCAAGTTTGTTTATTTATGCTTCACCAACAGATGTTACAGCAAAACACTATTAATTTTTGGTAAGATAATAATTAATAATACTGCATACCTAATTAAAGGTAAACACCGCATGCTTTGTGTTTAACCGGTAACAAAGCGAGATGAAAAGTTTGGTAACTATGAGTGTTGGTAGCTTAGACTACATGTTAGTACTTATTACTGTGTGCTTCTACATGCTATATCCTAATTTCTTAGATTAGCGTTACGGATAAGTTCAGACAGGCTGTTTTTGTAGATATCTATGAGATCACTGTGTTCATTGACGTGTTTGCGGAACCAGGAACTTGCGCCAAATTTAGTTCTACGAAAGGGAGGTTTCCAAGGCACTCGGAGAGAAAATTTACTTTGGAGATGCGGGCAGTACTCCTAAATATTTTAAAGAAAAACGTGTCCCTAATTTCGTCAAGAGATTTTGAAAAAATCCAGATTTTCTTTATAGGGTTTTCTTTTCAGGCTTCTACTTCCAAATGTATATGTTAAGTGACTCCATAGCCTACTTCAGTCAGAGGAATACCGCTAATATTATACGACGTGATTATTGTTAATGGAGCGACATCTCCCTAGTCAAGGCGGCGTTCCGCAAGGTACAATTCTGGCTCTTTCCTTGTATAGTGTACATCAATGACCTACCATACATGATGACCAACTTATCGGATATAATTCTATTTGCTGATGACATTTCTCTCATTTTGCAAATAGATAGAAAAGTTGCGGATGTCTTACATGTAAATGAAGTTTATTCACACACATCGTGCAGTAATAAAAGTAGTAATAGTATAATTATACAGTTACTTATTGTTATTATTTATGTATATCTTTGTATAGGCCTTTTTTAATTTCAGGCAACTGTATACGTACACATATTTTTATAATAACACAATACCACTACTTCTTTTATTACTATGCGGCGCCGATATCGACTTTATGCTTGTTTCTGCTTTGCTGCTAATGTTTAAATGATAATAAATATGATAATCATATGGGAATTTATTATTTTGTAATATGGATTACAACATTTTTAATACGGATGCTGGCGGCCGCTGACGGCTTTCCATAGTTGTAAAAGTTGGGAATAGTGTAACGGGTTTGTCTCAAAAAAATCTTAGACTTTAACAAGGAGTTAAGCTACGTTATTCTGATCTGGTAGCTGTTTTCTTGTGCATTCGTGTTGCCTATGGTCAATTGCTACCATCGGATCAGTAAGTTCATATCAAGTGAAGTATATGCCCCTCGCTTTTACTGTCAGTTAACTCAGAAATCCTTCATTACGTTTTGGTTTCAATATGGTGCCCGTGATATAAGACACTACCCATTTTTCAGAATGCAGTCGTAATTCCAGTAACACGATAATATATAAATGATGGTCCCAGAATCTGATCTGCGGCCACCGTAGGCTCGGGCTTGCGGGCGGCGAGCAGGGGTACCTTACCGCCTGGTAAGCCCTGGCCCGGCCCGGGCCCTGGCGCGTCGTGTTCTACGCACGCCTCGTAGAGCAGTCAGCAGCATTGACGGGGCCCGATACGGCCAGTGCCTGCTGGGGCTGCGGGAGTGTTCTAACGAGATGCCACGGTCCCGGGCTACAAGAGCAACAGAGTGGGTTTTCAGTCAGTAAAAGTCTGACACTCCCTTGCGCTCCGCCTGGAGCAAGTGATTTTCCCACCGGAATAAAAGACTGATACGTGAGCGCACTATTTGTACCTAAACATTACAGTTCTAAGTAGAGCTACTCGAGAATTGATAATTCTTGCACTTTCTTAACGCCGTCTACCTAAATCTGTGTGTTGCTTTCCTCAAGGCTACCCCACATAGTTATTATATGTTTTCACTATTAAATCATATGTATTGGCATTAAAAGACACTTACCTCAAGTTATTTTTGGTTTTCTTCTCAAGGTAGTCAGATAGGCAGCGGCGGACACCGTGCCACCTTCCTCTCTTGGATCACTTGGTAGGCGGTCAGAATCAACAAACGGTTCCTCGAAATGAAAGAACGCCTTGCACCTGCCAGTATCTATTCAACTACCACCAGTATGACAGCACCTTTCTGGCTTTTAAAAATAACGAACCACATAATTTAACATGGAAATAATTTATTATTATTTATTTTATTTTATTTAGAATAGGTTCGCGTTTGACCACCATCTCACCTGATGGTAAGTGATGATGTGGTCGAAGATGGAACACGCTTACCTAAAAGTAACCTATTCACTCGTGACTTAAAGACTCCTAGGTTATAGCTATCGGGAAACACAGACTCCGGCAGGGAATTCCACTCCTTAGCCGTACGCACAATGAAGGTATAATAATTGCGGTAATGCTACGGACGCACGATTTTCGGGAAAGTGCAAGGCTAGGTAACGTAGGTAATTATTCAGCTTATTATTCTACTATACCACAAATTAGACCAGCTTGCCTTATCAGGAACTAGCTTTTGCCCGCGGCTTCGCTCGCGTGGAATTTGGTCTGCCACTTAATGTTTGGTGACAAATCATTTTAAATAAATATTCTTTTTTTAACTATAAGTTCTACTCCGTATCCGAAATTCCAGATGGCTAACTTCAAAACTGATGGATTCCATACAATGTTTGAATCCCAATTATATTAAGGGGGAAACACTTGGAGGTGGAATTATCGAAATTCCTTTCTTAGTGCTCATTTAAGCTCAGGTTTCGGTTGTGCGTCGACCGTTGGGTGTTAGCCAATCAAGTTACAGTTTTATTATAAACTTCGCCTGTGTGGTGTGTTGATAAAAAGTAGCCTACGTCCTTCAGCATCACAAACAGATCAGTACAGCCATGATATATAGAATGACACTGATTAACAAACGGGACCAACAGAGGTTACTTTCGTTTATTGTTCGTGTCAGTCAAGGATTAGTATGTAATGTTATTGAAATGAATAACTTCGTATGGCAGCTGCGAGCAAAACACAGAACAGACAGGATTAGAATAATTTACAATATAAGGTAATTTATCAATGTGTTCTTAGTTTTGGCGGTCCTACTTACCTACTCAATATACTCCTGTAAACTACGTTACTTGATTTGTTTCGTTAAGCGAAAATGTTATGTAGATTTTGCGAGTACGAAACACGTGAGCAAGCTACTTAGAGCTGGCCGTGGGAAAAAATTAAACCGACTCCCAAAAAACACTGCAAAGTGAAAAATAACTTTAATTTCGGTAGTCGGTGTCTTTAGTTTTGTTTTTTCGTTTTTGGCACCGACTTCCGAAATTAAAGTTATTTTTCACTTTGCAGTGTTTTTTGGGAGTCGGTTTAATTTTTTGTTAAAAAGTTTTTTTTTCACTCTTTTTAGTTGGATGATTTTTAATTTACCTAGTTACAAGAGCCTAAATGTCAACTACTTATAACCTTTTACAAAATATTGCTTTTCCAAATGCTGGGCCGTTAATTGTTGAGGAGTTCTCCTGGTACTTCACCATCAGCTCTACATCACCATATGCATTGTGACGAGCATAAAGTGCTTAACATCCATATTCAAGTAATCGAATCGCAATCCACTTAATACTTATTATTGAGTAGTTTCGGCGGCCATCTGTGGTCTTCATCATCAGTTCCACTTCCCCAAATGGTACTTTTTGAGAGCAACTGCACAAGTTACTATAAGAAATACCCAAAACGCCATAGGTGTGCCTATAATATTTGAAGAGTTCCCTCGATTTCTCCAGGATCCCATCATCAGATCCTGACTTTGGTGATAGTGGTACCAATTTCGAAGTATACCCATTCGAACAAAAAAAGAATTTTCGAAATCGGTTCAGCCGTCTTCGAGTACTCGATGATCATACATAAAAAAAAATATATATATATATATACGCGTCGAATTGATAACCTCCTCTTTTTGTCGTCGGTTGAAAAACAGGGTATGCCTAAATGTATACCTGCTACCTTTAAAGTTTGCCCTTTTGATTTATTGATGGTCATTGAAAATGCAACTTTAAGTGGGAACTGCATACGTTAGAAATTAAAAGGTAAGTTATTGGGTACTATTGGGATGCGTGGTATAAGTGCATTGTCACCCTTAGCTATTGACTTGATCCAAACAAAATCCTTATTGAAGTATATAACTAAAACTACAATCCTATAATTAAACAAACAAAAAAAAAACAATTCTCTGTTTCTAGTAAAAAAAAATACACTCATTAAAAGAAATAATGATGCCTATTGTATGAATTAATAAATCGCTGCGAAAATCGAATTTGCTGTAGAAAAAATACGCATAATGAACACAACCGTCAACGACGTCTGCGCACTTAGCCATGACGCGTCATTCCTTGGATCACATCACCCCTCCTCCCGCTCCACTACTTACCCGCCGCGCTATTTATGTCACTCGAGCTCCATTCAAGTCAATCTTATCGTAATAACTTTTAAACTATGCCTTCAAATTACTTAGTGTAAAAGACAAAGTTTATCTACATTAAATGTTTAAAGCGACAAATGTATCGATTTTGATTAGAGTTTGATAATTATTCTAAAATTAACATTATAAAAAGTCTCCAATTTAATTGTATTTATGGTTCACTATTTTGGTCATAGTGGCTTCCGCATAAAAGGTAGATATATGCTGTCGCGGTCTTTTATTTAGAACTATTTAAGACAAACAATCCTACGGTACATTATATTTGTGTATCTCCAACGGTTTTAGCAGCGCACGTGAAGATAGCTCTCAGAGAGCAGACTTTTTTACTTACTTGATATTTATCGTTATATTATGACCAAATTACAAAAAAAAACATAAGAAATTGTAGCCTTTGTGCTATTCTGATGTATGTACTTATATTACTGTAAAGTTTAATTCAAATCCGTTTAGTTATTAGTAGTTTTTGCGTGAAAGAGTAACAAACATACATCCATCCATTCATCGATCTATTCATCCTCACAAACTTTCGCAACACTGAAACATGGAATTTTTAATTTTTAACCAAACTGATAACCACTAATTTTCATGGTTTAAACTACAAAAATTACGTTTTTCCATATAAATTTTCATCCCCTATTAGGTACCTCACTTAGTGGTTGAATTTCAAAAAACACTGAAACATGTGCTTATTAATTTTAACCAGAATGTTAACCACCAATTTTCATGGTTTAAACTACATAAATGACGATTTTTCATGCAAACTTTCATCCCCTATTTAACTCGCTTAGGGGTTAAATTTCGAAAAACACTGAAATACGTGCTTATTAATAATTAATCTGAATACTAACCACAAATTTTAATGGCCCAAACTTCAAAATTGACGTTTTTCCATACAAACTTTCATCCCCTATTTAACCCACTTAGGGGTTGAATTTCAAAAAATCCTTCCTTATTCCTTGTCTACATTGTAAAAGGAACCTCTGCGCAAAATTTTAGCATTCTAGGTCTAAGGGTTTGGGCTGGGCGTTGATGAGTCAGTCAGTCAGGACTTTTCGTTTTATTTATATAGATTACTCCTCAACTTTTTAATTATGAAGATTGTAACTTTTGGAAAAATATACGTTTACCAAAAAGAATGTAATACACTATGAACAAAGAGAATGTAATACACTATGTTTTAACTATGAATTCTACCACAAATTATAGCGTTGATGCAGAGTGATACCATAGAGGTATTATAGAAACAGTACGGAACAATAGGTACTTTTCCTATCTCAATGGTACGGAAACATCCGACGCTTAGAAAGAGAAAATCGCAGAAACATTTATATGTATAACTAGCTTCTGCCCGCGATTTCGTTTGCGTGGGAGGGTTTTACCGCGTAAATTCCGATTCCGTGGGAATTCCGGGATAAAAATTAACCTATGTGTTATGATGTCAACTATCTACCTACCAAATTTCAAACAGATTCGTTCATTCGTTTTTGCATGTAACAGTAACAAACACCCATACATCTATCCTCACAAACCTTCGAATATTACTAAGAAAGAAGATAAAATAGGAATGCCATACGCCATGTGGCAGCTATCCGATTCAGCCTGTCCCTAGCTGCCCTCCCCCAGCGATGCCTTAACCCGTTCCTTGTCCCAATAGAAAAATGCAAAATTGACCGACAAGTCCAATAAGGGTCCAGTAAGGGTAGCCCTAGTAATAATATAATTCAAAAAAAGAACCGGATGTAGGCTTTACTTACCTTAAATACATAGGGTTCATGAGCGTAGGGAGACATTTTTGCTTCTGCACGTTCATTAAACACATGTGGTTCAGGGAACTTATTTTAGATTTTCAAAAGTATTTGTATGTGTAAATACTTTATTATTATTATTTATGTATTTTCACGACATTTACTAACTTTGAACATAATATAAATATGTATACTACGCCTTTGTATCAGAAACTACATTCAACTACTAATAAAAAATTACGTAAAACCGTACTACAGACGCAGCACGAAATTATTAGGGAGTTCTTGCAATTGAACAATGCATCCGATGCGAACCAAATACATTGACTAGGTAATAGTTCAAGACCATCTACTAGCTCGATCAAGTCAGCACTTTCTGATTAAAATTCCGCGGAAAGAGGACAATAAAATTGTCTGAAAACGATGCCATGGATGCTACGATTGCTACGAAGACTTGCGAAAAGAAGGTACAAACAAAAAATTGCTGCAGAAAGAGTAAAAAAAGTGGATACTGAGTGTTTGCAATGCAAAACATCGTTTTGTTTATGCCGTTTCCAAAACAAACATAATAAGAAATAGTTCAGAAATAATTTAAAAATAAAAATATGTTTTCGTATGCCCCGGCGCGTTTTTCTTTACTTTACGATTGTACCAGCACGTCCAATGCAGAAACAGTACAGTTCCAGGACGTCCAGTGGAATTATTCGCTTTAGAAGTTGTATATGTCTCCTGACGCACATATGGCTCAGGAACGTATTAGTGCTTTTCAAGCGCACGTTTCCTGAACCATATGTGGCTCAATGGACAGTGAACGTGTTAAGCCGAGGTTCCTTCGGGTGCCCTTCGGGTGTAGTCGCCTGGTTTGTAAATATAGGCACTGGCTGGAGACATTAATTATTTTAATTAAGGCCGCCACAGGCAAGTCTCATAAGTTGACCACTCTCTTCTCTCTCTATCTACAACGTGTAACTTAAAGGGTATATACATATCAAGTGCACAGCTTCTTTGGATGATAACAAATGATATTATTATGGTAACGGTTTTGTAATCCTATGTCTACATGTGTGGAACTTATTAGAAATTTCAATACATTGATACCAGAGACCGAATCTTTCAAATTAAGAAGAACGAAGAGAATTATCGTGTTATTGCCAAGTCACGTGGAAAGTTATTAACCCTCGTAGTGCTGTGACAGGTCTGTTATGATTGGCATTCAAGAAACATATGGTATGGTATGGAATTTGGTATAAATTTTTTGAGTCACTTATTTTGAGCTGAAATTGTGCATAGAGTCTCCATACCAGATGTTGTCTTCAGCCCTTGTGGATAGATATGGGGTTTCCGTTACACGTTGTATATCTATACTAATATTATAAAGCGGAAAAGTTTGTTTGTTTGTTTACTTGAACGCGCTAATCTTCGAAAGTACTGGGTAGATTTGGATGCAATTTGGTATGGAAGTAGCTTGAAGCTTGAGGAAGGTTATAGGCTACTTTTTACGCGACTGCAAAAAAGGAGAGTTATGTTTTTACCGTGATAGAATCCACGGGAGCGAAGCCCCGCGTGAGTACTAGTTACCTATATGGCGATGGCACGGGATTTTTATGCCAACCATTCATGCCATTATGTTTGTCCAATAACTGAGCATGCTACAAATACATGCATCCATACTGATTTGGTTGTTTTTATATTAAATTACTATGATTATTGAAAGTTTAATACAAATCTAATTTTTGTAGTGTCATAAAAGCAGGTAAAACAGAATAAAATTTAGGGACTATAGACCGACTGCACGAACAAACTTCATGAAGAAATTATAAAAGGAGGAGGTTCTCAGTTCGTCTTGAACGTTTTTTTGTGTATGTTAACCTCATAACTCGAAGACTGCTGGACCGATTTGGAATATTTTTTTTAGTTTGAAAGGGAATATTTTCTAGTTGGTCCCATTGTTACGAAATCAGGATCTGATGATGGGATCCTGGAGTAATCGAGGGAACTCTTCAAATATTATAGACACACCTATTAGCGTTTTGGGTATTTCTTATAGTACCTACCTTGTGCAGTTGCTCTCGAAAGTCACCATTTGGGACTTCCCCAAATGAACTGATGATGAATACCCCAGATGGCGACCGAAACTACTCTATAATAAGTATTTCGTAGATTGCGATTCGATTATTTGAATCCATGTTCAAGTAATCGAATCGCAATCCACGAAATACGAGCATAAAGTGCTTAACATCCATAATTATATTAAGCACTTTATGCTCGTTACAATGCATATGGTGAGGTAGAGTTGATGGTTAGGTACCTGAAGACCTCCTCAAAAATTAACGGCTCTACATCGGGAAAGGCAATATTTTGCAAAAGGTGATAAGGAGTTGACATTTTGGCTTTTGTAACAAGATAAATTACAAATTGACTCACTAAAAAGCGTGAAAAAAAACTTTTTAGCAAAACATATAACTGACTTCCATATCAAAACACTACATAGCCAAAAATAACTTTAATTTCGGAAGGCGGTGTCAAAAAAAAAGAAAATACACCGACTGATACTTGATGATACTGACTTGATATGGTATTCGGTTTTATTATTTGCTAAAAAGCTTTCACTATTTGGGCATTTGCCTTGACTTTTAAATTTCAAGTGCAAAGTTTTCTGAATCATAAATCTACACTAATATTATAAAGAGGAAAGATTTGTATTTTTTTATTTTTGTGTTTGTGTATATTTGTAATGAATAAACTCAAAAACTACGGTGCCGATTTCAAAAATCCTTTAACCCTTAGAAAGCTACTTTCACCTTGAGTAGCATGGACTATATTTATTGCTAGAAAAGATTAGGGATCCTTACTAAAACTTTAGTAACGAAGCCCAAGGTGTAAAAAAAATGCAATAACACGTCTTTCGTCGCATGCCCTGCGGAAACTATTGATGATAGCACAAAAGCATGCTCCACAATATTAAAGAACATATCAATACCTACAAAAACTTCGAGATACCATGAACCAACCAAAATAATAGACCATGTTATTCATATTTCTGTTTAAATCCTTATCCAAAAAAAATGTAAATATATAAAAAAACTTTAATTAGGTAGGATCACATAAAATGTAAATAAAAAAAATACTAAGTATTATGTCTCACTTAAGATTAAATAAGTTACTTAAATAAAAAAACGATGAACAAATTCGGATTGTAAGTATACATAGATAATCTGATACTGCGTT
The DNA here is from genome assembly GCA_943138885.2 of Tholera decimalis. Lineage (NCBI taxonomy): Eukaryota > Metazoa > Arthropoda > Insecta > Lepidoptera > Noctuidae > Tholera > Tholera decimalis. Next base: position 17,027,326 of record OW964552.2, on the reverse strand, counting down.
TAAAAAATATAAAAATAAAACAACAAATAAATATAAATAAAAGGTACAAATATAAAAAAAAACTTATTTGCTTCGCACGGGTGGACCGTGCGAATCCGGGACGGGCCGCTAGTTATATAATAAAATGCAGCACACAAAGACAGTACTTTAAAAATAAAACAACCAAGTTTATTAAAATTATTTTAATCTAAAATGATACTCCACATAAACCTGACTGTATATACTAGAACGCAATACATACTTAGAGGAGGATATTAATATTTATTCAAGTTCAAATTAAGAACAAAAAAGTTAAACTGTTATTTTTTCCGCGCATCACGATGCCGTCACGTAGGAACGTTTACTTTTTTCTTCTCTCCAAAGCGACTTGGTAACCGTCCACAGCCTTCATCATGATGTCGAGTTTGACCTTTATTTTAGGTACGGGACCGTCTTCTCTGTCTTCTACTACTTTATACTGGCGCAGTATAGTTGCTAGCGCTGTCTTTATGGACATCAACGCGTATTGATAACCTGCAAACAAGAAAACAAATGAGTAATCGTGATACATGGGAATACAGTTCACGTAATTGGCTTTTCCTATTCCACTTAAGCTAATTATAGCCGTCAATATAACATTAAACACATATTAATTTATTCATATTTTATTTGATTAAATCTAAGCAGGGGCCTACCTGCTTAGATTTAATCTGCCATTCTCTGCCAATATTAATTATAAAATGTTTTTATTATTTTCACAAAACGCCTCAACTATTGGGAATAAAACCATGATGTAAGGGATTTTCACTTAACTAAACCACCCTAGTAATCTAAAACAACATATAAAGGGAGCCCCATACCCTACATGAAACCGCAACCCCATCAGTGCGACGCCTGTTAAAATCTTTAGGAAATTATTACCACACTGATGACAAGTACCAAACCTGTTTATTGTGCGTATAACTTAACTACGTTATGTATTAAGAACACTGACATTATATATTACTGCGTAAGGACTGGGCGGACCGCATGTTACAATGACGCCTCGAACTTGGTCCCAAAATGGTCTTCCCTTTATCGAAGTGAACTAGAACGCGATCGGCTATCTTCGGGAACAGTCGTAAATTTTACAAGCACAAATGTCAAGTTGTGCCGTGAAGGATTGCAAGAACTACGACAAAAAGGACAATAAAAAAATAACATTTCATATCCCCGGTAAGTTACTACTACTAACATTATTTAAAACAGTTTTCTTTCTTATTTGTCTCAACCTTTGGCAAAGACGACGCAAAGCCGCGGAAAAGTGCAACATAATTTTCAGCGGCGCGCGTTGTAGCCGATGAAATGAAAAGATTTAATACTATAATTACTATAAGATTAAATTATGTAATAATATGTTTTTTTTTTCAAGCTATAGGTTGACTGGTATAGAATGCCTTGCTACATTAAGTCCGCCCAAGTAACACTATTGTACATAAAGTTTTAATAAATAAATAAGATTAAATTATGTTAATACAAAATTAATTTTTATGTACAACAAATATGAATTTTGAAAAATAAAAGGCTTTTTTTATTTCTTTGTAACTCGAAAAATACCACACCCCGCTCTTACAAGGTTACGTCTAGAAGCAGGCCACGCGGATTGACATCGTAGTTCATACTAGTTCTAATAGATGGCGTTAGTGTTTTTGTAGGGCAACCTCGTCCGTTAAATGTTCGGACGAATGTATATTTACTATTTAAATCAATGATTAGGATTACAATTTTCCGGGTCATCAATGTTAAATCGATCTGTACCAGATTATAGGTTCCGGTTCGAACTAAATGGTTTTAAACCGCCAACATGGACACGGGAAATTCCTTTTACAATTTATGAAATGCAGACACGTGCACTTATGGAGATAATAAACAAAGATTAGAACTTAGCTAGTTACTGGAAGTAATTATCATTACGATTGAGAGCAAGATTGGTCAGTGTTCCTCAACATACACACAACAATTTTCATCAAATCTCTGAATTGCGGACCTTATTTATGAGTAAAAAAATTAGTGTGGTACTTTGTACTTTAAACCTACGCCCACCTGATCTGGGCCACGTTTTTTAATCATTCAATCAATTTATTAAATGATGCTTGAAACATATTTCGAGAGAGTTTGTCTAAAAGAGGTACTTATGAAATATTTAAATATTTTCCGAGATTGAAAAAGGATGTCGATCTCTGACATCTGTCATGCAATGTGCCACTTTTCATGTGATTATTTCGTAATAAACATCACAATATTGTTAAGAACTTTAATCGAAATGTCATCGAAAAATCCCTGAATATACACAAATTAAGGATAACTATTTTGAACATGACTACCTGCGCAAGCTTCCCACTATTGCCGCTCGTCAAGTCTCATCTTTCGTGACACGTATTGTACCAGATATCGACTACCATCCGATTCGATCGAATTTCGATGCCGATGGCAAAGTTTAGTGTAATTTAATATACACAATGGAAAAAGTCCCTTCAACTGATACTAGACTAACGCCGCTGGAGGCCGGGCACCTCTTCGTCGTATGGTTCTAAACTTTGATTTAATAAGTATTTTTAACCGTTTCTTTAACTTATTCCACTTTGATCATGTTTCGCTCTTGTGAACATAGTTCTTAATATATGTATAATTATCTCATTCCTAATCTATTGTAAAAACATGTGGATAACGCTATTAAGTAATACTTGTAAGAAATTTGTGTATCTGTTTGTTTTCCAGAAATAAATATTTATTAATTTCGGAAAACTAACAAACAAAAAAATAAACTGCAAGCTACTCTTACAACTTACTCTTACAAGTAAAGGCCATTAAAGATGTACATGTGACAGCCGGGGCCAGGCACGTTGAAATCTATATATTTTAAGATGATCCCAACCATCCACGGACCGAAATTGGCTAGCTTTGCCTTGAAGAACGTTTGAAATGTATAAGCTTTGTTAAATAAATCCCTTACCGAGGCAGTTTCTAGGCCCATTACTGAAAGGCATGTAGCTACACGGATGTTCCAGGTTGAATCTCTCGGGCAGGAACCTGTCGGGGTCGAAGTTCTCAGCATCTGGACCCCAGTACTTGGGGTCTCGGTGAACGCCCCATATTGAGCAGACGATACCCGAGCCAGCGGGCAAAACGCGACCGGATGCTAATAGAACAGAAATCAAGATGTTATATGTACGTAGTTTATGGTAAAAACTTCGAAATGCGACCACTTGAAGACAATTTATTTTATATTTTCCCATACAATTTCTGATGTATCGTGTGTGCATTTTACAAACACTCAGACCTGAAACAACTACATATTCATAGGCAATACAGACATTTTTTGTGAGCGAGAATGGAACCTGCTACACGCAGCCCAGTAGCCATGGCTCTAACATTGATCCAACCGAGTCGTCAACGAAGTAATGCATTATTAGTTTTTAAACTGACATGGTAACTAATAACATCCTTAGAAATTAAAACAAATAAATAAAATAATGAAATAAATGCAATAAACTGGTGTCACAAAGTTTAATTTTATGCTTACAAGAACTAGACTACTTTAAATCAGGAGGACAAAACCGGCGATATTTCACAAAAACGTTTTCTCTGTTAGTGATCGCACTACCAAGTTTTTAAGTCAAGATCCTCTATGGTTTTTGGATTGTAAAGATGACTTCACAAGAGACTTACGTAGAGTCGTATCTTCTAAGACTTTTCTAATAATTAGCGGCACCGGTGGAAACAACCTCAGCGATTCCTTGACTACTCGCTCCAAGTACTTCAACTTTACTAAATCTTCTTTTACTAACATGTGGTCATCTTCGAAGACCTCGCAAAGCCTGTGAAAAATATAAAAAACTTAAATACCGCTAGATGCATCAACTTATCATAAATAATATTTGAATTTATAATCCGGTATCATGTCCTTACTAATATTGTGTGAAGTTGCTGAAGTTCAAGTATTTTTGATTTGTCCTTTTTTACTTAAAAGCCCCTTAAACGGTATAAACTCCAATCGAATTTGAACTTCGTCCACTCATTAAAAGAGTTTGTTGTTCATTAATTTGATAATTATTTCATACTAGCCTGTACTCGAAAATCCACTAATCATATTGTACACGTGATAGCAATACTGATAAAAGAAATTTCTTACCAAGTCCTAACCCTTTGTTTTCTCTCTCTTTTACTAAATTTAATTGAACTTTAGATATTAACACTTTCGAATGAACTCTTGCATCTAACATTAATCTCGATTCAGAATCTATACCCATGTATATTTAACAAAACATTGAAGAAGAAGAATAATATACACTAAGAATTTCTCCTATATCGTGGGTGCGTTTTTAAAAACACCCAGACCCAGCCAGCAGTTGATCGCTCAAACACTGCGCCAACTGTGTGCGCCAAGATAGTCAAATAAGAAATCAATCTTTAATTCAGTAACAAATGTTTATAAAATAAACATAGCTTTCTTATGTATAACTTATATAGGACTTGTTCCTATTTCCAAATTTACCACTTACTCTTCATACACTTTCTCCTGTATTTCCGGGTACTTTCCCAAAAGCTTTAGTGTATACCCCAGAGCCACGGCAGAAGTATCCGTTCCCGCCACAGTGAGTGTCAACACTTCTTCTCTTAACTCCACATTAGTGTACCCTTTTTCTCCACCAGATAACTTTATTAACAGATCTAGGAATGTCTGCCTTTTGTAAAATTCTAAATCTGAAAAATAAGTTTAGGTGGGAAACGATTAGCAGAAACATTCATCCATTCATATAAACTTTTTAGTAATTAGTACTTCAATTATTCATAAGGTGATTCTAAATTATATTCTTCATGGGAAATTCTAGTAAAGAAATAGTTGATCGGTATTAAAATTGTACAATTTTTTATGATTATGTGTATGTATAATTCTTTTTTTTTTTTCTAATAATATCGCTTACCAAATTCATGATCAACTTCTGTTCTAGACGCTTTATCAATTTTTAATTCTTCTCTCTTCTTTTCAATAACCTGTAAACCAACAGTCTTTAACATTCAAGTTGCTAATGTTAAATTTCTAATAAGCTCTAATAACTAAATTAAAGGCTTGTTATTAGTGGTCTACGTGTAACAGTATATTAAATTGTAACGGGCCGCTGATAACACAAAATAAATCTTGTTTTCGGGGGTTAAAAATCATCAAATGACTCCACCAACTCTGATGGAGTGGAATGGAGTGTAAGACTTCTACTGACTAAAAACCCACCCTGTTCCTTTAGTTTATCTTGCTCTCTGGGGCCGTAGACACAAACTGACTCTAACAAACAAATTAAATCTAACAAAGTGTGTATTGTATAGTAAGAAGTAAATGAAAGCGATCAGCATACGAGATGGTATCAACATTTTCATTAATTACATTACGAAAACAATCTTTGAGTCATAAAAGTAACAAAGTGAACCTCCAAATACCTGATCAGTGAAGTTATGCATAAGTGAAATACACTCCTGATGCTTCTTGTACTGCGGGAACCACTTGAACAGCCAGTCCGGTTGGAGCCACAGGTGGAAGATCCTCTCGCACACCAGGTTCAGTAGAAGACTCATGGCGTTCAGGAACGGTTGATCTGGATTCTCTTGTGCATTTATGTTTACTCCCATTGTTGACTCTATCGAGTTAATTGAAAATTATATTTATTTTTTACACGCTTTATTATACACGTCATAAAGAAACACAGGAGAAATCTTTATAGAAACAAGAATTTGTAGTTCGATCTATCAAATACATACGCTAGATAGGGTGTATTTCCGTTGTCCCCGTTATGTACATATGGGCAACGAGGACAACAGACAGTTAAGATTTCACGTATCGTTGTCCACTAGGGGTTTAATATTTTTGGTTGGCGAAATATGACTTTAATCTATTTTTAAAGATCATTGATGAGGAAACTCTTAATTCTTACGATAACTTATTATAAACCTGCACTCCCTCAAACTGGATAGTTATTCTTACATACAATGTTTTAACTGAAGGTAGTTCTTACTTAAATCCCATATATTTGAAATGTATTCTTTCATAAAAACATAAAATCTAGACCTAAGCATAAATAGAAAAGGTATCATTCAGAAACTTCGCATAAATGAAGTGAAATTACCTAAACAATGGCGATGTTTGCGTGTAGAAATAATTATCATGATAAATGGATCTAGACTGAGTCGTATTACTATGATAAACTACAGTAATTTGAATTATCATCAATCTTAATCACGTAAGCATAATTTTCCACGCTTTACTTGGCAAACTGTTTGAATGTGAATTTCCTCAGATTTTGATCAAGTTAAAAATAATCTGACTTTTGTAAAGAAATAGTTCCAAATTATTAAATCCAATCGCCAAGTTTTCTTTATTTCTTCACTTTTATGACCGGTTTTTTAGTTAAGCACGTTGAAAATCTACCTTCGATACACGAGGACAACGGCCTCGCCGTTGACCTGGGTGTCAAACTATAATATTATTTCTATTTAAGTCATATTCAAGATGTTTTAGCTAGCTCCAATAGTTGGACTTATACTATGGCCGAAAAATATGGCATATCTTATCTCTTTAATTTTGAGGTTCAGATATATATTTTTATTAACTTGTTACACAAATCTTTACTGACAAGTTATTTAACATCTCAGTAGGAAGAGTAGTAATTGTTTACTTTTCTGAATATAAATAGATATGTTATTTAGAATGAATAATAACAACCGCAACGCTCGACGAGGTTGGTCTCTGGATGAGTAACCAGACCAGATCTTAACATAATTTGGAAATTCCTCCGTGCCGAAGAAAGCACGTCAAGTCGGTGGTCCCAGCTTTCATTTGGTCATCTTAAATAGTCGTTACGGGTACTCAGAAGTAGGCATGGGTAATATCGGTTTTACTCTGTATCAAATCGTATCTATGTATCGGTTTTGAATATCGGATATCGTATCTATATATTTCAATATCTATATATTGGCTGAATCTGTGTGGAACTCTGAAACGAAACTGCTACGTAAGATACTGTAATTTTTAGGTTTCGGTTTTGTTCGATATATTTACATCATTATATTTTATTTGCAACTGTATACTCGAAATCAGTGAATGTATTTTTTGTGTAGTGTTGATAATATGGCACTCAATAATGACCCTAGTATTTTTATTGAAAATACCTTAGAATTTAAAATCCTTTGACGTTTAATTATGGTTTCCTGTTTACAAGTGTTTAGAAAATAATGTATTCGGTATTAAACTCTATTCCCCTGTAAATAGTGTTTAAAATTTGTAGTATACATTAGCGTATCTCTCTCTCTCTCTCTTTCGCTCGTTCACCTATAGCATATAGCTCCAGCGCGCATCGAACACCCGAATCACAATATCAGTTTGAACCGAATATCATAGTGCGATACCGATATTGTGTGGTGTTTTTGTTTTGTGACTCATCATACCAACATCAACGCATTAGGTACGCGGATACCTGATATATAGATTCAGTGCCGTCCGATATATAGGTATTGGATATTGTACCGATACATATGTATTGTATCTATATACGATTTGTATCACCCCACTCCTACTCAGAAGCCAGAAAATCTGACACTGGTCTTACCAAGGGGATGTGTTACCCAGTTACTGGGTTGTGGAGGTCAGATAGGCAGACACTCTATGTAAAACACTAGTACTCAGCTGCATCAGGTTAGACTGGAAGCTGCCCCTAGCATAATTGGGAAAAGGCCACGCAGATTATGTTGAATAAAATGAATATGGCATTTTGTTAAAATGAATCAAAAGAAAATGGGCTGAAATTTCAATGTCATTTTTTATTAAGGAATATACATGACTTTGTATTTTATTTCCGAGCTTTTTTAACTTAAAATGTATGTGTATTATTCAGGACAAATCTCGTATATGAATTTTAAATCAATCAAATGTTTATTTGCAAGAATAAATGTTAGTATTTTCTATCTGCAAGCAAGCGTGCAAATTATTTATGTTACTCTATAGCTATTACAATCAATTATTATTATACAATTAATATTAAATTTATGCACATTACCAATTTACATTATACATATTTATATTCATGTCATTATATATTCGATTTATTTCATACATAGGTACATTCATTATTAATTCATCTAAAATTCTTTACACACATTTTTCATGTTCCATAAATAAAGCGCTTTTCCTCAACCGATTAACTTGAAATTTTACATACACGTTTAGTTTGCATGATGCATGGTTATCTAAGTTATTTTATTTATTTTGAGTCATTTTAAATCCAATAGGGTGGACTAGTTATTTTTGTGCACTGCCATGATTTAGATATCAAATGAAAGAGTTTGCTGAGAAAAATACGAAAATAATAAAAAACTTCGTTTACAAATAACTATTATTTTATATAATTATGATTTATCGACAAACGAAACAAATAAAAATGTTGTGAGTATTGAAAATAGTTAATTCATTGAGTTACTTGTAAAAGTCTATATACCCTCCTTTTTTGTCCTTGCACAATTGCGTCTATTGAACACAACTGAATTGGCCACTTTTGGGCAGATGCCTATCTTATTCCTTCCATCCATAGACTAATTGTGCTATAAATATTACTCACCGCACACAGAATCCAGTGTATACGAGCTAAGAAACGGCCAGATGCTGAATTGTCCTTTGCCAACAGACTTCTTAAGTTGCTTTGCTAGTTTCACACTCTGCTCAGCAAATACTTGAACAAAGTTCTCGACTATCTTAGGACTGAAGACAGGCACAAGTATCTTTCGTCGACGTCGCCAGATAGGTACTGTATTAAAATGAAAATGTATGTTCATTAAAGGTTCTAGAAATAATCCAATAATATAGTCCTCTTGAAGATTATAGTGCACAAGTATGTGTGCAAGTTCCTTTCGCTGTCGATGTGCAAAAGGTTGCGTGGGAAGTATAAGAGGTGAGGTAAATACTGTGAACGAGCTCAACACTGTGTTTGTCTAGGTGTGCAACTCCAGTTACTTCAATGGATTAGTAGGATAGTTATATAAATTTTTTAAATTTTATCACTAACTCTTATTTTATTTCTCATAGATATTTTAGAAACTTTTTAATCTAAACTACATAAACTGCAAACAAAAATAAAGCATTAAAAATTCGTCCTCTACGCTGTTGACTGGTAATATAACCAAGAGACTGGTAGCATTCTTACGTTAGTGGATTGCCATACAACGTGGCAATTCCGCCAGTCTCCCAAGGGTTGGTTTTTATTTTAAGCAAAGATTATGAAATGAAATTAACACTTTTTTTGGTTTTTATAATACACAATTTGTTACTGTATTTTGGTTCGTAGTTTAAGTAGAAATTGAAAGTAAATTAAGTTACGAAACATACAAACGCATGCTTACAAGCCAAGTAACGTTACGACTAACAATAAGTTATTTATAACAGAACCGGTGGCGGTGCAGTCACATTTGAAGGGTAAGGTCACTGTAGCACTATTTAATGGGCTGATAATCTAGCACTGCATAGTGTTACACAACACCGGTTATTATGCATCGTGCCGATGCCATTGCAGGTCAAAGTTCATGCTTTACTCGACATTACTTGCCTAGTGGGCTGTCACTCCAAGGTTTTTACCACTGCTGGAGAACTGATTATCGAAAACATGTTATTTGCCAAAAAATATCTTTATAGGTGCTAGTTTAAGGAAAAAAGTTTTTGACAACAATCATTTAAACTGTGACCTCGGTCAGAAGAACCAAATATTTGTTCGGGTAGACATACCCAGGGTCTCCAACAGAATACAGACGGCCCTGACTATAGATACTTATGATGGAGTTTTGGACGCGGATGATTTAGATCTTCACCTATTCACTTAGGAGAATAGGTAGTTTGGCCTTGTCACTAAAGCAAATGCAATTTTTTTCCACATAAACCTCATGACACATCACAAGTTTACAAAACAAGACTGTTTTGTCATCAGACGATTTACCTTGTTCTGAAGGTATTTAATATCCTGTTTATCTCAGTTACGAAATATTTTGTGGTCACTGCCATTATAGTTTTGCATTATTACACATTCGCTCGCAATTGTACTATACGTGAGACATATTTAACACACGTGATTTGAGAATATACGAGCTCATTAACATTGATACTGTTAGTATTATGACTATTTAAATTGTAGTCATGTAATAAAGCCATTATATACAAAGATAATTTTATGTCATAAACTATGTGGTGGTAAGTAGGACAAACCGAAAGCCTAGATTCAGGTGTGTGTTAACATAGACGAACTTTGGTAAACTGTTTTTTATTCCAATAAATATATTTGTATTGTAATGAAACTATAGGATTATGCAGCAAAATTTCTATAATGCCATTCAAATCAAAGTACTCTTACCTGGTGCAAATATTCCGCCATTCCCTATTAAAGTTCTGATGAATCTGTGTAGGTCGTCCTTTTCCATGCATGTCTTCAAAACCATTTCGAGGTCGACGGGATCTACTACGACTATACAGAAATGACGTATTCATTATTATTTTATACATTAAACCAAATATAGTATTGAAAATTTCGGAGATTCAAAGATTATTTTAAAAAGATATTTGCAGCTTAAAATGCCAATCCCTCTTTCAGAGTGCAATTAAAAACCGGAATGTAAGTAAAATATTAGGTCTTTACCTACGAAATTGCCGTTATTCATGAAATAAGTTAACGTACTTTATTCTATATTTTTTACTTCAATTAATTAAAGTAATCAACCATGCAATCGTTGCATCTTTGCTATCACAATGGTAGCTTATTGATGCAAATGGACGGGAAGCAAATTTTTCCAATGCCTCTCGGGTATTGATTTTTTTTCCCGGCAAGAAGGTATCCAAATTCTGGAAAAAGTAGAATTATGTAGGCGCAAGGTCTGGTGAGTACGGCGGATGACAGAGAATTTCCAACCCCAGCTCTTGTAACTTGGAGACTGACTGCTGTGCAATATGAGGTCGAGCGTTGTAGGGCAGGCGCAGTAGAGCCGAGTGGTTGACCAAAGCTGACTGGAGATGTGCTAGCTTCTCCATCATTCTATTCAGTTCTTCACAGTACATGTCTACAGTAATGCTTATCCCATTTGGTAAGAAGCCGTGATGAATTACACCAGCTCGAGACCACCAAACAATGACCATCACTTTTCTAGGGGTCAGTTTTCGTTTAGGGAATTGCTTAGGTGTTGAAAAAGGATTCAACTAACTTGCTGAGCACTTGAGATTGTCGAACAGAATCCATTTTTCGTCGCAGGTAACAATGCGGTTCAAAATATTTTTGTTTGTGTGCCTATTGAGCAGTGCAACGCACTTCTCGACGCGTACTTCGCGCTGGCGATTATTGAGTTCGTGGGGCACCCATTTGTCAAGCTTTTTAATCTTGTCAATTTGAAGCAAATATAGACTAATATTTTTTTGATGCTAACGTCGAAAGTTGCTGCTAATTCAGGCGTATATTGAGCTTCCACAATCGCCTTTAATTTGGCATTATGGACCAAAATTTTCAGATGAAATTTCTAAGCTAAAACAAAGAATATTTTGATATGAAATGGCCAGTACAGCAAAACGGCAATTTCATAGGTAAAGAACTATTATGTTTTCCAATTAGGGTGCAATGAGAATAAATACTTACTGAAGAAAAGTATATTTCCCAGCCACCCTCTCACGATCCCGTTATTCTGCATACTCTCGTAGCTGAATTTTTGCAGTTGATTCATAATTACTGAAAACCGTCATAACTACAGTTAGCCATATATCATAATATGTAACGTTACATTTTCCTGGGTAGGCAGGGAAATGTAAGGTTGCAATAAGGTGCTTGCCTATTTAGGAGGAAGCACGCTTTTATAAGCAATATAGCAAGGGAAAGAAATCAAAGGGGGAAAAGCTGAACAGGATTTATGAAAGAAATAATTAATTATATAAAATTTGCTGGAGTCACGGAACCCTAACAGAACTTGAGATGACGAACATCGGGGTTGATGCTAAACGGAGCTGATGGTTCAAGTAAAACGAAGAGGTCACGTAGAGGTGGCTGCAGGACGGCTGACGGGTTGATGGTTCAAGTAAAAACGAAGAGGTCACGTAGATGTAGCTGCAGGACGGCTGGCCTCAGTCTTCCTTCGGCATTAGAGCTCGAAGAACATCTGGCCTTGTCTTCCTTCTCTCTGACCGAAGTAGTGTGACGGGGAAAAAGGTCAGGCATCGTCGATGCAGCAGTCGGTAGTGATAGTGGATAACTCGGAGGATGTCAGGATGTCTTAAGATCCGGGCCACGGATCGTCCATGGTCCGGGCCACGGATCGTATATTAAAAGATGACCATTTCACTCCGATGACTATTATCAGTTTTTCTTGCGGACTAATTCTCTGTTTGAGTTCTAGGACTATGTTTTACTAGGCGTAGACTGACTGCTCCCCCGTCATCTCTCTAGCTAAATCGAGTTTTAACCATTTGAATGAGGTTCTAGAATGAAAAGTAATTTAACACGAGGTACAATATCAGTTACCTATATTCCCTAACCTCCAAGCTCCAGCAATGAATTAAGAAGAAAAACTAGTCCTGTCACTAATCACTTTACAGAAACGTAAACAAACAAAATATTACAGCCCTATAAAAAGGAAACATTACAAATACTGTCATAGATCTCTAATCAATGGAAATGTTAAATTACAAATCTGAGGAGTGAAAATAAACAAAAATTCAATTCAATTAAATAACATTTTTACACGTCATTTTTCATTCGTCAATTTAAACTAGATAAGGCCGGAGTTTCCTAACTGACTACCCTGAGAAGAAACATCGAAAAAACTCAGAGTCTCTTTTGAAGTCCATACAATCTGTACTGGTCAAATTATACTTGTATGAGAGACTGGTAGGTTACAGCCTAGGGCGATCTTTTGAGGAAAGATGCACACAGCTTTGAGTGGGCCTGTCCAGACAGTGCAAGCATTTGTCAAATAACTTATAGCTCAACTTACAACTGTATGGATCTCAATTATTCGACGAAAACAGTGCTATCCCCAGCAAAGTAAACATGTCAGCGCATTCCGTATGATACTGTCAAACGTAAAATTAACATTTAAAGGACTTTTTTGACGAGGTCAAAATTGCATTATTTTGGTTTTTGAAAAGTTGATTTCTAAATTATAGTATTTCATCTAATGTTGTATATTTCGTAATATATTATTTATATTTAGATGTCGAGAGTCAATACAGGAAGTAATAAAATATATGTCATCAGCAAACAGTACGAACGAATCGGTTATAATTTTTGGGAGGTCTTTGTTATAAATCAAGATTAGTAATGTAACGGGGACGTGTGTGTACTCGGGATTTTCAATATAAACGCGGTAGGTTTTATACTTCGTATAATATTATGTTTATATTTTTATGGAAGATTATTCTAATTACATTTTCACGTTATTTTAATATTGAGTCTGCTTATGCGGGCGGCATCCCAAGCCGTTCTCCCTCTTCTTTGCCTCTTCTTAAAAAACAATTTCTTCGCATGTCCAACATTGCGATCTAAATTCAAATATTTCAAACTATGGCAGCCACTGCGGTAGGCTGACCGCTCGCATAGCAGACTTCCACAGTAAACACCCGATCACACTACCTTGCAGGACATAATGTCTACTCCAAAGTCCATTCGAAAGTAATTGGTAAAGTTCCCCAGAGTTTTCATTGAAATGTTCAATTTGTTCAATGACTGCTGTCGGTTTTGTGGGTAAGATGCGAACCATTTATGTGTTGTACCTCTTATACTCGTACCGATTCCGTATAGTTTGTGTAGTAGTATCTTATACTGAACTTTATCGTACGCTGTAGTCATGTCAAGTAAGATTCCAATAGCGTATTTTTGTTATATGTTTTTATTATTTAAAAACTTCTTACGTGAACTTATGTGCCGCCAAAACCGTTAACAGTATTTTTCCGATAACCATTTTGACATTCATCAAAAACATTGAACTTTTCACAAAAATTATAAGCGCGTCTACACATCACTTTTTCAAATATTTTAGATGATGTAGGTAATAGTGCGATTGGACGGTAGTTATTGGGATCCAACTACGAAACTTTAAGAACTGACTTCTAATTGGTTAAGCCAAGTCACAAGAAAGTTTCGAAGTTGGATTCGATAGTTTTTAAGGCATCTGGGAATTCTCCTTTAGAAAATGATTGATTTACTAATTGTTAAAAAGATAATGTTAGTTCCCCAGCACACATTTTAATCAATATCGGGGATATTGATCAAATCTAATCAGTCTCGCATATAAATCCCAGCATTATGCCGAGTGATAGCCGTTACGCGCAGATTTCAACGCATAATAATTAACAGGCCTCTAATTTTGTTTCCCTTTTTATATGCGTCTTTTTTTGCTTATATTCCTTTTTATTCTAATTCTATTTTTTTTATTGATAATAGTCTCGCGTTTGACCGCGTTCGTAAAATGTTTAATGCGTATAGGTGGGATGTCCACCATGTAACGATGGCGCATCGTCATTTATCTTGTAGTCTGATGATGGAATGGGCTTGACGGAATTAGATTGTGTAATTCCATCGCTCACTCCCCGAAATGTAACCGATAGAAAACCGATAGACTAGCAACTCGGCGCCGATGTTCATGGCTCTGGAGCTTTGATTCGACCAGTGTATCGTTGCCAATGAGTCTTTTGACCCGTTTCTCAATAGACTCAAACGCATCTAGTTGATACTTGGCAGATCCATCTCAAAGATGAGAGCAGTACTCCATACACGACCGAACCTGGGCTTGATAGAGATTGAACAGCTGTTAGGGTGTGAAGTACCGTCTCACCTTTGCTAGGATTCCCAATTTTTTTGATGCTAGTTGAGCCTTAGCCTCGATAAACAGGCCAAAATTGAGGGTAGAAGTAAGTGTTACCCCAGAAGCTCGATACGATCGGTTATCGGCACGGTTACACCTCGGAAAGTAGGAGCCGGTTCAAATTGACTCCTTTTTGCGGAGAAGAGACACGCCTGGGTCTTAGCTGCATTAAAGTTGACCAAGTTGGCATCGCCCTATTCGGAGACAGCCTTCAAAGACAAGTTCAAACGCCCAACCATGTCCTCACGGAGAAACTGGATCTGTGACCCACCAGCACGCGCGTTGGACACTTATCTCGCAGTAACGGTGCTGTCGTCTGCATACCGAAAGTACCGGGCATAAGCAGATCATTAATGTGCAGCAAGAATAAAGTTGCTGAGAGAACCGACCCCTGAGGGACCCCGGCATTAATTGCCAATTGGCCAGATGAGCAGCTATCAATGATCACTCGAATGGACCGATCTCTCAGGAAGTCTTCAATCCAAACGCAAAGTTGGGTGGGTAAACCGAAAGGAGGTAGCTTAGCAATAAAGCTATCGTGCCAGACCCTGTCAAAGGCCTTAGGGATATCAAGGGAGTAATTGTGAAAGAAAGCAAACAGTATACAAAAGATGTATCCGTGGGCCCCAAACTAGGCACCGCCTGTATCTTGGTGGCTCAGGATGTAAGATTAACAATTCAGTGCGACCAGCGCAATTTTACTGTTGTCAACATTTTGTCAAATTAATTTGAATTAAACGGATATAAGTACCAACAATAATGATAAATTACACACTAGTTTACCTACTATATGTTTTTATGTAGGTATGTTTTACGGCAACAAATAAGGATGCGGTTGTGCAAACCAAGCTGTTTATTTATTTATTTATTAGGTTTACGAATGATTGATTCTACTTAAAATATTGTTCTGAAAGCAGAAATGTGAACAAATGTATAACAATGACTTACAGGTAAACACGGTATGTGCAATTACAAATTAAATTCGCGCGTCCTCGGACCCACTATCTTTCTCCTCTATATCACTAGCTTGTGTGAAAAGTCACTACCAAACTGTGAAATTATTACGTACGCTGATGACACTGCATTGATTGTGCATGGAAATGACTGGGAAGAGGTTAAACACTACACAGAGCTTGCGCTAAAGGAGATCATGACATGGCTTGATGATAATCTCCTGACCCTGAACGTAGACAAATCAAAATTTATAACATTTTCCCATAGAATTTACACTCAACCACCCTCAGACTTTGTTGTTGCCAAAATCTGACACGTGCTAGCAATATTAAATATCTAGGTCTCATTATTGATAGCTCTCTAAATTGGTCAGCGCATATAAGACAGTTAATCGCCCGCTCCCGTAAGTTAATTCCAATTTTCAGGAAACTAAGAAATTCTGCCGACTATAGAACTCTCCTATGTATTTATTATGCACTTGCTCAAAGTCTATTACGTTATTGTATTGTAGTTTGGGGTGGGATTGGCAAGACTACTCTTCTTCCACTAGAACGTGCTCAAAGGGCAATACTTAAGGTCGTACTTGGTCGCCCTCGACGGTATAGCACTGTTTCCTTATACAGTGAGTGCCCTGTACTTACTATTAGACAAATGTTTATACAATCAACTATACTACGTAAGCATAAAAACTTGTACTTTACCCCTATATTAAAGCGTAACAAAACAAGAATTTGTCCAGTAACACCTCACAGAACCACACTTGCTAGACGGCAATATTATGTAATAAGCAGTAACATATACAATGTAGCAAATCGCATAAATAATGTATATGCACTAACAATCAATAAATGCAAGACTGTAACACGCAGCTGGCTTCAACGATTGGACTATACTGAAACTGAGAAGGTTATAAATAGCTTTAGTTGATTACTTATATACCAAGTACCCTCTTACCTACCAAACAACTCATTAATCACTCACGCATATAACTACTTTCTCACTCACTCGCTCAACTCATTACTCACTTACACACACTACTCAATACTCACTCAAACACTACACTTGCACTACTATAACGTAAATTCACACAGACATCTTCTCATTTGCTCTTGGTAATGCACTACTTATTTTATATTATATTAAATCAAAACACTTACTTACCTTATTTTTTATTTTTTTATCTGTCATTAAATCATAACTTGTTTGTTTATAGGATTAATATCAAATATGTATTTACCTACAAATTTAGAGTGCCAAAACGATGAATTTTGTGATTTTTACCAGGGTGGAAGGCGCTGTCGACTGTAACACAGTTAATACTAGTACAGTCGTCAACGTGATCTCTTACTATGTACCTAAATTCATTGCCTTGTGTATTTAGATTAAGAGAAATTTGTACATTGAGATAAAAAATAAAACTTTATGAATTATGAAATGTGTGTTTAAAGGTAAAATGGCTTGATTTGCACACCATAATGGGAGACCAGGACACTTGACTAGATGGGACACATAATTCACAACGCATGCCATTTTTAACCGACTTTTAAAAAAGGAGGAGGTTCTCAATTCGGATGTTTGTTTTTTTTTATGTTTGTTCGGGCATAGCTCCGTCGCTTGCCAACCGAATTGAAAAATTCTTTTTTTGTTGAAAAGGGTATACTTCCCAAATGGTCCCATGAAAATTTTATCGAAATCAGACAAGCCGTTTCTGAAAAATCAACAAAAGTCTAAAAAAATATTTACGTTGATGATCTTTTCGTTTACTCTACATTGCGTTTTTGTTCGCGCATAACTCCGTCATTTACGAACCGATTTGAAAATTCACTGACCCACTAAAAAGCGCGAAAATAAAAAACTTTTTTGCAAAAAATAAAACCGACTTCTATATCAAAACACTACAAAGCTAAAAATAATTTTAATTTCGGAAGGCAGTGTGAAAAAAAAGAAAATACAAAACCAATAACACCGACTACCGAAATTAAAATTATTTTTAGCTTTTTAGTGTTTTGATATAGAAGTCGGTTTTATTTTTTGCAAAAAAGTTTTTTATCTTACATACTACCATTTTCATGTCGTACCGTGCTGGTGTATGACATTGACGTATAGCCATATTCGATACTATTACGCCGGTTAGTCAGTGAGTGATAAGAATACGTTTTTAGTCTTCATGAGTACTTTTTTTGTTTGTTTTTTTTTTATTAATTATGTATAACTAGCTTCTGCCCGCGATTTCTATCGCGTTTGAGGCGTTTCCCGCGTAAATCCTGATTCCGTGGCAATTTCGGGATAAAAAGTAGCTAATGTGTCATTCCAGGATGTCAACTCTCCCTGGAGGCGGCGAACCTCCTTGCCGGATTGCTGCCGTGGGATCTGGAGACGGTTGCCCTCGCGCGCGTTAACAATTGACGCGCAGAGGTGCTAAGCCGGGGTGAAACTCCGTCAACGCAGCAAATCGCGGCTCAGAGGACAGAGCTCCGGCGCGATCTCACGGAAGCATGGAAAAAGCGGCTGTCGCAACCGAAGGCTGGGCACGCCGCAATCGCGGCGATAAGTCCCATCTTTGAGGAGTGGCTGGAGAGATGCCATAACGTCCTCACCTTCCGCTTGACGCAGGTACTTAATGGACACGGGTGTTTTGGAAGATACCTGTTTTGGATTCAGCCGGAGGACACGCCCGGGTGTCGACATTGCGTGGACCACCCGGAGGACATGGTGGAGCATACGGTGGAGGTGTGCTTCGCTTGGGCAGAGCTTCGCCGTGTCCTCGTTGAGGCGATCGGTGGCGGTGACCTCTCGCGCCCGGCTCTGGTTCAGACCATGGTGCGGAGCGAAAGGGAATGGGATGCAGTCGCCTCTTTCTGCAAAGCAGTCATGCTAGCACAGGAGGAGTCCGAACGCGCGAGGGAGAGACAATTCCCTTCCTCACGCCCCAGCCGCCGCGGAAGACGCCCCGGGCATCGGGGAGCGCGAGCCGATCTCTGACCACCGTAGGCGCGGGCTTGCGGACGGCGAGCAGGGGTAGCTCATCGTCTGGTAAGGACCAGGCCCGGGTGCGCAACAGGCGCGTCGTGTTCCACGCGCGCCTTAAAGAGCTGTCAGCACTAGTGACGGGGCCCCACAAGGCCATTGCCTGCCGGGGTTGTGGTAATGTTCTAACGAGATACCGTGGCCCCGGAAATTAAGGGCAGCTGAAGGAACAGAGTGGGTTTTTAGTCAGTAGAAGATAAAATTTGACTTTTACTTTGTAAAAATTCCATAATAAAAATATTTTCATTAAATCAGTTGTGTATAGGGCGTCCAATCTCGGAATACCGAGATCTCGGTATTGCGGGATCCCGCGTCATTTTCCAATCCCGCGTGATGCGGGATTACGGGCGCGGCATCCGCGGGATTTGCGGGACTGAAAAAAAGCATGCATACGACCACTCGCGAGCGCGATCGCTCGGTGACTGGCGGCCGGCAGTGTTGCAAACAACGCGGGGGCCCATGTCGCCCGTTTTTCACAGCTTATGTAGCCTAATATAGCCGAATTTCAGTCAGTGGTAGCCTAAGTATGTAGCCTAAAATATCAGTAAAGTTTTTTATTCAGTATTTGTTACTGTTTTTTGTGAAGAAAAAGCGGTGTAATTTGATTGATCTCATACTAATACGTAAATAAATGTGGAGTTAGTTGATTAATTCATTGTTTTTTTTTTGTGATAAATAAACGGTGTAATTTTATTGATCTCATACTAGTAGTAATACTGGAATAAATGTGGAGTTACTAGATTAATTCATTGTATTTTTGTGATAAATAAACGTTGTAATTTGATTGATCTCATACTAATAATAATACGTAAATAAACGTGGAGTTAGTTGATTAATTCATTGTTTTATTTGCCTTATATAAATGTGAATATTGTCAATATGCGGGATCCCGCAAATACCGAGATCCCGCGAGATTGAAAATTCATAGTCCCTCAAATACCGAGATTGAATTCAGGCTGCGGGATTGGACGCCCTAGTTGTGTATCAACAACTGTAGCTTTAGATGATTTATCTAATGACTCCTTCCTCCTACATGCACTTAACCGGAGGACTCGATATCGAAACAAAGTAACATTTTTTTCCTGGGTGGGAAAATCATCGAATGACTTCTCCCGCTCTGGGTAAAGCGGAAGGGAGTGTCAGACTTCCACTGACTAAAAACCCACCCTGTTCCTTCACTGTCCTTAAGTTCAGGGGCCGCGGTATCTCGTTAGAACATTACAACAAAGTAACTTAAGAGGGCGATATTGTAATGCGAAGTCCAAACTTAATTAGTCTCTAAAGGTTGTCTGTAAAAGATCGCTTTTAGCGATAAGACCGCCCTTTGTAGTTTTTAAGTCCTTATTTAATTCTGTTATGGTGTTCAATAAAGAGTATATCTATCTATCTACTATTTGAAGCCTATAAAGATTGAATATAGGTATCCTATATTCACGATTTGACTTTTCTCAACATTATACCAATAAAAACAAAACTAGAAACCAATATTCCCTAGTAACCATATCTACCCACTTTTCTTTTTATTCTGGAATCTTCGGAAATCTAAAATGAAAACATGCATGTCACACAGAAGAAAAAATATTAAAACTTACTTCTTTTTTAAAGTCGGTTAATGTAGATAGGTATTTTAAGACAACTATCTGATTTAAAAAAAATAAGTTTAATTTTATAATTATCGATATCGTATTCAGCCGTTAAAGGTAACAGCACAGATTTTTACGATAAAAATACAAAGAGAAAGAAAGGGGTAAAAGAATTAGAATTTCTTCATGAAAGAAAGCTTCGATTAACAATTATTGTTTGATCGAAGAAAGAAAGAGACTTTTCCAAAATACATCAACGCGTGACTCATTCGTGTCCTTTATTGTTTAGCATGCACACAGGTCTATCACTTGGTCATAACTAAAATGGTTCATGTACCGTAGCCAATATGATGAAAAAACAGTTTTCTAATCTGAGAAAAAACACAAATAGGTTTCGTGCGTCGGGGCACTGTATGCGCGTTCAAGTAGTTTTCTTCACTCCACCCAAACGGTTCGATTTGACAGCTAAGACGTCACAATATGGCGCTAACTCTACAGTTTTCGCAAACGCAGCGAGAGCGCCAGGAAAACATGTACATCTTAAATTATTCTCATTAACACCATAAAGCTTTGGTTTCCTAGGAAAGCGGTGCCGTCATATAGCGGCCGTAATATTACGGACACAAAAAGGCGGCCGTCTTTACGGTGACGACATGTGGAAAGTTCCACGGCCGTTTTAACACAGTCTGCTTCATCGCTATCAATGAAACGTTCACGAAACCATCTGTCACCGACAAGACGGCCGTCATGCAAATGGCGGCACCGCTTTTTGACGTTACGGTGTCAGTTACCGCTCTCTAGGAAACCGCGCCATTTTGTTTACATAGACAACGTTCTAGTGACGTCATTCACCGCTGTATTACGGCCGCTATATGACGGCACCGCTATCCTAGGAAAACAAAGCTTAAAGAAGGAAATTTTTCGACTTCAATGTTACACTTATAATTTTATATAGCGATAACCACAGAACAGATAAAAGAGGTTTTATCTGTTCTGTGGCGATAACTCAGCTGACGAAGTAAACACCTTCATCGCGCTACATCTAATTAACCGAATGTAAATAGCTAGGTAAATCGCTAGCTTCTGCCTGTTGCTTCGCCCGCGTTGATTATATTTAATATTCTGAACATAACAGTAGTTATTGCGTCAACCGTAGGAGATAGAGATATGATATTTAGATAATCTTCCTTTTGCTACCGCTCTACCACACGGTAGCATCCTCACTTGGTCAATATAACATCTTGTCGTACTAAGTTCTTCACCTCTACTTTTATTGTGCATACGGCCAAAGATTGGAACTCTCTGCCGGCTTCTGTGTTCCCTCCCACATATGACCCAAAGCAAAAGTGAACAGGCACCTTCTGGACTCGCACATCCCATCGTAGACCTCATCTTTCGCTTACCATCGGGTGAGGTCGAGGTCAAGAGAACCTATCATATGAATTTAAAAATATATATAACGGAATCTATAGCTATGAAAGATCTGGGAGTGACATTCGACCAAAAGCTCAGTTTCCACGACCACATTGCCGTGGTAACTAAGCAGTCCTACCAAAGATTGGGATTTGTTTTGCGTAACTGTCGTGATTTTCACACCGCACACGCCATTAAAATCTTATTTAACGCACTCTACGTAGCAAGCAAGAATTTAGCTCTTGTGTGTTGAAATCCCATGAAAGGATTTACGCGTTTTTTTTGGAGAAGTTGCAATAAGCTTTCCTAGCTTTTTGTATAAGCGGAAGCATGGATATTAATATCCATATATTTATCTTAATAAATTTCTGGTGGGTTGCCTGGGATACAACTCTCTCGAGGCAAGGCGAGCACGAGACCAGCTTACCATGGCATGCAAGACAGTTCGTGGCATTATTGACGCGTCTAACCTGCTTGCCGTACTGGCTCGTTTGTTTGTTACGGTCAAGAGAATTACTGCTGTGGCAGGAAGCACAAGATGTTTGCTGTGCCTCCATGTCGAACCGTTGCACGTTCAAAGTCCCCGATACCTCGCACTCTGGCTGGATTAAATGATCTCTTAGGCTCTAGGTTCAACATTTTATTAGCATGCCAGGAGTATAAATTGTGTGTGAGATTTATAGAAGTATCATTAGAACGGGATATTTACACATGGTAAATATCCCGTTTTAAGTTCTAATGATACAGTTAGTGACCAAATTTAACCGCCTTCAAAAAAAAAAAAGAGAAGGTTCTCAGTTCGTTGGAATCTTTTTTTTTTAATTGTTATCTGATTACTCGAAGACGGCTGAGTGGGATAATATTTTTTTTGTTTGAAAGGGTATACTTTTTAATTGGTCCCATTGTCATGAAGTCAGGATTTGATGATGGAATCCTGGAGAAATCAAGGGGACTCTTCAAATATAGCTTACCTATATATATATAGTTTATCACCATCATATTGACAGGCAGACGCGGCCATGGGACTTTAAAATATTTTAGATTTTGATCTCACCCTCAGTATCACCAACCAGTGTGTGCGCTATTCCAAACACCGGCAACTCGTCCTTAGGAGCTGGTAAAGCCGAGGCCAGCTTATTCATGTGCCTCCTTCTATACCAAAACGTCAACGTCCACAACACTATAGTCAGGAGTAATAACCACACAAACATTTTGTCACTTTCGACAGGTCACTTGTAACAAAAGCACGTGTAGGTAGGTGTATGGGAGTTTCGCGTGTCAGTATAATGAAAACGTGCTACTATTTATATAGACATTTTCCTCTGTCCGGCCATCGCGGTACGCACTAATGCACTCCGGTTAACGGTGGGGTCGCTAAGTTCACAGTGTGTAGTTAACATAAAACCTTCGGAGCATGAGGAAGCGACAACTGTTATTATATTTAAGATTTTAATACGTAATAACTGTCGCAAATACAATTAAATTGCGGGTAATAACTGCTTTTAAAAGCAGGTATTACTCGCAATTTATTTTACCTGTTACATTATTTAGTGTTGTTTTGTACTGCGTTATGTTTAATTTTAAGCGATATTCGCCGGTCAAAAGCCCTTCGGGAACCGCACCTAAATGCCGGCATCAATAGATCTTTGACTTAGCTTTTATGAGCTAGTTATACAGGAAGCCGACCTTATGGTCGGCTTCCTGTATACCTAACCAACTGAGTTTCACTGATCAACTGAGTACCAGCCTTCAACTTCGTATAACAATAACCTTTGCCAACATGCCATTTCAAACAATCAATCAAACATGCTTCCAAGGCAACGAGGAGCTTCGGTACCTATATAATGCATTATCAACTATACACAAACCGTCCTAGGCAATAAAAGATTTATGATCTTCTAACATCAATACATTTGAATTTCGTCAAATTTATCAAATAGAAGCTTGTAGAAAGACCGTAAGAGTTGGCGCCTACGCACCACACGTGGCAGTCACAAAACGCCTAAAGCTAGAATTGTAGCGTGTTGTGATCACCGGCGTTAACCGTGTGCGGCGAATCCATAGAAAATATATGAAAACTACAGGAAATAGGTCGGTGGCGGCATATTGTGAATATCGCGTGTGGCCCGTGTCCACCAACTCTAAGGGCATATCCATACTGAAAGTGCAGTAACTAAGGTGGAAGCATACGCTGTGACGGGTACAGTAGTGCCAGTTGTGGGCACGATTGTAATTGCGGCCACAGTGCAAAGCGAGCTGTTGTGGCAGGCACATGCTTTTTGCGGGAGAAGCCCCGGGCGTCGGGGACCGCGAGCCGATCTCTGGCCACCGTAGGCCCGGACTCGCGGGCGGCAAGCAGGGGTAGCTCACCGTCTCAGGACTAGGCCCAAGTCGACGGACGTGCGTGAAACACGACGCGTTTCACGCACATTTCAAAGAGTTTCAGCATTATTGACGGGGCCCGACAGAGTCACGACCTGCCGGGGTAGCGGGAATGTTCTAATGTGATACCGCGGCCCAAGAACTTAAGGGCGGTTGAACGAACAGGGTGGGTCAATAGAAGTTAGAAGAATAGAAAAAATAGTAGAAGTCTGTCACTCTGTCAGTCTGTGCTCCGGGAGGAGTCATTAGATGATTTTCCCACCAAAAAAGACAGTTGCTTTTTAAACTATAAACACTGGACTAATATTAATGGATGGTATCAAAAATTATTGTGATCGTAATTAAAAGACAGCAGGCACACGTTACAGGTTTGAGTTTAATGATGAAGAAAAAAGGGATGTCAAAGAATTACATGCAAATTAGATGCGAACAATGAACTTAGCAATAATAACAAATTTTAAACTAATTAAGTACTACTTCTTGCTAGCATTAATTGCTAAGGCACTCCAACAGTCGCCTCTATACTTTGGTGTTTAATATTTAAAATTACGTACATGAATTAAACAACGCTTGTGCTGACAAAGCTACCACCGCTGCAATTGCACCTGGTACTTCAAAAAAAAAACTTCACTTCGTTGTACTTTGTCGTCGAGAATATTCAAAGTGCACAGTATGGTGATCTGTGTGTCTTGGTGAACAAAACTGAGTTATCGTGCTATCTCACATACGCTTCTTTTCTACTCACTCATTAAAGTTCTGCAAATGCTGTGAAATTCATCGCCGCTACTACTACCTCTACCGAACGCAAGCGATTCTTATACTCCGATAAGTTGCCCTTTGCCATACAAAAGTGCCGTTTGCCATAATACTAAACTGAGTCAATAATATAATACCCTGGTAACTGAGCATACAAAATGCCACTAAGCCGGACACTCCCTGCTCTAACGACCTAAAACTAAGGCCCAGTAATAAATAAAAAACTACTACATTATGGTTTACGGGAGAATTTGTTGAACCTATTTAGCTCTTATCTACATAACAGATGGCAGTATGTAGAGATAAAATCAGTAGTTGGTAGAGAAGAAAAAGTTTGTAGATCGAATCTAGTTACTGTATTCCTCAGGGATCCATTTTAGGTCCAATATTTTTTATAATATTTTTAAATGACATAATGGAGTATATTAAAAAACGAATAAAAGACACAAAACTAATAATTTTTGCTGACGATACAAATGCCATAGTTACTGCAGACTATATACTGGAACTAGAATCCAAGACTAATGCTCTCTTAGAAATTTTTGAATACTGGTTCAGTACGAATAATTTAAAACTGAATGTAAATAAAACAAAATGTGTCTTATTTAAGCCCACGATACGAAATAAAATCAAGTTGGAGATTGTATCTTGTGGCAACAATGTCGAAATAGTTGATAGTGTCAAGTTCCTGGGTGTGCATATTGACGCATTGTTAAATTGGAAGGTTGAGACATCGGCTATAACGAAATCTGTTAGCTCGGCATGCTATGCGATCAGAACTATGAGGGAAGTATTAAATCTAAATCAACTTAGGAGTGTGTACTTCGCCTTAGTGGAGTCCAAACTCAGATACAGCATCGAGTTTTGTGGCAACAGCTACAAGTACAACATACAAATGGCATTCGTAATTCAAAAAAGAGCCCTGAGGACGATGCTCCGCATGAAACAGACCGAATCATGTAAAGACCATTTCATCAGATTGAAAATCTTGACAGTGCCATGCCTATATATTTTAGTGTTGCTAACCAGCTTTGTTAAGAATTTGAACAAAAATGAGACTAAGGAGCAGAGACAGACTAGAGCTAATACACGCAGGAAAGATTTGCCCAACACCATTCTACCGAAATTAAAAGTTGTCAATCATAGCCCAAGGTATCAATCTGTATTTTTATACAACAAGTTGCCGATAGAATTTAAAAGTATTTATTGTGTTAAAATATTTAAAAACAAATTGAGGACCAATTTATTGAGGAAAGTTTATTATAGTATAAATGAATTTATAGATGATCAATAATATTTATAGACAGATTTTATTAAATTGACATTTATTATTTCTTTAGGTACTTTTTAATTGACTGTTATGGTTTTTATTAATTGACTTTTCTAAATGTATTTTAATTTAATTGCAATGTTTTTTTTATTATTATTAATATTTTCAACACAATGTACATATATTGTTATGAAATAAATTACTTATGACTTATGACTTACTTATGACTGACTGCTACTACGACTTCATCAACTAGCGAATCCTTGCACCCCTGCGAGTCAGCTCCTGATCTTCGATCACTTACAGCAAATATAATCCAGTGAAAGAAACGAAAATTCGATGAGACTGATTTATACACAGTGATAAAGGACGTGTTCTCAATATTCTCAAAAGAACAGGACGGGTGTTTCCAGGAATTAAATAACACCATTACAGAAATGAATGTACAAAATATTGAGCTATAAAAAAAGCATTGAGTTAATGGCGGACAAATACGGCGAGTTATTGGTGAAAATATCTCAATTACAGTCGGAAAAGATGAAAGATAAGAGAACCATAAAAATACTTGAAGAAAGATTAGAATCACAGGAGCGAAAGTTGCGAGGAACTGGAATCGAAATACGAAATTTATCAAAATCAAACGGAGAAGGGTGAATTTCAACAAATGCCATTTTTTATCATATCGGTGAACTTTTTCAATTATATTTTTTTTTGTATATTTTTCAGGTTTTATGTAATCTTTAGGATATCAAATATCCCCAAATTTAATATCATCAACATATCATTTAAGACTAAGGAGAAAATTCAGTTTGAATTCTGGTTTCCACCGATATGACAAACCGACACCGATTATTTTTTCTGTACACCGATATGATAAGTTTATTCACTGAAATGATGTACATATCCAGCGATATGATGATCTATCCACCTTTGAACATCAAAAAGGAAATAGTTAGTAGGTACCTATATATTTTTACAAGGGTGACTTAGAACTGAAGACCTGAACTTAGGGTCTTATGTAAGTAGATCACATCTAAAGAGAACTGAGTTCTTAGAAATCCAATTAATTTTTTTTGAAATTATGTACCTATTTTATTATATTTACTATAGGTACTTAGAATTTAAAAAAATGTTTATTTTTATTATCATTGTCTTTATTAAAATGAAATATAAAAAAAAATCAAAAATCTTACATCTAAGCTTAAAATTGCACAATACACATTTATTACTGTGGACGATCCAGCTAATTACTATGTTTTCTTTTTTATTATGTTTTCTTTTTATCTATTTATTATTTATTATTATGTACCTACTTACTATTTTTTTAACTAGAAAATATTTTCTAGAGAAACCTTCAATGCGTTCAATTACTCCACCTCACCATCATCATCTCAGCCTATAGACGTACATTATCGAATACAGACCTCCCCTAATGATACATTTATACAGCTTCTACTACCCAGTGGTATCGTGGTAATGATTTTGGCAGCCTATGTAGGTAAGTATGTATGTGTCTGTATGTTTGTATGTTCCATTGTTTCTTTGTAAACTTATAGAAATGACATGGGATCTACCGATATGATAAAACGACTCACAGAGATGATAAAATGATCTACCGATATGATAAAGCAATCCACCGATTTGACAAATCTGTGCGTTGATCATGGATCAAAACACCGATATTAGATATAAGACACCGATTGATTTTTTCTTATCATTTCGGTGTAAATTAACACATCGGTGGTAATAAAGATTAAAATTGAAATTATTCGTATATTAACTTAATTGGTTTAAATTTAAACGACACGATTGGCGTAACGGATGACTGGTGCATGACGTGGGTTCGACCCTAGCCCTAAACAAAGAATTGTATAGCCTACAGGCAGTTGCGTGGTTTAAAAAAAATGTTGAGTGGTTCTTGAATAAGCGTTTTGAATGAATTGGGAGGGGGGAATACAAAGTTCCAACACAAGGGGTGTTGTACATCCTTAAGAGATGATTTCCAGTATAAAAATTATACTGTGTATTTCCAGAGTCTAAAACTATCTCCAAACCAAATTTCATCTAAATCGGTTAAGCGGTCTCAGTGTATTATATGTGTGGGGAGGGCGGGGACATTATTGATTCCCTACACGAAATTCCAACACCCTTTTAACATCCTTTAGGTGATCTTCGGGATAAAAACTATGCTGTGTCTTTCCCAGGGTCCTAAACTATTCCCATACTAATTTAAAAAAATCAAATTTAATTAATTTAATTTAGCTTTTGCCAGCGGCCGCGTCCGCGTGCAATTCAAAAACTATCCCACGGAAACCTTATATCGGAATAAAGACTATCCTATGTCTTTCCCAGGGTCCTAAACTATGCCCATACAAATTTGAAAATCAAATTTAATTTAGCTTTTGCCAGCGGTTGCATCCGCGTTCAATTCGAAAACTACCCCACGGGAACCTTATATTGGGATGAAAACAATCCTATGTCCTTCCCAAGGTTGTAAACTATTCCGGTGCCAAATTTCATCTAAATCGGGTTAGCGGGTTAAGCCTGAAAAGGTAACAGACAGACAGAGTTACTTTCGCATTTATAATACTAGCTTTTGTCCGCGGCTTCGCCCGCGTTATATTACACTTTGTCAATAATTCTTTTTGCCAATCTTTTTGCCAACTTTACACCTTTTTGGGTGGGCAAAAAACGCATATAAATTTAAAAAAAGACCATCACCAGTGTTTATCCATCTCCAAAAACAGACAGAGAGTTAGTATTTAAAATTTACCTTTTTAAAACCAAAAACGTAGTTTACAATACATTTTTGTAAACTGCGTGTCTGTTTTTCCCTTCCTTGGCTAAAACGGGTAAATTTTGTGGGCTTGATACTCGTGAGCACGCCACATATAGTTGCCCATGGGAAAAGCAGTGTGTTTCTAAATGTACACCCGTGACTTTCAGTTTCTGTCCTTGAGCTGTGTTTTGGGGAAATCGGAGTCTTTTAAACTGGGATGGTAAATCGGTCGGGGTTATGAGAATGTCATAATTATTGGTTGCATAACATGGCGTCCAAGGTACGTATTTGTAGTCGCGTGTCATTACAGAGCCTGCATCAACAGGACTGGGACACCCTGTCAATTCCAGAGAGTTGAGAAACTCTACAGGGTATGACATCACAAAAAAGTAGATACCTGTTATCAAAGCCAAAACAGCCTATTAATATCTAGGTAAACCGTCGCAAAAAAAAATAACAATTCCAACTTTACCAACCTCATCATATTATTTATTCATTTAGGATCTCCGACAAAACATATACACAGATTATACATATCAAATACATATAGAGGTTATATAAATTAAGTATTTTGTTCGTGTTATCTTTCACTTATAAGAGACCATAGCATGCACGATAAAATTAACATTAGTTGTTAATTTTATCGTGCATGCTATGCTGCACGCTAACAAATTAATCAAAATTAAAAAGAAAAATATACGGACAAATTAGATATTAATACAAGATTAGTAATTACATAAAAATACATGAGCAAGAACGATAATTACCTTATGAACATAAATATAAAAAATTGGAGAAGTGCGAGCCAGACTCGCCCATGAAGGGTTCCGTAGTAACTACGCAAAATAACTTTTCAGTTTCAGTTTCAGCTTCAGCTTCAGTTTCAGTTTCAGCTTCAGCTTCAGTTTCAGTTCCAGCTTCAGCTTCAGTTTCATCTTCAGCTTCATTTTCAGCTTCTGCTTCAGTTTCAGTTCAGTTTCCAGCTTCAGTTTCAGTTTCAGCTTCAGCTTCAGTTTCAGTTTCAGCTTCAGTTTCAGCTTCAGCTTCGGTTTCAGCTTCAGCTTCAGTTTCAGTTCCAGCTTCAGCGTGAGTTTCAGTTCCAGCTTCTGCTTCAGCTTCAGTTTCAACTTCAGCTTCAGCTTCAGTTCCAGCTTCAGCTTCAGCTCCAGTTTCAGCTTCAGCTTCAGTTTCAGTTTCAGCTTCAGTTTTAGCTTCAGCTTCAGCTTCAGTTTCAGTTCCAGCTTCAGCTTCAGTTTCAGCTTCAGTTTCAGTTTCAGCTTCAGTTTCAGCTTCAGTTTCCAGCCTCAGTTTCAGTTTCAGCTTCAGTTTCAGTTTGAGGCTAGCGCTTTCTCTTCTCTTTTTCCAACACCCTTTTTACATCCTTTAGGGATGATTTCCAGGATAAAAACTTTTATAATATAAACGCATTTATAATATTAGTTTCCGGAATAAAAAGTAGCTTATCTGTTTTTCCAGGATGTCAATTGACTTTTTACCAAATTTCATTGCGATCCGTTCAGTAGTTTTTGCGTGAAAGAGCAACAAAGATACAATTCGAAAACTATCCCACGGGAACCTTATATCGGGATAATAACTATCCTATCTCCTCCCCAGGGTCCTAAACTATTCCCATGCTAAATTTCATATAAATCGGTTCAGCGGTTTAGGCGTGAAAAGGTAACAGACAGACAGACAGAGTTACTTCCGCATTTATAATATTAGTATAGTATGGATTAGTATGGAAGTATGGACATGGATATATGTATGTATATCTGTACCTCAGAGTAACTGTTTTTTAAATATATTTCTTGCACCATTCAAATCGCAAGAACCAGTTCTGCATAATGGTATACGACATTAAGTCCGATGACGTCTATGAAAGAAATATCCAATCGTATATGACATTAACATTAAATCCACTAATGCCGAATGGGTATAGGACCTCAAATGACGATAAGATTATTTATTTACTTCTAAGCTTTGCGCGAAAGAAGATAATAATTAACTTTATTGTAATTATGTGTAATACATAATAATTCCATTTAATAATGATCAAAAATACTGTTGAGTTTGTTTCAATATCTTTAAAGCAACTATGTATGTCAAAAATATTGCATTCAAAGTTTCACTCCGCGCATTTTTGCCTCTCCTGTAAAATTTTCGTTTTATCACATAATATACCTTTGACGTACATGTCGTGGATTGATGGCGCTATGGTGCGACGGACAGCGCCATCTAACAATTAGTTTGGTGAATTAATAAATCGTTACCGGAAACGCAAGCGGAGCCCTTCCGCTTGGACACGATCGTCGGTAGAAGGGATGTAGCGAGGACTGGCGGGAGGACGGAGTGATATAGTCTACCTCGGACAGTCTTGGGAGAAGCTCAGTACCAACGCACGTGTTTGTTTCTATATTGTGAAAAACCGTTAGTAAAATAAAGTTACTTGGATTTAAATTATCTTTCGTTCGAGTACCCAAGTCAGTGCCCACGTTTACCTAGAACTATGTCGGATCATGATGAAGACCCGATGTTTCGCACCTCGGCCACCCCTGATGCGACATCAGAAGTGGGATACACTCGAGCTGAAGAAAATCAAGAAGTATTGCAGAATGGAGCCATGACGTCACGGTGTGACGAGAACTTACTTCGTACGCTGCTGGCTGCTCAAAATCAGAACATGATGTCCCTGATAGAAGCCATCAAGGGCCCGGCAGATGCGGCAACGCCGGACACTTTGCTACGAAATGTCCACGTAGCAACCGTGGAGGCGCCGGCGCGGCAGGAAGCCCAAGCAGTTCCGGAGCAGCGCCTGTAGCAGCGACGAGCAACGAGAGGCGTGTTGAAGTTTGCTATGTTAGCAATCCCAGCGGTACGCTGATGAACACTGGTGAGTCATATCCATTTTATTATGATTCTGGTGCCGAATGCTCTCTCATCAAAGATTCTGTTGCGTCAAAACTTAGTGGCAAGCGTGTAAATAACATTGTCAACTTGACAGGTATCGGTCATGGTAGTGTGCAAAGTACCCTACAAATATCTGAGGTTATGATTAACGATTTACGATTTGAGATATTATTTCATGTTGTTCCCAATAGTTGCCTTAAAAATGATATTTTAATTGGTCGTGAGATTTTAGATCAAGGATTTAACGTTAGTATGACGTCTGATAGTATTGTTTTGCGTCGTGATAAGGTTGTTAGGTTATGCGATGTTTCAAATAAGCTCGGAAACGATTCCAATTGTCATATTGTTTTCGACAAAGTTGATGCAGACATTCCGCTAGAATTTCGTTCTCAATTAATTGATCTTTTGTCAGAATATTCTTCTTCGTTTTCTAGTGGTGTTTCTAGATCCCGGGTAACAACAGGTCAGTTGCAAATTAGGCTTGTAGATCCTAGTCGTACAGTTAATCGTCGTCCTTATAGGCTTAGTGCTAGTGAACGCGAAGTTGTTACTGCTAAGGTTCGTGAATTAGAGGAAGCAGGTATTATTAGACCAAGTTGTTCACCTTTTTCGAGTCCAGTGTTACTTGTTAAGAAAAAGGATGGTTCAGATCGCATGTGTGTCGACTACAGGGAGCTGAATGACAACACTGTGTCGGATAGGTTTCCACGGCCGTTGATAAAGGATCTTGTATCTAGGTTAGATGGTGCCATTTTTATTCAAAAGATTAATGGGAAACAACATGTAATCGCTTATAGTCGTCGTACGTCTCCAGCTGAATCGAAGTATCATTCATTCGACTACGAAACGTTAGCAGTCTTTAATGCCATAAAGCATTTTCGACACTATTTGCTAGGTCGTAAGTTCACCGTTGGAACGGACTGCAGTTCTGTTAAAGCCTCTAAAAATAAAACTGATTTATCTCCACGATTTCATCGTTGGTGGGCCTACATGCAGTCATTTGATTTTGATATTGTTTATCGTGAAGGCAGTAGGATGAGCCATGTGGACTTTCTTTTTAGAAATCCTCTCCCGACACCTAAAGGGGCTTTCACACGGGTAGAACAAAAGCGTGTCGATTTAGCTGAGCTTTCTAGTAACTGGTTGCAAGCTGAACAGGAAAAGGAAGAAGAAATCAGTAAGATTGTGTCTGATCTTCGTAATGAAGTTTTTCCTGAGGAAACTCGCAAAACTTACGAAATTCGTAAAAATACTCTGTGCCGTAAGATTCAATGTAACGGTCGCACTCGTTGTTTGCATATTGTACCAAGATCTCTTAGGTGGTCTGTAATTAATAACATTCATGAGTCTGTCATGCATTTGGGATGGGAGAAAACTCTCGAAAAGATTTACGAGCACTATTGGTTTGAAGGTAAGTCAAAATATGTGAGAAAATTCGTAGACAATTGTATCACTTGCAAAATAGCGAAGCCCCACTCTGATAGAGTTCAAGCAGAACTTCACCCCATTCCCTAGTTCAATATTCCAGGGCACACAATTCATATTGACGCTTTTGGTAAACTGTCTGGTAAAAACGACGTCAAAGAGTACGTGTTTGTCATCATAGATGCTTTTACCAAATTTGTTTTGGTCCGTCATTCGCTTAATATCGATACTAACAGTAGTATTTGTGCTATTAAGTTCTGTATAGCGTTGTTTGGTGCGCCCAAGTGCATAATAGCAGATCAGAGTCGTTGTTTCGCTAGCAAAGAATTTTCCAATTTCTGTTCTTCTAATAATATAGAGTTGCACTTGATCTTGAGCTACTGGAGGTAGTCGTGCGAACAGCCAGGTCGAAAGGGTAATGAGTACCCTGAAGAGTATGTTGACAGCTGTAGAGACTAGTCGTGACCGCTCTTGGCAGGACGCTTTAGGAGAGGTTCAGTTAGCTATGAACTCTACTATTAATAGGGTGACTAAATCTAGCCCTCTCGAGTTGATGATAGGAAGGGTAGCACGGCCACTTGGTTTAGTGACCGCTGATGATGATTTGAATGATGTTAATTTAGATGAGATTAGAGAGCAAGCGACACTAAATATTGAGAAAAATGCAAATTATTATAAGAATCGATTTGATCAAAGTAAAGTTCAAGTTTCTAAGTTGGCTATTAATGATTTTGTTTTGGTAGTAAATGAGGAAAGGAATCAAACCAAATTAGATCCTAAATTCAAAGGTCCATTTAAGATTTTTTATGTGTTAGACGGGGATAGATACCTACTAAAGGCGCTTGACTCTAAGCGAACATACAAACACCCCCATGACCGTGTGAGGAAGATCCCCGACCACCAAGTTCCGAGAATTAGATGTCATAGTTGATGACAGTGGTAGCGAAACCACATCTGATTAAGAATGGCTTGTATACTCATACTCGAAACTCTAGACCGCACCTCATGAGTAACATGTGGCGATGGGTCTACAAGAAATCGTTGGTGCGATTTCTGTCTGTGTTGGTGCACAGATGATAGTGAAAGTTTCATGAGTTGAGTATACATTGCTTATGAATTATGGTAAACAGTAACAGAACTGTTAGAATTACCTTGTTTAGTCTTTTTAACTTGTTGGTCGGATCTTTTCCAATTAATGATATTGTGCAGAAAGCACTGTGTATGTAAGCTTAATTACAAGGCATTTTGTGTCATGAAAGTTGATTACTGTACCTAGATTTAGAAGAAATAAAGTACCAATGAGAAACTGCTACCTTTGTTTCTATTGGCAGGATAGCCGAGCTAGTTTACTTTCTGAGTATATTTTGTCCACAGGAACTACACCCGAGGACGGGTGCTAGTCAGGGATGGCCGTGTCGTGGATTGATGGCGCTATGGTGCGACGGACAGCGCCATCTAACAATTAGTTTGGTGAATTAATAAATCGTTACCGGAAACGCAAGCGGAGCCCTTCCGCTTGGACACGATCGTCGGTAGAAGGGATGTAGCGAGGACTGGCGGGAGGACGGAGTGATATAGTCTACCTCGGACAGTCTTGGGAGAAGCTCAGTACCAACGCACGTGTTTGTTTCTATATTGTGAAAAACCGTTAGTAAAATAAAGTTACTTGGATTTAAATTATCTTTCGTTCGAGTACCCAAGTCAGTGCCCACGTTTACCTAGAACTATGTCGGATCATGATGAAGACCCGATGTTTCGCACCTCGGCCACCCCTGATGCGACATACATATATGTATGTAGGTATTTGTTTGAATAAATGTACGTAACAAATATGACACTACAAATAAATACCTAATTATTTTGAACTTACCCTCGGTATTACCGATTTTGTGCGCCATTCTAATCACAGGCAGCTCTTCCTTGGGGGCTGGTAAAGCTGTGGCCAGCTTAAATACAAGTGCCTCCTTCTATACCGAAATGTCACCATCCACGACACTGTTACCAGGAGTAATAACTACACAAACATTTTGTCACTTTAAATGGGACACTAGTAACAAAAGTAAGAGTAAGTAGAAATAACGAGATACAGGAATCTGGCGCGCTGCCTCGCGTGTCCGTCTAATTTTTATAAAACTTACAAACTAGGCGACTACTACACCCTGTGGGGTACGAACCTCGGCTTAGAGCGTCGCAGGGGGAGGGCAGCTAGGGACAGGCTGGTTTATATCATTATTATTATTAATAAGGGTATTTAAAGCTGCTGGCTCAGCGTCGCGGGCTGGCTCTGGCAAGGGTTGGGGCGGACAATTACGGGGACGTCGCGGCGGGCCTGGGTGGCGAAGACGGAAGGACGGTCGGTTTTTGTTTTTGTACACTGTGCTTGTTTCCCTACAGCTCTCTTGGAGCAGGGTGATTGCGTCATTGGGAGTGACTAAGGTATGCCCTTTTCGGCGAATTTTGGAAATGCGGGAGGGTTCATATCAGGCGGCCGATGCGATAAGGGTATTTCTATGTTTGATTGCAGTATCAAAGAAACGCTTGGAAACACGTTTCATGAACTGCTGGATGGTGGGCATCTTGAGGTTTACGTGAAGAAGCTCATTTCGAACATAAAAGTCACGGGAGCCCCCGTGACTCTACGAAGGAATCTATTTTGGAGGGTCTGCATCTAGTGGAGGAGGTGGGGTTCAGCGTGCGCGAAAATAACGCAGGCGTAGGTCATGATGGGATGGATTACCGCGGTGAAAATACGCAACTTGCATCTGAGTGATAGTTTGCTACGGGCGCCAAGGAAGATGTGAAGCCTACCTAGACCGAAATCGGCGCGCGAACGTGCCTGCTTTATGTGCTCACCGAAGGAGAGGTGTCTATCGAGGACGACGCCTAAGTAGTTGGCTTGCTTTTCTCAAGAGATCGGCTTGCCGTACATGGTACTCGGACGGCCGGACGGGGGAAGCTTGGCGAGTGCGAGCGATGGCATCAGGTTTCTGACCGGTATAATAAATAGCCGTATCGTCGGCGAATAGGGCTAGCTGGGTATTTTTATGTTTGGGGATATCGCTAGTCAACAGCGTGAAAACGAAGGGGGATAGTACGGAGCCTTGGGAAACTCCTGCGCGAATAGGACGGGGGGAGAAAAGCTTCCCCTCAATTTGATAACGAAAGGTGCGATTCGATAAAAAGTCCCGTAAGATAAGCACGAGATGGTCAGGCACGCCGAGTTGGTATAGATTATACATCAAGCCATTTTGCCAGACTTTGTCGAACGCTTTCGCTATGTCGAAGAATAAGGCTCCCGTTATCACGCCCCGTTGGAAGCCAGCGCTAAGGTGTTCTACGATACGGTGGACTTGTTGGATGCATGAGTGTTCGGTTCTAAATCCAAACTGCTCATTGGGTATTTGGCTCTTTGCTTCGGCAAAATCTTTGAGCCGCTTATATATAAGCCTTTCATAGATTTTGCCGAGGACGCTAAGTAAACTAATGGGATGGTAGCTAGACGGGTCAGACTTGGGCTTGCCTGGTTTGGGGATACGTATGACGGTGGCCTGTTTCCAAGTTGCGGGGAATATACAATATTATTGCTCAATGCGTCATTGAAGAAGGCAGTCATTAGCACTGTAAGCTGGGCGGAGAAAAGTTTGAAAACCCTATTGGTGATGCCGTCAAAGCCAGAGGATTTTCGCGGTTGAAGTCTTTTGATGATGTCCTGCACCTTATCAGGAATGATGGGGGCCAGTGGATTATCAGGATCTTCTACTGGTGGAAGAGAAGTTCGATTTCAGCGTTCACCATGTCGAGATGGGCTTAGTCTACTGGTTGAGAGCTGGGAGAATACTGGAACTCTAGGCTGTCGGCTAGGCATTCTCCTTTTTTTTCGTGATCTATAAGCGAGTCGATCGCTACCGGCGTATCAGCGACTGAGACTATGTCATCAGGAATGGTGTCCAAGTGAGGCGACATGGTAAATTTTAGTTTTTCACTTACTTTCCTCTAGTCGGTGATCAATTGGGTCGGGGGATGACTCATTGCTTATGAAAACATCAATTAAGACTTATTCTAATAAATCGTCGCATACAATCTTGGAGTGTGATGCCGGGTCTATTATAATGGTCCTATTGATTAGGATGGCTAGGTCGTATTCCAGTTTATGTGGGGGCAGGACGGACCCGTGCTCCACCTAATGATTATTACAGTCAAGTAATTAAGAAAAATACACATTTTAAAATATAATCAAAAGTTTTTATTTTAAAATATTTCTTCCAAAAAATGGCCCAAAGAAACTTCATTATTGAGTATTTGCATTTGCGAATTTAAAATAAGTTGGTCTTTTGCACAGTTTTCTTCGCGTCGTTTAGTTGGTAGTACATTCTAAAGAATCAGAATTTTGTTATATCACTGTACGGTAAGCAATCTACTTATGGTTTTTTGAACTCTTTATTATGTTTAGAATTCCAACACACCATTTATCTACATTTTTACTAATATATATTTTTCAAGATATTGAATAAATTCCCGAATCTTCGCATTTTGAAAATTTATATTCTCTGACGAAATATATTTCTATATATAAATATATTGCAATGCGATCATGGGGCAATAGAGGCAAGCTGCAACATAGACCTACAATGCGTGTGTAGGTTTTATTTTTGATGTCAATATTTTTGGATTTCTTCCATATGTATATTCCGTGTGAAATGAAAATAACACCTTTTTACTTTAATATCAGGAAAAAATAGTCCTATAGTATTTGTTGGCCCTGGTTCAAAATCTGCGTGTATTTTTTTTTTGTCTTGCGTTTTGTATTGCGGTGTGTTATAAGGTCAAATAGAGCACAATATGACTTCTCGGTTTTATTGTTCATCAAAGCGTAAACCACCCAACTTTCAAAATTATCCTGAATGGCGAATGTATAATGCTATGTGGACTTATAAAGCTCCGTTGATGGTTTTGGTGGTTGCTACTGCGCTTTTAACAGCATAAATACATGCTGTTTTTACTCAAGTACGCTTAATCGGTGTATTCCCGTTGTCCCCGTAGTCAGTGTCCCCGTTAAAGGGGACAAAGGGAATTTAATAAAATAATTAAAATTCCTTCCCGTTGTCCCCGTTATCAACGGGGACAACGGACAGTCAAGATTTCACGTATCGTTGTCCCCTTTAAATTTTTATTTATTTACTAAATACCTTATTTATTTTGATTCAGTTTTAAATGAAAGGGTGGAATAAATCACAAAGTATTTAAATGTTATACTTACAAAAACATACCCCATTAATATACCTATTCAACTATAACGTCACAGAATTAACATTGCATAAAAACAATTTAGATAATAAAAACAAAAATAGGATTGAACTTAAAGCTTAAACAAAATGAAAAAAAAAAAAACAATTAAAATAAAATTGACTACAAACAGAACTTTGATGTTATACTTATTAATAATATCACATTTATTTAGATTACAGAATTGGTAATAATCAACATCTATATATTATAATTTATTTCATTATTATTTTTAATACATTCGTAAATTATAAATACTTGTGTCGCAATCACATGTGTAGCTATTGCTTAGATATTATGTGTTTTTTAATTTTATATGTAGTCCTTAGTTCCATTTAATTTATATAGGTACAATATTATCTCTATTAAGGCACTCTCACTTCTAATTTTAACTCTACGGGGACAACGGGCATAATTTGAAAAGCATATATTACAAGAAATTAACGGGGACAGCCTACGGGGACAAGGTCGGGAAGTAATTTTAATTATTTTATTAAATTCCCTTTGTCCCCTTTAACGGGGACACGGACTACGGGGACAACGGGAATACACCGCTTAATCCTATAATTAATACTTATATCGGTATATAGGATCATATTTCCTGGCAAACATAGGATCAAGACTCCTATGAAAGCATGAAACAAGAGTAATTGCACTCAAGAGTAATAACTCGGGTAACTCGAACTTATATGCGCCTATAAGATAACATCTGCAGACCATTTAAATCCTAATACTCCTGTAGGAGCATGTACCAGAAATATATGCACTGAGGAGCAATTACTCTTTTTATTTTTACTTATAACCTCATATAAGCTAATATTTTATGGCCAATATAAGTAAATTAAAGTTAAATTACTGTAAATCATTTACGGGTTGGTTATATATATGCTTAAAAGTAAGTGTGAAATGAATTTCATATCCATGTTTTTAAAAACAATAAATCACCTTGATTACACAGCATTCAGCACTCGGTAAGATAAATTGTTCTCTATATCGATTTATCGTATGCCGTTTAAAACCTAGACATATTTATGGGTGAATTTCAACAAGAGATTTTTATGTGTCATTTCGGTGGGATTTTTTTATTCCAATGCTATCTACATATTTTTAGTGACAAATAAAACTTTAGCCTATTTTATAACATTGTGCGAGAGTGGACATCAAATTTCATCAAAACTTACATAAATATTTAAGGATGAATTTTTAAGAGTCCACTGAAATGAAAAGTGTCTACCGAAATGATAGACTGTGCACCGGAATGAAATAAATCCACCGAAATGATACAGCTAAGAACAACCGTGCCGGGTAGCCAGGGTTCCGTACTTTGTTAGGTTTGATTTCCACAAATTTTAGATAAACACTGAGACAGGAGAGTACACAGTTATTTTAATATCATCATTAATATACAGATATTACAGTTAGTATTACATATATCATTCTTTGAGGTTACAATAACCTCAAAGATTGATATTAATGTAATGTAATGTTTATTATGATATGAATGAATTGTTTCTTTACTTTATAACCTTTGGTAATTTTTCTGGTTGTTGTTATGTGAAAATGTTGGAAAACTTTATCGTAAATGCTGATACCATAAATAAATATTTTTATATTTTTTATAATCACATTATCGTTGAGCGGAACAAATGTGTATCTAAAGTATATACATGTACTAACTACATAGATATATGCATATATTATATATCTTAAACACAAATATTACACAACAAATACACCCGAATAATCTAATCTACACTCTAGGTAAAATCTTTTGCACTCAAACAGAGCAGACGTGTTTATAAGCAATATTATTAATTAAATGACTTGCAATTAATATTCGAGTGAGCAGTGACCTAGAAACCGAATCACCTTTTTACTGCTAAGTTTGTGATTTACCTCGGTAAATAACAAGTACCAAATTATAAGTAAGAATTAAATAAATATGTCAAATATTGAAAGCAGCCCTCGGAGTATCCCATTATCAAACAGTCCTACGAACAAATCGCAAAAACCTGACCATGCGGCAGAAGAAAGACTCGAAATAGTGGAAACCAGTGCTATTAGTAACTGGTTGATCTCCATCGAAAAATGCCTCAATGAAGTCTGTGCCATTGCGCAGGAAGGAAAGCTGAAGATTAATTCCCTATCACGTAAGGTAGGAACGTTTCACAAATGGCACTTTACTACCAGGACTTGAAATTGAAGGCCAAAGAACTTCAAAACTCTACTGTTATATTGAGAGAAAAACGTGACCTCACCGATTGCCTCGAAACATTCCAGAAAACAGTTGAAGTTAGCATTCAAGAAAAATGCGTTAAATCGACTACGACAGAAACAGTGTCGTTCGCTGACATGGTTAAAACCAATAAGAATAATTGCTTGTGCCCAAATAACATCAGCTCTATTGCAATTTATCCAATAGATAAATTAAAATCTAGTGACGACACAAAATCTCTAGTCCAAAAGATTATATGCCCAGAACAAATGAAATTGCACGTGAGAGGGTTGTGGAAAACAAGGAACGGTGGCGTTATTATCAGCAAGGAAACAAAAGACGTCATTGAAAAACTAAGAAAATCAACTGAGCTAAACAGTTCTGGCCTGATAGTGGAAGAGCCCCATAAGAGAAGACCAAGAATTTCAGTTATTGGAGTTCCATTCTCTTTGAGTGACCAAGAAGTCTACGAGTGCATTTATAAGCAAAATATAGCTGATAACCTGCCCAATTTACCCCTTGATTCTTTTATGGCCTCTATTAAATTAAGTCACAAGTCGGGTAAAAAGGAAGGACCTACGTGGAAATTTATCCTTGAAGTAACAGCAAGTATCAGAAAGGCACTTAAAAACCAAAACCGAGTGTACATTAATTGGACATCTTGCCCAGTGAAGGACTATACACACTAGTGTATAGTTCTTCACTGGGCAAGCACCGCTGACATTTGAAGCACCTGGTCTAGTGACCGAGACGTGACGGACATGCTGCCAAGACCTGTCGGGAGTCTGCTTATACGTGCGGGCATTGCGGAGAGTATGGTCATCCGATTAATGAGTGCCCTAAAAATGTTGAACCATCAGTGTGCGCAACATGTTTGAGATTTAAAAAACCTAGCAACCACAAAACAGGCGATGAAGAATGCCCTACTAAAAAAATGGCTGAGACAAGATACATCAATTCCATTGATTACAATGACGACACATGAGATCGCTGTTCTTATCGCATACGTTCTTTTTAATATTTTGCATTGTTTACTAATAAGTTTATTTTTAACTTTACATAATAACACACATAAAAATATCATAATTATGCATTCTTAAAATTTTGTACTTGGCTGACATGACAGTACAAAGTAAATATGACCTAGTTTTTATGTTATACATCTAAATATATATAACTCAAAGGTGACTGACTGACTGACTGACTGACATAGTGATCTATCAACGCACAGCCCAAACCACTAGACAGATCGGGCTGAAATTTGGCATGCAGGTAGATGTTATGACGTAGGCATCCGCTAAGAAAGGATTTTGTAAAATTTCCACGGGATCGGGATTTACACGGGAAAAACTTCCCACACGGGCGAAGCGACTGGCACAAGCTAGTTTATTATATACCTTTAGTTCTAAGGCCCTAATACATCTTCATACTACCTAATACATCATCATACTTTGTACATCAATTATTTCAATAAACAATTTCAATTTCAACATTAAAAAACTATGACTTTGTATTTGACACAAGGAACTCTAAAACTTTATGGTTTTATCATTTCGAAGATACGTTTCATTCCAGTGGACTGTAATTGGTATAACAGTCCACCGAATCCACTGAAATGATAACACTGAGATGATAAAATAGAGGTTAGTTCTACATTTAACTCCGAAATAAAATTATTAAAAAATTAGAACACTACTCAAACAAAACAGTACTAACGCGCGCCTCAAAGAGCGTCAGCAAGATGATGAGGCCCCCCCTGTAGAGGGCCGCAGCCTGCCGGGGTCGTGGGACTTATCTCATTACCGTGACCCGGAACGTAAAGGGCTATTGAAGGAATACCGTGGGTTTTAGTCAGTTCAAGTCTGACAGTCCCTCCGGCCCTGCCCGGGGTGGGAGGACTCATTTGATGATTTTACCACGTTAAACAAAAAAAAAAACGTCGAATTTAATACAAAATTTTGAAACAAATTAAACGAATCTAGCACGAGTTATAACAGCCACCGAAATGAAACTATTTTTGTCCCCATATTACTGAAATGATAAACTCACTTTTTTTGCGGGAAACCGCAAGACGTTGGGACCGATGCGTTCGCACCGAGAGCTTGAGCCGGTCTGATCCGAAGTGAGGAAAGTTGAGAAGGGCGTAACAACGCAATGTTGACATGGCTATTCTACTAAAACTTACTGTCCTCTGAAATGATAACTTTTTTCAAGACAAAAGTTGACTGCCTTTTAAATCCATGAGAAAAAAATAAACAAGCAAAAATAGTTTTATTTGATCGAATATATTATAATTTAATGATAACAAAATCGATTGCAATCCATACTACGAATGTATTCGCAGGGGAAGGTATTTTATGAGCGGAATTGGGTTCAGGACAGGCCACCGTGATGATAAAATAACACTTTGTAATTTTTTTTTGGTATATTACTGGGTAGAAATCAATGATTTTTTTTGCCAAGGTAGAGAAGTACTTACTTTGTTGAGAAAAAATATATAAAATTAAAAATCAGCACATTGCACTACCGTTCTCAGGTTTGCCGTGTATTTTTTTTTGCTTGGGCAATTCACTCTTATATAGGCATTCTACAGTAGTGTTATTGTCCAAGAAATCTCAAAGAATCCTGGTTAAAACTCTTAAGAAGCCACTTTTGCTTGTAACGACCAGTACAGGCGAAAAGATGCTTCATATAGTTTTGCAAATTCTATTGTAGTATTTGACATCAGTCATTTTGATTAGTTACAACTGTTTTTGTCTACAAATATTGAAAATGGATTTAAATAAGTGGAAGCGGTTTAAAAAAAAAGAAAAGTTAAAAAAAAAGAAACATATATGAAATGTTAACCGCAGTGAGCACCGATTTTTATTTATATTATTGTACAATATACATATAAAATAAACTTACTCCTATTAAATCATTGTTTAGATATTTTGACCCGTCAGCCTTTAAAGCAAGAGTGAATAAGCATTTTGTGGGCTCGCTCGTTCGATCGTAGACCTCATCTTACACCTACCATCAGGTGTGATCGAGGTCAAGAGCGGGCTCATTGGTAATAAAAAAAAATAAACATATAGGGAAAACAATTTACTGCATCACTGTACTACAACGATATCAGGTGGAGCACGGGACCCATATAGTGCCCGTGCTCCACCCAGGTGGAGATCCTAGGTGGAGCACGGGTCCTGCCCCTTTATGTGCGCTGTTTTTTATAACGGTTTATGGGACGTATTAGTAGTAAGATGTTTTTATCTTGTGATGTGTATGAATTTATGTTTGACTAGCTGTGCCCCGCGGTTTCACCCGGTTTAAGATAATAACTTAATTTTTTTTCTGCCCGCGGCTTCGCTCGTTTGGAAAGATTTTTCAGCGAAATTAATGTATGATGTTTGATCCAGCCCTTAAACTATTTACACATCAGAAAATATATTAAACCCGTTGCTCTGTGACGTGATAGAAGAACAAACAATATTTTTCATGTATAATAATATAGTACATAGTAATATTTGCTTATACTAAAGCATTTAACGTTATCGTCACATATTTTACAACTGTAGAAGTGTCTATTTTTGAAACGCTGAAATGGTTACACCACCCTTTTAAATAGGTTTATTGAAAAAAATGTTTTTAGTTTCAGTGCCACGTATGGGGAGTCCCTTTAATTTGAGACAGACCATCGAAAAGCTACAAGAGTTACAACTGGAAGCTCTTCGAACCATTCCCCAACAGATATCAACGTTTTACAACATTTTTAAGTGGGAAGAACCACACCCGGGAGGCAGTATAAAACGCTTTCGCTGAATTCATCGCCTCCCGTCCGGCAGACGTCTACAGTAAAAGGATAAACAAAATGGTAAAATTGAATAGATAATTTGGGCCAATAATTTGATTTTAAAAATTTCATACATATCTCCAATTTTATAGGCTAGTTGTACCTAATTAACTAGTTGTACCGAGTTGCAGTGCCACCGCAAAGTTTTTTTTATGGATATAAATACCTATAGTTTACGACCTACTTAATAATAAAAATCGGTCGAAGCTTTTCATAGGAGTGCGACCACAAGCATCGTTTTTTTAGATGGTAAAATCATTTAATGACTCCTCCTGCTTT
This sequence comes from Tholera decimalis, assembly GCA_943138885.2. NCBI lineage: Eukaryota > Metazoa > Arthropoda > Insecta > Lepidoptera > Noctuidae > Tholera > Tholera decimalis. The sequence goes on along the minus strand of OW964552.2, from coordinate 16,982,344 downwards.
GAGTGGAGCGGAAGATAGTGCCAGACTTCTACTGACTAAAAACCCACCCTGTTCCTTCAATTCCCCTTGCGTTCCGGGGCCGCGTTATTTCGTTAAGACATTCCCAAAAGCTAAGCAGGCAAGCCTTGTCGGGCCCCGTCACTTGCTACACAATTCCAGACATAACATTCAACCTTTATTATAATATCAATCTTTCCAAATATACAAAAAAGAGTGTTGCGTAACTAAATGATGTACAAATAGGCATACAATAATGAAAAAAAAAAACGCTTTGAGCATCAAAAAACTTAATCTCGTCATTGTTAATGGAAAAGTTGACTGAAAACTAGCAGCATTGCAAGTTTGTTTATTTATGCTTCACCAACAAATGTTACAGCTAAACATGATTAATGTTTGGTAAACATTAATCATGTTTAGCATTATTATTTTGATACAAGTGGAGAAAGTTTGTTATTGCGTACGAGGCGGAGTTATGCCCGAGCCGCAAGGCGAGGGCGTTATGGAGCCAAGTACTGCAGTAACAAATGTCCACGTGTATCAAACGACGTTTTTCAATACACTTTCGAAGAAAAATACTTGCTCCGAAAATGACGACGCATTTTTATTTGATTTCCATTGGAGAAAATTATGCAAAGTTGCCATATATTTTAGCTTCGATTTAGATGGCAACAGGCTATCGCAAGCATTTTGAACCCCAATCACAATATCTGGCGGCGTAGCATCTAAATTGTTCTCATCAAAACTTAAATAATAATATATTCCACCACAACTTTTTTCACACAATGCCATCTAGTCCCAAACTAAGCAGAGCTTGTGGTATGGGTACTAGACAACTGATAAACATACATATATATTTCTAAATATATACATATTATAGGTAAATTACACCCAGACAAAGAACAAATGACCGTGCTCATCACACAAACATTTGTCCTAGGTGGGAATCGAACCCACGACCTTGCGCATAGCAGTCAGGGTCACTGACCACTATACCAACAGACATATTCACGCAAAAAACACAAATTAATAAGATTTAATTTACATTTTCCCGCGCTTTACCTTTGCGGGTTAAAGGAGAAGCAAAGGTATAAAGCCGCAAAACAGCCTGATATTAAAATATATATTTTTTTTATTTAGAACACAAATAAATGTTAATTTGTTGATAAAAGAAAAATTATTTTATAAATAATAATGTTTATTTCTGATATTCTGCTCATAAACACAATTTTAATTTTCATTAAATATAAGGCTTTAAAAACACCGCGCCGCAAGTTGTACAATCTAAATAACTGTATATTTCAAAAAAAACTTGTTAAAAATGTATATAGCCGCTACTGCTTTCAGTGCTTTGTGTTTAGGGATGTTTGTTTTAAACTTGTTACTTTCCTTCTAAGGTTTCTTTACCTGGGCCGTTTATAACAGCTAATTTTAAAAGTTATTATTAAGATACCTACATCTGTAAAAAAAATGATGAAGATGTACACTATCGCTAACACCAATTTTTTAGCTTTCATTTTACTTTCTTTCTACCATTGCCTAGTAATTATTAGCTCAATTAGTATTATCTATCTCATTGCCTACCAGACCTAGACTTGTCTTCTAACAGATGCCAACCTCTTTCTGCAAGGTGAGGGCATGCAGCTGAGGCTTAACGCTATAAGGTGCTAATGCCATTTTGAAACGGGTTCCAGGAATTCATACACGGCTGAAGATCAGCGTAGCTGGACACAAGACTTGGCGGCACCTTACGCCGAAGATCAATATCCTGCTAGGCGGACTACGCCATCACCGACGCCACCGACACCGGCACCAAGCAGGAGAGTGCGGTACCTACGTGGTCCGACCTTTGACCGGGCCTTACTTACTTCTACCCTCTCATTTTTTTTTATTTCTAAACTTTTAAAATATAGTTGCCTTTTTTGTTATTTTATCGTTTTATTTTAAAAATCAAACGTATAAATGAAAAGGATCGTGACAATGGCCACCAACAAAACGCCTCTTTGCTGTGAAAAAAAAAAGCAATCCCCGCCGAATATAGGGAATTGAATAGTTGTTTAATGTTATCTGTGACAAAATCTGAAATGAAAAAAACCTCGTGTATGAAAAATGAAAAAAATTAATCCATGAGTGTGAAATATATTGCATGTTGAACCTAATCGTAGTGCGATAAGAGCCAGTTTTCAAGGAAGTGTATTGAAAAATAATTAATAATACTGCACACCTAATTAAAGGTAAACACCGCATGTTTCGTGTTTAACCGGTAACAAAGAGAGATGAAAAGTTTGGTAACTATGAGTGTTAGTAGCTTAGTTTAGACTAAATGTTAGTACTTATTGTTACTTACTTATGTTGCTATATCCTAATTTCTTAGAATAGCGTTACGGATAAGTTCCGACATTTTGTAGATGCCTATGAGATCAATGTGTTCATTGACGTGTTTGTAGAACCGGAAACTTGCGCCAAATTTAGTTCTACGAAAGGGAGGTTTCCAAGGCATTCGGAGAGAAAATTTACTTTGGAAATGCGGGCAGTACTCCTAAATATTTGAAAGAAAAACTTAAGATCTAGTGTCCCTAATTTCGTCAAGAGATTTTGAAAAAGTCCAGATTTTCTTTATAGGGTTTTCTTTTCAGGCTTCTACTTCCAAATGTATATGTTAAGTGATTCCATAGCCTTTAACCATTTCCATTCTTATTGAATGGACAGCGGAATGTGGCCGCCAAGCAACACTGCAGTACTCAAGAATACTACGGGCCAGACTATGATATAGCATTGTTTTTATTCGTGCTTTTCGGAATAGTTTGCTAGTGCGGATCACGAATCCGTACAGTACGTACGATCGTATCTCGTAATGGTCTCTTAATAATGGTATCAATGTGCGGTACAAAAGTCAGCTTGATGTCAAGCAAGACGCCCAGATCCCTGAAATAGTCTACTTCAGACAGAGGAGTACCGCTAATATTATACGACGATCTGCAGGATCCCTAGTCAAGATGGCCGTTCCGCAAGGTTCAATTCTTGGCCCTTTCCTTTTTCTAGTGTACATCAATGACCTACCATGCATGATGACCAACTTATAGGATATAGTTCTATTTCCTGATAATACTTCTCTCATTTTTAAAATAGATAGATTAGAAACAAATGTATTACGTGTAAATGAAAGCCTGTCACTTCTTGCGAAATGATTCGCTGCTAATAATCTCGCACTTAATGCGAACAAAACTAAATATTTCATTAATGGCATTCTCTTTTATTTATTTATTCACATACATCGTGCATAGTAATAAAAGTAGTAAGTTATTAAACTTTAATTACAGGCAACTGTATACTTACACATATTTTATAATAACACAATTTTACTACTTTTTTTATTACTATGCATGAAGTGGCGGCGCCGACATCGACTTTATACTTGTTTCCGCCTTGTTGTTAATGTTCTACATTTAAATGATAATAAATCATATGGGAATTTATTATTTTGTAATATGGATTACAACACGGATGCTGGCGGCTGCTGACAGCTCTCCATAGTTGTAAAAATTGGGAATAGTGTAATCGGTTTGTCTCAAAAAAATGTTAGACTTTAACAAGGAGTTAAGCAACGTTTTTATGATCTGGTAGCTGTTTTCTTGTGCATTCGTGTTGCCTATAGTCAATTGCTACTATCGGATCAGTAAGTTCATGTCAAGTAAAGTATATGGCCCTCGCTTCTCCCGTCAGTTAACTTAGAAATCCTTCATTACGTTTTGGTTTCAATATGATGTCCGTGATATAAGACACTACCCATTTTTCAGAATGCAGTCGTAATTCCAGTAACACGTTAATATATAAATGATGGTCCCAGAATCTGGTCTGCGGCCAACGTAGGCTTGCGGGCGGCGAGCAGGGATACCTTACCGCCTGGTAAGGACCCGGCCCAGGCCCTGGCGCGTCGTGTTCCACGCGCCCCTCGTAGAGCAGTCAGCAGCATTGACGGGGCCCGATAGAACCAGTGCCTGCGTGCCAGTGTGCAGTGGTTGCGGGAGTGTTCTAACGAGATGCCGCGGTCCCGGGCTACAAGAGCAACAGAGTGGGTTTTCAGTCAGTAAAAGTCTGACACTCCCTTGCGCTCCACCTGGAGCAAGAGGAGTCATTTGATGATTTTCCCACCGGAATAAAAGACTGATACGTGAGCGTACTATTTATACCTAAACATTATAGTTCTAAGTAGAGCTACTCGAGAACTGATAATTCTTACACTTTCTGAACCGCGTCTACCTAAATCTGTGTGTTGCTTTTCTCAAAAGACTACCCCACATAGTTATTATATGTTTTCACTATTAAATCATATGTATTGGCATTAAAAGACACCTCAAATTAATTTTGGTTTTCTTCTGAAGCAGTGGACACCGTGCCACCTTCCTCCCTTGGATCACTTGGTAGGCGGTCAGAATCAACAAACGATTCCGCGAAATGAAAGAACGCCTTGCACCTGCCTGTATATAGAAACTACCACCAGTATGATAGCACCTTTGTGTCTTTTAAAAATAACGGACCACATAATTTAACATGGAAATAGCTGCGGTAATCGATGCTACGGACGCACGATTTTCGGGAAAGTGCAAGGCCATAGACTAGGTACTTATTATTCTACTGTACCACAAATTAGACCAGCTTGCTTTATCAGGAATTACTCCTCAACTTTAGAAAGAGCACTAATTATGAAGATTGTAACAACTTTTGGAAAAATATACGTTTACCAAAGAGAATGTAATACACTATGAACAAAGAGAATGTAATACACTATGTTTTAACTATGAATTCTACCACAAATTATAGCGTTGATGCAGAGTGATACCATAGAGATATTATAGAAAGAGTACGGAACAATAGGTACTTTTTCTATCTCAATGGTACGGAAACATCCGACGGTTAGAAAGAGAAAATCGCTGTAACATTTATATGTATAACTAGCTTCTGCCCGCGATTTCGTTTGCGTGGGAGGGTTTTACCGCGTAAATTCCGATTCCGTGGGAATTCCGGGATAAAAATTAACCTATGTGTTACGATGTCAACTATCTACCTATCAAATTTCACACAGATTCGTTCATTCGTTTTTGCATGTAACAGTAACAAACACACATACATCTATCCTCACCAGAGAGTATTTAATCTAGAGAGCTTATAAGCTCTTTGAAGAACACAACTCACCAATACGGGTTGGGAGGCGAGGAAAAAATGCGCTACTGCAATTGGTCAGTTCAAAGTCAAGCTTCATAGATATGCCGAGTTAGGGATTGCTCTACTTGACTGAGGGAAAGTTATCGATATCGATAAAATGAAGTTTAACATTATAAAATTACTCAATCAAATCACATAATAATATTTATCATTATCAGTCTCAATTACAAAAAGAAAAACAAGTATGCTGTTATTATTGATTTTTAAAATGAATTAATTTGGTAAATGTTTTTCGAATTAAAGTTTTAGGGTCCTGATTGTTTTTGCTAAAAAATGATAACCGAGCGTCTACATATTTCTGAATTATGCATCTTGCTAATTCAATCAAATGATTGGTAGTTTCTATTTCATATTGATGAAAATTAATATCCGGGAATAAATTATACCCAATCAGTGATTTTAAAACCGATCTCATAAAATAATTGGAATTATATTTCTGAGACAGCACTTTCGAACCACTCTCGTTGATCGCCCTTTTAATATAAAATTCACAACGACGATAAATTTTTATTACTGTGGTGGATCCGTACAATAACTTGTTTTAGTGTATTTTTGAAATTGTAAGGCGTTTTGATTTGTAACACCAATCAACGCTCCAATACAAGTTAGGCATTTTATTTGCTTTATCAGAGCATGGACAATGTAGCCGGCCATATATTATTTTATATTTTATTTTTTTATATTTATTTTATATTCCATAATAAATATATTTTCATTAAAATCAGATGTATCAACAACTGTAGCTTCAGCAGGCACTAGGTAATAATTATTTTTTTGGTGGTACTCACCACCATTAGACGATTTATCTAATGACTCCTCCCTCCTACATACACTTAACCCGTGGACTCAACATCGAAACAAAGGAACCTGTTTCTTTTTTCTGAGTGGGAAAATCATCGAATGACTTCTCCCGCTCTGGGTAAAGTGGAAGGGAGTGTTAGACTTCGACTGACTAAAAACCCACCCTGTTCCTTCAGCTGCCCTTAAGTTCCGGGGCCGCGGAATCTCATAGAGACCATTACCGCATCCCCGGAACCAAAGTAACTAACGAGGGCGATATTGGAAAGCAAAGGTCCAAGTTAATTAATATTAGACTCCGTCATACTATTTGAAGCCTAGAAAGATTGGATATAGGTATCTTATATTATTTTGACTTTTCTCAACATTATATCAATAAAAACCCAACTAGAAACCAATATTGCCTAGTAACCTTATCCATCCACTTTTCTTTTTAATATGGAATCTTGGGAAATCTAAAATGAAAACATGCATGTCACACAGAAGAAAAAATATCAGAACTTTCTCCTTTTTAGGGTTCCGTAGCCGAATGGCAAAAAACGGAACCCTTATAGTTTCGATATGTCTGTCCGTCTGTCTGTCTGTCTGTCTGACTGACTGTCTGTCTGTCTGTCTGTCTGTCTGTCCGTCCGTCCGTATGTCACAGCCATTTTATTCCGAAACTATTAAAACTATACATGTGAAACTTGGTAGATAGATGTATTCTGTAAACCGCTTTTCTATTATAAAGAAAAAAAATAAAAAATATTTAAAATAAAGGGGGTCCCCGTACATGGAACTAGAACTGAAAATATTTTTTTACATGAAACCTATGCGTGTGTAGTATTTATAGACAGATCTTTAAAAATGATATAAGGGTTTCTAGAACCACTTTTTCATAAAGTCAATCGTTTAAAAGATAAAGTCCAAAAAGTCAAGTCTTCCAAAGTGGTAAAATGTGTGTCCCCCCCCCTCTAACTTCTATAATAATGGAATGAAAAATCTAAAAAAGATATGTGTCTGTAGATCTTAATGTAAACTTTCAACCAAAATTGGTTTGAACGAAATCGGCTCAGCAGTTTTTGAAATACAGCATATTTTCTAAAACCACAAATATAACTTTGTAATTCATACAAACACTATGTAAAAATTTAAATAAATAAGCTAGTTTTAAGAAATTTGAAGTTTATTTTTATTCGTCAAATAAATATACATAATTATTATATTATATTATTATAGTTACTACGGAACCCTTCATGGGCAAGTCTGACTCGCACTTGGCCATTTTTTTTTTTTTAGGTCGGTTAATGTAGATAGGTATTTTATGACAACAATCTGAATTGAATTACAAAAAAATAAGTTTAATTTTATAATTATCGATATCGTATCCAGCCGTTATAGGTAACAGCACAGATTTTTACGATAAAAATACAGATGAAAAGACAGGGATAAAAGAATTAGAATTTCTTCATGTAAGAAAGAGACATTTCCAAAAGACATCAACGCGCGACACAATTTTGTCCTTGACCACCCAAACCACCATTTTAAATGGACCTCTGCGGTAGCTTATAATCGGATTAAATGATAAATAATTTTCATATTATTTCATTACTGATGAATAGTTATGTCATCCATTTGGTATCTAGATGTCTGGGAATGTTTTCCACACCACTTCAACGTGCATGAAAGCATTATTATGCGTTATAAATTGGATATAAAAATTTAAAATTTGTAATTGTTTAGCATGCACACAGGCCTAATACTTGGTCACAACTAAAATGGTTCGTGTATCGTAGCCAATATATAGGAGCAAAAACTCGCATAGTTTTCGTGCGTCGGGGCAATGTATGTGCAATCAAGTGGTTTTCAAATCAGTGATCCTCACAAACCTTCGAATATTACTAAGAAAGAAGATAAGTAAAACAGGGATGCCATACGCCATGTGGCAGCTATCCGATTCAGCCTGTCCCTAGCTGCCCTCCCCCAGCGATGCCTTAAGCCGAGGTCCCTTCGGGTGCCCTTCGGGTGTAGTCGCCTGGTTTGTAAACATAAACACTGGCTGGATACTTTAATTATTTTAATTAAGGCCGCCACAGGCAAGTCTCATAAATTGACCGCTCTCTTCTCTCTCTATCTATATTACCTATACGGCGATGGCACGGGATTTTTATGCCAACCATTCATGCAATTATGCATTAATGACGCTTTGTTTATGTGCAAAATTTTGAATAATAGCATTCAGTGCCCTAGGCTGCTTGCACTTTGTAACTTTCGCGCTCCGTTAAGAATCCCACGCCACTCCATCACTCCGCTGTGTCCTCCATTTAGAAGAACCGTCTTAGGTTCTAATTCTCCTTATGCTAGATTTTGTAAGGTCATAAATAGTTCTAGCGATCTCATCGACTTGCATTATGATTCCATGGCAAAGCTTAAATCAATTATCATAAAATCCTTACCCGATCCATGATAACCAGGATGTATTTTATTTTATTGGAGTTATATTATTTTTAAAGATGTAGTTAATTTTTATTGTGTTATAAAAGACAAATGTTAAGGTTAGATTACTGAAATAAGAATTATATGTACATGTGGTGTTTACCTTTAAGTGGTTGTTACACTATTACTCTTGGATATCCATAGTTTTTAAGAATTATTATCAGTGTAAACAGTCGTTGGTGAACCTAATAAATAAATAAAAAATTATGTTTGTCCAATAACTGAGCATGCTATGAATACATGCATCCATATTGATTTGGTTGTTTTATATTAAATTACAATGATTATTGAATATTTAATATAAATCCAATTTTTGTAGTACCTATCATAAAAGCAGGTAAAAACAGAATAAAATTTAGGGACTATAGACCAACTGCACGAACAAACTTCATGAAGAAATTATAAAAGGAAGAGGTTCTCAGTTCGTCTTGAACTTTTTTTTTATGTAAGTTACCTCATAACTCGAAGACTGCTGGACCGATTTGGAATAATTTTTTTTAGTTTGAAAGGGTATATTTTCTAGTTGTTCCCTTTGTTACGAAATCAGGATCTGATGATGGGATCCTGGAGTAATCGAGGGAAGTCTTCAAATATACACACCTATAGCGTTTTGGGTATTTCTTATAGTACCTTGTGCAGTTGCTCTCGAAAATCACCATTTGGGGAAGTGGAACTGATGATGTATACCACAGATGGCCACCGAAACTACTCAATAATAAGTATTTCGTGGATAGCGTTTCGATTACTTGAATTCATATTAAAGTAATCGAATCGCAATCCACGAAATATGAGCATAAAGTGCTTAACATCCATATGTTAAGCACTTTATGCTCGTTACAATGCATATGGTGATGTAGAGTTGATGGTTAGGTACCTGAAGACCTCCTCAAAAATTAACGGCTTTGCATCAGTAAAAGCAATATTTTGTAAAAGGTGAAAGTACTTCACATTTTGGCTTTTGTAACTAGATAAATTACAAACTGACTCACTAAAAAGCGTGAAAAAAAATCTTTTTAGCAAAACATAAAACCGACTTCCATATCAAAACACTACAAAGCCAAAAATAACTTTAATTTCGGAAGGCGGTGTCAAAAAGAAAAGAAAATACAAAACCAATATCACCGACTGATACTCGATGATACTAACTTGATATGGAAGTCGGTTTTATTTTTTGCTAAAAAGTTTTTAATATTTGGGCTTTTTTTTGCCTTGACTTTTAAATTTGTAGTGCAAAGTTTTGAGAATCATAAATCTACACTAATATTATAAAGAGGAAAGATTTGTATTTTTGTGTGTATGTATGTTTGTAATGAATAAACTCAAAACCTACAGTGCCGAATTCAAAAATTCTTTCACCATTAGAGAGCTACTTTCACCTTGAGAAGCATGGGCTATATTTATTGCTAGAAAAGATTAGGGATCCTTACTAGAACTTTAGTAACGTAGCCCAAGGTGTAAAAAAATGCAAGAAAACGTCTTTCATCGCATGCGCTGCGGAAACTATTGATGATAGCACAAAAGTATGCTCCACAATATTAAGCAACACATCAATATCTACAAAAATCTTCCAGATACCATATGTCCAACTATTATCGGCATGTCACAATAACCACTTTTTACATTTTAAAAGTTGAGAAATACCGACCAAAATTAGACCATGTTATTCATATTTCTGTTTAAATCCTTATCCAAATAAATCATGACTGTTTTCAGGACTGTTTCAATTCATGTAGATTACTATTCAAATTGTTCAAATCGGGTATTCCATTCAATAGATATTACGAATTTAATAAGTCATAGAAAAAGAAAAAATAAACACTGTCGCGTTGTGCATGTTATTCATACCTTTTTATTAATCCTTATCCAAATAAATTATTTGGTATTCAAAATTGTTTCAATACCTGAAGATTACTTTTTGAATATAGAACAAAAGTATGTTCTACAATATTAAAGAACATATCAATACCTACAAAAACTTTGAGATACCATATGTCCAACTATTATCGTTATGTCACAATAACCACTTTTTACATTTTATATGTTGATAGAAATACCGACCAAAAGAATAGACCATGTTATTTATACTTCTGTTAAAATCCTTATCCAAAAAAAAATATATAAATATATAAAAAAACTTTAATTAGGTAGGATTAGATACTAAGTAATATATCTCACTTAAGATTAAATAAGTTACTTAAATAAAAAAACGATGAACAAATTCAGATTGTAAGTTTACATAGATAATGTGATACTGCGTTTAAAAAATTATATAATTAAAACAACAAAAAAATATAAATAAAATGTAAAAATATAAGCCGGGACGGGCCGCTAGTTATATAATAAAATGCAGCACACAAAGACAATACTTTAAAAATAAAACAACCAAGTTTATTAAAATTATTTTAATCTAAAATGATACTCCACATAAACCTGACTGTGTATACTAGAACGCAATACATACTTAGAGGAGGATATTAATATTTATTCAAGTTCAAATTAAGAACAAAAAAAAAGTTAAACTGTCATTTTTTCCGCGCATCTCGATGCCGTCACGTAGGAACGTTTACTTTTTTCTTCTCTCCAAAGCGACTTGGTAACCGTCCACAGCCTTCATCATGATGTCGAGTTTGACCTTTATTTTAGGTACAGGACCGTCTTCTCTGTCTTCTACTACTTTATACTGGCGCAGTATAGTTGCTAACGCTGTCTTTATGGACATCAACGCGTATTGATAACCTGCAAACAAGAAAAAAATTAGCAATCGTGATACATGGGAACACAGTTCACGTAAATTGGCTTTTCCTATTCCACTTAAGCCAATTGTAGCCGTTAATATAACATTAAACACATTTTCATTTATTCAGGTTTTATTTGATTAAATCTAGGCAGGTCCCTTCCCTCTCAATATTAATTATAAAATGATTTATTATTTTCACAAGACGCCTCAACTATTGGGAATAAGACCATGATGTAACGGATTTTCACTTAACTAAACCACCCTAGTAATCTAAAACAACATATAAAGGGAGCCCCATACATTACATGAAACCGCAACCCCATCAGTGCGACGCCTGTTAATATCTCTAGGAAATTATTACCATACTGATGACAAGTACCAAACCTGTTTATTGTGCGTATAACTTAACTACGTTATATATTAGGAACATTGACATTATATATTACTGCGTAATTAGGAATACAATTTTCTGGGTCATCAATGTTATATCGATCTGTACCGGAGTATAGGTTCCGGTTTGAACTAAACGGTTTTAAACCGCCAACATGGACACGGGAAATTCCTTTTACAAGTTATAAAATGCAGGCACGTGCACTTATGGAGATAATAAACAAAGATTAGTTAGTACTTAGCTAGTTACTGGAAATAATTATCATCAGGATTGAGAGCGAGATTGGTCAGTGCTCTCACATACAACAATTTTCATCAAATCTCTGAATTGCGGACCTTACTTATTTATGAGTAAAAAAGAATAGTATGGTAGGTACTTTGTTCTTTAAACCTACGCCTACCTAGTCTAGGCCACGTTTTTTAATAATTCCATCAATATATTAAATGATGGATGAAACATATTTCAAGAGAGTTTGTCTAAAAGAGGAGACTTTTGAAATATTTAAATCATTATAATATTTTCTGAGATTGAAAAAGGTTGTCGATCTCTGACATCTGTCATGCAATGTGCCACTTTTTATGTGATTATTGCAATAAAAGGATGCATGAGACTGACACACCACGTATTTTGACTTGTAGACGATTTAAAGGTCTCTTTAGCGGTATGAGGTCTGAGGTGGGAAGGGAACTGGCGTTATCGGGGCGGCGGAAAGCGTGCGCGTGGCGCGGCACGGTGCCGCGCGTGCTCATCATTAGTTACCTCCCTCTCCTCACCCCGTGCATGTACCGCTTACCTCCGCAAGTACAGACGAGTGCAACCTGTGTTCATAAATTTTTTTTTCTTTTTAGCGTGGTAGAATTATCAAATAAGTCCTCCCACCCCGGGCAGGGTGGGAGGGACTGTTAGACTTTTACTGACTAAAATCCACGGTGTTCCTTCAATAACCCTTTACGTACCGGGGTCACGGTAACGGGATGAGTCCCACGACCCTGGCAGGCTTCTGCCCTCTACGGGGGGGCCTCGTCATATTGCTGACGCTCTTTGAGGCGCGCGTGGAACACGACGCGCCGTCGACCCGGGCATGGTCCATGGTCGGACAGCGAGTTGCCCTTTACTCGCTGTCCGCATGCCCGCGCCTACGGTGGCCGGAGATCGTCGGCCGACGTCCGACGCCGTGGGCGTCTACCACTGCGGCTGGGCTGGAGGGAGGACGCCATCCTCTCCCTCACGCGGCCCGCCTCCTCCTTCGGAAGCATGACCGCTTCGCAGAAGGAGGCGACCGCTTCCCACTCCCTCTCGTCCCGCAGCATGGCCTCGACCAATGCCGGGCGCGAGAGGTCTCCGCCTATTGCCGCCGTCAGGACACGTCGGTGCTCTGCCCAAACGGGGCAGTCCTGCACCGTGTGCTCGACTGTGTCCTCAGGGCGACCCTCGCAGTGGTGACACCCAGGCGTTTCCTCCTTTCCCATCAGACACAGGTACCTCCCGAAACTTCCGTGTCCGGTGAGGACCTGCGTCATGCGGTAGGTCAGGACGCCGTGACGCCGATCTAGCCACTCCTCAAAGAGGGGTCTTACCGCCGCAATTGCATCGTGCCCGGCCTTCGGTTGCGATAGTTCGTCGTTCCCTCCATACTGCCCTGAGATCACGCCGGAGCTCTTCCCACCGCGCCTCGACTTCTCGAGGCAGCGGGGATACGCCCCGGCGCTGCGCCTCCACGCGCCATTCATAGACGCGCTGGAGGGCAGTCGCCTCCAGATCCCAGGGCAGCAATCCGGCAAGTAGGTTGGCCGATTCGCCGGCGATCGTGCGGTATCCCCGGATCATGTGTTTGTATACTAGTGCAGCTTTGTTAAATTTTGATTATGCCTCGAGGTATAACATTAAGAAGGCAAAGTAGAAAGATGGTTTGCGACGTGTACACCTATTTTTCAAAAGAAGCAAAGGAAGGCGTACAAAATTTGAAGCAAGTACAAATACGTAGAGCAGCCGCAACTAGAACATCATTAATTACAGTAAAAGGAAAACAGAAAACAGTAGGAAACAGTTTCGAGTGACTACCAATTTTCCGGACTCCCGGAAAGAAAAGGTCAAGGCCCAAACTTATAACCGATATAAATGAATTTGACAAAGGAGTGATAAAGAACAAGGAACTGCCGACTCTTAATAAAATTTTAGCAAAGTTACGCGATCATATTAACTTTCGAGGTTCTAAAACAAGTCTACGCCGTATTTTGAAAGACCTTGGTTTTCGATGGAGAAGGACCGAAAATAATCGAAAAATTCTTATTGAAAAATCCAATATTAGACCTAAAAAGAATTGAATGCCTAAAAAAAGTAAAAAAATATCGTCAAGAAGGCCGCTCTATTGTATATACTGACGAGTCTTACGTGCATTCCACGCATACTACTTCGAAATCTTGGTCTGATAATTCGGATAAACGGCTCAAAAAACCAAAAACTAAAGGCCAGCGCGTGGTTATTGTACACGCTGGATCTGAAAGTGGCTTCATTCCAAACACTTTACTGACTTTTAAATCTGGGGCATAAACGGGTGACTACCACGACGATATGAATTACGAAAATTATCAGAAATGGCTTCGAACCCAGCTAATACTCAATCTTCCACCAAATGCTGTCGTTGTAGTTGATGATGCCTCGTATTACAATAAGGAGTATGAATCTGCACCAAGCTCAAACACCAAGAAAGCTGATATGCAATCATCATATGCTAACCCAAAAAGGAATTCCCTACACTCCAGATATGCTTAAACCATAATTTTACAAATTGATAAAATTGCATAAAGAACGATTTAAGACATTCAGCATTAACAAAATACTATCTGAACACGGTCATGACGTACTGCGATTACCCCCATACCACCCTGATTTAAATCCAATCGAAATGGCTTGGGCTGCAATAAAAAGTTATGTGAGTAGTAAGAATGTGCAATGGAACCTCAAACGTGTGATAGAGTAACAGAAAAAGCAAACCAAATGGGACCAAATGAATGGAAAGCTCTATGTGATAAAACAAAAAAAATTGAAGACTTTTACATAGAAAGTGATCACATAATCGACAATTATACGGATACGACGCAGATAATTATTAGACTAGGAGATTCGTCAGACAGCGACTCAGTAGACTTGGATAGTTCCTCATCGTCATCTGACAAAAACGATATGTCAACTCCTGGAACAAGTGGCGTATTTTCTAGAGTTAATGTACCTGGTTGCAGCCGCATCCCGAATGATGATCTTCCCGCTGGTGTATCATTTATTGACAGTGAGAGTGACTAGGACAAACTGCCATTTTTTTTATCTTAAACTTTATTATTTCGTAATAAATATCATAACATTGTTAAGAATTTTAATCTAATTGTCATCGAAAAATCCCTGAATTATGGATAACTATTTTGTACATGACTGTACCTGCGCAAGCTCCCCACTATTGCCGCTCGTCAAGTCTCATCTTCGTGGCGCGTATTGTACCAGATATCAACTACCATCCGATTCGATAGAATTTCGATGCTGATGGCAAAGTTTAATGTAAATTAATATATGTACATAATGGAAAAAGTCCCTTCAACTGATATGGACTAACGCTGGAGACCGGTCACCTCTTCGTCGTATGGTTCTAAACTTTAATTTAATAAGTATTTTTAACCGTTTCTTTAACTTATTCCACTTTGTTCATGTTTCGCTCTTGTGAACATAGTTCTTAATATATCCATTCCTAATATATTGTAAAAACATGTGGATAACGCTATGCCAATACGTTTAAGTAATACTTGTAAGAAATTTGTGTATCTGTTTTTTTCCAGAAATAAATATTTATTAATTTCGGAAAACTAACACACAAAAAAATAAACTGCAAGCTACTCTTTTACATGGAAGTGGGGTAATATGGTATACGTAAAGGCCATTAAAAATGTAAAAGTGACAGCCGGGGCCAGGCACATTGAAATCTATATATTTTAAGATGATCCCACTCATCCACGGACCGAACTTAGCTAGCTTTGCCTTGAAGAACGTTTAAAAAAATAATAAAATAAAATAAATAAATAAATCCCTTACCGAGGCAGTTTCTAGGTCCATTACTGAAAGGCATGTAGCTACACGGATGTTCCAGGTTGAATCTTTCGGGTAGGAACCTATCGGGGTCGAAGTTCTCAGCATCTGGACCCCAGTACTTGGGGTCTCGATGAACGCCCCATATTGAGCAGACGATACCCGAGCCAGCGGGCAAAACGCGACCGGATGCTAACAGAACAGAAATCAAGATGTTATATGTACGTAGTTTATGGTAAAAACTTCGAAATGCGACCACTTGAAGATATTTTTTTTATTTATTTTCCATACAATTTCTCGTGTATCGTGTGTGCATTTTTACAAACACTCAGACCTGAAACAACTATATATTCATAGGCAATACAGACATTTTTTGTGAGCGAGAATGGAACCTGCTACACGCAGCCCAGTAGCCATGAATCTAGCATTGATCCAACCGAGTCGTCAACGAAGTAATGCATTATTAGTTTTTAAACTGACATGGTAACTAATAACATCCTTAGAAATTAAAACAAATAAATAAAATAATGAAATAAATGCAATAAACTGGCGTCACAAAGTTTAATTTTATGCTTACAAGAATTAGACTACTTTAAATCAGGAGGAGGCGATATTTCACAAAAACCTTTTCTTTGTTAGCGATCGCACTACCAAGTTTTTAAGTCAAAATCCTCTATGGTTTTTGGATTGTAAAGATGATTTCACAAGAGACTTACGTAGAGTCGTATCTTCTAAGACTTTTCTAATAATTAGCGGCACCGGTGGAAACAACCTCAGCGATTCCTTGACTACTCGCTCCAAGTACTTCAACTTTACTAAATCTTCTTTTACTAACATGTGGTCATCTTCGAAGACCTCGCAAAGCCTGTGAAAAACACAAAAATACTTAAGCATCTTAACTTAAACTTATCATAAATAATATTTGAATTTATAATCCGGTATCATGTCTTTACAAATATTGACTGAAGTTGCGTATTTCTATTTTTACTTAAAAGCCCCTTAAACGGTATAAACTCCAATCGAATTTGAACTTCGTCCAGTCATTAAAAGAGTTTGTTGTTCATTAATTTGATAATTATTCCATAACAGCCTGTACTCGAAAATCCAGTAATCATATTGTACACGCGATAGCAATACTGTCTATTTAAAAGATAGTGCGTTCAGGCCGGGCTAACAAGAGATGTTGCGAATTAGTATTGTAAAACATAATGTTATGTAAAACAAAAATACATAATTAATGGTAAAAGAAATTTCTTACCAAGTCCTAACCCTTTGTTTTCTCTCTCTTTTACTAAATTTAATTGAACTTTAGATATTTACACCTTCGAATAAACTCTTGCATCTAACATTAATCTCGATTCAGAATTTATACCTATATATATTTAAAATACATTGCCCCACACTAAGAATTTCTCCTATATCGTGAGTGCGTTTTTAAAAACACCCAAAATCCAGCCAGCAATTGATCGCTCAAACACTGCGCCAACTGTGTCGTCAAGATAGTCAAATAAGAAATAAATATTTAATTCAGTAACAAATGTTTATAGACATAGCTTTCTTATATATAACTTATGTAGGCCTTCTTCTTATTTCCAAATTTATCACTTACTCTTCATACACTTTCTCCTGTATTTCCGGGTACTTTCCCAAAAGCTTTAGTGTGTACCCCAGGGCCACGGCAGAAGTATCCGTTCCCGCTATAGTGAGTGTCAACACCTCTTCTCTTAACTCCACGTTAGTGTACCCTTTCTCTCCACCAGATAACTTTATTAACAGGTCGAGGAATGTCTGCCTTTTGTAAAATTTTAAATCTGAAAAATAATTTTAGCTAGGAAACGATTAGCAGAAATATTCATCCATTCATATAAACTTTTTAGTAATTACAACTTTAATTATTCATAAGGTGATTCTAAATTATATTCCTCGTGGGAAATTTTAGTAAAGAAATAATTGATCGGTATTAAAATTGTACGGTTTTTGATGAATATGTGTGTGTATGATTCTTTTTTTTTTTTAAATGTCACTCACCAAATTCATGATCAACTTCTGTTCTAGACGCTTTATCAATTTTTAATTCTTCTCTCTTCTTTTCAATAACCTGTAAACCAACAGTCTTTAACATTCAAGTTGGTAATGTTATAAAATGCAGTAGTTACTAATAAGCTCTAATAGAAGTAACCGAAGATTAAATTAAAGACGTGTTATTAGTGGTCTATGTGTAACAGTATATTAAATTGTAACGGGCCGCTGATAATACAAAATAAATCTTGTTTTCGGGGTTTAAAAATCAAATTAATCTGCCAACTCCGATGGAGTGGAATGGAGTGTGAGACTTCTACTGACTAAAACCCCACCCTGTTCCTTTAGTTTATCTTGCTTTCTGGGGCCGTGGACACAAACTTAGTCTAACAAACAAATTAAATCTAACAAAGTGTGTATTGCAAAATAAGAAGTAAATGAAAGCGATCAGCATACGAGATGTTATCAACATTTTCTACGAAAACAATCTTTGAGTCATAAAAGTAACGATGTGAACATCCAAATACCTGATCAGTGAAGTTATGCATAAGTGAAATACACTCCTGATGCTTCTTGTACTGCGGGAACCACTTGAACAGCCAGTCTGGCTGGAGCCACAGGTGGAAGATCCTCTCGCATATCAGGTTCAGTAGAAGACTCATGGCGTTCAGGAACGGTTGATCTGGATTCTCTTGTGCATTTATGTTTACTCCCATTGTTGACTCTACCGAGTTAATTGAAAATTATATTTATTTTTTACACACTTTATTATACACGTCATAAAGAAACACAGGAGAAATCTTTATAGAAACAAGAATTTGTACTTCGATCTATCGAATACATACGGTAGATAGGGGTTTAATATTTTTGGTTGGCGAAATATAACTTTAATCTATTTTTAACACGCTTTTATTAGGTCGACCTGTATGTAACTAACTATGTAATGGAATCTAAGGTAACTAACCATCTTCCAAGGGTCGTAGCATAATGAAAATTGGCAGTTGTATGTAGTTCTGATGACAATATTATGGTACTGTCGAACTGATCTGATGATGGAGCCGGAAGATATGAACTGGAACTTCATGATGGAAAATCGTATCATTGCTGTTTTGGATTTTTTTGAAAAGTCTTGTAACGAACTTTGACCACGATTAGGTTTCAAGGTCTGATGATGAAGCCGGAAGATAGGCACTGGCATTCCATGATTTAATATCGTATCATAGTCGTGTTTGCGCTTGTAAGAAAAGCCACGTAATGGACTTTGAACATGATCAGGTTTCACGGTTATACCAAACCTAAAGAAAATCCGTTATCGGTTTTCTAAACCATTTTGAATTACCGCATAATCCATAGATTTATTTTTTTATAGATGTCACTTTTAAATCCTCTGGGGTGATTGACCGTTTAATTGTTCACTACTCGTGGGAATAATATGGCAAATACTACAAAAAATAAACAGCAACACAAAGAAAACGGAGACTACAAAAAAAAGGAAAAGCGCGAACAATTTTTTGTTTTTACGTGCATTTATAAAAGCGTGTTTTTCTAGTGATTTTTAAACTATTAATTTATTAAAGAGAAATTAAATAATAACAGTTTCCTCATCAATGAGAGGAAACTCTTATTATTAACTGGATAGTTATTCTTCCATACAATGTTTTAACTGAAGGTAGTTATTACTTAAATCCCATATATTTGAAATGTATCTAAATATATATAACTCAAAGGTGACTGACTGACATAGTGATCTATCAACGCACAGCCCAAACCACTGGACGGATCGGGCTGAAATTTGGCATGCAGGTAGATGTTATGACGTAGGCATCCGCTAAGAAAGGATTTTACGAAATTCCCACGGGATCGGGATTTACACGGGAAACACGTCCCACGCGAGCGAAGCCGCTGGCACAAGCTAGTTCTTTCATAAAGACATAAAATCTAGACCTAAGCATAAATAGAAAAAGGCACCATTCAGAAGCTTCGCACAAATGAAGTGAAATTACCTAAACAATGGCCATGTTTGCGTGTAGAAATAATTATCATGATAAATGGATCTAGACTGAGTCGTATTGGATAAACTACAATAATTTGAATTATCATCAATCTTAATCACGTAAGCATAACGTTCCACTCTTTACTTGGCAAACTGTTCGAATGTGAATTTCCTCAGATTATGATCTTTAAAGTTAAAAATAATCTGACTTTTGTAAAGAACTAGTTCCAAATTATTAAATCCATTCGCCAAGTTTTCTTTATTTCTTCACTTTTATGACCGGTGTTTTTAGTTAAGCACGTTGAAAATCTACCTACGATACAGGAGGACAACGGCCTCGCCGTTGACCTGGGTGTCAAACTATAATATTATTTCTATTTAAGTCATATTCAAGTCATTCAATGTTTTAGCTAGCTCTAATAGTTCGGGCACGCCGCAATTGCGGCGGTAAGACCCCTCTTTGAGGAGTGGCTAGATCGGCGTCACGGCGTCCTGACCTACCGCATGACGCAGGTCCTCACCGGACACGGAAGTTTCGGGAGGTACCTGTGTCTGATGAGGAAGGAAGAAACGCCTGGGTGTCACCACTGCGAGGATCGCCCTGAGGACACAGTAGAGCATACGGTGCAAGACTGCCCCGCTTGGGCAGAGCACCGACGTGTCCTCACGGTGGCGATAGGCGGAGACCTCTCGCGCCCGGCATTGGTCGAGGCCATGCTGCGGGGCGAGACGGAGTGGGAAGCGGTCGCCTCCTTCTGCGAAGCAGTCATGCTATCGAAGGAGGAGGTGGGCCGTGCGAGGGAGAGGATGGCGTCCTCCCTCCATCCCAGCCGCAGTGGTAGACGTCCACGGCGTCGGACGTCGGCCGACGATCTCCGGCCACCGTAGGCGCGGGCATGCGGACAGCGAGTAAAGGGCAACTCGCTGTCCGACCGTGGACCATGCCCGGGTCGACGGCGCGTCGTGTTCCACGCGCGCCTCAAAGAGCGACAGCAATATGACGAGGCCCCCCCGTAGAGGGCCGAAGCCTGCCGGGATCATGGGACTTATCTCATTACCGTGACCCCGGAAGGTAGAGGGCTATTGAAGGAATAACGTGGATTTTAGTCAGTACAAGTTTGACAGTCCCTCCGGCCCTGCCCACCAAAAAAAAAAACACGAAAAAAAAAAGCTCCAATAGTTGGACTTATACTAGGGCCGATAAATATGGCATCTCTTATCTCTTTAATTTTGAGGTTCAGGTATATATTTTTACTAACTTGTTACACAAATCTTTACTGACAAGTTATTTAACATCTCAGTAGGAAGAGTAGTAATTGTTTACTTTTCTGAATATAAATAGTGTTCAAGACTGCAATAGGCCAGCCAACGGTAACTGGACATGTCCGGAACTTTTCCACGATACGTGGAGTCATAAACGTTGCTTTCAATAACTATAAACAAGGTTACACAAAGGCCTACCTCTACTAGGCTTCGGCCTACAACCATTTGATCCAAAAATTACAAATAACACTCACCTGAGCTGTAGACGGCAATCCGGATCTGTTTGATCACGTCCAAAGTGTGTATGTATGTAATATGAGGTGAGTAATTGAAACGTGTGATGTAAGTTACGTGTTCCAGGACGGTCACAAGGCGTCTATCTCCAGATGGCGCGGTCCTGACCAGCATCACACCTAACTCGTTTCCAGCAAGCGCGCGCTACGCGTGGTAGGCAATAAGGCGATGTGTTCCAAGAAATATCACTGTATTCTAGTCAATTTGGAATTACAAAGTTCAATCAACCACTGTTCACAATTAATCTGTTCATATCTCGTGAGATCCAATCCGATTTCCAACAAATTCCGCGTGCCAGCCCGACCGACGACAAGGCGGCGTATGATTCAACAATATCCCGGGGTTTTCGGCAAATGGGGAATACACTTCAACAATTAGATAATTCGCGACCCAATTATCGGTCTCAACAGGCGAATCCAACAATATTTTACCAATTATATTTAGCTCAAGAGGGCCCGATGACCGGCATTTTTTCCAACAAGCAAAATCAAAGTCTATCTGTCAAGTCAGAGTAATGTCAAGTGTCAACATCAAAGACAATAGAATGTTGCCACACCAAAAAGAGCGTTCAAAATTACATTTGGGACGCAACAAATAGATATGTTATTTAGAATGAATAATAAAAACCGCAACGCTTGCCGAGGTGAGTGATGAGTGACCAGACCAGATCTTAACATAATTTAGAAATTCCTCCGTGCCGAAGAAGCACGTTAAGTCGGTGGTCCCGGCTTTCATTTGGTCATCTCAAATAGTCGTTACGGGTACTCAGAAGCCAGAAAATCTGACACTGGTCTTACCAAGGGGTATCGTGTTACCCAGTTACTGGGTCGTGGTGGTCAGATAGGCAGACGCTCCATGTAAAACACTAATATTCAGCTGCATCAGGTTATACTGGAAGCCGGCCCTAGCATAATTAGGAAAAGGCCACGCAGATTATGTTGAATAGAATGAATTTGGAATTTTGTTAAAATGAATCAAAAGAAAATGGGCTGAATAAATAAAAACTGACGGGATAGGAATGACTTATCTATACTAGCGAGAGATTAAGAGCACCAAGTCGAGGAGGCCTATATCCAAAAAGGGTTCCTTAATGGGGTCAATTTAATTCGAATACCATAAATTTAATTTCAATGTCATTTTTATTAGGGAATATACAACATGTAACAGATTGAGCGCAATACCTCAGACACCCCAATTAGAATATTAAATTATAAGTCTAAAACAACATCCGTAACTAAATAAATTGAAACCAAACCTAGGCATTTTTTATAAAATAGTTATCCTTACTAAACGCAAAACGTATGTGCGTCATACTATATCCTTACGCAGACGATACACGCATGCAATGTTAGCGGCCGACACGCACACGAGCGAATTTCCTTGAATTAAGGATTGCAATAATTTGTCATGATACTGTGGTTCCATTTTAAGTTAAATTAAAGATTATCCCATTAAAATTTAACACCTATTTTTTATGACGGAAATCGATTCAGAAGCCGATTCTGAACCAACTACTTTCAGTATTGCGTTTATTCTGTTACACGTTGTATATGACTTTGTATTTTATTTCCGAGATTTTTTAACTTAAAATGTATGTGTGTATATTCAGGACAAATCTCGCATATGAATTTAAAATCAATCAAAATATGTTTATTTGCAAGAATAAAAGTTAGTGTTTTCTATCAGCAAGCAAGCGTGCAAATTATCTATGTTACTATATAGCTATTACAATCAATTATTATTATACAATTAATATTAAATTTATGCACATTACCAATTTAAATTATACATATTTATATTCATTCTATTTGATTTATTTCATACATAACTACATTAATTATTAATTCATCTAAAATTCTTTACACACATTTTTCAAGTTCCATTTAAAATAAAGCGCTTTTCCTCAAATGATTAATTTGAAATTTTACATACACGTTTAGTTTGCGTGATGCATGGTTAGCTTAAATAACTTATATTTTATTTATTTCGAGTTACGCCATTTTAAATCCAATATGGCAGACTAGTTATTTTAGTGCACTGCCATGATTTAGGTATCAAAGAAAGAATTTGCTGAGAAGAATACGAAAATAATAAAATACTTCGTTTACAAATAACTATTATTTTATATAATTATGATTTACCAACAAACGAAACAAAGAAAAATGTTGTGAGTATTAAACAAAAAATTGTTCATTCATTGAGTTACTTGTAAAATTCAATATACTCCCTTTTTTTCTCCTTGCACAATTGCGTCTATTGAACAAAACTGAATTGGCCACTTTTGGGCAGATGCCTATCCTATTCCTTCCATCCATAGACCAATTGAAATTGTGCTATAAATATTACTCACCGCACACAGAATCCAGGGTATACGAGCTAAGAAACGGCCAGATGCTGAATTGTCCTTTGCCAACAGACTTCTTCAGTTGCTTTGTTAGTTTCACACTCTGCTCAGCAAATATTTGAACAAAGTTCTCGACTATCTTAGGACTGAAGGCAGGCACAAGTATCTTTCGTCGACGTCGCCAGATAGGTACTGTATTAGAAAGAAAATGTGTGTTCATTAAACTTTCTAGAAATAATCTAATAATAAAATCCTCTTGAAGATTATAGTGCACAAGTATGTGCTCAAGTACAGGTGCCACTGATTTGAAAACCACTTGATCGCGCATACGTTGCCCCGACGCACGAAAACTATGCGAGTTTTTGCTCTTATATATTGGCTACGAACCATTTATCTAGATGTCTGGGAATGTTTTCCACACCACTTCAACGCGCATGAAAGCATTATTATGCGTTATAAATTGGATACAAAAATTTAAAATTTGTAATTGTTTAGTATGCACACAGGCCTAATACTTGGTCACAACTAAAATAGTTCGTCTATCGTAGCCAATATATAAGAGCAAAAACTCGCATAGTTTTCGTGCGTCGGGGCAACGTATGCGCGATCAAGTGGTTTTCATATCAGTGCGTTAGTGGATTGCCATACAACGTGGCAATTCCGCCAGTCTCCCAAGGGTCGGTTTTTATTTTAAGCAAAGATTATGAAATGAAATTAACACTCTTTTTGGTTTTCATAATACACAATTTGTTACTGTATTTTGGTTTGTAGTTTAAGTAGAAATTGAAAGTAAACTAACTTACGAAACATGCAAACACATGCTTACAAGCCAAGTAACGTTACGACTAACCATAAGTTATTTATAACAGAACCGGTGGCGGTGCAGTCATATTTGAAGGGTAAGGTCACTGTAGCACTATTTAATGGGCTGATAATCTAGCACTGCATAGTGTTACACAACACCGGTTATTATGCATCGTGCCGATGCCATTGCAGGTCAAAGTTCATGCTTTACTCGACATTATTTGCCTATTGGGCTGTCACTACAAGGTTTTTACCACTGCTGGAGAACTGATTATCGAAATCATGTTATTTGACAAAAAATGTCTTTATAGGATATATCTTATTATTGTCAAAAACTTTTCTCCTTAATAGTTTAAGGAGAAAAGTTTTTGACAATAATAAGATATATCCTATAAAGATATTTTTTGTCAATAATCATCTAAACTGTGACCGATTATACACAAAGAATATTTGGTTCTTCTGACCGCAGAAGAACCAAATATTTGTTCGGGTAGACATACCTACATACATAGTTTTGGACGCGGATAATTTAGATCTTCACCTATTCACTAAGGAGAATAGGTAGATTGGCCTTGTCACTAAAGCAAATGCAATTTTTTTCCACATAAACCTCATGACACTTCACAAGTTTACAAAACAAGACTGTTTTGTCATCAGACGAATTACCTTGTTCTAAAGGTATTTAATATCCTGTTTATCTCAGTGACCAAATATTTTGTGGTCACTGCCAATATATCCTTATAGTTCTGCATTATTACACATTCGCTCGCAATTGTTCTTTACGTGAGACATTTTTAACACACGTGATTTGAGAATATACGAGCTCATTAACATTGATACTGTTAGTATTATGACTATTGAAATTGTAGTCATGTTCTGAATATAAAGCCATTATACACAAAGAAAATTTGATGTCATAAACTATGTGGTGGTAAGTAGGACAAAGCGACGGCGACCAGCTCGCCAGCTGGTCGCGTCTCAGAGGGTCATGGCTATCCGGATGATCGGGGATACCGCACGATCTCTGGGGAGGTGGTGAACCTCCTTGCCGGATTGCTGCCGTGGGATCTGAAGGCGGTAGCCCTCGCGCGCGTGCAAAATTGGCGCGTGGAGGTGCTAAGCCGGGGTGAAATTCCGCTACCGCGGCAAGTCGCGGCTCAGCAGATAGAGCTCCGGCACGATCTCACGACAGCATGGAAAGAGCGGCTGTCGCAACCGAAGGCTGGGCACGCCGTAATCACGGCGATAAGTGAGTGGAATGGAGTGGAGTGGCTAGAGAGACGCCACGGCATCCTCACCATTCGGCTGACGCAGGTACTGACTGGACATGGCTGTTTCGGGAGGCACCTGTTTTGGATACAGCAGGAGGATACGCCCGGGTGTCGTCATCGTGAGGACCATCCGGAGGACACGGGGACACGGTGGAGCATACAGTGCAGGTGTGCCCTGCATGGGCGGAGCACCGCTGTGTCCTCGTGGAGGCGATCAACGACATTGACCTCACGCGCCCGGCCTTGGTTCAAACTATGGTGCGGAGTGAGAGGGAGTGGGATGCGGTCGCCTCCTTCTGCGAAACAGTCATGCTAGCGAAGGAGGAGGCCGAATGCGCGAGGGAGAGGCAACTCTCTTCCTCCCGCCCCAGCCGCCGCGGTAGACGCCCTGGACGTCGGGGATCATGGGCCGATCTCCGGCCACCGCAGGCGCGGGCTTACGGACGGTGAGCATGGGTAGCTCACCGTCCGGTAAGGAATCAGGCCCATCGTGTGGCGCATCGTGTTCCACGCGCGCCTCAAGGAGCTGTCAGCATTAGTGACGGGGCCTCATAAGGCCATTGCCCGCCGGGTTTGTGGAAATGGATTACACTCCCTCTCACTTAACCCAGAGCGGGAGAAGATATTCGATGATTTTCCCACCAAGAGAAAAAGAAGTAGGACAAAGCGAAAGTCTAGATCCAGGTGTGTGTTAACGTAGACAAACTTTGGTAAACTGTTTTTTATTCCAATAAATATATTTGTATCGTATTGAAACTGAAGGATTATGCAGCAACATTCCTAGAATACCATTCAAATCAAAAGTACTCTTACCTGGTGCAAATATTCCGCCATTCCCTATCATAGTTTTGATGAATCTGTGCAGGTCGTCCTTTTCCATGCATGTCTTTAAAACCATTTCGAGGTCGACGGGATCTACTACGACTGTACAGAAATGACATATTCAGTATTATTTTATACATTACCAAATATTTATAGTATTGAAAATTTCGGAGATTCAAAGATTTTTTCAAAAAATACTTGCAGCTTAAAATGCCAAAACCTCTTTCCTTTAAGTAAAATATTAGGTCTTTACCTACGAAATTAACGTTATTCATGAAATAAGTTAACGTACTTTACTCTATATTTTTTATTTCAATTAATTAAAGTAATCAACCATGCAATCGTTGCATCTTTGCTATCACAATGGTAGCTTATTGATGCAAACGGCCGGGTGGCGAATTTTTCCAAGGCTGTATTGCCTCTCGGGTATTGATTTTTTTTTCCCGCCAAGACGGTATCCAAATTCTGGAAAAAGTAGAATTATGTAGGCGCAAGGTCTGGTGAGTACGGCGGTTGACAGAGAATTTCCAACCCCAGCTCTTGTAACTTGGAGACTGACTGCTGTGCAATATGAGGTCGAGCGTTGTAGGGCAGGCGCAGTAGAGCCGAGCGGTTGACCAAAGCTGACTGGAGACGTGCTAGCTTCTCCATCATTCTATTAAGTTCTTCACAGTACATGTCTACAGTAATGCTCATCCCATTTGGTAAGAAGCCGTGATGAATTACACCAGCGTGAGACCACCAAACAATGACCATCACGTTTTTGGGGTCAGTTTTTGTTTAGAGAATTGTTTAGGTGCTGAAAAAGGATACAAAAAGGATCGAACAGAATCCATTTTCCATTGCAGGTACCAATGCGGTTCAAAATTCTTTCGTTTGTGTGCATTGATATACTAAAAACCCAAGATGCACAGTCTCGAAGAAAAGTGATGCTCGAAACAGTCGCCAAACACTCACCACCTACGTAGTAATAGTAATGCTATAAATATAAAACATGTTTTTGCAAATTCCATCTTATGACAATCGTTTAAAGTTGTTTTTACAAAGCAGTGTGCGAAAGACAATCAAATTTTACGACTGACGTTGCTCGATAGGACAAGGCCTGGAGTGGAGACTTACACCTTATACAATTTTTTTTTATAAGACTTTTTTGTTAGTATTATAAGTTTATTAAATTGTGTTCTAAAGACGTAATTATAGCGTAAATGTTTTTGGGTAGAACATGTGTATATCAATGAAACAAATATTAACTCTTAAAATCGTTTATTAATTTTTTTAATTCAATAAAGCTTATACCTTTTGCCGTGATATACATAATATCTTCGTCAAAAAAATTCGCCATAAAAAAATCTCTTGCCTCTCTTGTATTTGGTCACAAGAAAAAGTAAAGTATAAAAATAAGAAGTTTTTAATGAGATTGGTGTTGCGCCAAAGCAACACTCACACATACTTTTATCATTAGCATACCGCATGTCGTGAACCCATAAGTTATCCCATAATGAATCGACATACTTAAAATATATTTTTATTCTATTATTAAATCATTTAAAATTATTCCAGTATGGAGAGGGACGTTTAAAATTGTAATACTAATAGCGGAACGCGCACAATGGGCAATACTTAAGTGATGTCGTTCATAAAACGAATTTATCCCACTGGACTGCTATACTCGGAAGCTCAAGTACTTACAGTTCCCAATATATATCCTCCGTACCATACTACGTAGACACAGATTGTTACCAGTAAGCCCAGTTTTAATAAGCAAACGCACTGAGTTTCCCGTTCGTAAAGTTCCCAAATGTCACACTAAACTTACGTCTAGATACTTTTAGGCATTAAGTTCTAGGATCTACAATAGAGCAAATAAAACTATCCCAATTTAGAAGCTTATGTGACATAAGGTCAAACAAATTTTAAAACCATGACTTCAGTCTTTGAGCTATGACGATATTGAAAAAATCATTTCGTCGGTACAGTAAATTAAGCTATTCAAAACACACACTCATGTTAACGCACACGCGCCCAGCCAGACACACACACACGCAATTACGCACATGCACTCAAAATAACACACACATACACGTTTCGCTTCTATTTCTTTTGTTCTCAATACCTTCTAATGTTACTTTTTGTTTGTAATTTATTACATAAAAATTGAAATGTGTTTTAATGTATAGCGTAGGACGCTGATTCCTGTAACACAGGCTCGTTTAGCATAGGAGTCAGGGGCTTCACTTGAAAGATGTAATATTTTTATGTTCAATCAATTATTTATTTATTTTATTTATGAACATTAAAAAACTGTAAAATTGACGACCTCTTCTCCTTCAGTATATTATATAACGTATACATATTTGCCAAAAACTAAATTAGTATTAATTATTGCAAAATAGATGTGTTTAACTTTTGGTGTACAATAAAGTTTATTTTAATCTATTCTAAATACTAGCTTATGCCCGCGTCTTCGTTCGCGTAGAGGTTTTTCCCGCGTAAATCCTGATCGCGTGGGAATTTCGGGATAAAAACTATCCCAGGTCCATCCCAGGGTCCTAAACTATTCCCATGCCAAATTTCATCTAAATCGGTTCAGCGGCTTATTTAACACACAGACAGACAGAGTTACTTTCGCATTTATAATATTAGTATGGTCAATATGGACAATAAAGCATAAACTTATTAATAAAAAATAAATAAATACAAGAAAAAAAGTCGACTCCATTATTTGTTCAACAGGGTAATTTTTATTATGCTACTAAAATAAAAAAGATGCCATAATCGGTCCCCATCTAACAGTTCGAGGGAAAGTTTTGATATGTTCCTGGACAGCTTAAATAGTATTTACACTAAACTTTCCACATGGAAGAACATTGCCCTTATTGGTGACTTAAATATCGATATTAGGATGAGCAATAGAAATGACCGAAGTCTAGAGTACCTCATACTTAATTCATCGCATGGACTGCTACCAACCCATCTTTTGCCTACTAGAATTGAAAATTGTCTTGACCACGTGTTCATAAAATCTGATCTACCTACCACCACGTTAGTTCTAGAATCACACATTACAGACCATAAACCTCTAGTTCTCACTATCGCTAATGCAAATCCGAGTCGCAAGACATTTTACTATTCTACTTCCGTAAATTATGAGGCAATTAAGTTAGAGCTCGAAAATTTAAATCATACGGCCATTTATCAATTAGACGACCCAAACTCAATGATGGATACTTTTATAGCTATGTTAACTTCGGTGATTGACAAACATACAAAGTGTATCAAGATACCAAATAGAAAAAGGACCCTCAAACCCTGGATAACACCAGGCCTGTTGAGGTGTATACGGAATCGCGATAAAATGCATACACGATCAAATAAAGAACCAAACAATTTAATTCTTAAACTAACCTATACACGTTACCGAAATTTTTGCAATAACCTACTTAGGAAATTAAAAACTGCCTACGAAAGGAATATAATCGAAAAAGTGAAAAATAATCCCAAGGCCCTATGGAAGACAATAAAAACTATTACTAACACAGCTAAAACTAAAACCAGTCCTCTTGAATTATTGAAAATAAGTGACAGCCCTCAAGCTTCTATAAATGAAGTTGGTAACTTTTTCAGCTCTGTGGGAAAAAACTTAGCAGATAAAATTTTGTCACAGGGTCAATGTCCTGCAAGTTTGAACAGCCAGGTATCCAGTAATATCACTCAAATATCTCCCACTAACTCCCTCGTGCTGCTAGATGTAGACGAAAATGAAGTGGAGTCTCTTATTTTGCAGCTGCGTAATGACTGTGCTGTAGGTTGGGATCGCATATCACCTATTGTACTGAAAACAAACCGTCTGACACTGTTAAAACCCTTGACGCATATCTTTAATAGCTGTCTCCGGAAGGGTGTTTTTCCGAACGCACTTAAAAAAGCGATTGTGCACCCAATCCATAAGGGTGGGAGCAGAAGCTGTGTTAACAATTATAGACCTATCTCGATTTTGACAGCTCTTTCCAAAGTTCTGGAAAGGATTCTTAGCAACCGGCTCAAGAAATTCCTGGATAAATACAAGATTATAGCAGATAATCAGTATGGTTTCCGTACTGGTGTCTCGACTGAAGACGCAGTGCTTGATCTATCACAGTTGGTTGCTGGGAATCTCGATAGGAAAACTAAATGTCTAGGAATATTTCTTGATCTTTCAAAAGCATTCGACACAGTTTCTGTTCCCATACTTATTGCCAAATTGGAAAAGATCGGTGTAAGAGGCATAGCACTGCAAATTTTCATAGATTATCTGAACAACCGTACTCTAAGAACCAAAATTGATAATTACTTCAGTGATGAAGTAATCATGTCCTACGGTGTGCCTCAAGGTAGCATTTTGGGGCCTATGTTGTTTCAGATATATGTAAATGACTTATGCAGAATGTCCCTCCCCAACTCAAGGATCTTTGTATATGCAGATGACACCGTAGTCATTGTCGACGGTTCAACATGGCATGATGTTAAGAGTAGAGCGGAATGGGCACTTTGTGAAATAATTAAATGGCTTAATATTAACCTGCTTACCCTTAATTGTAACAAGACATCATATGTTCCATTCGCCATCCGTCAGAGTACCGCACCAGACCACAATTTTTCAATTATAGCACACACTTGCTTACAGCTGTCATCGTCATGCCAATGTCCAACACTCACACGTACTGATCACGTTAAATACCTTGGTGTTCAAATAGATGCCGGATTACGCTGGAATAAACACATTGATACCCTAACTTCGAGAACACTGAGACTCATACATATCTTCAAGTCACTTAGGGTCTCTGTAAGCCCTGAAACGTTAAAGATGGTGTTTTATGCTCTCTGTCAATCCGTTCTTGGGTACTGCATCACCGTTTGGGGTGGTGCAGCTATAACACACTTTCTGAGAGTGGAGAGAGCTCAGAGAGCAATACTGAAAGTTATGTTACGACGACCATATCGCTATCCAACAACCCTACTCTACGAAGATTGTAATGTACTAACAGTTCGAAAGCTTTTCGTGTTGCAATCCGTTCTCAGAAGACACTCCAGCGTTCCTCTGTCCGATCCCAACAAACGAAAAATATCTCCCCGGGTACACAACATAAGACTGCTTTTGCTAAGCGCCAATTCTTTACACTAAGCACATTCATATACAAGAAAATTCATAAAGAACTAAATATTCTCGACTACAACAAATTTAAGCTGAAAGCTAGGGTGATGGAATGGCTACTTAAACAGGACTATACACAAACTGAATCACTACTCAAGTACATTGCCTAAACATGGCACTTCTGTAAAAACACCACTCACACTACTCTCATACAAAAACTCACTACACACACACCATAAACACACATACACATCTTCATACACTCACACACATTTTGCGGTAAAATTACTTATTTAATTATCTTAAGTTATTTAATATTTTAAGTTATTGTTAATTTACTTCTCTTCTTTCTTAGATTGTATTAATATGTAAATCTGTATGTTCACAACAACAATAGGCTGGCACAAGTCCGCAGTTGTATGATTCTTATTTCTAAGCGGAAAACTGTCTCTCAAAATACAGGATATCCTAGCTTGAGAGGCAGGGCTCACTATATCTGTATACAGACTTTTGCAGCATTATTAGCATCTTGTCAATCTGTGTAAATGATGTATGTATATTTGTGGCAATAAATTATATTATTATTATTATTATTATTGTATTGCATGTTATGTTGAACAAGATTGGAAAAAAAAAAAAAAAAAAAAAAAAAAAAAAATCAAATAATACATTGTTTTGACACTGAAAACGCGGCCGTTGAAATTTGCCGTTACTATTTGAAATGAGCGCATAATTTTGAATTAAGCACTCATTTTATGCGGACGGTTTTGAGACGTTGAGTGTGCATCTTGGGGTTTTTGTATATCAATGTTTGTGTGCCTATTGAGCAGTGCAACGCATTTCTCGACGCGTACTTCGCGCTGGCGATTATTGAGTTCGTGGGGCACCCATTTGTCAAGCTTTTTTATCTTGTCAGTTGACGCAAATATAGACTAATATTGTTTTGATGCTAACATTGAAAGTTGCTGCTAATTCAGGCGTATATTGAGCTTCCACAATCGCCTTTAATTTGGCATTATGGACCAAAATTTTCAGATGAAATTTCCAGATCGGAAGCGGGCAAAATAATTACGGGTGGTGCGTTCGATTGTAGTGTTTGTTTCGTAAACATCATTCATTACTGTTACGTGCCACTTTTGCCGCTTTGTTGCCACGAGGGTTTACATTCCATAATTACTCGAATATTTTTCGTAACCAAGATGACGAAATATGTTCAAACACGATGAAAACAGAACGCTAACCATTGAACAATTGACTAATTTTGAAACAAGAATTCCATGTTTATAAAATAAAATAAATTTGAAATTAGAATTCTTAGCCAAAACAAAGAATATTTTGATTTGAAATGGCCAGCACAGCAAAACGGCAATTTCATAGGTAACGAACTGTTACGTTTTCCAATTAGGGTGCAATGAGAATGAATACTTACTGAAGAAAAGTATATGTCCTAGCCACCCTCTCAAGATCCCGTCATTCTGCATACTCTCGTAGCTGAATTTTTGCAGTTGATTCATGATTACTGAAAACCATCATAACTACAGTTAGCCATGTATCAAGGTACTATAAGTAATACCCAAAACGCTATAGGTGTGCCTATAATATTTGAAGAGTCCCCTCAATTTCTCCATGATCCCATCATCAGATCCAAACATGACGACAATGGGACCAACTAGAAAGTATACTCTTTCAAATAAAAAAAGAATTTTCGAAATCGGTCCAGCCATCTGCGAGTAATGAGGTAACATACATTGAAAAAAAGTTCAAGACGAATTGAGAACCTCCTCCATTTTTTGAAGTCGGTTCAATATGTAGGGTTTATGTAGATCTAAAAAAAGTCCGCGGTACTACATATCTAACTTTTATAAATAATCCACAATAAGGCAAATTATGTAAAGAAAATATTTAAAAAATAAGGCATGACTTTGTATTATTATTATGCGGTTGATATTTACGTTCGAAAAAAATTTTATCATCAAGACAATTTTATGAAGATAAACTTTGCCTTTTACAGTATGTAATTCGAACTTATAGTTTAGGAGAAAATGTAAAATTAAAATTATTCAACAAAGCTATTCACCGAAACGGCGCGCGAATGCACGGCGCGTCGAGCATAACTCGCGTACTCTAACCACTCCGCGATAGATACCGTACTGATAGTGTACCTAAACTTGGTTTCATTTCGACTTCTTTGCTAAGAGACTTCCTATGTAAAATTGGTTCAGCTTTTTTTACGTCAGATATGTATTTTTGT
The DNA here is from genome assembly GCA_943138885.2 of Tholera decimalis. Lineage (NCBI taxonomy): Eukaryota > Metazoa > Arthropoda > Insecta > Lepidoptera > Noctuidae > Tholera > Tholera decimalis. Next base: position 16,948,460 of record OW964552.2, on the reverse strand, counting down.
ATCTATATATTTGTATATTTTTATTTTACTTACTGTTTAGTTGAATAAGTAATTTTAATAGGGTTTTTTTAATCTGTTTTTGGAAAAAGGCTTTAATCGCAGAGCGATTATGTCAGCCCCGTAGGTTAACAAAATGAGTAAAAAATAGTTTACAACTACGATCTTAACTTAATTAATTTTACAATCAAACAATACAACTTAATAGATAAATTAGATGTGGGTTTAGGTAAGACCAGATTGCACATACCTACATCCTTTAAATTTAATTTATTTTCAATTTCGAACGTTGTTTCATTTATCCAATTTTTTTTTTGCCATCGTTTCATTTAAAGTTTATAGTTAGTTTAATAATTTTGTTTTATTTAAGTTCCATTGATGTATACAATTTAAAAATGCGTTTTGTAGTCTATATTTTGCGATTCTTAACTTCGTGTGATAATAGGGATTTAATTCCTATTTATTGTTGGTAATATAATATAGGGTCTAACTAAGTCGCTACAATTATTAAAATACCTTCGAAGCAATGTCATATTTGCTATAGTTTTCACTGGACCAGCGGCTAGACAAACGGCAGGTATTAGACCTCGAATCTTCATGGTACCTACAGATTAAATCTGTAGGTAAATCTGTCAGATTTACCTTTTATTTTTAAAAATATACAATTTCTGCAAAGGTATCTTTCGAAATCACAATAAATAAAGCGCCGAAGTTGTGGGAATGTGCTAACGAGATACCGCGACCCCGGAACGCAAGGGCAGCTGAAGGAACAGGGAGGGTTTTTGTCAGTAGGAGACTGACACTCCTTTCTGCTTCACTTAGAGTAAAAGAAGTTATTCGATGATTGCGATGTTGTTAGATTTCCAAAGCCGAATGGCAAAAACGGAACCCTTAAAGATTCGTCATTGTTGTCTGTCCGTCTGTCCGAAACTATTAAGATTACCAAGTTGAAACTTGGTATATATAGATGTAATCTGCAAACCGCTCTCCGATTTAAATAAAAAAAATATTAATAAAGAAAACATTAAGGGGAGGCTCCCCATACATGGAACTGGAACTAAAAAATATTTGGTTCATCAAACCTGTACGTGCGGGTGTCTATAGATAGATCTTTAAAAGTGCAGTTCACTCAGAATTGTAACCCTAACAAAACGCAGTCTTGTGTGTTCCATCTTCGCAACAGAGAGGCGCGGCGTAAACTCAATATCTTTTGGGGAGGAGTGTCTATCGAGCATAGTGACTACCCAAAATATCTTGGAGTTTTCTTGGACAGATCATTAACATTTAGCAAAAACTGCAATACTATCCGGCAGAAAGTGCACTCTCGAAATAATCTTCTAAGGCGACTGGTCTCGTCAAAGTGGGGTGCTTCGCCTCACGTATTGCGGACTACTGCGCTGGCACTATCTGTTTCTGCGGGTGAATTCGCATGCCCCGTGTGGTGTCGTTCAGCCCATACGGAGTTAGTGGATACAGCTCTTAATGAAACGTGTCGGATCATTACTGGTTGCCTTAAACCGACCCCGGTACAGATGTTGTATCCACTGGCAGGAATAGCGCCACCGGAAGCTCGCAGAGCGGTTGCAAGTTCCAATGAAAGAGCCAAAATGGTTAGAGACTCCCGACATCCAATGCATGGGTACACTTTAGTGCCACAAAGGCTGAAAAGTCGAAGAAGTTTCCTGAAGTGCGTCACTCCACTTACTGGCGAGCAGCCTAAGGAGCGCCTAAAGCTGTGGCTAGAAAGTACATCCCTTCCAAGCCCATTTGTACCACCAGCTGAGCATCTCCCGCCTGGACACGAACTGCCATGGCTGACCTGGAAGTCTTTAAACAGACTCCGCACCCAGGTTGGTCGCAGCAAAGAAAATCTGTTCAGGTGGAGATTTATCGATGCCTCTGCCTTGGGGTGTATATGTGGTTCTGTTCCACAAACCATGGCACACTTAATTTCCTGTCCTGCGTGCCCTGTCAACTGCTCACTGCAGGACTTGATGGAAGCTACCGAAAATGCCAAACTTGTTGCCCAGTTCTGGGCTGACTCCATCTAACTATTTGCCATCGACACGCTAAGAAGAAGACTCAGAATTGTTACTGAAACTTTTTTTTAATCTCGAATCACAGTGATTTTTTAGTATTGTTACCTTGATGCATATAGAAACCATGGAAAATTATTGAAAAAAAAAACTGAGTTTTCAGGAAAGCTCGGAAAATGCGGATCGTTTTAACGATCAGTAATAACAGGCAGGTAGGTTAATGCTCATATACGAGTAACTACCACTTCATCAATTTTCAATTAAAGAAACGCAGTTAATCCTATTTAAAAGGCTTTATTATCTAAATTAGGAGTATGATAAGTAACAAAACATATTTTAGGGTGCAAAGTGATTATACATTTTTGACATGTGAAGTTTGTATATTTTTTGCAACACTATCGTAGCGTGAAATTTCCCTGTAAGTTCTAGAAGTGGGACAAAGACCGTTTCTCTTATTTTATATGTTTCCATGATACCTCTAGCGATAGTTCTCTGGAATGTGAGATGATCGTACTCTACTCCATAGTTTTGTAAAGTTGTCATAGTGCGTATCCCAATTTAGTCGCTCCAATCCAGAACTTACATCCCAGTCTAATCGGTTTTCCACGTATATATTGTTTACAGCTGTGTCGTCAATAATAAGTTACCTATTACGTTAAGTTACCTACTCTTCAATGCTATGCATTTCTTCTAAATGAGCCATATTCAGGAATATTTCCGTGAGGATATCGAAAAGCAATCTCAACTTCGCAAATTTGTCACATTCAGTAGTTATCTAAGCATTTTCACAACGGTGGAGGAGTGTCATGATAAATGTAAATGTCCTATAATGATGTGATGTCTGATGATTTCTCCCAATACATAATCTTTGGGGATCTACGATATATCCACTATAGAGAAGTATATCAAGGAAGCGCTTCAGTTCACTCGTGGTCACGTTGTCATCAAACATACAGACAAAGTAATATATGGGCGTTTGGAGATGTCTTGGCCCATGGTTTTCATGCCATTGTGATTGGTGAGGATTATGGCGATTTCTCCAAGTATAATTTTGTTTTTTTGGTATAGTTGAATCAACAAAAACAACAGCTGAGGTGCTGCTAATAACTGGAGCTGAATTAGATGTAAATGGCTCAGGTTGACGTTCATCCATAATTAGGGGTTCTTTTGTGGTTCAACTTCTTGCGTCGTGCGATTGGTATACAATAAGCACATACAGACGACAGCACAGTTTCTGAGAGATATGTGTCCAGCGCGCGAGCTGGTGGGTCACAGATCCGGTCTCTCCGTGAGGACATGGTCGGGCGCTTGAACTTGACCTTGAAGGCTGTCTCTGAATGGGGCGATGCCAACCTGGTCAAGTTTAATGCAGCTAAGACCCAGGCGTGTCTCTTCTCCGCAAAAAGGAGCCAATTTGAACCGGCTCCTACTTTCCGAGGTGTAACTGTGCCGATAACTGACCATATCGAGCTTCTGGGGGTAACATTAACTTCTACCCTCAATTTTGGCCCGTTTATCGAGGCTAAGGCTCAACTAGCATCAAAAAAGTTGGGAATCCTAGCAAAGGTGAGACGGTACTTCACACCCGAACAGTTGCTCAATCTCTATCAAGCCCAGGTTCGGTCGTGTATGGAGTACTGCTCTCATCTTTGGGATGGATCTGCTAAATACCAACTGGACGCGCTTGAGTCTATCGAGAAGCGGGCCAAAAGACTCATTGGCAACGATGCACTGGTCGAATCAAAGCTCCAGAGCCTTGAACATCGACGACGAGTTGCAAGTCTATCGGTTTTCTATCGGTTACATTTCGGGGAGTGTGCGATGGAATTACACAATTTAATTCCAACAAGCCCGTTCCATCATCGGACTACGAGACAAACGGCGAAGCGCCATCGTTACATGGTGGACATCCCACCCATACGCACCAAACGTTTTGGGAATACCTTCATTGTGCGTACGGCTAAGGAGTGGAATTCCCTGCCGGAGTCTGTGTTTCCCGATAGCTATAACCTAGGAGTCTTTAAGTCAAGAGTGAATAGGTTACTTTTAGGTAAGCGTGCTCCATCTTCGACCACATCATCACTTACCATCAGGTGAGATGGTGGTCAAACGCGAACCTATTCTAAATAAAAAAAAAAAAAAAAAAAAAACAAAAGTAATCCGATTGTTTTTATTTTTAAATTGAGGGTATTTCTCAGTACTTTTTTTATCTTTATAAGTTGTTAAGTTTTCTAAAATATTTTTTCCTCATATTCAGTCATTTGGAACATACCTATACACTTCCAAAGTAGTAAAACGTGTTCTCTCTAACTTTTAAAATAATAAAGTCTAAAATCAAATATATATGTATATATACTGTATATTTTAATGAAATATTTTAACTAAAATGGGTTTGAACAAGATACAGTCAGTAGCTATTGCGATATAGCCGAAACCGCAAATATATGTATTTCTTTCTGTAAACACATAAGTCTTAAAAGAGAAAAACAAATACAGACAAAAGAGCACAAAGGTGCTGCCTACTTCATAAGAAATTTCATTCAGCAGACCTGCGACAGGAGAGTTGAATAATAATAATGGGCACAGTGTGAATAAATATTAATTTCGTAAATTACTAAAAAAACATGCTTAACTAATAAAATAAATTATAAGGATACAATAAACAAATATAAACATACATAGAGGTGAAATACATATTTGACTGACTGACTGACATAGTTATCTATCAACGCACAGCCCAAACCACTGGACGGATCGGGCTGAAATTTGGCATGCAGTTACCTAATTATTTTGAACTTACCCTCGGTATTACCGATAAATTTGTGCGCTATTCCAATCACAGGCAGCTCTCCCTTGCAAACTGGTAAAGCTGTGGCCAGCTTATACAAGTGCCTCTTTCTATACCGAAACGTCACCATCGACGACACTGTCACCAGGAGTAATAACCACACAAGCATTTTGTCACTTTAAATGGGACACTAGTAACAAAAGTAAGAGTAAGTAGAAATAACGAGATACAGGAATTCGGCGCGCGCGCTCGCTGCCTTGCTTGTACGTCTAAAGGAAATGTGCAGCAATTTATATGGACCTCTTCGCGCATTATATATACATATAAACCTGAAAGCACGTAAATTATGTTCACTTTAGAACGTAGCGGTCAAACGTCATATTTGTTTACTTATGTGACCGCGCTTGAAAAGTCTCCTTATAGTCTAAGTAGTCCTTATAGTTTTTTTTATGAATGATACTCGGTAGTAGAATACCTACATTACAGCATTGCCTGACAAAATTTCGCCGCAATTAACTTTAATTAAATTTATAGCAATTAGTTTTTGTTAATAAATTGCAAATACATGTTTTTAAGTGAACCCAAGATCATTTGAATGATAATGATGTAAGCAATCTAAAAAAATGGTTGCACAGCTCTCAGTCAGTTGCAATCCATGCGTTTTCAGGTGTAAACAGGTGTCTGATTGTTAATTATGTACAATTACGTGTTTTACAAGTTAATTATGTACCAAAATAAAATTTATTCTCTCCTCTACACTGCAACATAATATGGTTTCCTGTAAAATAAATGCCGCAAACAGGGGTCACCATCAACTGAATTTATTTTTCCCATTGTAGATGACTGTGAGCAAGGGAGACGAAATGCGCGCACTGCTTTGAGTTGTAAATAGTGTTGCTAGGTCGGATTTGTATTAAATCGGGGCAGAAGGTAAAAAAATCGGATTTAGGGTTGTAGACCGGGAAGAACAAAAAAAAGAAGGTTTTTAATAGTAACGTTTAATTTATTTGTTTTCGTATTTTCGAAATTAATATTACTATATAAAACGATCAATCTTTATTCTAAAAAATGTAACAGTCATACTTGCTTACTAGACTAGACGTGGTAGCGTGTCCAGCCAAGTTCAAGGAAAACAGAGCTAAATAGAGTGGTATCCTGGCAGATATCACTTTGGGTAATAGTTATACTCCTAGTATTACCGTCCGTCACTCAACCCGCTATCTGCGCGGTATCTGCCGGGATACCGCTTCATTTGAATAGGCCTTTATGAATAAAAACACAATCCACTTCCATAAAATGACTTATAGGTGATAAAATGAAATATTCTGATAACTAAAAATTATCGATATATAAGTGCAAATCAACAATTTTAAGTATAAAAGTAGTTTACAGGTAATAATTTTTTTTATTTAATTTATATTTTTCATTACTTTCATTACTAGTGTTAGTAGGTATCAATCTAAACTCTTTTGCAAAAAATACGGGCACTTTAGATTTTTTTCTCTACTTCAATGAAGAAGAACAAGAAATAGGTTTTATTAATTTCACGATGTATTGGCATGTTATTTGAAGCATCCTGGCATGATTCTTTACGTTCCAAATTTAAAATTTGATATGAATAAAAGAAAAATAATGATTATTGTGGATTATTCTAAAATTGCTTTACTAATGGCGCGAATTGCTGAAACGATTTTTAACTGATTACGATATTTTAAAACTTTTTGGATATTTTCTGCAAATTAAACAATTTAATCTTTCTTTTTACATTAAATACCAATTTTTGATATGAGTGATAAAGCGATAAGGGCCGGTAAAATTATAGCTCTACTTGAAGAAGGTTGTTCGCAAACTTACGTGTCTCAGCGACTAAATGTGAGTCGTTCAACTGTCCAGAGGACTTGGCAACGGTATCAAGAGACTGGTTCGGTCAAAAGAAGACCCGGTTCGGGAAGAAAACGATGCACAGAACCAAGAGATGATCGCTTTTTGGTGAATCAGGCGTTGCGAAATCGTAAAGCGTCAAGTGTGGACCTGAAGAAGAGCCTTAAGAAGCCGTAAGAGGAGTAGAAGTTAGCTTGTGGACGGTCAGGAGGAGGCTTTTGGCTGCCAATATCAGGAGTTACCGCCCAGCTCGGGGCCCTAAATTACTCCGTGAGCACCGTCTTGCTCGACTTCAGTTTGCTCGGAACTGTGCTTCATGGACTCTGGAGGACTGGAATAAAGTATTGTTTTCTGATGAAGCTAGAATCTCTTTGTGTGGAGAGGACCGACGTCGGCGAGTGCTGCGAAGACCACGGGAACGCTATGCGGAAGTGTGTTTCGAAGAAATCACTCCTTATGGCGGAGGCTCCGTTATGTTTTGGGCAGCAATTAATTCGACGGAGCGTACGGAGTTAGTTTTCATAGAAAATGGAACATTAAATTGACACACATTGAATTGATTGAACATTAAGTTGACTGGTAGAGAATGCCTTGCTGCATTAAGTCCGCCCATGTAACACAATTGTACATAAAGTTTAAATAAATAAATAAATGCACACTGGTACATAATGGAAGTCCTAATTCCATATGCACAACCCACATTGACTGCACTTGGGGAAGATTCCATTTTTATGGACGACAATGCTCGCCCGCACCGTTCTGGCGACGTGGAAGCGTACATGCAAGAAGTTGGGATCCGTCGTTTAGATTGGCCAGCTCTAAGTCCTGACCTCAATCCAATTGAGCATATCTGGGATGTTCTAAAGAGACGGGTAAGATCAGTGCAACCTGCTCCACAAAACATCAGGGAGCTAAAAAGAGTCATTGCAGAAGAGTGGGAACGTATTCCTCAAAACGTTATTAAAAACATCGTGGAAAGCATGCCCAGAAGAATTCAAGCTGTGATTTTGGCAAGAGGAGGTCACACTCGTTATTAGGTTTTTACATTTGTAACACTATTTCATTAAAAAAGTAAAAAAAAAATCTTGTCTTTATTGCCGACCACTTCTTATTGTTTGGGCGTGTACATCGGTTTTAAAGAATCCGTCGTTTTTTTTCTTTTAATTTCCCGAATTCACTTCACGCGCATTAATTTACACGATTAATAAGTATACAGACTACGTCAAAGCAATAAATTTCATTTAATTACCTCAAATCGACCTTAGAACGTAAATTTCCTTAGGTGCCCGTTTTTCTTTTTGCAAAAGAGTGTATTAATAAAATGGCTAAGAATTGGCGAGTTAAAGTTCCCCGCCACCGTTTGTTGAGTTCTCGCACACCCAGGCCAATAAAGGCGTAAGAGGAATTCACTAACTTTACAGGGTAGCAAAAAAACTGTTTAACCAGGTATATCTATTTTGTTTTTGACTCTATGATTTTTTGTTATACATCAAAAAATAGTAAAAAAATCAAACTTTTTTTTGTTTATATTCGAAACACCTTAAATTATCTTGGTCATCAATATTTAATTTTTAATGTTTTACAGACGTTTTCCTTATTTAATTAAGACCAATCCTCAAATGTAATGATTTTCAACCGACGACCAAAAGAGGAGGTTATCAATTCGACGCGTATATTTTTTTTTTTTTTGTTTTTTATGTATGATCATCGAGTACTCGAAGACGGCTGAGCCGATTTGGAAAATTATTTTTTTGTTCGAATGGGTATACTTCGAAATTGGTACCATTATCACCAAAGTCAGGATCTGATGATGGGATCCTGGAGAAATCGAGGGAACTCTTCAAATATTATAGGCACACCTATGGCGTTTTGGGTATTTCTTATAGTAACTTGTGCAGTTGCTCTCAAAAAGTACCATTTGGGGAAGTGGAACTGATGATGAAGACCACAGATGGCCGCCTAAACTACTCAATAATAAGTATTAAGTGGATTGCGATTCGATTACTTGAATATGGATGTTAAGCACTTTATGCTCGTCACAATGCATATGGTGATGTAGAGCTGATGGTGAAGTACCAGGAGAACTCCTCAACAATTAACGGCCCAGCATTGGGAAAAGCAATATTTTGTAAAAGGTTACAAGTAGTTGACATTTAGGCTCTTGTAACTAGGTAATTTAAAAATCATCCAACTAAAAAGAGTGAAAAAAAAACTTTTTAACAAAAAATTAAACCGACTCCCAAAAAACACTGCAAAGTGAAAAATAACTTTAATTTCGGAAGTCGGTGCCAAAAACGAAAAAACAAAACTAAAGACACCGACTACCGAAATTAAAGTTATTTTTCACTTTGCAGTGTTTTTTGGGAGTCGGTTTAATTTTTTGTTAAAAAGTTTTTTTTATTCCAATCATCACTTTCTAAATATTTTTTTTTATGTTAACTACTCATGCTTACGTCTGTTACGAAGTTCTATACTATGATAAAACACAGAGGCTAAGTACTGTTTAAGGCCTTTTTTGCTTAATTTTATTTTACATATAGAATTGTATGACGCTTTTACAGTTTTGTTTGTTAAAACATAAAACTAAAATATAGTATTAAGTCTGAATACGGGCTTTTTTTACAGTATGTTCAATTAAACCATAACTGTAAGTAATATTAAGTTTCTAGGTAAAATATATATTTCAGTGGTGTAATAAAAAGGTTTTTAGAAAATTGCACTTTATTATAATAATAGTCATAACAGAGCCCGATAAAAGGTAATAAAAGTAATAATTAATTATAATATTTCTGATAAGTTTAACTCAGAACGGTAACTAATACAAATTCTTAGCAAGACCTCAAAAGCTGGTATGAATAAAAATCTTAAAATTATTTATTATACCAATTACTAAACATACAAAAGAATAACAGTATTGAAACAAAAATATTAATCTTCATTTATATTAATCATAATGATTGATGTTTACGTACTTCTTATAGGTAGGTACTGACTAAAGTTATTAAAATGTTTTTTTTTAGTATGAGATTATTCTTTATGACTTTTTTATTTTAGTCAATCAAGTATGAAGTATTTATTCTACTGAATTGTTTTCAAGAATTTTTAAGTATTGTAACAATGGTTAGTAATCCCTCTAATAATAATTAACTCGTTGTTAAAACTTGAGTACCTACATTATTGGTAATAATAGTTATTAGATTAAACCTTTGAACCAAGGTTAACAAATTTTTAAATTAATAACTGATAATAATTAGTACCGAAGTTTAAGTACTCGTACAATAAAGTAAAAAGCCAAATTGATATTCTCTAACTTTGTGCTTGAAAACACACATACAATCATCGATATTCAATCAACATGCTCCTTTAAAAATCAAAGTTTTAAAACTATAATTACTAACACAGTTATAATAATAATTTAGTCTTCATCTGAATAATCGCTTGGCAAAAAGTTACGGGTATCGTTTTCAGCCACTAGATTCCTATAAAAACCTTGATAATGTAACGGAATATTATTTGAGTCCCATAGACTTTAAATCTTTGTACAGTGCACTTGACACTGGTAATAATTGGTCATAGTCATTGGTCAGTTTTGAGCTCAGGATCCGATCGAATTGGTTTGGATTTACGCGTTCTAGATGAACTTTAATTTATAGTATCTAACACAAAGTAATAAAGTTGCTCAAAATCATATTTGTAAAATAATTTATCAGGAGTTTCAGAAGTAATTTCAACTTCTTTTAATTTCGAAAAATATATTTTTTCGCCTCTTGTATCTTTCAGCCAATTTTTGTTCAAAATCGCTAGTGATTTAAAATCAAAAACTAATTCTGGGACATCTCAGTCATATCAAATTTCTTATGGACCTTAGCGTTCATAATAATTTCGTATAATTGGTGTGTATAACTGGTCAGGTGTATAATAGACTTTATTTTTAAATTATTCTCTATGCAGGCATGCATAGAGTCCCCTTCATTTTGGGTAAGACCTGTTTGTAAAAATCTATGAACTACATCCAAATTTAGTGTGCGAGAAGCATGCATGTACATCGCAAATATAAAGTGATTTCTATTCTCACCCGAAAAATTATCAGAATATAAAAACACTGATTTGACACCATTGAGAGCTTCTTTTTTGAAGAAAAGAGGGGCTAACGAAATCTCAAGCTGTCTCTACAACGTGTAATTTAAAGGGTATGTACATACCAAGTGCATGGCTTCTTTGGATGATAACAAACGATATGGCAAGGGTTTTGTAACCCTTAGTCTACGTGTGTAGAACTTATTACAATTTCCAATACACTGATATCAGAGACCGAATTTTTCAAATTAAGAAGAACGAAGAGAATTATCGTGTTATTGGCTAGTGACGTGGAAAGTTATGACCCTCATAGTGCTGTGACACGTTTGTTATGTAGGGGCCTAGACAAAATCCATTTTCTGTAAGCGTTAACGCCAACGGAAAAATTAAATTGTATGGAGTTGACATTTGCTAACCACATGTCACGTGATTGTCACGTGTTAGTAAATGTCAACTCCATACAATTAAGTTTTCCGTTGGCGTTAACGCTTACAGAAAATGGATTTTGTCTAGGCCCGCTGGTATTCAAGAAATATATGAAACCAATAATTTGGTATCAATTCTTTGAGTCAGTTATTTTATGCTGAAACTGTGCATAGAGACTCCATACCAGATGTTGTCTTCAGCCCTTTTGGATAGATATGGGGTTTCTGTTACACGTTGTTTAACTTGAGATTTCGTTAGCCCCTCTTTTGGCTATCTATGCGTGCCACAAATAGCAGTATCCTTGTAAAGCTAATAAATTGTATACGGTGAAGTTATAGACTGGATATTTCCTTTTATAATGAAAAATACCCACATTGGATTGTGGCAAGTTTAGTACCTGTTCCAAGTCAAACACTGCGACAGTCTTAGTTTCAGGATTTGATGAAGATGTTTCGTCATCCTTAATTTTGCGTATCAGGGATTTATTTTTCAAATGGCTTTCGTAATTGTCCTTTAGTTCAATATTACGGTCAACATCAGCATTTTCATAAAAACTACATATCTTTCTTTGGTTTAAAAAATGAAAGATTAAATTGGGAATTGAAAATATTACTATATTGGTATAAACTTGCTACTTTTACCGCGTTTTCCGACATCCGGACTACATTATAATCGATACATTTTAGCCAAGTTTAAATCAGAGGCGAGATATTGAAGGCTATTTTGCTTTCTTAAATAGTGTGATTCGATACATGGGAATGATTTTATGTGCTGTATTACACTTTGCTCAGTTTCATCACTTGTTTTGTGGGAACGGTTAGCATGTTTGCCCCGTAAATCCGTTATTTGCAAGTTATTTGTATATTTATTCATAGCAGAGTAAACATTTTTTTCTTTGATACCTAAAGTATTTAAACACATTTTGCATGCTCTAAGTTTTGTAAGTTTACCATCTTTATTTAATGATAGATTGTAAATTAGTGTACGAGACCTACCACGCTTTCTTTGAACTTTGATAACTTTAGACTGTTCAACTTCTGTATTGTTCAGGATGTAAAGTTATTGTTTTTCATGATCTGCTATATTCCAACAATATTGAAATAGCTCAGAACGATCTGCTTGAGTAAATTTGTCAAAGCATTTAATCTTACATACGCAAGGATTACCTAATTCTCTACATTGTGAGTGTTAACACTATGATATTCAAGACCATTGTTATTTATTTTTTTTATTTTTACATTTAGCCCATTCATTTATGTTTCTTGCCCTCTTTCTAGATTAAACATTACTTTCTGACGACAGCAAAACACGAGAAGACCCAGCAGTAATATTAGCATTATGATTATTACAATAGGATATTTCAGAAGTAATACTAGTACTAGGTTGCGTAATTTCTGTGGTACTAGATATTTGTGGGTTAATATTATTTTCTACGTTGTCAATTTGATTCGCCACAGTTAAATTTAAATAAACTCTATGTTCATCATCATCACAAATATTGTTAATCTCTGCTAGGTCATTGTTAATTGCAACTGGTTCTATTGGTATGTAGGTCTCAGTTAGATTTGCCATAGAAATCTTGTTTGAAATGGTTTCATCGCGGCGTATACACATAGGGTTTGATGGTAAACTGTTTGGAGGATTAGGTAATTGTAAAGATTGATGGTTTAAGTTATCATTATAAAAATCTGTTAAGCTCTTACAATTATCTCCCGCTAATTTTGAGTGAATACCATCCATACCATGGGTATAATTATGACTTATTATTTATAAACTCTTCTTCAACCGTCTTTTTAACGTGGAAATACAAATAGTTACGTGCTGTTATCCCTGAGCGGCGATGAAAACTAAATAAACAATCCCCACCCACGCATGCGTTGTAAGGGTAAGTACCTTTTTACTTGCTTATGTGATGAGTTCGTGATTACTTCCGCCAACCAGATCAAATCGTCAATGAAAAAAGGCGTAAGAATGATTATTTCGAAACTGTGTGCGAGAGCACCCGTAAACACGGAAATACAGCTTTTTTTGTTTGATTATTTTATATTCTGATGGGATGTAATCGGTATTACTTTAAGAAAATCGTTTTATTATTAGGCATTAAAAAGTATAATGCGAGATACAATTATACATTTGTGCTTTATTTAATGAAACAAAAACCTAAGCATGATTATAATGAATTGTATTATAATGAAATTTTACGTGGTTATCTTGGTTTATCGACTTCATTAATTGAAAAAATATTGAACTTAATTGACGCCAAGATTTTTTTTTTGGTATAAAGCCTTCATTTTAAGTCGAAATGTAATGGAAAAAATTGAGCGCATGTATCTTTAGTTAAAATATTTAAAACTACAATAAAAAAATATTGACGTATCAGCACTTACGTCTTTGTTGAACTGGGTGTGCGATATTTGGTCTCTATGTAACGAAGAACTGCACGCTGCTGCACGTGAATGCCACAAACTCATATTCAATCCTTTGCCTCAATTGCTTACTTAATTTTACCATTATTTCGTAACCTTCAAGCAATGTTTCGTTTTCGAGACATATTACTACATCATGTAAAATCTTAATGCAGCTTGGTAAAATGCCAAGCATGGCTCCGTTTCAACAGAATTGAAAAATTGCCACAGCGCACTTGGACATTCATCTTTTCCCAATGGTATGTAATAATCTTTCAGTACTTATATGGAAAAATTTTGTTGCACGTTCTACGGACTTCTACGGTAGAAAGAAGTGACAACCATCTTACTCTAACATGACGCAAGATGGGAGCAAATTCAGCTTCGTGCAGCTGATAGGAATTAAGAGTCTTTTTAAGTGTCAACTCGGTTTGCAAATCGGGACATTTCGTGTCCCGATCAGCGGCAAATCGGGACGCGTCCCCAAACCTCTAAAATCGGGACGTCCCGCGAAAATCGGGACACCTGGCAACACTAGTTGTAAACAGGGACGCTGCATAGCAGATGGGTCTTATGGAGACTTACTTACTTATGTACATCAACTCCCTCACCGGGAGCATTTGCGTGTAATGTAACGTTACAGATTTGAGCATTGCATCAGTGAAGGAGGAGAACCGAGCATTACAATGCACACCTTGTAATGATACAATGTGTAATATCTTGATACAACTTGTAACAGCAATGCGCTCCACTTCCCCCCGCCTGCTCAGTTAGTGTATTACATACTCTTTGAGTAGCCCACGTGACACTGAAGCGAACGCACGTTGTCATAATTATAGTGTTTTTGACGCTTCGGGGATTTTTTGCGCCGCAAACAAATGTAAATTTAAGTAAAGGCCTGTGACAAAGAGTCGATCATATTATTTATCGAAAAATATAGAGAAATCAGGGAATTATGGAACCCTAAGCATCCTCAACACTTTAATAGTTAGTATATTATATTTAATATCAGTTTACATAAGCTGTAAGTGATTTTTTTTCCTATCAAGGCTAAATAAAAAAGTAGGACATTAATAAACACTAAGCATATTCGTTATGCCATAGTACTGTGCCTTCCTGCGAACAATAATTAACAATTTCTTCACGTATCTCTTGAGGAACCATTTGTGCTGTTTCTTGTTGTTCATCCTCCAAATCCATTAAACCAGTATTTTGTTCGGTATCAGCCCTCCAAGATCTCGGATGTGTGTACAAATTCCTACTTCGCCGATTTCTTCGTAAGAAGTTATGTAAGTGCGCTATGGCATTAACTACTAAGGTAGCATTTTCTGGTTGCAATAACATGGGTCTTAGTAACACTCGGAAAACTGCTGACATAAAGCCAAACACATTTTCGACTACTCTCCGTGCTCTACAAAGTCCGTAACTATAAACTCTCTCCTTTGTTCCGTTACGATGATGTCATGAATTATGTTTTCTGATAATGCGAAAGCTTCATCACCAATACAATAATAAGGAATTTCTTTGTTCCGCATCAGCAATGCTCTTGGCTGTGGTAGCATCAAAAATTTATTCTGAATTTTAGTATACAAATTACTATTATTAAATACTCGCCCATCAGAGATTCTCCCTTGGCAGCCACATATAATATATGAAAATGTAATTTGAATCCACAGCCGCAAATAGAACTATACTACAAAACCTTTAAAGTTATAGAAATCGTTTCCACTTCTATATGGGGCTTGCAGAACTACCTGTTTGCCATCAATAGCGCCCACACAATGAGGGAAATTCCACCGGTTATTGAAGTTTTCAGCCAAATTTAGCCAACCATCTGGTGTACTAGATAACTTTAAAAAAACACTTGATTTAGATTCCTTGTGAAACTGAGACACAGAACTTGCAAGGCACTCGGGACAAGCCACCTAAAAATCCTGATGCACCACAACGGAAAAAAAGCGAAAGTGGATGAAAGACTTTACTTTTACTAAATCGGATGAATGCACTAGTTTTGGGAAATTTATTACTAATAAACTCAAGAAGTACTCTCAAAATTCTAGGACCTGTGTACAGCGTCACATTTCCAATATCTTGTCTAGTGCCGATCGCGGTGAATATAAATACATGTACCAGCAACATGGACTTCTCATTCTCAACTGTCGCGTAATGAATCAACCTATGCTGGACCTGGAGATCTGGTGGAAGAAAGTGAGGGGTTTATGCGTGAATTTGGAGATCTGATTGATTAATATACTTACCTAAACAGAGATATATTTTGTTTAGATGGTACAGTCGGCCACACATCAGACGTAACATGTTGACCTTGAGAGCGCCTCTATGCTGCCATGCCCATGCCGCACAAAATACGAGCGCTTTTTGTAGAGCAACTGCTGCACCTGATGTGTGGCTGTAAGTATGTGGCACCGACTTCAAAAAATTGTTAAATTTTATTATAGGATAATTGTGGGTTAGGTTTCTTAATATAGGTAGGTTATAATATTATTTTTAACATTTTAGTGCTTTTTTTTTAAAATCGGTTTCTTTTTTGCAAAAAGAAATATTTTTCGCTTTTTAGTGGATCCACTTTTATCAAATCAGTTGACAAGCGACGAAGTTATGCCCGGACAAACATAAAAAAAAAATATAAGCATCCGAATTGAGAACCTCCTCCTTTTTTAGAAGTCGGTTAATAAAACGTTTTAACAAAAAATTACACCGAGTTTTAAAAAAACACAGCAAAGCGAAAAATAACTTTAATTTCGGAAGTCCGAGTCATAAAACGAAAATACAGAACTGAAAACACCGACTACCGAAATGGAAACGTCTATTCTTGGCCATGTTTTGCCCATCAATGTGATAAATACAAATAAATACCCATGTAGTAACTAAAATATTGCTATTATTTATTGGTAATGAAAACTCCGGAATTAAAAGCCGATTTATTCAAGAAACTCAATCGTTTATTGCCTTTTTAGGGTTCCGTAGTCAACAAGGAACCCTTATAGTTTCGCCATGTCCGTCTGTCTGTCCGTCTGTCCGCGGTTTAGCTCAAAAACTATTGGTACTAGAAAGTTGTACTTTGGCATGAGTATACACGTTAAAAACGCCGAAAAAGTGGTAAAATAAAATTTGAAAAAAAAAACAATTATTTAGGGTACCTCCCATACATGTAAAGTGAGATAATAATTTTTTTTTTTGTTCTTCCCATAGTGTAGGATATCGTTGGATAGGTCTTTCAAAAATATTAGGGGTTTGCTAAGACCGTTTTTTGATTAAGTTAACCATTCGTGACTTATCAAGCTTTAATGTACCAATTTTCGTTAGAGTCAAGTGTGTCCCCCCACTACCAACTAAACGGTTGTAGTTACAAATTCAAATGTCACGGCAGTAGTACCTATATATAACGAAATTTGAAGGAAAACTATCACACATAAGTGGGCTTTACAAGTTTACGAGTAATAGTCGACCAATTGTATTTGACTCGAAAATTTCGAACAACTCTATAGAAATGTCGATAGATGGCGCTAAGCGCCAGTTGTATCGTGCTAGCTTCTTGTGACGATTGAGTAGTGTAGCTCTGTGTCCGTATTTAAATTCAAAACACCGGCTATGACAAGTTTTATACAAATCTCTAAAAAATATTAAAACTTTCCGTGCAAAATTGTCGGAGGATTTGTATAGGAAGTCAAATTAGTTAGGTAGTCATGTTTGGCTTTTAGTTAGAGCATGGTACGAAACGATCAGTCAGCGAATACGACACGCACTTGGCTGTTATAAAAACTACGGAACCCTACACTGCGCGTGGCCCGACACGCACTTGACCGGTTTTTTTACGCTTCCGGTCGCTGGTCAATCCTGTCAAAGTAGGGATGGAAACATTTACTGAAAAAAAATCGATACACTAATACCGGTTTCCAAAAATCGATTTATGAAAAATCTATTTTTATTATGTAATTGTTTCCATTTTATAGGGCTTTGATACTGACGTTATAACATCATTATTAGTTTAGAATTTCATAATATATTAAACTATTTTTTATGCAATACTTTGTTTGTTTACGTTACTGTAAAGTCATTGACAGGACTAATTTTTCTTCTTAATTCATTGCTGGAGCTAGGTTAGGTCGCATATGTAACTGATATTGTACATCGTGATAAATTACTTTTATTTCTCTTTTCATTCTAGAACCTCATTCAAATGCGTACAAGTCTATTTAACTAGAGAGATGACTGGGGAGAGGACTCTACGCCTGGAGCTCAAACAGAAAAGAAGTCAGCAAGAATACTGTTAATAGCCATCGAAGTGAGATGGTCATCTTCTAATATACGATCCGTGGCCTGGATTTATACGATCCGTGGCCCGAACCTCCAGACATACTGACATCCTCCGAATTCTCCACCATCACCATCCGACTGCTGCATCGACGGAGCCTGTTCATCCCCCGTCCCACTACTACGGAAGGGAGAAGGAAAACTGAGGTCAACCGACTGAAGGCCAGCCGTCCTGCATCCACCTCTTCGTTCTGCTCGCAATCTCCGTCATCTCCTGTGCTCTCAGGGTTCCGTGTCTCCAGCAAATTGTTATAATTATTTCTTTTATAAATCCTGTTCATTTTTCTTCACTTTGATTTCTTTTCCTGGTCATATTCCCTATTAAAACGTGCTTCCTCCGAATTAGTTATTGCAATCTTACATTTCCCTCTACCCAGGGAAACTGTAACGTTACAGTAGCTACTAAAATCTATAAAAATGTTTTTTGTTAAAATTGAATTTTTATATTATGATTTATAAAATTCCAACCGAGTTCTAGGTAAAAAATAGTGTTTTTTTCTTTATCAATGATGTCAATCCTTATGCTTGCAATTTGTTTCTTTCATGGGCGTCACTTGGCCAAAACTTCTTTATCAAATGGACATTTCCCTTTCCCTTTGCAGTGTTTTACCTGCTGATAGGGCAAATGCTGGGCATATCGGGCCCCGTAGTGGTGCTAACTACTGTTTGAGGCACGCAAGGAGCATGACCTGTCTATTATTTTTATACTGTGCCGCCGTCGACTCAAGACCATGATCTGGTTTTTCATTGTAACATCTGTATTGCATGCTGTTATTTTTTTCTTTATATAACTAATGAAATGATTATATCTCATCTTGGGCATGTAATCAACGCTACATTGTGTTCTCAAGATCGTTGTTTATGACTCTCTCGAGATCTCGACCAAGAAATCTATGTAACGGTAATAAAACTCTATGGAGACTAAAGGCCATTGGATGTCTATTAAAATTGTGATTTATTTATTTATTTATTTACACTTTATGCACATAGGTACAAAGGCGGACTTAATGCCGTAGGCATTCTCTACCAGTCAACCATGAGTGGTGAAGAGATAGAGTGGAAGGTGCAATATGTACGTGAAAATTATATTGGAAAAATAATTATAATAATAGTGATAAAACAAAAAAACCTAAAATCATAGGTCGAAATATCATAAAATAGAAATCTACATAAATAATATATATGAATAAATACTAATATAAATACATATACATACATATATACTTAAGAAGCAAATGAAAATTAAATATGGAAATGGAAAATGGACTTTTGGTGGGAGGTAGTTGAACAAGTAACACACATATAATTTTGCTCTGTTAAATAAATTGTAATTTAATTCAAATTAATAGTATTTCTTCACAATTTTTTATGAATAACAGTTTCTACTAGTAATACTACCTGCCAGTTGTGTGGATTTCCTATATTGCACTCTCTTATAAAAACAAAACTGAAAAATGGATTCACTCAAGGGGTCAATGTCTGAATTAATGGCACAATTCCATGACAGAATGACAAAATTTGAGGCAGAATTGACCAAGTCAACACCCAGCACTTCGTCCAGCAACAGTTCAGACAGTCTTGCAGCGGAGTATGCAGGTTTCAAGAAATTTGTTCTGGACTCGCTTGGCTGTCTTCAGCATCAGATGGAGGCCCTTGCCAGGGATGTTGATGCATTGGAGATGAGAAGTCGCCGGAAGATGCTGCTTGTCCATGGTGTTGCTGAGGTGAGTGACGAGGATACATCACTGGTGGTTGCTTCATTGTTCCATGACAAACTTAAGTTGGACAACTTTTCCGTCGCTGCTATTCGTCGGTGCCACAGAATGGGCAGTCACAGAAGTGCTGGAAAGCCTAGACCTATACTGGTCAAATTACAGGATGTAGATGTTCGTGATAAGGTTTGGTTTGCTAAAACCGCATTAAAAGGTTCTGGTATAACCTTGTCAGAATTCTTAACAAAGTCACGACATCAGATATTCTTGAAAGCTCGTGAGAAGTTCGGCGTCATGAATTGCTGGACCAAGCAGGGAAATATCTTTGTGCTGGGAGCTGATGGGAGTAAGCATCGGGTCATCAACTGCAGAGAGCTCGCTGCTATCAATGTGGCTGAGCATGTTGTCGATTCCGATAAGCCGGAGGGCCAACTAGATGTCCATAAGGTACAGGCTGGGAAGCTAGCCTCAGCAGCCCCATTAAAAAGATATAGGAAGCCTGTGGTGAAGAAGTGATTTATCTCTCGCAATGCGTCGTTCGGGTAACAGTTTTTCATCAGTATTTAATCACTGGGCTAAACTTTCCTTTATGGCCCGTTGAGTTGGAAGTTCATAGTTTTACTGTAAATAGTACTCATTAATAGAAAGCCTTTTACAAATTGTCAAGTTACGCAAATTCACTGTTTACGAGATATACGTTTTTAAAGTTTCGTTTAATACTGAAAAATAGCACGCCATTTGCAAATTTTTAGGTTGTTTATTGTCATGGTAGACGTCAAAGTTGACATTTCACGTTCTATTGACAGAAGAAGTGTATTTTGTTTAATTTTATGTCATATTTTTACGTAAAAATAATTATATATAAGTACGTAATTTTCACATATTCACGTATTTTTGGTGTGTTATTAGTGGGCATTATAGCTGTGCTGTATTATGCAATTACGTTGACGTTTTTACACAAAAATATTACGAATTTTTGTTTACACTGTGGAACGGAACGTGAATGTTGATTTGCACGTTCCTATACTCATAAATACATAGAAATCTATTACAAATTTTAAAGTTGCGGAAATTCACGGCTTTCGAGATATAATATTTAAAGTTTCCATACAAATTGGGAAATAGTACGCAATATATGATAAATAATATTTATGGTAGTTCCAACTGTTACTAGGAGAAGTTAGAATGCAATAGCGAGCGAAGCGAGCTCGGGACTTGGGGCACCCGACTCTTTTTTTTAAACCATTGAGCCCCGCGAAGCGGGGCTCCGACTACACCTTTTAGCCAATTTTTGAGTTTTTCGAAAACCTTTTTGTTGGAGTAATGCCGGGGAGGAGAGGAGCACCCCCTGCCCCGTCACACTATTCCCACTGCCTTCCTCCTGCCAAACAATACTAACTTTTCCGAAATTTTTATTCTAACCTAAAAACTTTAACCATGGATATCACCATAACCATGGGGTTGCGCGGGGGGGGATGGTACAGGGGGGTAGCACTACTCCCCCCACCCCTCCCCTCCCACCCCGACCCAAAAATCGACGGGCCATAAAGGAAAGTTTTACCAATCACTGGTTTACCTTCACAGCTATTTTATAATATTTAACGTCTACCTCACGTTTTTTGGTTTATAAAATTTTTCTTTTTCATTTGTATGTATCTTCGGTTTTCTGACATTTGACATATGCCAAGAGTTATGTCAATGTCGCGTTTCGTTTACTTTTGTTTCGTAATTTGTTACATTTTGAGCATAGATTATCTATGGAAACATTATATAAATTTCATACCGCAATAATATGCAACATAGGAATTCTTTTTGTATTTTTTTTTGTGTTTATATTTTATTTTATATGTTTTTTTTTTTATTATTTAGAATAGGTTCGCGTTTGACCACCATCTCACCTGATGGTAAGTGATGATGTGGTCGAAGATGGAGCACGCTTACCTAAAAGTAACCTATTCACTCTTGACTTAAAGACTCCTAGGTTATAGCTAGCTAGCTAGCTATATGTTGCTCTAAGTGTAAGGTGAGCTTGTGCCCAAACGATGCACTATTATTTGATAAGATATTTTTGATTTAGGTTTTGTATTGTTATTCTTTTCTGTTAACGCATAACTGGCGGGTGGACTTTACGTTTTTAAGTACCGTTCGTCTTTATATTTTATATTTATATTTTATTTATATTCCCTTTTTAATTATTTATTGTGTTTTTTTTTAATGATTGATAGTAACAGTGATGATGAAAGTTTTGTAACTGCAAGCAGTGACAATGACAGCTTCACTAGTATTCCGAATCTTGCTGACACGCTTCAGTTTCAGTTTTCTGATGTTCCCAAAAATCTAAATGTAGTCCACATTAATGCTCAAAGTATTCCGGCTCACTATCATGATATGCTTGTGAGTTTGGACTGTAAGGACATCCATGCAATTCTTGTTTCCGAATCCTGGCTGAAACCTTGTCTTCCGTCTACATCCTATTCCCTCCCTGGGTTCAAGCTAATAAGGAATGACCGCACAAGCGGCGGCGGTGGTGGTGTTGCCATCTACCTGCGTGCACATATTCCCTTTTCCATTATTAACATTTCAGTGCAGCCAC
The DNA here is from genome assembly GCA_943138885.2 of Tholera decimalis. Taxonomy (NCBI): domain Eukaryota; kingdom Metazoa; phylum Arthropoda; class Insecta; order Lepidoptera; family Noctuidae; genus Tholera; species Tholera decimalis. The sequence continues at coordinate 16,926,213 of OW964552.2, read as the reverse complement.
CACCGTCGAATGCTGGCGAGCATCTCTTTTTAGAAATTGACCTTAACCATGTGAAAGTTTTGCTGGGTGTCTATTATTGTCCCTCTCTGCGTATCGATTACTTCTCCTCATTTGAAAGCCTAATAGTCAACCTTGCGTCCTCTTACAGGCATACAATTGTTATGGGTGACTTTAACACCTGTCTCCTTAAAAATGATTCGCGCTCTTCCTCACTTCAATCTATTTCTCAATCCTGCAATTTATCTCTCCTTCCATTAAGCGCAACTCACCATTTTCCAAACTGTACTCCTTCACTTCTTGACCTCATCTTTGTTTCCTCCACACAACACGTCGCTAAGCATGGGCAATGTTCAGCTGACGCTTTCTCCTACCACGACTTGATTTTCCTTTCCTACAAAATTCGCCCTCCTAAGACTAAATCTAAAAGTATTCTTCAGCGCAGTTTTGGTGGAATGGACTTGGAAGGTCTTCGGGAAGATGCTAGCAGTATTGACTGATCTGAGCTTGTTCATGCAGATTCGATTGATGAAATAATTAACCTCCTTAATTCCAATCTCATCGGGCTGTATGATGTGCATGCACCTGTTCGATTGGTCAAGATGAAGCATCTGCCTGCTCCGTGGCTAACAGATGACGTGAAAGCAATTTTACAAAAAAAGGCAGCAGCAAAATCTAGGTATAAGTGCAGACCTAGCTCCTTAAATCGTGAAAAATACGTCGCTATCAGAAATCGCAGCAACTTGGTTTGTAGGGATGCCCAACGCCGCCACATTCATAAGTCCGTTGAAAACGGTGATCCAGCTAAAGTCTGGAAATTTCTTAGATCAATGGGAATTGGGAAGTCACGTCAAGAGTCTGTTCCTAAAGATATAGATCTTGAATTACTCAATCAACATTTTTCCACCTCTTGTAGTTTCAATGGGGCTGTTAAAACCAAAACTTTAGATAATCTTTCGTCTCTTCCCACTCCCGATTATTCTCCTTTTGTTTTTAATCAATTTGCTTGTTGTGATGTTAAGAAGAGTATTTTATCAATCACGTCAAATGCTGTTGGTAGTGACTGTGTAAGTCGCAAGATGATACTCCCTATTTTGGACGAAATCCTTCCTGTCATCTGCCATATCCTTAATCATTCTGTATCCTCTGGTGTTTTTCCATCTGCATGGAAAGAAGCTCATGTAACCCCACTTCCAAAAAAATGTAATCCTGTTTCTTTCTCTGAATTCCGTCCCATTTCCATTTTACCGTTTCTGTCCAAAGTCCTAGAACGCCTTATTCATAGTCAGCTTAGTGCTTTCCTCTATAGAAACAGACTCCTTAATTTTTACCAATCCGGATTTCGTCCGGGGCATAGCACTACCACAGCTCTTGTTAACATTACGGATGATATAAGATTGGGTATGGACAATAGAAAATTGACGGTCCTTTCTTTACTTGATTTCAGTAATGCTTTTAACACTGTTGATTTTGATGTCTTGCTCGGGATACTATGCTCTCTTAATATATCTCCAGCAGCTATTGATTGGTTTCGTAGTTACCTGTTTGGCCACCGACAACGTATTTGCATTGAAGGTTCGTTGTCTTCATGGTGCAATACTACTGCTGGCGTACCACAGGGGGGCGTTCTCTCTCCTCTTCTTTTCGCCATATTTATAAATTCTATTTCAAATGAACTTCTCTCATCCTACCACCTTTATGCTGACGATCTGCAAATTTATTCGCAAGCTCCCGTTGAAGATTTATCTGAGGCGGTGAAGACGGTGAATAAAGATTTAGCGCGTATTTCCGATTGGAGTTTGGATCATGGTTTGAAGGTTAATCCTGCGAAGACTAAAGTCATTATTGTTGGCAGCCCTAGGCTACGTTCCAAAATTGACTGGACGACCCTTCCCCAAATAATTTTTGATGAAACTGTTATACCCTACTGTGACTCAGTAAAAGACCTTGGTATTTATATTGATAAGGATTTGTCTTGGGGTCCCCAGTTGCAGGAAGTGAGCCGCAAACTGTTTGCCTCTGCGGGGTCTTTACGCAGATTGCGCAATTTCCTACCGACTGCTACTAAAACTGCGCTTGCCCAATCTCTTCTACTGCCTATCCTTGACTATGCTGATGCAAGTTATCCAGATCTAACTGAAGTGCAGCTAGATAAGCTTGAGCGACTCCAAAATTTTTGTATCAGATTCATATTTGGTTTGCGCAAATATGATCATGTTTCTGAGTTTCGCACTAAACTCAAGTGGCTGCCTATCCGCCTTCGCCGGAATACACATATTTTATCATTACTCTACAGTATTCTTTTCAATCCAACGACTCCCTTTTACCTCAAAGAACGTTTTAAGTTCCTTCATGACACACATGTTAGAGATTTGAGATCATCAGAGAATTTGAGACTTTTGATGCCTACACATTCCACAAAATTTTACGACCAGTCGTTTACGGTGCAGGCCATTCGGTTGTGGAATGGATTGCCGGTGTCAGTAAGACAAGCTCAGTCACTTGCTGTTTTTAAAAGCTCGGTTGCCAATCATTTTATTTCAAACTTATGATTATTCCTTTGCTTTCTCCACACGATGTTAAAGAACACATTATATATTTATTTATTTTATGTACTTATGTATTTGTATATATATATTTTTGTTGTATTTTTATTAGTTTTTCCGTTATTAATGAATATTTGTACAGTAGTACACTAATATAGCCCTCCCAATTTTAATTAAAGCTCATAAAGTCCTTCCAAAAGTTGTCTGGAAGATATCGCTCTCAGCGATAAGACCGCCATTGTAACCAATTTTTTTTACAATATTGTTATTTAAGTGTGATTCAATTATTGGTGTACAATAAAGTATATTCTATCTATCTATCTATCTATCTTATTGGTGAAGAAAGTGGATCCGCAATTTCTTTTTAAATGCGTAGCGATTTTCAGCCGTCCTGATCTCGAGAGGAAGCGCATTCCAGAGGAGAATGGACTGGATATGAAAAGAAGAATGAACAAAGTCAGAAGTATGAGAAGGACAGAATAAGAGAAGATTATTGGATGAATGTAGATTCTTATTGTGTGAAGAACATAGAAATTGAAAGTGAGATATTAGATAAGAAGGTGGGCTGGAAGAGTTGAGTAGTGAGAAAAGCGTTGTCAAAGCACGCAAACTTCTCCTCTGACGAATGGTCATCCATTTAAGCTCAGACCTGAAACTTGAGACATGGTCATATTTCCTTAAATTAAATATGAACCGAATGCAGTTATTAAGAATACGGTCAAGCTTATCCAGCAAGACCGCATTCAGGTCGTAGTAGCACACGTCACCATAGTCAATCAAAGGGAAAATTAAAGTCTGCACAAGCATAGTCTTTGTCTTAACAGGCACAAAGTTCCTCAGACGATACAAAGAACGCAAAGTGCCATTGGCCTTTTGGCTGACACTAGATGAGCTGAGTCAAGATGCAAACCGAGATCTTTTACGCTGGGGCTAATGGGAATGACGACACCATTAAAAATAATAGGAGGTAGAGAGATAGCCGCCACTCTACCCATCATACGTGAACTACCAATAACGATGGCCTGACATTTTGAGGGGTTTACTGACACTCCAAATCTATCAGACCAGTCATTGATAGCCTCCAAATCCCGGTTTACATCCCCTATAGCGTCTGACAAACCTTCTACCCGCACAGCTGTATATAATTGAAGATCATCGGCATAAAGATGATACGAACACCGAAGACAGTGAGTAATAAAATTAATGAAGACAGAGAATAATAATGGAGAAAGAATACCGCATTGTGGAACACCAGCACCCAGGCCACGCCAACTCGAAGATCTCTCATCAACGCGTACCGACTGCTGACGTCCCCGAAGCTAAGAAGAAAACCATTCCAGCGCCTCGGAAGAAACCATAAGATGGGAGAGGATAGCAAGGAGTATATCGTGACTGACCGCGTTAAAGGCATTGGAGAAATCAATTAATACTAATACAGTAACTTTAGTATCCTCCATAGCTTCTCTAATGTCACCAGTCACTTTAAGAAGAGCAGAGGATGTACTGTGCCCGGGTCTGAATCCAGACTGGAATGGGCTTACAAGGTTATTGCGGTAAACAAACGCAGAAAACTGTTTGTGAACACAGGCCTCGAGCACTTTTGACAGGAAAGGGAGAATGGATATGGGTCGAAAATGATTACACAGGGAAGGATTCGATATTTTAGGAAGTGGACGGACATAGGCCATACGCCATAAGGACGGAAATTGCCCGGAATCTAAGGAGAAGTTAATGATATGGGTAATTGGCGGGAGAAGACAGTCAAGGATCAAGGTAACCATACCACGACTGATGTTATCATGGCCTACAGCTTTGGATTTAATGGACAGGATAATCTTTTTAATTTCTTCCAAGGTGGCTGGTGAAAACTTAAATGGTTCAATGATTGGACCAGTCAAACTAGAAACAAAATCAACCGTCTGAGATAAAATAAGGGGGTCCAAATTACAAGTGGTAGTAAAATGACGGTTGATATCATCCAAAATGATTGCTTTAGGAAAATCAACATGACTTGGCCTAACAATACCGAGAGTTCCAAGGAATTTCCAGATATCAGCAGGCGAAGAAGATGAAATGTTTTCAAGAATATGGCGGCGTTTAGCGTTGCGTATCATCTGATTACACCGATTCCTTGCAATTTTGTAGGAGTTTTTATTCTGTTCACTGCGATCCTTTTTAAACTTCCGAAAGGCCCGATCCCTGCACCTCCTCGCTAAACGAACCCCTGGTGACATCCAAGGGGCTGGTGCTCGCCTAAGTTTAACCCTACGAACAGGAGCATGTTCATCGAAGAGAGCAAGGACAGCCTGATTGAAGATACGCAGTTTGTCATCAATTGTCGTTGCCGCTGCAAGTTGGTCCCAATCAATATCTGACGCATCTTGATGCAGCTTTTCAACATCCATGCGCGCATAACAACGCATGTGCAGAACTTTAGGAAGAGGTTTAGGTGGCTTTAAGATATAGGAGAGGAAAATGAAATCATGATGGGAAAAATCAGGTGCAGGACATTAGCCATGAGATGAAACCAAGGAAGGAGTGGATATTAGAATCAAGTCGAGCCACGTATCATCACCAGACACATTAAAATGAGTGGGTTGCAGTGGAAGAACATGGAAAAATACGAATACGTAAAGCAAAAATGTTGAATCCCTTACAAAGTTTATGCTTCACATACGTATTTAAAAAATATATAGATATTAATACTAAAATCTATATATTTTTTAAATTAATAATAAAGATATTCAAAACTTTAAACTATCATTATAGGTTCACTTAATACGACAGATAGTCAACGAATTAGGTATGATTCTTTATTCGTTGTAGATAGTCAAATCACAATTAATATAAAGTTAAAACTAACTACTCTCTAAAAAAAATTGGCCTGCGATTTCGTCCGCGTGGATTCCGAAAATACGGCCCATAAGTACCTACCTATTAGACTAGACTTCAAAACACTTCATATACTAAAAAGCAAAACAAAAATCTTAAAACTCTTTCATTGGGTGTCTAATTCGTCGTTCATAAGGTCTAGGTACATACTCATCTGGCTGCCGTCGCAAGTCGGTGCTAAACCAATGAATAGTTTTGATAGGCTACGTACGCCGAATTCCGTAGCACGCGCGGCGTGATCAAACCTATTCATTTTGCTTTGCACTGACAGACATTATTACTGTAATTAGATAATACCATTATTCTTAAGTTAAGTAGCACCATGGAACAAGCAATGGTGCCGCCAAAATACGAATTTCAACAGTGAGAACCTCACCAAAATCAGATCAATACATTTTGAGATAACTCTTTTAGAAACTTTCAGGTGTTATTACTGCCATCATCAGCTCAGCATCATGAAATGATGACCATCAGACACAAATATCTGAATTGCAGATTCCCATCAATTCACACTTCCATATCTCTACTTCGCTACTAATACTACTATCCATAATAATAACAATATTATGAATTCAAAAATAACTGCCTGTCGTGTCGGTCTGTCTCTTACGCTTTCACGCTTAAATCACGGAAAATTTTGTATTTTTTTTTTATTGTGAATGAGCCCGTTCTTGACCTCGATCACACCTAATGGTAAGTGTAAGATGAGGTCTACGATCGAACGAGCGAGCCCAAAAAATGCCTGTTCACTCTTGCTTCAAAGGCTGACGGGTCATATGTGGCAGGGAACACAGAAGCCGGCAGAGAGTTCCACACCTTGGCTGTGCGCACAATAAATGTTGAGGAGAAGCGCTTACGACACGACGGTATATCGACCAAGTGTGGATGGAATCCTGCAGTACGTCTGGTAGACCGGTAGTAAAAGGGGGATGAAGGAATTAAGTCGTGGAGCTCCTGCGCACACTCTCCAAAGTATAATCTGTAGAAGATAGACAAGCAAGCAGGCAAGCAATGCTTCGCCGGTGAGCCAGGCTGTGAAGCTTGCCTGCCAGAACCTCGTCACCATCAGCCTTTTAGCTCTACAAATTTAGTATAGATAAAATATGGATGGAAAGTAGCCTGTGACCTTTACCGAGGCTACTTTTTAACGCGCTCTGGCTGCTCACGAATGTAATGGAGACGTACGACACGGCGCGGACGGCTGCTCTGCCCTCACACTTCAAATCTCTGATATCTTCTAACTAAGATATTCATTTTAATTCTGTAAAGCGAACCGCAAAATGTATTTCATGGGTAAGGAATAATACTGTATTGTTCAAAATAGCTTGAAGAGTTTGATTTGTTCTTCATAAAATGGTGAGCTCTGCAAAAACTTAATAGTTTCAAATGCAATATTAATATATTTCATACAAAAATTGTTACTTAAGTAAAAAAAGTCCGTAAAAAATTATATGTATCTATCTCCTGCCCGCGACTTCGTTTGCGTGGGAGAGTTTTCCCACGTAAATCCTGATCACGTGATAATTCCGGAAAAAAGTAAGCTATATGTTATTCTAGGATGTCAACTATCTACTTACCAAATTTTATTCAGGTCCGTTCAGTAGTTATTGCGTGAAAGAGTAACAAACATTCATACATCTACCTACACATCCATCCTCGCAAACTTTCGCATTTGTAATACTAGCTTTTGCCCGCGACTTCGTTCGCGTAGGAGGGTTTTCCCGCGTAAAATCCTGATCCCGTAGGAATTCCGGGATAAAAAATAGCCTATGTGTTATTCCAGGATGTAAACTATCTACCTGCCAAATTTCATTCAAATCCGTTCAGTAGTTTTTGCGTGAAAGAGTAACAAACATCCATCCATCCTCACAAACTTTCACATTTATAATATTAGTAATAGTAATAAAGTAATATTAGTAAGATGTAAGATTAATATATAATTATTAATATTATTGTTCCAATATTTCCATGGACACAAAAAGTAAAAGTAGTGTTGCTGGTCGGCGGTCTTATCGCACAAGGCGATCTCTTACAGATAACCTTTGCATGGGCAGAGCTTAAAGGACACAGATTTAGGGTTGTCAGTGTATAAACAACATATATTACCCCTCCAATTACCTAAAAGTACTTAGGTACCCTTTTTTTTACGTTGTAAAATCTATCTTCTATACTTATAATAAATCTGTAGAGAGGTCAATTCTGTACATGTAATATATTTACAAAATAACTATCAGGGCGTGATTAGGGATCGATACTGACGCCAAAAATGCAATCAGTAAAACTTTTGTCTGTCTGTCTGTCTGTCTGTCTGTCTGTCTGTCTGTATAACCGTTATAGAAACAAAAACTACTCGACGGATTTTAACGAAACTTGGTACATTTATTTATCATACTCCTGAGCTGGTTATAGTATACTTTTCATCACGCTACAATCAATAGGAGCAGAGCAGTGAAGGGAAATATTGGGAAAACGGGAGAAGTTACTCCATTTTTTAAGCTTCCGTCACGTGTGCAACCTTAATGGTTAAAGCTACACAGAAATCATTTATGACGGAAATGTTCTCCTTAAAATTATATAAAAAATATCCCACGACAGCATATATCTATCTTTTATGGTTGACTCACAATAACACGTGTAACTCCCGATAGCTTAGCAGTTCGAAGCTTTCTTATTATTATTCTGCTCCGAAATTTAAAACCACCACAACTTTGCAATGGAACTCGGCTAAAATTAACCCAGTTGCAACAAAATATAATCGAAGCTCAAATTTTAACAGGTTGCGGTGCAGGAGAAACCGTCTTTATTCCCAGAATTCCCATAATACCAAATAATTTGTCATTCCAATTTAAAAGAACGCGATTCCCAGTATCGGTGTGTTATGCAATGACAATTAATAAGGCTCAAGGGCAGACTTTTCATGTTGCTGGAGTAGATTTCGGTGTCAGTTGTTTCTCGCATGGTCAGTTGTACGTCGCTCTTTCCCGGGTTAGCAGTTCTAGAAATCAACTCTCATTCACCTCCCCTCTCTCCTAAAAGTACGTTGTGGTGGACTCATTTTCTTGAAATTAAATTAAATGATCACACATTTGACGGAGACGTAATTTCTAAAACTTCGTGCCTGATTGTACACTAGGGCCGTGCGGAGAGAGTGCGGGCAGCGCGGGCTAGCGTCGCCGCGTTGTTATGGTTACGCGCGGCCCCGCACACCGCACAGTGGTCCGGATTTTCAAAATGATGGACTTTCGATCGAAGATGGTTATTTAACTAAACAAAAAATGGTATCGAATAGTATATATAATGCTGATTAATAATTATTTCTACAATTTTTCGATAAAATTGCTCCTTCACGTCGAAAAAAATATTGAAAAAAAAATGTATGGGAGAAAATGTATTTTTTTTTCTCCGGCTAGTATCAAAGTATAGCAACCAAACCTTATATTCTAGTAAGTACTTGACGCCCTTAATACGACGACATATAATTTGCTTGCGTATCCCTGCGGCCTTGGCGCCTACGATGATTCAAAGTTTCAAATTGTTATTATTATATTGTTAATATTGTATTTTCTAATGGCTATTAACGAATTTAACAATTAAGAAGAACTAAATATTTTTTTTTTCAATACAATAAGAATAAAAAAATATATATTTAGGCATTTGGTAGGCATTTCATTTCTATGACAATAATAAAATTACATATTTTCTTAATAAAATTTCAACTTGTTGCATGTAATTGAAGACAGTCATGTGCTGACGATGACTATCTAAATGACTAAAACTACCAAGTGGGAAGTCGCTACGTCCCCGTAAGGGGGCGTGGCGAGCGGTGTCGAGGTGTAAGCCTCTCGACCGCGGGCGCTTTACCGGGGCTCGTAAAAACGAGCCCGTCCTTGTAGTGCCTTTAAACTTGGCGTAGTATTTCGAGTGCGAGAGTGCCTACTCAAATATGAATAGCAATCTCGCACTCGTGTGATAGGGTTCTTGTCGTGTGACTATAGGTGCGCCGCGGCGCCGTGACTCAGCGCCGTTTCTTCACGACACTCCGGCGGTCTGACCCCGCCAGGTGAGACCTCCAGTTTCCTGGAGGAGGCCCGGCGAAGGTCGACCAGCGACGAGAGTGTCGACTCTGACGCACCTATAGTGGGTGAGTGGCTCTCGTCCGTCCCGCTTCCAGAGCTGGCCGGTCACGTTTCGGACTGCAGAGCCGTGTCGTGTGTGAGTGTGAGCGGTATTGTGTTGTGAGTCACCGCTCAGTGCATCTGCACCGGATAGCGTGCGCTGCTAGCCGGTGCGGGTTATGTTTAGGCGCATGTTGAGTTATGAATGTGTGGTTCAGTACGTGATGTGCCTATATTAACTTAGCACACATCACGCACTGTGGTGTGAGTCAGGTGAGCAGAGTATTTGTTTGGGTTAGCCGCGTGTAGCCTGGGAGCGGCTAACTCAGGCGTCTGTCCGGTGGGATGGGGTCGCTGTCGTCCGCTACCAGGTCGCGGGGCAGGCGTCTCACGTCAGGTGGGCGCGTATGCCACGGCGCTATCCGCTTGATGTGTGGCCAAGCGGATGCGTCGGCACGCGCGAACATACCCTTCGCGAGGCGCCGCACAAACTCGTCCAGGCTCTCAATCCCGAGGTCGCGCTGGATCACGGCGTTCCTCACGTAGCGGGGGGCGTCCAGTATTGTCCGCAGCGCTAGGTGTTGTTGGGCGCGGAGCATCTTGCGGTTCGCCTCGCTGGTGAGGACAAACCAAGCTGGTGTGGCGTACGTCAGTATTGGGCGTATGTATGTTTTGTACACGCCCAATCTGACGCGCGCCGGGAGACGGGATGAGAGCACTGGGCGTAGTAGGTTGCGGGCGGCGCGGCCTTGCGCGACGACCCTGCGGACATGCGACCTCATCGTGAGTCGACGATCAATGTCTACGCCCAGGTATTTGGCCTGGGGTGACCAGTTGATGTCGACTCCTTGAAGCTTCAAGAGCGGCGGGAGGGACACCCCGCCCGTGATGAGGGCCTGTGTCTTACCCACGTTCACCGATAGTCGCCACTTGGCGAGCCACTCGGGGAGTTGGTCGAGCGCGCGCTGCATCTTGACGGCCGCGTGCTTGGCGTTCACTGACGTAGTGATATACGCGGCGTCATCTGCGTACAGCGCGAGCGTAGATTCCGGGGTTGCGGGGATGTCATCAGTGAAGCGTGAGTAACACACAGGCGAAATGCAGCTTCCCTGCGGTACGCCCGCGGCTATTGGGCGGGGGGCGGACAGTGCTCCTTCCACGGCTACTCTGAAGCTTCGGTTGGTGAGGAAAGAGGAGACCACTTTGACAACGCGACGGGGCGCGTCTGACGTGGCCAGTTTATAGATGAGGCCATCATGCCAGACGCGGTCGAAAGCCTTCTCCATGTCGAGGAATACTGCGACCGCGTACTCTTTTTTGTTCATTGTGCTGGACAGCAGGTGCAGTACCCTCGACAGCTGGAGCGTCGTGCTATGTTCCGCCCGAAACCCGAACTGTTCTGGGCGTGGTTGTAGTGCTGGGCTGAGGTGACGCAGCAGGAGTTGCTCGAACACCTTGGAGATCGTGGGCAGCAAGGTGATAGGCCGATAGCTCTCCGGCTTCAGCACGTTTTTCCCCGCCTTGGGCAGCATTATGACGCGCCCCTCCTTCCAGGATGTGGGGAAGGCGCCCGTGCGGACTATACCTGTGAACAGGCGCGCCAGTGCCGCGACCATGCGGTGCGGTAGGTGGCGCAGCGCTGTGTTTGAGATACCGTCCAGGCCGGGCGCCTTGCGTGGCTTCGTGCGTAGGATGGCGCGTCTGACTGCGCCAGGTGGGAAAAAGATAGGGTCTTCCTCGGGAGCTATCGGCGTAGCGAAGTACTCCCCAAGGTGTTTCTCGACTGCTGCGTTGTGTGCGTGGTTTTGAGTCGGGTTCGGTTGGAACTGACGCTCCAGGTGTGATGCGAAGACTTCCGCTCGGTCAGCCGCTACATAAAGTGGCGCCCCGTCGCTGTCCTCTAGTGGGCGTACCGGAGCTGGGGTGTTGGTCAGCTGGCGGCATAGTCTGTGTATAGAGGGCCAGTCTCCCTCTGCGCCCTCTATGTGGTTCTCCCAGCTCGCGGTCTCTATGGCCCTCAACTCGGCCTTGACTTTCTCCGCGAGTTTGTTAAGACGCGTCTTCATGGCTGGGCAGCGGACTTGTTGCCACTGCTTGCGTAGTTGTCTCTTCTCTCTTATCATTGCAAGTACGCGCGGTGGTAAGGGCGGCTCTTGCACTCTCCCTTGCACCGGCGCTTGCGTGGTGGATGTTTCTAGAGCGGCCTGTATGCAAGCAGTGATCTCGCTTGCCAGGGCGTCGACGTCTGCGGCGTCTTGGATGGGCCGAGTTGGGGTCGTGGTCTCCACTTCCTCAGCAAAGGTTTTCCAGTTGATTACTCGACGTGGCGCTGGCGGCTTTATTCGGGTCGGCATCCCCGATATGACGACGAGTACTGGCGTGTGGTCCGATTGTAGCTCGTCGTCAATTACCTGTTGTGCGATCTGGCAATGTACCCCACGGTGTATAACAATATCCAGCACGTCGGGCATTCTGCATGGGTCGTCCGGGTAGTGGGTTGGTGTTTCAGGGCCGGACACTGTATACCCGTGGGCTTCTGCGTCTGAGAAGAGTCGTCTCCCCCCTGTATTGGTTGTGTGTGAGTTCCACGCCGGGCTTTTGCAGTTGAAGTCGCCGGCGAGGATCGTTGGGTTTGAGCTTCTATTGAGTAGTTCCACCCTCAGCTCCGTAGTGTCGAGTGGAGTTGCGGGTGGTTTGTAGCATGCGTACAGTTCTATGTCCTCGCCGGCCATGTGCAGTTGTACGCCCAGCGCGTACATCGACTGCAGGGGCGGCGTGGGGAGTTGTTGGTGTATGACTCTTCTCTTCACTAGTACTGCCAGGCCGCGGTACCTGTGGTTGAGAGCCGATACCTCGTCTTTGCGGTAGACGTGATACCCTGGGAACCTGGTCTTGTCCCCAGGTCCCAGGTGTGTCTCGCTTATCAGCGCCACGTCGACATTTTGTTCTCTCAGGAGGTGGCGGAATGGGACAACTTTGTCCCGAAGGCCGCGGGCGTTCCAGTGGATTATCCTCAACGGCTTATCCATTATAGAGGTCGAGTAACTCGGCCAAGCCGTCGAGTATAACCTGCCCTGCGTTCTGGCCCTGCCTTATGGCCTTGAGCAGGCCCATCAAGAGTTTGATGGCGCAGGCTGTAAACTCTTTCTCGGTGAGCTCGCCGGTTTTTACGCCGGCGGAGCTGCTGGTCGTGGGTTGATCTGCGTGCTTAGTGGCCGTCTGTGCCACTTGCCTCGGTTGAGCTGTGCCGGCGCTCTTCTTGGCGCTCTTCTTGGCGTTGACAGCCTGCGCCTGTTGTAAGGCAGGGGCGGCCTTTGGGATCTCTTCCTTTTTCGTGGTCGTGGTCGTGGGCGGGGTAGGTTTCCTTCCTTTACCTCCCCGCTTCCTCTTCTACCGTCCTGAGGGAACAGTCCCGTCGCGATTGGTTGGTCCGTTGGCTGTCGCCATCAACGACATGCCTTGGTTTTCTTCAGCGGGTTGCTGGTTGTTTGTAGTGCGGCGTGTAAAGTCGGTCGTGATGGCGACAGTCCCCGCTCGCCTGTTCTTGATTTCCCGCTGGAAGACGGGGCACTTGATGTTGCTGGCCGGGTGAGGGCCACCGCAATTTGCGCAGGTGGCTGGTTCATCACGTGGCCGTGGACATTCGCGTGCTGGGTGCCCCTCTCCGCATCTCACACAGGCGAGCGGTCGGTGGCACTGGTGGGAGGAGTGTCTGAATTGCTGACATCTATGGCATTGTGCGGGCCCTCTCTTTCCCCGCCATGCTTCTATTCTAATGCCACGCATATTTAGCAGCACCGTGGTGTCGTATAAGGCGCGCGCGTCTGCTGTCTTCTGCAGGACGGCGTGAAATATACATCCGGGACGTCCTTGTCGTGCCCGGATGTGGCGTACGTATTCCGGCTGGAAACCGAGGTTACGCAGCTCCTCCAGGATCTCTTCTGTGTCGGTATCTGCGGGGAGCCCTAGGATGGCCACCTTCATCTTCTTGTCAGCTGGTAGCGAGTATGCAAACCAGCTGACTCCTTCTTCCTTCTCCAGGGTTGTGAGGTATCGTTGAATGACGCGGTACTCGTCCTCCGATTCCGGCGAGAAACGGACACCGGAACCGTAAGGGCGAGCGTTAGGAGGGTGGCCCAGCTTGGCCGCTAGGGCACGGAAGTGGGTGGCCCAGTTGGGGAGCTTTTCCACTATTAGCGGTGGGTAACGTGGGCGCTTCTTCTCTTTCCTTTGGTCAGCTGTAGTCGCCTGCGTCTTTGGAGCGGCGGAGCTTTGCTGAGTTTGACTTCCGGGTTGCAGGGGGGGGGGGAAGAAATATAGAACCCCCCCTCTGTTGTGATGGTTGGTAGGTACCTGAAGGTTGCGGGGAGCGTTGAACAGCTTCCGCGAACGTGGGAGACTCGGCGGCAGGGCGCTGCATCTCTACACAGTAACGCTTGGCCTCGTCCGCTGCGTCAGTCGTTCCCTCTTCCGGGCTGCGTCTCCTTCGCTGGGGACGTTGTTCCAGTTGGAATTCATATTCGAATCCCAGCGAAGGAGTTGGTGAAAGTATGGCCGGCGGTGTGTGCACTTCGTGGCCTTCCGAGGCTAGCGACATACTGGAGCCCGCGCGAGATGAGCAGGCCGATAGCGCTGCCGGCGAGTCATATGCAGAGGCGCGGGGTGGGGCGGGCGATGCAGGTTCCGTCTGGTGTCTCGTAGCGGTGGCCGTGCTACGTAGTCGCGGGTCACGCGGCGTGGCGTAGTTTGTGGTCGGCTTTGTTGCTCGAGCCGAGCTTGTCAGCGAGCTGTGGGGCGCGGATGACACGGTGCGCACAGCTGGCGCGCGATCCGGCGCGGCCGGTGCGGTTGAGCGCGACGGCGGGGCCGCGGGGTACGCGGCAACCGACGGTACGCGGGCGGCACTGCTGGTGGATGCGTGCGCGGGAGGGGCGGGGGCGCGTGCTGGCGGAGCACGGCTTGGAGCTGCGGTGGCTGGCCCCGGGGCCTGGGTGGGCACGGGCCTGAACGCCGCGGGTCGGATGGGCACGGCATGCTGACGGCCCGACGTCGATATGGGCGCTACGCGCGCAGGCGCCGATGGCAACGGTGAGCCGGTTGCTGTGCTCTTCTTGTGCTTACTCTTCGAGTCTTGGCTTCGTCCGGTCGGCGGTGGGCCGGACAACTCGTCCCCAATATCTGGGAGCGACCTCGCCCGGTCCAGCGTCGAGCGGCTCTCTTCTTCTTCCTCAGAGTCTTCAGCGCGGCCTAGCGAGCCGCGCTTGCCGGGCTTCGGCATCGCGTTATGCTAATACACTTTAACTTGCACTATAACGTTTGGGTCCGTACGATAATAATGTTCAGAAATATTTTTTCACTTTTGTGAAGCGGGTTGAGGGTAGGAGTAACCGTCGCGATCGATCGACGTTCTAGAACGCCGGGCTGCTTGCGACGGGTGGCTCCCTCTGCGCCTGCACGAGCGAACGGCGTTCACTCGTACACTCGCAGAGAGATGCAACACCAAAACGATCCGTGCGACACAGTACACTTGTAAACACTAGATGTAGGCAACTGAGCACTGTATGATGATTACTGGCGAATCCTAAAACTAAAGAGACTAAAACTATTACTTTGAGAAAATAATAATTAACCTCCACCACCAAAGGGTGGTAGGGGTAATATCGACGACGCTGATTGGTTGTTGAACGCAGCGGTACTAATTATGTCAGTCACTACTTGCGAACTTGTGTTTGTTATAAATATGTGTGCAGGTAACAATTAAGGGCACTTGTTTCTTAACCCTTGAGGAAGCAACATCATTATCCGTGCTATTTGAAAGTTTTGTGAGTTTCGTTCTGGCTGCATTTGTTGCAGCCAGCAATTTAGATATTTTTATGTGCCTTCGTGTTGAAGGAAACATGAAAAATTGGACACGACTCTATGAAGTTATTATTGTGCGCATCCCATTTGAAATATGTTCAGAAGATTCAGAAATAATTAAGAGCTTTTTAAAAAAAAATATTAGTAATATGAGTCGCAGATGGGCAAGTGCTTCCAGAAATCAGAAGACGTTCATGAACAGACATGCTGAGTGGTTACAATCAAATATTGGTTGTCCAAATTGCACTACAGTGAATTTATCAGAAATTTTTCTAGCTCAAGATGAAGTTGTCGAAAACATATCGTCAGACATTACGAGTACTTCCGTTGATATCGATACTATAGCAGCTGTGATTCCGTCTACATCAACTACGGATTTGGTTCAGATTAGGAAACCGTTTGTTGACCTCGGCAACAAACAGAAGAAAATACGTTCAGGGTCTCTTCTGGAATACTCACCGAAAGAACTCACTTTCGCATTAGTCATAAGACTTAAGACTGAAAAGAAGAATGACGTAGCTAATATTATTGATCACATAACGAAAAACCCTGATAATGTTGCGATTATTCAAACCACTTTGTTTAAAAAGAAAGTAAGCAAAAAATCTTTGGACGAAGATCACTCTCTAGGTCTTTATACGTCTTTGATTCTGTCAAAGTGGAAATATTTGTGTTTAAGGAAATTGCTGATAGATTGTGAAGTTCCAGTTTTACCATCGTATCACAAACTCCTTGAAGCTAAGAAAAAATGCTAACCAAGCGATTTAGCAATTACTGAGAGAGGAGCTAAAGTGAAGATTCAAGCCCTACTGGATCTGACAGTCCAGAAGATTCTTCAGATTACTGGTACCCAAGTTAAATTCGTCAAATGAAGGATTGAAGTTAATTAGTAAATGCGGTTTTGATGGAGCTTATTCACAAAGCACCTACAAGCAACGAAGTGAAGATGTAATCTTCAGTGATTCATCGGTATTTATGTCAAGTCTTGTCTCTCTTAAATTAGTTTCTAATAATATCACCATTTGGGAAAACCCAACACCTTCAACCCATTATTGTAGGCCTATTAAGTTTGAATTTTGTAAAGAGAGCAGAATATATTAAGCAAGAAGAAGCTTCATTGAAAGAAGAAATAGATAATATTGGTCCTACAAAGTGTATCGGGCTGGAGATTAATCACAACCTTCATATGACAATGATCGACGGAAAAGTGGCCACTATTATAACTGATACTTTATCTGCATCTGCCTGTAATATTCGCCTTGCTAAGCCGACTGAGATGAACAAGCTGTCAGAAGTGTTTTCAAGACCTGTACGAGAAAATGTTTATAAATATGGATTTTCTACTCTTCATATGTGGATTCGTTGTATGGAGTGTATTCTACATATATCATAAAACATGGAATTTAAAATGTGGGCTGCACGAGGTTCTAACAGGGAACTAAAAGCTGCGAAAAAACAACTGACACAAGAAGAATTCAAGCAGCAAATGGGAATTCTTGTAGATTTTGTTAAGCAAGGCTTTGGAACCACAAACGACGGAAATACAGCCAGAAGGTTTTTTAGAGATTATGAGAAATCTGCCGAAATTACCAATATTGATTAAGACCTACTGAAGTATTTCGCGGTTATTCTTCAAACAATTTCATCTGGATGTACCATTGATTTTGAAAAATTTAGAACGTATTGTCGAGATACAGCTGAGATGTTTGTTCATCTATACCCGTGGTTTTATATGCCCGCAAGTGTGCACAAGCTGCTCATACATGGTGCAGACATTTGCGAACACTTTGGCTTCCTACCAATGGTTATTTTTTCCGAAGAAGCCAGTGAAGCAAGAAATAAAGAATTTCGAAAAGTTCGTGAAAATCACACAAGAAAATTTAACAGGATGAAGACCAACGAAGACTTGTTGCATAATTTTTTAATTAATTAGGACCCATATTTATCCAATATTCGACCAAAATACAACAACTCAAAACATTTCGATTTTTTTTCGGATGTTAAAGAGCTTTGTTGTTGCCAGAGGTA
The DNA here is from genome assembly GCA_943138885.2 of Tholera decimalis. Lineage (NCBI taxonomy): Eukaryota > Metazoa > Arthropoda > Insecta > Lepidoptera > Noctuidae > Tholera > Tholera decimalis. The sequence continues at coordinate 16,908,776 of OW964552.2, read as the reverse complement.
ACAACAGAAGAAACTGAAAATATGGATCTACAGGAGCTGCAGGCAGGAGTTGACGATCCATTAGCGTAATAGCGTGACAGATTTAGTGATATTGTTATTGTTTGAATTGAGTTAGTAAGATAAGTCGTTTCATTAAAATAATCCTTTTCAGGACTACCTGAAATAGTCCTTTTCAGGATTTCTAAAAATAGCCCTTTTCAGGGCTTTATCCATTTCTAACCGTTTCTTTTAAGATGAATCGTCAAAACAATTTAGAAAAATCGACTTAAAAATTTGAAACTTTGAATCATTGTAGGCGCCAAGGCCGCAGGGATACGCAAGCAAATTATATGTCGTCGTATTAAGGGCAACAAGTACTTACTAGAATATAAGGTTTGGTTGCTATACTTTGATACTAGCCGGAGAAAAAAAAAATAGATTTTCTCCCATACCATTTTTTTTTTTTTTTTCAATATTTCTTTTTGACGTGAAGGAGCATATTTATCCAAAAATTGTAGTAATAAATATTGATCAGCGTAATATATACTATTCGATACCATTTTTTGTTTAGTGAAATAACTATCGTGGATCGTGAGTCCATCATTTTGAAAATCCGGACCACTGTGCGCCGCACTCATACGCAATTGAGACCCAAAAATGTGTTACTGCGCATTCAAGGTCATAGTCCAACTTACGTGTCCCGTATTGTATGGATGCATGATGTACAATACAAATGACTGCCTGCACCAACAGCTTAAGGCAGTTGTCCCACCGCCGCCGACGATGAACGAGTAGCGAGTAGAGCTAAGATCTGAAAACGAGTTGGCGAGCAGCGAGCAGCGAGTGTGTTGTTCCAATAGTTCAGTCGCTGAGCTATCATCGTCTCTCAGCGTGAGTTCTGACCGCCAAGTGATCGCTGAGCGAGTGACAACTCTATGTTGGTCCTACTTTCTCGTCAAAAAAAAAGCAACTGTTTATTATTTGGATATTTGGTGAATAGCGTAGATTTAGTTGAAAAGCTTGAGAGTGGCATACTAAGCTACTATAAAAAAAATCTTTTCATACCGTGCGTGTAGGGTTACCAGATGACAGGAATTTTCCTGACATGTCCGGAATTTCAGCTCTCTGTCAGGGAAACAGGGAAAGTTGGAAATTTTCAGGAATTAAAAAAAAAGAGAAAAGTAAGCCTTTTCGTTATAAAATAAATACTTGCCACACAAATACGCACAACACTAGTAAACTTAGCACCGTTTGCAAGAGTACTGAACTACTAATTGACTCGCTCAGTCGCGCCGCGCCCCGCATCCCGCCACAAGGCATCTAACACTCATACTCAGACACCCACGCGCCGCGCGCGAGTTTGTAAAATAATATAAGTTTCTGCTAAAATGTCAGGAAAATTATTGCACAAACAAGGGATTTTTCAGGAAAACTTATTTTTCGGATCTGGTAACCCTACGTGCGTGGATCCTTGTATGAAACCACGGTGTTGGAACTTGACTTCTTATGTGTGTGTGTGATTCAAAGGATTCTGTGTAAATATACCTGCAAATTTTCGCAATAGCGACAGCGTATTTAGATAGCATTTATAAAATAAGATTACCTAAAAATAAAACAACAATTTCAAATGACAAAGATACATTTAATAACATTTTATTTTCTAACAGTAAATTACAACCAACAACACAGAATATGCATTTACCTTTGAAACGACAAAAACATTGAAACCACGCGTACTTAATGAGTAGGCGTAGTTTTACATTTAATTGGTTTTAATAATACAGTAGTGAACAAATTATTATTTAAGTAGGTAATACCTATCACGAGACTTCCAGGAATAAATTGTAAATGCCTTTGAGGATCGTAAATGTCAACTAACAATAATTATAATATTGTAACACAGAGCTTGTCCATAGTAGTTACCTACCATAATGGTGGCCTTGTTGACTTCAATAAATAAGTCTTTATACACGTTCAAGGCTGACTTCTATATGTAAATTAAAATGTCTTTTTTTATATGCGTTTGACCACCACCTGTCAGTCTTTCTGTCTGTAATTTCAAAATAACTGTGTTGTTTATACAATACTAAAACAAACTTGTTTGTCTATCTTTGTTTGTCCGAGCTAATCTCTGGAACAGCTGAACCGATTTTATTACACCGATAACGGAATTCCCACGAAAACTGGAACTAAGAGGAAAAACCTCTTACGCGAACAATATCGCACACACATCAGTCACATCACCCGTCGAGTCGGCAATCACGTGAACTTTAAAATTGTGCACAAGTCATTGAGACGCGTCGGTATTAACGCGTGACGAGACTATACAATCGTATGAGTCCGTTTCCTTCGACTTTTTTTTCACTTTCTTGATAGGTTTATTTTATTTTATTAATTTTAAGGAACTTATAGCTAATACAGTTGATTATTCATTGACAATGTGTAGAAAAAACTAGCCAAGTGCGTTTTGGGCCACGCGCCGTGTAGAGTTCCGTAGTTTACTACAACACCAAGTACAAGTCGGATTAACTACATAAATGAGAACTTGATCTAAATATTTTACAATGGAATTTGACTGAAAGCGAGTAGAATACAGTTGGTCGACTATTACTCGTAAACTGAAGTCAACTTAGGTCTCATAGTTTTCCTCTTAACTTCGTTATATGTATGTAGGTACTACTACCGTGATGTTTAAATTCCTACCTATAACCACTTAGTTGGTGGGGGTCCACTTGAGTCTAACGAAAATTAGCACTTTAAAGCCATTGATTTAAAGCTTAGTATTTTGCAAAAGGATCACTAAATCGAAATTCGTCTTCGCACACTCCCACAATTTTGAACGCCCTATTGAAAGATACCCCACACTAAAAAGACAAAAAATCATCCCCTCTTTACATGTAGGGAGCATCTAAAAATTTTTTGTCACTATTTTATTTTACCACTTTGCTGATTTGATTAATATGTATATCTATCCATGCCAAATTTCAGCGTTCCAGTACCAATCGCTTCCTCGTCGACTACAGACAGAACCCTAAACCCTAACACCAACTATTCAACGAATACAACGTATAATATTGTTAAAAATCTCATTATACATATCATCATTATTATACAAATATATATCATCAATCTATCTATCTAAAAATGTATAAATTAACAAAATAATTTTCTTTTTGTGGCAAGAAACTTTATGTGAAAACCTGTACCTTGAAATGCAAGCCCGTCTTTGAAGAGATAAATCTACCTATTACGATTGTGAAATGTAACCTAGGTAATGTTATAATGTTATGTAATTGTTAATTTTATGTACTTATTCGTAGCAATTTTAACGCACACAAAATATGATTTAATGTACCGACACCGACGACTGTCACGAATAGGTACTACTTGCTACCAAATGATGTTTACAAAATAAATTAAAATAATTCAAAATAACTTATATTATTCTTAGATTGTACAACTCTAGGTACTCGTATATACCAGCCAGCTCCAATAGTATCCTGAATATGATAACAGGAAGACTGGATTGCGGTTGCATGGCAAGCACATGTTACTAACATAATTTTTCAGTAGTTACATTACAGTCATATTTACTGTAATACCCAGTCCCGTTGGGCAGGAAATGCACTATAATGGCCAGTCCGACAGGGAAAGACATGCCTGCCGCATGCATGGAATAACTGTGGGCAAAAATAACACAAAACTGAAGCCCTGAGACAGGGAGCGGAGATCACGGCAGACCACGAAGGAGATGGCGGGACGAACTGGATTGGATTCTGTCGAAACTGGAGGGCTGACGGTGCGGGCTCGCGAGGATTGGAAGGAGTAGAGCGAGGCCTTTGACCAGGAATGGGACAGAACAGGCTAATTAAAAAAGTAATTTATTGTGCGCACTTCCAAGCTGTGGAATTCTCTGCCGGCTTCTGTGTTCCCTGCCACTTATGACCTTTCAACCTTTAAAGCAAGAGTAAGCAGGCATCTTCTGGACTCGCTCGTTCCATCGCAGATCTCATCTATCGCTTACCATCAGGCGAGATCGAGGTCAAGAGTGAGCTCATTCTGAATAAAAAAAATAAAAAAAGTCACTGTAAAAAAGAAAATATTATATCTATTCAAATTCTATTTATTTATTTATTTTTCTCCCACAAAATACATAAAACAAAATTTCTTTAAACAATTTTTTTTTTTGGTAGGGAGACAGGAGCCCATACTAAGAAACCTTGTGTTATGGGTCTCCTGGCCACCTTAACCCAGACACATTACAGAACAGGTCAAATTGGAAACTTAGAATTAAGGGAGTGTGTTAGATTTGAAAACGTTTTCGTGCATGTGTGAGTTTATATCTATCTATCTATCTATAACAGTAGGATAAAAGGATCTACCTCAGGGATCCACCCAATCTTGAACTTTTTGTCGCATAGAAATGCTCAAGTTTTTTGCCGTGATGCTCATCAATATACGCACAGACTGTATTAATTTTCCTTCTGATAAAGTTTTAAATATTCCGCATTTAGTGTACAAGATTGAAAATGACAAGTAATTTTGATAACCACCAAAAAAAATAAGGATTGGCTCAACCTCATAAAGCCTCCCATTTCAATTGATTCAGTACCCAAAAACAAAAGTTGTTTGATAGTGCTGGTAGTGGTTATTGTCCTGAAAACTGTTAAAAGCGAAATTACATTTTTGCGAAACGTTTTTTCCGAACACACGGACACCTAAACACTGCCACTATTGTGAAAAAGAGTTAATATGTACCTAAGTTTTATAATTATCATACTAAATAGGTACTACTAAATACCTACACAACTAACTACTACACGAATAAAGGATTCGTTCTTCGTTCGTCGAAGTTTTGAATAGAATAGAATATAAATTTATTTGCTTAGATTTAGATCGAAGGGACTGTACATAATTATGTAAACGATCTTATTTTTATTTAATTAAGACCAATTGGTCTTAAATAAAAATAAGATAGTTGTACAACCTACCTTAAATTATGCATGCAAATATTTGAAGCAGTTAAAAAAAATACAATCAAATGTCAAAATTAAAATTAATTTTAATTAAAGCAACTTTTAGCCTGTACCTACAAGAAAAATCCAATTTAATATGAAACATTTATTTTTGATTAAATTGGATTTTCCTTGTAGGTACAAGCTAAAAGTTGATTTAATTAAAATTAATTTAACAATCAAGCAGTACAAGCTGATTTTAACTTGTACAAGGAAAACCCAATTTCATATCAAATATCTATTTTTAATTTAATTTGAATTTTGACATTTGACTCCGCAATCCTAAGAATTTATCATTTGTTCACATCACTACTGAAGTTGCGTTTCGTCCTAAATTACAAATACTTTAAAGGTACAGTCAACAAAATCTTACTACAGCTTATATGTACACAACAGTCAGATCTTTAGTAAAACAATACCGAACAATAATTAAATGAGAAAATCAAAACAACAGGTAAAACAATTCAATTCAACAACTCTCTGAAACACTCATTGGTATATAAAAAAAAACTTTTTAGCAAAAAATAGAACCGACTTCCATATAAAAACCCTACAAAGGCAAAAATAACTTTAATTTCGGAAGGCTGTGTCAAAAACGAAAATATATACAAAACTAAAGACACCGCCTTCCGAAATTAAAGTTATTTTTGCCTTTGTAGGGTTTTTATATGGAAGTCGGTTCTATTTTTTGCTAAAAAGTTTTTTTTTCACGCTTTTTGTGGGTCGGTTTGTAATTTATCTAGTTACAAAAGCCAAAATGTCAACTACTTATCACCTTTCACAAAATGTTGCTTTTCCCGGTGCAGTGCCGTTAATTTTTGAGGAGTTCTCCTGGTACATCACCATCAGCTCTACTTCACCATATGCATTTTGACGAGCATAAAGTGCTTAACATCCATATTCAAGTAATCTAATCGCAATCTACGAAATACTTATTATTGAGTAGTTTCGGTGGCCATCTGGGGTCTTCATCATCAGTTCCACTTCTTCTAATGGTGCTTTTCGAGATCAACTGCACATGGTACTATAAGAAATACCCAAAACGCTATAGGTTTGCCTATAATATTTGAAGAGTTCCCTCGATTTCTCCATGTTCCCATCATTAGATCCAAACGTGACGACAATGGGACCAACTAGAAAGTATACTCTTTCAAACAAAAAAAGAATTTTACAAATCGGTCCAGCCATCTCCGAGTTATGAGGTAACATACATAAAAAAAAATAAAAATAAAAAGTTCAAGACGAATTGTAAACCTCCTTTTTATGAAGTCGGTTAAAAAAACATATTATTATACAGGGTGGCAGGGACATCGACGCGCAACCGCTTACCATGGATTCAGTACATGATTTTGGAACCCCCTGCGTTGAAATTTTCGTCGGCTTTTTTTTATTTTAATAAAATTAAGAAAATACCGACGCAAAAAAAAACTGTAAATTCACTTGTTTCACTTTAAACAGTAATGTAAATAAAACTCGGAAGGGCTACCTGATCAGCTGTGTTGACCTCGCAAATTAACTCTAGCAAAACAGCTGATCAGGTAGCCCTTTCGAGTTTTATTTACATTACTATTTTAAGTGAAACAAGTGATTTTTTTTTTATTAAATTCTCATTGGGTTAGATAGAAACAACAACAGTTTTCAGTAAAACACTGAAATAGCCTGAAAAATTAAGAAAAAGCCGACGAAAAATTCCAACGCTGGGGGGTCCAGAATCATGTACCTAATCCCTGGTAAGCGTTTGTGTGTCAATGTCCCCGCCACCCTGTATAGACTTTATAGCAAGCCTTGCTACGCGGCCTGCGACACGGCCCCGACGCATTCGCTGTTTAAGTAAGTTCCCGACACTCCCCCGCCCCACCACGCTCAGTACCCTCCTAATTCAGTGTTTTAGTGCCCCGTGCGCATGCATTACGTACATACGTATTTTACTTCCGGAGTTTTGACACATTGTTAGTCTCACGGACTAATGTTTAGTGATTACGCGTGTAAAGTGAGTCAAGGTATAGAATTAAATCAGCAATAAGTACTTACCTGCTCTTCAATAACAGATTCCAGTGACTTCTGTTGTATACGAACAACTCGCTCACTACTACGGGAGAAATTCCTCTCGTCGACGAAGTTTTAAATAGTTGGCCGGTTATAAATGTTAAAAAATACTTCACCTTCTGTTGCTGATTGTACAAAAAAGTAAGTTGGACACATACAAAAAAATGGGCCAAAGAAAGAACATAAAATAAATCAATAGTTTTAAAAAACTAAAAACACGCTTTTAAGACGAATATAATGAGCACAAACTCGATATTGTTACGCCAGTCGTTTAGCGAAGTACGTTGAGAAACTTCGACCGACTTCTAATACGTTCGAGACACTAACGCCATCTAGAGTCTGGCAAACGAAAGTAGAGACAGAAAAAGCGCGGCAAATTTAAAAAATATCAGCATAGCAACCCCAAAACTACTATGAAATACCTGGAATAATCTTATTTGATACTTTAGAATTATCTATTTTATTTCATCTGAATAAAAATACAAGAGGTATTTTAGTTAGGTAATAGTTTAGATATTGTCTTTTCGAATTAAAAAAAACAACAGAATTCTAAAATAGTTCTGATTTATTCACTATTATCAAAATCTCAATGGAAGACTTCCATGTGGAAAGTTTCATTAGAGTCACTGGAATCATTGTTTCCTACGTTAATATTATAAAACTTTCTAAATTATTTTCTGTAATTCTGTCCTTCTTTATATTTATTTTCAACATGGATGACATGATAAGTCATTTTCTTTCACTGCTCGGGAGTTATATTTTCAAACGACTCTTTTATAACTTTCTCTAACTCGACTCCAGGCAGAGCAATATTTTTACTTGCCACTTTACATTTAGCCAAACTCTATACTAACTCAATGGCATTTAGATCACAGTGGTAGGGGGAAAGTCGCAATACCTCGTGCCCATTCTGCTTCAGAATTTCATCAGCTTCATAATCATAATCATAATCATCATCATTTATTGCATTCATGTAGTTTACAAGTTGTTACAAATAGGTTATATAGGTTTCATACATGAACCCTGCTAGGGCACAACAATATAAATAATTGAAAGTACTACTAGTCCATAATATACTGGCTCTGGTGTGTTTCGTTTTAAAATTGTTTTCTAACGATATGAAATTCGTTAATTTTGTTACGAATAGCATCTATGTCGAAACTATCTAAGTCGGATACTGTGGGTTTATATGGCCTTTATGCGCACCTTCTTTTTTAATTCTTTTTAATGTAGTAACGCTCACTTCTGTAAATAATGGTAAAACAAAATGATTAGGTTCTACAAATCATGAATTCAATTACATCTTTATAAAGTTCTAGTAAAAACACTCCAAGTAAAAACTTACCAGTGATTGAAGCTATTTCATCCAAGTACTGATTCTGGGTCCTTATCCTATCTTTCTGCTTTAAATTCGTAAGTTTTTCAATAGTTTTCACTATCTCATCAACCCCTGCTACATCCACCCGATTTTCTACAAAAGAAAAAAAAATGTTAAAAACCATGCAACATTTATACTATTAAATGTTAACTTAAATAACCATAATGCATTATTATAAAGGTGTTTAACGGACTATAAAATGAATGTGAATCAAAATAGATAAATATTTTTCCACACTAAAAGATAAATATAAATTATGAATTACGACAAAGTATCAACTAAGTAGCGTCATACTAACTTATGAAATCGAACACCACACGTAAACAATCTTGTTTTTGTTTGAATTCGGCGTCTTTCTCCTGTTGTTTTTCTTGATATTTAGACATCATGCGAAACAACATCTCCCGTACTCCACTTTTAATAGTTTTGTTCATTTTTCGCTGAATAAACGCTATTAACAAAATCACAACAAATCACCAACAACACGCCATCATGTTTTGGAAAATTGAGTTTGACATTAGTATAGCATTGCCATATCAAAACTTTGCAAATAATTCGAGTGTCTACTTTCATTTGCCAGACTCTAGCGGCGAGTAGCAGTACTGTATCTCGAGTGGCTTCTGGAATATTCTTGGCAGTATAGGCAGCGAGTCGATTGTACAAGAATGTTCTAGGACACATAATTCAGGGTATAAATAGATCGCAAAGGAACACAGACTCCAGTCTTATTTCAAGATACGAGGCGATATAAACGAAGCTTTACAAGTGAATTTCGGTGCGATTTAAGTGTTAAGTGACGAGTATATTGTACTGTGAATAACTGTTTTTTTTTTTACCTTTCACACAACGCCATCTAGTCCTAAACTAAGAAGGAGCTTGTGCTATGAGTACTAGACAACTGACAAACATACATATGTATTTCTAAATACATACATATTATAGATAAATTACACCTAGACAAAGAACAAATGATCGTGCTCTTCACACAAACATTTGTCCTGGGTGGGAATCGAACCCACGACCTTGAGCATAGCAGTCAGGGCCACTGACCACTAGACCAACAGGCCTGTCATAATATCCCTGTCATAATGTATTAATTTCTGTTTGGTGTTTATTTAATTAAAGTGTTAATTTTGGTCTAATTGGCATTAATTATTTCTATCCTGAACCCCAGTTCGTAACATTATATTTACTAGTAGGCAGTCCAAGATTCCATCAACCATCTTCCATTCCCATCATCAGATCAGTTCAATTGTACCATATTAATCCTCGTCATCAGGAGAAATAGACAGAATATGTTCAGACGTTGTAATAATTAAATAATGATGTTTAATTTGCAAATAGGTTATAAATAACACTTTCACACGTCATTATTTTTCCGTAAATGTAAACTAGATGAAGCCAGGGTTTCCTAACTGACTACTCTGAGAAGAAACTTTTAAGTCCATAATCTGTAGAATAGTAGAAATCTGTAGTGAGTGTAGTGAGTGCTCTCACATGAGAGCCATGTAGGTTAATGTCTGTGGCGCCCTTTAGAAGACAGAATCAAATGAATTTGAGCCGGCCCGTCCAAACAGTGCAAGCATACGTATATCAAATATCGCATAACTCAACTTAGAACCTTAAGGAGCTCGAACGATTTGACGAACAATAACAAAACTAAGGACATTTGGGTGGGCCGTATAAAGCACTCAAACTGCCAGACAGTGCGGTAATCTATTCATGATATTCGTTGTTATTCCACATTGCTCTCATGTATATAGCTTTTGCTTTTACAAAAAATATATAACTTGAAAAAGAAAATAATATTGTCATCTTGTACAAATAAAATTAAAAATGATAAAGTAAAAAAATGAGTCCAAGCTTCCATCAGCCATCTTCCAATTCCACCATGAGACCAGCTCGATGGTACCATAATATTGTATTGTCATCTAAATTACATATATAATTCCCAAGTTTCATGATGATACAACAATTAGAAGTGCGTGTAATTCAGTTTCTTAAATTTTATTACATAGTTTGTTACAGCTCGACCTAATAAAAGCGTATTAATAGCACGGAGAGAGATAACTATATAGAGACGAAGGAAGCATATTGTTTGGAAATAACTAGGATTTATTATATAGGACAAAACCAAGTGGGCCGGAGAAAGAATAAAACGAATATGATATATTTGGAATTTTTCACTTATTCAACATATAAAGGGTTGTTTATAAGAGTAGCAATATAAGTTAATCTCAGTGGTTCTAGAGCAGCGTTAGAATATTTTCGAAAATAATAAATATAGCCATATTAAACATTCTGGAAGTCAAAGAAGTGCTGAAAACTATTATATTTATGGAACAGACTGGCCGAAACGTGACGTTGGTTTGTTTTGTATAGAAGCCTTAATGGCTCACTTTTATAGTTCCGCCAATGATCGCATACAGATAGTTGTAAAACACTATTACGATTCAATATATAAATCAACTGTTTACAACCAATTAGTATCGAGTAAACTTGATGAGTCTATTAAATTATGTGGTGGCTGGCCTAATCTACGTGTAATGAAATTAAATGAAGTGAAATATTTAGTAATTTATTTTGTAAATTAAAATATTTTATAATAATACTTTGTAAAATAATTTAAAAAACGCCGTTTTAAGTTAAGCTAGATGAGGCTGGTATTTCCTAACTGAATGCTCTGAGAAGAAACACCGAAACACACTCAGAAGTCAACGTCTCTTTTAAAGTCCATACAATTCGTATTGGTCTAATCATATGAGAAGCGTGTGGTAAGTCGAACAGCTCCCACAGTTTCGAATCAGTTCTCCGAATGGCCATTGCTCGCAGTAAATGGAAAAGCCTAATAAGCCGCTGGATGGTGATAGTGATCGTGATGTTCAGTCATGACGTATCGACTTCAGAGTTAAAAGTTATTGATGCGAGGATAACTTTACTTATGTTACGAGACTTTTTAATGGTAGAAATCCCATGTTAATAATTGTAGCGTTTAATCTTTAATATACACACAATCATATTCAATCAATATCAAAGATGAACGTATGTAACCATGTAACTAATTTACATACGTTCTTCTTTGATAGTGTAACTAAATTATTTACACCAGTGATAACTAAAACAAATAAACCTGGGGTGAATATGTTACTTCTAGGCAAACGTGCTTAATTTTCGAACACATCATCGCTTCCCATCGGGTGAGAGTCGTGACTATTGTCATTTTTAGGGTTCCGTAGCCGAATGGCAAAAAACGGAACCCTTATAGTTCCGATATGTCTGTCCGTCTGTCTGTCTGTCCGTCCGTCCGTATGTCACAGCCATTTTATTCTGAAACTATTAAGACTATACATGTGAAACTTAGTAGGTAGATATATTCTGTGAATCGCTTTCCGATTTTAAGAAAAAAATTAAAAAATATTTAAAATAAAGGGGTGTCCCCATACATGGAACTAGAACTGAAAATATATTTTTCATGAAAGCTATGCGTGTGTGGTATCTATAGACAGGTCTTTAAAAATGATATACGGGTTTCTAAAGCCACTTTTTCATAAAGTCAATCGTTTAAAAGATATAAGCTTCCAAAGTGGTAAAATGTGTGTCCCCACCCCTGTAACTTCTATAATATATATATATATATATGTATATAATATATATACTTTATTTATAATAACGGAGTGAAAATTCTAAAAGAAATATATGTTTGTAGACCTTAATATAAACTTTCAACCAAAATTGGTTTGAACGAAATCGGGTCAGCAGTTTTTGAGATACAGCATATTTTCTAAAACCGCAAATATAACTTTGTAATTCATACAAACACTAGGCATGAAAAATAAAGTTATTTAGCGTAGTTGTAAAAATGTAAATAAGCTAGTTTTAAGAAATTTTTAAGTATTTTTTTATTCGTTAAGTAAATATACATATTATATTATATTATTATAGTTACTACGGAACCCTTCATGGGCGAGTCTGACTCGCCCTTGGCCAATTTTTAGATATTCCACACGTGTGGGGCTTATAACATAGGGGTTAAAATACAAAATACCTACTTTGAATTGATATAAAGCCTTCATGGTGTGAGATTTTCGACCAAAACTTTTCATGATGAGTTTGTAGTTTTAAAAAATGTGCCACATTCGATTTTCGCCTTACAGTTGTTTTTTAGAAGTTAGACGGGAATGATCGATACGTCGAAAATCCGTGTAATATTTGAATACGAGTTTTGACGTGGAACTATCGCGGCAGAAACGGTTCGCAATATCAATGCTCCGTTTGGACAGGAGACTGCTAATGAATGAACCGTGCGTTTTTAGTTTAAACGCTTTTAGTAATGGATACTTCGATTGGAAGTACACTTACAAAAAAAAATTAAATACAGACAAAGAGCACAAAGGTGCTGCTTATTTCCTAAGAAATTTCTTCCAGCAGACCTGCGACAGGAGAGTTCAAGTGGAGATGATAGACAAAGTGTGTATAAATACTAGTTACGATAAATAAAACATACTTAGCTATACAATTAAACTATAATGATATAATAAACAAATATATACATACATAGAATTAAATTACATATTTATATTAATGCTATAAAAACGTCGTACTGCATGAAAGGAGGAGTGGGAATAGAAACGGGTTTTATGGGATGGGAAATTGAGATGGAGTTTAAGGTGGGATCTACAAAGTGCGTCAGTAGGACGAGTGAATGAAAAACGATCGCGCAGGTAGTTAGGATATGCAGGGTTGAATAGGATGTTGTACAAAAGGAATAATATTCGAGTGTTCCTGCGAAGAAGGATAGGGAGCCACTTGAGATCCTTGCGAAACTGAAGGACATGATCGTATTTCCTCAGACCAAAAACAAAGCGAATACACAAGTTTTGCAAGCGCTCAAGCTTACATAAGAGCTCCTCAGTGGCATCCAAATAGCAGGCATCGGCATAATCAATAATCGGCTGGATTAAAGTTTGAGCTAAAGAGATTTTAGTTTTAAAAGGCAAGAAGCTTTGAAGGGATTTTAAAGAGTGGAAGGAAAAGTGCACCTTTCGACTAACCTCACTTACTTGCGCTCGCCAAGAATGATTGCTATTAAGTAATACGCCGAGATTCTTTGCCACATCCGTGTACGCAATGACCGAGCTGTTAAGGGATAATGGCCTCAAAGAGGAAGTGTCAAGTGCAGAGCGATAGTATCGACTACCCAAGATCATAGCCTGGGACTTGGACGGATTAATCTGTAATCCGTATGATTTAGCCCACTGACTAATATTTTCCAAGTCACAATTCATGGCTCTAATCGCCGAGTCCGCGTCAGCCAGCAAGAAGTGTCGGTAAAGCTGCAAATCGTCTGCATAGAGATGGAAGTGCGAGGTGATAATCTGAGTAACTGTATTAATAAAGATAGAGAAAAGAAGAGGAGAAAGAACGCCACCCTGAGGCACACCAGCAGTGAGATCACACCAATCAGAAAATTTTTCATCAAGGCGGACACACTGAGAGCGACCGCGAAGATAAGAGTCAAACCAGGATAGTGCAGAAGGAGAAAAGTTAAATGAACGAAGGACTCCAAGAAGTATGTCAAAATCCACTGAGTTGAACGCGCAACTGAAGTCAAGTAGGACTAATACGGTGAGTGATTTATTGTGGAGTGGTTTACCGTGGAGTTTCTTACCGGTTCTTCTCCATAGGAAACGACCAATTTCGAACCGTGCACTAACTTCTGAAGTTTTATGAGTGCCCATTTAGGCCTATGTAAAATAAAACAATTTTGATTTTTTTTATTTTGATTTTGATTGTCCATAGCCCAGCGGATATCGTCGGTGACTTTCAGAAGTGCAGTTACTGTGCTGTGACCAGTACGAAATCCAGATTGGAAAGGGGAAATTAGGTTGTGTGCTGTAAGATATCTAGAAACTTGGCCATGAACAATATGTTCGAGAACTTTAGAAAGGAAAGGTAAAATGGAGATGGGTCTGAAGTGAGATAAGGTCGATGGATTGTTTATTTTGGGAACAGGTATTATATGTGCCTGTTTCCAGGCACTAGGAAATGAGCCAGAAAATAAGGAATAGTTAGCAATGTGAGTTAGAATGGGGAGCAATTGAGGTAGAATAGGTATTATCATCCTCGAACACACATTGTCATGACCAACAGCCGAAGAGGAAATAGAAAGTAGAGATTTTTTAACATCATCTTCAGAAACATAAGTCAAATAAAAGTTGGGCAATTTGGTAAAGGCAAATTAGTGAGCTCTTGCAAAGTTGAAATTTTGACATTGGGTTCAAGAGAAACAGGAGGAAGAGAAAAGTGTCTATTAAGAGCACATATGTCAACGTCTGCACAAGTATTAGAGGGTGATTTCCCGATGCCAACTGACTTTAGAAATTTCCAGACATCAGAGGACCTTCGATCAATAAGAGATTCGTGCAAATAGCGTCTTTTAGCATCTCGACACATACGATTGCTGCGATTACGCATAGCTTTAAAGTGATCAAAATTCTGCTCCGTGGATCTACGTCTATACCTACTCTCGGTGTTATTCACAGCAGATAGGTCTCTCAATAATAACAGATATTTACGGTGCCGAAGTTCGAACAATGATGGCGAAACTAACAGTGAAACAGTTCCGACTCGTGAATTGATCTTCACCATTATTACTCTGCACGAGAAACCGCAATAACTCTACAGGAGCTGCAGTTAGAAACGATTCGTCATTATCCGTGCTAAAAGAACTTGCTCCTAGCGGACTACCATTCTTTCGTGATTTGGTTTTTTTTTTTTACGAGGTACACAATTTTCTTCCTAAGAGGCAGTACCAACACAGTTTGTCGAATCTAGATCCGAGAGTTCTGTCGCAAAGACATAAATAACCTTCCAATTAGATGGAAACAATGTATTAATATTTTGATTAACTAAGTAGGTACGGTGCATTTTACAAAACAACAAGTTTTAATTTTTCAGTACAAATCGGCAATTTCATACTTTAACCTCTAATAATATCGAAACAACCTGAGCAATTACCTACATACGTCGTTGTTGTAAAGGACATTGTTCCGGCTCCATACATGTCACGCCTAAGAATCGTTTGAATCGAAAATGACTTAGATAGACTCTAAATATTTTATGGAATCATAGTAAATCAATTTTTACTAACAGACACTTGAAGATACAAAAATAATCAATTCATCAAAATCAAGTCCGAAAATAGCCAGGTAGCAAGATTCACAGAATTCTTTATACACAGCCGAGTCTACCAAGTATGCAATCTGATCAGAGTCCGTTATCAAGCCAAAGTTGTTAGAATAAAACGCATAGAAAATCGCAAAGAAAAGAACTTTGCAATAAAAATTGAAACGAAATGAAATAAAGGCACACCAGTGTTGCCAATTATGAAAAGCCGAATACCACGCCAGAAATTCCCGATTTCAGATAAAAAAATTATGGAATACATTTTCTTCTCCAGCTAGTCAAATCAGGTATTTAAATGAATAACGTGTTAAATAAATATTTTTTAGATATTAATTTATTTATTGTCAATAATAGGATACAGTGCCTATTTGATTTATTGAATTCATATTATTATTTATGTACCTATATGTGATTATCTCAATTTCAGAAATAATCAGTCAATTGAACAAACGAATGTGAGCTTCACTAAGTGAATGAGACAAAGCGTCAGACTGAAGAAGCATGAAGGATTACCCGTCCTCAATTAGTTGACGATTATATAATATTATTTACTAGGGTTAAATTAATAATGTAACCCATTCAATATTTTATTATTATTTTTATTTCTATCTATACGTTGAAAATACCCGAAATAGTCCGGATTTTATCAATTTCTGATTTTTTCAGACAACCGTCCGTATTTCCTGAAATCGGGGAAAAATCCCGTAAATCGACAACACTATCTGGCCAATAAACATTTTTTACGGCACCACGCATTCGTTAATCGTGACCCAACTTTTTATTTTTAATTTATTTATTTCAAGTTTCCGTGGAATACTAAAATATGTTTCAAGCAGTATAAAAAGAAATGAAAATTATCATGAAATTTATATTCACATCGGTTATATAGGCCAAAATCGAACAATGTCTTTTACTTGTTAACTTTAAGTACACTAATGTGTAGAAAATGTAGCCGGGAGATTCGCCTCCTCCGAGCCAGTGACGAATTGTAGAAGTATGATCAGGTACGTCCACACTGCTTGGGTCCACTGAAACAAGAAGTATTTTTTACACGTTCCTCTTTATTACCGCTAAATTAACATTGCCGGGGTTTGCGGGAAAGTTCTGCCGAGTTACCGTGGCCCCGGAAATTTAGGGCAGCCGAAGGAACATGGTGGGTTTTTAGTCAGTAGAAATCTGACACACACTTCCGCTTGGCCCAGAGCGGAAGAAGTCATTCGAAGATTTTCCCACCCAAAAAAAAAAAGAGCTTTTACAATCTCCACGTAATCGTTGAGTATTTTTTTACTAGAGGCATTTAAAGATTTTTATTTACTACAACCTGGATGATAGGTAGTTAAGTACTAGATTTTTAACATATGCAGTTTGTCCTTGTAGGTATCCCACATAGTCTTGTGCATTGGGATACGCCAAATGCAAAAGGCATTAGAACGAGAAAGAACTCGATTATAAACCTGTGCAATTCTGTTGTGTGTTTGTACCCTCAGTAAAAATAAACCTTCAAAGTATTGACTCACCTGGTGCAATAAAGGATAATTGAGTTCGTAAAGTCCATGCGCTGTAAATACTGGCTTTTGATGTAAGGCTTGTATCGACAGCTGCATTGCCTAAAAAATAAAGTAGGTGGCTAGGTTAGTCGGTATGGTTCTCTAACACAAGCCAGAATATGTAGATTGTAGGTACTTATAAGACGTAAGTCCACTCAATTAGGAACTTGCCTTTTTTGTTATAAGAGGGAAACCTGCTGAAAAGGCGCCTGGACTTTTGGGGAAAAAACCAGAGAGTGTCGGATTCTCACCCCGGTGATAACCATCAGAACATACAAGGCGGCCCCATTACTTCTAAAATACCACTCCGAAGCCCACTTTTTGCAACGCCTCTCCCCACCTACTATAATAATAATCAAGTGTATAATTTATGGTCAGTAAATTCACCTCTGCGTTAACTGCTGGACTGAAATCGCTGTTAATGATTTCGTGTATGATAAATGATGTATTTTTTGCCTGAAACATTTAATTTTTTTGTAATTAATTAAAATTATATAATATGTGGGCTCTTTATATTTAATCATTTTGCTATTTAGAACACATGCTTTGGTATCTTAAACGATGAGTGCTGCGCGCTCGCAGGATGTGTGTTTCTTTTGAGTGTGGAACCTAAGATAGAAACACGCTTGTACGATACGACTACATACAGAAAGCAAAGCTAATAGAAATCTCTATTCCTAGACAGCACGTTTCGCCGAAAACTTTGTTGATAGAAAACATCGTTTGTAGATATCTCGGTTCATAGTAAGCACTGTTGACAGAGATCTCTGTTGTTAGATAGCGTGACGTACAATGGTCATAATTATCGGGTTTCTTTTTACAGCTGACTGCTCTTTGTGTCACGCGTGGAACTAGATGCACCACTCAACTTGGCTGATGTTGCATTAGGTACAGCTGATTCCCTAAAAGGATGGAATGAGGCGAAGAGTAAACCCTCACTTCAGCTCGGTTGAAGTCGCTATGAGTGTTGCCAGGTCGGATTTGTTTTAAATTAGTGCAAAAAATTAGAAACACGCTTGTACGATACGACTACATACAGAAAGCAAAGCTAATACCCAAGAAGCAAAATTATCCTATAGTTCAGGTGTTATAGGCCTCCAGCACTTATAATTATCTCTTAACGGTTCTAGTATCGGCTGCCATGCTTATAATAGCAACCATGGAGTTAGTTGGGTTTAATAGTATATCTGATCTTATACATTAACTTATAATTACTTATAGATACAAATTAAGGGTGCAATATAATAATAATAATGTAAACGCACTCAAGAATAGTTAAACTGGTAAGCTATACTTATAACTACTAACAAGAAGCATTACAGAACCGTTATAAGTAAAATACGGCAATAAGAGTGATACACAGAACTAAACATACTGGAAACCATATGTATTTATTAATTGGTTTTATAAGGGTTTATAAATTCACTTTATAGAACAATTATAAGTTAAATGGAGCGGCTTTATAGTGGTTTAAACCAATACTATTATAATCTTAACACGATTGTAAAGGTTCGGTATAATATACTTAGTATCCTAAACTATATCCGTGGTGTCCTGTACAAGAATACATCGGTTTATAATTGTTTTGCAAATGCTGTTATACGAGTAGTCTCAGTAGGCACATTTTGATTTGTTGCCGACGTATCGTGCTATTAACTTTTCTTTCAAAAGTGGATCTGAATAAATGTAAACGACTAAAAAGAAGAGGTTCTTACAAACAAAAAGTTCATAACCAAATAATTCAAGTGTCGGTTTCTAACTTCGTATTTGGCGAAGAAATTATCGTAGATATAGGAGAAGGATCCGTACACATTAGTTCCAGCGAAACTTTGAGACAAAATGTTTATATAAATAATTCTGAAAAACCGGTGTTTTATCGTACAATATAAGCGACGAGCGACGACATGCGACTTTAAATTCTTTATCAGAAATTTTGAATTAAGCCTGATTTGGACGCATTTTTGGGACAGAAATGATTCCACATCAAGATGGATTTACATTAGCAACTAAATTATAAAGAGAAATTAAAGTGCATGTGAGAATTCGAGCAGAATAATATAAGTTTTAGAACAACTGTTCAAGTCCACATGAACATATAGAATACTTATTTAGCTAATCATTTTTGTTTATATAGTTTAATTTAGTAATTTTAGTTGATTATTCGTCCTTTTATTATCTTTGGTAAATCTCTAGTTATTAAGTTGGCAACATTGTTTTTAGACTGAGAAAATTTGTCTGGGTCATGGCGCACGTTGTGCTCTTTTATTTAATATAATAAAAGTTAATTAACTTCAAAATACACGCATTTCATTTCGAACATGCGTAGTGGTCCTTCGAATTAGTGGTGAAGTAACTTCAGTGCCTTTGGTGAAGTTTTTTCGTCTTGCACCGTGTGCGTGGTGGTTTTGTTCGGGCCGCGTTGCCCCCGCGGAGCCTCACCCTGCTCATAGTTTGGGTAAAAATCCCGACTTTGCATCAATTCCAGCCTCCATCAACCTAAAATCGCCAATTGTGAGCGATTTTCATCATCAAGGTGGTAAAATTCAAGAAAACCTAAATTTTTTACCGTTCGGAGGTAGGTACTTCCATTGAATAAGTAATACCTACTCAAAGAAAAAGTTTGACATCCCGCCAACGAACTGTCAGATTGACATTGTCAATTTTTCAAGTTTACGAAGTAAACAAAGTTCACAAACAACAACGAAAAGTTGCATAAAGCACTTCAAAAGTGCATTAATTAAAGGTGATAGTGACCTAGTGTTAAAGCATACAGTGAATTTGTGTTGCGTTGCAATGGCCGAGCTAAAGAAACTAAAAATTACGCGTTCGCAGTACAAAGGAACATTAACACGAATGGAAAACTTTGCCAGTGATCCAACTATTATAAGTTCAGCAACAATTGATATGTTAGAAGCCCGCAAGGATAAATTAAATTCTGTTTTTAATCAATACGAAAGTGTACAATTAGATATTTTGAGCTTAGATCCTGAGGACTCTGAAGATGTTGGTGCATTTGAAGAAAAGTTTTATGCAACTCTTGCCATTCTAAATGAAAATATAAAATCACGTAACAAGTCAGATTCAGAGCCCTCCCAGACTGGATATGTCAGTTCTTCAAAATTACCTAACATTGACATTCCTACTTTTGATGGGAAAGACTACACTAAATTTAAACCATTCTATGAGTTGTTTATTGCTGTCATTGATAACAACACAACATTGTCGGATGTTCAGAAGTTATTTTATTTAAGAAAATATTTATTAGATGAGGCCTTATCTGTAATTGTGAACCTGCCTCTCACAAATAAGTCCTACACAGAGGCTTTAGAATTATTAAATAAACGATATGACAATAAGTCAAGATTAATTTGTAATCATATCTACCTACTTCTGGATATCCCATCAATGCCTAAGGGCACAGCTGCATCTATAAGGACATTTGTTTCCAATATTCAGCAACAGTTGCATGCATTGAAAAATTTAAACGAACCAGTCAATGAGTGGGATCGACTTTTGATTTGTGTGCTTTGTAGAAAGATTGATCCATACACATATCGCGCTTTTCAACTTGACCGCAATCCAGAAACATTACCAACAATGACAGACTTTTTATCTTTTCTTGAAAAACGTGCAACAGCATTGGAGGAAAGTAACCCTCATAAAGTTAATAATGAAAATAAAGGTAAGTCTGTGACACGTGTATCTAATTTAGCTGTCCCCACTGGTTTAGTGTGTTCCTTTTGCAGTAAAAAAGAACATGCAATTTTTAATTGCCCACAATTTAAAATGATCCCTATAGATGCTCGACTGACTTTTGTTAAAGATAAAAAACTATGTTCCCTCTGTTTGAAAAGTCATGCTGACAATGTTTGTAAGTATAAATTTAAATGTAGAATTTGTAAAAAATCACACAATACACTTTTACATTGTGATGACCAGCCAGAGACTCCAGTCTCACTTTGTTCAAATTCTCAAGTTACAACCTGTAATGTTATGCTGCCTACTGTAATGGTAAAAATTATTGACAGATATGGTCATGATTTTAAAGTTAGAGCATTGCTTGACAGTGGCAGTCAAGGTTCCTTTGTAACTAAAACAGTTGTGGTGCAAATAGAAGGTGTTTTGAATTCTCGACCTCTGCTCTCACTAAACCCAAATGAAGGCAAGTATTTATCTCCTGGTCATTTTGTGATTGGCACGGCTTTGTGCAGCTATCCTGAGGTTGATTTGACAGAAGTCCCTATAAATCGTCTACGATTTTGGAAGGTGGTAACCAAGCTTAAGCAAGACTTCTGGAAAACCTGGTCAAATGATTACTTGACTCAGCTGCAAAGTCGTCCCAAGTGGAAACATGAATCACCAAATATGAAGGAAGGTGATATTGTTTTGGTAAAGCATTTGAATACGTCACCATTAGTGTGGCCTATTGCTAGGATAATAAAAGTATATCCAGGAAATGATAAATGTGTTAGAGTGGCTGATGTAAAGTTTAATGATAAGATTTATAGAAGGAGTGTCTCAAAGTTATGTCCGCTACCTATTAATTAACAATGTTATTTTCTATCATTGTTAAATTCAAATTAATCTTAACTATTGTGTTCATTGCAGTTATGATTCTTGGCCTGGCCCAACTATGTTCAAGTCCACATGAACATATAGAATACTTATTTAGCTAATCATTTTTGTTTATATAGTTTAATTTAGTAATTTTAGTTGATTATTCGTCCTTTTATTATCTTTGGTAAATCTCTAGTTATTAAGTTGGCAACATTGTTTTTAGACTGAGAAAATTTGTCTGGGTCATGGCGCACGTTGTGCTCTTTTATTTAATATAATAAAAGTTAATTAACTTCAAAATACACGCATTTCATTTCGAACAACAACTGTTTTGGCCTTATTATTTGACTGATCGGTTGATTTAATTTTCTTTTTATTTGATTTTCTCATTAACTCCTATTCTTAAAGTATACTTACCGATCATGTTAAATGTAGAACTAAACTGAGCGATAACAGGATATCAATAAAAGCATATGTTTCTTACAAATGTTTTAATTGAAATTATTTAAAGTTCTCTCTTAAAATAGGTTCGCTACCTTAATCTTGCATAATAGTTGGGCTTTTTTCCTTATGTTATAATACTTAATCAACAGTCTTCCATTTCACAATCATACCAGTGCTTGAATTACTTATTTAAATAGATAACTTAGATATCTTTTATTAATTTATACTTTCATTCATACTTTATTTTACATCTAAACTAATATTATAAAGAGGAAACATTTGTGTTTTTGTATGTATATAACGTTTTCATACAAAAAATACTGGACTAATTTCAAAAATTCTTTCACCATTAGAAAGCTGCATCTTCACTGAGTGACATAGGCTATATCACATATTCAAAAAAAAGGGATCCCTAATAAAAATGTTTACTCTTTCACGCAAAAGCTACTGAATGGTTTTGAATCAAATTTGGCAAGTAGATAGTTTTCATCCTGGAATAACACATAGTCTGATTTTTATCCCGGGTTTCCCACGGGATCGGGATTTTACGCGGGAATACCCTCCCACGCGAACGAAGTCGCGGGCAGAAAGCTAGTCATACAATATTTCTATGAAAACAAAAAGTAAAACTAGTGTACAATGGGCAGTTTTATCGCATAGGCCGATCTTTTACATACAGACAACCTTTCGATGTATAGAACTTAAAGGAGACACGATATAAGGCTGTCAGTGTCAAACTTCATAAATAGTTTTAAATAATATTATTAAACATGTTATTTATCACAATAATAGAAGAATAATAATAATTCACATACAAATAAAATAAATTCCAATAAAAATCCAATAATGTCAAAAAATAAAATAACAATGATATTTTTAAAAACAAAAAATTGCGTCATCTCGTTACGTGAAGTCAAATAAGCCTCCCTAGCACTGCATACTCCGGCCTTTCTGATATCATCTTCAGAATTCTCTCCCCTGGATCCTACACATCAGAGATGCTGCTTTTATACGTATTATGGCATAAAAATCATCGACTCTTGCGTCAGCAAACATGGCTAAAGCGCGTGAAACGTGGGAGCCCTACCAGAATTCTGAAGGCATTGTTATATTGTACGCGAAGAGCGTTGTAGGTCCGTTGCGTATAGCTGGCCCATAGAGCGCTAGTGCAATAGCTTTGCCAGCAGGCCCTGAACAGTCTCACTTTTACGTCTAATGTACACCTTGCAAATCTATGCACCAACATATTAGCACGAACCGACAACGCCCTTCGCTCTCGCTCGGTCTCAGTTACTATGTGTCCTAGGTACTTAAATTTAGAGACACGTTTTAGAGGTACTCCGTTTAAACGGACTGGAGGTACATGTTCCGGAGACTTTTTCTTACCTATAATAACCATAAACATACTTTTCTTCTCGTTGTACTTCAGACCATGAGCTTTCGCATATGACTCACAGATACCGAGCAGTTTTCTCCATCCACTGAGCGACGGACTCAGTAACACCATATCGTCAGCGTAACTGATGTTGTTAACGCAGACGTCATCCATATGACAGCCAACGTGGGTGTTTCTGAGCCCCTCGATCAGCTGATTAACATACAAGATAAATAGTCTTGGAGAGGACAGGCCTCCCTGTCTGACACCGCATTTAAGTGCATACTCATCCGACTCCCCACTTTACATAATTTTTCTGATGGTTACCACCAAAAGGACAAGATGTTAATAAATTCAGTGGGAGCCCCTACCTCTCCAAGTTTGGCCCAGAGCCTGCTGTAATCCACCAGGTCCAGGAAACAAGCATAGACAGGTGTTTTTCTATTAACATAGTAGTTGACTAATAAGTCTTTCCATATCCTTTGAATTTCAGTAAAAATAAATTACTTACGAGAGGTATTTCAAATAGATAAGTTAATCAAGTAACAAAGAATAGGAAATTAATAATGTATGTATAGGTACGTACTACGTATAGGTGACTGTCATGCAAAACTAACTATATTTAAAAATTATAATGTCTATGTGGTAATAACACTAAACAATTCAACAAAAACTAATGTTTTTGTTCTAAATTTATTTAGAATCTAAATTTCAAAACAAAATCTCAGAGTATTCTTGCTTTATATACCTATAATATAATTTAAGCAACTACCGAGGGTAGTAGTATTACTACATAAAAATTTCTGTGGCACATGGCGTGGCGAGCTTGAAACGTAGGTAATTGTATAATTAGCTAAAACAATAAATTACAAAACAGAAAACTTTTAACAATTTAAATGAATTTAAGATTTACTTAAGCTTAAATATCTCTTTTGAAGCAGCTGGTCCATTGGCATGTATGACAACACTGACGACCTCTGTTTGCACTGCTGGATGGCACATCGTCTTCTTCATCTAAACAAAAACATTAAAATAAGACAGGTTACAGGAACGTTAACGAAACCCTAATTCTAAACAATATGGCCAAGCAATGGTTCTTATGGTCACCATTTTAAAGAAAAGTACGCCTATAAAGATCTTTTAATGTATTTGTGAAAACCAACTCTGTGAAAATGGCGACTTTTAATTGCATATCTTACTGAACCAAATATTATTTTAAAAATCAACTTATCGATAACGCGAATTCCAGGAGGCGCGTAAAAAAATTGATGAAATCTGATAATACTTCACCAAAAATATACGTGCGCCATGCACATTTATACACACATTATAACATCTTGACTGTTAACTACACTTTTAATATTTTAGATATTATTTATAATAAGAAATGGATTAATAACTTACCTATATTAAAAAAAAAATGTCAGCAATAGCTATTCACCAGTTCACAACACTTTTGTATGAGCTTTTAAGAGATTCACTGTTTACGTTATTGTCGTGTTTGGTTCCATTAAGCGCTAATTAGTTAGCTTCGCGGGAGCAAATAGTTCTACGCAGTCTAACTATAAGGTCGTTATTGATCGAAGTGGTGTTCAACAAGTCTACTATAGATATTTAATTAGATAATATACGCCTATAAATTGGGCCCTTTTCCGTGGTTATAATCGTTTACTATTCCGTTATAGTCCTGATGAAATGGTGGTTCCAGGACAATTACTCGACCACATTTTGCTTCTTGGGTAGAAATCTCTATTCCTAGACAGCACGTTTCGCCGAAAACTTTGTTGATAGAAAACATCGTTTGTAGATATCTCGGTTCATAGTAAGCACTGTTGACAGAGATCTCTGTTGTTAGATAGCGTGACGTACAATGGTCATAATTATCGGGTTTCT
The DNA here is from genome assembly GCA_943138885.2 of Tholera decimalis. NCBI lineage: Eukaryota > Metazoa > Arthropoda > Insecta > Lepidoptera > Noctuidae > Tholera > Tholera decimalis. Next base: position 16,883,357 of record OW964552.2, on the reverse strand, counting down.
TTTTACAGCTGACTGCTCTTTGTGTCACGCGTGGAACTAGATGCACCACTCAACTTGGCTGATGTTGCATTAGGTACAGCTGATTCCCTAAAAGGATGGAATGAGGCGAAGAGTAAACCCTCACTTCAGCTCGGTTGAAGTCGCTATGAGTGTTGCCAGGTCGGACAGTTAACCAAGGAACTGAACTTCTGATTGGCCTAAGTTGCATTTGGCAGGGTTGATAGTTATACCGTTTTGTTCGAGTCTTTTGAGTACGATATGCATGTGTTCTCGGTGTTGGGTTTCATTTTCCGATGCTAGAAGTAGATCGTCGATAAAAGGGAAAACAAAATCTAATCCTCGTAGTACTTCATAGATATATCGTTGAAATGTTTGTCCCGCGTTCTTTAAACCAGGGCACATACGTGGGAATTCATATAGTCCCATCGGTGTGATGATTGCGGTTTTTTCTATGTCTTCTTCTCGGACATTCAGTTGTTGGTAAGCACGGTTGAGATCTATCGTAGAGAAGATAGTTTTACCAGATAGATGATGCGTAAAATCTTTGATGCGTGGCACGGGATATCTGTCTGGTACGGTGATAGAGTTGAGTCGGCGATAGTCACCACAAACTCTGATATCGCCATTCTTTTTAGGCACGATATGAAGAGGTGATGCCCGTGGACTCTTGCTAGGTCTGCATAATCCTTGTTCTATCACGTTTTCGAATTCTTTCTTGACTATCTCGAAGCGATGCGGTGGAATAGGTCGGGCGCGGCAGTGTACCGGTGGTCCGCGAGTTTCAATACAATGTTGCACATTGATGTTGCAGTTCAATTGCATTGATGTTAGTAGTTAATGTTTTTTCGCCATACGTAGCTATTTTTGTGTTGTTCGCAGCGTAAAGTTGAAATGGTAGCGGCGTTGCGACTTGACCCTTTCTTCTCGGTAGCACGGATATGTTTGCTCCCGTGTCGACCAAGAAAGATGATTTAGAGTTTTTGTCGGTGATGTATAGGCGGTGTGAATTTTCTTGAACGCCGGTGTCCGCCTCTGCCAACGTTCTGTTTAGTTTTCCGACTGTTGTTTCTTGAAAGAGCAGGGCGACGTGCAGTGTCTAGCTTGATTTTTGAAACGTCGGTGATAATAGCAGTGTGGTGATGTTTCTCGGCTTCGCGTTCGTGATGCGCTACGGCGGTGAGATGGGTAGCGGCGGTGGCGATAATTGTAATCACTGTGATCATATGGCGGTCTTGCTTTTAGATCGGCTATTTCTAACGAGAGTTTTCTTATTTCACCGATGAGATACTGTGTATCGGACTGTGGTGCTGATTTAGGTGCTGCGAATGAATGTACGGCTGCGACTTCGTTTGATGTGGTCTGCTCCATCATTTTGTCGGCGAGTAGAGCGAGTTCTTCGAGTGTAGTCTTGGTGCTGAATGTTTCACTAACCTCAGGTGTCTGGTTCGGATTTGTCCGCTTCAGGGATTCGCTTCGGGTTTTCTCCGCTTCGTGTGTTTCTCCGCGTCAGATGTGCTCGGTTCGGGTTTTTCTCCGCTTCAGGCGTATTTAGCTCGGGGTCACCACTTTAATGCTAATTGTAGCACTATTTTAGTGCTATGTTTGAGCACTATTTTAGGAGATTACTTTAGACAGCACTTTGGAGAATAAGTTAGGGAGAGCAATGACAAGGCGTGAAGTCGCAGTAATGAATGTGGAAAGAATGTTCTTTATTAAAATAGAATTGTGTATATATAATTGTAGTGTTTACATTAGTTAAACAGTGGTTACTGTGTGAGAGCGCGGCCCTCCGCCCACGTCTCATATAACTGTTGACATTATATTTAATTTATAGTACTTAGAATAATATTCCTTTGTGCATTGTATGAGCGATTGGTTATCAAAGTGAAGGGTATGGGACGTATGCTACAACGATATTGCGCACTATACAGTAACTTTGGGGCTGTGTAATGCTTTCTGATGTTTTTGTTTTGGATTGCTAGATGACCAATAACGGCAATTTTGACGATTTACGTACCCTTTGAGGTGAAATCGAGAGATGGCATCGCACCCTCAAGACAGCATTACGCGCGAAACTCACTAACGCAAGTTCCTGGATAGACGAGCTCCCAACAATTTTAATGGGTCTACGAGCCTCTTTAAACACTTACACCGGAGTAAGCGCAGCCGAACTTAGCTACGGTTACAATTTACGATTACCTGGCGAATTTTTCACAGAAAATACCTGCACACCTACTATGAATTATACTTACGTCGATAAGCTACGTGACATAATTCAAGTAAATAAGCCGCAAGCCGTTACCAAACACCACAGCAACAAAAATACTGTATTCATTCATCAAGACCTTTTGAAGTGCACCCACGTGTTTATCAGAACCGACGCAGTCAAGAAACCACTTCAAACACCAAACGAAGGACCCTACCGAGTGATAAGCCGAACAGAAAAAGTTTTCACAGTACAGTTACCCGATCGGCAAGCAAACATATCGATCGATAGATTAAAACCTGCATACGTTATCTCAGAAGAAACTTTACCATCTACCACACCAGTTACAGTCAGCGATACCAAGAAAACAGAAGTAAGCCTGACGTCACATCCCGCTGAAAACAAGCAGACGCGCTCAGGACGTATCATCAAACTGCCGGTACGCTTCGCTTGAAGGGGAGTCCTGTAGCATACGTCGCATACCCTTCACTTTGATAACCAATCGCTCATACAATGCACAAAGGAATATTATTCTAAGTACTATAAATTAAATATAATGTCAACAGTTATATGAGACGTGGGCGGAGGGCCGCGCTCTCACACAGTGACCACTGTTTAACTAATGTAAACACTACAATTATATATACACAATTCTATTTTAATAAAGAACATTCTTTCCACATTCATTACTGCGACTTCACGCCTTGTCATTGCTCTCCCTAACTTATTATCCAAAGTGCTGTCTAAAGTAATCTCCTAAAATAGTGCTCAAACATAGCACTAAAGTAGTGCTACGAACCTAGCGCTAAATCGTCGAAGAAAATCATCGGGCTATTTTTCTTCGAGAATGACCGAGATGCAACGGTTACAGTGACGAGCAAGCGGTATACGTACATTATTAATATTTTTTTGTACCGCAGCTTCAAGAAGAGGATGTTGACGAGTCAGGTGTATGGTTTCAGTAAGATGGGGCCACAGCCCACGCAGCTAGGGTCTTCATGGACACACTAAGAGCGCTGTTTCCTGGAAAACTCATAAGCCGCTTTGGAGACATATTGTGGGCACCCAGATCTCCCGACTTAACCCCAGCTGCCTTTTTATGGGGTTATCTCAAAGCAAGAGTTTTTGATACCCCTCTTACGAATTTGGAGCAACTGAAGACTAAAATAACGACAAAAGTGACGGCCATATCAGTTGATGTTCTGCGGCATGTCTCTGCAAATTCGCTAGTCCGTTTTGAAGAGTGCATTCGCCGTGATGGAAGACATCTTTACGATGTAATATTCCGTACATAAAATCCGCACTAATAAACTATAACTTATTGCTATTAAAATATTATACTTGAGTACAATCTTAGTATTTTTTATAAATATTCAAATTTTGGAATCGGCGCTGAGACACCCTTTAAATTGCACATGCAGAGCGTCTAGCTATCTTTTGGAGTACTTGGTCCATAAATTACTCGTGTACAAGGCCCATGTTTTTATTACGTAGTTGTGAAATTCACCGCAAGTTATACTAAAGTTAGTTTTTTTTTTAATTTCGGCTTTGTCATGCTCCAGTGTCAAATGGTTTCGCCTCTCGGACCAAATTAAGTTGGTTTGTGAAAATACTCTCTCCGCTGCCGCAATTGCCACGTTTGAGACCGGTATTTGACGCCATAAAACACACAGCGTTCAACTATTACTAATCTGATGACATTTACTAACTATTTGTTTGAAAACATGGACCGACGAGTTCAAGTAGACGCCGTGTACACTGATTTTCAGAAGGCTTTTGACAAGGTGAATCACGCGCTCCTTTTGGAGACGCTTGCCTTTAACGGAATTCGTGGGAACTTGCTGCGTTGGTTTGTCTCATATATTTTTAACAGGACCCGAAGAGTCGTCATAAATGGTTATGAATCTGAACCCATTCCTGTGAATTCTGGAGCCCCCAAGGATCTATTTTAGGACCATTCCTATTTGTCATATATATAAATGACATTAAATCTTGTTTCATTAATGCTCATTTTTTAACCGACTTCAAAAAAGGAGGTTCTCATTTCGTCTTGAACTTTTTTTTTAATGTATGTTACCTCATAACTCGGAGACGGCTGGACCGATTAGAAAATTTTTTTTTGCGTTTGAATGGGTATACTTTCAAGTTGGTCCCATTGTTACGAAATCAGGATCTGATGATGGGATCCTGGAGAAATCGAGGGAACTCTTCAAATATTACAGGCACACCTATAGCGTTTTGGGTATTTCTTATAGTACCTTGAGCAGTTGCTTCCGAAAAGTACCATTTGGGGAAGTTGAACTAATGATGAAGACCACAGATGGCCACTGAAACTCCTCAATAATAAGTATTTCGCGGATTGCGATTCGATTACTTGAGTACAGATGTTAAACACTTTATGCTCGTCACAATACATATGGTGATGTAGAGCTGATGGTCAAGTACCAGGAGAACTCCTCAAAAATTAACGGCTATGCATCGGGAAAAGCAATATTTTGTAAAAGTTGTTGACATTATGGCTTTTGTAACTAAATAAATTACAAACCGACCCACCAAAAGCGTGAAAAATTTTTCTTTGCATAAAATAGAAAATCCAAAACCAATAACACCGACTTCCGAAATTAAAGTTATTTTTGGCTTTGTAGTGTTTTGATATGGACGTCGGTTCTATTTTTTCCAAAAAAAATTTTTGTCACGCTTTTTATTGGGTCGGTTTGTAATTTATAAGGCCTTTCAAATGTATTGTTTCGTCATGAGGTCTTCTAAAGACTTTGTGCGGTCCTCTATTTTTCTGATATTATACAAATGTTTAGTGCGATCACAACTGGAATATGGTATTTCAATCTGGAATCCTTATTATCTTAAATATAATAACAAATTGGAAATGGTGCAGAAAAAATTCTTACGTAGCATGAACTACAAATGTAAACATTCAAAGATTCCCTATTCCCTATTACTTCAAAAATACAATATTCAGAGCTTGGAAGCCCGACGGTTACTTTTGGATGTAGGTAATGATGCTGTATGGTTTGTGCCATAATAGGTTTAATTGTACTGACCTTATGAACAAACTATGTTACACGGTACCTAGAACGGTTATCAGACGGGGGGCTCGCGTGCCACGCTTTTTCGATGTGGACGCATGCAAAACTAACGCCGGGGCACGAGTGCCTCTACATCGTCTTGTGGAAACCTATAACTCACACTTCATAGACATCAATATTTTCTCTCTTTCTAATAAAAAATTTAAAACACTCGCTATTAGTGCATTAGCATCTAAATTCTAATAAAAATGTTAAAAACAAACAGTAAAATTTTATTAATCCGTTATCGTTTTCCATTCAATATGTTATTGATTAATCCGTGGACAATAGTGTGGGTTATGTATTTAACTATATATCTTAAGAACATTAATGTAATATCATAACATGTAACTGTTTTTGTCCCTAATAAATAAATAAATAAATAAATAAAAGAAAATAACTTCTGAAGTTTGGCGAAGTCTTGTTTTGTAGCGGCGTAAGATCATTGTTCTGTACTGCTGCTTTACCAAGTTTTGACTGAACACACTTCTTCATATAGTTGATCCACATCGAAAAACACATTAATTATTAGATTTTCAATAAATGAAACGTAAGTAACGAGTGGTTAGAGAAAGTGATTTGAAAAATCTTTTTTGCTATCGTTGAGTTCATATTTGGTCTCTATGTAATGAAGAACTGCACGTTGCTGCACGTGAATGCCACAAACTCATCTTCAATCCTTTGCCTCAATTGCTTACTTAATTTTACCATTATTTCGTGACCTTCAAAATATAGCAATATTTCGTTTTCACGATATATTACTACCTACAGCCGGTAAAATCTTAGTGCAGCTTGGTAAAATGCCAAGCATGGCTCCGTTTCAACAGAATTGAAGAATTGCCACAGCGCACTTGGGACATTCATCTTCTCCCAATTATCTATCTATACTTATAATAAATCTGTAGAGAGGTCAATTCTGTACATGAAATATATTTCCAAAATAACTATCAGGGGGTGATTAGGGATCGATACTGATGCTAAAAATGCAATCAGTAAAATTTTTGTCTGTCTGTCTGTCTGTATAACCGTTATAGAAACAAAAACTACTCGACGGATTTTAACGAAACTTGGTACAATTATTTTTTTCATACTCCTGAGCTGGTTATAGTATACTTTTCATCACGCTACAATCAATAGGAGCAGAGCAGTGAAGGGAAATGTTGGGAAAACGGGAGAAGTTACTCCATTTTTTAAGCTTCCGTCGCGTGTGCAACCTTAATGGTTAAAGCTACACAGAAATCATTTCATGACGGAAATGTTCTCCTTAAAATTATATAAAAAGAATATCCCACGACAGTATATGCCTATCTTTTATGGTTGACTCACAATAACACGTGTAACTCCCGATAGCTTAGCAGTTCGAAGCCTTCTGATTATAATATTTGTCTACTCTTACGTTTATAACACTCTCAGTCACCCCTAATTGAAAAAGTTAACATTATTAACTATTCCATAAAAAAGAATCATATAAATTGGTATAGAAACACCAAAGTTATACATGAAATACGCTAATAATAAGCCATCGCGCGTGAATACTGAATCATTCTATAAGGATTATTTTTGAAAATCGGTCGCCGCGCTCGACGCGTCTCGCGGCCGAAGGTATAAAATTTCATTCTATAGGTACGTAAGCCTCATGTGAACGTGATCTAAACAATACATTAACTTACGCTGACGGAGTCGCGGGCACAGCTATTAACAATAATATTGTGCGGTTCCGTATTGCGATATTTTTCAACAGTATTTTAGATTGACATATTATATTTCTTTACTAAATTACGAAAGTTAATCTGTCTGTTACATCAAAATCACTGAACCGTGAGGAAGGACATAGGCTACTTTTTTTTTTACGAAAAACGACGGAAACGCGGACGAAGTCGCGGGCAACAGCTATCTATACTAATAATATAAGGCTGAAGAGTTTGTTTGTTTGTTTGAACGCGATAATCTCAGGAACTACTGGTTCGAACTGAAAAAATATTTTTTAATTAAATAGTCAATTTATAGAGAAAGGCTATAGGCTATAATCATTACGCTAAGGCCAATAGGAGCGGAGCGCCAATGAAGAATGCTTCAAAATCGGGGTTAAAGAGCAATGCTGAGTGTCCATAGTAACTTTGGCTCAATATAAAATTCTCACGGCCAGTGATGAAAATAATTTTATTGTGTGTAGTTCAATACTAAGAACTGTTTTTTAGCATTTAATATTGTATAGAACTTTTAACAAAAAAATATTAGCATAAATACAAATATGGAATTTTGAGGTTATTACAATTTGACGATCTCTATACATGTTTGTACACGCTAACATTTAGCACTAAAGTAATTACTTCTGTCTAATTAAATAAAAGTACTTTACTTCGAGAATAGAGGTCCACTGCTGTAACAATGAACGAACTTCTTCGCATTCTACTAAATACCTCCGCATTCGGAAAACATTCAATCCACAATTAGTGCAACGTTGCTGGTTAGACATGGTCACAATAATGGATGTACTTCAACACTTCGAAAAGCAAAAGAGTCTCAAAAAACAGAGAAGGAAACGTAAACGCATGCTGTTGAGGAATGAAACGTAGTTGTCATATATATATATTTAAAAAAAGGAATAAAAAAGGAGTGACGTATGTCTTCATAAAACGTCTCAAAAGGAAATAACATGTTTCATTAAAATTCCTATAATAAGAACCTAAATAATATAATAAATAAAAACGTCCAGAGATTCGGCGACGGACCAACGTCCGTGAGCTTGCTGGACATATTTGGCGACCGTGATATTTCGTGAAATAGGAACTTTAATTGTAACAGTCACGAGCGGCGACATCCGCACAAAATGGACGACGCTCAAAAATCTTCACAAATCACGAAATTAAATAAAGAGAGGAGCATCCTAAGGAGGCTTTTCACTGTAGCGGCCAACTCCATTGAGGACATATTTAAGGCCGGGGAAGCGAAGATGACCGAATTAAAATGTGAGTTTAATAAGTTAAATGATTTAAACACACGAATTTCAAAATTAGATATAAAAATGAAAGACGAGCTATTAGATAGTGAAAGTACGGATGCCCAAATTGAAAAAGAAATTTTGTCGGCCGAAGAATACAACAACAGATTTATTGTTATAAAAACTAAATTCGAAATAATTCTGAATAAATCTGTTAGGACAAACACAAGTGGAGAAAATTGCCATAAAAGGTACTTCAAGCTCCCGGAGATAAAGTTTCTAAAATTTGACGGGAATATCCGTAATTGGTTGTGTTTTTGGGGTCAATTTTCCAAAATAGACTTGGACCCAGAGTTAGACGACGATGATAAAATGTACTATCTAAAACAAAGTATAGAATTTGGAACAGACGTTTACTCACTTGTAATGAGTTACCCTCCAGCAGGAAATGCATACAAAAAATGCATGGAGGAGCTAAAGCAAAGATATGGGCGAGAAGAATTATTAATAGAAGTATACGTTCGAGAGCTGCTCGCATTAGTTTTAAAAAGTAATTCAAATCTTGTGGAACTATATGACAAGCTGAATGCAAATTTAAGAGCCTTGGAAAGTCTCGGCATTAATAAGTACCAGGCGTTTATTCTACCGCTTATAGAATCTGCCCTGCCGCTTGAGATTTTAAAGATTTGGGAGCGTCAAAATGGACTTATACAGACAAAGAACCCAGAGGAGGTCCTTGTTAGCTTAATGGTTTTTTTAAAAGCGGAAGTTGAAAGCATTCAGAGAGTTGAAATAACAAGAAATCTGGCACAAACTGATCTGAATGGCCAAGAAGCTACCGCTAGCTGCCTTATCGCACATGATAATAATAATTCAAAAAAGAATGTGCAACTCAATAACTGCCTATGGTGTGATAAAAATAATCACTCAAGCTCAGATTGTTATAAGATGCACAATCTCACCGTAGAGCAGAGACTAGATTTTGTAAGGAAAAAGAGGGCATGCCCCATTTGTTTGAAGCTAGGACATCATCCAAAAGCATGCAAAGCATTTGTTAAATGTTTAATATGCCAGAAGAGGCACTCTACAGCACTGTGCACTGAGAAGAAAGAGATGAAATGTTCAGAGAAACCTAACACCACTACAGCAAATCTGTCTATGCAGAACTATAACACTGAAACCTTACTTCAAACATTTATAATCAACGTGCGCAATGGAGTACGGGTTCTACCTGTTCGTGCTTTATTTGACAGTGGTTCTCAAAGGAGCTATATTCGAGAGAATATTGTAAAAGAACTGAACCTAATTCCTACACGGCAGGAAAAATTAAATCATTGCTTATTTGGTAACATACAAACTAAAATAGAATCTCACAATGTTTATAATATAATGTTAGAAAATCGTAATTCTAATTTTACAATGAATATTGAGGCCCTCAGCCAAACTTCGACTTGTGGAAATATTCCAAAATTAAATTTATCCAATGAGACATGTAAAATTTTAGAAAGACATCAGATCTCCTTAACTGATATAGAATCTGAAATATCAGAAATTGGAATTGTAATAGGAGCTGATTTTGCAGGTTTTATGTTGACAAGTAGTGTCATTGTAATGGAAAATGGTTTGGTAGCAATTAAAACTAAATTAGGCTGGACAATTCAGGGCAGGCAAATTAGTACTTCACCTGATAATACTGCTTCTGCTATGGTTTGTGGGTCTACTAACAATAATTTGACAGATTTTTGGACTCTTGAAACTCTTGGCATTCATGATCCAGCAGAGATGAAGTCTAGAGCACAAGGTGAGGCCGAGGCAGTAAGCTGCTTCAAGGAGACGTTAACGAAACTACCGGATGGCAGATATGAAGTCGAGCTTCCATTCAAGGTGGGTTTTGATGATGTATTACCTAATTATAATATCGCAAAGAAAAGATTAGATATAAACACTAAAAGGCTGATTTCAAGTGGTAAATACAAAGACCATGATGCGAGTTTGCAGGAGTGGCTAAAGTTAGGTATTATTGAAACTTCTGATATACATCATGGTCATAATTCTGGTCAATATTTGCCACATAAAGCTGTATTTAAAGAATCTAGCCTGACAAGTAAAATCAGGCCTGTATTCGATGCCTCTTGCCCAGACAAAAATGGCCTGGACCTAAATATATCCATGGAGGAAGGTATTAATTATATTGAACATACCTAAAGTTATAATAGGTTTTCGAAAAGGTCAAAGGAAAAAGTATAGAAGGTAAAGTACCACAAACCCTAATACTTTAACGCATGTTCCCAGTGAGTCTGGAAAGATCACACAACATGGCAGGAGAGTAGTAATACCCAGTAGATATAAATTATGAATATTGATGGTTTATTTTATTCTTATAAACTACTTATTTCATTTTAATTCTAATTTTATTAAATAGTGGATTGCCACCTATTTTTTCTAACACATTGTGTGTAATTTATACTGACAATTTATTTTAATTTACAGTTTTTTATCCTCTCTATGTGTTAGGAGGGACACACTATTGTTATTATTTAGCATGTAAGATTATTGTTTAGAACTTGTAGTAGTACAGAAGAGATACTGACTAATGTCTAATGTAATTTAGTTTCTTTTTAAATATTTTTTGTTATTGTTGATTACCAACTTTTCTGATTTGATTTTAAATATTTGGAACCTATATACATGACTATGTAATAACGTTTCGTTCTACTAAGTACCTATATTATTTTCCTTTCTGTGTCCGGAGGATGTTGAGGAATGAAACGTAGTTGTCATATATATATATTTTAAAAAAGGAATAAAAAAGGAGTGACCTATGTCTTCATAAAACGTCTCAAAAGGAAATAACATGTTTCATTAAAATTCCTATAATAAGAACCTAAATAATATAATAAATAAAAACGTCCAGAGATTCGGCGACGGACCAACGTCCGTGAGCTTGCTGGACATATGCACTTCGCAATATCACCGACAACAACAACTCAAAGATAATGTAATACACTATGTTTTACAACAACTGTTTGTGTTATCCATAGATGATACATATAAATGGTGTTTTCTAATATCAATCAATTCCCTTTGTGTCACTTTTGACACTTGTTCGAGTTTTTATTTGGCAGAATAGTCAACATCGCCTTTGCTTGCCATGTATAAAAATAGAATAGTTTTTATTCTCAATAATTAAAATATTATTTCTGATTTTTTATGTAATAAAATGAGATTATTGTTCACCCCATATTGTTACTATTTTTAGTATAGAAAAGAATACATAAAACAATAAAGAATTTGAAATAAAAACTGATTAATAAGTTTAATTGCAGCATATTGACAACTCAACCTTTTTTCGACAATTTCCGGTCAGCTATTTGTTTATTAATAAATCAATTCTAATGAAGAAGTTCTCGAAAGAAATTAAATACAAACTTATAGTTTAGATTTTATTGTATAGATTCTTATACATTAAAGATAAATGGCCGAGCCATTTTAAACTTAAAATTTGTGTAGGCCAGGATCCGTCTTTGTTCTTTAACGTTAGCCCAAAGTAACTATTCCACGCGGACGAAGTCGCGGGCGAAAGCTAGTACGTAATAATCTTTCAGTATATCGAAAAATTTAGTTGCACGTTCTACGGACTTCTACGGTAGAAAGAAGTGACAACCATCTTGCTCTAACATGATGCAAGACGGGAGCAAATTCAGCTTCGTGCAGCTGATAAGAATCTTTTAAAGTGTCAACTCGGTTTGTAAATCGGGACATTTGGTGTCCCGATCAGCGGCTAATCGTGACGCGTCCCCAAACCCCTGAAATCGGGACGTCCCGCGAAAATCGGGACACCTGGCAACACTAGCTATGACCCTTCTATGGGTTACGGGAAGAAGTAACGGTGCTCTGTATCCTGTCCACGGTTGCTGTACCGGGGCTCGTATTCCCATAAATACCGTAAATACGGGATACTATTAACTTTGCTTTCTGTATGTAGTCGTATCCTACAAGCGTGTTTCTATCTTAGGTTCGACACTCGTTTCTTTTGTTTATTTGTTTTTTAACTGTGGGCAGTGGCCAGTGGTTATAGGTACGACTTCTGCTCTCAAAACGGTAAAGGGAAACATCGTGAGGTAATCGGCATTAGGACTGAAAATCCAAAAGCATGAGACATCCACCTAAATGCACTGGGCCCATTTTTCCCTCTCAAAGAAAGAAGGCCTGTATCCCAGCAATGGGAAGGGTATAGGCTGAATATGTTAGAAAACCGAAAATGATATTTATATCTATACCAAATCTATACCTACTAATAGGTATTATAGAGATAAAATTTGTTAATTTTGTATGTACATAATCATAATAAAATTCATTGGTAATAAGGTACATTATTTGCGAGTGCTGTAAGGCCTTAAAGTACCTATCGCAAAATCCATTTTAATAAATATGCCACTTACCGCGTACACAGCGCGTTCAGAAACATTACCAAAAATATGACACCGACTCCATAAACGGTTTGCCATGCAACGTAAATGAGAAATGCAATGTATTTGTCTACGTCGTGGAACAAGCCGGCAGCTGTCGCTTCCATGAAGTAGAACATGTCGAGGGGTGAAAGGCTATTTGGTTTAAGCGACATTTTTGCAACTTTACAGGAGAGCCATTTAAAGTTTGAAATTTTGGAAAAAAAATCACAACAAAAAAACTTCTTCAGCTATTTGAATGGGGTAAATTTGATTGAAATTTAATTAAAAACATCGAGTTGTTGATGCTAATACCAAATAAAACGGACCTTTAATTACAAAGATAAATGTCGCTTGATACAAACTGCCTCAAGCCCTTATTTTTCAGAGCATGGAAAAAAGATTTAAGTGACTTCATAACTACAATTGGCTACAGGGAAAAAAAATTAAGCGACGACGCAGTATATTTTCAGAGTAAGCCAAAAAGTATGAAGTGTCATAGCCCAAAATTAATAGTAGCAAGCTATTTATCTCAACTACCAATTTAGACTAAAATGAATGGCAGGCAAATTTACTTATGTGACATATAATATTGAAATTGTTACGTGTGATGTTACATGTTTTTTTACATCTAATACTATCAATGGCTGTTAAAACAACCTGGATATATCGTAATCACCGAAAATCTCAGGTGCTTATATTGAATAAATAAATAAATACACACAACACAACATCAGTTAAAGTATTTATTTAGAATAATCAAAATTGTTTTAATATGGCACTCCTTTTTTCTGAGTTTATTTCTTGACACTTGTAGGGTCAGTTTCTTTCTAAACATTCATCGTTGATTTCGAAATCATGCTCAGCATACCTCGCTCTATTAACATATCTCCAACAGCGATTGACTGGTTTCGTAGTTATTTGCATAGATGAGTCCTGTTCTTCTTGGTGTAGTACTTCAGCCGGTGTTCCTCAGGGTGACGTCTTATCTCCTTTACTCTTCGCAATATTCATAAATTCTATTTAAAAAAAAAGTCCTCCTACCACCTTTATGCTGATGATTTTCAAATTTACAGACAAGCTCCCTATACAGATTAGCATGCTGCTATTGATATCATAAACCAGGACTTGGCTTCTGTTTGCGAGTGGAGTGAGGCACATGGTTTGCATGTTAAACCGTCAAAGACCCAGATCATGGTAGTTGGTAGTTCCAGGTTGATACCTAAGGTAAAATGGTCGCAGCTTCCTCAGGTTATTTTCAACGGCACTGCTATTCCATTAAGTGAGAAGGTTAAGATAATAAGTATCCGAATTTCGTACGAAACTCAAGTGGCTTCCAATACGTCTTCGCCGGAACTTACACATCTTGTCTCTGCTTTACAGTGTTCTGTTTAATCCTAAAACCCCATTTATCTTAAAGAACAATTCAAGTTCCTTCATGACACACATGCAAAATCTCTGAGATCATCAGAAAACTTAAGGCTTTCGGTACCGAGTCACGCCACCAATTACTATAGTAAGTCGTTCGCAGCTCTAGCAGTAAGGCTGTGGAATGATCTACCAGTGCCAGTAAGACAAGCACAACCCTATCGTCTTTCAAAAACTTGGTAAAGGATCTTCATCTGTCTTCTTAAATTGTTGTTATTATGTATGTCTTTCTTTCTTTTTTATATTAATTTATATGTATATATATGTTTTGAGAATGTTATTTATTGTTTTTTTTATATTTTATATAGATAAATAGTATACTGTGGACTACCCACGTATTTATTTTCTCCAATGTGTCAAATCCATCCAAAAAAAAAAGTGTTGTCTTTTTCTTATTTGTTCTTTTCTTTTTTAATCCTGCATCTCCTACTTTTCAATCTTTTATGCTTGTTTTATTTTTCTTTGTTGGTACTTGATCATCTTGATCACTTGAAGACTCGTCTGTTTCTTTCCACGACGTTGAGTCCCAGGCAAAATCTTCATGTTCACTTAAAAAGTCAACGTAGCTTTTTTTTAATCCAACCCGTTTGTTTTTCTTTCGTATTGGATGATCATCCGCTGTTGGGATTAGTTGAACATTGTCATCAGCATTATCGTCTTCTAAATATTTTCTCAATATAAATAATAATGAGTTAACTACCTACTCTATAGAATAAGTAACATAATCCAAGTAAAAAAAAAAAATAAGTTTAAGTATAACATTTCATCTCAGTTCAAAATTTTACGTAAATAATGAAATTAAAGTACTTAGGATTTAATTTCGAAGAGCGTTTTACGTAAACACTGGCGGTGACTGCGCGTCACGTCACTCCTCGATGCACTCTGGAGTTCGTTTGAAGCGCCCGCGCGCGGCAGTCCAGTTGAATGATCACGATTTTTAACAGCCAGGAGATGAAATAAATATGGTATCGTATGACATCAATGAAATGTATCATATTAAAATTTAATGATTGAAAGATCGACTCGTATTTTTATTAATACTAGAAAAATGTTTCAACGTTCATCATTCCGTTTTAGCGTCTGTATTAAACGACATGCATTTAAAAAAATAATAGGACTAAATGTTTTAACAAATAAACGAAATATCTAAAACAAAACAACTACTTGATTTAAGTAGCACCCTGCGTGGAAAATAGATGCAGCTGAAAGAGCTTAAGCGACGCTCCATGTTGTATTTGGGAGACGGACAAATGATTTAAGTGACATCACACTGTGTAATTGGTGGAAGTCAAAATGATTCAAATTACGTCTTAATAAAAATTAGAAACAGGAAAAACGCTTTGACTCTCATTGAATTATTCATCTGGGAAAGGGTAACTGGTTTATGTCTCGGTTTTTAATATGAATGTATGGTTCAAGTACATAATTTAAAAAAAATGCAAAATCCACGTCGGTTAATACACTGCCATTTTGGAAACAACCCAAAAATAGTATTGTTTCAAACGCCAAACGCCGACATCATTCGACGGAGAAAAATTCGCTGATTCCGAATATATATATAACTCAATATCGCCCTAGATGTCGCTTAAACCAAATAGCCTTTCACCCCTCGATGTAGATAATAATGTATGTGAGGGTCACAAAAACAGTCACCATTAATATAGCGCCGAATATTTTGTTGGTAGAGTAAGTTACTTTGTACAACATACCATACATCTTCGCACATGCCCTTATTTTTTCACACACAAACTTGTCTTGAAGACCAACCGGTTTGTGAAGGTTACCTACTACACTACTTCGAGTAAACAATTTATATTCCCAAGATTTCTGATTTTTTATCTCCTCCAGCACTTTATTTATACGCTCATATCTGCCTCTCGGCAATTTTAGGCAGAAACAATAATGAGCTATTGCAATGACCGCTAGAGCATCGGAGTATATTACTTGATACAGCTTCTCCAATGGTATGGGCACATTCAAACGGCTAAGCGACGTCCAAATGGTGAGTAACCGGAATAAGTATATAACCCACTGAAAAATGGACATTCGGAGTGCCAGATGTGCATCGTGAGTATAATCTACATCTTCGCCGAGGTCCTCTAAAGCCCTGTCCACTTTCATGACGATCTCTATAAAGTGGTTGTTGTTATTCACACAAAAAGGTATTTTCCACAAGGCAAATATAACGTAGAGGGTTGAAGATATACTCTCATAGTCGTCGCCATATCCTTGTACTTTAGTATTGTATAAAATTCGCAGCACTGTCTGGTCTTCAGTATGAGCTTTGTAAGTACAATATATATAAAAAGTGCACCACAGCAGGAAGCATATCAGTCCGAGCACAGATAGCTTCCTGGTGGTGCGGTTGTCTGGAGCAACTTTTAAAACGAATATTAAATTCCCGCTCATCTTCCTTAAGATATTTGAGAGCTCTAATGCCTCAACGATGTTTTTGTATTTGTGCTTTTTCATATTTGCCTTGAAATATTTGTTCATTTTGCACAATTTCGTTTTCTGATCGCTTTCAACAAAAATATTTCTAATTCTAACGTCGAGCTCAAGGGACGCCACCTAAGTAATGAAATAATTTAATCAACTTACACAAATTACCGTTTATTACCAGCCATCGAAAGGGATCAATTATGGTACCTAACTAAATTTTTAATATGGGCACGCCTCTTTTACCTGCAGGTACCTAACCTAGTTCAAACACAATCAAAGCTAGAACATTTTTACGTCAGAGAAAAGAAGTTTTAGTGAATAACATCTTACGACATTATTAGTGCAGCATGATTTCCGAAGAAAAAATTAGGGTATATAGGTAAGAAAATCTAAAAGGCATGTCCATGCTTTTATTTCATTAAACTTTTTTGGTAAACAAATTGCTGCCTAATTCCGATTACCGTTTATTTACTCATCATAACGTAATCAAATATGCTACACGCCTTCACCTAATAAAAGTAAATGTCACCAAATTGGAAAATAAATAAAACAAAATATTGGTATTCGCAGTATATCCACCGGATACTTAGTAATTTATTTCTCCTGAACGTTCACATTTACAGTGATAATCTACATTATGAACATCGTAGGCATTATATTGTCATAAACAATAGAGGAATATAAGCATGTTATGTACAAAGGGATATCAAGGTTGACGAAAATTATTTCTGGAACTATTTATAAGCACTATACAATTTTACATGATAAGAAATTACAAGCACATTGGTACACTACTATTACAGTATAGTAGCTTCGCTGCGTCGGCGATAATAATTCTATGTAATAGCTAGATTTGATAAATAGCTAACTAATAATGTACACAAAAAATAAACTGTGCTCTGTCGTAACCCTTAGAACGTATGAAATATAATATAGGTAATATTGAGAGCTTAATTATCCTCCGTTCCTATCCTACAAAACATCGCTGATCTTAGATAGACATTTCTTCAGAAGCATTCTAAAACAAATCTTCATACCTAGCAACTAAACTATCACAAAGATGGTGGAGATATAGATAGGAGATTACAACAAAGTCACTGCGTCAGTGATTTTGTTACTGTTAGGCATATTGTTATTATATGGCACTAATATAAGTTTCATTACGGTAACATTGATGTACAAATATATTTTTTTAATTTGCGTCCCGTTATAATTGAAAGCTTATCTTCTGGTACATTAATTTTTTTTGTTTTGGGGTACTGTGCAGACATGAGCGGTGGTTCATTTATCTTAAAATATTAAAAAAAAAAACATTGAATAATTTGTAGCTATAAGAATTAGATTTCATCCTCAGTACCGCTAAATGTAAGCAGGCAGCAATATGTCTTCTTATTTGTATGATTATGCCAATATTCCACAATTCAACAATACAGTCAGACTTGATGCAAAGAGAACATAACCATTTACAAAATACCAATAAAATAGAAACTTTGATTTTGAGATCAAGAGATAAAGGTTAGTAATATTAGTGAGAATTTACCACTCGCGGTTTGTATATAAATTTAAAAAAAATAGTGCATTATTGTATAAAAAAAAAACAAAGTTACAAAATATAAAGCTGCCTCTGTCAAGTAAAATTAAGTGATTAATTATTTATTATACGTTGTGACCACTCAAAGAAGTCCAAAATACTCTCTATTTTAACCTTGGCCAGACTTGAACATGCACATTCAACATCTAAAGAAATAAAATTCTTGTGCAACACATTTACACATAATAAAGTCGCATGTTCCAATTCATCCGGACAAGGTCTCTAGATATTACTACATTGGCATTGAGAATGATGCCTACTTAATAGTTTACAAAAATAATATCCTACGGAATTACGCTTGCTATTATTTAAAAGTATATTTAACTTTATATTTATTGCAACTTTGTACCTACTACATACAATGATTCATACGCTTCAAATACTGGCATTTTCACATGGTCGCCAAAACATACAAACTATAAATTAAAAACTCTAATAGTAGATAGCATTTAAAATAGGAACGCGTCAGCTTTAGTCCATATACCGAGCTGTAAAAAGAAGTTCGGGTCATAGGGCACCCCAGCTTCACTAAGATTGGTCTGTTATAGACAGATATAGATTGACGGTAGTATTCGATATTCTTCATTAATTAGTCTTTATTAAACTTACATTTTTTTAATTTTTAAAATTCCCTCGGAAAGTACTGCATAAAGCTATAACAATTAACTTTCTACGAACTGGGATTGTACTAACTATTCTTGCGTAGCAGGATATGAAACTTTAGGTAGGTTTAAAGTGTTTTTAAAGTCAATTACTTTAAAACTACGGTCAATCTATTAAAATATCTAGGCATTTTTAACTTTACGAGTAAAAGAGATAACGTATTGGTATTAATAAAATCGCGATGAGATAGATGAAATTGATTTTTTTACTCGATTTTATAAATCGAATTTAACCCTTTGACCGCCACGGGTCGCGCAGCGAAAGTGCACACGCTGTACGCCAAGCCATTTTTTATCACAGTAAGCTAGTGATGAGATTTAACTCGGGTAGTACAGTCGGCCAAGAAAGTGGTGTACCACCCTAAGGTTGAATATCGCTTGCAGATTCATAGGTGATAAAGATTAGTTTCGCTTGCAGATCGATCTGACAACTTCTATTGCTGTCTTTATCTGATTATTGATAACGACTATTACTGTTTGTAACGTGACAGCTGTTCTTAGTTTGAACTTGATGGAACCAATGACGTCGTAAAATCAACGGCGGGGGGCTGTAGATTTTGATGACTAAATTGTATCTACAAATTCAGAATTGTAATCAACAAGTTACATAAAATTGTAAAGGCACAAGGCGAGTCCACAAACCTACAATTTCTGTAAACTTGTAATTACAATATCAATAAAAAACAAGCTAAAAATAGATTTATCCTTTTATTAAATTTCTACAATCAATTTTAAAATACTTATAACAAACAAAAACATAGCATATATAGAAGATATTGAAAATTTTTAAAAATTAGAAACTGGTGTAACCGCCGTTGGCCTCTATAACCTCTAAAAGACGAGACCTCATTGAACCAACAAGCCGTGAGCAAATATCGGTTCCCCGCATTTCCTCCCAGATATAATTACAGTGACTAATAAGAGCTTGTTTGGTTCTTTCATTTTGATGCGACCATCGTTGGACCATAAGGCCCCAAAGATTTTCTATCGGGTTGAGGTCCGGCGATCTTGAGGGCCACTGAATTACCCTTACGTCAGTGTGTGAACGAAACCAGGCTCTTACGATCCTCGCATTATGAATTGAACAATTATCTTGAACAAAATCAAATTGTGGCACTTCGTTCTCCGGGTAAACATTACGGACTGTCGGTAGCATTGCATTCTGAAGCACGTCGATATAATTTACAGCCGTCGCTCGAGGAGGTAGAGAACACAATTCTCCTACACCATCCGTACTCATCCAGCCCCAAATATTTACGGAAATTCGACCTGATTCTCTATTTGGGATTACATGATCATCTTTATACCGTGTTGAATTATATCGCCAAAGGTGAAGACGTCCATGCTGACTGGATTTAAACGTTTTTTCATCACAAAACACTGTATTAGACCAATCAAACTCTAAGTGCTCTCTGGCGAAGTTCAGACGAGCAAGTCTGTGAGCATCCGTCAAATATATTTTCTTGGCGTAATGCCTGTGGTGCAACCCCATGTAATGTAGATGATTCCTTATTGTTTGGGCACTCACATCGAACATCTCCGCAAAATGTTTTGTGGGCTTAAAACCATTGATTTCATATTCCCGTCTCATGAATTCTCTATCGTTATTGGAGAGTGCAGGCCGGCGACCACTTATTCTGTGATCCAACAAACTTCCCTCCTCTCCTTCACGACGAATCCAAAAGCGGACAGAACGCCTCGATATATTCAAATTCCGGGATATCGCACTGATACTGCTTCCCTCATTAAATTGGGCAATTATTTGTGCTCTTTCGGCAATGGTCAAGTTGGCAGGCATTGAGATGATTTTATATGCAGTTGATTGAAAAATAACACGGAAAATATATCGATTTTTTGCATATATTTGACAAAATGTCAATTGTCAGTTTTCTTTTTCAAATGGAATTCGGTTGTCTAAATAGTTTTTATTACTTTTGTTTGGAAACATTTCAATTGCTTTGTAGAAACTAATGTCCTTTTCATTTATACTAAAGGTTAAAATGTCATGTACTTATATGTGACATATGACGTATGAATACTAAATACATAGGTTTACGTCATGATAATGTTGTCTCTTTCAGTAATATCTTTTTATAACGAACCTTGTTGTAATTTTCGATGACCGGGAAACTAAATCAAAACTGGTACACCACTTTCTTGGCCTTCTTGACATTAGTTTCTACAAAGCAATTGAAATGTTTCCAAACAAAAGTAATAAAAACTATTTAGACAACCGAATTCCATTTGAAAAAGAAAACTGACAATTGACATTTTGTCAAATATATGCAAAAAATCGATATATTTTCCGTGTTATTTTTCAATCAACTGCATATAAAATCATCTCAATGCCTGCCAACTTGACCATTGCCGAAAAAGCACAAATAATTGCCCAATTTAATGAGGGAAGCAGTATCAGTGCGATATCCCGGAATTTGAATATATCGAGGCGTTCTGTCCGCTTTTGGATTCGTCGTGAAGGAGAGGAGGGAAGTTTGTTGGATCACAGAAGAAGTGGTCGCCGGCCTGCACTCTCCAATAACGATAGAGAATTCATGAGACGGGAATATGAAATCAATGGTTTTAAGCCCACAAAACATTTTGCGGAGATGTTCGATGTGAGTGCCCAAACAATAAGGAATCATCTACATTACATGAGGTTGCACCACAGGCATTACGCCAAGAAAATATATTTGACGGATGCTCACAGACTTGCTCGTCTGAACTTCGCCAGAGAGCACTTAGAGTTTGATTGGTCTAATACAGTGTTTTGTGATGAAAAAACGTTTAAATCCAGTCAGCATGGACGTCTTCACCTTTGGCGATATAATTCAACACGGTATAAAGATGATCATGTAATCCCAAATAGAGAATCAGATCGAATTTCCGTAAATATTTGGGGCTGGATGAGTACGGATGGTGTAGGAGAATTGTGTTCTCTACCTCCTCGAGCGACGGCTGTAAATTATATCGACGTGCTTCAGAATGCAATGCTACCGACAGTCCGTAATGTTTACCCGGAGAACGAAGTGCCACAATTTGATTTTGTTCAAGATAATTGTTCAATTCATAATGCGAGGATCGTAAGAGCCTGGTTTCGTTCACACACTGACGTAAGGGTAATTCAGTGGCCCTCAAGATCGCCGGACCTCAACCCGATAGAAAATCTTTGGGGCCTTATGGTCCAACGATGGTCGCATCAAAATGAAAGAACCAAACAAGCTCTTATTAGTCACTGTAATTATATCTGGGAGGAAATGCGGGGAACCGATATTTGCTCACGGCTTGTTGGTTCAATGAGGTCTCGTCTTTTAGAGGTTATAGAGGCCAACGGCGGTTACACCCGTTTCTAATTTTTAAAAATTTTCAATATCTTCTAAATATTACTATATATGCTATGTTTTTGTTTGTTATAAGTATTTTAAAATTGATTGTAGAAATTTAATAAAAGGATAAATCTATTTTTAGCTTGTTTTTTATTGATATTGTAATTACAAGTTTACAGAAATTGTAGGTTTGTGGACTCGCCTTGTGCCTTTACAATTTTATGTAACTTGTTGATTACAATTCTGAATTTGTAGATACAATTTTGTCATCAAAATCTACAGCCCCCCGCCGTTGATTTTACGACGTCATTGGTTCCATCAAGTTCAAACTAAGAACAGCTGTCACGTTACAAACAGTAATAGTCGTTATCAATAATCAGATAAAGACAGCAATAGAAGTTGTCAGATCGATCTGCAAGCGAAACTAATCTTTATCACCTATGAATCTGCAAGCGATATTCAACCTTAGGGTGGTACACCACTTTCTTGGCCGACTGTACATTTCCGGAACAGTACCATTTTTAACCCCCGACGCAAAAAGAGGGGTGTTATAAGGTTGACGTGTCTGTGTGTTTGTCTGTTAGTTTTTGTATTAAAGGTGACTTATGTGCGAGTGTTCTTAGACATGTTTAATGAATATCGGCTGAGCCGTTTAAAAGTTGTGGGGTGTGAAAGTGGGGATTAATAATCGAATGTTGTCAAATATGCCCAAGTGGAGTATCAAATGAAAGATCACGACGGGTATATTACAATCAGATATGTTTTATCAAAAGTGGTTCAGCCATTTACTAGATATGGGGAGTAAAAGTGGGGATGAATAATTGAATATTATCAAATATACCCAAGTGGCGTATCAAATGAAAGGGCACCACGTGTACTATATTGCAAAAACTGTCATTCCATGAAATTGGTCAAAGTGACAAAAACTATGGTAGGTGAAAAGTTTAAAAAGCATAAAATAAATAATATTCGCGGCGGGGTATCGCCATTTAGAATCGATATTTAAAGTTTGTTACATAGCGATACCCCACTGCGACTATTATTTTTTACTTTTTAAGGGATGTTTCTTAAACTACTTCTAAGTACTTTTTGCGTAGGGGTTTTTTAATTTTTTTTTTTTTTTGTAATCTGGAATATTCCCTTAATGTGCGGGCTCGTAAAAATATTGGTGATATCGATATTGACTTTAACCTCATCACTAGTGTCCCTTTAAAGCGACTATAGCGTCTGGTGGGCCTATACTTTTACGAGTTTACAGATGGTCCTGGAAAAATTAAATTTCAACATTATACGCCAAAGAACAAGCTTTTATTTTATATGCTTTAATTTAATGAAGTATGGGGATGATATTTAAAAAAAAAACTATTAAAATAATCGTTGACTTTATTTCCTGTAAATAAGGGTCCAAATCGTTGTCGCCTAAAGGCGTCGTTGGCTGTCTGGACACTTTTTTTTACGACTGTAGGCGTCGCACAGACGGGTATTAGGCTCTAAAACGCGGTCAAAAGTCAGTTTTAAAAAGGTCCCACTTCCTAGAAATTAGCCTTGCCTGCCGATACTCAAGGGATTAAGGAACAATGGGCAGCCATGTTTTTTACTCGACTCTTGTCAGAACACACGTAGTCAGACGAGTTTCGACTGCGCTGTTGGTTGCACGATTATTTTTGTAGTGAGTGTTTGTAAAGTTTCTAATTTTCATTAATTGAAAAAATAGATAAGTTTAG
Organism: Tholera decimalis; assembly: GCA_943138885.2. Taxonomy (NCBI): domain Eukaryota; kingdom Metazoa; phylum Arthropoda; class Insecta; order Lepidoptera; family Noctuidae; genus Tholera; species Tholera decimalis. The sequence goes on along the minus strand of OW964552.2, from coordinate 16,859,509 downwards.
TTTCCACTGAAGGTTTTCAACATGGATATTGAAGAAGCAAGTATGTGTTATTCAAATAAATTGTTATTTCTTAAATAATTTATTTCTATATAAAGTTATGGTGTTTTTGTATAACTGCATTATTTTTCACTTATCATTCTCACAATCAAATTCAGAAAATGCAAAAAGTAAGATAATCGGGCGTTATTGATTTTATTTCGTTTATGGTATGATATGATATTTGTGGTATATTATGTAGAAGAATAAATTGCTACTTTTTACCCCTTTTATGGATTTCCCTATTTTGATGTGTTAAGAGGTCCTTAAAACAAACTTTGTTTTACGGTTGTGATTATATTTTTGGATTTTAATTGTTCTAGGAACGTCAGGGGCTCGAGTGTTAACGCGAATGGATATTTACAACATGATTCATAATGCTTCTGAAGTATTTACGACTAAAATATTTTAAGAGATTGAAGGAAAGTTAATAAATGACTCTTCTTTCGATGTCGAAATAAAAATCTTTTCGTCGTAAATTTGCGACATTCAAGCATGATTTTAAGTCAAGATGGCTAGCAGCAAACAGGAATAAACAGATTTTTTTTTTAAAACAACGAACATTGGCTTCAAGGCACTCTTGAAATACCTCAGAAAAGACTTTCTAGCGGTAATACAGGGCGCCCAGAAAAAAACTTTTGAGGACTTGTCTGAACGAAGCAAACGCAGGAAGACTGAGGATCTTCGTGAAACCCACGAAGCGCCAGCGCTATTATATGCGGGTCAAATGGCACTTCGAGAGCGTGGAGATATTGATGGAGCAAATTTTGTGAAGGAAATTACAGAATCATCGACACGTGGCCGTGGACATGAATACCGCATAGCCTTGCGCAATAGTGACACGTCATCATTACCAGCAACACAATTAACACCAACTGCAGCGTTGTCTATGTTCGTCGAAGCTAATTTAACAAGGAGACAGTACGATATAGTGCGTGATTTAAATAAGAAGTTATATCCTTGCCACACCATCCTCCAAAAAGAAAAAAAGCATTGCTATCCAGATCCTGAAAGCATTACCATATCTGAGACCTGTGCTGAAATAAAATTGCAAGCATTGCTGGACCACACAGCTAAGCGATTGTTACTATATTTAGAAAAAGTTATTTCTACTTTATCGGTAGAGGAATCATCATCACTTGAACTTATATATAGGTGGGGGTGTGATGGATCACAACAAGCTGAATATAAGCAAAAGATTGAGAGCTCAGCAAGCAATACAGATGCTAATATATTTCAGTCAAGTTTACAATTAGTTTGCAAGCGCAACAATGACTCTAGTTCTGATAAGAAAAGTGAAAATGTCACTTGGCGCAACAACACTCCATCTTCACACAGATTTTGCAGGCCAATGTGGATAAGATTTATCAAAGATACTCCCGAAATAACCAAAAGAAGAAATAAAGGATTTTGAAGACCAAATTAAAGAATGCTGGAATCGAAGTTTCTATCAAACATAACTTATTATTCACAATGATTGATGGTAAGGTATGTAATGCTGCCACAGATACTAAATCTACAATGAGGTGTTATCTCTGCAAATTAACTTCAACAGATTTTAACAATCTCGATAAAGTGTGGAGTTCAGAGGTAGCCACAGAAAATTTTAAATTTGGGCTTTCAATTCTTCATGCTAGAACTAGATTCTTCGAAAGCCTTCTTCATATTGCATATAAGATTCCTGTAGAGAAGTGACAAATTAGGTGGCAAGAAGAAAATGACATCGTTCAAACAAAAAAGCAAGAAATCCAAAAAAGGTTTCGAGAAGAACTTGGTCTTTTGGTTGATATTCCAAAAGCTGGTTTTGGCAATACCAATGACGGAAATACGAGTAGGAGATTTTTCGAATGTTCTGCGGAGGCTTCCACTATAACTGGTATCAATGAGGAATTGTTAAAAAGGTTTACCACAATTTTAGAAGTCATTTCGAGTGGATACGACATAAATATTGAAAAGTTTTCTTCATACTGTGACAGTACTGCAGAACTTTATGTTAGCTTACACAGCTGGCATCCGATGACACTCACTCTACACAAAGTGTTGATGCATGGGCCACTCATTGTAAAAAACGCTCTGATACCAATTGGAACTTTGTCAGAAGAAGCAGCAGAAGTTAGGAACAAGCATTTTCGAGATTACAGGGAAAATTATTCACGAAAGTTTTCCCGTGAAGACTGTAATAGAGATATCCTGAATAGGCTGCTGCTCACATCAGACCCGTATCTGAGTTCAATTAGGCCAAGACGTAAGAAAAGTTCCAAACCTTTTACCTCTTCGGCAAAAGAAATGTTACTGCTATTTCACGACACGACACTTGACAGTGGTGACTCGGACAAACAAAATAAAGAAGATTAGGAGTACTTTTCATATTTTTTTATAGTTGTTTTTTAAAGTTCGATCAAATAAAATGTAATAATTTGACATATTTTTTTATTTACCTTTTTTCAAACATCCTATATAACTTTCCAGTTGATATTTTTTCATCAACTAGGTTCCAAATCATGATTTTTCAATAAATTTGGCTAAATAAGCACCGAAATGTTAAAAATATATTGATAAATAATTTTGACCACGTTTTAGTGTCTAATACCCGTCTGTGCGTCGTTGGCGGTCAAAGGGTTAGAACATTGAGACCAAATTTCGAGCACTATATAAGATTTCATCATAATTAAAAACATACTTGTCATAGTTTGAATAAAAATATCAAGATGATAATCACAAACCGAGCCATTAGGAATCTTTTATAATATACATTCTTTTTAAAGCTGCCCTTTTAATTCCCCTATTCTATAATAGTAACTCTTTGCTTGACATATCTTTCATTTTAGTAGAAAGGTAACTCTATTTGAATTTAATTAGAAATAATTTCAAACTATCGCCACAAACTTAAGTATCAATTTTAGAGGCGTATTATTTGATTTTTAAATAACCAATAGAGGATAACCTCTATTGGTTATTTATCTCGAATTCTGAACTTAAATATTTATTGGATATAACTTCGTATGCCTACTACACTCTTGGTAATTTAGGTAACGGTTACAGCGAAGGCTTTCATTTTCCGGCACTTTATTATCTAAATTATATTTGAGACTCAGTACTAACTTATATTAAATGTAACTTACATAGTGAAAAATAAATGCGTATTGTGGTCTTAATTTGGTAATGTAAATTATACTTCAAAATATGTTTATTAACTTAGAAGGTAAGGTTTGTGATGATAAGTTCTATTCGCCTAACAATATCACTAAAATATTTCATACTAAAGTATTAAAATTGATAGTATTTAATGGAACTGGTAGAACACTAGTTGGATAATGTATGATTAATAAATAACGTGTCTAAGCTTTCATGCGAAGTGCCGTTTGAATCAGTTAATTTAAACTATTCTATTCGATTAATTGAGATGTAATAATTTCATTTAAAGAACCCTGTGTTTACTACCCAGCTTTATAAATATTTTCCTCTAATATATTTTAATTATAGTTGCCATAGTAAATTTATTTATTTTTAATTATTGTAAAATGTTTCGAGTAAATATCACTTTTGGTTATATTTTTAATTTCTTAATTTCCATTACACCGAATAAAGCACAAGTCTAAACTGGCACTGTCCAGTCAGTAGGCAGTGTAAGTATTATATTTGAGGGTAGTGAACACACGGTTCATAGTTTTATTATTAGGGCCGCTTCTCATAGTTTGCAGAGCACCATAATATTTACTCACACTCCAAAGTAGTTCATCGACATGTTGCAAATGATAAAAAAAACTAATCGTTCTCTCTCCCACACTGAACAATATTCGTAATTCATAACTTATAAAAACAATCACGCAGCGCACCAACAACAAATTCTTTCAAAACACATTGCAAATACATTTTTGTAAAGCTCAAGTCTAATATAATTAAAATCACATCTCATTAAATATCTTTGGGTAAAACCAAATAAAATAATTCATTTATAGCGTACAAAAATACAAAAAATATACAAGAATGTCAAATATATGTAATTACAGAGGAAGTTTGGGAGTGTATCATACAGGATTTAATGCACCGATAGGCTGATAGAGCGCACAGACTAGACACATTGTTTGCAGGGATATGATACACAGAGGTCCATGATATGGGTACGTCACACTCAGCTGCCTGGGTTCGTGAAGTGAACGTCCCCTAGAAGTCCGTCAGCCTCTCGGAAGCCACGTTATTGTTACAGTAGCTGAGATTCATAGGTCACAGAAGATCTTGTACGTGAGATGTGTCGAGGTTGGTGATCAGGGTCTTCAGGAAGGTCATCTCCTTCCTGGCGTTCTCCAGGATGACGCGCGGGTCCTGCGACGTGCAGCGTAGACAGTTGGGCGCGAAAACCATAGCAAGGTTCGCAGAGTCCATCTTGGTTTGACTTACCACTTCCGGCGCGGTAAATTGTTGGAGGAAACTTATTAGATAGGTGAGTACCTGAAATCGATTAGATATTAAAAATATTGTTGGCTTAGAGTATTTTGAAGTTATCTACTATAAGTTGGACGTAGTTAGTTATTTATCAGTAGGATGCGTTGGAATCGATAATGATAACAACTTATACTTTTGTATACAACATCACTAGAGCCCACAGCGTGAAGCAAAAACTCGATGGAGGAGTATGAAATTTTGTTCAGTTAAATTTTATATCTATAACTAAAAATAATTTATATCATGGGTTAATTTCGACTACTAGGCAACCCCTATTACACTATATTGCTATAATAACTATTCACTACGTTTTATCGTGATAAAGTCCACGGTGCCCATAAAGCCCCTCGCGACTGCTACAATTAGATATATCCAATACCTACATATGTACATATTTTACGTTTATAGAGTTTCGTTAGAAGTCCTTAGTAGGTTTTTAAATGGAGGAGTTCATGGCTGAGTGGTGACATCCGCACGAGTATATGTTCGAAGTTAAACATATTTAGCTTAGTTGCAAGGATTAACAAGATAGCTAGTATAATGTGGATTCTAGCCACTTTGCTGAAAAGTACTCTTTTTAAGGCTTATTGCCAGAGTCTGTACACGGTAATCTATGGATCAGTTACGCCAAAAGATCGCTAGATGTGCTCCGCGTCCAGTATAATAATGCTTCCAGGATGCTCTTGAGATTGCCTCGTTACTGAAGTGCCTCAGAAATGTTTGCACAAGCTCGTACGGACACGTTTCAAGCGATTATACGTAAGAAAACGGCTTCACTGCTGCTTAGAGCAAGGGACAGTCGTAACATCTTCCTGAGAACGGTGAGTGAGACTGTCACCCGTATTCACAAACAATACTTTTCTCAGTAAAGTAGCAACGCTATGCGAAGTAAGGCATTTCTCACTGCATTGAATATGGCAAGCCTTTCAATTCATAAACAATACTCAAACGACCCTTGACTAAGCAAACGCACAGCGTTAAATAGAGCTCTGTGATTGGTTCGTTTGTGTTGCGTAGTTCACTTCGCTGCTTGACGTTAATTTTTTTATTTTATTTGTTTAGTTCCTTACGGAACAGGCTAACACTGACTTGGATACCTATGGACTGGCCCTAACTACGAAATTAGCGTGCATACCTACAAAAGTCGGGCACATAAGATGGCTGCCGTTTGTTGTGTTGTAACTGCGGGCAACATGCGCATCTGTTATCGATAACCTTCAAGAATTTGTTTAATTTTTAACTGACTTCAAAAAAGGAGGTTCTGTTCCCTTTTCTTACACTGGCTCTGTTTCTCTTAAAACCGAAAGACGACAGCGGATGCACAGCTGCTTTGCGGCAGAAATTTGAAAGGCAGACGGCTAAATTAGTGACCGCGATCTAGAAGACGTTGCGTTGGAAGGCCTCATACAAGGTGGAGCGACAATCTGGTCAAGGCTGCGGGAGTCCGGTGGATGCGAGACGCACAGAGCCGATCAGTGCGGCGACGCTTGGGGGAGGCCTATGTCCAGCAGTGGACGTAAAATAATAACATTGTTTCATGTAAAAAAAAAACATTTATTAATTTCTGAACAAAATTATCTTATTCAATTCAATTATTATTATTACAAGTAACTAAACTCAATTGGTTAGTAACAATATTTATTAGTCCTATATTAGTACTTAACCTAACTTACAAGATTAGTTCGTGAACAGAAGCTAAGGGCTTTTCTTAATTCTTCAGGGTACTTTTTTTTTCTAAAGGAAGACCTTTGGATTTGGCAATTTGCCTTTTAAAAAGCCTTCTGGCCCTGCACATTCATCCAGATTTAAACTTTCTTCATTATTTATGGATTTACTTTTCATAAGGTCTTTAATAATATTAGAAAAATTAGCAATTTTTGCATCCCGTCTTGCAACCTTTTCATTTAAACTTCTCACTATTTGCTTAAATAAATCACATTTCTTTGTGAGATACCTTATTTTATCATTTGGTAGCTGGATCTGAAACATAGGAATTAATATATAATTATAATATCTTAACCATTGAACTGTCGTAATTAGATAACAATTATTAATCAATTCTTTAACTCCTTATTTGGACAGATGGGCAGAGGAAGAAATAATATGTACACAGCATTAAAAAATAAAACAAGTCCAGTCCCCTTGGGAAGTTTACTAAACGTAATAAAATTATCATAATCCGTTTTTTATATCACTATATTTACTAAAAAAAAAGATAAATGACAAACTATTTTGACTAAGTAGCTATTACTGTTCATTGACTTTAAAATACGAGATTAAGTTGTATGTGAAGATAGTTAGTTGGGAACTAAGAGAAAAAAAGATTATAAAACTATATAATTATCAGATTTTTAAGGAAAAAAACTAGTCAGTTTACCTTTGCAGGTGGCACATTTTTGGCAAAATTTTCTTCCGCCAACTGCAAATTCAATGGGCAAGTCGAATTCGATTTATTTTGTTTTTCACGAAAAACAGTTTTGCTTATTTTATTAGTAATCTAAAACAATTCCAGGGTTTTTCAATTATTAAAAATAAATAAGACATTCTTTAAAACAACACTAAGTAATATTTGAAATGTATTCTTACCGTTATACTTGAAGAAAGTTGTTGTGAGGAACATTGATGAGAGAAACAAATTTGCTTAAGCTGAAAAAAAAAATAGTCACATAAATAAATTACTTTTTTCCTAATTAAATTAATAGTAATTTGAAATACTGCCAATACAATAGGTATTTAACAAGATGTTCATATTAAAATTATTTATGCAATGCAATTTATGTTTGAAAACATACCAGCATAGTCGATGTCATGTAACCTTATCACATCGAGGGTTCTGTTAAAACAAGATTCGTCAAAGTGCATGGAGCAGATATGCCATATTTTCTGTATAGGGTTTATATTTTTAGCTTCTATCTATTTCTTCTTTCATATTTCGTTTCCAGGAAACCTGTGGATTAAAAAATATCATTCCACTGTATTTCACACACTGTAACAATATTATCGATATTTATCCGCGCGAACATCGCACATCACTAGCTTTGCATACCAAGAATTATTGTATGTAAACAATGCAAGGAAATAAAGAAAATAATAACGTTATAAGCCATACAAACATGACTCCGGTTGAAATAATATTCAAAAAGATCATCTAGTAACAATAAATTACATTTAATGATTCTAAATATTCGACAGGATTAGTATAAACTGGTTACTAACCTTTGCAGAGTCAAATTAGGCTGATTTTTGTTTTTTCTCGCACCACACTGTTTTATACAACACGAGGGCATGATTTTCTTATTATTGTCTAAACTCAGAACACCGAAATACTTTTCTTATATGCGTATTTTTCTATAAAACAACAAAAATATCTTGAGCAAGCAACTGTTTGACAGCACAAATACCCCAAAACCACAGAGTACTTTGGGCACTCAATATGGTGACCGGTCACGCATAGACATGATTTTGACATCAGATAAAAGTGATGCCAAAATTGTACTTCACAAACATTTAGATGTCTCTCTTTTCATATGCATCTTTTGGTTGGTTAAAAAGAGACAAAATGCGTTTTGACTTGTTTGTATCGATTGGATAGATATTTGTATAACTATTCTTCATATAGTAGAATATACCATCTCCATAGGTAGATACTTTTCCTATCTCAATGCAGGCTAAGGTCTGAGACCATGCTGCCTAGTCATCAGTTAACATTTTTCTTGAGGGTAAATCCTAAACTTAACCTAACCTACGTATCCTTGACGTTCATTTCATTTGTCATAACATAAACTCGAATGGTGACCGGTGTTCGAGAAAGAGGCACATTAAAATGTTATTCTAGCTGCCTGAAGAATAAAATCTTAAGGCCACAAGCAACTGATAAATAGCTGGCACTGTAAGTCCTCTAGCAGTTAATTTTTCTAGGTCTTCATTTATCAGTGGCAAAAGTATAAAAAGTACCACATCTTTGGAAAACCTGTAGCGTCGTCTAAATTCATCCGAACTGTAATAATCAAAAGGATTTTAGAATTCCCGAAGCACTTTTCTGGTATTTATTGTGCTTCTCTCATTGATATAATTATCAAATTTATTCTTCTTCACTACTATAATCCATTGTAAAGGATGCTATTAAAATGTAAAATTATCATAAACAGTAAAATCCAACCCCGAAAAATGTTTGTCGTAACACATAATAGACCACAGAGAATCGAGAGACACTAGCTATGCGTTGCTTAAAACAGCTAGAAGGCTACCTTAGCTGTGCGTTCATTCTAAGGGACGCATAGTGCTAGCCGCCACTCAAGTATTGTCTATGAATAAGTTTTAGGGGCCCTGTGTGCTCGCGCGCACTATGAGACCACATAGTACAATGCGGCCGTTCTAACTTGGCGAGTGTGAAGTTAGGCTCTGCGAACTTTAACGCTTGTGCACTCGTACAAAAATAAAGGTTTAAAAAAAATAAATGCAATTAGCAGTTGTTATTCCTGTCAACAACTGTTATTGGTATTTATTTTTTTAAAACCTTTACTTTTGTACGAGTGCACAAGCGCTAAAGTTCGCAGAGCCTAACTTCACACTCACCAAGTTAGAACGGCCGTACTGTAACGTTTGTGAATACGGGTGTAAAGCTTTGTTTTCCTAGGAAAGCGGTGCCGTCACATAGCGGCCGTAATATTACGGACGCAAAAAGGCGGCCGTCTTTACGGTGACGACGTATGGAAAGTTCCACGGCCGTTTTAACACACTATCTGCTTCATCGCTATCTAGTGTATTACATTCTCTTTGGAAACGTTCACGAAACCATCTGACACCGACAAGACGGCCGTCATGCAAATGGCGGCACTGCTTTTTGACGTTACGGTGTCAGTTACCGCTCTCTAGGAAACCGCGCCATTTTGTTTACATAGACAACGTTCTAGTGACGTCATTCACCGCTGTATTACGGCCGCTATTTGACGGCACCGCTATCCTAGGAAACCAAAGCTTTAGTCCTCTCCTATTATGAGGCAGTTTGTGCGGTTGGTGATGGGTACTAACACTAGATAATGAGCTAACAGGTATAAGTTACTAACATTTTATGGATTTATGGTCTGAAATAAAAAGATTGTATTGTATTGCATTGCTAGTTCTCTTTTTACAAAACAAAAGTTGGGTGAAGGTTAAGCAGATGTTGGTACTGACCAGTCGGTTGATGGGTGGCAGGCGTTGTAGCGCGCGAGAGCAGGCGGCGAAGTCTGTGCCGGCCGCTACGCAGGCCGCGTACAGCGCGTCCGGGATCAGCGGCTCGTACAACTCGCGGTACCACAGCTTCAGCAGGCTGGCCGGCGCGTGCGCATCTGACACACAACACACTGCTAAACACTGGAATTCCCTGCCGGAGTCTGCGTTTCCTGATAGCTTTAACCTAGGGTTAAGTCAGCCAAGGTCGCGGGAATGTTCTAAAGACATACCGCGGCCCCGGAACGCAAAGGCAGCTGAAGGAACAGGGTGTTTTTAGTTAGTATATATATACAGGGTTAATTGTAAAACACCAAAAACCTCTCAGGACTATGTTACTAACATCATAATAAACAACTTTTGTTCGATGACTTTTAAAAATTCGTCATATTTTAGTTCACCAGATTTTCATATAAAAATAAAAATATTTAAATTGAACGCCCTAAACGCATTTAGCGTCTATGCAAAGCAAAAGAAAGCGATAGTATAAATTGCTTTCTTTTGCTTCGCATAGAGTTCGTAACATTTAGGGCGAATAGGATACAGGTAAGCGTATTTTAGACCGGTCATCGCTTACCATCACGTAAGATAGTGGTCAAACGCAAGCCGATTAATAAAAAAATATTAAAAGCACTCGTACCGTGAAATCGGTATAATAATGCAAGGAAACCCATTGAAGAGCTGGTGGCTAATAACAGCCACAGGTTTCGATCTTCAAGGCTTACCAAAGTCGGTCCATGGATAAGCCAAGAGTCATCAGAAGCCAGATAACCTGACATAAGTCCAGCCAAAGAGTCGTCTTATACCGTATCGTCTTTTCTAGTTACTGGATTGAAAAGGTTACATAGACAGTCGCTTTATTTAAAACACTAGTACTCAGCTACATCCGTTTATTACACTGTAAACCGACCCCGACATCGTTTGCAAAAGGCTCAGCAGATGACGATGCATGCATTTAAACTCGTCAAAAACATATCCAAATCTCACCAGTCAAAGTAGAAGCATCAGGAAGTTCCCAATTATCAATTTTGGCTTTCAACGCATTAACTTCATCGACGTCAGCGGACACGCGGAATATTCCCTCCGTCTCCCGTCCGTTAAGGGCCAAAACTTGTTGTGAGAGCGCCACCTGCACCCAAGGCAGCTGGCGGTTGGGAAACCGTTCCTTTTGCAACGTCATCACCTCAGATAGTGTGTTACCGAACATCGATTGACGGAATATTTGTATCTGTGGGAGAAAATTAATTAAATGATTAGACTAATTGGTGTGCTTAATTATTTGGGAAATGGGGCTTTTATACAGTATTTTCTATTATAGGTTAGTGACCAAAACTTCGTAACTAACCTTCGAAATTCGAAGACTTTTGGAAATTTTAATTAATTGGACGGAAATTCATGTTCATGTAAAAGTTTATTCTAAAATATTTTTTTCCATTCGTTCGTATCAGAATACCAAACAAATGATTGGAGTCAAATGGATATGGTAAATAATTTTAAAACAAGTTGCCAGTTTTGCCAGCTTGCCTTGTCAGACGTAAATAAAAAAGTGCCTAGATTTTTTTTATTATCGATTCGATATCGTAGATCGACGGTATCAATTCATACATAACTTAGATAGAAATACATTATTGTACACCAAAATTTAAACACACCTATTTAACAATATTGCTTATTCTATGGTAACAATGGCGGTCTTATCGCTGAAAGCGATATCTTCCAGACAACCTTTCATAACATCACAATTGTTACGACTAAACAGTCTTTGCCGTAGATATAGATAGACCTAGATAACGCAAGAACACGCTTTCGCGTGAAGGGCTTAAGTATTAAGTACTTAATGTGGCAACTGTCACGCTCAGTCTGCATCGGTGCGCCGCGCAGTGGGGCATCTGTCAATAAATCAAAAATGCCGAATTGCACTGTGATAAACTGTAAAAAACTTTTTGCAAAAAAATAAAACCGACTTCCATATCAAAACACTACAAAGCCAAAAATAATTTTAATTTCGGTAGTCGGTGTTATTGGTTTTGTATTTTCTTTTTTTCCACACCGCCTTCCGAAATTAAAATTATTTTTGGTTTTGTAGTGTTTTGATATGGAAGTCGGTTGTATTTTTTTGCAAAAAAGTTTTTATTTTCGCGCTTTTTAGTGGGTCAATTTAAGCCAAAATGTCAACTACAAAAAACTAAAAACGCGCGAACAAAAAACACAATATAGAGTAACCGAAAAGATCATCAATGTAAATATTTTTTTTAGACTTTTGTTGATTTTTCAGAAACGGCTTGTTCGATGTCGATAAAATTTTCTTGGGACCATTTGGGAAGTATACCCTTTCCAACAAAAAAAGAATTTTTCAAATCGGTTGGCGAGCAACGGAGCTATGCCCGAACAAACATTAAAAAAAAAACAAACAAACTTCCGAACTGAGAACCTCCTCCTTTTTTAGAAGTCGGTTAAAAAACATCTGTCATCGAAAGCATGTTGTATATTCGTAATACATTACCGCTTTTACTTGGAGCGATTGGTGTGACGTTTTATGTTAACAAATGATGAATATCACAATAAGTGATACTATCGTATATCGCTTCGGTTTCGGGGTACAGGCTTTTCTGTCAATTTGAGCGATTAGTGCTGTTCATCCTACGCAACACAAATCAAAGGCTAGAGAGGAATTATTTTATATTTATTATGTAAACAATTTTATTTATTAAGTTAACCAACGACTGTTTACACTGATAATAATACATAATACGAACAAAAATGCATGATGTAAATTTTTTTTTTTTTTGTAATTTCAACATTACGTCCTGCATTTTTTTTCAATATTTGGCAAATGATTTGTTTATACTGAGCGGCATTTTATTTTAAATGATGTGTTTCGAATAGAAAAACCACTTTGAAAATTACTATAATGAGCAGAGTACTAAGAGCTCACACTTTTTTGAAAAATTTCTTATGAAATAACTATTTGAAGGAACACTATTAGCCAAGAAATTTAATTATTTAAGGATAGGTAATTAAATGAAACGATGTATTCCGAAAAAATAAAGCAATATGCATTTACTTAAATCAAATGAAACAAAAATAAAATAAGACGCTTCAGTCAACTAAAAATAAGTAATCTTCTTAGGAAAATTGATAGGTATGAGGAGGCCTATATATAAAGGGTGTCTCAGCGCCGATTTAAACTTTGCATATTTATACAAAAACAAAAATTTTACTAATAATATTTTAATAGCAGTAAATTATAGTTTACTAGTGCAGATTTTATTTACAGAATATTACACCGTCAAAATGTCTTCCATCACGGCGAATGCACACTTCAAAGCGGACTAGCGAATTTGCAGAGAAGCCGCAGAACGTCAACTGATATGGCCCCCACTTCTGTCGTTATTTTAGTCTTCAGTTGCTCCAAATTCGTAAGAGGGGTATCAAAAATTCTTGCTTTGAGATAAGCTCATAAAAATAAGTCAGCTGGGGTTAAGTCGGGAAATCTGTGTGGCCATAATATGTCTCCAAAGCGGCTTATGAGTTTTCCAGGAAACAACGCTCTTAGTGTGTCCATGGAGACCCTAACTGAGTGGGCTGTGGCCCCATCTTACTGAATCTTGAACCTGACTCGTCAACATCCTCTTCTTGAAGCTGCGGTACAAAAAATTATTAATCATGTCCGTATACCACTCGCTCGTCACTGTAACCGTTGCACCTCGGTCATACTCGAACAAAAATGGCCCGATGATTTTCTTCGACTATATTGCGCACCATACAGTAACTTTGGGGCTGTGTAATGCTTTCTGATGTTTTTGTTTTGGATTGCTCGATGTCTAATGATGGCAATTTTGATGATTTACGTACCCTTCGAGGTAAAAGTGTGACTCATCGCCAAAATAAACATTGTCCATCCTTTTTTCTCCGAAAAAAGTTCTAACATCTTCTGACAGTAAATTTTTCGCTTGTTGTAATAATAGTTAAATAGTTTTGGTTTGATTTTTTGAACTATCTGAATTTTATAGGGATGTAATTTTGAGTCCAAGGCCAAAATTCGTTGAATACTTGATCGATGGATGCTTAAAAAGGCAGCATGTTTTCTAACCGATCGTCGTGGATGCGACGCGGTTGATGTTTTCAATCGATCGCACAGGTCTATTTCGCAGGGGCGTGCGCTCCTTGAATGCAGAAATGCAGTGCTTTACTTGCCATTCAGAGATATTTTAATAAAACGTTCGTACGTTTTAGATGACTTTAATTAATAGTAAATAAATGAATAAACAAAATATAATAACTTAAAAACGCCTTATAATTTATAAATAGCACCTATTTGCAAGCACACAAACATTGTTTGCCAGGCGCTGCAAATTAACGTACCTATTCTCAAGTCCTGTCGCCCTCTACCGCAGGATTTTTGTTCGCATGTGTGCAGTACTTTTGCTATTTGTGCACAATTCGCCCACGCACACACCCATCAATGTCAAAAGGCGCAGATACTGCGGCATGATACCACAGACTACATAAAGATACTACGTATGCATAATACAAACGTTCGGAAATGTTCGTTGCGTTCCGAGTAAAAATAATAGACAGAATAGGCTATTTGACTGGTTTCTAAAAACCGTCTCATATTATTTATTGGTGTATAAGGACCCTACAAATAATATTTATTTTCATATTTTATAAATATTTCGTTAAAAAAAAGCATTACAAAATATAGTGATTAAGATTATATAAGCTGTCAAAACCAGCACGCTCCGCTAGGAGTATATGTGTTCTGTGGTCACACGTTTGTATATCAACATTGGAGAAGTCAAAGTCAAATCGAGAGTTTTGTCTTTTTATGTAGTTTAATAGAGTTTCTGGCTGTAATTTACTGGAAAAAATGAGTTATAAATGGTGTACCAGGTGCACAAATACAACGATAAAGTAATAATAAAGAAAGAGAAGCTATTTATAACCGTTCCAAAAAATGTTAAAGTTCGTAATAGTACAACTTGCACGCAGAAATACTAAAGAAATTAAGGATAGTTCGGTAATTTTCTTCTGTCAGGATCATTTTGATGTAAGTAAACATGTTATTATTACTAACTTAAATCATTTTTACAATATAGTTATTCTACTGTTTTAAGGTTAGATAACTGAGATTTTTTTTGTGTTATACCTGAATAGCCACAAATATTTCAATATTCAATGATATTTATTACCACTAAATACATCAACATTTATGGCTTTAAAATAACATTTAAAAATATTTCAGATTGAGAAAGATATGGCTATCAATATAATATAGGATTAAGCAAGAGGATAAACATGGTAGATGGAGTTCTGCTTACAAAATTTTATTGCCAGGAAGACCCCAGAAAAAGGATGAGTGATGCTAGTACTTCTAGACATGTATTTGTTAAAAAACAAAGAACCCAACTCATTCAAGAGTGCCAAGACACACTGATGCAGGAAGTGTTAAGTGAACCCGGCCCATCTAGCACCCAACCGACTAAAACACCTGTGCATGAAGTAGTTTTAATGACAACAGGTATGTAGACATACATCTTTTTCATCAAAAAAGTTGGCAATGCTAGCCGTTTTACCAGTGTCATAATCCTGTGCTCGCCCCTGCTATTTCGAGGGCCAATTGAATGATTCAGTGAATATCCTGTCGCTCTAAACTTTGCTACCCACGACTTAATTAACTGAATACTCAGGGCATCACTTAAACGTCGGATTTGAAAGCAATTACAAAACTTGCACTGTGCTTCACTCAACAAAAACTCGTTGCATAAATACGCCTCCACTGCGTAAGCACGGTGCGCGCCAGACCAATGCGACATAGCGAATAAAAAATCCGCAATAATCACCTACCGAACGCTACTGCTCCTCTCCCGCTAGCCCCGCTAGTTGTCAAAATATTCGAGTTTAAAATTTAAAATCTGCGCTGAGACACCCTTTATATTCATCATCACTGGTAAATAAGTGCTGGCTTGGACTTAGCGTTATGGCCTCGTTTTCTTATTTGCTCAATGGGTATAATTTTTGCTTCCAGAGGCGGTGTTATAAGTTTGAGCCGAATTGCTATACCCAAAACGTGTTTGCATACATATTTATTGAAACAATTGGGACAGTCGCACGAGCCTTTTTGCCAGTCCGAATTTGGCCATTGTCGAAGCTCTAAAGTAAGTGCCTCAAGTAACGAAGAGTTTGTCAGACAGAATTCGCGACAGAGGAAATCGTTCTCGAAATGTATGATCTTTTGTTTCTATTAAATGACTCGAGGGCATTATTTGTCGGTGGCGACATAAGTGCTGCACCTAGGAATAAATTGCGATCTTTTCTGAACCGTTCAATCGGATCAAAATAAAAAACATAATACCTCAAATAGAATATTAGTAACCAATAATCATTAATAAAGTAGCTTACAAAACGTTGCTTAGAGTGAACTTTTTAGTAGTGCGTTATGTAAACTCAATTGGAAAAATCGTCTCTATCTTAATATTGAAGTTGCCTTGTCTGTATTTCTAGTCGCTCACTTAGTAATTTAGTCGCACGGCTAGAATTTTAATATCTGAAATGGATTAATCACAACCCACTTTTTGTAAGCTCGTTCTGTATTTTATTACTTACTAATATTCATAGTTAATTTCGTTAATTTTTCGCTTACTCAAATTCATATCGCTCAAGTTGGTAAAACAGTATCTCATCATCAGTCGCTAAGTTTTCTTTTATTCGATCGTTTTATAATTCCCCATATTAATAACATATACAAGCTAGCTCCTCTGTAAATATTTGAGGGAAAAACATTAATTCCTGAACACAGTCTGTGTTCAGCAATTAATGTTTTTCAACAGCTGATAAGATAATAGTGATCGTTTTGTTTATAAAATGATTATGTTTTAGGTGTCAACGAATTTTATTTTCATCTGTTTATATCATTACTCTGTCACAAAATCGATTATTAATTCGATACAAACGATTCATAATACTTAGGTGACGCGACGTCTTTGAATCAATTTGGTTTTGCCATCACTAAATAGTGCTTGTGACGTCATAGTAGGTAGTCAAAAATGGCACGCTTGGTTTTTATACAGATCGTCATACTTACGTTATCTATGTCTATCTATATCTGTAGTCTTTGCTCTGTTACGGAGACGGAATTCCGCTATAGTTACTTTCAGTTTTGTTAGTTTTATATGTATGTATAAGTGCTTGGGGATGGACGACGCCGCCGAGGCCGGCTAAGAAAAAGATAGCGAGATAACCTGGATGTGCATTGCGATAGCTGGGGCGAAAACGTGAGTCGATCAAGCGAAAAAGAGGGATGGAGCTATACAAGGTGTAACGGAAACCCCATATCTGTCCAAAAGGGCTGAAGACAACATCTGGTATGGAGTCTCTATGCACAGTTTCAGCTCAAAATAACTGACTGAAAGAATTGATACCAAATTATCGGTTTCATATATTTCTTGAATACCAATCATAACAAACATGTCACAGCAGTACGAGGGTCAATAACTTTCCACGTCACTTGCCAATAACACGAAAATTCTCTTCGTTCTTCTTAATTTGAAAAATTCGGTCTCTGGTATCAGTGTATTGGTATTTGTAATAAGTTCTACACACGTAAACTTAGGATTACAAAACCCTTGCCATATCGTTTGTTATCATCCAAAGAAGCCATGCACTTGGTATGTATATACCCTTTAAATTACACGTTGTATAGCGTACATAGCTTCATCCCTCTTTCTCGCTCGAACGACTCACGTTTTAACACGTCATGGTATGGCCCTAGGTCCGAGAACGCGCACGAAGAGCAATTCGAAAGATTTAGGGAAGGCTTTTGCCCAGCAGTGGGACCAGAATGGCTAAATAATAAAAATATAAAATGTATGACTCACCCTAGCTTGGTCGATGTCATCAGTGGTTGGTTTCCTGGGCTGCCTCTTACCGCCGAAGCCGATCCTCTCTAGTCGTTTGCAGGCCACGCCGGCGTAATGTGATACTTGCACGTGAATAGGCCACTTGCCCACCTGTAATATTATATTACATTTATTGAAACATCGATAACTTTTTCAAGAAGTGTTTAGTGGTCAGTGTCCCTGACTGCTATGCGCAAGGTCGTGGGTTCGATTCCCACCTAGGACAAATGTTTGTGTGATGAGCACGGTCATTTGTTCTTTGTCTGGGTGTAATTTATCTATAATATGTATGTATTTAGAAATATATATGTATGTTTATCAGTTGTCTAGTACCCATACCACAAGCTCTGCTTAGTTTGGGACTAGATGGCGTTGTGTGAAAAAGTTGTGGAATATTATTATTATCTCCTTTATTTTATATACCTCTCAAAAATTACATTTTTAAATATTTTTCTATAAAAAAGTGACAATAAAAAAACATTTAAAAATATAAAAAATGGCAGTCCACTGGTATCGGGAACGGGGTCCAAGCTACCGGTGGTTAGGTCTCCAGAGAAAGGAACCTCCTCACAATACGAGCTGTATCGAGGAGAACTGCCTTCTGTATCAGGCCCTTTATCCAGCTGTGCAAAGCCAGCTTCGACAGATGGTCGTCGAAGCTTTTAGCTATCAGCCCATTGACTGATATGACAATCGGCACAAAGACAGCCGAGTCCACATCCCACATGTCAACAACCTCATGAGCTAAGTCGAGATACTTAATGTGTTTCTCTTTCTCAGCTTTCACGAGATTCTCGTCATGTGGGATGGTAACATCGATTATCATTGCGCGGCGCACTAATCGGTCTATCACCACTATATCAGGCTTATTGGCAACAATAGTCCTATCAGTGATGATAGACCGATCCCAGTACAACGTGACATGGTCATTTTCGAGAACTGGGTCGGGCACATACTTGTAATACGGTACCTCAGAATCGACAAGTTTGTACTTCAAAGCAAGTTGCTGGTGGATAATTCTGGCTACTTGGTTGTGTCTATGCAAGTACTCGCCGTTAGCTAGACGAGAACAACCGGAGACAATATGTCTGATGGACTCGCCAGGACGATGGCATGCCCGACACACGTCAATCGTCCCGTCCTTCATAATATGTCTCCGGTAATTATTCGTCAAGATAACTTCGTCCATAATTGCACAGACAAAACCTTCAGTTTCTCCGAGGAGATCCCCGAAGCGTAGCCAGGCAACGGAAGCTGTCAAATCTACATCGGACCCATAAAGAGCCCGATAGTAGCGACCATGAAGTTCCTTGCTTTTCCATACATCCTTGCGGTCATCTGGGGTAAGTATAACAGGTTTGTGCCAGTTCTCTTTAGCCATAGTCAGCGGGGTGAGTCCCTTGTCCACTGCAATCACATCTCGGTGCATACCCACATCGGCTTTAAGGAAATATTCCCTGAGACTGCAAATCTCGCGGTTGTGGAGAGTTTTGACATTTAAAAAGCCTCGACCTCCACATTTCCGCGGGATATACAGTCTCATCACCGATGATCGTGGGTGATGCATCCGATTTGCGGTTAGCAGTGTACGGACCCTCCTATCCAGGGCGTCCAGTTCGGTTTGAGTCCATTTGAGTATGCCGAAAGAATACATCAACACCGGCATGACCCAATCGTTGAAAGCGCGCACCTTATTTCCTCCCGACAAAAGGCTGTTTAATACCTTTGTCAGGCGGCCAAAGAAGCGCTCCCTCAGCGATTGCTTCATGTCAGCAACATTAATGCCCAAAGCTTCCGACATACCCAAATACTTATAAGTTTCGGTCAAGCAGAGAGATCTAAGGTGTATGGAGTCTGAAAGTTGAATTCTCTCAGATTCCATAATCTCTCCTCGTTTTACATGCATGATTGCACATTTGTCCACACCAAATTCCATCTTGATGGCGCTACTGAAAGTTTCAGTTACCTTCAGTAGTTCCATCAATTGCAAGTTGTTGGGGGCAGAGTTTCAAATCATCCATGTAAAGGAGGTGGGATATACTTTGACCTCCTCTTCTCAACCGATAGCCCAGGCCTGAGTCCTCTAACATTGTGCTTAGAGGATTCAGGGCCAAGCAAAACCAAAGTGGACTCAAACTGTCACCCTGAAATATTCCCCGTCTGATCCATATAGGCTCATCATTCCCTCGAATCGGTCGACATCCTGGATAGCGAAGTACCGTCTTCCATTGCCTCATACATGACTCAAGGAAGGTGCGTAGAGTTGGCTCTATTTTGTAAAGCTCTAGCACCTTCATGAGCCAGCTATGAGGAACAGAATCATAGGCTTTTTTGTAGTCTATCCAGCATGTTGATAGATCTTTGTGGGATCGACGAACCTGTTGGCTAATGGCCATGTCAATGAGGAGTAGCTCCTTAGTGCCACGGGACCCGTTCCTACATCCATTCTGAGAAGTGGACATAATTGAGTTGCACTCAATGTGCATATTTATTTTCACTCTCAGAATGGACGTAAGAACCTTATAGACCGTAGACAAACAAGTAATCGGTCTATAGTTTTTGGGTTCCGTGGGACTACCACTCTTATGAAGCAGGTGGGTACAGCCAGTTGTCAAAAACTCTGGTAGAGACCCAGTCTCTAAGGATGCTTGGAATTGAGAAGCTAAAAGCGCATGCGAGCTGCTATACCACTTGAGCCAGAAGTTGTGCAGTCCATCCGGTCCTGGAGACTTCCAGTTTGGTAACGGACGAACTGCTTTGGCTACATCAGAAGTATTAATGATTATTTTATCCATTTGTGGTATAGCTTCACATACGCGTTCAACTTCACGCATCCAGTCACCCTCAACATGACAGACGGGCACCGACCAGATGTTGCGCCAAAATGAATTCGTGGCGGTATCATCCGGGCGGCACACGTCAGTCACGTTTTGATTGGGTTGCTCCCAAGCTCTGTATACCCACCTCTCATCACTCTGGAACATGCGATTCTGTGAGTACCGTTCAACCCGCCGCTTAAACCGTCGGATACGGCTTGCCCATGCACAATTTTTTTGCTTCAGGAAGTCAATACGCTCCGTAATGTAGGGTGTGTATTCTCGAGGGCTGATTCCAGTCCCCGAGAAAGCCCGCCGCACAAAACGCATCACACGCGGGCGTGTATTGCCTTCCCTGAAGCAGTATAGTTTGCCGATGAGTGCTCTGGCCTCATCGACACGCCTCTCGATCCTATACTGCCAGGCTGGTACAGCAGGTTTTGGTCGAATAGCTTCGTCGGTATTAGGAAATTTGACGTTAGCTAAGCGACACGCCGCAACAGCCCCGCAATACAGAATTGAGTGCGTATCAACGAGGTTTTCGCTGCTCTCAAAAATGTTCTCAAGCAACGAGTCCAAAGCACACACCAGCGCCTTATTTTTTTTGTGCATGGGTAACCGTGGTAAACGGGGTCTAAGTTCAGGCGGAGTCGATCGATACTCACGAAGCGCATCCTCCAGTGCGCTCCTCAGTCGATCGTTGCATTGGCTACTTACCGTGACAACCCTATCATCTAGCTCATTATTATGACTTTATAATTATTATTATTATTATTAATTAACAAGTATTTCAATGTTTTTAAAAATCATTGAAATTTGCTTTCCAAATTAGGCTGAATTAGGCTTTCCGCTCGGCTTTGGGCACACCGTCGATAAATAAAGTTACAAGAAGCCATTATTAATTGCTTAAGTACTATCATGTAGCTACAGAACATTACTGTCGACCTTCATGAAAAAAGAATTTTGGACGAAAGGTATTGTGTTCTAGCGATTCCGTAGCCAAATACCTGATACTGCGCAACTCACGAGGTCGTTATAGTTTATTTGTATAAAATAGTGATTATATTATATGTATTAGTTTATTTATTGTATCTTTTGCTATACTTTGAATTAAATGAATTATCTACAACTTGTAACAGAATAAACGCAATTCCTGAAACTAGTTGGTTCAAAATCGGCTTCTGACTCGATTTCCGTCATAAAAAATAGGTGTTAAATTTTGACGGAAAAATCTTTCATTTAACTTAAAATGGAAACAAAGTATCATGACAAATTAATACAATCCTTAAATCAAGGAAATGCGCTCGTGTGCGTGTCTGCCGCTAAAATTGCATGAGTCTATGCGTCTGCGTAAGGATATTGTATGACGCACATACGTTTTGCGTTTAGTAAGGATAACTATTTTATAAAAAAATGTCTAGGTTTGGTTTCAATTTATTTAGTTACGAATGTTGTTTTAGACTTATAATTTGATATTCTAATTGGGGTGTCTGAGGTATTGCGCTTAATCTGTTACACCTTGTTATACATGAAGCAAAAACTTTGTAACCTTTTTACGAAAATTATACTGACGAGTGCAGAAACCAAATATTTTGATAAAATAATGTTTTTAAAATCATTTAAATTATGGTAAAACTGTGACCACTGACCGACAACTAGTATTAATTACTAATATTGAAATGAAACCATAGATATCGCTTTTTAGCGATAAGACCGCCATTGTAACCATTTTATTAAGAAATTATGTTAAATAGCTGTTTAAATTTTGGTGTACAATAAAGTATATTCTATATAATCTATCTATAACAGACATGTTCTAGGCATGTTTGCAGTATTTTACACTTAGCGGATTTATGGCGTAATTAGAAATGGTCTAGTGGCAATGGCTTCCCAACATTGGAAAGATTTTTTTTTCTGTGCATAATATTGCTTTTGTTTTAACGACAGCAATCATTTGTTACTAGTACTCACGCGGGGCTTCGCTCCCGTGGATTCTATCACGGTAAAAACATAACTCTCCTTTTTTGCGGTCGCGTAAAAAGTAGCCTATAACCTTCCTCAAGCTTCAAGCTACTTCCATACCAAATTGCATCCAAATCCACCCAGTACTTTAGAAGATTAGCGCGTTCAAGCAAACAAACAAACAAACTTTTCCGCTTTATAATATTAGTATAGATAATATATACAAGGTGGCGAAGATGATACGACAATAAATGAAAATACTGACTATACTAATCCCGAGGATAAAATATAACATAAAAATAAAAATGGTTATTTAAAAAAACTACTTTAGAAAGATACTTTCAATTGACATAAAACCTTCATGCTTTGATTTTTTTTGGGTATTTGACCTTGCGTTGAAGTAGCTAAATAGAGTCTGTGGAAAATCATGAAAAAGGAAAAAAGATATCCAGTCTGTACTGGATAAAATTTAATAAATTTTTGTGTATAGACTAAGAAGATCATCATTCAGACTATGTTAAATCTAGTCGTATTGCCTTCCCCACTTTGTGTGTTATAGCCATCTAATAGGCCCAAGGTACTATGGGTTAATATAAAGTCCTACCTCAGGAAAAGCATCAGCGAAGGCAGGATCTCGATGCCTGTTGACATAGTTGGTGAGTGCCGGCTGGAAGGCAGAGGAGGGCGGCACGAACGCCAGGCACACTGCCAGGAGCTCCCAGCCGCGCAGTAGTGAATCACGCAGCGGGTTCTCTGTCGTTTGTCTGCACAGCTGCACGTATAGCTCGTCGCGTAGTCTACGATCATACGAAAACAGTTCCTTTATTTAGTTTATGGAGGACTTACAGATAATAAAAACACAAAAAGCGGAAAACTTATGCGTTATGCAGAGGCCCATGGACTCAAGTACAATGCGACCAAGAGTGAGCTTATGCTATTTAAAGCTGGAAGTAAAAGCTACTAGTCTTTATCACCCTAAACTCTTGGTAATACGCCGCTCAAAACAGTGACTACATTTAAGTACCTGGGTCACTGGGTAACTGATAACCTAGGTGACACTTGTGATATTGAAAGGGAACGTAGGGCGCTGGCTGTCCGATGTAATATGCTGGCCCGTAGATTTGCTAGGAGTAGTAGAGAAAAAAAAAAAGTCCTGTGACAAGATCGGTATCAGATTTTCAGGCTCCCGACTACCTGTAACGACTATCAAAGATGTAAAAATGACAGGCGGGTTCAACTGCTTAACTAAACTCGCATACAACTTTGCTACCCTGTATTTTTTAATGGAAAGACAGTATAATACCTTCATTGAACGGATGAGCAAAACTGATGTTCAAAGTCAGAGACTATATTGCCTCATCACACAGCAAAATCAGTATTTTTTTTACTTTATTGTACAATGTAACAAATTAATGAGTATAATATAAGATTATTAGTGGCCTTGTTCCTTAATACTTTGAAATATTTAAGGGCGACGCTTGTAAAATTACCAATGTCACGAAAAGAACGTATACTCACTTTTCATTTGCAAAAGTAGCGTGCAAGATATCCTGCGCGACCGAATTGAGAGTCATGCCGGGCCGAGCCTTGCGGTCGCCCATGTATATCTGAACCAACCGAAACAGGTCTATAGCTGCTTTCTTGTGTGCTTTGTCCCAATCCGCGCCCACCATTGGTGCACTTATAGATGATGACGTCCACGAGAGTAGGTCGCGCACTGATGCCTGAAAGTAGTAAAATGTTATTATTATTAATATATGTTTTCAGAACACATCATTATATAATTAGTTAACCCCTCCAACTAAGCTAAATATGCGCTGGTTCGAACGCACGTCCTCTCAATCACAAGTCATAAGACTATTGCTGCTTAACTATTATTATTACCATATTACCCACAGCGACGGACTTATTTGGCATTTGAATTCTTTCTTTTATTTTTCTAGGGGTGGAATGGAATACCTTCAAGGGTGTCAAAATAAGGTTTATCAGTCTCGTAACAACAGAATCCATTCCGGTATTCACTCATTTGTGTGCGTCCTGCGAGCTGCGGGGGTGTATGAGTTCCGCCGCCATTGATATACAAAAAACCCAAGATGAAGAAGAAGCACACTCAACGTCTCAAAACCGTCCGCATAAAATGAGCGCAATATTCTAAATATTGCGCTCATTTCAAATAGTATCGCGTCACTCGCGTCTCGGTACACAGGTCAAAAATCCCGAAGTGTTATTTGACATATTGTAAAAATATATCGTCAAGAAGGCTAAAAAAGGATGGGACAACGTATTTTCAGTAAGTATAAGAGTTTATTGATTAGATTTTGTTGTTTTTATGAATTATTATAGGAATAAATATGTGTTTTGGATTTAATTAGTCTTAAAATTTCACTTAACGGTCAAGGTATAATACGGCCAATTTTAATGGCCGCTTTTTTAATGTCGGAACAATGTATTACGGCTCCTTTTCTATTTTAGTCGCATAATAAAAATTACCCTGTTAACACACAGAACAGGGTTATTTTTATCAAAGGAGTCGATATTTTTCATTGTTTTTTTTTTTAATTAATTTGTTTATGTATTTCGACCTTTATTGTATTTAGTTTTTGGCAAGTATGTATACGTTATATAATATAATAAAGGAGAAGAGGTCGTAAATTTTACGGTTTTTTTTTTAATGTTCATAATTATTTTATATAATATAATAATATTCATTATGGGTTCACAACATGCGGCATGCTAATGATAAACTTGTCTGTGAGTGTTGCTTTGACGCAACACCAATCTCATTGCACATTTTTTTTTTAAATGTGACTGGTCCGCCTGCTTGTCACTTTTTAAAATAAAAATGTGCTTGTTTCTTGCATTTCAGTTGAGCAGCCGAGTTTTTTAGATTTTTTAAATAACTTTTTTTTCAACTTTTCAGTTAAAATATTTATTAAAAAGAAATTAATTTTCCCGGTCATGTCACATTGGCACCCCACCGGATTAAGAAAGTGAAAGAGCTCCAAGTCCATATTTTTGCTAGTATTACACTAATGATAAATATGATATACCTTTTTGAAATCCTTGCGATAAGCCCTTTAATTTGATACCCATATTGTGGTATTCTAAACAAAACATTTTTTTTTCGCTATGTACAATGACTTCGCACAGCCGCCATGTTTGATTTTTTCAAATGTCACCTATCTAAGAACACTTGGGCTGCTAAGACGAATCTAAGAATACCCCAATTATGTGAATCCGTCCAGCGGTTCTGGAGATATGAGGTAATAAAGAATATTACATATATACAAGATACGCGCGAAAAATATAACCCTTCCTTTGCAGTCGGGTAAAAACTTCTTATTTTTATACTTTAGTTTTCCTTGTGAATTATTTTTAAGCCGAATAATTCAAGCGTCGTTTATTCGGAGCATTTTTTAGACGAAGATAAGTATGTCACTACAAAAGGTATAAAACTTGAACAAAGAATGTTAGTAAACGATTTTCACAGTTAATATTTGTTTCATTGATATACACAGTCATGTTCTATCCAAAAACATATAAATACGCTCAGATAAGAGTATAATTATAATTACAAACTTTTATAATACTAACAAAAATGTCAATGCCTTGTCCTATCGACCAACGTCGGTCGTAAAATTTTATTGTTTTTCACACTGTTTTGTAAAAACAACTTTAAACAATTCTCGTAAAGTGGTATTTGCAAAAACATATGCTTATAGCATAACTATTACTACGAAGGTATCATTGGCGACATTTTCAAGCGTTACTTTTATTCGAGACTTGCATCTTGGGTTTTTTGTACATCAATCCTCCGCCCCAACTGTACTGTACGCCCGAAAGTAATAGAAGTTCGTACGTGCGTCATTACTCACTATATATCTAAGAGGAGCGCGAGTGAAACACTACGCGTCGCCATTTCAGGTCCTGATTATTGGGGGCGACGGATGCCCCCAAATCCGTCGTACTTGGACCCTTTTAGGGGGCTGGAAAAGGGCGTTACCCATCCTCTGCCGACATCCGGTGATATGGTAAGATGGAAGAGAACTGTTGTTCTTCCTATCCCTCCTATATGGAGTCTCTTACGAAATGACGCTCTCACTGCACCCCAGGACTCTGCACTGTCGACCATTGACCGAACTACGCTCGGTAACGACACATCACTTCCCAGATCTAGGTAAATACTTGCCTGTTCATCCCTCATACAAGATGTACTCAACTACTTAATTATTCGTTTTTACTTGTATTAGTTTTTCTAATTAACATTACTTTTAAGCGTGTATACTTACATGCTGGATTTATGTTGTACGACTCAAATAAATTAATTAATTTTACGCAAGTAGCTTTAATACCCACCTTTCTGCGAAAAATCCCCTTGTTGAAGTTGAGGTTATCCTTGGCGAAGATCTCGATGTCCTGCTCGAGCGGCGGACGCGGCGCGTGTGACCGCACGGGGCTGTACAGCGCGCTCGCTTCCGCCTCCCCGCCCGCGCCCCCCGCACCCGCAGACCCGCCACCCCCGCCCAGAGAACACGTCTGAGGACACACAAGGCTTCTTAAAAGGCTTTTTGGAGATAGGCGTTAATAGCTTAACCTCTCAAGGACCGCCATTATTTACGTCAACCATCCGTCAAGCACCGCGGGCGGGCTCTTATCGTATGCCAGCGGGGCTCAAGTAATACTTGTTTACTGGCGCGTTTTTGTGCCGCTAGGGCTCTAGAGGTTAATACTTCTACTAACATAGGTTTTAAGTTTGTACTAACAATTAAATATGGATGTTTGGTCTGAAATAAATATTATATTATTATTAACTAATGTGGCTATTTTCGTACAGAATATTTTTTGTAAAATGTATTTTTGTTTCAATAAATTATCTTTTGTCTTTTCTTATCTTGTTATCTTAAGAAACTACACAGAAGAACTTTAGAAGAAAACTATTTACAGTCAATAAATGCTAGTTTCTTACTGTCGGCTAACATTTATCTACAAGCATGTTAGGCACCAGGATGGGAATCACCCTAAGCAACGGTTCTTGTATAGATATATCATTTTGAAATACATATAACTATGTCCTTCTAAGATATCCTGTATCAAAGATAAAACTGAGGGACTGACTCTATCAAGGGCAAACTCTACAGCAAGGCGGAAATGGCTGGTTCCAGAAACTTGAAATTTTGCTTCAGAGTACCTTAGTATAATAAGTAATCCTCCTTTATAAGTAATCCTTTGCTTAGTATTTTTCCAACTATGTCGAGATCTAGTCCTCCACAACCCAGTAGCTGGGTTAGGTTTTACTTGAAACTTTGCATGAATAATATAATAAACTAAGTAAATAATAAAGTTTATGACTATACAAAATAGTAAATATATAAAAAGCTAGTTAAAAGCTTAACTTATTTAACGCTCATTTTAAACAAGGCATAAAATGATCCCTTTTTCTTATAACGGGTATCTTTTCCCACGCCAAATCTACAAAAAATAAAAATCAAACATGAGCTATTAAAAATGTAATTACTCACTCTATGAATCCCAGGCGACGGCTGGCGATCCCGGTCGAATCCCACAAAAGTATTATAATACGCCACACCGTGGTTCATATACTCTACGTCGTGCGGGCGATGCGCGTACGTATGCGGGAGGTACACGCCAGAACCGTCATCGTCGTCGGGTGTTCGTGCGCCTCCGTCCGAAGACTCGTTGTCGGGTTCGTGTCCCGACAGCGAGCGGGACTCGGAACCCGAACGGGACTGCGAACGGGACGAACCCGACTCGCCGTCCGAGCCTGAAGCGCCGCCGTAGCGCCCACGACCTGTCCGGTAATGGTAAGCCATGTAAAGGTACTGGAAGTTGGAGTTGTGCCCGATATACATAAATATTACTTAGCACATGTTGTTGAGATAACTCTCTATATCTCGCTTTTTATAATGTATATATATAAAAGTGAAAGGACTGACTCACTCACTCATCACGAATACGTGCTAGGGGTCTCAAATTTTGCATGGGGTGTTCTTTTAAGACGTAGCTCGCTAAGTCGGGATTTTGCGAAATTCCCACGGTATCGGGATTTACACGGAATAAACTTCTGTGGAAGTCGCGGGTAACACCTAGTTAATTAATAAATGTGTGACAGTGACAGTGTAAAGTGACAGCGTACAGGCTTTTTATAGGATATGTTGCTGTTTTCGTGTGTAAAACCAGATTTATGAACATGGTAGGAGTATGTAAAAATCGCAGTAGGCGGATTTCTGTAAGCTCTGCCTACCCCTAACGAAAAAAGCGTAAGTTTATGTATATACAGTATGTTAACTAACAGAGGGCGTTCCCGTAAACCCGCAATAGTATAGCATCCATACTTCCTAAAAAAATTATTACCATTCGAAAACAAAATGCTTTTATTTTATTAATATTAAAATATTCACTAAAAATGTTAAATTGATACTTACGTCATTGATATAGTAAAAACCCAAGATGCACACTCAACGTTTCAAAACCGTCCGCCTAAAATGAGTGCTTAATTCAAAATTATGCGCTCATTTCAAATAGTAACGGCAAATTTCAATGGCCGCGTTTTCAGTGTCAAAACAATGTATTATGGCATCTTTTTTATTTTAGTCGCATAATAAAAATTACCCTGTTGAACAAATAATGGAGTCGATTTTTTTTCTTGTATTTATTTATTTTTTATTAATAAGTTTATGCTTTATTGTCCATATTGTCCATACTAATATTATAAACGCGAAAGTAACTCTGTCTGTCTGTGTGTTACCTTTTCACGCTTTAGCCGCTGAACCGATTTAAATGAAATTTGGCATGGGAATAGTTTAGGACCGTGGGAAGGAAATGGTATAGTATTTATCCCGAAATTCCCACGCGATTAGGATTTACGCGGGAAAAACCTCTACGTGAACGAAGACGCGGGCAAAAGCTAGTATTTAGAATAGATTAAAATAAACTTTATTGTACACCAAAAGTTAAACACATCTATTTTACAATAATTAACACTAATTTAGTTTTTGGCAAATATGTATACGTTATATAATATACTGAAGGAGAAGAGGTCGTAAATTTTACGGTTTTTTTAATGTTCATAAATAAAATAAATCAATAATTTATTGAACATAAAAATATTACATCTATCAAGTGCAGCCCCTGACTCCTATGCTAAGCGAGCCTGTGTTACAGGAATCAGTATCCTACGCTATACATTAAAACACATTTCAATTTTTATGTATTAAATTACAAAAAAAGTAACATTAGAAGGTATTGAGAACAAAAGAAATAGAAGCGAAACGTGTATGTGTGTGTAAGTTTGAGTGTATGTGCGTAATTGCGTGTGTGTGTGGGTGTGTTTGTGTCTGGCTGGACGCGTGTGCGTTAACATGAGTATGTGTTTTGAATAGCTTAATTTACTGTACCGACGAAATGATTTTTTTTAATATCGTCATAGCTCAAAGACTGGAGCCATAGTTTTAAAATTTGTTTGACCTTATGTCACATAAGCTTCTAAATTGGGATAGTTTTATTTGCTCCATTGTAGATCCTAGAACTTAATGCTTAAAAGTATCTAGACGTAAGTTTAGTTTGACATTTGGGGACTTTACAAATGGGAAACCCAGTGCGTTTGCTTATTAAATCTGGGCTTACCGGTAACAATCTGTGTCCACGTAGTATGGTACGGAGGATATATATTGGGAATAAAGAATTGTGCGCGTTCCGCTATTAGTATTACAATTTTAAACGTCCCTCCCCACACTGGAATAATTTAAATGACTTAATAATAGAATAAAAATATATTTTAAGTATATCGATTCATTATGGGATAACTTATGGGTTCACGACATGCGGTATGCTAATGATAAAAGTGTGTGTGAGTGTTGCTTTGGCGCAACACCAATCTCATTAAAAACTTCTTATTTTTATACTTTAGTTTTTCTCGTGACCAAATACGATGCGGAGAACGGACATCAATCGTCAGCCAACAAAGGCGAGAGATTTTTTATGGAGAATCTTTTTGACGAATATATTATTTTATTGAATTAAAAAATTAATAAACGATTTTAACAGTTAATATTTGTTTCATTGATATACACATGTTCTACCCAAAAACATTTACGCTATAATTACGTCTTTAGAACACAATTTAATAAACTTATAATACTAACAAAAATGTCTTATAAAAAAAATAGTATAAGGTGTAAGTCTCCACTCAAGGCCTTGTGCTATCGAGTAACGTCAGTCGTAAAATTTGATTGTCTTTCGCACACTGCTTTGTAAAAACAACTTTAAACAATTGTCATAAGATGGAATTTGCAAAAACATATTTTATACTTATAGCATATTACTACGTAGGTGGGGAGTGTTCGGCGACTGTTTTGAGCGTCACTTTTCTTCGAGACTGTGCATCTTGGGTTTTTAGTATATCTGCCGTGATTCTTTAAAAGGCAGTCTGACAATTTACTGATTTTGAGTTAAACATTGAGCTACATCAGGAAAAAAGGCACGTCGACCTATCTAACCCCTTTTTCTGAAACTTTTTGCTTTTGAGATATTTTTTTCATAAAAAGCTGTGAAGTGATTTTGATACGGTCGGCCAAGAAAGTGGTGTACCAGTTTTGATTTAGTTTCCCGGTCATCGAAAATTACAACAAGGTTCGTTATAAAAAGATATTACTGAAAGAGACAACATTATCATGACGTAAACCTATGTATTTAGTATTCATACGTCATATGTCACATATAAGTACATGACATTTTAACCTTTAGTATAAATGAAAAGGACATTAGTTTCTACAAAGCAATTGAAATGTTTCCAAACAAAAGTAATAAAAACTATTTAGACAACCGAATTCCATTTGAAAAAGAAAACTGACAATTGACATTTTGTCAAATATATGCAAAAAATCGATATATTTTCCGTGTTATTTTTCAATCAACTGCATATAAAATCATCTCAATGCCTGCCAACTTGACCATTGCCGAAAGAGCACAAATAATTGCCCAATTTAATGAGGGAAGCAGTATCAGTGCGATATCCCGGAATTTGAATATATCGAGGCGTTCTGTCCGCTTTTGGATTCGTCGTGAAGGAGAGGAGGGAAGTTTGTTGGATCACAGAAGAAGTGGTCGCCGGCCTGCACTCTCCAATAACGATAGAGAATTCATGAGACGGGAATATGAAATCAATGGTTTTAAGCCCACAAAACATTTTGCGGAGATGTTCGATGTGAGTGCCCAAACAATAAGGAATCATCTACATTACATGGGGTTGCACCACAGGCATTACGCCAAGAAAATATATTTGACGGATGCTCACAGACTTGCTCGTCTGAACTTCGCCAGAGAGCACTTAGAGTTTGATTGGTCTAATACAGTGTTTTGTGATGAAAAAACGTTTAAATCCAGTCAGCATGGACGTCTTCACCTTTGGCGATATAATTCAACACGGTATAAAGATGATCATGTAATCCCAAATAGAGAATCAGGTCGAATTTCCGTAAATATTTGGGGCTGGATGAGTACGGATGGTGTAGGAGAATTGTGTTCTCTACCTCCTCGAGCGACGGCTGTAAATTATATCGACGTGCTTCAGAATGCAATGCTACCGACAGTCCGTAATGTTTACCCGGAGAACGAAGTGCCACAATTTGATTTTGTTCAAGATAATTGTTCAATTCATAATGCGAGGATCGTAAGAGCCTGGTTTCGTTCACACACTGACGTAAGGGTAATTCAGTGGCCCTCAAGATCGCCGGACCTCAACCCGATAGAAAATCTTTGGGGCCTTATGGTCCAACGATGGTCGCATCAAAATGAAAGAACCAAACAAGCTCTTATTAGTCACTGTAATTATATCTGGGAGGAAATGCGGGGAACCGATATTTGCTCACGGCTTGTTGGTTCAATGAGGTCTCGTCTTTTAGAGGTTATAGAGGCCAACAGCGGTTACACCCGTTTCTAATTTTTAAAAATTTTCAATATCTTCTAAATATTACTATATATGCTATGTTTTTGTTTGTTATAAGTATTTTAAAATTGATTGTAGAAATTTAATAAAAGGATAAATCTATTTTTAGCTTGTTTTTTATTGATATTGTAATTACAAGTTTACAGAAATTGTAGGTTTGTGGACTCGCCTTGTGCCTTTACAATTTTATGTAACTTGTTGATTACAATTCTGAATTTGTAGATACAATTTTGTCATCAAAATCTACAGCCCCCCGCCGTTGATTTTACGACGTCATTGGTTCCATCAAGTTCAAACTAAGAACAGCTGTCACGTTACAAACAGTAATAGTCGTTATCAATAATCAGATAAAGACAGCAATAGAAGTTGTCAGATCGATCTGCAAGCGAAACTAATCTTTATCACCTATGAATCTGCAAGCGATATTCAACCTTAGGGTGGTACACCACTTTCTTGGCCGACTGTACCAGTGCCAAATTCATAAAAACTCAAAATCGGTAAATTATCACATGACTGCCTTTTAAAGAATCACGGCAGATATCAATGACTTACGTACAAGAAACACTCTGTACACGCGTACGCATTCATAAGTAAATTGCGACGTTGCCGTCCTTCAAGTACGCGTGTACAGTGTTTCTTTTGCGTACTAATTTAAAAAATTGTGAATATTTTAATAATAAAAAAAGAAATTATTTTCGAATAATAATATTTTTTTTTGCATGTATGGATGCTATACTATTGCGGGTTAACGGGAACGCTCTCTGTTAGTTAACATACTGTATATGGTGCCTTGAAATACATGCTTGCAGCCTATATTAGGGACCAGTCTCCCACAATAGTAAAGCTATTAGCATAACCTTCTGAT
This sequence comes from Tholera decimalis, assembly GCA_943138885.2. Classification (NCBI taxonomy): domain Eukaryota; kingdom Metazoa; phylum Arthropoda; class Insecta; order Lepidoptera; family Noctuidae; genus Tholera; species Tholera decimalis. Next base: position 16,826,311 of record OW964552.2, on the reverse strand, counting down.
TGATATCCTACTAATATTATAAATGCGAAAGGTTCTGAGGATGTATGTATGTTTGTTGCTCTTTCACGTAAAAACTACTGAACGGATGTCAATGAAATTTGATAAGTAGATAGTTTATCCCAGAATTCCCACGGGATTGGAAATTACGCGGGAAAAACCTCCCATGCGAACAAAGTCGCGGGCAAAAGCTATTATTGTATATTATTGTGGTGAGACATTGAACATTTTATTATTTTGTTTATACCAGCCTTAGCTAAACCTAAACACGAATTTCTTTACTATTGTTATTGGTAGATAGAACTTGCTGATGAAGGCAATATTAAGGTATACTGGCAACATTAATTGAATGTTTATTCACTCCTTTTGTATTACTTCAGAATATTTTAAAATCAAATAATCGCATGACAAGGTGAGAGAGGATGGTACTCACTTGACAATTTAGCCTGCTGTATGATATAGTCCTGCAACGGTAGCAAATGCTGCATGCCCCGAAGATCCCAGTTGCAGTACAGTGGTGAGCTTCCTCCTTCATCCTCCTCTTCCTCGCCGTCTATAGGACCGTCTTCTAATTCCACGGGCCGCTTATGTCCTGCAGAAAACACACTTAACATTAGATAAGTTTAAATAATATTACAAGCATCAATAGCCTAATATCTAAGCCTCAAAGGTGTCGGACTTCGATCGATAATGAGCGAGAGGTCGCAAGTTTGAACCCCAACCGCACAATGAAGAATGTTGACTAATTTTGAAAATTAGCTCTCCACATTCTCTGTCAAAAATAAAAAATACAAGTGAAAGAATTACTTCGATACGTCAATTAGTTTCCGATTTATAGAAGTAAACGTGCGACGCGGACTTGTATTCGATGCGTGTGACGGTGTGACGTCATCTCATAACACTCGCCCAGTCCGCTCGCGCTCTCAGCACGGTGTCGTCTTACGTTTCATTAGAAATTTTAAATACTTTCAAAAATGTCTAATCCAAATACTAGGAAATCATGTGTTGTGCCGTAATGTACAAATACAACCAATGGCGAGTGTTGTAAACTGACGTCACGTGCGGTCACGTGACTGTTAGCGGGACTCGATATTTATCGTAAGTTTAAATGCTGTAAAATCAAAACTAATAGGTATTTTTGACTACAACAAAAACTAGTGTATTTCTATATATACAAGCTTTACTGTAACAAACTTTCAACCGATTTGGCAAACCTATTAACATTCTTCATTGCCGTGAACCCACTCTAGACACAACTATTAAACTGAGTAGCAGGGGTTAACAAGATAACTAGTAATGTGAATTCTACCCACATTGCTAGTACTTTTTATAAAAAAATAAAACATATATAGACCGACTCGCTTAACCCATTTACGCCCAAATTTAAACTAATAGCATTTATTTAGGTATTTCTTTATTAAGGGATTACTTAGGTCTATAACAAACGCATTATGAAATAAAAATGAAATAAAAAAAATTTGAAGTTAAGTTTTTAAGGTGTACTTTTTAAAGTACACTGGGCACTTATGCGTGAAAAATCGAAGAACAATCTTTGTTGATGCACAGAGTTTTTTGGCACTTTACGCAGTTTGAGTATGGCACAACACCCATCTCAACTGTTTGGGTAGCTTCCCTGGATTGTGGCTGTTATTGCTGGGACTTGGGCCTGCTACTACAGAACATTGTTCGGCTTTTGTTCTTGCTGTTGTGGAGGTACTGGCGTGCTATATGTCTTCTAAAAGCCAATTGATCGATGCGCTCATTGTTAGTCAATACATGTAGTCGCCAAGCATTAGATACATATCAAACATGTAGGTGAAAAAAGGACCACCACCATTTTTTACCACGAATACTCACGTGGTATAATGATATAGAACCATCCATCTCATCTACACCACCCATGCTTTTATTGTAGCTCTGGTATAAGTGTGGATTGCTTACGTCTACCTTCTGTTTCCTTTGAGAGCACCAGCGTTTTATTTTACCAATAGGCTCGATTGTATCAAAGTTAGTTGCCATAGTACATACGTTATTGTCCTTTCATCTAACAAGCAATAATTCGTTATTTTTGTCGAACCTATGATCATATTCAACTTTTACAATAGCGGAGAATTTTTAGTTCTATTGTCACATATTGTCTCAGTTGCCTTGTACCCAGACTGCTTCAAATCTTTCAGTAAATCACAACTGGTGAATAAGTTATCAAAGTATACTGTGTGCTCTTGTGGTACTGCTGGAATTTTTGCTAACAACAATTTTACAACTCGAGTTACGTAAATCATCTATGTCCATATCAAAGCTGTGGCTATTATTCTGTCCTGTATGTAGTAATGTATTCCGTAGAATCAGATCGTAAACCTCATAATCAAAAATTTTTTCGAAGATCTCTACAGGTGAAATGTTTCGAAGTTGCTCTATTACGCTGCTTTTCCTTGATTGTGTCCTGTGGGTCTTGGCGTTGGCTTTTGTTGAACAAAGGTTCGTCATCACTGTCTTCCCATTCAGATGTTTTAGGAGAATTAACACGTCGAAGAATCACCTCTAACGTCCCTGGTATATCTCGCGGTAATTCTGAAGTTTGCAAATCATATTCACCTCCTTCTTCGTCAGCAACAAAGGCTGGATCAGGTGGTACAATCACTACATCATATTCATTGTCACTATCTTCTTCCACTATAGCATTGACAGCTTCTTCAAGGCCAACGAAGTTGTTTACAGCTCTAAAACACGCCATTGTTTATAAGCCTGCATAAAGTAAAAAAATACATTACTTGTGCCCATTGTACTAAAAAAACGACAGTCAAATAAATCAACTTAAAAGTATTACAGATTATAAAATAGATAGATAGATAGAATACTCTTTATTGTACACCAATAATTTAAACAAGCACTTGATTTACAATAAAAAATATTGCATAGTATTTCGTTATTTAGGTTACGTTTACATGTTATCTAGCCATTTCATGGAGATTTATTTGTAAATATATATAAAATACATGAAATAATGCAACACAAATGCACTTACCTCTAAACGTGATAAATTCCCAAACAGAAATGTCAAAATATGGCGCCAATTTCACTGATAACTTCTTTTTTGTTTTTGTATTAGCTATCAATGACATCTATCCACAATTTGCGAAATTAATTCATTAAATATAATTATGCAGTAAATGTTAAAATAGGGTTGCAAATGGTGTCGTTTATTTAGTACAGAGGGCGCTAATGGGTTAATTATTATGATCAGACATAAATATTACACTTCGAGCTGGACAGTTTTGTCAGGATATGCCCAACAGTGTAGGTACTTATTATGTAGACCTTAATGGTATCATATTTTTTTTTTTATTTGGCCAACCATCAATTGTGCACACTTACACTTCAATAAAAAAGGTCGTACTACTATTATCATATGTCAGTATATAAGAATTTCTTAAACAAGACCTTAAAGTTAGTCTACACATTTACATAACATAACATACTGTTATGTAAATGAGTAAAGTTTCCCCTTGATATTGATTACTACTTTAAACACAATTGAGGAGCTGGCGAACAAAAGCGGACTTGTCCGATTAATGATTTTTTACAGGAGGGGCAAAGTTTTGAAACAAGCAAAAAAAAACTTGCCAGATTTCTGATTTTTAGTGCATGCGAGCGTCATTAAAACACAAAAACGTATCCGTTGCATGTTTATCAAAAATCTGAATAGTTTTTATTTTTTTTCTCTTGGACAAGTCTGGTTTTGTTTGAAAGTTTGGACAACTCCGGATTTGATTGATAAATTGATGGACATGTCCGTATTTGAAATGAAACTCAAATTTTTCATATCAAAAATTTAATCACAAAAATCGAAAAAATTAGACAAACTCTTGCAGATCGGGCTCACAACAATCACATTCCTCGACATCGGAGTCAACATCATCATCATTGACGTTATTTTCTGCACATGTATGATGAGATGTAGTAGCTGTTTCATTGGAAATAATGGTTTTAAACCATTCAAGTTCAGGATTTTGTGACCATTGATCTCCGAACTGTTTGGTCAAGATTTGCTCCACGTCTTTCTTTTTCTGCTGCTTAATCTCATTCACCAGTGGAAGTCTGCGAAGAAGGGACGGATGATTCTGTGATGATTTTAGCAAAGACACTGCGTTAAGTTCCTCTTCAGGGACATTATAAAAATTTGACACTTTTACGCCACAGTGTACATAAGTGAAACTATTCTCGTCTCGACTTCCATTTCTTCCTCGAAAACCACGTGATCTCTCACGTCCTCTACCTCTGCCACGTCGTTGATGAGTTCTCCCCCTGGATGGCGCGATAGAACCCTGCCTTATGCTTGATGAATCGTGTGTGTTTCGAGAATCTTTTAAATTTGCTCTTCTTTCTATTATTATTACTTTTGCGTCCCTGATGTTGTCCACCTTTTTGTAATAGGTTTCCAGTTGTTTAAAATCGTAAAGACTCCAGTCTTCAGCCAACTTATGTACTTTGCCGTGTTTAGTATAAATCTCTTGGTAAGTTTCTGGGTTCAAAATGAATGGTTTTTTTCTTAGATCTTTTTCAACTCTGCCAAACACCCTATCAGCAGGCAAGAAGCTATGACCTCGCACGGGGAATGTTAAAACGATTTTAGCCACATTTTCCGGGGCGTAATTTTTTAGCCAAAACATTAACATATGCACTACGTGAGAGTTTTTGTTTTGCCCTCCGCATCCATCAGCAAAAAGGCGCAAAACTTCAACTCCCAATAAATCGGCAGAATTCAGGTACGTCAAAAGAGCAGACGCTATTTCTGCAGATCCTTTTCTGGCCTGATTTTCTGTCCAAATAAAAAAATGTGGTTCTTTAGTAGGAATGTCTGTAACACAAAATGCATACAGTCCGATTTGCCTCAAATAAAAAGATTCCTGAATGGGCGTCTTTGGAAGGCACTGTATTTGTTGAAGGTCGAAGCAGATTGTCAAAGAATTTTCTGGGTTTGTTTTAACAAGTTCAAAAAATCTTTTAGCTCTTATTTTGTGAACACGAAGCTGTACTTTTAGTGATTGAAGTTCTTGGGGATCTTTTTCGATATTTTGTTTATTTTTCAATACTTCACACGTGCTGCAGACATCGCATGATGGAGAAGAGAACCCAATATTAAAATCATTTTCAAAAACTCGTCGAAACATTGTTTCGGTCACTTTAAGATCATCATCAACGCCGGTGTTGTAGAATCCCCACAGATTTCTTATGTTCAACTCGTAAGAAAGATAAGCACGCCTCGATTTTTTTCTATTATAATGTGATTCTTTAGCTGGCAATGCAGCCAGAAACTTTTTCACACTCTCTTTTTTCTCTAAACTTTGAGCGCTTTTGCGATCGCCGCCTCTGTTGTCATGGGGCGTTTTCCCTTCATATATTTTATTAGCAATGGTATTCACTCTGTGCTTCCCAAGACCTAAGGCAGCTAAAAAAAACTTCTTGCACACTTTAACAATACGTTTTGTATCTCTCAAAAAAAAGAAAGTCACAAAGTATTTATTTCTCTGAGGTTTCATAGATGTGGCCCTCGACCGTTCCCTCACGATTGGACATGGTGATATAAATCGCACTAGGTATACATCTTGTTCATTTTTGCTGGCTTTCTCATACAACAACTTGCGGTTATATACAATTTCGTTAATTGTTAAAGTTTGGCATTTAAATTTCCCCTTTTTATGATCACACACTGATTCAAAGTTCAGAGCAAGAGGGTCATTATCTACGTACCTAAAACAAAATGAATCAGGTTTGAATTGGAAAACATAACCTAAAATTTACAGTAATATAGGTAACCAAATTTAAAATAACACTTACTTTGTATTCCTACTCTTTAAAGCAGCCCGTTCCTTTTTCTTCCTTTTAAAAGAACGATTTTCAAAGAACGATTTAAGTTCCTTCGTGACACACATGGTAGAGATTTGAGATCATCGGAAAATTTGAGACTTTTGATGCCTACACATTCCACTAAATCGACCATTCTTTTACGGTGCAGGCTATTCGGTTGTGGAATGCATTGCCGGTGTCAGTAAGACAAGCACAGTCACTCGCTGCTTTTAAAAGCTCGGTTGCCAATCATTTTCTTTCAAATTTATGATTATTTCTTTGTTTTTCTCCACACGATGATAAAGAACACATTACATTTATATATTTTATATAATGATGTATTGTATTTATATATATATATATATATACTTATATATTTCAATTAGTTTTTTTTTCCGTTATGAGTATTTGTAGTACACTAATTTAGCCCTCCCCAATTTCAATTAAAGCTTTTAAAGTCCTTCCAAAGGTTGTCTGGAAGATATCGCTCTCAGCGATAAGACCGCCATTGTAACCAAAGTTATAGAAATAAGGTTATGTAAGTGTGTTCCAATTTTTGGTGTACAATAAAGTATATTCTATCTATCTATCTATCTACGAGTGCCGTCATTGATATCAGCTACAGTTGACTCGTTTTCTTCCATTTTAAAAAGCAAAACTTCAATTACAACCTTTTGACAACAAAATTGTAACAGCTGATTTAACTTTTTTATTGAAAATAGTTGCCATAATTAAATAAGTGTTCCCACGTAAAAATATTGGTTAATTTAAATGGACAAGTCACAGTTTGTTTGAAAATCCATTAACATTAAAATACTTGTATTATTTTTGTCTGGGTTTGATTGAAAACCGAAACAAAGCGAAATTTTATCTAACTTTAAACAGGACAAGTCCGTTTTTGAATACAAAAGCAAATTTAGAAGTTGTTTTTCTATGAGAAAAAGCTAGAATTTATTGAAAATATTTCGGCAATGCAAAGATGTATACTTTCTAAGGTATAAAGTACCAAAAAAAAAAGTTTTGTTTGTATGGACAAGTCCGCATTTGTTCGCCAGCTCCTCAATTTGTTTGCACATATTATGCAAAAAATACACAATAAATAATAATACTAATAAAACCGACAGAGTTATTCGGCCAGCTGTACCAGCTTGGCAGGGCAGGATCGAACGTCGTATTGCTGAGGCTAGAACACTCATTGGTAAACTTATCTGCTTCAGGCAGGGCAACACTCGTCCTAGAGTGATGCGCTTTGTGAGGCGGGCGTATGCGGGGACTGATATCAGTCCCCGGGATTATCTGACCCGCGTCACAGAGCGTATCGACTTCCTGAAGCAGAAAGTCTATGCATGGGCAAATCGAATTCGTCGATATAAGCGGCGGGTGGAGCGATACACTCAGAATCGCACATTCCAAAGCAATGAAAGGTGGGTTTATAGGGCCTGGGAGCGACCTGACCAAGGTGTGACTGATACGTGCCTACCAAATGATGACGCCATGTGTTCGTTCTGGCGCAGCATCTGGTCGGTACCTGTCAGCCACACCGAGGGTGACTGGATGAGTGAGATCAAGCGCACGTGCGATCTTATACCAGAAATGGGGGCAATTACGATTAACCCCCAAGATGTAACCCGTGCAGTTCGTCCGTTATCCAACTGGAAATCTCCAGGGCCGGACGGGCTGCACAATTTCTGGATTAAATGGTTTCTAAGCTCGCACGCTCGCTTGGCCGCTCAGTTCCAGTCTGCCTTAGAGCTAGGATCGCTACCTCAATTCCTAACTACAGGAATAACCCACCTGCTCCATAAATCAGGCAGTACTTCGGAACCTAAAAATTATAGACCGATCACGTGCTTACCGACGGTCTATAAAGTTCTTACATCCATTCTGAGAGCCAAAATTAATAATCACATAGATACAAATTCAATCATGTCTGCTTCTCAGAATGGATGTAGGAACGGGTCCCGCGGTACTAAGGAGCTTCTCCTCATCGATATTGCCATAAACCAACAGGTTCGTCGTTCCCGAAGGAATCTGTCGACATGTTGGATAGATTATAAGAAGGCCTATGACTCGGTTCCACATACATGGCTCATGAAGGTGTTGGAGTTGTACAAAATAAATCCAATACTCCGCACTTTCCTTGAGTCATGTATGGGGCAATGGAAGACGGTCCTCTGCTATCCAGGATGTCGACAGATCCAGGAAAACAGCGAACCGATTAGGATTGAGCGTGGTATTTTTCAGGGCGACAGTCTGAGCCCACTGTGGTTTTGTCTGGCTCTCAACCCTCTCAGTACACTGCTGGAGGGTTCGGGGCAAGGCTACCAGTTGAGAAGAGGTGGTCAGGTCATATCACACTTGCTTTACATGGATGATTTGAAACTTTTTGCCCCCAGCAACTTGCAACTCATGGAGCTACTGAAGGTAACGGAAACCTTCAGTAGCGCCATCAGGATGGAATTTGGGGTGGACAAATGTGCGGTCATGCATGTAAAGCGAGGGGAGATTATGGAATCCGTGGGAACTCAACTCTCGGATTCCATACACCTAAGATCCCTCGGCTCAACTGAAACCTACAAGTATTTGGGTATGTCAGAGGCACTAGGCATCAATGTTGCTTATGTTAAACAGTCATTGAAGGAACGCTTCTTTGGCCGCCTGAATAAAGTACTGAATAGTCTTCTATCAGGTGGAAACAAGGTGCGTGCCTTCAATGGTTGGGTCATGCCAGTATTGATGTACTCTTTTGGCATACTCAAATGGACTCAGACTGAACTTGACGCCTTGGACAGGCGGGTCCGCATAACGCTGACTGCAAATCGAATGCATCACCCACGTTCATCGGTGATGAGGGTGTATATCCCGCGGAAGTGCGGGGGTCGTGGCTTTTTAAATGCAAAGACCCTGCACAACCACGAGGTATGCAGCCTTAGGGAATATTTCCTAGAAGCCGACGTGGGTATGCATCGAGATGTGGTAGCGGTGGACAAAGGCCTCACTCCGCTCTCCTTAGGTACCGAGAATTGGCGCAAACCTGTAGTATTAGATACTAATGACCGCAGAGAAGTATGGCAGAGCAAGGAGCTTCACGGACGCTATTACCGGGCCCTTCATGGGTCTGACGTAGATACATTAGCGTCCGTAGCCTGGCTACGTTTTGGTGACCTCTTCGGGGAAACCGAAGGTTTTGTCTGTGCAATTATGGATGAAGTTATGATGACGAATAACTATCGGAAATATATTGTGAAGGATGGTACGGTAGACATATGTCGGGCATGTCACAAACCGGGAGAATCCATTCGTCACATTATCTCCGGTTGTTCTCGTCTGGCTAACGGAGACTATTTGCATAGACACAACCTTGTAGCTAGGATTGTTCACCAGCAACTTGCTCTTAAATACAATCTCGTGGAATCAGAAGTACCGTACTATAGGTATGTGCCCGACCCAGTTCTCGAAAATGGCAATATTACACTGTACTGGGATCGGTCTATCATCACTGACAGGACTATTGTTGCCAATAAGCCTGATATAGTGGTAATAGACCGATTAGAGCGTCGCACAGTGATTGTTGATATAGCGGTCCCTCATGACGAGAACCTCGTGAAAGCCGAGAAAGATAAGCAAATTAAGTATCTTGACTTGGCTCACGAGGTTGTTGACATGTGGGATGTGGATACAGCAATCATTGTGCCGATAGTCGTCTCAGCCAATGGCATAATAGCCAAGAGCCTCGACAAACATCTTAGGAGGCTCTCGTTGGGCAGCTGGATCAAGGGCTTGATCCAGAAAGCAGTACTTCTGGACACGGCGCGAATTGTTAGGAGGTTCCTCTCTCAAGAGCCCTGACCACCGGTAGCTTGGACCCTGTTCCCGATACCGGTGGGCTACTGTTTTTTATATTTTTAAATGTTTTTTTGTTTTTATAGGAATATTTAAAAATGTAAATAATATGTGTATAAAATGTAATAAAGGGAATAATAATAATACACCTAAACAATACTGATATGCATCAGTAAGTATAACATACAAATTTACACCAATGGTGATGTACAGTTTACAAGTTTTAACATTTTGAAATCTCGAACTGCAATATTGACATCCGCCCATGTACCTTTTTTGTGAAGTATAAAGTAATGTATTAGCTCTATGACAGTCTCTGTATGAAGGCGCTATTATAATGAATTCTTGATCAGGAAATAATATTATAAAGAGTTAAAGTTTGTGAGTTAATAAGAATTAATCTCTGGATCTACTGAACTAAATTTGAAATTCTTTCACCAATAGAAAGCTATATTATTCCTGAGCGGTATAGACTAGGCATAGGCATTTTTCGCAAGCTTCAAAAGGGCAGAATATAAAGCTACATACGTCTCGATTTAGTACGATCCCTCGGCGCAGTAGACCTCTCTAATCTCAGGTTGTGTTTCTGTACATTTGGCTCCGTTAAAGGCGGCTCCACCAAGTTCACGCATTTCAACTTGTAGTTCACTGTAAAACAAGAGATAGATTGTATTTCACTACTGAAATTAGAAGCAGCTGTAAAGAAAATCGTTAGGGTCATCATTGTTCCATTGCGAGAACGAGATGACGAGTTATAGGAACGGAATAGCGTTATCTCTTTTTGTATACAAATATAAATGAAATTAGTATTTGTCTGTGTTTAAAAAATAACTATGTTTTTACAAGTGCTTATACTTTATTCACACGATGCTAAATTACAAAAATAACTATGTTTTTACAAGTGCTTATACTTTATTCACACGATGCTAAATTACAATGTTTTTGTATAGATATACAAATGTTAAGAAAGCTTGTTTATGGTTAAGTATTCGTCTATCTATTTGTCTTTCTTTTCCATATATACTTAACTCAAGGGCATTCGAGAAGAAAATAATATTAAAAAATTCAAATCTAAATTAAAAAACTATTTACTTAGCAGCCTACCTTAATGTTATTATTGTATTTTTAAGTTAATTAGTATATAATATATTTATTAATTATATACATAAGTTAAAAATAGATTATAAATTGATCCCACAGTCAAACTGTCTGTTCAGTTTTGTGGGACATTATTGTAAATTATAAAAATACCTTGTACCTTTTAAATAATAAAATAAAATAATAATAAATAAATACTGTTCCATCTCCCTTTCACTACCAGTCTACCAGACGCATGACTGGGTACCATCCACACATGGTTGATATACTTCTTAGATCTTGTCATACCAAGGGCTTCTCCTGCACATTTATTGTGCACACAGCCAAGCTGTGGAATTCTCTGCCGGCTTCTGTATTCCCTAACACTTAAGACCTTTCAGCCTTTGAAGCAAGAGTGAACAGGCTTCTTCTGGGCACGCTCGTCCCATTGTAGACCTAATTTATCGCTTACCATCATGCAAGATCGAAGTCGAGAGTGGGCTCATCCATAATTTAAAAAAAACTGTTTCACTTTCTGTAAGGCGGCACTTGAATGAAAGCTTACCAGCTGCAATATTGTCTTGTTCATTGGCAGAAGAAAGCCTCATAAAGTTATGGTGCGGTTCATGTGGCGGTGTCCGATGTTTGCTACTGCCGGATGACACCGATGTCTTGCTTGACGTATAGCGCTCTGGTTCCGCTTGTTGACGCCTGAAACAAACAATAATTGGAATCTTTCAATCTCACTTGCATGTATTCAAATCTTTTCTAAATCTAAATTCTCTTTTAAGCGTAAAATGAGAAACTCTACTTAAAGGCCTGTCATTCTTAGTTTTGTTTTCGCAATAATTATAATTATTGTGAGTTCTCTTAGTTAGAAAGATTATTATAAAGCACCGTATTTATTCTAGTTTTTCTTGCAAAGTTTTTCTAGTTTACTCCCAACTGGGCGCCACTTAGCGAATGGCACATTTATATGTGGATCTTGCGAGACTGCTGTTATCTTTCAGGCTCATCGACATATACACGACTTGCAAATAACTGGAAGTATCATTAGACAATTATATTCCCTTTTTCAGTAAATTAATGTTCACAAAATATAGTCCCACGCTGGACGCCATTTATGTGGATATCGAGTTGTGAAAAGATAAAGTTAAATTACTTTATCTTTTAAGAACACACTGAGATGAACACACAAAAAAAACAACAACCGTTTATGAGTCCCATGCTGGGTGCCAAAGCCCCTGACTTAATATGCCATGATTAATTAATCTCTGATATTCTTATATAGATAGAATTTCTCACAATTGCTACTCAAGCTACTCAACCGCTTATACAATTTTTTTTTTTTTTTCATATTTTTTTCCAAACATGCGATCGGTTCTTGAACCATAAGCAGTTGTTTATGAATGTGTTTGACATGTTAGGCTTGCCCTCCCATTGTTGGGCTGCCTTTGGATATTGCTTTACTCAAAGTATATTATCCCAAATGTGAAGTCTTTTAAGACGTCTTGTTGGCAGTGATTCACTTAGAGCCTGAGCAAGGCTGTTTTCGTGATTTATTATCCTCTCTCTGTAAGCTTTTGTCTTTTGTCATAATTTTGATTTCCTCTTTGATGGTAGGGACTTTTAGATATTCGTGAATTTCATCCATTCTTGTGTACCATGGGGCACTCACTATGGCTTTAAGCACGCCATTTTGAAATCGCTGGAGTATTTCAGTGTTAGAGGTTTTTGCTGATCCCCACAGCTGTATGCCGTAAGTCCAGACTGGTTTTATGACTGCTTTGTAAATCAAAACTTTATTGTTGACAGAGAGTCGTGATTTTCTTCCCAATAACCACTCTAGTGTTCTCCATCTGTGATTGAGTTCATCACGCTTTGTTTGGATGTGGGTCATCCATGTTTGTCTGCGATCGAGGTAGAATCCCAGGTACTTTACTACAGTGTTGTGTGGTAGCTGCTCATTTCCCAGTTTCACAGCAGGGCAATCTCCTTGTTTGAGGGTAAATGTAATGTGGTTAGATTTAGCTGCACTAGCTTTGATGCGCCAGCTCTTCATCCAGGTATAAACCTTATCCAGGTGCGACTGTAGCTTACTGGAAGCTACTTCTGGGTTGGCGTCAGATGTCAGCACTGCAGTATCATCGGCAAAGGTGGCTGTCATTACAGTTTCCGATTCAGGAACATCTGCTGTGTATATCAAGTACAGGACGGGCCCTAAGACAGACCCTTGTGGGACTCCAGCTCTTATGTCATAAAAATCTGAAGCGGCATCATTAATTTTTACAAAGAAGATGCGATTTTCCAGGTAAGATTTCAATATCAGGAACAGGTTGTGTGGTAATGTTCTTTTCAGTTTATACAGCAGCCCAGGGTGCCAAACCTTATCAAAAGCTTGCTGTACAGCGAGGAACACCCCTGAACAGTATTTTTTACTTTCAAGAGTATCTCTAATATGTTCACACACTCTATGGACTTGTTCTATGGTCGCATGTCGTCTTCGAAATCCGAACTAGTGCTCTGGGATAGTAGCGTTTTCGTATAAGTGCTTACTAAGCCGTGCAGAGATTATTTTTTCAAAGACCTTCGACAGTACAGGAAGGAGGCTTATTGGTCTGTATGAAGAGGTAAGGAGCGGCGGCTTACCTGGTTTAGGGATCATAGTTATTTGAGAGACTTTCCAGATGTTGGGGTAGTAAGAGGTTCTTAGAATAGCATTGAATAGCGAGGTGATGAACATTATTCCTTTTTTCGGCAGGTTTCGCAATATTTCCGCTGTCACAAGATCAAATCCTGGAGCTTTTTTTAGTTCCAAATCAAGGATGGTGCGACGCACTTCTGCAGGCGTGCAGCATTGGAGAGGGGGACTCAGTTGGAGGTCACTTTCAAGATATGAACTCACTTCACGGTCTGTAATTTCTGTTCCTAGGTCCTCATTTGGGGTGAAGACGCTGCTAAGAAACTCCCCGTATGCTTCTGCTCTCTCTTCATCCGTTTTAGCCCATTCACCATTTTCTTTTTTGAGCGGGTGCTGTGCTAGTTGTGGTTTTCTTTCTGATTTTACCGCTTTCCACAGTGAGTACCCGTTTTTAGCAGGAGCTGATGGCGTTAAGTTTTCGAGATGTAGTTGCATTGTTTCATTCTCCATTTCAAGTAGGTTCTTTTTTAGTTCAGCTGCTGCTTTGTTGAACGCTCTTTTGTCGGCAGGGTGTCGGCTACAGTGCCAAACCCTTCTAAGTCGTCTTTTTTCTAGAACTTGGCATTTTACTTTCTGCGGCAAATTGCGATGAGTTTTAGTTTTAGTAGATTTTTTGTCAGATGGAGTACAAGTCCATGCCGCTTTCTGTATTAATTTCGTTATGTAGGAAGTAGCACTTTCAATGTCTTCGTCGGTTTTAAGAGGAATCTTCAGGTCTATATTGTCATTGAGGTATTGTTGAAAGGCTTCCCAGTCAGTATGGTTGTTATATAAGTATTGATTTCTGGACCGATTTATTACAGATGTGCTCATTGTAACTATTACTGGCGAGTGATCTGAAGACCTGTCGTGACAGCTAGAAACTTCTAAGAAATAGGATGGTACCCCTTTGTAGACAAAGAAGTCTATAAGGTCGGGCAGTCTATTTGGGTCTTCTGGCCAATATGTTGGTTGACACGTTGTGAGGATACTTATACGGTGTTTGTCGATGCTATTCTTAAGGTTACGGCCTCTAGTCAATGTAAGCCTTGATCCCCATTGAGAGTTTTTAGCGTTCCAGTCTCCACCAACAATAAATCTGTTGCCTAGAGTTTTGAAAAAATCGTTGAAATCCTCCTCACTGATTTCGTGTCCTCTTCTCTTTTTTGGCGGGCAATAAATCGATGATATTAAGATAGAGCCTTGGCTATCATGCACCATGATTGTTGTAGCTTGTATTTTTGAAGTTCTGTATTCAGGAATTAGTTGATGCTTAATGCAACTTCTTACTATGACTGCGGTGCCAGCGTGCGCTGTATTGTCCGGGTTATTTGTAACGTATGTACAGTATCCGTCTAGGTTGAATGTTTTTTCATCTGTAAGGTGTGTTTCGGATATAAGCACTACATCAAGGTTCTGCACTGTAAAGAGTATTTTAAGTTCTTGTTTTCTGTCCAGCAGACCATTTATGTTCCAGCTTGCCATTCTTAGAACCATTTTAACGAACAAGTTTATGGACGATTGTTGTCAATAGGGACATAAGGGTACCCATTTGGTCAATTAGATGGTCTAGCTTTTCAGCTTGCTTTGACATAATTTTTTCTAGGTTAGTTGCGTCTCCTGTTATGGCTTGTGCGTATGTTTTAGCTGATTCGGTGTTGGTAGGTGGCTTTTCTGACAGGGTTGGTATGTTTCCGATAATTGGAAGGTCTTTTTCTTCAATATGTTTCCATGGTCTTGTTTGCCCTCTTGAATTAGACTTCCTTTTCTGAATTTCTTGAAATACTTTGCATCCTTTGTAACTGGCCGCATGGTCCCCAAGGCACAATGCACATTTTGCTGGTTCGTCTTTGGTCTTACGACATTCTAGCGTGTTATGGTTTTCTGCGCACTTAACGCATCTATATGGACGCATGCAATAATTTTTTGAATGCCCATACTGCTGACATCTCTTGCACTGGGGGATAATTTTCTTACGTTTGGGGTCTTCAATATTGACAGAAGTGTGGTAGATGTATTTCAGGTTTTTTATTTCACTGTTGTTGGGGCCGGGCTCGATATTAACGAACCAGGTTGACAGTGGTTCTTTTGTTTGTCCATGTCTGGCGTTTATAATTTCACCTTTCACTATATTACCGGTACTTTCTATTGCCTCTTTTATAGCTTCCATGGGTGTCGAAGGATGAAGGTTTTTGATGACGATGCGGTATGGTCGTTCGTCTTTCGGGGTGAATGTATACCCTATCAATTTCTTCTCACGGACTAGTACCATGAGCTTTTTGTAAGCTTCAATGTTGTCAGCTGTCACACGAAGTTGATTCTTGGTTACAATTTTGAAGGAAAAGTGAGTTATATTTAGAACCTCTTCAATCAAATCTTTGAGCTTAGTAACGTCTTTAATGCCCTAAAGCATTAGTGGTGGAGGCTTGTTGGCTCTTGCTTTTGGTATTGTTTCTTGTTTTCCATCTACTTCAAGTTCCGAGTATCTATTTTGAGTTGGTGTTTCTTCCGGAGATGGAGTTTGGCCTAATCTCATTCTTTTGCGGCTATTTTGCATAGCCTCACCAGTCTGAGCAGTGTATGCACTTAGGGATTTCTTTCTATACTGTCGCAGTATAAGTACAGATTGCCACTCATTCTCATCATCCGAAGTTTGGTTATGAGGATCTAGGTTGACTTTCACTGTCTTATGGTGTCTATCTTGATGGTGATAAGACAAATCTTTGATTTGGTTAATGTTGGTATTTTTTCCACCAGTAGCATTATTTTTACCGAGAGCCTGGTCAACCACTCTCGTTATTTTATTTCCCTCGGGGAGTTAATGATTTTGGTTTGGCAACACTGATCGAATTGTCAGCTGTCATACTGACAGCTTATTTTTATTGAAATCAGAGGAAAAAAAAAGTTGGAGGTAGAAGAATAAGATCTCTGGAAATGTGGAATGTCGTCCGCGGTTTTTAAGCACTATTTTCGGTCGAAATTCAGTGATTTACGCACGAATAACACTATCACATGTTCCACAGGTGTTTATCTTCACTTTGGTAGTGTTTTTAGTTCACAATATCACTGATTAGTCACTAAAACTGCTAATTCTTTGGGAGCACTTTTGCTTCCTATCAGAGTTGACAGATGACCGTACAAATATAAATGTAGTTTCGGATGGGCATGTATTGCAACGCTTACCTAGTAAAGTCTCGTGCCGGGTGCCAGTTAGCAGCGGCAGTATTATGACGTAGATCCAGACTCGTCTGTCTGAAAGGCTTGTCGACACTGTACACGGCTTGCTTCTCCGGATACCTGTCCATGCGCTCCAGTTCAGCTAACCTGTCTTTGTCTAAATGCCTAGAAAATGTTTAGAAAGTCATTATATTATTGTCACTTTAAATTGTTCCCATTGGCATGGTCATAACTGCTGTGTTAGTATAGCAGCAAAAAATAAAAGTGCAATAAATACGTTCCTAGTGCTGCGAAACTGGCCTCCTCTCTATGAGGGAATGGGCCGTTAACACCAATAACACCACGCGGGCCCAGTGCAGATTAGTGGAAATGTTCAATACTTTTTAAATTACTGCCCATAAGACAGGTAAAAAGCATTGGTAAAAAGAGTTCTTAAGTCGCGGAGTGGGAGGACTTATTTGATAATTTTACCACGTTAAAAAAAAAAAAAAAAAAAAGTGTTGCGACTTCTCTAAATAAGCAGATAATGTTGCCAGCAGTTGCTAATTTAACCAGGATTTTCAAGAAAGACTATAAAACATGCAACGGACACCTCATATCTCTCCAAAAGGGCGGAAGACAACATCTGGTAAGTATGGAGTCTCTATGCACAGTTTCAGCTCAAAAAAGTGACTCAAAGAATTTACCAAATTATCGGTTTTTCGAATACCAATAATAACAAACGTGTCACAGCACTACGAGAGTCAATAACTTTCTATGCACAGAGTATGTAATACACTATGTTTTAAGAGACGGGACTTAGTACTAAAAAAATAAAAACAGGTAACAGTTCACTTCAATACCAACAGAACGAACATACACGGGGAACAAGACGTCATACAACAGTACTACCAACCTATCAGACTAAATAGTGCTGAGCAATGGTAGTAACTTCTTTATCGATATCGATAAAGTATACAGGTCGGTAACGGGCTTTCTTTTAACTTTTTAAATTTAAGAAAGGATTTGTGTTGAAATAAAGCAAGGATTGTAGTTTTTAAGAAAACCAGTATATTCTTAATTATAAAACTACTACAGATTATTAGACTAAATAATATAATTATGTCAAGGATTGCAGTAATTTAATCCCGATCTTCTTCTGGACGCAAACACATAGCGGTCATAAACATTTCATATTTCATCCGATGGAGCTCCGTCGTCAGAACGTCAGTGACCATGTCCTCTTTATTCTTGTATTTGATAATCATTAACTGCAACGTTATTGAAATGAAAATATACCAAATAACTTTATATGATATGAGACGCACCCTCTATAGTCAGGTGCTCGGGAAGATAGTTTGTGTATTAACTAAGAAAAAACTTCAAAAAGTCCTGTGACTAAACTAGTGATCTGATTTTTGGTGTGTTGCCTGAAAATTATACATAACGCAAATGCGGTTTCATTTAATGCCTCTCGCAAAAGCGAGAGGCATTAATCAATTATATTAATATAATATTAATTATCATTCTAATTTTTATTAACATTGTATATAAAAAATTACAAACAGACACACCATTTATCGATAATTGATAAGAGCCATTTGCGTTACAGCACATCACTATCACAAAATAAAATTGAAAATTAAAAGATCGATTAAGCCTTTTAGTACCATGTTTTAAATAAAATATAGAATCAAATATCTAATTCAATACTTACCGAGCCTCATGTAATGGAAATTTTGCTATAAACTTCCTTTTTTCATTACCTTTACGACTTCACAATTACGATACTTCACAAGTTATAAATCGGCTATTAGGTGACATTATGGTACAATTATGTTTACTGAACAAGATCGCACTTTTAACAAATTAAGATAAAAAATTAACCGTAACTAACTGCCAGAAAATAATAAGCACAAACTTACAAAATACTACAAGACACACGACAAGTAAACATATATGGCTGACTAGCATGAAAGAAAGAGAAAGCGCACGGAACAGGTGAGACAGCAAAATCTACCATTATTTACCCCTCAAAGTCCATACAATTTTTTTCGCCTTGAAGTTGCAGTAGCCTGTTTCTATGTCGCTTGCTAATATAACGGTATTGAACTAACTATAACTAAACTAACTTCGATCTTCTCAATTTAAATAATTCGGTCTCTGTAGCAATGTATTGAAATTTCTCATAAGTTCCACACATGTAGACATAGAATTACAAAACCCTTGCCATATCGTTTGTTACCATCCAAAGAAGCCTTTTAATGTATATACTCTTTAAATTACACGTTATACAGGATTATTGGAAATATGTCCCGATTCTGTTAAGGGCATGTAGATGAGGTCATTAACTAACAAATCAACCCTAAGTTTCTAGGCCTAAAGTATACCATTATCGAGATTTTTTTTTATATATTAAAATATAATAGGACTTTATCTCTTTTAAAAATTTATAAAAAAAACACGTTTTAGCATTCTTATTTATTAAATAGCTAAAGAATTAAGTTGTGCATGATAAAAAAAACATAAAACAATTAAAAACCTCCGTACTTTTGAAAAAAGAAATCCAATACTTATTTTATTTTTATGATTTTTGCAACGTCTTATGAAATGATTTTTTTTTTCTCCTAAAAATCACTAATCTATTTTGACGGCGGAACATTTTATTTGTTAGTTAATGACCTCATCTACACGCCCTTAACAGGATCGGGACATATTTCCAATAACCCTATATATACTTGTACATTTTTTAACCAAATATGTATGGGTATTAGCTCACCTATCAGAGAATCGTTCCCTCGCATGCCTAGACAGCTGATGCGGCCTCTCCAAACTGTGCATGACGCGCGATGTGACGCCGGCCGCAGCGTCCGTCGCTAGCGATATGGAAGATACTAGCGATGGACGAGCTGCTGTTGTCTGTTTGAAAAGAAAAATGGACTGATTAGTCAATATTTGTAACAATAACAATTCAGGTAGAAGTGTGGGTTACAGAAACGTAAACTATCTCTTTGATCTGTCTAAACCCGAAAATGTGTGCATTTGGAAATCTTTTTTTTTCACTGGAGTTTTTGATCCGGAAACCCTCTCACGGGTCCTCAGTACATCCTTCCAAAGTTTCATCACAATTTGACGGTTTAAGAACATATAAACCTGATCTGCTTAGCCTTTCCTCATCTATGTTGGGGTCAGCTTCCGGTCTAAACGGATTTGAATTTGATTTGAACTCCACAACCCGGTATCTGGGTAACATAAAACCCCTTGGCAAGATAACCATATAAACTTTGATTTATTTATACATGTAGATTTGGTGTGATTGAAAAACTCTAATGTGTTAATTTATGCTTAATTCTATGCAGGTATCCCTGCTATAAAGATAGTTGTTAAGGAGAGCTATTAAATATTAAATAAAGTATCCCATAAGAAGACGAATCTATACTAATATTATAAAGCGGAAAAGTTTGTTTGTTTGTTTGCTTGAACGCGCTAATCTTCGAAAGTACCGGGTGGATTTGGATGCAATTTGGTACGGAAGTAGCTTGAGGAAGGTTATAGGCTACTTTTTAAGCGACTGCAAAAAAGGAGAGTTATGTTTTTACCGTGATAGAATCCACGGGAGCGAAGCCCCGCGTGTGTACTAGTATATTTATATAGACAATGGAATCCATTCCTCGAACTGAGATCTTGATTTTCGCAAATACGACAAAAAAAGCAATATAAAAAACATATGCTGAGATTTTAATGTAATACCGCATGCAAGCTCAAATCCTCAGTGTCAATCCTTAAGTTCAGTCAAACAATCAATGCATCCAAATGTGTCAAGGTTACCGTAACAATAGCCAGAACCTTTTTTTAATTGGGTCGCGGCCGTTAAGCTAATAAACGTTAACGGTATAATGGCTAGTTAAATGAACTGTTGCAAACAAAGCATTAACACTCCCAGTCTCTTTATAACTTGCTTTAATATTTACATTTCGACTTTACTATATTTTTCAAGCAATTTTCCAAGGTCAGACGTATTTGCTCAACACAAAGAATTAATAGTTAGCGGGAGTCGGTATAAATAGATTTCATCACACAAATTTTAACTCAGATGCAATTAATTGAAAAATAGGTCAGACAAATATCTAGGGTTAAAAACAGAGTTCTGAAGTCGTTTTCTTGTAAAAAATAATTCTGATTTCTGATTCGTTTTTTTTTCTGTACAGACACAATCTGGTGTGGTGAAAATATTAGCCAATTAGTCTGGTGGTAGCAAAGGTTGGTACGTAAGATAAGCTACCTAGATTTTATCTGACTTATGTTAAAAAGGTAATTTACTTGGAGCTATTCTTGTAAGCTTTTATTTAACTTGCAACAATTATTCCTTATAATAACTTAACCTGATTCTAAAAAATAACAGCTTTTGTTTGAAGATGCTTTTATTAGTTCTAAATTCTTTAGTTATAACTTACGTGTTTTTTTTTTAATTAAAATAAAGTATTACTAACCTGTAAGAATGGAGTAGGCTGTGGTTTCTGTAAGGGGCTACTTGGGCTTTGCGGCGACGCCGAGTCACAAGACGATCCACCCGCTGATTGCTGTTTTAACTGAAAACATTAGTATCAATCTATACGACCTATACTACTGCTAATACTACCACCATATTTCTACATACTAAAGTGCCTTTACTTTGAGTCCCACGACTCATCTGTGTAAAAAGAATTATTATTCTAGCTTCTGCCCTCGACTTCGTTCGCGTGGGAGGTTTTTCCCGCGAAAATCCCGATCCTGTGGGAGTTCCGGGATAAAAAGCCTATGTGTTATACCAAGATATCAGCTATCTACTTACCAAATTTCATTCAGATCCGTTCAGTAGTTTTTGCGTGAAAGAGTAACAAACATACATCCATACATCCTGTGTCAGTCTTCTAGTGACTAAAAACCCACCCTGTTCCTATAACTTCCCTTATTCCCCGGTCTAGAAGAAGGTTAATATCTTAGGGAGTATTATTTTGAATTGGCTACAAATCGTCTTTTGTTTCACCGCGCAACACTAAATTCTCAGAAAAGTTAGTCAAACAATAATTTCTTTAAACATTACAGTTTACATTACTTTCAGTCACACACAAGCCTGTGAGCGAGAGATGTCATCTCTTAAGCTATAATCAAATTCTTACAGCAAGCAACAGCATAATAAAAATACCAAATACCTTTCTTCTAGTCAATGGAGTGCTCTCAACAGATTTGAAATACTTTTCGTGCATTGAATCATCAGATGCATCTTTCCTAGGAGATATGAAGCTGCCACTACGGTTTAGCCCTGTAACATTATTATAACATGATTTTTAAGCTGGAAAGGAACTCGTAGATATATAATAACATCCACACGGGTCAACCTTCAAAGTTAAGCGACGCTTTCCAAGGTCGTTCCGTGGATGGATGAACATTTGAGGTGAGATTCCTCCGTGCCTTGGAATGTTAAGCAGTTGTTCCCAACTGTCATTAGAAGTGTGTCAGAAGCAAGCTTATTACCACGAACCGGAATATACTAACTAGTGATGTAACGAATGTCGTTCTTTGAACATTCGCGGATGCGAATGCGGGTATCTGCTATCGACATTCGCGAGTGCGAATGCGGTGCGAATATTCAGTTTTTGTTTCCAAATTTGGCGCCAATTGTCTATGTCTTGATGGCAGTTTGAACGAGGTGCGTTCCGTTTGTATTTTGTTTACATTTTATAAAACCCTGTTTATCTTTTAATCCGTATAAACGCGTGGCAAATGACAGCGACCCTTTAACTTGGTGGAAAGTGAACACGGAAAGGTACGGTCTTCTGTTTTCTGTAGTTTGGCATTATTTAGTTATACTACCCGAGCAAGCGCAAGTTTAGTGGTGCTTGACTTACTTACACACCACATCGAAACAGACTTGAATTTTAAAAGTTTAATATTCATCTACTGAAGTTTAATTATTAACTTGAAAAATATGTTAAGAAAAAGATAGTTAATTTTTATTTTTCGTTTTATTATATATCATATTTTTTTTAATTTTGTTCAAGAAGATGACTATAATTAATATTAACCTCTCAAGGACCGCCATTATTACGTCAACCATCCGTCAAGCACCGCGGGCGGGCTCTTATCGTAAGAAAGCGGGGCTCAACTAATACTGGTTTACTGGCACGTTTTTGTTCCGCTGGGGCTCTAGAGGTTAAAAACTTAAGTAATACCTGATAAAAATTTCATAGAAGTATTTGTTTTTGTTTGTTTTTTACACTGCATTATATACGAGTATTTCATCTTATAAGTTCTAATGAAAAATCAATTTTAAGCTTCATTGCCCAAAGTAAAGTAAATTTATATGTAAATAAATAATACCAAATGATAAAGTGAAGACTGATAATGTGATTACGAGGTTAAGTTACTTTTTCTTGTATTAAACAAGAAATTAATGGATTTTATTAACTCAAACTCAAAATGTTTTATTTCACATAGGCCTACATGGGCACTTACAAAACGTCAGCAGTTAGGGCACAGTTCGAAATTGGTCGTTTTCTATGGAGAAGAACCGGCAAGAAACTCCACAGTTACTCTTTTCAAATCAAAATATCATTCTAACAATGTTGGATACATTCTTACAATGTATCCATAATACCAGGTTAATTAGGTATGAGAGGACAGTATAGACCAATTAATACAGCACAATGGAATTACAAATAAAAAATTGTTAAACAAATCTAAGGTTTTTCTAATTGTTTCTTTTTCCGATATTAGATTCGCAAAACATTCGCAGAAATTTTGCGAATGCGGCTGCGAATGCGAATATGCAGAAATATACGAATGCGAATCCGAATATTCGTTACATCACTAATACTAACTCGGCATTTTATGAAATGACATAACCACACTTGAATTTGAGTCGTATAATTCCAATATCCGCTAACTCCACACGCATCATATTTTCAGAAAAAGCAAAAAAGTGTATCTATTATTTCCGAGTACCTGTCTAAATGAATTGTAATTTTTCCTTTATGGAACGTAATTCTAATTTATTTATAACCCCGATTTATGTAATTTGATTAATAAAAAAAAAAGATAATCGTTGATTTTTAATTTAAAAAATGGATTTGGCGGGTTTTGGAACTAACCAGTGGAGTTAGCGGATTTTGGATGTAACCAGAAGTGGATTTAGCGACTTGTGTAACGAATTAATGTTGTTGTTCATATACAGGATGGGTAAATGAAAATGTCAATTTCTTATATTTTTATTTTAATCACAAAATTAAGGGACGAAAAACAATATTAAACACTTTAAGCTTTTTGTATTGTGTTTACATTTCGGTAAAACGGGCAAATCGGTAGGTGCATATCTGAAAATAATAATAATAATACATGACATATATGTAATTATATTAGAACTAACACCACCATTAATAATAGTAAACTACCAAGGATTAAAAAAATGGATTTGTAGGTAGTTACATCTAACGACTTTATAATAAATAAATATTTTTAAAATCATAGGAAGGTAACTTCAATTATAAGCATAATGAATTGCAAATTTTACCTAATATAGTTACTATTACAAATTAGCAACAAAACGGACACGCTGTATCTCCTTACTAATAATACCTGTAGTCATTATAACAAACCAAACTTTAACTAACCTTTTTTCCTTCAATTTGTTCTTTTTCCATAAATCCGGCTGACTTTTTCTTTTCCTTCCTTTATTAGGACATGCTTTTTCAACTTTTTTATTCAATTCATCCATTATTTTAATTAATAAACGCAAATTACGGACAACAATATTCACACAGTTCTGCACTGTAACGCCATATTGGAAGCTTCAAAATAGAGTGTCGTGATTGGTTGAAACGGATGTAGCGGGATTTGGAAGTAATTATGAAAGGAGCTGGCGAATTTTGGAACAAACTGTAAAGTTTGTTGTCAAATTTAATAGGGAGCTGGCGGTTTTAGGCACGAAATGAATAAACTAACATCCGAGAAATTGCACAGACTATTTAAAAACAACAATAGCTTATTTTTTTTTTTAAAGTGGAGTTAGCGTGTTTTGGAATTATACGACTCATTTCAAGTAATGTCATTGGAGGAATACAATAAACACTCGTTTGGTCAGTTATGTTGACGTTTCATTCCATATGTAAAATTATAAATAAAAATACTCGGCAATATTACATTATTAAATTATTTCGACTTTTCCTTGTTGTCATACTAATCCAAAGAAATTAACTATAGCTCGCCACCCAATCCATTTAGTCTGCCGTGTTAAGGCAAAGGTAAAGAGTCTTATGACTCAGCCCAATAGGCCCAGACATGAAGATGTGTAATGTGAATAATGTACCTGCATGAGGAGACCATTTTTCTATTTCATGTGCTTGGGCTGCACTACTTCGTTTTCTAAGTTGCAGAGTACACACAGGGGGATTACACACAACAGCTGCACTAAGTTCCTGAAACAACAAGAAGCGGTCCATTCAATAAAGGTATTGTGTCAGTTTTGAAATGGAGTTTTCAACCGACGACAAAAAGAGGAGGTTATCAATTCGACGCGTATATATTTTTTTTTTTTATGTATGGTCATCGAGTACTCGAAGACGGCTGAACCGATTTGGAAAATTTTTTTTTTGTTCGAATGGGTATACTTCGAAATTGGTACCATTATCACCAAAATCAGGATCTGATGATGGGATCCTGGAGAAATCGAGGGAACTCTTCAAATATTATAGGCACACCTATGGCGTTTTGGGTATTTCTTACAGTAACTTGTGCAGTTGCTCTCAAAAAGTACCATTTGGGGAAGTGGAACTGATGATGAAGACCACAGATGGCCGCCGAAACTACTCAATAATAAGTATTGAGTGGATTGCGATTCAATTACTTGAATATGGATGTTAAGCACTTTATGCTCGTCACAATGCATATGGTGATGTAGAGCTGATGGTGAAGTACCAGGAGAACTCCTCAACAATTAACGGCCCAGCATTGGGAAAAGCAATATTTTGTAAAAGGTTATAAGTAGTTGACATTTAGGCTCTTGTAACTAGGTAAATTAAAAATCATCCAACTAAAAAGAGTGAAATAAAAACTTTTTAACAAAAAATTAAACCGACTTCCAAAAAACACTGCAAAGTGAAAAATAACTTTAATTTCGGAAGTCGGTGCCAAAAACGAAAAAACAAAACTAAAGACACCGACTACCGAAATTAAAGTTATTTTTCACTTTGCAGTGTTTTTTGGAAGTCGGTTAAATTTTTTGTACATAGAGAAATCTTTAGAGAGATACGACATTAAGTTTTTAGAATATATTTTCGGATGAGCCCACTGTTGACCTCGATCACGCCTGATGGTAAGCGATAGATGAGGTCTACGATGGAACGAAGAAGCTCAGACGATGCCTGTTGACAATTGATGGCCTGTGGACGACGCCTGTTCACTCTTGCTTTAAAGGCTGACGGGTACACAGAAGCCGGCAGAGAGTTCACAGCTTGGCTGTGCGCACAATAAATACGGAGGAGAAGCGCTTGCTACAACAAGACGGTATATCAACCAAGTGTGGATGGTACTCAGCAGTATGTACGATCGAAATCTTTTTGGATCCTGTTCTAGATGAAAAAGTGCCTAATCTTTAACCTCTGTTTGTTTGTTATTAATTTGTGTACCTGTTTCCTCCTCTGCTGTGCACTACTAATGCTGCTATCCGAAGACCGGCCGGAGTCCGTGTGTCGACACAACTGGGTGGATCCATCTTCGCTCAGCCTCCCGCGTCGGCTGTCACCGCTGTTCCTATATTCATCAATATTAAATTAATATCTCAGTCCTATTGTTTCAAATAGTTTTAAGCCTTGTATATGTGCTAAGTTATTTAAGATAATCTCACAGTAATACTGTCATCTGTTTACAGTTTTTTATTCACAAAACAGGAGTTTTATTTCAAATTTCCGAGGAATAGGCTACTGAGAGTGTGGAACTGTATGTCGATTTGGAACAATCAGTATCTATGTGGCGTTTCCTACTACCACAGTAATTGATAGGATCAAAATCATTGCAGACCCTCAATAAGACCCTAAAAATGTGAAATATTAGTTATCTGACATTTGCTACAATTCCTTCTCAGAAAAAAAAAATTACCATAGATTTCAGCTTTTTTATTTCTTATGCTACACAGAATCAAATAAAAAAATTAACACAATGTCAACATGTGCAAGACACGTGATATTAAGACAGTGCAATGGTAACAGAGCTACTAAATATTATTATTTCTATGTTTTGGTCTTTCAAAATGGGTATTATCCTCTCCTATATCCCACTAAATGCCTGCTGGGTAGCCTTACTTATAACTCTTAAGAAGTAAGATTTTCGCCCAATCAGATAACTAATATGACATTGTGTTAATTTTTTTATTTGATTCTGTGTAGCATAAGAAATAAAAAAGCTGAAATCTATGGTAATTTTTTTTTCTGAGAAGGAATCGTAGCAAATGTCCCCCCCGGTGACATCTGAGAAACAGACTTCCCATTTATCCCCTCTAGTCAGTTTTCAAAGGGAACAGTTGGCACCAATTGTCACCCCGGTGACAACTGGGAAGACAATTCCCAGCTGTTACCCCGGAGGACAGGGCTAGAGGGGACTATTGGGAATAATCCAATAATTGTCACACAGTGAAAGTACACAGTTTCAAACAATAAACAATCGTCATATTCACATTATCTCCGACCAAAAACAAACAATCATTACATTCACATTCAGGATGATAATGTATTATCATGCTCAATTAACAACACACCTTTATCAGGAGAAACAATGAAGTCATTCATACAACTCGTACAGACAACAAAAGAGTTTGGTGTTCAGGCAATAAAAGGTAGTTGGCTGGTAGATAATGCCTTATGGCATTAAGCTTATTTAAAAACATTAAGTATGTATACCAGCTAAAATAAAAATCTTTTCACTATGCGGAAAGTATTTTTCTGTTGACAATATTCATTTATTTTGGATGAGTTACCATTTAAACTGAATAGACACTAAGATGTAGAAGATTATACTACTTAGGTTACAAACAACATTGTTTCAAAGTATGACACAATAGATTTACCTGTAAACAAATCTATTTTATATACTGTACAACAATACAGCAAAACTGTGAATTGATACCTTACATGTTTGACATGAATATTCACACAATTCACAATACAATGGTGAAATTAGTTGTTGTTTTTGTCACCTGTGATGGTAATGAGACCTTCTTGTTCGCACGGGACTCGTTTGTGTGAGAGTGACGGTTTTTGCGTTGCCAGGTGATAGTTTGCTGACGGTTGCGACTGTGCTGTTGCCATTACTGCTAACTGGGTCTAATAATGGTGGCACCTGCTGGTGTTAAAAAATTACTTAAGCAATTAACCTGAAAGTTTTTATTGTTATGTAAATGCATAATGTTATAGAAAAAAAAAACAATCTATTTAAAAAAAGAACATTGAACATTAAATTGAATAAATCTTCTACTTTTTTATTTGTTTTCTTCTAATTAACAACTAGGTTCCTGCCAGGCACATAACTTTGTATAGTTTATATTGTCACCACTGCTCTCAAATTGGTGAAGGACAACATCGAAACTGCTATGTCCTGAGGCTAAAAGTTTCTTCTTCTTTAAAAAAAAAAAAAATAAGTTCGAAGACGTGACATCCACCCATACTAGGCCCGCGTGGGGGATTACGGCCCATTCCCTCTTATAAAGTGGAGGCCTGTGTCCCAGCAGTACGAATGTGACAGACTGAATTATTATTCTTATTATTACAACTAGCTTTAGCCTTCTGACACATTACAATGTACTATCATAAATGCCAAATTACAATCTCTAAAATTATTCACAAAAATATTTAAACAATTTTCCAAATTATGTTTGTTTCAATTTCATATGATGTAGTTATAAAGTACAATATATAATAATATACATCATATATTATACATAAATAGTCTCCATTTTAATTTCAGTGACTGTTCTTTTCATAACAAATGACCATTGTTTCAAAGGCTTATGTGTCAAAGTAGATAAAAAGTTACTATAGTTGCTCTAAATATAAAATCATAACAAAAGCATTATAACTAAACTGTGCGCCAATTATTTTTTTCATTTGTTCACACACATTTAAGACTGTTTTTATGAAATTAAAGCAGTGAGGATAGTCTATTGATCACCAAAATGCTTAAAAAGTCCTAAGAATAAAAAAATATTAACATTGTATACCATCCCACCTAACATAACTGGTCAAACAGATATGAAATTTAGAAATTGATATTCAATGCATGACATTGATTCCCCTTTCCCAAAATAGTTAAATAATAAACAACAGAATAAATGATGGTAATAAAACCAAACATTAAAGAATGTAATACAATAAAATACAATGTAACCTAGTTCTCTTGCTCATAAAACTGGAATTCTTAAGCTTAGCTTTCCTAGTGTTGCTATGTGAGATAAAAATAGATTTGACCCCAATACCAAGACAGTTACTCCCACAAAAAAACAATTAGGGTACCTCAATACAGAGGTTTTAATTGAGAAGCCTATATACTAAAATACATTATTGGGGTTAATGGGTTTTTAGTTGTTGTATCATGTATAATAACTATGAACACATTATTTGTTTACAGTTAGATGTAAGGATATTATGAATGACATTTCGGAACATAATCTTACATACAACCATGACAATTAGTATGTTGCCAAAATTCTTTTTACTGCTTCACTAGTCAAAGAAAAGATTTAGTTTTTAAGTCCTCATTTAATTCTGTTATGGTGTACAATAAATGGTATATCTATCTATCTATCTATGTGTACTAATATCATTTATCTATATTAATATTATAGTTTGTTTAAGACACTAATCTTAGAAAATACTGAGTGTGTTTGGATGCAATTTGGTATGGAAGAACATAGCTTGAAACTTGAGCAGCGTCAGGATCATGTTTTTATCATGATTAAGTCCACAGCAGTAAAGCCAAGTGTAACTGCTAGTATTGTTATATTGACATTTAGCTACTATGTAAGCCAGTGCTAACAAGGAACTGGACAAACTCCATGTCATCAGTTAAGTTTCAACCAAACTATTGCTACCATTAGATGATCCATTGTATAAGCAATCACACAATTAATTATTTTATTATAAAACTAGCTTCTGCCTGCGACTTTGTCCGCGTAGAAGTCGAAAATATTCCATGGGATCCCATCCCCGACTTGCTTGACAAAGATTATAATAGCTCGGCTAATATGCATGATATAATGATAATTTATAGCCTATAGCACTCAGGGATAATGCAGCTACATGTAAGCGAAAGAATTTTCAAAATCGGTTTGGTAGTTTCAGAGATTACCCCATACATACAAACTTACAAACTTACAAATTTTACCTCTTTATAATATTAGTATAGATATAATTGTAACATGTGATTTTTTATTTATTTTTATATTATCTACAATAACTAACATAGCTGTAAGTATAACTAACAGAAGTATGGATGTACCATCTGGAGAAAGTGTCTAAATAAATAATGGTACTTATAGCACAGCAGTCACTTGAAAGTGTTGCATATCTCGGCTCATTGTTGCACATTCAGTAATGTACAGCAGAGCTGATATATTTTTCATTTCATCTTTTATCTTATCTTTTTTTTATATTTAATCTTCATTGAATAAAAACTGTTATTAAACACAAAAGATGACTCACCTGTGCAGGTTGGTTAGTCTGTGTGGAAGTCTCCCTCCTTTTCTGAGGGTCAGTATTTTGTTTCAATGTTTGTAATTTAGCTAGCGGTATGATGTCACAGTCAGTAGGCCTATGCCATACAGTTGTCTAAAACAATAAAAGGTGTTATTAACTCAATGTGTGTGTCATGAATTTTGTTTCTTATTATGGCATAATTACCTGTGTGGAAGCATTGTAATAGTAAAACCTATGTGTGTTGATATCAAAAAGTTCCCACCATTGTGATGAGTCTGTGCGTTTGACTTTTACACCCTGTAACAAGAAATAAATAAAAATTGCATGAGCATGTATAGAGCAAATAGATGAACTTCGATTAAAATTTTAATGACTGGCTTCTCATAATTCAATTAACACAGACTTTAGCAGGAATTGCTGCAAGTTTGATTACACCTGATTCAATTAGGATTCAAATTGAAAAAGAACTCTAATTTAGTAGAAATGTCAGAATGCAGGATATAACAATTTAAGAACAGAAAACAAGAAACATGACAGTAAGTCATAAGTTTGGAATACCCCTAGTATTTGTTAGTTAATGTTAAGTAATTTATAGCTATAATATTTTATTTAGAAAATGTTATAATAGTGTAACAGGCATAGCAATTAAGACAGAATTGAAACAGAAGAAACCAAAAACAAAAATCACTTGCTGGAAAGTTTTAGCCAGCGCTTATGTACGGAAGTGAATGAAATTTTGGACGAAGTATACCTCAGGTGGGTCCCAGACGCATTCGCCAGTTGTTAGGTTAGCATACATATGCTCCTTTGTCTTCGGCTCGATAATCTCCACCCATTCCACCCTAGAATAAAACATTACCAACGTCTCAACTTTACTACTACTCTAGCACACACCAACAAATTGACTACGAATTCAGGGCGTGACATTAGCGATTTCCGCGTACATTATTGATTTTGCAACTTTCAACTACGGATATCGGAAGCAATTTGTCAACAATAAAAGTAAAACCTAAATGTAACATATTACCTTTCGGACGACATTTTCACTAATTAACAATAACTTTTCTAAACTTCACTTACACATCCTAAACAAATTATTTGACCTAAAATACGGATGAGATTAATCGGAAACCATCCATGTTGAATGTTTACTTCATTGAAGGTTCGTTTGTGGTAGGGCCAGAAACGTCAGTTTGCGTTATCTTCCGTGTAACGGAAAATAATGAAAATGAACACGAACATAACAAATTAAAATGAATCAAATGATTCGATTGCTAAGCAGAAATACTTATACTGATACTTAAAAAAATATAATAACTATATAATAATTTACTTTACACGATATACTATAAATAAATGAAAGACAGCAAACTCAATTTAGAAGCAGACTTCTCATAGTGCTAAAAGTTAAAAATCACACCATCTTTTTAACATTTAGTATATCATTATTAAATGGTTTAAAAACAAGATTAAGTAAAAATTAGCCATACTTTCAGTCGATTTATAGTCTACTTAGTGCTAAACTATGGCTTCTGTTTAAAGTATAGTCCTGCCTTTATACTGATTTTGATGACATCACCAAGTATGACAGACAATATCAAAGCATTTATGAAGAAAGGTTTTAGAATGAATGTATTATATGAATTTAAGAAATTTCAAGTATGAGTTTAAAAGCCTTCCTCTCCTCGGTCCACGGTACTGATTCGTTGACCAGGAATATTTTATCTCACTCACTGGTTCTCATTTTGATGTACCGTGTTTGTCCGATCCTATGAACGCTTAGAAGATAACTTGTCCCAACACGGATTTGCCCGACAACTTGTCTTCCCAAAGACAATGGGATGTGCCGCTCTGTCGGTTTTTACGGAATAACTTAATTAGTACGTCTTCGAATACTGCTGAGCGAGCTCGTCTGTTGACTGTGGGAGAATGGGAGTTGGGTCTGTGGCTTCAAGCACTCCCGTCATCCACTACTGGCACAATGATGGATATGTGGCACATCGGTGCCACTACGATGCACCTGTTGACAGCCTCGGGCACCATGGTCTGTCCTGTTGCAAGAGTGCAGGGCGCATAGCTCGGCACGCCAGCATCATTGATATTATTCGTCGAGTTCTTGCCACCGCCAGTACACCTGCGATATTAGAACCAAGCGGCTTAGTACGTGACGATGGGAAGAAACCAGATGGCATGACGTTGGTGCCTTGGAAGATGGGTAGGCCTCAAGTGTGACACGCAACTTGTTTCGATACTCTTGTGCCATCTCATATTCCAAGTACGGCGAGCTGTGCTGGTGCAGCAGCCGCGACTGCAGAGGCGCAACTCAAATGGCAAATACCTTTCTAGTAATTACAGTTTTGTGCCGTTTGGGGTGGAAAGCTTGGGTCATGGGGCCCGAGTGCACGTCTATTTTATAAGGAATTGTGTCGCCGGCTGATCGATTCCTTGCGTGACTAGAGGGCTGGCTCATTCTTTGCCCCAAGAATAAGCATTGCCTTACAACTTGGCAAAGCTGCCAGTCTTCTGGGCACGTTTCCAGACGAAAGCGGTGTGGAGGAGTACTTTGACGCCTAAGTTTTTTTTTATATACATAGTCAGGTTTAGGAGTGTTTTTATTTAATGTTTTGAATCCCGATAAATGAATTTATCTCAGAAATTTGGTTTTCAACATTGAAACGGCAAGCTGCACTTTGTGATTAATATACACAGAATGCTCTTATTTCAACGGTAGTTGCCCTGCCAGTGCCACCTCGCGAAAAATCCAGATATGGACCACCGTGCCAGTTGGCTCGGGAGTAAGCTCATGGAGCTGTTTAGTCGATTGGACTCGCCTCCCTTTCTCTCTAAGTCCCCTTACCAAACTCTTTATCTCTATAAAGCGCAAACCAAAAAGCAGAAAGTTAAATCAACGGTAGCACCTCATCGCTCTTAAAGTGCAATTAACTAACAATTAATTAACCGTGGATTGCACTCAAATATCGATCCAGCTCATCGCTATCTCGAAATTGAAAAGCCACACTTGCTCTTGATGGAGAACAAGATAGCGAAACTATTAGACGTGCGTGGCGTACCTCGACTACCCAGGATACTCAGTTGAACATAAGTTTAAGAAACAGGCCGGGGTCTGTGTGTACGTCTGCGACGACATATGCTGTCAGCGTCTCCGCTGCTGTGAGGTTGCGGGTTTTTTCCACTCTGTGGCTGTTAGTAAACACCAGCACTCTTAAAACCATTTATGTCAGTGTATACAGGTCGGTCGCGGTGATCAGGAGACGACTAGGCTCTTCGGCTACCTTACGGAGGCAGCTGAAGTGACCCAGATTAAAAAATAAAAATATCCGATGACGGAGCTTGTATTTGTGGGGAATTTTAATGCCATCATAAAGAATGGAAGAATTTCCCGCACCAGAAAACAGACAATGCTGGTAGGGAGATTTGCGTTATCGCTAGATCTCGACCAGCTGGTTAACCAAGCAACCTGCATTGTGGAAATGTTTATTCACAAACAAAACAATACACCGCAAAAAGTTTTTAAGAGCACAGTTAACAAATTCGAGACAATAACATTAGTAAATCATCCGTTGCACTTGTTACGTAACTGCCTAAAATTTCTATTTAAAAATAGAAACACGGTCAAGCTCGCAATATCTTCGGAAAAAACACAACAGTATCATATTGAACTTTAATTCTTTCTTATTACGTATAAATTCGCTTAGACACTTAAAAAATGAAAAAATGACGCACCGAATATTGTATTGCCGTCTCTCTTTATCTTGCGTGTAAGCCATGTCTATCCCGAAGGGACTACTTTCGTTGCGCGAGTCCTATTACGTTACGTATTTACCTATAATCATTTCTGTTGAACATACTGTGTTGAACGCTGGAACGAATGAACGTTACGCTTACGCGCCGATCTTTGAGTGTTAACCTGTTACGTACATAATCGTTATATTTTTGTCCACGAAACTAGTTACGCAATTGTCAGCCTCGTAAGCAGTTACTTAAACTGGTTACGTTAAATAACGCCCACGTCTAGGTTGAAGGTAGAGCTAAAACGATCATAGGTGACGAGGTGTTGGCAGACAAGCTTCACAGCCTGGCTCGTCGGCGAAACATTGTTGCTTGTCGATCTTGTACAGATTGTACTTCGGCGAGTGGGCGCAGGACCTCCACGACCTGATTTCTCCATCACCCTTTCAGTACCTATCTACCAGACGTAGGTACTGCAGGGTACCATCCTCACTTGGTCAATATATCGTTTTATCATACTAAGCGATTCTCCTCTACATTTATTGTGCGGCCAAGGTTTGGAACTCTCTGCCAGCTTCTGCATTTTCTTCCACATTTGACCCGTCTGCCTTCAAAGCAGGAATGAACAGGCACCTTCTGGCTTCGCTTGTCCCATCGTAGACCTCATCCATCGCTTACCATCAGGCGTGATCGAGGTCAAGAGTGGGCTCATCAACTCATCAGTAATAAGAAAAATATTTCTTTCTTTGAAATTTCACTATTTGTAAATGTGGGTAGTTGCGGATTTGACGCTTGAGTAATAGCTATCCTTTAAACGTGACAACTGTCAACCTCAGACTAAGGAAAAAACAGAATTTATTTGTATCTCAGACTAAGGAAAAAAGAATAGACATGAAATACCTACGAAAAAAGCGTGCATACCTATTGTGAGTCTGGCACAAAGATGGCGGCTTGCCGTAGAGCTGCGCGCATTATAATATCGATAGTTGAATTGCACGGTGCTTACAGAATTCAAAATTGTCGAAAATGAGTTTAACGTTTAAGAAATTCATGGCCCTTTGCTGTAAGTTTTTACTATTTTTAACTAATTTCCCTATAAGTCTTATTTCGTTTCGCAAGGATTAAAAAAATAGGCCCCCAATCCAGATGCACACGTTTTTTTTAGCTTCCTTCAGTTTTATCTACGTGGTAATGTGAGCTATAAAAACGCACACGCTCGAAGAGTGTCACTTTAAATGGCAGGCAGGGCACGTGGATACTGAATAGATGCTACTGCAATTAAATTAACTGTCTGTATTCTGTACTTGTACAGGTATGTTCATAATAAAACAAATTTTACTATGGTGTGGTATGTCTATCCCATTTATACCCAGTTGCCACCGCGGCGATCACGAATAAAAAACTGTAGCCTTGTGATCGCTGTGTTCATTGCTCGCTTTTTCCTGTGAGCGTAGTATGCGACCGAAATTGCGGCCAGAACAACTGTGGCGACCACGCTCAACATAGTGGGTGCGAGTAAAAAACCTCCTACACACAGTGCCGCCGGCTGGGGAGGATGCCGCGCGCGGCTCAGGGTTACTTAGCGCTTGGAATTAAGATTGAGTTTCGTGCGGACTTCTAGTTTCTGCGACTTGTGCCGGGGCATATGTGTAGGAGCCTTATTAGAGTAACACTATTACTGATTAGCATACCACGACTGCAGTACCTGTACCTAAGGTCTATAATTACCAATGAAAAGAATAAATAAATACAAAATACGGTTTGTTTTCATCGTTTGTCAGACTGTACTTATTTTTATTAACTAATAATATAACATAACATTATTTTTTTTAATTTAAGTACTACTACATGGCTCGATCATCTATACTTATAATAAATCTGTAGAGAGGTCAATTCTGTACATGAAATATATTTACAAAATAACTATCAGGGGGTGATTAGGGATCGATACTGATGCCAAAAATGCAATCAGTAAAATTTTTGTCTGTCTGTCTGTATAACCGTTATAGAAACAAAAACTACTCGACGGATTTTAACGAAACTTGGTACAATTATTTTTCATACTCCTGAGCTGGTTATAGTATACTTTTCATCACGCTACAATCAATAGGAGCAGAGCAGTGAAGGGAAATGTTGGGAAAACGGGAGAAGTTACTCCATTTTTTAAGCTTCCGTCGCGTGTGCAACCTTAATGGTTAAAGCTACACAGAAATCATTTAGGACGGAAATGTTCTCCTTAAAATTATGTAAAAAATATCCCACGACAGCATATATCTATCTTTTATGGTTGACTCACAATAACACGTGTAACTCCCGATAGCTTAGCAGTTCGAAGCTTTCTGATTATTATTCTGCTCCGAAATTTAAAACCACCACAACTTTGCAATGGAACTCGGATAAAAGTAACCCAGTTGCAACAAAATATAATCGAGGCTCAAATTTTAACAGGTTGCGGTGCAGGAGAAACCGTCTTTATTCCCAGAATTCCCATAATACCAAATCATTTTCCATTCCAATTTAAAAGAACGCGATTCCCAGTATCGGTGTGTTATGCAATGACAATTAATAAGGCTCAAGGGCAAACTTTTCGTGTTGCTGGAGTAGATCTCAATGTCAATTGTTTCTCGCATGGTCAGTTGTACGTCGCTCTTTCCCGGGTTAACAGTTCTAGAAATCTTTATGTTCACGTGCCGGACGGGTCAACTTTCAACATAGTTTACCCGGAAGCTTTGCGCTGAAGTATTGTCGTTCTATAGGTACTTAAGCCTCATGTGAACGTGATCTAAACAATATTACCAATACATTAACTTAATAACACACAAGGAGTTACACGCTGACGGAGTCGCGGGCACAGCTATTAACAATAATATTGTGCGGTTCGGTATTGCGATATTTTTCAACAGTATTATATATTGACATATTATATTTCCCTACTAAATTACGAAAGTTAATCTGTGTGTTACATCAAAATCACTGAACCGTGAGGAAGGACATAGGCTACTTTTTTTTACGGAAAACGACGGAAACGTGGACGAAGTCACGGGCAACAGCTATCTATGCTAATATATAAGGCAGAAGAGTTTGTTTGTTTGTTTGAACGCGATAATCTCAGGAACTACTCAGGAACTGGTTCGAATTGAAAAAAAATAATAATTAAGTAGTCAATTTATAGAGAAAGGCTATAGGCTATATATCATTACGCTAAGGCCAATAGGAGCGGAGCACCAATGAAGAATGCTTCAAAATCGGGGTTAAATTTAACGTTAGTCCAAAGTAACTATTCCACGCGGACGAAGTCGCGGGCAAAAGCTAGTTCATAATAAAACAAAAATTATCATTTTACACAGATTTATTGAAAACTATAAAAGCCGTTTATCCCAGTCATACTTAAGTTCTAAAATACAAATATGTATACACAATAATCAAATAAGAGCACGTTGCGCAAATTTTATACAAATATACACATTAATAAAACACATGAGCATGTTGAACAAACAAAAAACAAAAAAAAATACAAACCACACAATCCTTACTTATTAATATTATTATAAGTGCGAAAGTTTGTTTGTATGGATGGATATTTGTTACTCAATCACGGCTGAACGGATTTTTATGAAATTTGGCACAGATGTAGATTATAGTCTGGATTTTCTTACTCTGTCTTCTCACTTTTTCATTTAATGTTTTAATTTTTTTCTTCCGATATTCACATTTTGATTTTAATTTTTGAATAATTTCAAGCGCTTTATCCTGAAACAAAAAAAAACGCATTAACTTCTAGTTTTCTGCAACTTCATTCAAGTTTTTGCCGTAAATTAATTTGAAATTACCAGTTACGCTGCCCACAGTACATACAGTAACATATTATAGAATAGAACACTTACA
This sequence comes from Tholera decimalis, assembly GCA_943138885.2. Taxonomy (NCBI): domain Eukaryota; kingdom Metazoa; phylum Arthropoda; class Insecta; order Lepidoptera; family Noctuidae; genus Tholera; species Tholera decimalis. The sequence goes on along the minus strand of OW964552.2, from coordinate 16,788,358 downwards.
TCTGCATAGCTAGAAGTGCTGCAGACAGGCTCCTCTTCCAGTGTTTTGTGAGAAAAAAATGTTGTGCCTCACATTCATTAAATTGGGCTGGTAACTGTAAAGAAATAACAACAATTTTTTATATTGAGTGAGTTTGTATTTAAAAGTCAAGACAGCATGGTAATTACCATAAGGAACATAATTATTATGAAATATTACACTTACATCTGCATTGTTAGAAGTGCTGCAAACAGGTTTCTCTTCCAACACCCTGCGAGGAACAGATCGTTGTTCCTCACACTCGTCAAATTGTGCTGGTAACTATACAAAGAATAACCATAAATGTTTAATAATATTTACATTGCGAAATAATCACTAACTCACGCTCACATTTGTTTAGCTTGCATTTTAACATAGACACAACATTTTATAACCTGATATATGTATGTATCATTTTCAAAAACTAATCATTAATCGTCTTCTTTTGCTATGACTATATCAGGAGTAAAAATAGTGCAGGTATATGTCTTAATCTGTGTGAGGAGGTGGATGATTAAAATCATATAACTTATATTAGGTTTTGATTCAGTCTGTACGAGAATTTTAAGGATGTTTTATAATTTTCAGAAAAATAAGTTATCTGTTTATTCTGACTGATGTGTATTTAAACCTGAAACTTTATACCAGTATTTCAGCAATATAGCACTGCTGTTGCTGACATGCTTCTCGTCCCTCCTCTCTCTCCATCAACTGGTTTGGATCGGTTACTTGTCAGTAAGTAGGTAAACACAATAAACTTGTCTATTTTCAAAACTTACCAATAATTCACTTGAAGGCAAAGCATCATCGCGCAGTCTTGTTATATTTAAAGTTCGGTTAAAACATTTATCTTCAAAATGCAGGGAACAAATAAAAATATGCTTGGTTGTAGTATTCAAATTTTCAATCCCAAGTATATACAGCCACTGTTCTTTTCTTTCTTTACATGTTGGCAATCTAAAATTATAAAAAGAATCCAGTTAAATAATATTCACCTGTCGATATGTTTTATCGATAAATTGAAAATTCCGAACCGTAACTCTAACTCTCTGTTTACTAACAAATGATTTGCTTAAAAATCACATAATATCAACAGTAAAACAGTAAATAATTACAGAAAAGCAAGTGTATCTTTATAAACTTTGCCAAAAATAGCAAAATCTTTCAAAATAATAGAAAAAATACAAGATATTTTGAATGAATTCGGTTACTTACCTGTGCAACGTTTTATTGGGATGTTTTTGTTGCTTTTCATGCGGCAGCCTAACACACTGCACCTATCCATGATAAATGCAGTATTATGCAAGCTCTTACACTATAAACAAGCACAATTTTCGCCTATTATCACCAAATTTTCTTAAAAACACTGAAACAAGCAAGTCGCGATGACAACTGATGTACTTGTTGTTGGCTGTGACAAAACATGGCGGCCGGCCGCAGTTAGGTATTTTGCGACATCACCAAAGTTATGTTGCCATTTTTGGCAATGATAAAACTAATGTTGTCCTTTTTTACATAAGATTACTCTCACAAGTTAAAAAGAGATGCCGATATATCAGTAACTATGCCGTCGAAATGCATCATATTGCTATAACTACTGTTCGTATAGAATGTTTATACCATGTCCTCTTTTTTTCCTTAGTCAGAGATTTGTATAGTCTATGACCTGAACCCTGTTATTGTACCGTAGGCGTAGTCCGTACCGTCTCTGACTTATTTAAAGTTATCTGCATAGTGGATTACATTCTCTTTGGAGTTTGGTTCAGCGTTGCCTGAAGGTTACATTTCTTACAATTTTCGTAACTTTTGACCCCCTCACGTAAGATGTAAGTAATTTTTATATTAAAGGCAACTTTCGTAACTTTTGAGGACAACGAGATTTCTAATACTAGATTTTTATTGCAAACAGTTGACGAACGCATTTCAATTCAACGTATCCAAATTGAATTGAACGCTCCTAAAACTAGCGCGTCTAAAAAGTATTTCACTATTTTCACTCCATATCACACTCGGAGATGGCTCTGAATGGAAAGCGCCATGACTAAATGAAACGTATTTAGGTAAATAAAAAACTTGATTTTGCTTGAGCGTGTGCGCGCACGTTTTCTACTTCGCGAGTTCCCGCCATTAATTTAAATGCAGAAGATTATTGGAAAGCTGAGTTCAATTTAAAGAATATCGGGCAGGAGCCTATGTTTCCAACTCTGAGAAAAGCATTCGCCCTTATTCTTGTTCTTCCCTTCTCTAAGGCTGTGTTTCCACCAGATATGTGCGAGGATGCGTAGCGAGGGATGTGTTTGTAAAGAACCAATAGAATCGCTTCATTTACCGCACGTCGGTCAGCACAGCTCTGGTGGAAACGGCTCAGCGGAGCTAGATTTTAACGCATACAAAACTGTTGAAAAAGGATAAATGAGAATTTAAAAGAAAGAACATTTTCAAATTGTTTCGTTCTATATGTGTCACTCATCACTCATCTGTCTGTTCTTGTCATGCTTTGTAAAAATCTATATTAAATAAAATTCACGTATTTTGATCATGGACTACTTATTTTATTTCTAACATGGTAGCATGAGCGTTTAAATATTAACATTTGAAAAATTGTTAATAATGGATAACGTACGTTGAGCAGTTGGCGATGGTGGCGGTGCGCCGCACCGATCTGGGAGATTAGTTGAAAGCATCGAAAAGCTGGATAGAGCGTCGAACTACGCTACTTGGAAGGTGCAAGTAGAACTTTTTCTAGTAATGGAAGATCTCTGGGATTTTATAGAAGAAACCCCATCAACTGCTGCTGGTCTTAAGATGGATAAGGAGGTACGTGCAAAGATGCTGTTAATGGTTCAACCACATTGTTTGGTACATGTGAAGAAAGCAACTACAGCCAAGCAGAGCTGGGGTGCTTTAAAAGCTGCCTTCGAAGACCAAGGAATTAATAATAGATGTCGATTGCTAGGACGACTAGTTTCAGCTAGCAGATATGGGCAAAGAAATAGATGATGAGCTACTGACTGCACTTATGCTACAAGGACTAGGAGAACAGTACGAGCCGATGAGGATGGCTAGCAAAAATAGCAATATAACGTTAACAACAGACTACGTTAAAACTAAATTGCTACAGATTGACATTACTTCAACACATGAGGATTCATCGCAGAATGCTTTGAGTGCTGCTAAAAAGAAAAGCTATTGGAAAGCAAATGGAAAGGGTAAAGGAAAGATAGCAAATAAGAAGATTGAACGCTATGTGTGTGGGGAAGGACATAAAGCTCGTTTTTGCCCCAAGAAGCATTACAATCATGCACATACCACACATACGGCACTCCATACCTATAGAAACGTTTCGCAAGAGTGGATTTTGGATTCTGGAGCGTCATTTCATATGACCAACAGGAAAGATTGGCTAAACAACTATGAGAGATTGAATGAGCCAGTCCAAATATCATGCGCGAATGGGAACAGTGTGGAAGGTGAAGGCCGAGGTGATGTCTGATCAGATGAGTTGAACGTAAGTGTAAAGGGAGCTGTTTTTGTGCCCAAGTTAGCTACGAATCTATTAAGTGACACACATAGTACATTAGTGAATCGAAATTTTGTGGTAGTATTTTTGAAAAGAGGTTGTGAGTTGTATAAGTCAGAAGAATGTCAAGTGAATGGCAAGGCTGAGTTGGTATGTAAGGAACAGAAAGGGATTTATGTAGTAAAGCCTAATTCTAACCCTCACATGTTTTCAGCTTTAAAAACAAAAGTTGATGATGAAGTCCAGCTATGGCATCGCAGACTTGGACATTTGGGACTTGACAACATGAAAATACTGACAAACTGGCTAGAGGTATTAGTTTCAAGGATCCAGATTCAGTACAATGTGTGCCGTGTTTGAAAGGTAAGCAAACCACATTACCTTTTCTGAAGCAGAAGAGTATTCGTGCTACTGAACTTCTTGAATTAGCACATAGCGATGTTTGTGGGCCAATAGAAACTTCTTCATTTGCGGGGTATAAATATTTTCTGACGTTTATTGACGACAAATCGAGAAAAAACATTTGTTTATTATTTGCGGAACAAAAGTGAGGTCTTCTCGAAGTTGGTAGAGTTTAAAACACTTGTCGAAAATCAGACTGGTAAAAAACTCAAGGCGATTAGGACGGACAACGCAACCGACTACGTCAATGAACGTGTAAATAATTTTCTGCGTAGTAATGGTATTAACCACCAGCTGACAGTGGAATACACACCGCAACAGAATGGAGTGAGTGAGAGGGCAAATCATTCAATTGTAGAACGAGCCAGAAGCATGCTTGAAGAAGCGAAACTTGACAAGAAGTATTGGGCTGAAGTGGTCAATACTTCGGTTTATCTGAAAAACAGATGTCCTACACGTGCTGTTAAAGGGATGACGCCTGAAGAAGCATGGTCTAAAAGAAAGGTTGCCCTGAGGCATTTCAAAGTATTTGGTTGCCGGGCGTTTATGCATGTTCCGAAACAGAAACGGAAAAAGTTTGACTCAAAGTCTAAAGAACTACTGTTTGTCGGCTATTGTGAAACAACTAAGGGTTATCGACTTTTACATCCTGTAACTCATTGCTTGTACAAAGCAAGAGACGTAGTTTTCTTTGAAAATCAAATCAAGGTTCATGCAAACGATACTAAAGAAATTGTAGAAATGATGCCATTAGATGTCGTCTGGGAGAGACCTTTAAGGATCCAAGAAGTTAATGCTCCTAATGAAGCTCGTCAAGTAGAACAACATGAAGAGCGACAAGAAAATGATAAATTTTTTGAATGTGGAGAATTGGAAGTTCTTGAATCTAAACAGCCGGACAGTAATAGTTCTGAACATAGTTTGGAAAACACTTGTGAACAATAGTGTGTGGAAAACACAGTTGAAGGAGTAGATGTTTCTGAAACTGAAGTGCAAGGCAGTGAAGGTCCTGTACTGGAATGTGAAAACACGCACGATGTTCCTGAAAGAAGATATCCTCTTAGAGAAAGGAAATTGAAAAAATTCGATGATTACATTCTCTATTATGCAGAAGAAGATATAAAGGAAGACCCTATAACTATAGAAGAACCTTTATCAAGAGTTGATAAAGATAAGTGGCATAAAGCTATTCAAGAAGAGCTTAATGCATTAAAGAAAAACAAAACATGGGAGTTAGTAGAAAAAGCACATGGCTACTGCGTAGATTCTAAATGGATTTTTAGAATAAAAAGAGCCAGGGAAGATAAGGTACAAGGCGAGACTCGTAGCCAGAGGTTTTCCTCAAATAAAAGGGGTTAACTACAACGAAACTTTTGCACCTGTAATGGTGAACGCAGACCTAGCCGCACCGCACGCGCCGCAGTCTTTGCATTCGAATTCTTTATATGAAGTTCTATGCAACCTCGCACACTTACCCGCGCCGCAGTCGCCGCAGTCCCTGAAACGACCGAACTCCCCTAGCCGCAGCTGATGACGTCATCCACACGCAGCGGGGATGACGTCATTCGCATCCACGGCGCGCAGTGTTGCCAGAGTTATAAAGTAGACAGAGAATCTCTGTCAACGGTTTATAATAAAATTACTTATTCTCGTATAAATAATTACTTGCTTATTCCCTATTATAGCACCTACAGATATAATTACACAAAAGAGCAAAATACCAATACCAAATACAGATTTTATACAGATTTTTTAAATCTTCGGATAGATAATGCTTTCAAAAATCTGGCAACACTGACGGGAACGACTGCAGCGACTGCGGCGCGGATAGATGTGCGAGGCCATTAACAAAAAGCGATGACTGCGGGGACTGTAGAGACTGCGGTGCGGCTAGGTCTGCGTTCACCATAATACGCCATAGTACTTTGAGGCTACTTTTGGCGCTAGCTGTTGAAAATAATCTAAAAGTTGATCAGATGGATGTCGTTACCGCGTTCTTAAATGGAGACTTAAAAGAGAAGGTTTATTTAAAACCACCGAAAGGTTTTGAAGAAAAAGGTAAAGAAGAACATGTCTGTCTACTGAAGAAAGCTATTTATGGCCTAACTAGCGACCCGCCCCGGCTTCGCACGGGTGCAATGTTTATATTAAATATACTATAGAATGTACATCGATTCAGATATACATCGTTGACAGCCTTTTTGTCATTCGACATACATGTTCTCTTTAGTAATTACTCTTGAAAGTGCGACACATAATTTACCATGGGAAAAACATTCAACGCTCAAATCTAAACAACATAGGCACGCGCGCCGTGCCTCCGCCGGCACCGAGCGGCAACCGCTATGTCCTTGCATTTTAAATCTGTAATATCTTCGAAACTATTTATTTAAATTATATTCTGTAAAGGGCGATATTGATTTATATTAAATGCACAATGTATTTATGGTACTTAATTGGATAAGGATTAATGCTGTATTGCTTAAAATCGCTTCGTAAAATATGCTCGTATTTCTCGTAAAAAGTAAAGGAAAAAAATGGTTGTTGTGGGTTATCTATAAGAGATAGACAGATGCCATCTAGGAAATTTTTGTTGACCTTTTTAAGGTGTACAATACTGTAGTACATTATATTGATGTATCTCGTAGGGTTCAGCCAGCGTTTGCAAAGCAAGCGCAAAAAAATGTGTTTATTTGCGACATCACATTAGGAACCTCAAAAATTATCAGTGTTCCTCTACTATATTATGCATGTTATATACTTTAAAACCTTCCTATTGAATCACTTTATTGAAAGAAACTGCATCAAAATCCGTTGCGTAGTTTTAAAGATTTAAGCATACATAGGGACAGACACAGGGAAGCGACTTTGCTTTATACTATGTTAAGAAGCAAGCTCCCAGATCATGAACGAGAAATTGAACAAGGTGTTGTTAGACATAGGTTTCAAGAGATGCGAAACTGAACCATGTGTTTACAGAAGAAAGAAACATGACTGTATGATGATTATAGCAGTTTATGTAGATGATATTTTCATTTTTTGGAACAATGAGAAGGAGAGAATAAAATTGAAAGAAAAACTTAAAAGAAAATTTGAGATGAAAGATCTAGGTGAGGTAGATGTCTTTCTTGGAATGAAAATCAAACGTCAGAACAACTCTATACAACTCAACCAAACTGAGTATCTTGAGAGAATTTTGAAGAAATTTGGAATGAGTTCCTGTAAGAGTGTAAAGACTCCTGTTGAAAGTGGGATTAAACTTGTAAAACCACAGGATGAAAATTACATTCCACCAATGGAACTGCCATACAGAGAACTAATTGGTTCGTTAATGTACTTAACCGTATGTTCAAGACCGGATATCTCATACGCAGTTAGCTATTTGAGTCAGTTTAACAGCTGTAACGACAAAACACATTGGGCAGCTGCAAAGCGTCTGCTAAGATATTTGAATGCAACCAAAGAATTCGGACTAACATTTAAAAAGATGGGGAATACGCTTGTTGGTTATGTAGATGTTGATCACGCAGGCGATGTGTGTGATCGAAAATCATACACTGGTTTTGTATTCACACTTGGAGGTGGTCCCATAGCATGGGAAAGTCGTAAACAAATGACAGTAGCACTCTCAAGTGTAGAATCTGAATATGTGGCACTTTCAGAGGGGTGTAGAGAGTCTGCATTCTTAACTGCACTTCTAGCCGAATTGACTGGAATTAATGAAGTCGTAGAATTATTAAGTGATAGTCAGTCTGCGATTCAAATTGCTGAGAATCCAATGCATCATCGAAGGACAAAACATATAGATGTGAGGCATCACTACATTCGGGAAATGGTGAGAATGGGCAAGATAGGGCTAAGTTATCTTCCGACGAACGAGATGCCTGCAGATGTTTTTACGAAAGGGCTTAGCAGAGAAAAGCATGAAAGATGTATGAAAGGAATGCAAGTTTGAGGAGGAGTTGGACTAGGTCTAGGATCTCATTTAAGGAGGAGTGTTGAAAGAGGATAAATGAGAATTTAAAAGAAAGAACATTTTCAAATTGTTTCGTTCTATATGTGTCACTCATCACTCATCTGTCTGTTCTTGTCATGCTTTGTAAAAATCTATATTAAATAAAATTCACGTATTTTGATCATGGATTCTTACTTATTTTATTTCTTACAAAAACAAGTGAGGGATGTGTGCGAGAGATATGTTGCGAGGGATGTGTTGCGAGGAATGTGTGTTGAGAAGGATGTGTTGCGAGGTTAGCGCATCACATTAATGCGCATTTTCACAGCTCCACTACACATCCTTGCATGACACATTTCCATCGCACATCTATGGTGGAAACGCAGCCTTTCACTTGTGTGGAAAGAGTTTTCAGCCAGCTGAAACTTATTAAAACTGACTATCGCAACAGGTTTTAAATACAGACACGATAGCTGGCTCTAATGAAAGTCAAGCTAAATATTAAAAGTGCTATTGATTACGAACCTCCTAAATCACTTCTTACAAGTAATATTAAGTTATATTAACAACTTAACAGTCAAAATTATTTCTGTTAACCTAAAGGTTTGTGAAACGCTGTTTTTCGCACTAATTTGCTTTGCTACGAACATTTTATTTTGTTGGTAAACTGCGTGTCAAAGTTTGCCACTTAAACTAATAGAAATAAAAATATCGTAACTATAATATTATTTTATTGCCATCGTTATATCCATGGTGGACATTCCACCCATACGCACAAAACGTTTTGGGAATACCTTCTGCTTCTGTAGTAAATTAAACCATTCCGTAATACATTATGGCTTTATTCATTTAAAATTTCACATGTACAATTATAAGTAATGACACAAGTATTTGTGTTCGATGTCATTTGAGACATAGGTAGTAAAGCAGCCAGTTCGATAGAGGTTGCATATCACCTCATTCTCCCCCCATTAAGAAGTGACATAGTCTTGAAGATAAGACGGAGGGTGTCGCTCTCTTGCTGAACGGCGAGGTGCAGAACCTTGTACGTTAGTAGGATCTAGAGTAATACTAACTGGTTGGTTCGTCGGAATACTAGTTGGTTCATCATTTATTTGAAATTCTGGTTCATCCGACTCAGCAGAAAGCCAGCTGGAGTCAGATCCTGTTTCGCGATCTTCAGCGTCAGAATATAAAGTATTTCCCAACGGCGCTAAGTGACGATTCGAAACTACCATCTCGCGGCCATTTTGACATTTTATGTGGGAGTGTAGAGGGTTGGTCTCGACTAGTTCTACTTCCTCGACAATTGGGTCATACTTACTTTTTCTAACATTATTTTTCAACAGTGCTCTCTCTGCCTCCGTAAGCCACGTTGGCATTGAATGTCCATTTGAACATCTGCGGGGATGGGTGAACATTCGTTCGTGAGGTGTACATCCAGTTGCTGTGCACAATAAAGATCGTATGGAGTGTAGTGACTGTTCGAGGACAGTTTCCCAGTGGTTAATCGGCAAATTCATTGACTTTAGCGAGAGTTGTATAGTTTTCCAAATAATGCCATTGTATCGCTCAGTTTGGCCATTACCTTGGGGGTTATATGGCGTGGTATAGCTAGTAGCTACGCCAATTCCATGCAGCAAATTTTTCAGATCAGCTGATACAAATGCGGTTCCTCTATCAGAATGTACGTAGGTTGGTGTACCAAATATTGCAAATAATTGTTTTAGCTTTTTTTTAACAGTTTCGGAACTTAGGTCAGAACAGGGAAACGCAAAGGGAAATCTGGAGTACTCATCTATTATAGTAAGCATGTAACGGTTTCCAGTTACACTTGGCAGTGGACCCTTGAAGTCTATTCCAATCCTTTCAAATGGAGCAGTCGCCTTGATCAATGTGCCCTTTGTTCTAAGAAATCTAGGTTTAATTTCAGCACAGACAGTGCATGATCCCGTAATTCGCCTGACATCATCGACTGAGTATGGTAAATTTTTAGCTCTTACCCAGTGAACCATTCGAGTTATACCGGGATGGCACAAATTCTTATGTAATTCAAAAAGATTGTCGGTGATTGATTGAGTTGATGCTGTTATATTTGCACGTGAGAGGGCATCAGCTACTATGTTGTCCTTGCCTGGACGATTATTAATATCAAATCTATAATTAGAAAGTTCCAGGCGCCATCGTTGAATCTTATCATTTTTAATTTTAGAGTTGTGTTTCTGATCAAACATAAAAGATACTGATTTCTGATCAGTTATCAGTTGAAATGTTTTACCCATTAGAAATTGCCGCCATTTCTTTATACTTTCTACAATAGCTGCAGCTTCCTTCTCTATTGCTGAATGATTACGTTCATGAGTGCTTAGGGTTCTGGAGAAAAACGCTACTGGTCTCCCTTCTTGGGTAAGAGCAGCAGCTATGGCGTGATCAGATGCGTCTGTTTCTACAGTGAGTTGTATTTTAGGGTCAATAACATTGATAGCTGACTTTGCTATTTCTGCCTTTAGCGATTGAAATGCTTGTATAGCTTCGGGAATCAATGGAAATTTATCTGATTTTGCAAGCAATCTTATTTTGTCTGAAAATTTTGGGATCCATTTCGAATAGTGTGCGAAAACACCCATGGTCCTTCGAAGAGAGGCCCGGTCATTAGGTATCGGCATATCCAAAAGAGGTTGGAGACGCCCAGGATCTGGCTTGATTATGTTGTTGCAGATATTATGACCTAGCAAATTTATCTCTGTTTTCGAAAATTCGCTTTTCTGTAAGTTCAAAGTAAGATTATAGCGAGTAGCAACTTTTTGAAAAGAGCTTAATTTTGTGTCATGGTCATTTTGATCATAGCCACATATTGTAATGTCATCTAGATAGGTATACACGCCTTGTAAACGTTCTTTCTGTATGATGGAATTAATAGCTCGTTGAAAAGCTGCAACGCCATTTGTGACACCGAATGGTATACGTCGAAATTGATATAGATTTCCACATGCTTCAAAGGCTGTATATGGTTTTTCACCTTCTAAAATTGGAATTTGATGGTAAGCGCTACTTAAATCAATTTTGCTAAAGACTTTATGCTTGGCTACTTTAGAAATGAGTTCATCCAATAATGGCAGAGGATAAGCATCTAGTTCGGTGTATCTGTTTATTGTTTGAGAATAGTCAATAACCATTCTTTTTTTGTGATGTTCACTAGATGTAACAAGAACTTGGGCTCTCCACGGTGAAAAACTCGGTTCAATAATTTTATCATGAAGAAGTTTTTGTATTTCAGCTTCGATAAACTGAGAATCTAAATCAGAGTGTCGTCTGGACTTAATAGCGATTGGTTTCTTAAAAGGTAATAAATTTGTAAATAAGCTTACTGGTTCGATGTTAGTTTCTGACAGAGCACATAGCTTGAGTGTTGGTTTGGATCCACCGAATTGCATTTCTAAGGCTTTGTGGTTCTGCAAGATATCGTGTCCGAGTATGATATCTGAACAAAGTCCATCCATAATCATGAGAGTGGCGTTGATAGTTTGGTTTTGTAAAGTAATTCTCAAAGGGCATGATCCATTCACTTGCATACATAAGTTAGACGTTGCCATTGTAATCCTTTGCTTACAGGGAGTGATATTCAGATTATACAGACTAACAAGACGCTGATCAATAAAACTTGCTGTGCTGCCAGTGTCAATTAGTGCTCTTGCTGTAAACTTTCCGTTTATGAGAACTGGTGTGGTGGCTCTGTTTAGATCTGTTGCCGACAATATACAAGAAAAAGTATGTGTTGATGTGGCCATAGCGTGTTTGGCATGATCTTCGTCTTGTGTTTCGCTTGCTGCTACTCGGGGGCTTTTGCTAAGACAGACTTTAGAGTAGTGTCCCTTTTTTCCACAATTTGTGCAAATAGTGTAAGAAGCTGGGCACTCGGAGCGCTGTTGATGACGCTGATTTCCGCAGTAATAACATATTTCATATTTTCTTAGTTTTCTTGCAGCAGCGGTAGTGTTATCGTTAGTGGTGTAATTTACAACTGGCGTTAGCTCTTGTCGGTAATTATCATTTTGAATTTGAGCCATTTCTAAAGACCGTGCTTGTTCATATGCTTTAGCTAAAGTAAGTGTGCTGTTTTCTAAAAGCCGTTGACGTATTCCTGGCGACGATAGCCCTGCGATAAAGGCGTCTCGAACATATTCGCTCTCATTTTGCTCAGCGGTAACTGATTTAAAATTACAATTCTTCGAATACAACTTAAGCGTTTGAATATACTGATCAATCGACTCTCCCGGTTGCTGTTGTCGCTTGGCTAAACGATATCGTGAGTACACTTCGTTTACCGGTTTTATGAATAGCTCATCTAGTTTCTTTATCGCTATGTCATATTCTTTCGATTCACTAATGCAAGTGTAAAGGAGCGGCGATAAGTGGTTAACTAGCAGCTGGTACTTGCAATCTGTACTTACTGAAGTTCCTTTTGATTCTATAGCATGTAGAAAATTGTTGAATGTTTGTTTCCAGTGGATCCATATTGATGATTGGTCTGAGCTTATTGTTGGATCCGCTTCGAACCTTTCGGGTTTTAGATATTTTTTCATTATTTTTAAATGAATAAATTGTAGTAAATTAAACCACTCCGTAATACATTATGGCTTTATTCATTTAAAATTTCACATGTACAATTATAAGTAATGACACAAGTATTTGTGTTCGATGTCATTTGAGACATAGGTAGGAAACCAGCCAGTTCGATAGAGGTTGCATATCACCTCACCTTCATTGTGCGTACGGCTAAGGAGTGGAATTCCCTGCCGGAGTCTGTGTTTCCCCATAGCTATAAGGCCGTGCGCGCACTGCCTTGCGGTGGCCGCAATTCCGGTAGTTCTACCGCACCGGTAGACTGACCGCAGTGCGCGCACTTCTATGACACTCGATATTTCACAAATTTAGCGTTTCCAAAACGCAACGCAGTGCGCGCACGGCCTAACCTAGGAGTCTTAAGTCAAGAGTGAATAGGTTACTTTTAGGTAAGCGTGCTCCATCTTCGACCACATCATCACTAACCATCAGGTGAGATGGTGGTCAAACGCGAACCTATTTTCAATAAAAAAATAAATAAACAAAAGAATAAAAAATAATGAAGGCCTGTAAGAAAGATAGAGATATTCACCAGTAGCAGTATTCAATTTAATACACAATACAGAGAGATGACTAATCATCGTGGATAATGTAAGGTATTTATTGTTTTTTTTTTTTGCATTTAGGCGTTTTTGCATGGTTCTTGCCCTTTATTAATAGAGCCCTCTTACGAACACTTGGTAGAACATGTACGTTAAGAGGATTCTATTCGTATCGAATACATCTATATATATAAAAGTCGTGTTAGTTACACTATTTATAACTCAAGAACGGCTGAACTGATTTAGCTGAAAACTGGTAGGGAGGTAGCTCAGAACGAGGAGATGGACATAGGATACTTTTTATCCCAAAATTCCCACGGGATCAAGATTCACGCGGGAAAATCCTCTCACGCGAACTAAGTTGCGGGCAAAAACTAGTTGAACTATATAACTCTAGCGTAGTAGTAATACCTCAATGATCGAATATTTGTAGTTGGTTCGGAGTAAAAATAACAGATCATGAACTACCTACCTCGTAGTTTTGGTTCAAATTAATTAAATAAAGGTGCTAGACTAGATAGCAACAACAGTGAAGATGGCGCTGCAAACAAATGAAACTAGTCTGTTTTATCCTAAAATTAAATTACCCGTTATATTACTTTACTCTATGGATTAAATACACCATTAGACATCATAGATTGCTTTATATTCCGCCAATTTGCTGACATCAATTATTTGCCTCCGACCTCCGACCCCAATAACACCTAAATAAAATAAAAAAACAATAATGTAACTTTTGCAAGAAAAATGTAACATTTCAAGAAACGAAACGTAACTTACGACTCAAAGGTCCTGGCAACACTGGTTTGGTTATCTGTGCCGTACCCAGTGTTGCCAACTTAGTGGATTTTCCACTAAAACTGGTGGTTTTGAGCCTCCTTTTAGTGGTGATATATTGCTTTTAGTGGCTGGTGGTTTTTTCTAGTGGTTAACTAGAATTCAGTTTCAATTACTGAAAATGCTAATAAAAAATAAAATACTCAGCTACCAAGGCACTAAAACTTTACGAAATATATTATTTTTACTTTTTTAATTTCCAGTAGTATTTAATTTACTTTTACTGCGTAGGCACAATAAAAGTACAGAACTTATAGCAAGATTTTATGATCAATGGCGACATATTCATTTGCTGAAATGTAATGAAAGGAAAGATACAAAAAAATTTGGAATGAAGTATTGCATTTCAAAGATGCTCAAGGGGAATCTATGTAGATTTGAGGAATTAGCGACTTTTGAGATTACTCTTTTAATACTGCCGCATTCTAATGCCGATGTTGAGAGACTATTTAGCAGTATGAATGTAATAAAAAACAAGCAGAGGAACAGAATGGAGTTGTTTTTTTTTACTGCAATATTAAAAAACGCTGTGGTTTAAGATTGGAAGGAAAATACTGCAATGATTATGAAATACTAATAAAAGTTATAAAATAAATCGGTAGCAAAGAATCATATAAATGTAAAACCGACGATGATGATGCAGACATGTTGATTTACTGATTTAAAATATTTTATTACGTCATATTAAAGAACATTTTTACTAATACACGTATATACTGTTTTCTTTCGTAAATCCTAAAAAAAAAAATTGTGTACATTTTAGCGATTTTTAGAGTAGGGCCGATTTTTAACCGATTTCAAAAAAAGGAGGTTTACAATTCGTCTTGATCTTTTTTTTTTTTATGTATGTTACCTCGTAACTCGGAGACGGCTCACCAAAGTCAGGATCTGATGATGGGATCCTGGAGAAATCGAGGGAACTCTTCAAATATTCTAGGCACACCTATAGCGTTTTGGGTATTTCTTGTAGTACCTTGAGCAGTTGCTTCCGAAAACTACCATTTGGGGAAGTTGAACTGATGATGAAGACCACAGATGGCCACTGAAACTCCTCAATAATAAGTATTTCGTGGATTGCGATTCGATTACTTGAGTACGGATATTAAACACTTTATGCTCGTCACAATACATATGGTGATGTAGAGCTGATGGTCAAGTACCAGGAGAACTCCTCAAAAATTAACGGCTATGCATCGGGAAAAGCAAAATTTTGTAAAATGTGATAAGTTGTCGACATTATGGCTTTTGTAACTAGATAAATTACAAACCGACCCACTAAAAAGCGTGAAAAAAAATTTTTAGCAAAAAATAGAACCGACTTCCATATCAAAACACTACAAAGGCAAAAATAACTTTAATTTCGGAAGGCGGTGTCTTTAGTTTTGTATATATTTTCGTTTTTGACACCGCCTTCCGAAATTAAAGTTATTTTTGCCTTTGTAGTGTTTTGATATGGAAGTCGGTTCTATTTTTTGCTAAAAATTTTTTTTTGTTAGTGGTTTTCTCATAGATGTAGAATATTTCTACATCTATGGGTTTTCTGGTGGTTTTAGAAGTTGTATCTGGTGGAGAGTATACAAAAGTACTCTGTGGTGGAGAGCTTGTTGAACTGTTGGCAACACTGGCCGTACCGTGACAGGTGACAATTGGATACATCGGAAACATTGATCTCGTTGAAAACTTTTGTAAAAGGTTTTTGAGTATTTTCTAAAAGTAAAATTAAATAAATCTCAGTAAGTAAAACTATAATTAATTTATATTAAACATATTTTACATTTTCAGTTTCCTTTTGTTTATAATCAATGTTGCGGACTCTGACTACTAACCTTATAAAATGCCGGCGGCCTATTACTGCTGATTCATTTATTTGTAAACAGTGCAGAGGCACGTCGACATTCGGTATTGAATCAACGCAGTCTCCTAAAGTAGTTAAGGGTCAGTAACAACATAAACATAATCTGTGAACAAAATGAGTATTAGATTCAATTATATCATTTTCTGTACTACTTACATGTCTTAGCTGATATATTTTTTATTTTTAGCGATGGCTGAAGACAAATCCCACTTTCTTCTGCCTAATAACCAGAAATTTGTAGAACTGGACAGTTCTCAAGCATTTGCTAAACTAACGGACAAAGAAAAACTTTATGCACATTACTTGAGTCAGGTTAGTTGATGGTTTTCCTTGTAGTTGCTTAGCAAGCCAATAACCTTCATTGTTTTGTTATAAGAATGATCTTACAATGATTTAGCAAAAACATAATTAGTTAAAAGATCTTGAAGCATTTTAAGCAATATCATTTCAGGTAATATGCAAATTAACACTTAATTGACGAATTTCACTCCATTGTAAAAACTAGTGCTTTATTTCAACATTATTTGTATTTAGGTATTGCCTTGTGTTAGTAAATGGTGCAATGTTCGGTGTCAATATTACCTTCATGCTTTAGTCTGGTATAATATTTGCTTATTATTAAAATAAAGCATTTATACATAAAAGACGGCAGTGCTGGTAAAGAACACAAGAGCTTAATGGCTAAGGTGTTGCACTTGTGATTGAGGGGTCACAGGTTCAAACCCCACCCATTACACTATTGCCGTGAACTCAGACACTCCAGATAAAAATCATACTTAGCTTAGTTGGAGTTAACAATATCACTTTTAATGTGAATTCTACCCAAGATTACTTGTAATTTGAATTACACCGACATAGCTACTTTTCTTTATAAAACAAATACATGATTGTTTCATCATCTTGCTCCTATGTTGTTAGGACTACTAGAAAATTCTTATGCTTTGTTTACGGTTCATACATCAGTCCAAATACAAGCTTTTTATAACTACAATGTGTAAAATGGTAAATTTGCAGGCGGCATGGAATGGTGGTCTCATAGTTTTAATGCAGACTAGTCCGGAGTCTCCTAAGATCTTTGCTATGCTGCACAGGATCTTTGCCATGGAATCTTTGCAGTCTCTCAAAGATTCTGCATGTGAACTGGGTGTTACTGAAGAAGATTTTCAGGTAAAATCTCCTTAAAACTCTACTATTATGTATGTTTATTATTCTAAGTTGCGCTGTGTTCTAATATACATTTAAATGTAACATTCTACTATAAAAAAATTTTTTGATGTATTTCATGCTTATTTTAGGCACCAGTTTCACATAAATGTTTTCCTTGTGTACTAGATTATGTACTTCCTTTTTACTATGCATTTGTGTTGAGAATTAAGCAGACCTGCTTATTTTAGGCACCAGTTTCACATAAATGTTTTCCTTGTGTACTAGATTATGTACTTCCTTTTCAACCGACGACAAAAAGAGGAGGTTATCAATTCGACGCGTATATATATTTTTTTTTTTTTTTAATGTATGATCATCGATTACTCGAAGACGGCTGAACCGATTTGGAAAATTCTTTTTTTGATTGAAAGGGTATACTTCGATACTGGTCCCATTTTCATAAACGTCAGGATCTGATGATGGGATCCTGGAGAAATCGAGGGAACTCTTCAAATATTATAGGCACACCTATGTCGTTTTGGGTATTTATTATAGTAACTTGTGCAGTTGCTCTCAAAAAGTACCATTTGAGGAAGTGGAACTGATGATGAAGACCACAGATGGCCGCCGAAACTACGGTTACGAACTACGCCGAAGTCGGTGCCAAAAACGAAAATACAAAACTAAAGACACTGACTTCCGAAATTAAAGTTATTTTTCACTTTGCAGTGTTTTTTGGGAGTCGGTTTAATTTTTTGGTAAAAAGTTTTTTACTATGCATTTGTGTTGAGAATTAAGCAGACCTAACTAACACTGAAAAGAGTAAAAATTTTGATAGCTATGTAAACAATAATAATTTAACCTAAGTAAAAATTGCTCAAAGCATTTGGCAGGGAGCAAGTATCTATCATATCTCAAGGAGACCTGGTGTTCTGAAATTCAGATGTTACTGTAGGTTAGGCACTAGTTTCCAAGAGTGTAATATATTCATTTAAACTTTTATATTAAAATAATGAATTCTGCTCCTTAGACATTTATAAACTTTTACCTATCATTATGTATTATTTGATCTAACATTCATTAACAAAATAGAGCTGATAACTTCACCACATCCTATGACCAAAATTATCATTATCTATTTACTATTTTGCGGTTGAAAAACATCCTATGGTTATGAAATTGTTCTTATGTGGTTTTCAGGCCTTTTTGGTGTATGCTGGAGGTATATTTGCCAACAGCGGTAACTACAAAGGTTTTGGTGATACTAAGTTCATTCCGAACTTACCTCCAAACTCTTTCGAGCTTATTGTGAAGAATTCTAAAGCTTTCGAAGATGATCCTCAACACATGATGAAAATTTGGCAACAGACTGAGAAGTTTATATATAGCATTGCTCCAAGACTCACTCGTCTTGGTTTAGCTCCAGAGGTCAGTAAATAAGGTCTTAATCACCATGAGATATTTTGTATTTGGTGTTTTTTTTGTTTAGCTGTTATATAGATAAGTGTCCTATTGTTTACAAGATTCTGTGTTACTATATAACTCTATAAAATTCTTTATTTGGGTACTATTCTACTAAGATACAGTAGCAGTGGGGTTGCGGGTATTTTCAAACGAGTTATCGCGGCAACGGGACGCATGGGCAGCTGAAAGAACAGTGTGGGGTTTTAGTCAATAGAAGTCAGACACTTCCTTCCACTCCACCTACAGCGGCAGTAGCCATTTGATGATTTTCCCACCCCCGAAAAAGGATATAATGAAATTCAATGCAATATCTTAATTAACATTGAATTCAATTCAATCTAAAACATACATAAAAATATAATCTCACTCATACATTCTTTCTAGGGTGTGACCACTTACTTCTCCAGTAACATGACAGAAGAAGATTCTAACTTAGTGAATGATTGGATGAAAACCAAACTTATGGAAGCTTACATTTGTCGAACATTCAAAACTACGGCTGAGGATGGATGTGAGTACAGAAGAACAAAACTCTTTTAATTTTAATGTTAATTAGAAAACGAATCACCATAAATGTGCAATCCTATCTCCATAACCATTAATCAAGATGTTAATAGTAGGGTGCACTTAGATAATTACTGTTTTTGCGGTCATCATGTCGGATTCACACATTGTAACATAATTATGCAGAATTGGATTGTTTTATTTGATAATTTTGGAGAAAATTATTACGCTACTACTACGCATTTATTCAAATTGGGACCGCGCTAGAGATGCGGTTCCTCACGGCCTTAAATTATGAAAGTTTCTTAAAATACCATTCTGCGTCTTCTTTCGCTAGCCGAAAATCTTTGATGATAGTCATTTGATTCATCGAACATCAAAAACTGATTTTTCCCCTAATTTAAGCTTAAGGACTGTCTCAAGTATCTTTTAGACAAGAAAAGCTTCTCAGGGATTTATGTGAGGTGCCAAAAAACATGGTCCCAAAATTTGTCGCCCTAATCTTTCAACCCAACTTAGCCTGCTTATACATACATCAGTGGGTAGTCATCAGATTATTATTTACCTTATTAAAGCTACTCTATTATATCATAAACACTCACAAAAAAAACCATCATAGTCTTAACATAGATGGGAAAAGGATAATCAGATGATGATAGTCTTAGTTAAAATACTGTAGTCCTATCTTACTTAATGAAAATTAAATTTAAAAACATTAATGAAAATTTTTAAATCTACAAAATAATGGAATTTTTTGAGCATAATCGTATTGTATCAACAGTAATTGAGAATTTATTATGTTTCTGATTTCAATAAGTCAAACGTCTTCTACAAAAGTGACATTGACCTCCGAGTTTGTGTCGGTGTTTCTTCTCAGAGTAGTCAGTTAGGAAACGCCGGCCTCATCTAGCTAAACTTAAAATGCATAAAAACATGACGTGTTAAAGTGTTATTTATAACCAATTTACTAAATAAATATTTCATTTAATTTCAAAATGCTTTTATTACTGTTAACATGCGAACAATCTAAACAATACACTGATTGCTGCTATATACGCCAATGCGTTTTTCTTCCTACAGTGCCCTTATATACCATCCACTTGGCCAGTGTGGAACAAACACCAGCCCCAGGTTTGACCATGGCCATGGAGAAATACAAAGGGGCCTACTTCCAAGTCACCCGGGGGGATTACTCCCCACTCTTGAAACGCGTCAATGAAAACCTGACGATGGCGCGGGAGTATGCAGCCAACGACAACCAAAAGAATATGCTGGAACGTTACGTGAAGAGTTTCAAAGATGGTAACCTGAATGAGCATAAGGAAGGAAGCAGGTTTTGGACCCAGGATAAGGGACCGATTATTGAAACGTAAGCAGTTTTTGTAGTTTTAGGTACCGTTCGTAACGACGGGGCTCGACAGGGCCATCGCCTGCCGAGTCTGCGGGAAATTTCTAACGAGATACCACAGTCGTGGAATGCAAGGGCTATTGCAGAAACAGGGTGGGTATTTCAGTCAGTAAAAGTTTGTCACTCCTTTCTACTCCACCCTGGACGGGAATAAAGGGTACTGTTCCCGTTAAAATTTCTTATTAGTGTATGGTAAGCGATTATAAAAAGTAGCGTATGCGTATGAGCTATATTACAGCTTAATTAAACTATATTCAGTAGTTTTTGCATGAAAAAATAACATACATCCTTAAGAACTTCCAAATGTATAATATTAGTATAATAAGACATCATTGCACTTATAATTTTTGGGTAAACATGAAGGTGGTTTAATGAACCATTTACCCTTATCCACAGATATCAAGGTTTCATCGAGACATATCGCGACCCAAGTGGTCAGCGCGGAGAGTTCGAAGGCTTTGTAGCCATGGTCAACAAGGAAATGTCCAAGAAATTCGGCGAACTCGTCGATGGAGCTGAAAGGTTCATCAAGTTCTTGCCTTGGGGCGAAGACCTAGAAAAGGACACCTTCTTACGACCAGACTTCACCAGTTTAGATGTCATGACCTTCTCTGGAAGTGGCATCCCTGCCGGCATCAACATTCCTAATTGTATGTATCACTTGTTTGACCCTGGCGAAGCGAATCTCATTCCGTTCGATATAGTATACGTATAAGATTCCTATTCCTTTGATTGGATCCATCGAAAACTTTTTTTTAAATCGATCTTGAGCTTGTATTTTCGAAACGATCGTAACTTTGTCGTCCAATTGAATTCCATATTTAATATGACAAAATTACGAGTATTAAAAATAATATAATCATTCATGATAAGAACTTTAAACATGTTGTTGTCAATTATTATATTTTTGCCTTAAAGTCTTTTAGAAACGTGATACTGCGTAAAGAAATAAAGTTTTTATTAAATACTTATCAGAACACACTTAAAGACGTTATAAAAAAAAAAACAAATTTCATGAAATTTATTTGCCATAAGTGTTGGTACAATTTAGGTCTTAGCATAAATTTCGTGTTTATACTTATTTGTAATAATTATTATTTTAGAGTAGTTTCTAATAAGTTCCTTTACCGAAACCATACATTGACACTTTGTATTTACTAGCTGGCCAAAGAAAAACAACACATAATCGCATATAGATATTTATTAACATTATTATAAAAATGTTTCATTACAGATGACGAGATTCGGCAGAACTTCGGCTTCAAGAACGTGTCACTCGGCAATGTGATTCCGGCGGCATACAAAGAGTCTGTCATTCCATTCTTATCCGATAGCGATAAGGTGCTCTTGGAGAAATACAGGGTCGCTGCTTTTGAAGTAAGCATTGTAGTTTAAAATGTTTCATGTTAATTTACATTTCGATGCCTCCCACGTACGATGTTGTCAACAACTACTACAATAAAAACTGCATTTTTCAATTAATCTTTAAACAATTCAGTATTACTAACTATATTCACATATTGAATTGTATAAACATTAATTGAAAAATGCAGTTTTTATTGCTAATAGTATCTTTGAAACACTCTCCTGTAAAATTGCTATTTGTGGTTTACAACAACTTATGTGGGAGGCATCGATTTGTTTTATGGCGTAAGAGGACTATACTTAATTATTTTTTTAGTTTTATGGGTTGTTGCACAACCTCTGTACCTATAACTCAATTTTATATGTTAGTTATTTCCTATCCAAAACTTATAGAGTAGACTAAAACATTATTATTATACTTTTTGGAAAACAACATACATGAAAAACGAATCTTTTTTAAATCAGCTCTAGTCAATTCTAAATACTAATTCGATATACAAATAAGGAATAAAGAATACCAGATTTTTTTGATGAATAAGGCTGAATATATTTGACGAATGCAATTCGATAAATACCGAAACAGATGTAAAACGTGTTTGCAAAATGTTCGGTTAGATCACTGTCTCTTTCACTCAAACCTGTGTGAATGTTACTGAAATTCGATGTGTACTTTAACCGTAATTGTACTTAACAGGTACAAGTAGGTCTACACGAGTTACTCGGCCACGGTAGCGGTAAACTTTTGCAGCAAAAATCAGACGGCACTTTCAACTTTAACAAGGATAAAGTGAAGAACCCGCTCACTGGTAAGATTCAGATTTGAATACATCTACAATAATAGGCAGCAGTGGTGGCCCAGTGGGTACAGGTGAGACTTACTTAAGGTACTGGATTCGAACACTTGCGAGAATGTTCTAACGAGATACCGCCGGCCTCGGAACATAACGGCTACTGAAGGAACATGGCAGGTTTTTAGATACTCTCTTCCGCTCCACACAGTGGGAGGAGTCATTTGATGATTTTCCCACCGAAAAAATAATACCTTGTATAATTTTCATCATCACCGCTCCTCTCAAAACGGTGAAGAACAACATCGTAAATAAACTGATGTCCTAGGACCGAAAATCCAAGACATGTGTGATCCACCAACCCGCGCTAGGTCCACGTAGTGGATTACCGCCCATTACCTCACAGAGGAGGCTTGTGTCCCAGCAAAACGTTATAGGCTGCTATGATGACAATAACAAACCTAACCTAGCTAGCTATGTCTTTCACATAATAATGTCCACATTACTAGCAATCTTGTTAACCCCTCCAACTAAGCTAAATATGCTCGTGTCTGGAGTGGGCTCACGGTAGAGGTAGGCAAAGTTTATCATTTTTGAGATTGGAACATTTGCATCTCGATCAATGAAAGTATCCGGAACACTGATATGTTTTACTTAGCTCATTTGGATCATCGGCTCAAATGACTCGGTAAACGCCCGCGACGCGACGTCATGTATAGAAACGTAACATTCTTACGTTGCGTTCCGGGCGTTTACTATTGAGACATAGAAATGTTTTGAGGCATCAATACTGAATGTTTTATGTCTATATATTTATTGTAATATGTGAGATTATAAATAAAGTCGATCAACGTGCATAGGATACGAGAGTCAATAGTAAAACTAACTCAGTGTGTCTCAGTGTCCCTCTCTCGCTCGCACACTGCTCAGTCGCCACACGAGCGACGCGTCGCGCGAAATGAGCCAGAGCAAAGTAATGTTTCAGATCCAAATGATGCATTTGAAACGTTTATTTATTTATTTATTTATTTTATTATTTATGTACACACAGTAAAATAAAATAGGACAACATAATTATAATATTTGAGTACAAAGGTACTGCTTATTTCTTTAGAAATTTCTTCCAGCAGACCTGCGAAAGGAGAAGTGAAAAAGAAATGTAGACAATAGTGTGTGAGAACAAGAAGAGAAATGAAAATTAATATGTGAAGTCTAAAACTAAAATATTAAATATACCTACACATACTTATAATGCAATAAAACAAACAACAAATAAACGTTGTTACTGAACCAATCTTTTGAATTACTGCAATGATTCGAATCAGTGAGTCGGTTCCGTAAAGAGTTACACATGCCTAGTTCACGTCAATAGTGTAATGGGTGGGGTTCGAACCCGCGACTTCTCGATCACAAGTCCGACACCTTATCCATTTAAGTTGTTGACGCTGACGCTATCTATCTGCATGGTCGATCTTTACTTCTTAATTACAATTGCATGTACCGTATAAATCAGCTAACTCTATTTGACAGGCAAAGAGATTGAGAAGTGGTACAAGCCGGGCGAGACATATGACGGCACGTTTACAACGCTCGGCTCTGCGTTCGAAGAGTGCCGCGCCGAAGCCGTTGGATTATATCTGTCGTTGGTGCCCGAGATTCTCAAGTGAGTATACAGTCCGATATGTCATCGTATCATACAATATGATTTAATTTTTTTAGGTACCATTTTAAATTGTCCTGTTCTTGCTGAAGGCCTTTTCTAATTTTTTTCTGTGTTGTTCTTTATGACTTTAATCCACAAGGAAATGCTGATACAAAAGGCTAATTAATACTGTTCTCAGTTTGTGTGAAGTGTTTTCCATTACGCATTGCTCAGGAGTAGAACTTGAACTTGAATCTGCATGGGCGCAAATTAAATCAAGTTTGTCAGCAATTTACCGTAAATGTAAAAGACTAAATTGTTTTTATTCATAATTATTACATTATTCAAGTTTATTGAAGTTTATTTATTATCTACACTTAATTTCTGTGTTATTTTTTTAATTTGCAATTTCTGATAGGGGACTGTTTACACAGTCTTAGGACAGTTTTTGTGATAAGTTTTTTTATTAGTGATGTGCCACTATCGAAAGTTAACGTTAATAAAATCAAGTATCGGTTTTTTATAATACGTTATCCAGAAATAATGTGTAGGTGCTAACTTAAAACGTAGAAATGCAAAATTAATAATGTACGATATACATATTTTTAATAACATAATTAAATACAGGTATTCGTTAATCAGATTCAAATAATGACTCCATATCTTAGGAGTATTCTGAATCATCAGACTCGCCACCTATTTCTATCATAAACCTATCAGTAATTTCGTCGACTATATGGCCCAGATGACCCATAAAAACACACAATAACTCGGCATTTATTCTGTATAAGCAGGCGGAACCCAATCGAACATATATGTATACTAGTATTTGCGTGTTGCGCGAGGTGCAAGCACCTCGCGTGCTTGTGAAAAGAGAAAAAAAGGGGGGGTGGGGGGTGATGGAGGGGGGGGGGGGGTTGCACAATTATTTCGACTAAAGCATTGCCCCTCTAAATGAATCTAAAAAAAAATGTTCCAAGTCTCTTAATTTCCGAGATCCGCCTAAAGGGGGTGAGAAGGGGGGCAAGGGGGGCGACTTTGAAAAATGGTTTTTTACTTTACCGAGCCTACTCTATACGAATCCGTAAAAAAAACAAAATACGGGTCTCGTAGTTTCCGAGATACGATAGGGGGGGGGGGGGGGGGTGAAAAGGGGAGGTTTGGCACTTTTCCCGTAGGTTTGAGAGTTACTTGTTTACTTGTTTACGAATCTGTCAAAATATACCCACCTCCCCATCCATCATCTGGGAGAACAATTATGTCAGTGAGTGAGTCAGTGGTAATTTAGCTTTATAGATAAACAAAAAAGTGGGGGGGGGGGGGTGATGGGGGGAGATGGGGGCGGTTTAGTATTTGCGTGTTGCGCGAGGTGCAAGCACCTCGCGTACTTGTGGAAAAAAAAAAAAGGGGGGGTGATGGGGGAGATGGTGGGGGTTTAGTATTTGCGTGTTGCGCGAGGTGCAAGCACCTCGCGTACTTGTGAAAAAAAAAAAAAAGGGGGGGATGGGGGGGGTGCAGAAGTATTTTGACTAAAGCATTGCCCCTCTAAATGAATCTGAAAAAAAAAATGTTCCAAGGCTCTTAGATTCCGAGATCCGCCTAAAGGGGGCGAGAAGGGGGGCGGGCGGGGACTTTGAAAAATGGTTTTTACTTTACCGAGCCTCCCCTATACGAATCCGTAAAAAGAAAAAAATACGGGTCTCGTAGTTTCCGAGATACGATAGGGGGGGGAGAAGGGGGGGGAAAAGGGGAGGTTTGGCACTTTTCCCGTAGGTTTGAGAGTTACTTGTTTACGAATCTGTCAAAATATACCCACCTCCCCATCCACCATCTGGGAGAACAATTATGTCAATGAGTGAGTGAGTGAGTGAGTCAGTCAGTGGTAATATAGCTTTATATAGTATATCTAGTATTTGCGTGTTGCGCGAGGTGCAAGCACCTCGCGTGCTTGTGAAAAAAAAAATGGGGGGGGGTGATGGGGGGTTTAGTATTTGCGTGTTGCGCGAGGTGCAAGCACCTCGCGTGCTTGTGAAAAAAAAAGGGGGGGGGGTGATGGGGGGAGATGGGGGGGGGGGGTTTAGTATTTGCGTGTTGCGCGAGGTGCAAGCACCTCGCGAGCTTGTGAAAAAAAAAAGTGGGTGGGGGGAGATGGGGTGTTTAGTATTTGCGTGTTGCGCGAGGTGCAAGCACCTCGCGTGCTTGTGAAAAAAAAAAAAAAAAAGAGGGGGGGGTGATGGGGGGGGGGTTGCACAAGTATTTCGACTAAAGCATTGCCCCTCTACCTGAATCTGAAAAAAAAAATGTTCCAAGTCTCTTAGATTCCGAGATCCGCCTAAAAGGGAGGAGAAGGGGGGCGGGGGGGGGACTTTGAAAAATGGTTTTTACTTTACCGAGCCTCCTCTATACGAATCCGTAAAAAGAAAAAATACGGGTCTCGTAGTTTCCGAGATACGATAGGGGGGGGGAGAAGGGGGGGTTTGGCACTTTTCCCGTAGGTTTGAGAGTTACTTGTTTACGAATCTGTCAAAATATACCCACCTCCCCATCCACCATCTGGGAGAACAATTATGTCAATGAGTGAGTGAGTCAGTCAGTGAGTGGTAATTTAGCTTTATATAATATAACTAGTATTTGCGTGTTGCGCGAGGTGCAAGCACCTCGCGTGCTTGTGAAACAAAAAAGTGGGGGGGGGGTGATGGGGGGAGATGGGGGCGGTTTAGTATTTGCGTGTTGCGCGAGGTGCAAGCACCTCGCGTACTTGTGAAAAAAAAAAAAAAGGGGGGGTGATGGGGGAGATGGTGGGGGTTTAGTATTTGCGTGTTGCGCGAGGTGCAAGCACCTCGCGTACTTGTGAAAAAACTAAAGCATTGCCCCTCTAAATCAAGTATTTGCGTGTTGCGCGAGGTGCAAGCACCTCGCGTGCTTGTGAAAAAAAAAAAAAAAAAAAGAGTGGGGGGGTGATGGGGGGGGGGGGTTGCACAAGTATTTCGACTAAAGCATTGCCCCTCTAAATGAATCTGAAAAAAAAAAATGTTCCAAGTCTCTTAGATTCCGAGATCCGCCTAAAGGGGGGGAGAAGGGGGGCGAGGGGGGGGACTTTGAAAAATGGTTTTTACTTTACCGAGCCTCCTCTATACGAATCCGTAAAAAGAAAAAAATACGGGTCTCGTAGTTTCCGAGATACGATAGGGGGGGGAAAAGGGGAGGTTTGGCACTTTTCCCGTAGGTTTGAGAGTTACTTGTTTACGAATCTGTCAAAATATACCCACCTCCCCATCCACCATCTGGGAGAGCAATTATGTCAATGAGTGAGTGAGTGAGTGAGTCAGTCAGTGGTAATTTAGCTTTATATAATAGAACTAGTATTTGCGTGTTGCGCGAGGTGCAAGCACCTCGCGTGCTTGTGAAAAAAGAAATTGGGGCGGGGTGATGGGTTGGTTTAGTATTTGCGTGTTGCGCGAGGTGCAAGCACCTCGCGTGCTTGTGAAGAAAACTAAAGCATTGCCCCTCTAAATCAAATATTTGGGTGTTGCGCGAGGTGCAAGCACCTCGCGTGCTAGTGAAAAAAAAAAAGTGGGGGGGGGCGGGGGTGATGGGGGGGGGGGGTTTAGTATTAGCGTGTTGCGCGAGGTGCAAGCACCTCGCGTGCTTGTGAAAAAAACTAAAGCATTGCCCCTCTAAATCAAGTATTTGCGTGTTGCGCGAGGTGCAAGCACCTCGCGTGCTTGTGAAAAGAACTAAAGCTTTGCCCCTCTAAATCAAGTATTTGCGTGTTGCGCGAGGTGCAAGCACCTCGCGTGCTTGTGAAAAAAAAAAAAAAAAGGTTGGGGTGATGGGGGGAGATGGGGGGGTTTAGTATTTGCGTGTTGCGCGAGGTGCAAGCACCTCACATGGGGGGGGGCGGGGGTGATGGGGGGGGGGGTTTAGTATTAGCGTGTTGCGCGAGGTGCAAGCACCTCGCGTGCTTGTGAAAAAAACTAAAGCATTGCCCCTCTAAATCAAGTATTTGCGTGTTGCGCGAGGTGCAAGCACCTCGCGTGCTTGTGAAAAAAACTAAAGCATTGCCCCTCTAAATCAAGTATTTGCGTGTTGCGCGAGGTGCAAGCACCTCGCGTGCTTGTGAAGAAAAAAAAAAAAAAAGGGGGGGGGTGGAAATGGGGGGGGGGCTGCACAATTATTTCGACTAAAGTATTGCCCCTCTAAATGAATCTGAAAAAAAAATGTTCCAAGTCTCTTAGATTCCGAGATCCGCCTAAAGGGGGGGAGAAGTCCCCCTTTTCTTTTTTACCGATTTTACTTTACCGAGCCTCCTCTATACGAATCCGTAAAAAACAAAAAATACGGGTCTCGTAGTTTCCGAGATACGATAGGGAGGGGGGAGAAGGGGGGTGAAAAGGGGAGGTTTGGCACTTTTCCCGTAGGTTTGAGAGTTACTTGTTTACGAATCTGTCAAAATATACCCACCTCCCCATCCACCATCTGGGAGAACAATTATGTCAATGAGTGAGTGAGTGAGTCAGTCAGTGGTAATTTAGCTTTATATAATAGAACTAGTATTTGCGTGTTGCGCGAGGTGCAAGCACATCGCGTGCTTGTGAAAAAAAAAAGTGGGGGGGGTGATGGGGGGAGATGGGGGGGTTTAGTATTTGCGTGTTGCGCGAGGTGCAAGCACCTCGCGTGCTTGTGAAAAAAAAAAAAAAGGGGTGGGGGGATGGGGGGGGGTTGCACAAGTATTTCGACTAAAGCATTGCCCCTCTAAATGAATCTGAAAAAAAAAAATGTTCCAAGTCTCTTAATTTCCGAGATCCGCCTAAAGGGGGTGAAAAGGGGGGCAGGGGGGGACTTTGAAAAATGGTTTTTTCTTTACCGAGCCTTCTCTACACGAAACCGTAAAAAAAAAAAAATACGTGTCTCGTAGTTGCCGAGATACGATAGGGAGGGGGGAGAAGGGGGGGGAAAAGGGGAGGTTTGGCACTTTTCCCGTAGGTTTGAGAGTTACTTGTTTACGAATCTGTCAAAATATACCCACCTCCCCATCCACCATCTGGGAGAACAATTATGTCAATGAGTCAGTGAGTGAGTGAGTGGTAATTTAGCTTTATATAGTATAACTAGTATTTGCGTGTTGCGCGAGGTGCAAGCACCTCGCGTGCTTGTGAAAAAAAAAGTGTGGGGGGTGATGGGGGGGTTTAGTATTTGCGTGTTGCGCGAGGTGCAAGCACCTCGCGTGCTTGTGAAAAAAGAAATTGGTATTTGCGTGTTGCGCGAGGTGCAAGCACCTTGCGAGCTTGTGAAAAAAAAAAAAAAAAAAAGAGGGGGGGGTGATGGGGGGGGGGGGGTTGCACAAGTATTTCGACTAAAGCATTGCCCCTCTAAATGAATCTGAAAAAAAAAATGTTCCAAGTCTCTTAGATTCCGAGATCCGCCTAAAGGGGGGGAGAAGGGGGGCGGGGGGGGGGACTTTGAAAAATGGTTTTTACTTTACCGAGCCTCCTCTATACGAATCCGTAAAAAACAAAAAATACGGGTCTCGTAGTTTCCGAGATACGATAGGGAGGGGGGAGAAGGGGGGTGAAAAGGGGAGGTTTGGCACTTTTCCCGTAGGTTTGAGAGTTACTTGTTTACGAATCTGTCAAAATATACCCACCTCCCCATCCACCATCTGGGAGAACAATTATATCAATGAGTCAGTCAGTCAGTCAGTGGTAATCTAGCTTTATATAGTATAATAATATATATATATATATATATAAATGGGATGGGCCCCGCCTGATTGTCACTTTTTAAAATAAAAATGTGCTCGTTTCTTTCCTTTTAGTTGAGCAGTCAGGATTTTTAGTTTTTTCTATTACCTTTTTATTTTTAGCTTTTTTGTTTAAATATGTTAACGATTTCACAGATTACTTAACTCTTGCTAGGAATTGTGGTCTTGAAGCATATTTAGAAGTTTATTCAACTGCACAAATAGAACCTTCTAGTACCCTTACTCTGCTCAATACAATATAGAACTTTTGTAAATAAATTAGAAGTTAAATAAATAAATACATCACAGCTAAGGTCCTCCCTTACAGTTCATGTCGTCGGTGTCGTGCTGGGTCAATGAGACAGTGATCCCTACAATTTCATAGAATTAAGTGTCCACCGATGTCGTTGTCGGTATCGGCCAATGAAGAAACGCCCAATGTAATGTTACTGCCCAGCACAATATAAGCGGGAGCATCATCACAGGGTCAAGCCAATAAAATCATCACCATCCTCACCAAGTGAAGGTACACCAACTTTAGCTGGCTAATGTTATAAGTCAAGGGAAGAAGGAATAATTCAAACTTTATCCTTTCTTTATTATTACGATTTTTCAGTCTTCTTATATGATTTTTCATTTCTATTTAGTTTAATACAAATAAATCACTCATATTTATTTATTATTCTCTCGTAAAGCCCTTTGTTTTGATACCCCTCTCGATGGGTTTGAAATGAAATGAAATATTTATTTTGTAAATTGGTTATAAATAACACTTTTACACGTCATGTTTTTTTGCGTGTTAAGTTTAGCTAGATGAGGCCGGTATTTCCTAACTGACTACTCTGAGAAGAAACACCGAAACAAACTCAGAGGTCATAGTCTCTTTTAAAGTCCAGACAATTTGTATTTTTATATGAGAAGCATGTAGGTTCATGTCTGTGGTATTCTTTTGAGGAAATAACCACGCAAATTTGAGCGGACCTGTCCAGACAGTGCAAGCATTTGTCAGTTATCGTGTAGCTCAACTTAGAACTTAAGGAGCTCAACAATTTGACAAAAAATACCAACGGACATTTGGGTAGGCCACACAAGTACTCAAACTGCTTGACATCATTAAATAAATTATAGTCAAAGTAAAAACAACGAAGAAAGAATAACCTACATTGTCCTCACATTAACAATAATGAAATAATTATGTTAAAAAAAAAAAAACAAAAACAAAATAAATAGGTATATACAATACTTAACAAAACAAATATTTTAATCAATAAAAAATAAATCAACTATCAAAATTTTAACAATAAAAAATGCTCACGTATATCACTGGAGCAGCTCATTCCCAAGCCTTCTTGTCCTCAATATAATCTTTAACAGTGTAAAACGCTTTCTGACATAGCTTACGTTTTATAAATAATTTGAATTTATTAATACTTAGTTCTTGAATATGGCTAGGAATTTTATTATAAAAACGTATACATTGGCATCTAAACGAACCACCTATTTTTTTTAACCTTGTTTTAGGAATGACATATGTGTCTTTGTTCCTTGTATTTACACTATGAATATCACTGTATTTTTTAAACAGATTAATATTTTTGTGTGCATACAAGAGATTCTCATAAATATACTGAGATGGCACAGTCATAATATTAATCTCTTTAAATTTGTCACTTAAGGAGTGCTTGGGACTTAATTTATAAATTGCACGAATGGCCCTTTTTTGTAATACAAATATTGTGTGAATGTCGGCTGCATTTCCCCAAAGTAAAATGCCGTATGACATCACACTGTGAAAGTAACTAAAGTAGACTAAACGTGCTGTTTCGATATCAGTTAATCCACGTATTTTTCTAACGGCATATGCTGCAGAACTTAACTTTTTTGACAATTTATCTATATGGGGGCCCCACTGAAGCTTCGTATCCAAAGTTATGCCCAAGAATACTGTGGTATCTTCGGGTTTCAATATTTCGCCCTTTATTGATACACTAGTATTCACTTGTCTAACATGAGGTAATGTAAATTTTAGGCATTTGGTTTTTTTCTCATTAAGAAGAAGATTATTAACATTAAACCAGCTAACTACAGTTGCAAGGGCTCTATTTACTTCTTCAATAACCTGCTGTTGACGTTTAATTTTAAATAAAAGAGAAGTATCGTCAGCGAATAACACTATGTCATGATTTTTGATCAGGTACGGCAAATCATTTATATAAATAAGAAACAAAAAGGGACCTAAAATTGAGCCTTGGGGGTCCCCCATCTTGACCACAGATCCCGGCGATCTTTTGCCGTTCACATCGACTCTTTGAATCCTTTCACTCAAATATGAGGTTAAAAGATTCAGAGAGGAGTCCCGGAATCCGTAGTGGTGCAGTTTCCTGATTAATGTCTCATGGGGAACACAGTCAAATGCCTTAGACAAATCGCAAAAAATGCCCAACACATCGCACTTATCTTCCCATGCATTATAAATGTGTCCTAAAAGTTCAACACGTTCAAGTGCATCAGTTGTTGAACGACCCTTTGTAAAACCAAATTGTTTATTATGTAGCAATTTGTGTTTATTAAAATATCGTTGCATCTGCATTAGAATAATTTTCTCAAAAATTTTACTGAAAGTGGGCAGTACAGAAATAGGTCTGTAATTAGTAGGGTCAGATGTACTACCCGATTTAAATAGTGGGATTATTTTACTATATTTCATTAGATCAGGAAACTCACCGCAATCAATACAATTATTAAATATAACAGCTAATGTAGGAGCAATAATGTGTATAGTTGACTTAGTAACTTCAACAGAATTACCCCACAGGTCTGCAGTCTTTTTCATATTCAAAGAATTAAAAGTTTTAATGATGTCATTAGAAGTAACATATTGGAATTTAAACTCTGAACTACAAACTGGAACATTTTTTTTAAGTAATGTTTCTGCAGCAATGGGACATGATTTTAGCGACTTGGTTGTCGATACGGGAATGTCAGTGAAAAAATTTTCAAATTCTGTGGCGACTTGCGAATCTAATGTTATTATATTATCATCAATAGTGAGGGTGTAATCACTATTTCGGTTGCAAGACCTTCCCGTTTCGCTTTTTATAATATCCCAAGTCGTTTTAATTACATTACTACTATTTTTAATTTTAGAACTCAAGTAGCGAGACTTGGCAATATAACAGACTTTTTTAAATAATTTAGAGTAGTTTTTGACATATAAATTAAATTCTACTGAGTTAGTGTAAGTCCGCTCCTCATAGAGTTCATAAAGCCGATTTCTACTTTTATAAATACCAGCAGTGGCCCAGTCACTGAAAGAAGTGTTACTATTTACTGAAGCAATTTTGGGAATAAATGTGTTATCAAATTGTTGGCAATATATTTTGAAAAAATCATTATAATGTTTATTAGGGTCCTCATTAGTTAACAAACAGGGCATTTTATTTAAGAGTTTAGTTTTGAATGCTTCCAGGCGATATTTAGTTTTTGGATTTACAGTGATATTCTTTTTTAACATTTTATTGACCTTTTTTGGTAAAGTAATTAATTGCCCACAATGATCAGAGTCTATTAAATTAATTATTTTTTTGTGAGTCGGTACAACATCCGTAAAAATATTATCTAAGCAAGTGGCACTAGTCGGAGTTATTCTAGTAGGCTCCATAAATAGGTTTACAAGATTGTATGATTGGAATAAACTAATAATGTTAGAGCTCAAACCAGAATTTTCTAATAAATTAACATTAAAATCACCACAAACAATGACATATTTACTTGAGTTACAGATTTTATGCAAAACTTCATCCATTACTTTTTCAAAGCAATCGTACAATCCTGAAGGTGGTCTGTACACACTTAATATAATAAACTGCTCCAATTCAATACAGGCTATTTCAATAGATCGTTCAACAGAGAGGCTCACAATATCCATTCTGTTCTTGAATTTAAGATTATTACTTATTAAAATTAAAGAGCCACCATGTATAGCATTTACTCTGCTGAAAGAACTACCAACCTGGTAATTATTATAATTGAAAATAAATTGATGGCTTTGAAGCCAATGTTCAGTTAGGCAAAGAATATCAATATGGTTAAAATTAAGAAAAAAGTCAACTTCTAACTCTTTGTTTAAAAATCCTTGAATATTTTGATGTACCAGGTTAATAGTATTTATTGATTTTAAAACTATATTTGTGTCCTCTTTGCAGTTTAAAAGTTCATTACGTATTTTCCCTACTCAATAATTCCTTCTGAAGGTTATTTATGTCAAGATCATACATTTTTCTTTGACTATCCAGCATGCAATTACATTCCTTTAATTGGTTGTTTAGGATAACACGCTGCTTTCTAAATTCAATGTTATATTTATACACACTTCTTGATTTTAATAGTTTCTTGTACTTTTTAATGTTTTTATTAATTTTAATATACTTCTTTATTTTGTTGTGACTACCTAAAACAGGACCGTTTGTTAATGTATCGTCCCCAGTTAAGTCTATGGTATAGGTGGGCTTCTTACATACTAGTCCGGATCCACTACCCACCAGCTCGTCAAAAAGACTGTTTGTATTGGCCACTTGTTCACTGACTCTCAAGGTTTCTATAGTACAGATTGTGTTATGAGCCTTGTTTAATTCCGCTTCCAGTCCCGATATACGTTTGAGTGCTTGGTCATGTGTGTCGTTGCATTCTTGAAACCCAGATACCAGATTACGGAGATGGTGATGCTGGTCGAGTATATCCATGTGCTGGGTGTGCAGTTCCACAAGCTGTCTCTTGAGTTCCGTGTTTTTGTCAACTAACTTCCTGACTTCCACCTCGCTTTCCTCTCTTTCATGCAGCAGGTCACTGCAGGTCTTCTTTGAGACCTCAAGCTCCTTCAGTGCGGCATTCAGTCTGATATTCATGTCACGTACAGTTGCTCCGCGGGTCATCATATTGAAAAAGTTGATGAAACCGCTCCTGGAATATGACAAGAACCAACTGAGTATTTGGGGATATACTAAGGAAGTTTAGAACAGTAGTAGATAGAAGTAAAATATATAAATATTAGAATTAAATGAAAAAAGTATAGAACAACAGACAAAATTTTTAAAATTACAATTAATAAGAAAGTAGGTAGCAGAAAAAGAGAAAATGATTCTACTATTAACTTCTAATTTAAGTGTATCGTGTATCTAACACATTATTTATTGATTTTCTAATACTTATCAGAAATTCATTTGCTCAAAGTTTTTGGCCTAGCTTAGTTGATAAATAGTAGTACCTAATGTTAAATTATGGGTTTCTTGCTTCTACAATAAACAGTTAACTACTAGTTTAAATGAAGTTAATAGATGATTAAGAAGAATTTAATAGTAATAATGTATGTGTATTGTAAATATGCAGTGTAACTTTTGTCTGGGGCGAATGTTTTCGTCATCGATTTTGCTTCCACAGTTTGTCAAGCAAAAGGAGACATAAACGGTGCCAATGTGTGCTGGACGTGGCTCAGAAAACTGAGCAGTATTTATAGGTGTTGTGAAGTGTGTAATAGGTAATAATATGAAAAAAATATACTCCCCGGGTTTGGTGATTTCAAATCCGCCGTCCAAACTGACAGCCGGTCCAAAACTTATTGTTTTATAGAATTTAGACGTTATTACAACAAAAACACTGACTGGGTCACTTTATACATTGATTCTAAGGTAAATAACACATTTAAAGCTAATTTATACACAATTAATGAATATTTAATAAAAATTTATCTAAGAGATCGTTTTTTCACGACCTGTCACCAGTGTTGCCAGTAGCCAAAAAAGAAAAACAACAGCACCCTGAATATGGCACTGATTCGTTTTAAAAGTTATAAATCCTAAGCGATTGCTTTAAATAAAAAATAGAGGAATAAACCTAAAAATGGCTAAGATATCGGACTTGTGACCGAGAGATCGCGATTTTGTACCCCTCCCATTACACTATTGCCGTGAACCTACTCCAAACACAAGAATATTTGAGGCCATGAGAGCCAGAGTGGCCTAACTGTAACCGATTTTAATTGATAAAACTGCTCTAAACGGTAAAAGTCATAGCACCAGAGTGGCCTAAAATTTAGTTCAACATTTTGACCTTATTTAGACAGTTGAAATTTTTGAGGCCATGGGAGCCAGAGTGGTCTAGCTGTAATTTTTTCAATAAGTCGATTTACGGTTAGGCCACTCTGGCTCTCATGGCCTCATTTATATTAGAGGGATTATATAGAGGGAAAGATATTGGAGGGGAAAGATTGCTAGTAATGTGAATTATACTCACATTCTCTTTATAAAAAACTATTCAACGATACCCCAACGATATTTGATATAGTTTGTCGATTTTTTTATAATTATTATTAACTGTCATATCTCTGTGACACTCGCATGGTTAAGATGAATTGATTAACGTGAGAATTATTCAAATCAGCCCACGCGTTTGGCCTGTACAACGCCAAATATGTACAAACATACATACTTACATACATACATAGAATGTGATACACATTACCCTCCTTTGCGTCGCGCAGTCGGGTAAAAAGTTACGATTCAACAATCTATACTTATAATAAATCTGTAGAGAGGTCAATTCTGTACATGAAATATATTTCCAAAATAACTATCAGGGGGTGATTAGGGATCGATACTGATGCCAAAAATGCAATCTGTAAAATTTTTGTCTGTCTGTCTGTCTGTATAACCGTTATAGAAACAAAAACTACTCGACGGATTTTAACGAAACTTGCTACAATTATTTTTCATACTCTTGAGCTGGTTATAGTATACTTTGCATCACGCTACCATCAATAGGAGCAGAGCAGTGAAGGGAAATGTTGGGAAAACGGGAGAAGTTACTCCATTTTTTAAGCTTCCGTCGCGTGTGCCACCTTAATGGTTAAAGCTACACAGAAATCATTTCATGACGGAAATGTTCTCCTTAAAATTATATAAAAAATATCCCACGACAGCATATGTCCATCTTTTATGGTTGACTCCCAATAACACGTGTAACTCACGACAGCTTGGCAGTTCGAAGCTTTCTGATTATAATATTTGTCTACTCTTACGTTTATAACACTCTCAGTCACCCCTAATTGAAAAAGATAACATTATTAACTATTCCATAAAAAAGAATCATATAAATCGGTGTAGAAACACCAAAGTTATACATGAAATACGCTAATAATAAGCCATCGCGCGTGAATACTGAATTATGCTATAAGGATTATTTTTGAGAATCGGTCGCCGCGCTCGACGCGTCTCGCGGCTGAAGGTATAAAATTTCGTTCTATAGGTACTTAAGCCTCATGTGAACGTCATCTAAACAATATTAACTTAATAACACACAAGGAGTTACACGCTGACGGAGTCGCGGGCACAGCTATTAACAATAATATTGTGAGGTTCCGTATTGCGATATTTTTCAACAGTATTATAGATTGACATATTGTATTCCCTACTAAATTACGAAAGTTGATCTGTCTGTTACATCAAAATCACTGAACCGTGAGGAAGGACATAGACTACATTTTTTACCCGAAAAACGACTGAAACGCGGACGAAGTCGCGGGCAACAGCTATCTATACTAATAATATAAGGCTGAAGAGTTTGTTTGTTTGTTTGAACGCGATAATCTCAGGAACTACTGGTTCGAATTGAAATATTATTTTTTAATTAAATAGTCAATTTATAGAGAAAGGCTATAGGCTATATATCATTACGCTAAGGCCAATAGGAGCGGACCGCCATTGAAAAATGCTTCAAAATCAGGGTTAAATTTAACGTTAGCCCAAAGTAACTATTCCACGCGGACGAAGTCGCGGGCAAAAGCTAGTACCACAGTATAAAGATCGTACAGTAGGTTTGATCTTGTGGAAAATGCCGACAACGTCTAGACACTATCGCGACGGCCAGGGTTGTCACAAGTAAACAATATTTATGAAATGATTTTTTTTTTATTGCAGATCAACATCGTTAGCAATCTTAATATAACTTAATATAATAATGAAAACAATTTTAACCCGCTCTTTACTGAACGTATTATTTAGGAGTTGAGGGTGACAAAAAACAATGTAGATGAGGCGTATACAAAGAGATTTGAAATAATGTATATTTTAATCTTTCGAGAGACCTTCCAAATAAATCCGGTCTTCTACAAGCTTCCACCCATAATTTACATCTGAAATGTTAAAATACAATACAAATTAATAAATAATAAAAAACTGACGTCCAATAAATATAAAATTGACGTTCGCCATCTTGAATTTCAAAAAGGATGGCATTTTCGTAATAAGCACCCCAATTAACCTCAAAATTGACACACATATCAAAATTATTAAAAAAAATGACATCCGCCATCTTGGATTTCAAAAAGGATGGCATTGTCGTAACAAGCACCCCAATTAAACTTAAAATTGACACCCATATCAAATTATTAAAAAAAATTACGTCCGCCATCTTGGATTTAAAAAAAGATGGCATTTTCGTAACAAGCACCCCAATTAACCTCAAAATTGACACCCATATCAAATTATTAAAAAAAAAGACGTCCGCCATCTTGGATTTCAAAAAGGATGGCATTTTCATAACAAACATCCCAATTAAACTCAAAATTGACACCCATATTTTATTATAAAAATTCACCTTTATTAAATAACAAAAAAGTTCACCATCTTGAATTTGAAATTACAATTTTTGTTATGAGTATTCGAATAAAGCTTGAAAGTATCGTTATCATTTTGAATAAAAACAGAACACCTAATAATATTAAGTAGTTAGGTATAAAAATATATAAAATGTCCAAACCCTCACGGCCCTGTGCGATTACCTATTAGATATTATTTTTTTACCGTCCGCCGTTTGGCTATTTTGTTAGCGTTATCAACGCGGCACGACATTACAAATAAAACGATAACAAAACATTATTAATTATTTACCTTTCTTCTGTGCGTGGAAGCTGATGAAACCGGAGATCTTTATTTAAACAAGATGAAGACTTGCAATCTCTCACAGCACACGTCGTATGCACCATTTTAAATAAATAATTAAAAAACAAACACGTGCTAGCCCCGAATGATGTCTCCCAAGCTACTAACATAGTTTTGTTCGCAGCTTGGAATCGGCATTCCCGCGTCTCGCCCCTCACACCCCGCACGATTGCCCTGTCTAGACGTCTTCGTCGGACGACTGTATGATCTTTATACTGTGCTAGTACGGTATAACACTGCACAAAACAGCGGGCAACATTATTTCTAAACTTGACATTCGCATGTGTCAATTCTGTCTCTGAGATTAAAAAAACAGGCTATAGCAATCTTGTTAACCCCTCCAACTAAGCTAAATATGCTTGTGTCTGAAGTGGGTTCACGACAATAGTGTAATGGGTGCGCTTCGACCCCCGACCTCTCGATTACTTGACGCTTTATTGTATAATATGGTTGCACTATACGCCTCTGACGACCTCTTCGGAGAACACAGGAATGATGATGTAATCTAATTTGATATTATTTGTTCCTTATTCAGGATCTTCGGTTACGAGGGTCAGGAAGCAGAGGACGTGACCTACGTGAACTGGCTGAGTCTGCTATGGAACGGAGCTGCTAAGGCTACGGAGATGTACCAGCCTGCTACCAAGACTTGGCTGCAGGTACTGTAGCTAGGGAATGTTCTAACGAGATACCGCGGCCCCGGAACTTAAGGGCACCTGAAGGAACAGGGTGGGTTTTTAGTCAGTAGACAAAGTAGCCTTTAATCTTCCTCAAGCTTCAAGCTACTTCTTACCATATTCCATCCAAATGTACCCCGTACTTTCGATAATTACGGCATTCAAACAAACAAATTACTTTTTTTTTTGAATTTTCAATTTTCTTGAAATATTATTAATTTAACTGATTTCTCAAAAATTACTATTTAAAATATTTATCTATAAAAAATCTTACAATAAAAAATCATTTAAAAATATAAAAAATGGCAGTCCACTGGTGTGTCACTGTCCAATGGCAGTGTCGGGAGCTGGGTCCAAGCTACCGGTGGTTAGGTATCCAAAGAAAGGAACCTCCTCACAATACGAGCTGTATCGAAGAGTATTGCCTTCTGTATCAGGACCTATATCAAGCTGTGCAACGCCAGCCACCAGACAGATGGTTGTCGAAGCTTTTAGCTTTTTATTAATTTTATTATTATAAAGCTATAATATTTTTTATTATTATAGCTTTACTAATAGATAATTGAGCTCCTAGTGTCGCACTGCTAGACAAAAGTCTCCCTCCATTTCTTCCAGCGGTCACGGTTCTGCATCTCATCCTTATAATTCTTAAGGATTCAGGTCGTCCCACCATCTTCTTCGCGGTCTGCCATGGCCTCATGTTGCAGTCTCAGATACAAGTTTTCTTGTTCATTCATAATTTTGAAAGTTACCTTTTACGATGTTCACTCTTGTGGCTAGACTAGCTAAAAAGCTTAAATCAAGCAGGACTTGTTTATGCTTTTCTATTTTTCTTTCTTTTTCTCCATGGAATCCTCCCATGTATTCTTTACCAGCAAGCCCTTGTGATAGGCATTGCGGTCATCGATACCAAATAATAAACGTAGAAAATCTTTATGCAGTATAAACCTTCAGATAACTATGGTTTTTAGAGGATAAGTTTGGCATATCCATTAACCACTCGTGTCTTGCGGTAAAAGATTCGACAAGGAAGAGATATTCATTTTTTCCTCAGAAAAACATTACACAGTTCACTTGTGTGAGAAGCATGCAAAGATGGTACAGTAAAAAAAAATCATGAATAATATAAAAGAGAAAAATAAACACATGAAAAGCGTAGAGACATAGAAGACTTGATATCACAGTTGGCCAATTAGAGACATTTTAAGCATGATTCAGATTTCCTGTTTTTGTTTGCAGTTTCTGTGCATTCAAAAAACATTATAAACGATATTTATTGGATACAAAGGTATCTTTACGCTGAATATGTTTCAAGTAGTCCATTAATTACAAAAACGTTCCCACCAGGCGCACGCTCGGGCTCGCTTCGTCCTGATGCGTCTATTGGAGCTAGAGGGCGAGGGTATGCTCACCGTCACGGAGTCGGAACCTGGAAAGAACCTGCTACTTACTCTGCAGCGGGAACACCTCGCCACAAGGGGGAAGAAGATCATTGGTACGTTTTTATTGTTGACTAGCATTCGCGCGGGGCTTCGCTCCCGTGGACTTTACCACGATAAAAACATAACCGTCCTTTTATGCAGTCGGGTAGAAAGTATCCTTTTACCTTCCCTAAGCTTCAAGCTACTTCCATACCAAATTTTATCCAAATCCATACAGTATTTTCGTAGATTAGCGCGTTCAAACAAACAAACAAACTTTTCTGTATTATAATATTAGTATATAAGGTGTTAAAAAATTTACTGCAAGAATTCGTCTACTTATTCGACATCGAAAAACGAACATATTAAAAAAGTATTTTTTTAACATTTTTATATTTTCACATAAATAAAAAAAATAGTAAAATATTGTTTTGTGCGCTGAACGCAGGGCTGCGCTTGCGGCTTGGGCCGCCATCGTACCGCGCGCGAGCGACTCGCTAGCGGTTCCCCCCGCCGCCCGCTCCTCTTCCCGCAGCTCTTGCTACCCCTGTACCCCTCCGACCCGTTTAGTCGTCCGACATCCGTCGCACGAAGGGTGTGTTTCCCTGTGCCATTCCGGCAAATATGTGCGTTCGCGCTTTCGCGAATACCTTTAATAATGCTATTTACGTATTCTAATAGAGAGTACTTAGATATGGTAGTGTGCTATATTATGACTGGTGAAAGTTTAGCTGCGGCACGTAACCGTTACCGTGAACTGTATGGTGATCAACGACGAGTACCTGTCAATATCTCTGAAACGGGTTATTTTGAAATCTTTTTTTTTTCGCCAATATTTCTTACTTTTCTTGCAGTTAATTTTTTAACAACTTATAGATAGGCTCGCGTAGTACCACCATCTCACCTTATGGTGAGCGATGATGTGGTCGAAAATGAAACACGCTTACCTAGAAGTAACCTATTCACTTTTGACATAAAGACCCCTAGGTTATAGTTATCACGAAACACAGACTCCGGCAGGGAATTCCACTTTTTAGCTGGACTTGGAAAAACCTTACGACGCGGTTTCTATGAAGTCTCATTCGAATGATTCTTGGGTGTCGATATTTCCAAATGCAAGTAACAGCTGATTGCGGAACAGGGTCGGTGGCGAGAAGTATAAACTAATTGCACTTTGATTAAAATATTTTGTGTGTAACTTAAGCTTAATTTTTTTTTATTAATAATCCTATGCATAAAGCCTCGCGTTTGACCACCATCTCACCCGATTTTAAGTGACGATGTGGTCGAGGATGGAGCACGCTTGCTTAGAAGTAACCTATTCACTCTTGACTTAAAGACTCCCAGGTTATAGCGATCAGGAAACACAGACTCCCGCAGGGAATTCCACTCCTTAGCCGTACGCACAATGAAAGTATTCCCAAAACGTTTTGTGCGTATGGGTGGGATGTCCACCATGTAACGATGGCGCATCGCCGTTTGTCTTGTAGTCCGATGATGGAACGGGCTTGGCGGAATTAGATTGTGTAATTCCATCGCACACTCCCCGAAATGTAATATTGAATTCATAATGAATACATATACATTGACGAAGTTTCGACTAATAAACTCCTAATTTAATTCCGTTCAATTGGACGTAGTTACGCAAAAAGGATCCATTCCACACTTTCTCCGAAATTGAGTTATATTGGTATCTTTAATATATCAGCCTGAAGATGCGTTTGGTATATATAACTCAATTTCGGAAAAGATAGATATACTCTTTATTGTACACCATAACAGAATTAAATAAGGACTTAAAAAACTAAAAAAGGTGTTACAATGGGTGGTCTTATGGGCGGTAAAAGTGTGGAATTGGATCCTTTTTGCATAACTACGTCCAATTGGCTTTTAAATAAGGAGGACCTCTTGGCTAAATTATAACAGTCGCACGATTCGATCTCAGCAACATTCGCTGAGATTGGCCTGATGACGGTGGCCATCTTAACACGTCGAGATTCCTGTGTGCCTTGGAAAGCATTGGGTCCCGGCTGTCATTTGGACATCTTTGAAAAGCGTCACGGCTAGTCGGAAGCCAGAAGACCTGATACTGCAGCCTTTCTAAGGGGTACCGTGTTAGCCAGCTAGTTAGTTAGGCAGTATAGTTCAAGTAGCAGCCGACGCGACGCCAATATAGTTGGGAGAAGGTTCAGTAGATGATGAATAGGCTTTTATATAAATTTGAGCTTTATGACCTGATCCCTCCATATCCCTTTCCCTAACGGTCTACCAGACGCACTGCTGGGTACACTCCACACTTAGTTTTCTTTTTTATTTAGTACATTCAAGAAGTCCCCAGCTCCTGCACTAGTATTTACTGTATTGCAGGAGCCAGGTTGTTCCCCATAACAATAGGTTACAGTTTTAAGCCAATAACATGAGATTAATAGAAAAACTTTTTTGCAAAAAATAAAACCGACTTCCATATCAAAACACTACAAAGCCAAAAATAATTTTAATTTCGGTAGTCGGTGTTATTGGTTTTGTATTTTCTTTTTTTTTCACACCGCCTTCCGAAATTAAAATTATTTTTGGCTTTGTAGTGTTTTGATATGGAAGTCGGTTTTATTTTTTGCAAAAAAGTTTTTATTTTCGTGCTTTTTAGTGGGTCAGTGAATTTTCCAAATCGGTTCGTAAATGACGGAGTTATGCGCGAACAAAAAACGCAATGCAGCGTAAACGAAAAGATCATCAACGTAAACATTTTTTTAGACTTTTGTTGATTTTTCAGAAACGGCTTGTCCGATTTCGATAAAATTTTCATGGGACCATTTGGGAAGTATACCCTTTCTAACAAGATCAGAATTTTTCAAATCGGTTGGCAAACGACGGAGTTATGCGTGGACAAACATTAAAAAAAAAAAATACAAACTACTCTATACTCTGTCACTTATGACCTTTCAGCCTTTAAAGCAATAGTGAACAGGCATCTTCTGGGCTCGCTCGTTCCACTGTAGACCTCATTTAACTCTTACCATCAGGTTAGATCGAAGTCAGGAGTGGGCTCCGGGATCGGGAATTAAAAATGCCTAATAATCGCATATTTTTTCAGGTGATTTCCTAGTTAAACTGCAAACAATAAAGGCTACAGCTGACTTCGAGGCCGGAGAGAAGTTATTCGAGA
This sequence comes from Tholera decimalis, assembly GCA_943138885.2. NCBI lineage: Eukaryota > Metazoa > Arthropoda > Insecta > Lepidoptera > Noctuidae > Tholera > Tholera decimalis. Next base: position 16,744,292 of record OW964552.2, on the reverse strand, counting down.
AGTACAGCCGGCTAGACGAGCCCTGGGGCCGCTGGCGCGACATCGTGCTGATGCACAAACAGCCGCGCAACATCTTCGTACAACCCAACACCGTCCTTATTAACAGCAACAAAGGTAAAAAAAAACATAATTTAAAGCAAGTTATAGTAATATAAATATTATAATAATTTTCCCCCTGACCGATTCTTTGACGGTGGCCAATATTAGCAGAGATTAGCCAGCGATGCCGGAGTTACTAGTGCACAAATATGTGCGCAGGTTGGAGGTATGGGGTTTAGGCAATCTTTGTTTCTTTACTCTCATAGTCCAATGCTGTTTGTTTATGTAAATTATGTTTGTAATAGTAACCTCGTAATAACAGGAATTGCTAACGTGGGAAGGTTTTGAATAAGGAAACTATTTCTTTTCCTTCATTTCACCACCTCTAGCCTAGATAATACAACATGTAACAGAATAAACGCAATTCCTGAAAGTAGTTTGTTACAGAATCGGTTTCTGAATCGATTTCCGTTATAAAAAATAGGTGTTAAATTTTGACGGGAAAACTTTCATTTAACTTAAAACTTTTTTGCAAAAAATAAAACCGACTTCCATATCAAAACACTACAAAGCCAAAAATAATTTTAATTACGGTAGTCGGTGTTATTGCTTTTGTATTTTCTTTTTTTTTCACACCGCCTTCCGAAATTAAAATTATTTTTGGCTTTGTAGTGTTTTGATATGGAAGTCGGTTTTATTTTTTGCAAAAAAGTTTTTATTTTCGCGCTTTTTAGTGGATCAGTTTTAATTAATCTAGTTACAGAAGCCAAAATGTCGACTACTTATCACCTTCACCAGCAGAGTAAACGAAAAGATCGTTTAAGTAAATATTTTTTTCAGACTTTTGTCTATTTTTCAGAAACGGCTTGTCCGATTTCGATAAAATTTTCATGGGACCATTTGAAAAGTATACCCTTTTCAGCAAAAAAAGAATTTTTCATATCGGTCGGCAAGCGACGGAGATATGCCCGAACAAACATAAAAAAAAAACAAACAAACAAACATCCGAATTGAGAACCTCCTCCTTTTTTAGAAGTCGGTTAAAAATGGAAACACTATCATGACAAATTAATACAATCCCTAATTCAAGGAAATTGAAACCTTAACTCAGAGCAATAGAGCTTACTTAAACGCACGATATAATTTGTAGTTCGCTCATAGCTCGTAATACACATCACACGCACATAAACAACATCAATGCATTTAACATTAAAGGTAATGTGCATCAAATCAAATACGTAATTTAAAGGAATTCCGACCTTATCTACAATGAGTAAGGCTTATTTGACTGCACGATCAAACTTAGTTCGGTAATCAGAGTTTCCCTACATGCATAAACAAGTTTAGGCATTTTTACTAAATAAAATGATTTCATTTAAAGAAATTTAGACCTTAATTCAAAGAAATAAAGCATTTATCGGCTATTTCTTTGATGTTTATAACACGGCCGCCTTACCAACTAGTACCTAACGGACAACGGCTAACATTAAAAGTCAGTTATTCGCCAGCAGCGATCTGGTGAAGTTCTTTTATTTACTCCCGTGACATTTTTGTTCCCGCGCGCGATGGCTTTCCGGTATACCAACATGCAATACACGGAGATGGTGAGGACCCTGGCTTGATGTCTTGATAATGTCGCGTTAGCTTGTTGTGCTATTGAATGACGTTATTGTATTGAACGACGGCCCATATTGCCTGACGTAACACTATTAGACTTTTATTTGTGGGGCATAAAATCGCTACGTACGCAGGGGCGGATCCAGCCCTCCAAAAGGTTGTGGGCACAACCACCCGAAAATCGACTAAGTCCGAGTCGGAGTACAAACTCGTTCGACTCGACTTTTGAATTTATTTCCTTTTTTACGCGCATCAGGACTTTGGCCTTAGGTATGGGAATAATCATTAGAGAAAGTCAGACTTGATTTCATCCAATTAAATAGTCAGAAGTTTCGATTTCGAACCAATTTTAATCAATAAATAATTGTTTTTTCTTCCTAACGAAACGGAAAAGCTCAAAGTCGAAAGGTCTATGGAATATAACCAGATTATCTACTACGGCACAGACAATAAAAGAAACGGGTTGGCAATACTCTTAGACAACAACTTTAAGTCTCGCATCAGTCGCATCATAAATATCACACGGAAAAGCGACCGTTTGATTTTCGTTAAACATGCTCTGGATGATCTACAAATAACCAACATCATATCAGCCTATACACCTCAAAGAGGATGCACAGAAATAAAAAAGGCACAATTCTGGGACGACATGGACGACCTCATCCAGAGCATTCCAGCAAACGAATACAAGATTATAGGGGGGGACCTGAATGGACACATGGGAATACCAGGGACATGACAGAAAATAATGTACATGGTGAGTTTGGGATAGGCAAGTTAAACAAACAACGAGAAGAAATACCTAATTACTAGAATTTGCAGAAAGACGCACATTAAAATTTTTAAAAGAAACCAGAACACTATAAATGTGCGGGTAGAGCGTCACAGACAGACTTTATCATGTCCGACAAGACCGTCAAACAAAAGTTTAAAGGCTGTAAAGTAATACCTGGTGATAATCTTACATTACAGTATCGCATACGTGTCTGTGTACGAGCTGATAAAACCTATAAAATTTATAGTAGATAGAACACCAAAAACTAAGTGGAGAGAGCTGGATAGTCCAGGGGAGACACTAATGAGCGTGATAAAAGATTATCTGACCGATTTGGAAGTAAGTTATGACAACGCAAATGATATCTGGTCTAAGTTTGAAACCTGGTACAGGACAAAAGCGGTAGGGATCTAAGGAGTCTCCAAATGTCAGAATCAAAGAGACCCTAACGAATAAAAAGATCTAAACTAGCGAAAGATAAGGACCGATATAAAGTGGCGAAGCAGGATGCTAAAACATGTATAGCACAAGAGGTCACCAAATGCAATCAAACGATCTATGAAAGTCTGGAGCGTGCTCAAAATGCGGACGAAGTACTGAAATTAGCAAAACGCAAACATAGAGCATCCATGAACATAAAAGTAAATTGACGAGAGATGTAGGGTTTATAGGGTTCCTTCTATTTGGCAGAAACTTGATATTCCGACATAACATTTCATATTTGGCATAACACACTTGGCACAATATTCTGTAATCGAATATTTTTAAGGCATAAAAATTATTTAGCGTAACTATTGTTTGGCAGAATTTTTACGTGTCTGAATTTACAACGGCATACTTTTAACATGGCAGACTTATATTTGGCATAATTACCATTACCATGTTTAAAATTACGCATAGTTTTGTTTAGCATAATATTTATTTAGAGGACGAGGTGAGAAACACATTAGGTAAAATGAAAAGCCGCAAAGCCATAGGTCTAGACGAATTCACCGCAGATCGGTGGAAAAGACTAGACCCAGTAACTGAAGCTTGGTTATGGCAAACTATCAATAATTACGCGGTAAACTCAATGGGGACTATCGTTTTTTTGCCCACCAGTTGGCGCCACTGTTGACTAAGGTCCAGATAGCTGTCAAAGGCGACTTTATAAGATCGGTGCCAAAATAGTTTTGAATCTCATTAAATAATTATAAATAACTACCATCATATCGAGTAGCTATGCCTCAATGCTGTGCAGTTCCGTTTTGTTCGAAAAAAAGGAGGGCACATGTTTCCAAAAGATAAAACTGTTCTAAAACAGTGGCTTGTGGCGATTCGCAGGAATAACTATACTCCGACAAATCATTCTCGTGTTTGTAAAAACATTTCGACACCGAGGATTATGTGTTACCCAAAGAATCAACTACAGAAAATCGTAAATAATTTTATTATCTTTCTTATTCATCCTGATTTGAGTAACTTTTACGTTAGGTACTTTCATCTCTTGTAATCTTCTGTTCACAAATTTTCAGCTACTCCTAAATTAAAGCCAAAAGTTGTACCTAGTCTATTTTCTTGGAACCAAGACAGTGAGGAGAGAAAGGAAATTAAAAGAAAACGTGCAGTAAGAGCTCGTTCCTTCGAAAATCGTTTTGTAATACTATGTTTTCCTCTGCGTTTCCAACAAAGTTATTGTTTTGGTCAGTCTTGAAGTCTGTAAAAAAGAAAAAACATAGCTATTACCTCGGTAAACAAGCATACTTTTGACAAAAAATAAGTTTGTAAACAGTAAACAAACTAACCTCTGAATTAGCTGCTCTTTGAGGCCGCTTATTTTTGCGCCTTTTTTTCTTAATTCCGCTTTCAAAGCATTCACATTCATCGCCAAATAATCCATATTTGCGATAATTTCACGAAGGAGATCACTTTCAACCAATAAATTAAAGAAACTATAATTTATGTCACGAAACGCGCTAAAACCAGTGAAAATTTGTTTTTTTTTTGGACCTCACGCGACACAAGCGCCTCTAGTTCCAAAATCACACGCAATAGCCCCCATTATCTAAAAGTTATTCTTATCAGTCTGTGATATTTTAGGTACCTACGTTGAATTCGTTCATTGAACCCACGCACAGCTATGGTCAGCTGGGGGCTCGTGTGTGTGTGAGTCGTGGAGTTATGCGTCTGCGTAACGATAGGTATGACGTACATACATACGTTTTGCGTTTAGTAAGGATAACTATTTTATAAAAAAAATCTGGGTTTGGTTTCAATTTATTTAGTTACGGATGTCGTTTTAGACTTATAATTTAATATTCTAATTGGGGTGTCTGCGGTATTGCGCTTAATCTGTTACACGTTGTATAACCCAAATGGTCTCCTCTCCTTGTGGGTTAAACTATGAAACAACAATATTTTCATTTCAGGTGAGGAAGTAGACATGAAATGCTACCCAGCGTCGGCCGAAGGTATGATCAAGTCGTGGGTGGAACGTTTCCCCAACACGGACATCGATGATATTCTCGAATGCCTGGCAGACAAAGAGAGCAAATATTACCAAGAACTCCAATCTATCGTGGCATAAAAATAACTTATGATCATTACCATCATTGTAGCATTTCACGAGCGCACTTCAATCATACGACTTCTATGAAAATCATTCCCTCTAAATTTATTCCCATCTATATTCTTCATTTCCTCTTATTGAACGTGGTCTTTATACCCATTTCAAGCTCTTATGGATCTTGTCTGTGAGTTTTAGCTCACATCAGCGACATCAATGTTATGAAGTGCGCTCTTGTTTTGCAGCCAACTGGTCGACTTCTTAGACCTAGATAATATAAATATACTCGTACTGATACTAAATATCACCTGAATATCATAATAAATAGACAACAAATGTATACTGATTATTTTCTATTGTTAAATGTACTTAGAATATCAACGTAATGTAATAAAAACCAAATGTATACAGATTATGGGTTTCATTTGTCGATTAAGTTTGAAGAATCAGGTCATTAACTTTAATGCCTTTCAAAACATTTCTAGTTTCATCCGAAGATCGATTATAGCATTAACAAAGTCATTAATGTTTCTGAATATACATAAGCACTGATTAGAACCAGTTGTAAAACTGAACGAGACAGAAATATACACGGTTTAACCACCTATTTGTATTTTAACGTCGATTATTTTATTTTATTAAGCCACTAGCGGCCCGGGCCGGCTTCACAAGGATGATAACTTTTCATGAGGAAAGAGAACATAATATGAGTATTTTGGGAACTTTCACTTTATATTTACTCAGATTAACTAAGTACGATAGAATGTGGAGTGTACTTGTATGTATTTTCACTATTTTATGCTGAGTGTAGGGTCTTAATTGCACTAGGAGTTACTGCCACTGACCTTCAGATATAAAGAAAACTATTTAGTTCCCAAGACCATACATTTTTAATAAAGTAAAAAACCAATTTAAAATACCCTAGAATTTCTATACACAATCGTGTCGGCCAGTGCGCAGTAACTGACTGAGCGCCTCAGACAACTCGCTCTCATATAAAACTGCTGACACACAATCATACGTGATCCCTACAAGTTTAATTTAGGTCTAACTGGCGTTAATTATTTCTATCCCGAACCCCAGCTCGCAACAATATTATACACTGGTTTTTAGTAGTGGCGGACTAATGAACATACCCTACTCCCGCAACCCTGGGCGCTAGTGTTTCGAGGGACAAAGGTGGATAGTTGGTTCAAGTCCGACAGTCCTGCCCGCCCCAGGGCGGAGAACATCCTCCGAAATAAAAATTGCTCAGTGCATTCATGATTCGATCAATAGCTCGTGTTTTTAACTGAATCCTAACAATCGGATTTCAATATAAATGTGATATAAAAAACTGTTTTATCACCTTCATGCATAGAGTCTGGCAAACGAAAGTAGACACTTTATTTGCAAACTTTTTATATGGCAATGCTATACTAATAATCAAGCTCAATTTTCCAAAACTTTCCAAATTTTCCAAAAGATGGCGTGTTGTTGGTAATTTGTTGTGATCTTATTAATAGCGTTTATTCAGCGAAAAATGAACAAAACTATTAAAAGTGGAGTACGGGAGATGTTGTTTCGCATGATGTCTAAATATCAAGCAAAAGAACAGGAGAAAGACGCCGAATTCAAACAAAAATAAGATTGTTTACGTGTGGTGTTCGATTTCATAAGTTAGTATGACGCTACTAAGTTGATACTTTGTCGTAATTCATAATTTATATTTATCTTTTAGCGAGAAACTATTTATCTATTTTGATTCACATTCATTTTCCTTCATAATAATGCATTATGGTTATTTAACATACTATTAAATGTTGCATTGTTTTTAACATTTTTTTTCTTTTATAGAAAATCTGGTGGATGTAGCAGGGGTTGATGAGATAATGAAAACTATTGAAAAACTTACGGATTTAGAGCATAAAGATTGGATAAGAACCCAGAACCAGTACTTGGATGAAATAGCTTCAATCACTGGTAAGTTTTTACTAGGATTACATAACTTTCATAAAGATGTAATTGAATTCATGATTTACAGAATCTAATCATTCTGTTTTACCATTCTTTACAGAAGTGAACGTTACTACATTAAAAAGAATTAAAAAGGAAGGTGCGCGTAAAGGCCATATAAACCCAGTGTCCGACTTAGATAGTTTCGACATAGATGCTATTCGTAACAAAATTAACGAATTTTATATCGTTAGAAAACAAGTTTAAAACTAAACACACCAGAACCAATATATGAAGCTAATGAAATTCTGAAGCAGAATGGGCACGAGGTATTGCGACTTCCCCCCTACCACTGCGATCTAAATGCTATTGAATTAGCATGGAGTTTGGCTAAACGTAAAGTGGCAAGTAAAAATATTGCTCTGCCTGCAGTGGAGTTAGAGAAAGTTATAGAGTCGTTTGAAAATATAACTCCCGAGGAGTGAAAGAAAATGACTGATCATGTCATCCATGTTGAAAATAAATATAAAGAAAGAGACAGAATTACAGAAAATAATTTAGAAAGTTTTATAATTAACGTAGGAAACCGATTCCAGTGACTCTAATGAATCTTCAAGATTCAGATTTTGATTATAGTGAATAAATCAGAGCTATTTTATGATAAAGATCCAATAACTTACAGAGTGTGGATGATGGTAGGGGTGTGAGTCCAGCTGTTGTTACGGCTTGCTACGACACACTTTTATATTTATTATGTTTTACGCGGTTTTGGTTATTTAGTTTATTATATTTCGTTTAAGCGAATATTATTTTAAAACACGAAATTATTTAGTCACATACACTTCTTCAACAATTAACACCAATTGTTTTTTCTTGACACTGTCAAAAAGTCTTTTTTTCACGTTGACACTTTCATAGGTTGAATATTCGAATTGATATAAAAGGAGTTTTATCACAACACTTCCCCTTATTCAACACATGAAATTTCCCAGACCTAGTGCACAACGTAAGGAGGAGAAGGCAGGACGAGGTAATGCTTTGGTCATTATATCAGCTACTTGAAAAGCAGTCCCAACTCGTTCCACTTCGACGGCTCCTTCGGCCACTAACTCCCTCACGAAGAAATGGCGAATCCGAATATGCTTTGTCCGCTTGTGAAACTCCGGGTTGTGGGCAAGACGAACGGCTGCTTCATTGTCCACGTAGAGATGGGGGATCTGTGAGAGCATTGTTAACTCTTTCAGGATTCTTGTCAGCCAAACAAGCTCTCTCGCTGCTTCACTCGATGCCACAAGTTCAGCCTCCGTTGTTGATATTGAAACTGAAGCTTGTCTTTGACTCAGCCATGAAATTATTCCACCTGAATATCGGCATACTACTCCAGTAGTTGAGCGTCCAGTTTCATGATCTCCTCCATGATCTGCGTCGCTGAATCCTTCGAGCACACCGGGCAAATATTGTGCCTTATATTTGATACCTAAGGCACTTGTACCCTTGATGTAACGCATGATCCTTTTGACTTTTAGCCAATCATCTCGCGAAGGTGATTCCAATTTTCGGGATGCAACACCCACAGCATAAGCTATGTCCGGACGTGTTCCGACCATTAGGTATGCAAGGGCACCTACAGCTTCCCGGTAAGGAATTTTTTCGTTAGTGTCGCTTTTTCCTGAATGGCACGATTCCTTTTCAATAGGCGTTGTGATAGAATTACAGTCTGCCATTCCGAAGCGTTCTAACACCTTCTTTGCATATGCTTCTTGGGTTATAAATACAGAGCCATCCTTTTCTCTGCAGATTTCCAGACCTAAATAATATGTTGCAGGTTTTACTATTATCTGCAATCTCGTTTTCAAGTTGTTCAGAAAAAAATCGGCTATGTCTCGGTCTGAGGCTGCTACTAATCCATCGTCGACGTACAATGTGATAAGCAGCTTCTTGCCATTGATTTTCTTTGTGAAGAGACAACAGTCAGCTTCACATTGCCTGAAATCCATGTCAAGGAGAATCTCTTCGAAGCAGGAATTCCAACACCTAGGAGCCTGTTTTAAGCCGTATAGACTTCGATTGAGCTTACACACATTTGATGTTCCATCAGCGTATCCATCCGGTTGTTGCACATAAATCTCTTCTGACAACTTTCCATTCAGAAAAGCGGTGCATACATCAAATTCTACAAGGTACAGGTTCTCTTGAGCAGCAACGCTTAACAGAGCTCGTACGGTTGCAAGTCGAGCAACAGGACTAAAAGTTTCATCGTAATCTCGTCCTTTTCTCTGTAGAAACCCTTTTACAACAAGACGAGCTTTATACTTGTCTATGCTGCCGTCTGGATTCCTTTTGATTCGAAGAACCCACTTGCAAGGAAGAGCTTTCCTACCTTTAGGCAAAGTGCAGGGCGTCCAAACATTAAGGTTCTTGAGTGAGTTCATTTCTCTGTCCATTGCCTTTTTCCATTCTTCACAATCTTCACGATTCATCGCGTCTGCAAAGTTCGACGGAAAAGCTTCTGAAACGCAAACAAAATCTTCAAACCTTGATGGACGTTTGAGAATGGAGCGATCGCGAAGGTTGTAACGTGGAGTGGCTTCAGCATCATGAAACTCGTCGTTAACATTTTCATCATCATCGTTTTCTTCTTCTTGGACTTGTTCCAGGTTTTCTCCCTCAAGAATACGTTGATGATCAGTGGGAACTGCTGGAATATCAGCATCGTCTCCCTCGAGTTCTGTAGTTCTTGGTTCGTGGTCATATTCTGATGAGACGGGTTCAGGAATGTCTGTGTCATTATCCACCGGCATCTGAATTATGTGTTCCCTTGTAGCGTCATTACAGGTTTGACTATCTCCTGTAGTGTTGTCGCTGATTGGAAGGGATTGCTTGTCGAAAATTACATCGCGTGAGCGAACTACCATATTTTTCTTTCCATCTGTTATCCAAATACGGTAACTGTCTTCGTCGTATCCGATAAGTCTGCCTTTAGTAGCTTTCTTGTCTAATTTCCTTCGTTTCTGTTTTGGAATGTGAACGTAAGCGGTGCAACCAATCACGCGTAAGTGTTTGATTATGGGTTTCTTTCCACTCCAAAGTTCATAAGGAGATTTCTCGTTAATGCATGATGGACCAGTACGATACAAAATGTATGCGGCGGTGTTGATCAGTTCTGCCCATATCTGTTGCGGCATGGGTTCGTGCGCATACATAATGGATCTCGCTGTTTCAACAAGAGTTCGGTTTTCTCTCTCGCTTACACCGTTTTGTTCTGGCGTGTACGGGGTGACGAGTCGCTGTTGAATACCACGGCCTTCAAGCAAATTTCGTATGGCTTCGTTGTCGAATTCACCTCCGTTGTCGCTGAGTAGGCATTTTACGGTAAATCCTGCTGTTTGAATCTGAGCGAGAGCCAAAGCAAGTTTGTCCTTGACCTCAGATTTATTTCGCATAAAATATACCATACGGTACCTCGTGTAATCGTCTTTGAACAAAACATAGTATCTGTATTTCGAGTAACTTTGTTCGAATGGTCCACACACGTCTGTATGAATAAGTTCCCCGGGTGCGGAAGCACGGGTCCTTGTTCCGAATTTTAATCGATGGGCTTTCCCATATACGCAGCCTTCGCAGGTTTCCTTGTCCAGAGGGAGATCGAGCCCTAGTTCACGTTTGACTGTGGCTTTAACGTGTCTCTTATTCTGATGACCGAACCTTTCATGATAAAGCTGCATCGTCGCTAAAGTCAAATTGACTTCGGGGACCGTAGGTGGAATGACTTTCACGTCTAATCGGTACAAACCACCAAGTCTCTGACGTTTTCCCAAAAGTGTTGCTTCTCCGTTGACGTAGGCGATACATTCCTTTGTCGTATATGAGAATCCACTATTTGTGACGGTGTCATGAAACGCTAGAACCGAGAAAAGATTCTTATTAATTGCTGGAACATACCAGACGTTACGAAGGGTCACGCGTTGTCGTTTCCCTTTCACGTTGGCTTCGAACATTACTGCTCCTTTGCCTTTGGCCTGAATCGTGTTGCCATTAGCCGCAGTTACAGTACGCAGGTCCGTAAAACTAACGTAGTTCTGAAGTATGTCTAGCCGATTGGTCACGTGGCTCGTTGCACCGTTATCCACATACCAATTTTCGGAGTCGTGACTGACGGAATATATTTCTGTGTTTTCGAACGTTAATATAATATTCGCAGATTTAGAAGTAGAAGGTGGCGAGGGATTGCAGCTTTTAGGTGGTTTCCCATCCTTATGCCATTTGGGACAATTCCGCACTCGGTGACCCACGGCTTGGCAATAGTTGCATTTAATCTTTTTGTCCTTCTTCTTCTCGTTGGAAGAGGTGCTTGATGTTGCAGGAAGGGCTGCTTGACTCTGCGTGTGACATTTATTCAAGGCCCGTTCATACGCGCATAAATGATGCGTTAAAGTATCGATGGATCTCTCTGGTTTCGGAATTAAAAACCAGCTGCTTCTGAAGGAGAAGAATGAGTCGTCGAGAGTGTCTAATATTTTGGTAATCAGCATCAGCTCAGGTAGCGGTACTCCAGTCTCTTTGATTAGTTCCGAATTTAGTTCTGACCAAATGTTTTTTAATTTTGACATATGAGTAGCTACGTCATCGATTGGATCTTTTTTATACCCATAAAAACTCATGAACAGATTGTACGACTTATCTTCATCTGCACCATCAAATAATCTATGTAATTCAAGCCAAACCTCTCTAGCACTTGTGAATCGCATAACCTTTTTAAGAGTGTCTACGTGCATATTCGTTGTAAGTATTAAAAGGGCGTTCGTGTCAGCTTTGATAAACTTTTCTAGGTTGGTATTATAAGCGCTGACTTCGGCATCACCTGCACTTGCAGGAGCTGGTACTGGTTTCTGGAACGAACCATTTACTACTTCGGTTGCTTGCGGAATCGTGCGCAACAGAATGGTTATCTGATATTTCCATGTGTCCCAGTCGGTCTTCCCTTCTAATGGACGAATTGAAACTTTAGCCGTAACATTATCCATCTTGGCTAGGGCCCATAACCTGATAAAGATCCAATAACTTACAGAGTGTGGATGATGGTAGGGGTGTGAGTCCAGCTGTTGTTACGGCTTGCTACGACACACTTTTATATTTATTATGTTTTACGCGGTTTTGGTTATTTAGTTTATTATATTTCGTTTAAGCGAATATTATTTTAAAACACGAAATTATTTAGTCACATACACTTCTTCAACAATTAACACCAATTGTTTTTTCTTGACACTGTCAAAAAGTCTTTTTTCCACGTTGACACTTTCATAGGTTGAATATTTGAATTGATATAAAAGGAGTTTTATCACAACATTTTAGAATATTGTTGTTTTTTTATTTGAATTAAGATACAATATCTAAACTATTACCTACCTAAAATACCTGTTGTATTTTTATTCCGATGAAATAAAATAAATAATTCTAAAGTATCAAATAAGGTTATTCCAGGTATTTCATAGTAGTTTTAGGGTTGCTAAACTGATATTTTTTAAATTTGCCGCGCTTTTTCAGTCTCTACTTTCGTTTGCCAGACTCTAGTGCTTTTCCGTATCGTCGCGTTCGCCACGTAGGTACCTATGTAAATATTATGTGAACCCAGTCGTCATCTATACGAGTTCGACTAATAACTGTAATTACATAAAATAGTATCTATTTGCATAGGCGTAGGAAGGGGGGGAGCCGGGTGGGCCGTGCCCACCCTAGAATGGTCTGGTGCCCACCCGAGAATTTTTACTAACAAACAATTATGGCTGAAAAATTAAAAAATCTGGCCAATCGCTTCTACTACTGGGGGCCAGGCCCCTCCTGGGAAATATCTCTAGATACGCCAATGTCTATTTGTAAGAAACTCATAAGATACGCTAACAGGTTTTTCCAGTTCAGTGTTGCTTGTAGATACTCTCTCCAACTACTTTGTACTGAAACGCATGCGATCCTTTTCACATGCAACGTCTTATACATATTTTTCTATGAAGTGGATGGATTACATAAACAATAAAACACATTTTTAACTATATAATTTATTCACATTCAATACAAAACGTGTGTGATAGTAAATTTAATATCAATCGTAAGAATCACAGTTCCAATGTCACCGCGGTAACTATGATAAAAAGAGAAACATTAAAAATCACCACACACCAATAAATAATTGTCAATTCTAATAAAAAATAATAAATAGACTCGAAATTACGAAGATGATGAAAATTATTGCTTTTTAACAATTAAAACCAGTGATATCTTACAAGCCGCTCCAGACTTGTACAGCAACAGAATGATGAGAGGCAGCAGCGCGACCTCGTATACAATACTAGTTCAGTGGAACAAACACCAGCTTACAAAGATACATTTAAAACTGAAAACGCTAATGCTAAAAATATACACGTTTTGTGTGAGTGTATAACAAGTCCGGTCTATAAATAGTTATTTCTAATGAAATCATCTAAGCACCATTCTATTCGATTACTGTTACGTCGTGACTTAGCATTCAATACTATAATGATTACGACAAATATTTAAACTTAATCTGACTTAGGGTCACATAAAAAAAAATGTAAATTGATAGTAACTAAGAAAAATTATAGTTAATAATGTTGAGTAAAACGTATTTGTGCAAACACACTCTAAAATTTGTGTCATTTTATATGTTTCAATAAAATGGACTACACATCAAATCCAGTCACTTATGTTTTACAAAGGCACATAAGAATCAATTTACAATAAACACTTAACAAAAAGTTCACTCTTCGCAAAATATATTATTTCACTTGAATAGTCAATCGTATATTTACTATAACAAAAACTGTTCAGCTTGAATAGCTGTATATGTGCAGTAGTCGGTCACCGCGCTTTGGAGAAAGCCAACAAAGTTCATACAAACCATTTATAAATACTATCTGTTTTAATTATTAATGAATTTGTGTGAAACTAGCTACACCCTATTAATAACTAATTTGATTTGATAATCCAAATGCCTAACATTCGGACATGTTAAGTTACATATAATTCTAATGTTTTATGACTTTTTAAGATAATTTGAGTTCAGTGAGAGATTCATTGCAATAAGTATTACCTATTTTGCCACTAAAGACAGTCTTCTGTCGGTGATGAGATTCTTTTAATTTACATGAAATCTAAAACACGTGAGTATATGCTACGTTTGGCAAGAGTATCCATACAGCCTCGATTAGATCAACACTAATAAAAGACTATAATGAAATTGTAAATAAGTTATAAAAAAAAAACAATGAAAGCATCAAGTTCCGTCAGATACACCTACACCTAGTCCTCGCAATAAGTTGGCAAAGTTAATTGTCAGAAATGCTTATATAAATCACAAAATCAAGTAGTATCCTGCACAATCAATAATTCCTCTCAGTCAACTTTCTCAGAGCATTCTGCACCGTCGCCTTCGCGGTCGCCTTTCGGTGAGATATTGGATCTGAAACACGATACGGTCGTTACGTGGCTGTACATACACTTCAATGACGCATTTCTTCTTCTTGTTTTTCTCTGTGATGTGTCAATTATGAAGTGCATATTACAAGTACATTTTTAAAATATTAATTCTACTGTCATGAATTTGAACGTTAAAATGATGTAAATTGCTCCTGTGATTCTGTTTTTCCGAGTTCTGTACGAGCAATAGTTTTGTGGACTCATTAAAGTGAGTATTAGATCTAGTATCTACATTCGAAGGCGTTCTAGTATTTTACATATTTCACAAACCTTCTTCGTTTGCTTATGTATAAGATGTAAAACTTTTTAAAAGCATTAGTGCTATAAACTTTAATTCGGAAGCGTGAAGCGTGCACAGAATAAAATCGTATTATCTTTCACTTTGGGAAAGTTATTTGAAATTATTTACGTGACATGGAAGTACAAAAGTATACACACCTTGGCAGTGTTTCCTTTTCAGCATCGGGTTTCCTGGTCACGCTGATTGATATCTTTTTTCTTTGCCTTATTTTTTCCAATATGTTTTCAGGGCTCGGTTCTTTTTCACTCTCCTTTAAAATAATCGCAGAGTTGCGAGTAGTTCTTTTTGGTCTATAAGTAGCATAGTTACCAGGCGAATACATTGATATGGTTCTGTTGTATTTGTGCGGATCTCTCAACGAATTGACAAGACTATTATCCTCAGTTCCATCGGAGCTGTCCAGAAGGGATTTCGTCCTGGAGTACCGGTTGGCACCGTACGAGGACGGTTGGTCGTAGTCTAAGTAACTTCTACTCCCCGGATATTTTCTAAAATCGTTGCGATCGAGAGATCTATAAGTATCAATTTTATCATTCAGTCCATAGTTTTCAAACCTTAAGTTACTTCTAGTGTTAACAGGCAGGTCGGTTAAAAGAGATCTATAGCGTTCCGTGGACGGCGACAAGTCAGACGAGGCGGAGAGGCCGGGAGACAGCGGGGACAGGTCGTAGGCGAGCGGCGACGTGGGCGACACGTCGGCCTTGTCCGGCTGCGAGTGTAGTCTAGCGACCGGGTCGTACTCAGCCGCTCCAGGGCCTACTAAACTACTCTTTCGTCGTTGTTTCTTTTCATTGAATCTTGAATAAAAGCTTTTCCTACGTATTCTATCGACAATGTCTTCTTTTTCAGGTGTGGTGGAATCGTGACTGCGGAGGTGTATTGTAGTGTTCTCTGAAGGTGAAAGGGGATTTCTGTCGGAAAATTTATTATCAGCACTAATATCAGACTTTAATTCGGAGTTGGAAATAGTTGACCTACTTCTGGACCGACTGCGGCTCTGTGCTTCAGTATTGTCGGTATGTGTGCTACCGTCTACAAATGTGGCAATCTTTTCTGGAATATCTTTCTTCTCAGTCTCACCGTCAACAGAGGAAATATTCAT
Organism: Tholera decimalis; assembly: GCA_943138885.2. NCBI lineage: Eukaryota > Metazoa > Arthropoda > Insecta > Lepidoptera > Noctuidae > Tholera > Tholera decimalis. Next base: position 16,728,487 of record OW964552.2, on the reverse strand, counting down.
AATTTGAGGTTCTATCACAGGATTAGTAGGAACTATTTTCTTAACTCTTGGCAATCTAGAGAAATCTAATTTTAAACTGTTTCTAATGTTCTTTGATTCGTTATCCTTTTTGGACGCAGGCTGATCATCGTTGTCTACGGACAATGTGGAAACGCTATCACTAGAGGTTCTTCCGTATTTGTTCTTGCGTCCAAGACCATTCAACAGCAGCGAAGTTGGTCGGCGAGGTTTGTCTTTGTCAAGACTGTCCGCACTGGCTTCAGGATTCGATTCAGTTTTATAATTACTGTCATTACTTTGTTCAGGACTTTCGCTAGGTGACTTTTCTATGATTGGTTTTGATCTTTCCTTGGGCTCGAATTTTTTAAAGAGTCCTAATACTTTTGATACTGTGGTTTTGTTTTGAGGAGCTTGCTGAGTCTCCAGAGCGGCGACATCAGTCAGTGTGACAGCTCTCTTAATGAGATTTGATTCGGTAGTAGGCTCTACGTTGACGGGCACCGATTGCTCTCGCTGCAATCTGCTTAACTTAGAACTATCTTTTTTCGTCTCATTCTTAACACTATTTTCCGCCCCCTTTTCTGGGGAGCTAGATTTATTAGACGCAAACTTTTCTAACTTATGACCTATCGATTGCAAAACAGATTTCTTTTTTGTGACAGTTGTTGATTTCGTTCCATCCTCATCGGCAACCTTTTCCTTTACTTTCTTGGTAACTTTCTTCTTTTCAGTATTTTTAGATTCACTAGTTTCTTGGTTGCTTCCTAAATCAGTCTTAGATTTCGATGATACTTTTCTTATAATCTTTTTCTTTATTGTACCCTTCTTTTCTGCTTGATCACCATCAGTTTTTGTGACCTGTTCGTCTCTTTTTGACTGATCCACAGTTCCTTGTTTAGCGTCTCCATTAGATGTAACTTTCACAACATCAACCGATGATCCGCCATTCATAACCGTCATGTTATTTTCTGTTTTAACTCCTGTCGTTTCAGACTTATCATTGTCTCTGCTTTTGATAATACTATACTTTTTCAAAGACAAACTAGTGTCGCTAGATTTAACATCTGACTCTGATTTAGAATCGTTACTTTGTTCCAGCTTTATATTATTCTTTACCGAATCGGATTTTGTCACTTCTGGCTTTTTCTTAGGCAAGGTAATACTGAAACTTACTTCTATATCTGATTTAATATCAGGATTGACTCCCTCAACTTTCGATGAAGTATCTTTAGAATCTTCTATTTTAACGTTACGACTTATATAAACTTTTTCTGGTGATGGGGATGGACTACTGGCAGGGTAACTTTTTGGTCTTATTAGTTTTGACTCCCTTGGCAAAGATCTCTCTTTATCAAATTCTCGACTAAACGAACTTTCAGGCAGCACATTTTCACTGGGTTCATCAATAGCATCTAAAGTCTTAACAGGGTAGCTTTTGGGTCGGATCAATCTGGAATCTTTACTAGAGGAATTTTCATCAACAACTGTTTTTTGTCTTGAGTTATCTAAAGTAGTGAAACGTTTCGAGTTCGACGTCGATGCGGACGAATCTACCGCGGTTTCTTTGATCTTGTCAAGAATGGGGAAGAATGGAGTGTTGGACCTACTGCGTTCCTTGCTGCTGACGAGCCCAACGGGTGAGACACATTTCTTGGTAACGGTAATGTCATCCCTGAAAGCCGGCGGAGCGTCGGCTAAATCTGTGGGACTTTTCGCGGCCGCCGCCTCCGATTTGTTTCTTTTTTCTCTGATCTCTCGCAAGATTTTTTGTGTTTCCATCTCTCTTTCTTTCCGTTGGCGCTCAAAAAGATTCTCGTCTGGCGTAGGGTCAAAAAAGTCTGACCTAAGGAACCTGGAGACGCGGCGGCGCGGCTGGTCGCCGCTCCCCGCGCGGAGCGAGTGCCGGCGCAGCCCCACCCCGGCGCCGCCGGCCGCGCTGCCATAGGACGCGTAGCTGGGGTCCGAAGCGCCACTGCCGCCGTCCGAGCCGTACGTATCGTCCAGCGAGAGTGCCCGCTCGGGGGTCAAGTATTTACTGAGCAGCGGCCGGTCTCGCGGCCGCGTGGCCAGGGGCTCTCTGATGAGCGAGCCGGGCGACGCGCACTCCACGTCCACGGCGGCCAGCAGGGGAGTGACCTCCCGCGAGCTAGAGCGTCGTCGCGGCCGCGGAAGAGTAGAGTACTGAGGTGCCGCAGCGTCTATTGGGCTCTCTTCCTTAGTTTCCTTGGGGGTTTCAGGAGCGGCAGCGGGCGGTTCGGGCTCCTCTTTGGTGGTATCGGCGGGCGGGGTGGTCTCGGTCGGTGTGGTCTCGGGCGGGGCGGTCGCGGGCGACGAGGCCGCGGGCGGGCTGGGGTCGCGGGCGTCGTGGTCGGCGGAGAGCGAGCGCGCGGGCGGGGCGGGGCGCGCGGCGGGCGCGGTGAGCGAGAGCGTGCGGCGCAGGCGGCGCGCGGCGGCGGGCGGCAGGTGCGCGAGCAGCTGGCGCTGCAGGCGGCGCGACAGCGCGGGCGTCAGGCCCGACAGCGCGCGCATCTCGCGCTCGGAGAACTCGATCGAGCTCAGGTCCAAGTCCGACAGGTCTAGTCCGCTTTCGACGTTCGATTCCGAGTTTTCGGTCCCGGTACGGTGCTTACCGGTTTTCTTACTACTACCTGAAATTTAATCGAAAAACACACGTTTCGATCATGCAGAACGCTCGCTGTCATGGAGTATTTACAGTGCCGATATTGGAAGTCTGTTCGGTGCCCGCTCGGCGATCGAGAACGAAGGGGGCCTACGAGCGGTACCTCCTAGTTTGAATTTTACATAGAGAATCGAGTACGATAAGTCTGAGGGCACTGTTTGCCCGTTGTGAGTCCACGAATGATGCAAACATCGATGCGATCAGTTAAAAGTTAATACATATCTACATACAAATACTAAATACTGACTAGTCAAATTAGGTCAAACGTTAAGCTTTAAGTATGCGAAAACAAATCACAAAGAATGCATTAAAATGTTGCTTCTGTAGGGATAGTAATTTATCAAATGCGTACTAAATTATGGCTTCAGCGATATATTTCACATAGTAGAGGCATCTCTATCTGATAACAGCCGCGGCGCACGGTGCGGAACACAAAAACACATAAATGAAGAAATAAATAGTTTAGTACCTATTCTTGTGTGGCGTTTGTGGCGGGTTTGTGGTTGGCGCTGGTGCCGCTGTGAAGTGAAGATTTGGTCGGAGCATGCAGTGTAACGCGCAACCCAACTGCAACCACACCAACACAAGCTCACTACCGCTCCACACGCGCGGTCACCTGCGCCCCTCCCTGCCCCTCCCGCCCCCGCCCCGGCGCTAGTCTGGCTGCAGTGGCGGCCCGCGGGTAGCGAATGAGCTCGTGACATGATCTCTAGTAACTGACATAGCTCGCCCAACATCGAGTGCTACCACATCCACTATCTACACATGTATGCCATGATCACTTGACAAACAAATCAATTAACTGTCACACTGCGTTATATATTTATTATTCAAACAATACTTATCACTGAAAAATATTGTCGACATATCAAAGAAAGTAAAATAAATTGATTAAACTCTACAAAAAATAGTACTGCATTGGCACAGGAGATGCGATATGTGAAATGTCCTGTACGTACATTTCATGCAATGCTACTGATATAACTGAATTTATGATAATCGAGAGCAACGCAACATTTTCCTGCTAGTGTTAGCGGGTAGGGGAAAGTCAACACCTGCACAAAGAATGCAATTTGAATACAATAGTACACTACAATGCAAAAAATGTTAACTTTATTAATTAAAACAATGTTAATGAACTCTAAAAACACAAGTTATATAATAGACTGTAGGTATGCCTGCCACGTTACTGGCTGTTATATCGATAGTCTATTATACATGACATAGATGTTAATTTAAAAAAAAAACGATGTCGACGGTGGAAAACGTCGCGAATATCGGAGGCAATGGTTACTGTAGTTCGTTGTTGGCGTATATTCGGAGCACTTTATGGAATGGTTTGAGAGTTAATTTATTTGTTTTAGTGAAGCTAGCTTTCTTGTAAGTGTCGGTGACCGTGCGAGGCAGCTCTAACTACTTGCGAGTTGCAGTGCGACGGTGACGCGTGACCCTTATTGCGAAGGAAACGAACTTTAGCAAATTTGTCAGCAACAATTAGTCAATTGAAGTTTTGGGAAATATGAAACAATCTTTGTTTCTACAACAAACGTCGAAGTTATTAAGACCCTATTATTACCCCTCATTGTGAGAAGCTGACCATCTAACGTTGGCCAGCTTCTCACAAGGAGTGATTCAATAAATGAAGCGTTTGTTTTTATATTTGTATTTTATTTTATTATATTTTATTTTTTTATTTTGTATCTATATTTGTTTATAAAAATGAATCCCTTTTTTATTTTCCTTGGTCACGGCATCACGCGTGAACGGCTGGATCGATTTCGCTAATTTTTTTGTTGTTTTTTATTGTCAGGAGAAAGTTCTTATGAAAGAAAAAATTAAGAAAATGGCGCGTAAAATTGAAAAATTTAAGAATACTTAACCACCAAATTTTTTTTTCTAATGTAACCTTATGGCGTTTGATATAACATTGACAGAATGCGTAGTGCAAATATCTTAAAGAGGATGTAAAAAATTTGAAAATCGTTTAAAACAGATGCTTCAGTCGGAGTTATTATATTTATAGGAAATAAATATAAAATAATTAATTTATTATTTCTTAAAAAGAGGATGTAACAAAAACTGAATTTCTTAGTGTACGTCACGGTTAGTTCAGAGCTATCACGCGAACTTAACTAATAGCTCTAGTCATTATTCAACGCCTTGAATTAGTATTTTTCTCCGTGTTTAATGAAATACTTCTCACAAATTATATTTCCAAGAAATCTAATCACTTCAATTTTTTTAAAGACACCTTTTTCAGTACACTGCTAACATTTCATTTTGATTGAGAACTCCGTCAAGTGGTAATCGAGCCTTCGTTTCAATAAAATAATTGGGATTTATTTTGTTTCAAGAAATGATTATTCCAAGTTTTTTCAGGCATCTGAAATACTGATTCAAAACAGAAGACTATTTAATATCATTAGCCATTTTAATTTCTTTGCTTCATTTATTGAATCAACATTGACATTTATACATTGACAACGCTATTTTTCTGTAATTTTTTATTCATTCAACAATAGATCAAGATGCGAAAAGAAGGTCATGTTTTAATCTAAGTCTGTCTGGACTAAGCTCTCCACTACTATTCCATTTGCAGAACACCTTACCATCTTGTACCTACTTTCTAAGATTCGCTGTTCGTAAGTCATTTTCTGTAATTCTCAGTTACCCCATGTCAAACGACAGCTTTTTAAGATATACACGTTTTCTCAGAAACTGGACACTAACCGATAACATTAAAAAAACGTATATTAGTTTAATTAATGATTTATATTGAAAATAAGCAGTTGCTGAAAAATTTGATAAAGTACGTAGGATCTTTGTAACATGTCAAGGATTATGGATAACACAAAACATGTTTCCAGAATCGCTTCGAAATAAGGAGTATCGGATGAACTGCTTTTCATGCTGCTAATGCCAAACGTGGAATTTACATAACATCGAGTGTTTTATACAAATAATTTGGAATAATTCTATCAACAAATAAAATATGTGCAACAGTTTAGATGTGTCTATTGTTGAGTAATATTTTGCTTTAATAAATTAAGTGTATTTTATAAGGATAGTATTTGCTTAATTTTTTTTTAATATACCAATAAATGTTTTATATTTAAAATTTTGTGTATATAACAACACTGCGAAAACTAAAAATAATATTATTTAAAAAAATGCAAAAAAATGTGATCGTATTTAAAAATATAAACATAAATGCGATTTTGCTAAATTTTATATAGCCAAGCTTACAAAAATTATGTATTTGAACTTTAAAAAAAGTATTGTAATGAGAGGTACACCAACAAGCTATATTTATAGAAGTTGGTGCGTGTGTCGGTGCATGCTAGTGATACTGGCAACGTTTTCCCCGTGCGGGCGGCAAGCGGTGCAAAGCGGGGACTCACCTCGCGGCATGTGCTGGCGCGGCTTGAACATCGACTCGAAGTCCGAGTGCATGTCTCGGGAGCCCCAGCCCTCACGTCTATGGTCGAAACAACACATTAAAAACAGTAGTAGAAAATAAAATGGCTGTGACATACGGACGGACAGACAGACATGACGAAACTACAAGGGTTCCATTTTTTGCTACGGAACCCTAAAAAGGGTTTTTTAAACTGAAGCCTACCTTGCAGTATGCAATGAATTGGCTGTGCAATTGTTTGACGACTTACAGGCATCCTTGACGTCTTACAGGCATATGGTGGAATTACACTCGGTAGTTAGCTCGTATTCGATTTCCAATGGAATTCGGACAAACGACCGAGTGTAAACGAACGAATCGAAAAAAATAAAAATAGCCGAATTGACGTAAAGTCCACGAATGCGTTGTCAAAAACCTTTAAAAGCCAAAAAATACTACAATCCTGCACTGTTACGGCGTGTGTTTAAAATTAAAAATACATATATGGTGTCTTAGTTATTAAACCGAGTCTTCAAAAAGTATAATTTAATTCGTTGCGTTGTACTTTGCTACCCAATTGGACTGTTGATAATTTAGTGTTTTTTTTTTAATTATGGGCACACACTAGGAATTTACAACACCCAGACCCGGAAAAATATTTGTAGTACCTACAGACGCCAGCACATCAAGCTACAACAATCTGTCAAATATCTGTAATAGACTTTCAACTTTATTGTTAAAGAAATTAGGTTCAAGGTTGATAGGAAAAATTTGACAGTTTCGGATAGCTTCATGTGCTGGCGTCTGTACATACAAACATTTATCCCTGTGCGGGGATCGAGTTAAATATGTGTGAACAGTGTGTCTTGTATCGTAAACTTACGTTTCGGAAACGCTTCTTTTACTTTCCACATATCTATGAGTGCTGCATGTAATAAAAAGTGTCACAGTGTCATTAAAATATTAATTATTAAAATATGATCGTGTTATTGAAATGTGTAGTTATAAAATGATGAAAGTATACTCACAATAAGTTTCTCCTTGGTAAGTGGGGGCTGCATGCATAAAATTAACATTATATTAGTCGGAAAGTCAAGATAAAATTTCATATGTTAATATTCATTCACTTATATTCATTAAAGTATTGATTATATTTACGAAATGAAATAGATTAGCATGAATGTTAAATTATTAAATTGTGTATTGTTATAATCAAACTTTATGAATAGAAATGTTTTCAATTTAAAATAAATTTTGTAGCTGTATATTCATAAAGGCTCCAATATTCAAAAGTTTCATTGAATATCATTGTTTGAACAAGTATGATTTTCAACTCAACATTCTATATTGCAAAAGGTCCTTAATTTAATTTTGCATAGACTAGTAATATATTAAATAGCTGAATGGAAGTGAATTGTGATTTAAGTAATAGAAAAATTCAAAATTATACTTTTAAAGATACCCCCTGCTGTGCCAGGTTTTGATCCTCAATCATTATTATCATTTATTTATTTGTTATACAGTTATCTTAGTTATAGTATAGCTAAGCCATACATAATTTGAGATATTAAATGTATGTACCTATTGAAGAATGGAGACTGTAAGTTGTTGAATAGAGAGTGCTGACTAAAGCCGGGGCCTTCCTCGCCATTCAGACGGTTGGTCAGTGCGCGCACCTGAAAGATAAGAAAACAAATGAAATTAATTTATTTGAGAAAGAATACAATTTTAATTTAAATAAAAACCCTAAACTACATATACACACCTAAAAATAAACTAAAATATTGCATCCAGAAATTCGTGCGCATCGCTGTCCACTGGCAATGTGCCCAAAAGACTGGCGGCATTGCCACGTTGTATGGCAATGCTTAACCTCTGTCCAAGGTAAAAGCCAGCCCTTGGGTCACGCGAAGTGTCAACTAGGCGTCTGGACAGATCTTTAAATAATTTGTGAGCACTCGGACCCCACGACCCCAAGGTTTCAACCCCAAACAGCTGTTTTAGAACCAAATGGCCTGGCACGCGACGATGGCAAAAGACCGGACGGTATGTCTTTATTTCCTTGGAAGATGGGTAGGCCTTTAGTGTGGGACGCAACTTGTGTCGATACTCTTGCGCCATCCCATCTTCCTAGCTCATCTTGTTGCGCTGGCGCTACCGCTGCGGCTGCTGAGAACCTCAAGCGGCGGAAATATAATAACCTTGTTGGTTGGTTTTCGAGCCGTTTGGGGTTGAAACCTTGGGGTCGTGGGGTCCGAGTGCTCACAAATTATTGAAATTAATTAAAAAAAAAAAAGTAAATTTGTACATAATCTTGTAAATTTTACTTGCTGTTCGAGAACTCAACCTAGGCTAAGCTTGCCTTCGTGTGTGTGTGTGTGTGTGTGTGTGTGTGTGTGTGTGTGTGTGTGTTTCTGTTCTGCGTATTGTATTTGTATGCTTGTGTGTGTGCAATAAAGAATAAGAATAAAATCACGATTTTTTCTAGGCAGACATATTACTGCACATTAGATTCAGAACATCATTAAGGGCCTATACTAACTCAAATGGTTTAGCATGATCCTTCGTTTTGTCGAAAATACTGCAGCAATAATTTTGAAATAAATATATGGTAAAGTTGAGGATTAATGTTATGTTAGGTACTATATTTGACGAAAACACGATTCCATAAAATTTTCTTGATATAAAAAAAACTATAAAGCAGGTCTTATGTTATTTACTTTTTTTTAATTACCATTATTTTCACCGTAAAAAGAAATAAACTAAATTATCGGTGTCTTGGAGTCTTTTCCCTGCCATCCTGTCTCGCTTGCTCGCGTGACCGCGGCCAGTAGTGTGTGACCGAGATAAAGAGTGAGAAGCGCTGAGGTAGTATAGGCCCTTAAGAAAAAGTGTATAATATCTTCTTATATCGACGCTTTCCGCTACAAAGGGCGTAAAAACCATTTGGGCCAAATTGACTTTTTGATACAGTTTTACTTAGTTTTTCACGCTCTTTCTATCTGTATATCTAAAATTGCGCTACGTTGAAAAAAAAAATGGTTTTTACTACCCAACATTTTCTTAACGCTAAACATCTCTTTTTCGAAAAACCAAGTCGTAAAACACATTTCTTTTACATCACGACAGCAAATTTGCTGTACCTATCTACAAATAAACATATTTTCTTGAATACAAAACGGGGTAAAACACAGCAACAAAACAAAATGTGAGTTACGCCCTACATATATAGGATATTCGCATACATCAGAAGGACGTCCGCAGAGTGCTGCGTAAACTCGACGTGAACAAAGCTAGTGGGCCCCGACGGGATACCAGTAATTGTTCTTAAGACTTGTGCGCCTGAACTGTCTCCGAAAGCATGGAAGCTGGCTTAAGTGTAAATATTATATAAAAATCAAATGCTGTTCGTTAGTCTCGCTAAAACTCGAGCACGGCTGGATCGATTTCATTAATTATTTTTGTGTTATGTTCCCTCTCCTACAGAGGTTTAAAAGGTGAGAAAATATCAATATAATTTCGCCGGTTCAGCTAGTACTAAATAAATATAACTGAATGAATAACATAGAGGATTAATAGCGCTAAGAATAATTAACCATGATATCATCTGTTAGTATTATAGAACGAAGTCAACGTGACCATTGGACACTTCGCTTACACAAAGCAAACAGCTCTCATGAGTTCTTACTCATGAGACACACACACTACACATAACACTCTTGTGTATTCTGTATGGCACCAAGATTATACAACAAGGTACCAGGAAAAGGCATATAAATATTTAAAAATAAATAGTTTTAATAAAAGCATGAGAAAACTTTTAATAACTAAGTGCTGTTATAATATTGCCGACTATTTAAATGACAAACTTTAAAGGGTTGTAATTAAAGACTATAAAACCACTTGACCGCGCATACATTGCCGAAAACTATGAGTCTTTTTGCACTTATATATTGGCTACGGCACACGAACCATTTTGGTTGTGACCAAGAATTAGACCTGTGTGCATGCTAAACAATTACAAATTTTGAATTTTTGTATCCAATTTATAACGCATAATAATGCTTTCATGCGCGTTGAAGTGGTGTGGAAAACATTCCCAGACATCTAGAAACTAAATGGATGACATAACTATTCATCAGTAATGAAATACTACGAAAATTATTTTTTATTTAATCAAATTATAAGCCACCGCAGGGGTCTATTTAAAATGGTGGTTTAGTTCAGCAAGCCCAGGGTTGAGTCGTGCGTTGATATCTTTTTGAAAAGTCTCTTTCTTTCATTAAGAAATTCTAATTCTTTTATCCCTTTCTTTCCCTTTGTATTTTTATCGTAAAAATCTGTGCTGTTAACTTTAACGTCTGAATACGATATCGATAATTACAAAATTAAACTTATTCTTTTTTAGTTTAGTTCTGTTACTATCTACTTTTAACCGACTTTAAAAAAGGAGGAAGTTCTAAAGGTTTTTCTTCTGCGTGATATGTATGTTTTCATTTAAGATTTCCGAAGATTCCAGAATTAAAATTACAGTGGATAGATAAGGTTACTAGGGAATATTGGTTTCTAGTTTTTCAACCGACGACAAAAAGAGGAGGTTATCAGTTCGAAGCGTATATATATATATATATTTTTTTTTTTAATGTATGATCATCGATTACTCGAAGACGGCTGAACCGATTTGGAAAATTCTTTTTTTGATTGAAAGGGTATACTTCGATATTGGTCCCATTTTCATAAACGTCAAGATCTGATGATGGAATCCTGGAGAAATCGAGGGAACTCTTCAAATATTATAGGCACACCTATGTCGTTTTGGGTATTTATTATAGTAACTTGTGCAGTTGCTCTCAAAAAGTACCATTTGAGGAAGTGGAACTGATGATGAAGACCACAGATGGCCGCCGAAACTACTCAATAATAAGTATTGAGTGGATTGCGATTCGATTACTTGAATATGGATGTTACGCACTTTATGCTCGTCACAATGCATATGGTGATGTAGAGCTGATGGTGAAGTACCAGGAGAACTCCTCAACAATTAACGGCCCAGCATTGGGAAAAGCAATATTTTGTAAAAGGTTATAAGTAGTTGATAATTAGGCTCTTGTAACTAGGTATATTAAAAATAGACCAACTAAAAAGAGTGAAATAAAAACTTTTTACCAAAAAATTAAACCGACTCCCAAAAAACACTGCAAAGTGAAAAATAACTTTAATTTCGGAAGTCGGTGCCAAAAACGAAAATACAAAACTAAAGACACCGACTACCGAAATTAAAGTTATTTTTCACTTTGCAGTGTTTTTTGGGAGTCGGTTTAATTTTTTGGTAAAAAGTTTTTATTTTTTATTGATATAATATTGAGAAGAGTCAAATCGTGAAAATAATATTCAATTTTTTAGGCTTCAAATAGTATGGCGGACTCTAATACTAATTAACTTGGGCCTTAATGAAAATGTTTATACTAGAGATGCGCCGAATATAGGTTCAACCGAATACGAATGTTCGGCCGAATATTCGGTCCAAATTGTACCGAACCGAATATTCGGCCGATTAATTCGGTTAAATTCTGATTTAATAGATTCATTAAATTATTAAAACCAAAATACGAACTACCTGTTTTTTTTTACCTTGTAAAATCATCAAATAAGTCCTCCCACCCCGGGCAGGGCCGGAGGGACTGTCAGACTTGTACTGACTAAAATCCACGGTGTTTTCCTTCAATAGCCCTTTACGTTCCGGGGTCACGGTAATGGGATAAGTCCCACGACTCCGGCAGGCTTCGGCCCTCTAGATACAAACTACCTAGCAGAAAATACATGTCCAAAAATGTTATTTAAATTGATTGTTAAAGTTAATCTTTTTAATTTTGTCAAAAAATTATTGGTACAATAAGCAGTGTTTTTTTTTTCATTTACAAAAAACTATGTACAACGTTCGGAATAAACCACACTTATTTAGTAATTAGTTAACCTTACTGTTTAATAAAAGTTATTTTTTAAATATTAACAATAATTTAAATATTCGCTAATTATTCGGCAAATCAATCGAATATTTGGCCAAATACAAACATGAAAAAATATCCCCAATGTACCGAATACGAATATTCGGCCGAACAATCGGCGCATCTCTAGTTTATACTATGGGATTTTTACAATGTTAACATCAGTTTTATCGATATCGACTACTTTCCCTTAATCAAGTACACCAATCCCTAACCAGGCATATCTACGCAACTTGACCTTGAACTGACCAATTACAGCGCTGCATTTCTCTCCCCCGCCCGACCCAAAGCAGTGAGTCGTGTTCTTCAAAGAAATCGGCCTATGCGCTCTCTGGTGGTTATATACTCTCTGGTTGTAATCAATTGACATGCGATTTATTTTTATATAACTTTGGATTTCTGAATTCTTCACATTATATTTAAGCTTATTGACATTGTTTTTAAATTATTGTTTCTATACTTCATAAAACATAGCTTGATCTCTGCGACAGCTGTCAGTAGAATCACGCCTATGAAGTCCTGAATTTTATAATAGTACAGACTGATACAGTCAGTACCTATCAATGTCATACTTTATGGGCATACCGACCTAATAAGTGATGGGCGATGATTCATCGCGACCACAGACTATAAACAATCGATATTTTAAATAAAACTTAATTTAAAATTAATTTATATTTAAATTTTATTATATATTTTAATATGATAACATTATTTACATTTGTACATACTTGATCTAAAATAGGAGTGCACGATATGTATCGATATTCCATAAAATATCGATATATGTACACGATATAGGCACAACTTGATAAACATGAGCGACTCCAAAATTTTTGCATAAGATTTATATTTGGTTTGCGCAAATATGATCACGTATCTGAATTTCGTACGAAACTCAAGTGGCTTCCTATACGTCTTCGCCGGAACTTACACATATTGTCTCTGCTTTACAGTATTCTGTTCAATCCTAAGACCCCCTTTTATCTTAAAGAACGTTTTAAGTTCCTCCATGATACACATGCCAAATTTCTGAGGTCATCGGAAAACTTGAGGCTAGAGGTACCGAGTCACTCCACCAATTTCTTTGGTAAGTCGTTCGCAGCTCAAGCAGTATAACTGTGGAATACTCTTCCCGTGTCAGTAAGACAAGCACAAACCCTTCCTTCTTTCAAAAACATGGTCAAAGATCTCTATCTCTGTCTTTAATATGTTACTATTTTTTATATATCTCAGCTTTGTTCTTTTTATGTATATACATGATTGTATATGTGTATTGAGTATGTAGGTTATTACTTATTTATTGTATATAAGTAAATAGTACACCATGGACTACCCGCGAATTTATTTTCTCCTGCTGTGTCAAATCCATCTATAGGTTGTCTGTAAAAGATCGCTTTTAGCGATAAGACCGCCCATTGTAACACCCTTTGTAGTTTTTAAGTCCTTATTTAATTCTGTTATGGTGTACAATAAAGAGTATATCTATCTATCTATCGATATATCGCTTCAATTCGATATTATTGAATCATCTAGTATCGATATATAAAATCGATATATTTTATCAGATATATAAAAAATATCGTAAGATATTAAAAGCTCATTCCTGTACTTATTTTCTTGTTTTTTTATTTATGGGTGGCGTTTTGAGTAAAACTAAAACGTAAACCCACGAATTATTGAAAAACTAGTTGTTTCAGTAACGAAACGCAAGGACACAAAATCATTGACCTGGATTTAATCTATGCATATGCACGAAATACTATGAAAACCCATTAGAAATGTCTGTACATTACAGAGTAAGTACAATTCCCAATATTATACGATGTGTAGCATTTAAATATTTAACAATGGTGGCGAGCTCTGTTCCGCCTGAGACTTCAATAGCCGCAGTGGTTCTAACTCAGCAAGAGAAGCAGAATGCAAGCCAAATGATTAAATAAAATTTTGTTTTTGCAAGGTCTAGAGAAAAAGTACCGAAATTTATAAATAAATATAGTTGATTTGTTTCCTCTGTAACTGTTTTTACTCATATTAACTTAATTGAATATTTAATATTATAGACTAGTTAAAACCAATCAAATTACTAACGATTTATCGAAAATATCGATATATTTCTTCGATATATCGCAGAACATCGATATAACGTTACGATATATTATATAGAACAAAATATTGATATTTATTTTACATAAACATCTCTAATCTAAAATAATAGTGAGTGAATAAAATCCAATTTTAAGCGATTCAGAAACTGATTCAGATATGGATTTGGGATGTACTCCTTTAAGAGAATAAATGCATTTTATATCAAAATATTCGTTTAAATTAGTAACGTTTGTAATTAAATTAAACCCAAGTATATGTTACATCAGCATCGATAATAGTAGAAACGTCGATCATTTCTATCGATAATTTTTTACATCCTGACAAACCTAGGAACATTCCTAGGTTTGTCAAACTGACATCAGTTTGACATATGTCGCAGAGATCAAACTATCTTTTATGCAGTATAATGAACATTACTCAATTATTAAATATTATTATTTTGACGCAACTTTCATTGTTTTTGTAATTTGAATAATATTTAGTTATTGTATTATAGTTATTGTATTAGTTATTATACATATATTGTATTATTGTATTATAGTTTTTGGTTATTGTATTTGTACGCCTTTCTAGGCAAAACATGTTGATACTTTTTTTTTGTTGTAATCGTTCCAACTGATTGTGAAACTTACACATGTTTTTGACAAATAAATATATCTTACCTTATTTTATAGACTATTATTTAAACTTTATTTGTCTGCATCTCGTGTAAAGGAAGGCAATATATGTGACGACAATATCTCGTAATATTCTCGTCACATACGTAAGAAATTACAACATGCTCAGGTGGATCAAAATTATTGACATCCTCTAACGAAATTTGTGGTATTGTGGAAGATGTCTGTGTTAGACATCTTCCTTCTTTGATGATGTAATCGACACAGAAGAGAAAGGGAAACGTTAATAGCCAAACTAAGTATTAACGTTTTTGAATTGGGAGTATTTCAAATTACTTTATCCAAGCCTTGTACAGTAAAGATGCTATAGAAAGGAGATGTTTCATTTTCGGCCATCAGATGTACATTTATCGAAAAAGAGGTAAAATACTACAAATTGGGGAAAAATATTCTCTGGTGAATTTGAGCCTGATTTGTTGTGTACAAAAGTAATAGTTTTTCAATGATTGCCATGTTTTATTCAACATGGCGTCTCGTTTGCTTGCATACTTCATTCGTTCTGAAATCATGTCTAATCAAATCAATGTTACGTAGAAGATAATAAAAAATGTGTGTATTCTTGTAGTGTTAAAAATAAATGACTATTATTCTCTTTTACATATTTTTGAGTAAACATAATTAAGTGTGACGATTTCATCGTTACAAAAATCTTTAGTCTCCCATTTTTGAAATGTGTTTCTGAACGAATTCAAAATAACCGCTTGTTGTCTTGAAAAATGAAACTCTATCAGTCAGTCAGGTCCCCGCTCTGGTAATAGTATTCTGTGAGTTAGTTCTGATGAACAAAAACAAAACAAGGTTAAGTAAACGTCATTTCTATAACCTGTCATGGCTGTCATAACTCTTAGGACAAACGTCAAACATTTTTGATTTTTATTTTGTACATAAAAACCATTTGATATTATGAAAAAAAAAAATACTTTATTTTATTCAGGGGTAAATTTCCCAGCTTTGCTGAAATGTACATGTTATGGCCGGAGCGCCATATAAATAAATAAATAAAATAAAAAATAAAATGCATTTAATTCAAGTAACTTAACTCATATTATAAGATTAACAACACACACACCAATGTAACACCAATATAAAAATGAAACATCTCCTTTATAAATAAAATGTCTGTCAACTAAAAAATACTTTATATTTCTTTTTCTGCTCTATCTCTTTTTAGGGTACGATGAGGCTGACATGATCCTGTTTGGTTATAAGCCTCTAAATAAAAAAAAGATAAAAAAATCCTCTAACCTACGTGGTCCTGGGAATTACTACAAAGCAAATGGTAGAGGAGGCGTAGCGTTAGCAGCCTGATAGTAGCTAGGGAAATTATTTATCATACAGGGGGTATCCCTGTATGATAAATAATTCAGCCTAATACGTGCCCACTGCAGAGACACCTAGCCATAATCCACCACGCGGGCCCAGCGCGGTTTGGTGGATGTTGCATGTCTTCGAAATTTTGGTCCTAGGACATACCGGATAGAGGAGGAATCCCCTGTATAGCAAACAAACACAAACAAACGGCAAACGGCGATGCGCCATAGTTACATGGTGGACATCCCACCCATACGTACTAAACGTTTTGGGAATACTTTCATTGTGCGTACGGCTAAGGAGTGGAATTCCCTGCCAGAGTCTGTTTCCCGATAGCTATAACCTAGGGGTTTTGAAGTGAGTGAATAGGTTACTTTTAGGTAAACGTGCTCCATCTTCGACCACATCATCACTTACCATCAGGTGCGATGGTGGTCAAACGCGAACCTATTATCAATAAAAAATAAAAAAAGTCTAAAATGAGGATGATGAACGTACCCGGTGCAGCAGCGTTGAGAAGAGGTTCTCAGCAGTGAGCAAATGGAAGCCTTCATCCTCTTCGTCATCCTCTCCCGAGCTGACGGACTCAGCACGTGCGGCGCGGCTAGGCCGCAGCCGGTGCATGTGGGCATCCTCTTCCTCTTCTGACTCTCCGCCACTTACTAGGCTGCTGGGAAAGAGGAACAAGTCAGTATGAAATAAAATATATGTTTTGTAAATTGGTTATAAATAACACTTTTACACGTAATTTTTTTATGTTTTAAGTTAAGCTAGATGAGGCCAGTATTTCCTAACTGAATACTCGCAGAAGAAACACCGAAACAAACTCAGAGGTCAACGTCTCTTTTAAAGTCCATACAATTCATACGAAAGATAAGCGATTGGTGAACAATATAATACACTTCTGGACACATCTATTGGCCCACCTTAGAGTTTAGGTTTCGATGGCCCCTACCGAAATATGATTGCTAGATTGAACAAAAACTGTTGATGCAGTTTTAAACCTGATACATTTTACCATCTTTTTCGATCGTATAGTTTTAAATTTGAATTCAGAATACCATACGACATGGACCTACGCCTAACAAGTCGGATATGCGCCTTGTTAAAGGCAATTAATTTTTGAATAAAAAACATGTTTTATCAAATAAAGGTTTAATTTAATAACGCGTGTTGCCTCCATGGGCATCTACCACAGCTCTCATACGATTAGGCATAGAGTTTATCAACCGCTCTATGAAATTTTGAGGGATCATCTCCCATTCCTCTTCTATGGCAGTTTTCAACTCCTGCATCGTCTGGGCAACTGGCTGACGAGCACTAACACGCCTTTTTAGCTCGTCCCACATGTGCTCAATGGGGTTCATGTCTGGGCTTCTGGCTGGCCAGTCCATAACTGTGATGTTCACATCCCGAAGATATTCCCTGACGATGCCGGCCGCATGGGCTCTTGCATTATCATGCATAAAAAGGAAATTTGGGCCCACATAGTCCGCGTATGGTATCACGTGAGGTTCTAAGCACTCACGAATGTATCTTTCAGCATTTAATGTTGGCAGCCGTGGTCCTGTAACAACCTCAAGTTGAGTTTTGCCGCTCGCGGATATACCGCCCCAGACAGTCCATGAGCCACCGCCATAAGCAACCCTCTCTTCAAAGCAGCATTGTGCGAAACGCTCTCCCTTACGCCGGTAGACCTTCTTCCTTCCATCATTGCCATGTAACACAATTTTAGACTCATCAGAAAAGAGTACACGGCTCCAATCTTGCTGTGTCCAATTTAAATGACTGCGTGCGAAATGAAGGCGCGCTGTTCGGTGGGCTCGCTTTAGTTTGGGCCCATTAGCTGGCTTGTGTGGTACCATATCGCGTTCTTTTAACCTTCTCCGAACAGTTCGAGCGCTCACAGATACTCCGTGGAAGTCGCGAAGTTGGTTTTGTATCTCAATGGAGGTAAGGTGACGATTTCTCAAGCTGGTCGTCACGATGAATCGATCCTGCCTTTCAGTTGTGACCCGAGATCGTGGCCTTCCTTGGCGACGAACAAAGCCGCCAGTCTCTAGGTACCTCCGATAAACATTTCGGACCGCAGATCGACTTAAATTAAGTTGAGCACTCACGTTTCTTTGGCTGTGTCCGGCCTGAATAAGTGCCACAGCTTGGGCGGCGACTTCAGGTGAAGTATCCATAGATTATTGATAGAACCTCACCTTAATGTTAAGAATAACTAATGTTTGTTGCAAAAGCAAAGATATCAATCACTTTTTCAAGAATTAAATCCAAGTAAACCAATAAAACCAAGTTTTCTTAGTATTCGATTGTTTGATATCAACAAACAGGCTCCAAATTGTCTTTTGTTTCTTTAAATTCTGTGTTCGAAATTCAAAAAAAGACTATTGAATGAAATTGTGAATGTGCCAGGTTCAAACTGCATAAAAACTTTTTGCTCGACCTAATATAAAATTTTAGCTAGGACCAAACGAAACTGAAAATACAAGGTGGGCCAATAGATGTGTCCAGAAGTGTATTATGTTGGTTGTTGCTCCTCCAGTTATAATCAACATGGCTTTGGGTTCTAAAGGAAATTTTAACGTCTTTTTTTTTCTGTTGGACATGCTCAGGGCAATTTTTGTTGTTATCTTGTCTTGTGTATCTGTATTTGAATAAATCTATTTTTATTCTATTCTCATCTTTACAAACTAGGAGTATATAGAAGTATGTAGCAGATTAGCTCATCGCGAACTAATAATAGCCACAGGGATACCGGTTGTAGATCTTTGACAGTCCTTGTTGGTAATCCAAATGTATTCCTCGGCGGATGGAACCTCGGTGGCGTTTATGAGGTCCGCAAAATTGCATGTATTTGGGCATTATGGATGGATAGTCCAGCAGAGATCAAGGTTTGATCAGGGGCAACAAAATCGCACTGGGTGTCATTGTGTTTTATAATTCCCCATATCGCTAAATTTTTCAGTCGATCTATTGCTTTCCAAACTGGCTACTGCAGGTCACCTCCGGGTGGCAGATGCTGCTGGGGCTGAACGAAGGGAGGCGGTGGCGGAATCAGTTTTTCCTACAACTCTTGCCTGTGGAGGTTGGTCTTGGATGGGCCGAGTGCAGAAAAGAAAATTATTCCGTCTTTGAGTCTCCTAGATCTTTTGGATGTCGGCAATCGGCTTCTTACCAGTGTTTTAAGCACGCACACTACTTTTACAGTCATGGTCGGTAGTGACAAGTCTCCTTTCTTGCAAAAGTTGATGCAATCCGAACCAAAATGGTTGTGTGAGGCTCGGCCTCTTGTTCGGCGTGAAGTAGCCCTTGTGCGGCAATAAGTACCTGATGCGGCGAGGCTTGGCGGCGCGGTGCAGGCGCGCGGGCTGCGCGTGCGCGTCGGGCTCCAGCGAGCGCTGGCGCGGCGTGACGTAGCCCTTGTGCGGCAGTAAGTACCTGATGCGGCGAGGCTTGGCGGCGCGGTGCAGGCGCGCGGGCTGCGCGTGCGCGTCGGGCTCCAGCGAGCGCTGGCGCGGCGTGACGTAGCCCTTGTGCGGCAGTAAGTACCTGATGCGGCGAGGCTTGGCGGCGCGGTGCAGGCGCGCGGGCTGCGCGTGCGCGTCGGGCTCCAGCGAGCGCTGGCGCGGCGTGACGTAGCCCTTGTGCGGCAGTAAGTACCTGATGCGGCGAGGCTTGGCGGCGCGGTGCAGGCGCGCGGGCTGCGCGTGCGCGTCGGGCTCCAGCGAGCGCTGGCGCGGCGTGACGTAGCCCTTGTGCGGCAGTAAGTACCTGATGCGGCGAGGCTTGGCGGCGCGGTGCAGGCGCGCGGGCTGCGCGTGCGCGTCGGGCTCCAGCGAGCGCTGGCGCGGCGTGACGTAGCCCTTGTGCGGCAGTAAGTACCTGATGCGGCGAGGCTTGGCGGCGCGGTGCAGGCGCGCGGGCTGCGCGTGCGCGTCGGGCTCCAGCGAGCGCTGGCGCGGCGTGACGTAGCCCTTGTGCGGCAGTAAGTACCTGATGCGGCGAGGCTTGGCGGCGCGGTGCAGGCGCGCGGGCTGCGCGTGCGCGTCGGGCTCCAGCGAGCGCTGGCGCGGCGTGACGTAGCCCTTGTGCGGCAGTAAGTACCTGATGCGGCGAGGCTTGGCGGCGCGGTGCAGGCGCGCGGGCTGCGCGTGCGCGTCGGGCTCCAGCGAGCGCTGGCGCGGCGTGACGTAGCCCTTGTGCGGCAGTAAGTACCTGATGCGGCGAGGCTTGGCGGCGCGGTGCAGGCGCGCGGGCTGCGCGTGCGCGTCGGGCTCCAGCGAGCGCTGGCGCGGCGTGACGTAGCCCTTGTGCGGCAGTAAGTACCTGATGCGGCGAGGCTTGGCGGCGCGGTGCAGGCGCGCGGGCTGCGCGTGCGCGTCGGGCTCCAGCGAGCGCTGGCGCGGCGTGACGTAGCCCTTGCCCTCCACCGCGATGGGGATGATGAACTCGCGCGCTGACTTCTTGATAGGCTCGCCCGGACTGCTGCAGGCTTCACTTGCGCTGCCGGATTCCGTTGATGCCAATCGTCTGAAAAAAGATCGAAAAATACCGATATTAATTTAGCATAGCGCACACCAACGCCGTACAGAAACTATCAATATTGTAGAAAATCAAGGATTTTTGAATAAAATGTAGTTCAAACGATCGTTGACGTTGTTCGTAAGTCTCAATAAAACTCGAGGGCAGCTGTACCGATTTTATTGATTCCATACTCTCATACAGGGAATATTTAAATGGTCAGAAAGACAACGTCTGTCGGGTCAGTTAGTGAAATATAAAATCGTGCAATACTATGCGAGCCAACTAAGAATAGCGCTGTCAAGACGCCATTTTGTTCAGCAATACTCGCGAACTTCATTACCAAAGCTTCATTACCAACAATGATAACAAAAAAATAACAATGAAGTCCAGTAGGTAACAGATATAACACACACGCGCGTATACCTACACGAAAGCGTAGCTAACGGCACACTGCTTCTCAGTTCAGCTTCTCAGTTGCGTAGCAAAATGGTGACATATTAGGGTTACCAGTAGCATTAACTATATATTAGTTCTTTTTTTTAATGAATACTGTTTCCATAAATTACTAATTTATCCAAAATGATTTATTTATGGAATTCAAGAAATAACATTTTATAAAAATGAGCATATAATAATTAAATCTATGAATAAAAAAACATAACATTTCTTATTCGCATTTCTTTTTTTGCTGGCAGTACTTATCTGTCAGATAAGTACTGCTATCATGTGAAGTTGGCAGAAAGCCCGATCCTATTAGTTGGCTCGCATAGTAATTGTTTGATGACGATAAAAAGTACAAACCTGAGTGGAGTAGCCCTAGCCGCAGCCGAAGGCACAGGCTTAGGCGTAACTGGCGTGACAGGCGTGCCGGGCGTGAGGGGCGAGACGGGCGTGAGGGGAGGCGGCGGCATGGCCGGCAGAGGCGGAGGGGACGTAGGGGAGTCTTCTGCCGCCACCGTGATCGGGATGATACGCTCCACAGATACGCCGCGGCTACAGGAACAGTGTTATATTTAGCATCTATACCTTCCACTATTTTAGCACCACAAACACGAAACCTTGATACAATTATACCCTGTTTTTTAATCTCAGAGACAGAATTGACACATGCAAATGTCAAGTTTAGAAATAATGTTGCCCGCTCTTTTGTGCCGTGTTTTACCTACGATACCGGTTTGTTGAATAGTAACATTTTACCTGACTACGCGACGCAAATGAGGGTTTCACAGTCTGTGTATGTATGTATGTTTGTACCTATGTGGCGATGTACAGACCAAACGTGGGGCCGATTTGAATAATTCTCACGTTAATTAATTCGTCTTAACCATGCGAGTGTCACTAGAGAAATGACAGTTAATTATCAAAAATCGGCAAACTATATCAAGTGGGATATCGTTGGGAGAGATCTTTTTTTATAAAGAGAACTAGCAATGTGGGTATAATTCACATTACTAGCAATCTTGTTGACCCCTCCAACTAAGCTAAACATACAATATAAATATGTGATTTATTTGTATAAAACTAAATAGAAATGAAATATCATATAAAAAGACTGAAAAATCGTAATACTAAAGAATAGATAAAGTTGGAATAATTATTTCTTCCTTGACTTATAATATTGTTATATATATGATAACTTTATAGGCCAGCTAAAGTTGGTGTAGCTTCACTTGGTGAAGGTGGTGATGATTTTACCGCTTATATTGTGCTGGGTAGTAACAATACAATGAGCGTTTCTTCATTGGCCGGCCCGGCCGGCACCGATACCCAGAGCTGGATTAACACTGTCAGAGGCCTTAAGGCATTCTCGAGGCCCCTTTTCTTACTTTGACTGACCAAATCGTGTGTGAACTGAGGAAACGCACATTAAGGGCTGTGGTTTTTAATAATTTGTTTACTTATTCCCAGATTTGTTCTAAAATTGTTTTAATTCTACTACTAAATCTAACGATTTGTATTTTGTGAGATAACAGTGAGGTCCCTAAGTTCGCACGCACATCAAATTCTAGTTCAAAGAAACATGTTTTCTTGGTGCGTGCACTGGGCCTGGGCCCCTAGTTCATGCGGGGCCCCTAGGCAGTTGCCTATTCCGCCTAATGGTTAATCCAGCCCTGCCGATACCGACAATGTCATCGGTGGACGCTTCAATCTATGAAGTTGTAGGGAACAGTGTCTCATTGAACCGGAACGACACCAATATTTACTGAAAGGGAAGACCTTAGCTGGGATGTATTAAACTTTTAATTTATTTACAAAAGGTATATATTGTATTGAGCAGAATACTGAGGGCGAAAGGGCACGAGCAGAAGAAGGTTCTATTTGTGTAGTTGATCCGAATAAACTTCTAAATACGCTTCAAGACCAAGCTAGCAAGAATTAAATAATCTGTGAAATCTTTAACATATTTAAACAAAGAAGCTAAAAATAAAAAGGTAATAAAAAAAATCCTGTCTGCTGTTTTTATAAATATACATGTTCGATTGGGTCCCGCCTGCTTGCATTAAATTGTTATTTATTGTGTAACTCGGTAGTTATTGTATGTTTTTATGTGTCATCTGGGTCATTTAGTTGACGACATTACTGATAGATTTATCATAGAAATAGGTGGCGATTCTGATGATTCAGAATATTCCTAAGAAATGGAGTCATTATTTGAATCTAATTAACGAATACCTGTAATTATTATTGTATATGATAGTATTGTATTAACTACAGGTATATAGATATCTTATATTATTAATTTTGTATTTCTAAGTTTTAAATTGGCACCTACACATTATTTCTGGATAACGTATTATAAAAACCGATACTTGATTTTATTAACGTTAAGTTTCGATAGTGGCCCATCACTATTTAAGATTTGCAAAAAACTGGCAATCGTCGTAATGTCAACTTTGTCTCTGAAATTAAAAAAAAACTGGGTATACAAAACTTAATAGAAGCGTCAATAGCCTAATGGCTAAGATGTCGGACTTGGGCTCGCGAGATCACTGGTTCGAACCCCACTCATTACATCATTGCCGTTTTTTGCAGAAGTAGGATCGAAGGGGATTTTTGTCATTTTATTTATAATGATGTATTTAACGTCTCTGCCAATTTTCAGTTCTATGCGAATTTTTCCTAAGTCAAATGTCTACTTTCGCTGGACTAGTATACTTAAGCTTTTATTAAGAATAATTAACCACATGTTTACAGATAAAAATGTTATTATCATGTTGCTATACGTGGAGATCTGTAATTAGCTATCAAATGATCACATTGTTTTTAGTCTATTGTGTTTAGCTGTTGGTCTCATCTATACAAATATTATAAAGAGGAAAAGTTTATTAGTTTAAGTGAGCTAATCTTCAAAAGAATTGGGCGGATTTGGATGAAATTTGGTATTGAAGTAGCTTGAAGCTTGAGGATGGTTATTTTATTTTATTTATTATGGAATAACAAACAGTTTTTAATGTTAAATGTGGGTAAATGTGCACCCACACCATTATCCACGTAATATACACTTCTGGACACATCTATTGGCCCACCTTAGAGTTTAGGTTTCGATGGCCCCTACCGAAATATGATTGCTAGATTGAACAAAAACTGTTGATGCAGTTTTAAACCTGATACATTTTACCATCTTTTTCGATCGTATAGTTTTAAATTTGAATTCAGAATACCATACGACATGGACCTACGCCTAACAAGTCGGATATGCGCCTTGTTAAAGGCAATTAATTTTTGAATAAAAAACATGTTTTATCAAATAAAGGTTTAATTTAATAACGCGTGTTGCCTCCATGGGCATCTACCACAGCTCTCATACGATTAGGCATAGAGTTTATCAACCGCTCTATGAAATTTTGAGGGATCATCTCCCATTCCTCTTCTATGGCAGTTTTCAACTCCTGCATCGTCTGGGCAACTGGCTGACGAGCCCTAACACGCCTTTTTAGCTCGTCCCACATGTGCTCAATGGGGTTCATGTCTGGGCTTCTGGCTGGCCAGTCCATAACTGTGATGTTCACATCCCGAAGATATTCCCTGACGATGCCGGCCGCATGGGCTCTTGCATTATCATGCATAAAAAGGAAATTTGGGCCCACATAGTCCGCGTATGGTATCACGTGAGGTTCTAAGCACTCACGAATGTATCTTTCAGCATTTAATGTTGACAGCCGTGGTCCTGTAACAACCTCAAGTTGAGTTTTGCCGCTCGCGGATATACCGCCCCAGACAGTCCATGAGCCACCGCCATAAGCAACCCTCTCTTCAAAGCAGCATTGTGCGAAACGCTCTCCCTTACGCCGGTAGACCTTCTTCCTTCCATCATTGCCATGTAACACAATTTTAGACTCATCAGAAAAGAGTACACGGCTCCAATCTTGCTGTGTCCAATTTAAATGACTGCGTGCGAAATGAAGGCGCGCTGTTCGGTGGGCTCGCTTTAGTTTGGGCCCATTAGCTGGCTTGTGTGGTACCATATCGCGTTCTTTTAACCTTCTCCGAACAGTTCAAGCGCTCACAGATACTCCGTGGAAGTCGCGAAGTTGGTTTTGTATCTCAATGGAGGTAAGGTGACGATTTCTCAAGCTGGTCGTCACGATGAATCGATCCTGCCTTTCAGTTGTGACCCGAGATCGTGGCCTTCCTTGGCGACGAACAAAGCCGCCAGTCTCTAGGTACCTCCGATAAACATTTCGGACCGCAGATCGACTTAAATTAAGTTGAGCACTCACGTTTCTTTGGCTGTGTCCGGCCTGAATAAGTGCCACAGCTTGGGCGGCGACTTCAGGTGAAGTATCCATAGATTATTGATAGAACCTCACCTTAATGTTAAGAATAAGTAATGTTTGTTGCAAAAGCAAAGATATCAATCACTTTTTCAAGAATTAAATCCAAGTAAACCAATAAAACCAAGTTTTCTTAGTATTCGATTGTTTGATATCAACAAACAGGCTCCAAATTGTCTTTTGTTTCTTTAAATTCTGTGTTCGAAATTCAAAAAAAGACTATTGAATGAAATTGTGAATGTGCCAGGTTCAAAACTGCATAAAAACTTTTTGCTCGACCTAATATAAAATTTTAGCTAGGACCAAACGAAACTGAAAATACAAGGTGGGCCAATAGATGTGTCCAGAAGTGTATATTAGGATCGTGACATTCATTTCAATATGTTTGTTTTCTAACTAAAGTGTGCTATATTATACAAAACAATATTACCTACTATATAATGCATTTTATTTTGTTATCATTGTTATTTGTTTATCACTTATTACGGGAGAAACGATAAGCTTTACTAATTAGTAAAGTTATAGGCTATTACGCGAATACAAAAGAAGGAAGTTATGTTTATGTGTATGCGGGATTATTTTCCAAACATATTCTGGAAGCAGAGTTTTCATAACCCCCTTTCTATGATTTTTTATTAAAATATATTATATATATTTGGTATATACTATGATAAATATGTATGTAAGTTTATTTTAGTTATTTATGTATATATTATACTTGTAATAAGACTTACTATGAATATATGATCTTACTTAGTTTATTTTTTTATGCACCTGCCATGTTATCTCTTCACCGCCCATGGTTGACTAGTAGAGAATGCATATGGCATTAAGTCCGCCTTTGTACATTTTGTGTTGCATAAAGCTTTAATAAATAAATAAATGTTTTTATCGTGATAAATTCCACGGGAACGAAGCCACACGCAACTGTTAGTATACAGAGTTGATACGACAGAGATACCCTTTGTAAATAAATGTGACTGACCTTAAATACCTAGGTAACAAAGTGGCAACGTAGCGCGGCGTGTGTTATCTCTTGCCTTGGTCCGATTTATCGCTTTAAGGCGCATCTCATCAAAATCATTTGCGACTAAACTACTTCTCCTGTTTAATTGATTTTTGGTACAGAAATTGAAAATGATACCTACCATACGCAGTTTAAAGGAAAGCCCCTCGGTCGTATCAACTCTGCATAAATAAATGAATACGCAGCTTTGTTTGTTTCCATACCTGTTAGCAGGGCGGTGGTCCTCGACCCTATGCTGCGCCTCGGTGCGGAAGACGCGCGGCGTGGAATGCGCGCCGGACGTGGCGTGCGCGCCGGGCGTGGCGTGCGCGCCGGGCGTGCCGGGCGGCGACGCCAGCGACGCCACGCCCGCCGACGACGAGCGCCCGTACGGCATGGGGGGCTTGCCTGACACACACAACATCCTTAACACGACACACAACAGGGATGTATACGATTTTTATTATATAGATATACATGAAATATGTCTAAAAAACCTATCATAATAATTTAAAATCTAAAAAATAAATTCATAACAAATGTCAAATTACATATATGACATCTTGTTAACCCTACAGCGCATAGTGCCACACATGTGGCACATACCAAAGAAACCTTTATATTTCAACACCCAAATTAAGTAGCGTCATCTAGTAAAAAGTCAACTAACCTTGAAAGATTGGTAAATCGAATTTAGTACCAAAAATTTTGGTTAGATGTTATTGAATGACTGTCTGTTTACTTTTTGTTTAAAACCGACGGTATTTCGAAATTTTTCAACAAGTGGCGTGTAAAAAATAAAAATACCTGATAAATTTGAATAGTTTGGATAACAAATAATTAATGGAGGTAAGTTTATGTTTCTATTTGTTATCTTACTGTATTGTTATTTTGTAATTTCATAAATAAATAGCACATAGAAATACAACATTTTTGTATGTGACCGATGTGGCACACCCTGCAATGAGTGTCCTCAAAATATCTATATTGCTTGCAGATGAGCCGAAGGAAAAGAATGAATTCCGATGATATTCAACACTTTTTTGAAATTCCCTCAGGTAGTGAAGATGACCTGGAACTATCTGATGAGGACAGCGATGACGACTTGATCAAAATCCAGGATTTGGTGATAAACAAAGCGGAGACGTGCCCAGAATTAGTACAGGACTACTTCTTCGATGAAAATGTGAGCATACCTAGTCCAAAGTCAAGCAGTAGTGTTAGTGACTCAGCTAACAACCAGTATTTCTAACATAGCCACAACCTAGTATTTCCAAGCAAGCAAATCCTAGATCCAGCCAAGTAGCATCATGACCTCAAGCAGTATATACTCCTCGCTTCATTGCATCTTCCTTCCTTTCTTCATAAAAATGCGTACAAGAAAGTGGTACATGAGAATATTCTATCATTTGCTAGATGTGATGCTGATAAATAGCTGGCTTTTATATAAAAGTGTAGATACGCAGAGACAAAACTGATAAGTTTTTCGAGAATTTAGACTGGAGGTGGCCAAAGCTTTGTGTTGGTGTGGACCGTCAATGATAAGGAAGAGAGGAAGACCCTCGTCATTTGTATCGGACATGCTTGATGAAAGAATGAAGAGAAAGCCAAAACTCAATGTACCACCTAAGGATGTCAGGATCGATGGAATTGAACACTTTCCTATTTGGTCTAACGTTAGGAAGCGGCGTAAGTTACCTGCTTGTAAGGGGAAATCTTTTGTGATTTGCCAGAAATGTAACCAGGCACAGGACAACAAGGACAAGAACTGTTTCCTGTCATTCCACTAGTAGTTTCGTAATTTTTATGATTTTGTTCTTCGATATGTGTTTATTTTTCACAAAATAATCCCATTTTTCTCTAAAAGTTCCCATTTTTTCCTAAAAGTTCCTATTATTATAAGTACAAATATTTTGATTGTAAGGTTCGATAACCAAAGACTAAATGAGTTAATATAATACATTATTTTCATGACTAAAATTTGATTATTATGAGTTTATTACATTCATACCTGTTCCTAATACATAGTAAAGATTTAGATTATATTGCATGATGTGACAGATGTGGGACATACGGAAAAGCTTACATAAGTAATGTTTTCATTGAGTTGCGATTTTTTTAAATATTTTTCCGAGACATAGTATCATATTTTCTAGGTAATATATTTTTTTGAAGCCGAAAAAAAAATCATGCACTGTAGGGTTAAGAGGAGCGTTACGTCACGTGTGGTCACGTGATAACGGGGATTAAATATTTGTTTTTAATTTAAATAATATTTTAGATATAATAAGCATGAAAGTGATATTATCGGTAATAGTATATTAAACAGTACCAAAATAAAACTAATAAGTATTTATTTTCATTTAGTGTCTACACTCCTATTACCAATGTCTTCAATCATCATCTAAAAAATTCACGATGACGGATGCAACGCAACCATAGCACAGGATTTTTCTAGCTAGCTATGGGGGTAATTAATCTTTTTCTTAAATGATTTTAAGAACTCTGTAAAGTGATCTTTAAATTTCTTGTATATCTGTTAATGGCAAATAAACTAATTGTTATTACTTATCCCAACTATGTTTGGGTCTGGTTCCCGTCCAATCGAATGCAGCTGAGTATTAAAGTTTACCTCCAAAACACGATACACCTTGGCAAGACTAGTATCACATTTTCTGACTACCCGTAACGTCTGTCATCGACGTACAAATGACAACCGGAGCAAACATGCTTTTCAATACGTAGGAATCTCGATGTGTTAAGATAGTCACACATCGACAGACCGACCTCGGCAAGCGTTACTTAACCTCGAAGTCTGTCTTAAGCCGGCTCTACACGTTGGCCAACACAGTGGCGAATGTAGTGGCCAATGCGTATTGGCCAACGTGTAGACGGCGTGTTTGGGCATGTTGGGTGCACAAACACCCCCTCTACACGTTGGCGAATAGTCATTGGCCACTACATTCGCCACTGTGTTGGCCAACGTGTAGAGCCGGCTTTATACTTCACAGTAACGATTCAGTGACTGTTCACGTCAGAATTTAATTTTTGCACGTTTACACCTAGATTCTGGCAAAGGAATTGAATGTCCATTGTGTAAGGGACAACACATTTGCTCAAAACAATCTGCAGCCAAGAGCGGATCCCCTGGGCTGGGTCAGGACCTAGGTGGACCACTAATTAAAATTTTTAAACATTGTTACTAGATAATACTCCAGTTTCTGTCGTTGTAAACGAATATCGGCAGTAGATGGCCAAGTGGCAGCAGAGTCAGGAATTACAAATTATAACTTCTTGTGACTTGACCACGATTATGTGACCCCCCCCTGGCACCAATGATGGATCCGCCCTTGTCTGCAGCTCAAGCAAAAATACTTCAATTGCATTTATGGTGTCTAACAAAAACAACTAATTCCAAACAGATATAACGAAAAACGTAGAGTGAACAGTCAAAGTTATTTTTAGTAATACAATGATATAAACTCATCGCTCTTTGTCACTCAGAAAAGTGAACGTGTAAAATTACTGATCATGATCTTCAGTTATACACTGAGGAATGCGTGGGGACTAAACGTCATCTCCTAAATAGCGCATGTTTACACATCCAAGATATTACAGGACATAAAAATCTGGCGCATTTACTATGTAAACATGTTTTTAATAAAAGTTTAGTTACCTGTTCGAATAGCAGAAGATATGATGTCTCTCGCAGCGCGCCTGCGATGCTCCTCACCGGCTTTCTCCTCAACCAACTTCGCCATAGAGTTTTGTAAACTCCTACACATAATATTTCACATTAGTCATATACAAATAAATAGCTTGGCGTCATAGCAGCTGTATTAATCAGTGTGTATAAGAAAACATCATCCGTCATTGTCAAGTGGTAATGAATCGCCTCACGTACTTTACTTAAAATGAAATACTCATGTGTATATATGACAGCGAGTTTTGGGGATGACTGTAAAGTAATTAGAAAGCTGCCACGTTTAAAGTATTTTGTAATGCAAAAGGACGAGTTTCGTGCGTCAATGACATACATTTCACGCTGTCTATTTATAGTTACATACATCACTAACATTCACAATGCATGTATGATTAGGGTACATTTAAGGTAATCGAATAGATAATTGTTTTTTTGCGCTGTAAATTCACCACAGCAAGACTATATTGCAGCATATTATACAGATGATTTCATTACGATAGTTATACTGAATTATCTACAAAATCTCCAACATAAACCATAATTGCGCTTAAGTAAAACCGTTTTTCACAAGAGAAAGCGTTGAGAGACATTAAAATTTGAGGAATCCCTAGAAACAATTTAACCATACCACATTCTCATACAACTTATACCGTAATAAACGCACACACTCAAACACCCCACATGTATAAACAGTTTTTTATACTTTAACTTCCCTAAAATAAGTCTCATTTTTACGTAATTTGTATTCAATGACTATGAGTAGGCGCCTCCTGGCACATGCATATATATGCTTAAAAGGAGACGCCACCACTATACAACATGTAAAATGTGTAAAAATTAAAATAAAGCATTTTAATTTGTTTTCACCGTACAGCGATAGTATGACTGTATTTTAGTAGATTCAATTTTGTTTTAATCGATTCTGAATAAACTAGTTAAAAAAACAAACATGTATACAGGTTTTTAACCAACCTCCTAGCATCTTGTAGCAGCACCGCCGGGTCTACCGATGTGGAGCCATGTGAAGGTTCGCTCTCCGTCTTCTTAACTCCACTGCGGAGGTTCGATTCCCGCTCCGCTTCTGTGTGGCTCTGCGACAAATAGACACACGATGTGTAATACATAACCTTACAAAACTTTCTCGTCACAACCATGATTACACAGTTAAAATATATTTAGAAAACTAATAAGATTTTGTCACTAAAACTTCAGTATTTTTAAATAATACTGAAGTTAGTGGTCGGCTATGTTCTTAATAATAATAATCCATAAGGTTATGGTCACACACGATCACACCCACTGATTTGAAAACCACTTGATCGCACATACATTGCCCCGACGCACGAAAACTATGCGAGTTTTTGCTCCTATATATTGGCTACGATACACGAACCATTTTACCTGGCTGGGGGCCTTTCAATTTTAGAGGTCACCACAGGATCGCCCGGTTAAGTAGTATATTAGCCTTAGCGAGCTAAACTACGAGTGGCCCTATCGAAAAAAAAAAAAAAGAAAAAAAAAGAACCATTTTAGTTGTGACCAAGTATTAGGCCTGTGTGCATGCTAAACAATTACAAATTTTAAAATATTGTATCCAATTTATAACGCATAATAATGCTTTCATGCACGTTGAAGTGGTGTGGAAAACATTCCCAGACATCTAGATACCAAATGGATGACATAACTATTCATCAGTAATGAAATAATATGAAAATTATTTATCATTTAATCCGATTATAAGCTACCGCAGAGGTCCATTTAAAATGGTGGTTTGGGTGGTCAAGGACAAAATTTTGTCGCGCGTTGATGTCTTTTGGAAATGTCTCTTTCTTACATGAAGAAATTCTAATTCTTTTATCCCTGTCTTTTCATCTGTATTTTTATCTTAAAAATCTGTGCTGTTACCTATAACGGCTGGATACGATATCGATAATTATAAAATTAAACTTATTTTTTTGTAATTCAATTCAGATAGTTGTCATAAAATACCTATCTACCTTAACCGACTTTAAAAAAATTGGCCAAGTACGAGTCAGACTCGCCCATGAAGGGTTCCGTAGTAACTATAATAATATAATATAATAATTATGTATATTTATTTGACGAATAAAAATAAACTTAAAATTTCTTAAAACTAGCTTATTTATTTACATTTTTACAACTACGCTAAATAACTTTGTTTTTCATAGTGTTTGTATGAATTACAAAGTTATATTTGTGGTTTTAGAAAATATGCTGTATCTCAAAAACTGCTGAGCCGATTTCGTTCAAACCAATTTTGGTTGAAAGTTTACATTAAGATCTACAGACATATATTTTTTTAGATTTTTCACTCCATTATTATAGAAGTTAGAGGGGGGGGACACACATTTTACCACTTTGGAAGCTTATATCTTTTAAACGATTGACTTTATGAAAAAGTGGTTCTAGAAACCCTTATATCATTTTTAAAGACCTGTCTATAAATACCACACACGCATAGGTTTCATGTAAAAAAATATTTTCAGTTCTAGTTCCATGTATGGGGACCCCCTTTATTTTAAATATTTTTATTTTTTTTCTTTAAAATAGAAAAGCGGTTTACAGAATACATCTATCTACCAAGTTTCACATGTATAGTTTTAATAGTTTCGGAATAAAATGGCTGTGACATACGGACGGACGGACAGACAGACAGACAGAGAGAGAGACAGACAGACAGACAGATAGATAGACAGACAGACAGACAGACAGACGGACAGACATATCGAAACTATAAGGGTTCCGTTTTGCCATTAGGCTACGGAACCCTAAAAAGGAGAAAGTTCTGATATTTTTTCTTCTGTGTGACATGCATGTTTTCATTTTAGATTTCCCAAGATTCCAGATTAAAAAGAAAAGTGGATGGATAAGGTTACTAGGCAGTATTGGTTTCCAGTTTGGTTTTTATTGATATAATGTTGAGAAAAGTCAAAATAATATAAGATACCTATATCCAATCTTTCTAGGCTTCAAATAGTATGACGGAGTCTAATATTAATTAACTTGGACCTTTGCATTACAATATCGCCCTCGTTAGTTACTTTGGTTCCGGGGATGCGGTAATGGTCTCTATGAGATTCCGCGGCCCCGGAACTTAAGGGCAGCTGAAGGAACAGGGTGGGTTTTTAGTCAGTAGAAGTCTAACACTCCCTTCCCTACTACACACCTTTACCCAGAGCGGGAGAAGTCATTCGATGATTTTCCCACCCAGGAAAAAGAAACAGGTTCCTTTGTTTCGATGTCGAGTCCACGGGTTAAGTGTATGTAGGAGGGAGGAGTCATTAGATAAATCATCTAATGGTGGTGAGTACCACCAAAAAATAATTATTACCTAGTGCCTGCTGAAGCTACAGTTGTTGACACATCTGATTTTAATGAAAATATATTTATTATGGAATATAAAATAAATATAAAAAAATAAAATATAAAAATAATATATGGCCGGCTACATTGTCCATGCTCTGATAAAGCAAATAAAATGCCTAACTTGTATTGGAGCGTTGATTGGTGTTACAAATCAAAACGCCTTACAATTTCAAAAAGACACTAAAACAAGTTATTGTACGGATCCACCACAGTAATAGAAATTTGTCGTCGTTGTGAAATTTATATTAAAAGGGCGATCAACGAGAGTGGTTCGAAAGTGCTGTCTCAGAAATATAATTCCAATTATTTTATGAGATCGGTTTTAAAATCACTGATTGGGTATAATTTATTCCCGGATATTAATTTTCATCAATATGAAATAGAAACTACCAATCATTTGATTCAATTAGCAAGATGCATAATTCAGAAATATGTAGACGCTCAGTTATCATTTTTTAGCAAAAACAATCAGGACCCTAAAACTTTAATTCGAAAAACATTTACCAAATTAATTCATTTTAAAAATCAATAATAACAGCATACTTGTTTTTCTTTTTGTAATTGAGACTGATAATGATTAAATATTATTATGTGATTTTATTGAGTAATTTTATAATGTTAAAGTTCATTTTATCGATATCGATAACTTTCCCTCAATCAAGTAGAGCAATCCCTAACTCGGCATATCTATGAAGCTTGACTTTGAACTGACCAATTGCAGTAGCGCATTTTTCCTCGCCTCCCAACCCGTATTGGTGAGTTGTGTTCTTCAAAGAAATCGGCCTATAAGCTCTCTAGGTTAAATACTCTCTGATCACACCAGTTTGAGTCCTATAGAAAATGGCGGTAGGCGCCAAAACCACGGTGTCTTTCGCGCATGGTCGTAGGCGCATGCACATGTATAGCTTATATTTGAATGCGTTACTAAGTTCATCTGGCACGCCAGTATTGGGATAAAGTGTAATAAAAAGTAGCTTATGTGTTATTCCAGGATGTCCGCTATCTACTTACCAAATTTCATTTAGAAAATTATGTATAGATTTTGGAACAACAACAACAAAATAGTTATAGTAGGATTGTACAACTTGCCGATACTACCTAGAATATTTAGACATCTTCGCAGGATGGTTGGTAACGGATGAACAGGTAGATCTAAGACACTAATCAGTGGCATGCGGATAGACATGTATATCGTATCT
Organism: Tholera decimalis; assembly: GCA_943138885.2. Classification (NCBI taxonomy): domain Eukaryota; kingdom Metazoa; phylum Arthropoda; class Insecta; order Lepidoptera; family Noctuidae; genus Tholera; species Tholera decimalis. The sequence goes on along the minus strand of OW964552.2, from coordinate 16,693,705 downwards.
ACTGTTTAGCAGTATGTTGTTTGCGAATGGCCAATAATGTTGATGATGCTTCGTATAAAAACCAAGTTCTGATGATTTTTTTGTCAATTTATCCATGCTATTCCTTTTTAAGTTTCCTCCAAAGTAAAATCGTGCATGTCGCAAATTTTGCGATTTTGGGAATAAAAGCCTAACCTAACCTAACTTCTCGTTGACCTAGAATCATATAATTTGGCATGAAATAATAATGTCTTACAGCAAATATAAAGGAAAATGCTTGGACTATCTAGACATTACAAGCATTTGTCAGATATCTTGGGTACTTAGAAAATCTCATCTTATTCATTATTTGAATGCACTATTGCATTGTAAGTTACCTAACCACGAATATACAATTAATATGTGCAAAGTTAATCTACACTAATATTATAAAGAGAAAGGTTTATTTGTTTGTAATGGATAAACTCAAAAACTGCTAGACCGATTTTAAAAATACTTTCATCAATGTAAAGCTACATTATCAGCAATTTCCCGTAAAAAAATGTCTTCCCTCGAGAAAAGCCGCGGGCAAAAGCTAGTAAATACAATAAGAAAAGTGAATCATTCGCGTTGTGAACTTCATCTGCCAATTTCCTGCTGATGAATCAATAAATGAATTATATTATTCTTTTATTAGCCTACCTTTGAAGGTAATTTTTTTTTTTCTTTAAAGATAACTAGCAATGTGGGTAGAATTCACATTACTAGCAATCTTGTTAACCCCTCCAACTAAGCTAAATATGCTTGTGTCTGGAGTGGGTTCACGGCAATAGTGTAATGGGTGGGATTCGAACTCGTGACCTCTCCATCACAAGTCCGACACCTTATCCATTAGGCTATTGACGCTATTTAATTTGTTAATTGATACTATAATAGATTGTAACTAAATATAAACTGACACAGTCACCACTTCCGTGTGTTTATCGTGTCTGCATCTATTATTATAGAGATTTGCATCTTACGACTGCCGATGACTCATATGGATTTTATTTTAAATTACTTATTTATTAATTAACTTAGGAGCTCGTTCTTAAATAATAGGAACAGTACACGATTTTCGAGGGTCAGTAACAGTAAAATCCTTAACTATAGTTATAGTAGTAGTAATTATATTCCTTAACTATAGTGTCTAACTGTTCTTTCTGACGTTTTAATAGTCTGCGTAAAACGTTATTTGGTCCTGACATTGTAATCAACGTAACAAAAACTAAATTTATCACAACAACTCGTAACAAAAATAACGGGTACAACTTTCGTGTACGCAAGTGTATATTCGGGAGCAAATTGATCGAGAACTACTGACGCACCAATCGCGCGCTCGGAGCGGCGCTACGTCATACCCCGCGTCCCGCTGACACCTAAAAATCGACTTCTGCGCATTGAACGACTCTTGCCAAGTTATTTGACGAGAACTATAAGCTATTTAACGGTATTTTTCGCTCAGTGAGTCAGCGCAAGGAAGGCGTTTCATTCATCCGGGACTTATTGTTAAACTAATCTGCTTTTATAACTTATAATACAGATAATTGATTTCTCTCAATAAAATACCATATGAAACATAAAACGTCACACTCATTCCAAAAACACCGAGTGTTAAGTGATACCATCTCATAAACCTTTCATTAGGATTTGACAAATAATGTAGCGCCTAAAATGTAACTCGGGCTGTATCAATAAGCTTAATGTTGTGTGCCAGGCGGCTCTTAGTTTTGAAACTTAGTTCATCATTTGTGGGATTCCATCTATTGTGAAAATGATTGCGTAAAAATTATACGAAAAAATTTCGTAACAGTTTAGATGCGAAAATAAAAATATAATTATATGATTTACGTTTCACACCTGCTTAACCACGGAATAGAAAATACAGTGGACGTGCCGCTCAGCTATCGCGCGCGTGTCAACATTAAGCAGAGGTGCGCAACATTAGCTTATTCGCTGTCAGATTCATGTCGCGATTGGTTGCCTCTAAAATAGACGAAATACTAGAAATTATGCCTTGTTGTGCGGTTTTGACCTGCAAAAACGAAAGCAGAAAAAAATGTATCTTGTTGAGGTGTATCGTATCATCGGTAAGTATCAAACTTTGTTAATTTTAAATATATTTGATTTTAATGACAATACCACATTTTATGACTTCAATGCAAACTATAAACAACCTTATTTTCATTGACACAACGTTTAAATCTATTTGGTCGTTATCTGGAGCAACATACTAAAAATTCTAGCAACTTCGACGCTACTCAATTAGGGATGGGACACATTCGTAAAGTAGGTCCGTATCGATAATTTTTATTTATTTCTAACTCTTCATTTAATAGCTGGCACCATCATTCAAAAAATTGATTTCAGACGGTTTATGTGTAATCATAATGTGTTAATTCATAAATGTTTAACTAAGATTGCACAGAAATGTCGACGTTTTAACCATACGTAGCTTGCATCCATCTGAAGTAGATACGGGTCGCTAATCACACCGCCCATTGTACACTTATTTTACTAGCCGCTGGCAGCAGCTAGTAGTTAATAAAAAGTAAAAAAGTAATTTAAATATTTCAGGTTTCCCCAAGATCCATTTACTAAGGAAAATGGATGTTTATTGGGTCGTCAATATTCCAAAACATAATCTATCATCAGTTAGGGGAATTTCCTATATCTTCGTATTACCGACTTAATGAAAGCCATCACGGCAAAATATATTAATATACACTTTTGTCACCAATTAAAATTAAACATAAAACTATCAAAACGGCAATTATTAAACAATTATGTATTATTTCAAGGTCAATAAATATTTTAAATACTATCTATTATAGTTTCATTGAACGCTAGCTTGTGCCAGCGGCTTCGCCCACGTGAAATTAATACATTATTATATGAAAATAATGTATAGCCTATCTATAGCACTCAAGAATAATGCAGCTACATATTAGGGAAATAATTTTTCAGAATTGTTCAGTAGTTTCAGAGATTACACCTACATACAAACTTACAAATTTTACCTTTTTAATATTAACATAGATTCTATTTTTTTGAAGATGATCAACCTTTTCAGTCCTTATTTAATTCTGTTATGGTGTACAATAAAGAGTTTATCTATCTATCTTTTTCCATTACTGAGCATTTGTATGATGTCGATAAATTATTACATTGCTCACACGATTAAAATACATAACATCGATATTAAAATATCGATATTTGTCTACATCTCTATCTGAGTGGCAAAAGACATTACATGTGCATGTAAATATGACATCTATTTCGAAGTCCTTAGCGTTCTGAATAGAATAAATTGGTTACAGCGCCATCTAGCGTTGAGTAGCTGAACTGACAGCATTAAGAAGATGATTGGTTGAAGTTGCGTTTCAACTTTGTAGCCAATTATATCACTGTTTTTATGTATGTAATGGACAATTTGATTTGCAAATGTGTGAGTTTGGTGACACTGGTTCTCGTTTCGAGAGAGTGTAGGGGCATTTCTACTTAATTTTCTGTTCTGTGTCTATAACAGTCTCTATGGGCAGTCAAACGCCACAAAATTCAGAACACAAGTCTTGTATTACAGTTACTGGGGTTTTTGGGGGTCAAACAGGCAGTCGTTCCATTTAAAATTTGCTGTATAAATAAAAACGTCGGTTTTGAATACACGGCAATAAATAAATCCAGTCCAGTTAAGTCAAGTCCAGTCGAGCAGCCTTATTTTAAATTACAAAAATTAATGAAATCTCCAATTACAAATGTTTACGAAACGACCGGATTTGGAATTTCTTTAAATCTTGAAAGGATATGCGATTTTATGAATAAGGCAATAAGGGTGAGAGTTGGACGAATGTATGGCAACACAATTGCGACCGGAGCATAGTCATATCTATTACATCTTATGCAAAACATCACTCAAGATAAGGAAATATGAATAGGGCCTATTCACAGCCAGCTTACTAACATTTCGCATCGAAGCAAACCTACCAAACCCAGTATTAGCAAACTAGTCCTTCAGATTGCAGTTTCAGGGCCAATGAAAATTACACCCGCCACATCATGCCGAAGACATAGACACGTTCGTATCGCATTCACATTTTTTACCAAGCGCTATAATATCGAGAACAAACAATTATGGTTTTTACCTGTGAAGGCTCAATGCCAATTTGTTGCAACCGCACTGTTCCGTTATCAGGCGTCTTGGACTGCAATTCGCGGTCTTCACTCTGTGCTTTTGGCTTGGCGATCTTTGACACAACTGCAATTAAAAATATCACTCTTATTTCTGTTCAGTAAAAGTTCATTGGGCATTTTATTGTGTGGTGTGTGTGTGAAAAGACCTTGTGGCTAAATAACGGCTGCACGAATCAATCCTCAGTTTATTCCTCTTGACCTATATCACGCACTATAGTAAGCGTCTTCAAGGTTAGGCAACGGTTGCCAAGGTCGGTCCGTGGACAGGTAACATCTAAACATACCGAGATTCCTTTGTGTCCCGGAAAGCCTGCTAAGCCGTTGGCCCCGAGTGTAATTTTTATATAACGTGTAACGGAAACCCCATATCTATCTAAAAGGACTGAAGTCTGGTATGGAGTCTCTATACACAGTTTCAGTTCAAAATTAGTGACTCAAAGAATTGATACCAAATTATCGGTTTCACATGTTTCTTCAATACCATACATAACAAACGTGTCACAGCACTACGAGGGTCGCATAACTTTCCACGTCACTTGCCAATAACACGACATCTCTTCGTTCTTCTTCATTTGAAAAAATCGGCCTCTGTTATCAATCTATTGAAATTTCTAATAAGTTCCACACATGCAGACATAGGATTACAAAAACCATGCCATATTATTTGCTATCGTCCAAAGAAGGCGTACGATTGTTATGTATATACCCTTTATGTTACACGTTGTATATTTGACAGTTGTTACGGGTAGTCCAGAAAATCTGACTCTGGTCTTGCCAAGGGCATTGTGTTACCCAGCTACTAGATTGCGGAGGTCAGAAAGGCAGCCACTTTATGTAAAACACTAATATTCAGCTGCAACTAGAAGCAGACCAATTCATTATGCACTCTGGCATAAAGTGATCCATGAATAGGGCTGCCATCACCAAATTTGCCGGGCCCAGACAAATACTTATAAACCCCGGACATTTGGGTAAAATCACAGTTTTTCCCTAGACACTGTAGAAAAATACATTTTTGAACTTGAAACTAAAAACAACGATGTTTAAATATGGTTTTTATTTACTGATAAAGTGATAACATTGTAGAGCTTTAGAACTTTTTTAATAACAGTCTCTTCCTTTTCATTTAATCAACGTAACATAAACAATGAGATGAAATACCATAGGAAAATAATAATAGAGATCGTGTTTTCAACCGACGACAAAAAGAGGAGGTTATCAATTCGACACGTATATTTTTTTTTTAATGTATGATCATCGATTACTCGAAGACGGCTGAACTGATTTGGAAAATTCTTTTTTTGATTGAAAGAAATTGGTCCCATTTTCATAAACCTCAGGATCTGATGATGGGATCCTGGAGAAATCGAGGGAACTCTTCAAATATTATAGGCACACCTATGACGTTTTGGGTATTTATTATAGTAACTTGTGCAGTTGCTCTCAAAAAGTACCATTTGAGGAAGTGGAACTGATGATGAAGACCACAGATGGCCGCCGAAACTACTCAATAATAAGTATTGAGTGGATTGCGATTCGATTACTTGAATATGGATGTTAAGAGTCCCTAACAATTTTACTGCCAAAAAAGAGAAATTACCTACTTTTGTAGAACAAATATCTCAATAACGGCATAAAATATCATTTTTCTTTTAAAACAGCGTTAAACATTGTATATTTACCTAGTATGTGGTCAAATTATAATTTAAATATCTACTCAAAATAAATTTAAAAAAATAAAATACAAACACGTGTTTTTACGAAATCACGTAATACCAGGTTTTACAACTGCTTTTTTAGCTTAATGGGGGTGAATAACAAGCTAAAAAAAATTCCTGACCATTGGGCATATAGTGCACTAGTAAGTTAACAAATTATTTTTTGAAAAATAATGGGGCGATGTACTTAAAAAAAAATAGTAAACTCAGAAAAAACTCAATAAAATCCTTTGCAAAACCGTCACTTTTGAGTAAGAATCCGTTATTGAATAGAAAATTAAAAACTAATTCTGAATAATACAGGTATTTATCTACCAAATTATTATTTTTTATTTTAATTCTGAGCTCATATTTTATTGTAATAACATTTTCAAAGTATGCCTTATAAATCGATGCGCTTGCTCGATTTATTTTGAGTAGATTAATTTGACCACATATTAGATAAATATAGAATGTTAAATGCTGTTTTAAAAGAAAAATGATATTTTATAACGTTATTGAGATATTTGTTCTACAAAAGTAGGTAATTTCTCTTTTTCGGCAGTAAAACTGTTAGGGACTCTTAAGCACTTTATGCTCGTCACAATGCATATGGTGATGTAGAGCTGATGGTGAAGTACCAGGAGAACTCCTCAACAATTAACGGCCCAGCATTGGGAAAAGCAATATTTTGTAAAAGGTTATAAGGAGTTGACATTTAAGCTCTTGCAACTAGGTAAATTAAAGATTGACCAACTAAAAAGAGTGAAATAAAAACTTTTTACCAAAAAATTAAACCGACTCCCAAAAAACACTGCAAAGTGAAAAATAACTTTAATTTCGGAAGTCGGTGCCAAAAACGAAAATACAAAACTAAAGACACCGACTACCGAAATTAAAGTTATTTTTCACTTTGCAGTGTTTTTTGGTTGTCGGTTTAATTTTTTGGTAAAAAGTTTTTATTTGGTACCCGTAAGACCAATATGTGTCCGGGTTTTACCTGAACGCTTATTGGGAAAATCCCCCGGATGCCCCCGGACGCTCTCCAAACTAGGACAAATCCGGGAAAATCCGGACGGATGGCAGCCTTATCCATGAATCATGAGAAAGATTTGTATCTTACCTGGTTTAGAGATGTTGCGTTTGATTTCAGGTGCAGTTGTGAGAGAAGCTCTCCTTTCAAATTGGTCCTTGAAACTGCCGACATTACCTCCTGGTGGAACGAAAAAGTAAATAATAATTGAAATACGTATTCTGAAATACAACAGTATTTTGCGTTTCATTATTCTATATATCATGTAGAATTTAGTACACAAATATGGCACTTGAACTCGTAGAAACTCGACTGAACGAATAGCTAGTTAATCGTCAATGAACTCCTGTATCCCTCGAAGATATAGACAGAATCGTAAAACATATTTACATTACACCAACACCTCTTATGATTTCGGTCCGAATAATGTCAATATTTTATTTAAAAACAGGCTAAAAAGAACACTTTTACTTGTGATGTCCAACTGTAGGACAAAGGCCCATTTAACCATTTTTCCTCCCTCCACCTTTCGCAATCGAATGCGATAGATACCAATTCTCTAATAAAAATGTGTCCATCTCACCTCACCATCTCCTTCGAGGCCCATCGCGCTGTCATTTTCTGCCATTTTTTGTTTTTACTTTAAAAGTAAACTAGCAATGTGGGTAGAATTCACATTACTAGCAATCTTGTTAACCCCAGTTGGCCCATTGTTCCTTCGACATGAGGCAGTCACTAAATTAATAATTATTAATTACCTGGTATGGATAGTTTCTTAGGTTTGGACACCTGGTTGGCGGGCGGTTGTTTTGCTATGGACAGTGACGTCAGCTTGTCTGCCGCAGACGCTACGCCGGTCTGCTTTGTGTCTTCTTGTGGCTGTTAAGAAATACACACTCATAATATCAAGAAAAAGAAAGAGAAAAAAATAAATTTCAAGAAAAAATATGTATGAGTATACAACTCAGTTGCTTTAAAACATTTTGTCTATCAACTACTGTTGGTGTATCAATTTATATAAATTAGAATGATTGCTGCATTTATGTCAATAGCCTAATGGCTCAGGTGTCGGACTTGTGATCGAGACGTCGCGGGTTCGAGCCCTGAACCCACTCCAGATAAAAGCATATTTAGTAGAGATGGGCCGAATGTGGTTTGAACCGAATCCGAACTTCGGCCGAACAACAGTTAAAATGAAAAGTTCGGCCGAAGTTCGGCCGAATTTCGGTTCAATTTCGCGCGCTTTCTCGAGAGCGACACGTCGTGACTTGTTTACGCATCTACTTCAATCTCGAATATATTTATCGTCTCCTGGAAGCTCTGTATGTTCTGAGCAACTTTTATCGGAGGCAGGAAACGTATACGAAAAAAAAAACGTAACAAACTTCTGCCAGATAAGGCAGAGTTTTTGGTGTTTTTGCACCATAGGCTGCCTCTGGTAAATTTTAAATATGAGTGAGTAGATAGATGAGAAAAGTTTGTTAATTTGAAAATTAAGTACCCTTTAGTTAATGACTGTTTAGTTTGTGAATCAAAAACGTGATTTTTAATTCAATTTACGAATTGTAATCCAGATGTTTGTTAGAAGAATAATAAGTTTATTTAATTTTTGTAATAGTATGTCTAATTATTATGTCAAATTAATTAGGCAGAGATTATCAAGACTAATAAGAAGAACCGATTTAATCTAAGATTTACATTTACCATGTTCGTAACTAAAATAAATGACCATGAGTGAGTAAAAGACATAATTTTATAACAGTAATGCTATTCTAATTCTATAAAATGTTAGTCAAAATAGTGGAAGTAAGTATTATTTTTCTTGTGCCGAATGTTCGGCATCTGAACCGAATTTCGGCCGAATGCCGAAGTTCGGTTCAAGCTGCCGAAATTCGGTTGAACCGAATGTGAACCGAATTTCGGCCCATCCCTGATTATTAGCTTAGTCAGAAGGGTTGACAAGATTACTAGCAGTAATGTGAATTCTACTATGTATTGGACTTAGTATCCTTTGTTTTGCTTTTGTTTTCCGGAAATCATTAATTACTCTTCTCGCTCTGAGCGGAATGGAAGGGAGTGTCAGACTTCTACTGACTAAAAACCCACCCTGTCCCTTCAGCTGTCCTTGTCGTTAGAACATTCCCGCAGCCCCGGACTTAGTATCCTGACACTTAATTTGCTCCAAATGTGTTCTACTTTAATCCTTTACCAGGAATATATTGTATTTCCAATAACCCTGTATATCTAAATGCATGTCTACCAGTGGCGAAGGGTGAATTTTCATAAAAGGGAAGCTGGACCAAAAAATGCTTACCTTGCTCAAGTGTGATGCGTGAATTCCAGTAACTATGGCCCTGTGGCTGACTTTGAAATCTTGTAACTTCGTAAATAATTATTTGTTTAATTGAAAATAATAGATTACTATTTATATATTCATATCTAAAAATAGACTAATATTTGCCATATTTCAAAAGGGAAGCCGGTAGGAATCGAGTTGTATGGAGCCTTCGCCACTGATGTCTACAATATATTATTATATCAGCTAGTACCACAGTTCTAGTCAAACAAATCACTTTCACGAATTATGTAAATGAAATATTTCACCTTTACCTCCTCAACCTTCTCCACAGGCTTCTCCTCCAAAGTTTTGGTGGGAGAAGTTTTCTTCTTGATAACGACCCGCGGCCTAGTTGGCTTTTCAACAGGCTCTTCTTCCTTAGACGGCTCCTTAACTATGTCCTTTGTAAGGTCTCTCACGAGTTCCACTGGAGCAGGCTGGATTGTGATCGTCGCCGATGATTTTAGGTTCGGTGTTATTGCCTAGGAAGATAGGACAAAATGTAATATTTGCAGGAACTGGAACTTAACAATCCTAAATACATATTGCTCAATTAATAACCATAATCTGTACTAAGTTAAAGACAGAAGCCTCTATTTTTGATAAGTGTAAATAACCTCTCTGCTGGTCTGATCGCTGTCTCCCAACATACAGGCTCCAGCCTAGTTTGGGAAACAGTATCTCAGTACCTTTTGGTAATACACCTTAATATAATACATATAAAAAATTGTCTGAAGCGCAGGAATGCCAAATTGTGTACGTCTTTACTACTGTGTCAAATAAACATTTTTATTTTTAATGTTTTATTTACGGGCTCATCATTTGGTTAGCCTTTTTCCGATTACGGGGCCGGCTTCCAGTGTAATCGGAAGCAGCTGAGGAGTACTAGTGTTTTACATGGAGCGAGTGCCTATTTTACCTCCACAATCTAGTAAGTGAGTAACACAATAACTTTTAGCAACATTATGTCAGATTTTTTGGCTTCTGGCTACCTGTAATGACTGTCAAAGGTGTCCAAATGACAGCGTGCTTTCAGCACGGGAGTATCACACAACTGTGCAACTTTCTTATAGAAAAAATATAAAAGCACTTTTTGTCAGTTAAATATTTACCTCACTAGCTTTTGCCCGCGGCTTCGTTCGCGTATAATTCCCGATACCGTCGGAATTCCGAGATAAAAACTATTCTATGTCCTTCCCAGGGTCCTAAACCAAATCCAAATTCCCATGCCAAATTTCATCTAAATCGGTTCAGCGGTTTAGGCGTGAAAAGGTAACAGACAGACAGTTTATAATATTAGTACATATATATACGCATTTATAATATTAGTATGGTTCATAATAAATATTAATATTGCTTGGATTGTATTTTTGATTATTTTATTATTAATTGATTTGATATTTCCACCTATTAATAACCATAGGTTCTCATTGTTACAATTTTATCACATGCTTGTGAGCATACATAAATATGTAAATGAAATAAATTTTCTCTCGGTCAATTAATTATTATTTTGCAATAACAGCTAGCAGATTATGTTTCAACAAGATAGTTACCGAGTCATCAGCCAGTGTAGGTTCGTCATTGGGTAATATTTCTGGAGAACTTTCTTCAGGTAAAACCGGCGCTTGAGGCGCAATGCTCGCGCAACTAAAGTCAAACACATAACTAAGTATTAGAAAACAATTCAACACATTGGAAACAAAAGGACAACAACAAATATTAAATTATTGTGGGATTCCATAACCCGCAACAATTCAATCTACACTATCTAGACTGCTCTATTTTTTTATTGATTAAAGATTGCTATTATATTTGTCATAATTTATATTCAGCTCAGTAGAACACCTCTAACAAAACGTCGATTGGTCATTTGTAAGGCGCAGATTCAGATAGAAATTAATTGCATGGAAAATAATTTTTCACTATGTATATATTGTGTTTGTCTGTTATATTGTGTCTTTCTTAAATACAGTGAGACCGAAGAGTTTATCTATTGATTTTGTTCCATGGAAGACCAAAATCTAAATACAATAGACTAACATCAATGTGATAGTCTAGCCAATTACAGTCACGTATCGCAACATATGATGTTAAAAAATTAAGTCTGTGAATGGTATATTCTAATACTGTACTTTATCAGCAACAAAAGGGGATACTTAATATTATAGTCATAACATTATAATATGTAAAACTATATCTAGTAGTGGGTTGTTATAAGATAATTAAGCATGCTACAAACCTGGCAACTCTTTCCTTCTTCCTCTGCAGCCCGCTAGCCGACATTGCCAGCTCGAGCTTGCGTTTGTTGTCGGTCGCCGAAACTATCGTGCGAGTCGGCGACGGTTTTATTGCATCTTCGCCTCCCTCTGAGAATATAAGGCACCCCATATAGGCAATCAGTATCGATAGCACATTTACCAATGATCGTAAAACAACAAAGTAAGATATTTATTTAACTTAGCTATCTAAGAGCAAGTGTGTAGTGTAAGATGTATGAATATAGACTCAGAATTCAATTCACACACAAGATTTGTTTTTCATTCAAATGTGGTCGCGACTTCGTGTGAGTGTGAGGTTTTTCCTGCGTAAATCTTAAATTTATCGTAAATCTTAAATTTTTCGTAAATTTCCAGATACTGCGGGAATTTTGAGATAAAAAGTAGCCAATACGATGCCTCCTCTATCTTTCTATTAAAATAGGTTCGGCCGATCCAGAAATTTGGCCCGACAGAAAGACATACACAAAATAAAAAGTTATTTGTCATTTAAGTATCGTTTAAATAACTATAAGTACTATAGAAAACACAGTTGATTTTGAAATGACAGACAATCACATTCTGTGGGCAGACCAGAATCAAAACCGAATGCTTAAAATAAGTGAATGTGCATACCTGCAACTAACTCCAGGATCCTCTTCTCAGCAGAGTTACTGGGCTCAATGTGAGCCATCGACGTTGAGCTTGTCAGGTCTGTGCCACTCTCTTCAGGGCCTAGTTCAGTCTGTACAAAGATTTTACAAAATAGTTAAATATTTTGGTATTAGTAGTACGTAATAAATAATAATACTGCGAATTTGACTTTATTTGTCACTAGAAGTTGACAGAATAACGATTAATATCAAAGGTTATTTAGCATGACATCAACATCGCTAAAATGAAGTTGTCTAATCACCAATTTATTGATTAGCAAGGCGTGGTTATTACGACACAGACAAGTAAGTAATATTGTTACGCCAGTCGCTTAGCTAAGTACGTCGAGAAACTTCAACCAACATCTAGAATGTTCGAGACACTAACGCCACCTGGCGGCGAGTAGCAGTACTGAGTATCTCAAGTAGCTTCTGGAACATTCTTGGCAGTATAGGCAGTGAGTCGATTTTACAAGAATGTTCTAGAACTCATAGACCGGGGTATAAATAGATCGCAACGCAGACGGTTATGATGCCTTATATTTATGTGACGTGATAAGGTACAATTTGTCCTAATCACCATTACCGTTGCTGCTTTCTTCCGTTTTTTAGTTATTGTTAATGGTAACTTGGTAAGTAACCTATTCACTCTTGACCTAAAGATTCTCAGGTTAAAGCTTTCAGGAAATACAGACTCCGGTGAGGAATTCCACTCTTTAGCTGTACGCAAAATGAAAGTATTCTTCCTTTCTAATTAATTGCACTAGAAATAAGGATTTCTCTTGACTTGCAGTTGGTGTAGTAACAACTCACCTCATTGGGCATCATGACGGAGTTAGAGTTAGAGGGCGCTGCGGGCGCCAGCGACAACAGTAAGTCGAGCCGCACCGGCGTCTGCGCAGCTAAGGCTTCTGCCTCCTCCAGGCACGAGGTCTCGCAGCCTGTGTTCACCCATCTGAACATAACACATGCTGGTTAATTTACTTGTAGCAGAAAGGAATATGTAATTAATCATTTTTGCTTCAACACGGGTTATGGTATGTAGTAGGAACTCTGTCTTGCTCCAGGTTTTTATTTTCCTTTTAATAAAGAGAACTAGCAACGTGGGTAGAATTACTAGCAATCTTGTTAATCCATCCAACTAAGCTAAATATGCTTGTGTCTGGAGTGGGTTCACGGCAAAAGTGTGGTTGGGGTTCGAACCCGCGACCGGAAAGGTCACAAGTCCGACACCTTAGCCATTAGGCTATTGACGCGTCCACAGTATTCCACAGTAATACTCACGGATTATCACAAATGTAGGCAATGTCAGCACGTTTCAACGGGTCCACTGTGAGCATGTCGCGTATCAAAGGTGATGCACCTGGAAGATAATTAAACATAATTAATCAGCCTATAATGTTCCCACTTCAGGGACTCAGGCCTACTCACTATGTGAGGGAATGGGCCGTAATCCACCACGCAAACACTGTGCGGTTTGGTGGATGTCACAAAGTTTTCGAATCTTCCATAATAGTTCCCTCACGACATTTTAAGCAAAGTGCCTGCCTGGGTTCGAACATACGACCTACAACTCGTAAGTCGTACCTGAAACCACACGGCTACAACAGCTCGTCTGGAGATAGTAGAATAATTTAGTTTTTTTTTATACATACTTTATTTTCACTTCACTTTTATTTAAAATTAAACGTTAGCAACCGGATTCTGACGACATTAATAACGCCCTTTCAGAAATAGTACATTGGTTTAATGTTAAAAATCTTCTTCTGAATGAAAAAAAAAGACGTAATGTATAAAGTTTACGATGCCTCACGTTAGGCAAGCGCCAACTACTGTTTTGATAAAGGGTAAAGAGTTGAGCCCTGAGGATGCAACTATGTTCTTGGGCATTACTCTAGATGCTAAGCTTCAGTGGGGTCCACATATAGATAGAATATCCAAAAAACTGAGTTCTGTCGCATATGAAGTTAGAAAAATCCGAAATGTAACTGATCTAGAGGCAGCTCGTTTAGTTAACTTTAGCTATTTTCATAGTGTAATGTCATACGGTATTCTTTTGTGGGGAAATGCCGCCGATATTCAAACAGTCTTTGTTTTACAAAAAAGGGCTATTCGTTCAATATATAAATTAAGTCCTAGATGCTCCCTCAGAGATAAGTTTATATATAATGACTGTGCCCTGTCAATATATTTATGAAAATATTTTGTATGCTCATAAAAATAAAAATATGTTTAAAAAGTACAGCGATATCCACAATATAAATACTAGAAATAAGCACACATTTATTGTTCCTTCAACTAAGCTCAAGAAAATTGGGGGCTCATTTAGATGTCAATGTCTTTTACACTAAACTTCCCAGTCATATCCAAGAACTAAGCCTAAATAAATTTAAATCATTCGTGAAGCAGAAACTTTGCCAGAAAGCTTTTTATTCTGTCAAAGACAATCTTGCAGACAAAAATGCTTGGGATTGAGCTGCTCCAATTACATTTGTTGTAATTCTGTTTTGTTTCATTTTTCTTATTACTCATTCATTTTTTTTGTATTTTATTTTAATGATTATTTCATATAGAAAATACTTTTCATTTTTTTTTTACTTTATCGTTTTTAATTTTGTTTGTACAAGATGACAATATTATTTTCTTTTTTCAAGTAATATATTTTTTTGTAAAAGAAAAAGCTATATTTTGAATGTCAGAGTAATGTGGGATAACAACGAATATTATGAATAGATTACCGCACTGTCTGGCAGTTTGAGTGCTTTATACGGCGCACCCAAAAGTCCTAACTTTGGTATTGTTCGTCAAATCGTTCGAGCTCCTTAAGGTTCTAAGTTGAGCTACGCGATATTTGACAAATGCTTGCACTGTTTAGATGGGCCTGCTCAAATCTGTGTGATTCTGTCCTTTAAAGGGCGCCACAGACATAAACCTACATGGCTCTCATATGATTTTAGCACTACAGATTGTATGGACTTTAGAGAGACGTTGACCTCTGACTTTGTTTCAGTATTTCTTCTCAGAGTAGTCAGCTAGGAAACACTGGCCTCATCTAGTTTACATTTACGACAAAAAATGACGTGTAAAAGTGTTATTTATAACCTATTTTCAAAATAAACATTATTAAAAATTAACTTATTCACTCTTAGTAATCGTGAACCTACAGTAAATTAAAAAATATTGTGTGTGGTCATAATACGAGCTTTACTCCTAATTTGTGAACATTCTTATTATGCAGCCTGTTTAGGTGTGTGAAACTTGGCAGGGCTTAATGGGGATAGACGAAGCAAGTTATCAGTATTATTTAATTCTAATATGTGCAGAAGTTATAAAATAAACTCGAACATATCTTACTTGACGGGTTTCTTGGCTCATAATAATCGCCATTACTGATCTGTCGGACTAGACGTTTGAAGTTGGAGCCATCAAATGGCATAGCTCCGTAGACTAGAGTATATAGAAGCACACCCAGCGACCAGCAATCCACCTGGAGCAAATATTAAATATTTTTTTATTTAACATGTATGGAGGACTAACATCTATAATAATAGAGTAGTACACTGTGAGCCAATTAAAAAGTTCTCACGTTTAGAGGCAGGAAAATCTTAAAGTGAACACATAATATAGATAATCTTAATATAAACCAAATCGTACAATATTCAACAGTATTAACACGTTCGCTGACAGTGAGCACTTACCCTGACACCACATTACGACAGTATAATTTTCCATACTAAATGACAAATCAACGTAGTACTGGTGCACAAGAAAGCAATATGAAACTACCTACAAAATACTCGTGTTACGGCAGTAAGAAATATGAAATTGCTCATAATATGACAGTAGATACTGCTCTTCATAATACTAATATGAAAAATTATCGTGAGACGACGTACTCTTAAAAATAAGTGGCCCGTCCCTCGACGTACTGTCATAACGCACTATTTTATTTTCCCGCCTAACGATGTACTGTCAGCGAACGTGTTAAATAGATATATGGCAAGTACAGTTATTAATCATATTTGAAAAAAAAAATCAAGGTTTAAGGATCATCTGGCTGCAAAAGGCTGTACTGGTTGAATGGTTGTAAAAGGGTCTAAATCGTGCTGCTTACCGGTAAAGATAAGTGTCTATTCTTTTTCTTACCTATTCTTACCAAAAGAAGCTTATTCAGAAAACAGCTTTTTAAAAAAGAAACTAAGTCATGAAGAATTTCAAAAATCTGTATTTTTAAATATACACCAAGAACAACATTTTCATCAATATCCCTGTAGTCTATGAAAGTATGTAAACAGTCTTTGGCTACGTTTATAACAAAAAGCAAATGCGGAAAATGTGTATGACTCTCGTATAGATCATTGACTCATTGCTACACAAACTGAATATGTAAATTATAAAATTATGCTGTACCTCTGGTCCTATGTAAGGTGTTCCTTTAACGATTTCCGGAGACGCGTATAAAGGTGAACCGCAAAACGTGGATAGTAATGATGTCTCTTTGAAAACATTTGATAAACCGAAGTCGGCAATCTGGAAAAAATTGAATAAAAGTTTGTAGCAAACATGAATCAAAGCATTATATTTTTATTCTGCTACATACAGGCAAATTAAAAAATAAAAGCGGTTGACGTCATCTATCGCTGCGCATGAGGCGTGATCGAGGTCAAAAACAGGATCATTAAAAAAAAAGAATTTATAGAGATTTTTACCAACCTTAGCACTACCAGTATCATCTAATAAAACATTTTCCAATTTTAAATCTCTATGGCAGATTTTATGTATATGGCAATAATACACAGCAGTTGCGATCTGTCGGAATAACCTGAAACACCAACACAATTCAAATTTTTATTTCGAATTCCGAACACAACATAAAACTTTCAAGGAGTAAAATGGCTACCGACCTCCTAGCTTCGTCCTCTTGTAATACTTTTTTCTGACTAAGGTAATCGTAGAGCTCACCGCCTGAGCAGTACTCCATAACAAGGATCATCTTTTCACTGTTTTCAAATACTGAAAGACATAAACGATATTTTAGAGAACAATGGTCGCATAATTCACAATCAAGATCTAAAAGAAAATCAACATAAAGTCAGATTGTTGTAAAGAGTTCAGTTCTCAAGCTATATTATAATAGTTCGGTCGCATGCCATGTTGTTTTGAACGGCGAACTCAAACGAACGTTAGTCTATGAAATGTAACGACAAAAGGGCCAATACGAGATGATTTGGCACCGATTGATATTGTAGTTTATAGTTGTCTTGTTACAGTGGTATTTAGATCGCAATAATACGATGAAGCATTGGAAATGTCAGAGAAAATGATGTTGGAATTTATAATGACTGCAGTTATGTTGATGCTGTCTCATCACTCATACAGAAGTTTTGAATACCAGTTATGGCAAGATTAAACGGAGTAGAAACTATTTTCGCCCAGACTTATATCTGTCCAAACACTTTAATGGGTAGTCAGAAAATGATTTATATTACAGTGCATACCTTCATAAATATGTACAATATTAGGATGTCTGACAGAAGACATAATCTGCACTTCACGCCGAATACGTATGAGATCAGCCTCGGACTCGATCTTGCATTTCTTGATAGTTTTGATGGCCACCTCTTGGCCTGTCTTCTTGTTGATACCCAGTTGCACCTTACCATACGTGCCTTGACCTAGTTTTCTTACTATATCGAATCTGTAATACATGTTCATAAATGGTGACTAAACAGGTAAAATGTCAGGTTTATAGGATAGTCATTTGGAACCAGCAGGAGATTTGAATTCATTGTTCGATGACGCAAGCTGCAGTTGTACACCCACAAGGCCATAACGTTAGATTAAAGGCCCTTGCAAGTGTCTTTCTCTTTTGCGTTGATTTCTTACGATCGTTCGCTATAGGTATTTTCTTACAAAATTATGAAACATCTAGTTTTAGTTATCATCTTTTGTTTAGCGATTACTGTCCAAAAATTAAACGACAAATACGAAGTCATCATAGCTAAAACGGTTCAATTTACTCAAATGATTAGAGTCGAGGTTTTAAACCATAAAGCAAATCGATGCGTCACGGAAACGCACACATCACTGTTGTGAACAGTACAATATGTGTGAGCGAAAGCGTTTATCTCGACGTACTTTACTTTCTTTACATAAATCGTTTAATACTTTAACGATAATAATAGAAATACCTAGAGTAAAACGTAATGCGTACAACTCCTATTTTAAAAAGTGAATCCGGTCGACTATTTAAAGAGTACTAAATGACTGTTTAAAATGCGGACGAAAGTTATTTTTAGCCCCTTAACTGTTCATCCAAAGAGGAACGGAAGAACTATCATACGTTTGGGGGAACGTTTAAGTTGCAGGAAGATAACGACAAATGTTCTTACTTACTGATCTATAGATCTATACATACATATAAATAAAACCGAGCAGTCTGTCTGTGACTTCAAAATGAATATGTTTTTAGAATTATCACGGATCGGAATATATGCGCAAAGTAGTCGCGGGCACAGTTAATATGAAAATTAAGAGTTCATTCGTAAAACAATGGATTAATAATCGCATATGTACAAATTTGGGAATATTTTATGGGCACAGTTAAGTACACGAAAAAACGGTTTCAAGTTTTGAGTATGACATATGAAGGGAAAAGTGAAAGACAAAGATGATAATTGGCTGCAAAGAGACATGCCGCATCAACCCTGAATATATTGTTATGTGAATTAGTACAGATAACAACATGAAACAGTTTGGCATCTATTGCAAAGCTAAAATAGGTGAAACATGACGAATAACGGTGTGAAAACCAGCCGTTCTCTTATAACTTAAACCCAAAGGCACCGATCGCTGCCCACGCGCCGGCAATGCACGGAATACAAGTTTGTTTAGTATTAGTAAGTACAGTAATGCAGAAACATTCAAATGAATCGGCCTCGCGTCCACAAAGACATTCACCCGATGTTAACATTATGTGCATACTTTAATCGTTATTGAGGAGGTTGCTTGTTGTATGGAAAACCATCGATGAAGAAAATTAAAAACATACTAGGACTATGATTCACAAAAGAAACCAGAAACTTCAATGAATGTAGTCATCAACCAAAAAGTTTTATTAGGATTTTTCATGATAATTATTATTGCTTAGAATATCATAGTTTCTTCTTTTTGCTATTAGACTGTCAAGCTGTAGCCGATCAGTTCCGATGCTTTCAACTTAGGTATAACGTATATGGTCAATGCTAAAAGCAATATTTTACATATAGTATTCTTGATTGCATTCTGTGTATGGATGAAATGATGTAACGATCAACCTTTACGCCTACAAACTTCCGACGTTTCGCGTGTAGGTGAACAGTCTGACACCCTAAACCCGATCACTCGTTGGAGACGTGACGCCACAATGCGTATACAAGTTCCATGTTTAATGCGTTACGCCACTAAAATAATACCAGTGTAAGCATGCATTGACGTAAGGATGGCGTATGAACTTTACGTTCTTAGATCTCGAACAAACGAGAGTTCGAGCACAGATTCGAAAGAGGTCATGCGCTTGCGCATTTGCTTCAATTGAAAATGTTTTAGGACTATGGCAATTGTGGGCGACCTGTTTGAGTATTAATATTGGCAAGTATCTGTGAATTTCAGGAGTACTTATATAAAGACAATTTAATGACAATTTGAAGTAGGTAATCACACTGCTATGTGACAATAAGTTTTGAGTACTTAGGGATAATGCTCACCTTTGCTTGAGCCTCAACCGGTGGTCGTGCATGCGCACGTCACCGGTGTTCTCAATGCCGTCCATGATGTTGGCGGTGCGCTTGCTCTCGCCCACCACCATTGTGACTGTAACAAACAAATAACTCACTATCACGACCTGCACATTCTGTCATTAAAATATGTATCAGACAAACTGCAATGCTGGTTTATGTAGTGTACCGCACTTGGCTCGTAATTCCGACACAGATTTGTTTGTAACATACGAAATGCTATAATTTTAATCAAATAAAACCACTAAGTCGATAAAATATAGCCCAAGAAATTGCACGCGAAACTAATCTTTAAATTAGATAGAATGAAATAAAAGAGTAATTTTAGCGTGACGTCTAGATTTTATCTGACGAACCACAGCAGGGCATTCTTTGGTATAATTTGGGGAAACACCACACAGTCATTTCGGAATTCGGAAGAAAGCTTCGGCCAATTAGCCATTTGGCGAGTCGTCAGCGCGACTGTAGGTGTAGCCGTGTATCTGTCACGCTTGTTTATAAGCTGGCAAAGAGAGTAGTTTTTCCGTCAGCAGGGACCCCGTGATTTATTCATACTCGCAGTCAGTGAATACTAAAAAGCCGATCAAGTAGGGACGGTAGTAAAGGCAATGCTAGTAGACTTAATGTCCCATTGACCACTACGATCATTGTTCTCAAGAACGTGATTCGCGCTACAAATCGTTTACGCAGTCCACTCACGTGCAACGATGGCGCAGCTTTCCACTGGACCAAATGAGAAAGTATTGCACGTTACTTTCATTAAAATTAAGTATTCAACCTTTCAAGGGAACAAATCGCAACCGAAACGTGGTTCTGTAAACCATATATGACCATTTACGCCAGAAAGAATTGCTCATACCCGTTCTATTAGCGTATTTTTTTTAAAACCTACGCATTTCTCCGAGATCAAATAAAACGCGGATATATTTAGTCTATGAGCAAGCAAACTGTCATAACTTGTTGAGAAGGAAGACTAGATTGAGTCTGTAATCAGAGTTCGTCGCTTGGATACAGAGACGCAGCATTTGTTCGCTAATTAAATTATTACTTTGTAAATATCGTTAATGATATGAACAGCATTATAAATATGTGAGTGTCGCAAAGCCACCTACATATTGGGTTGGGCGACGGAAATATCCTGCCACGTAGGTACTGTAGTAATACCAACTGGTGACTCGAACTTCTGATATTCCGAGGAAATGCCTCTGCGACTGCGTTTCTTGGAACAATACATGATGTTTAGGATCTAACTACAGCGTGTATATAGTAAAGTAGGACAGAACTATGAGAAACAACCTACTGCTACAAATTACTGCTACTGATTTATTTATTTATTTACTGATACAATTTAGTATCGACCGCGAAAGACATAAGTTATTCTTGATTTCTAGGGAATGATGAGTCTATAATTTTAGATTATTTTGGATAGATGAGTGGCTACTTATTCAAATACCAAAACCTAATTATAAAGTACGTGTAGAAACAACACTAATTAAATAAGTGAAAATAGTCTGTCTATATAATATGAGAAGAAATTAGACGGCAACGCACAAATTGGCTTCTAGTGTAAAAACGTCTCCGCTCACGTATTGGGGTGGGTGAATGACTTACTACTGACGATGGACTCCATGTATATCTAGGGAACTACTTTGCGTAAATATACATTGTGATATAAGTACATAAATTTAAAAGAAATGAATCTTGAAAGCAGCGTATTATATACAGCGTATAATAAAGCCCTGACCGAAAATTGTATAGGAACTAACATTATAACTTTCCAAAAACCAAATCCACTTTATCAGCGTCGAAATGATACAAGTTGGCAGATGACACTAAAGTCGAAAATTGGCTGGGCTTAGACTAAACGGATATAAAAATAATGACAAGGTTCACCGTTTATAGTTTAAAAATTTTTTTTTTTATTTACTCACATTCTCTGGTACCTACACCCTGTATTAGCTTAGCTCGTACTTTTCTGTATTTGTTTCAATATGAACACAAGTGGTATGCGGTATCGACACGGGATACTGATATCGATAGAAGCCATACTACAATGAAGTATCGGATAGACGTTCATGAACGGGGATCAGGGCACATTATAAAAGACTTGACGAGTGACGTACGCAGTATTAAGCCTTCGACCAAAGTACAGGGCAGCGAGCTATGCTAAGAATGCTGACTGCTTAATCTGATTATGTATATGCCATTAACTACTTTTCAAATTTCTCGAAGTTAATAAAAGGAGGTGAAAACAGATTTACCCGACTGCGCGACGCAAAGGACGGTAATCTGTTTTCACCTCCTTTTATTAACTTAAAAAACATAACCCCTTTGCAGTCGGGTAAAAAGGCATACAATATTTAGCTTTCACCACCGATTACTGAAAGATCCTACATGTTCTTGAGCGATGACTGCAAATTGACTATGCTGAGACTGATTGTTGACGAAATCTCCAAGAAATTAGATATAAACTGGAAAATTTGACAACGATATTCTGTAATCCTGAGTCCCATTATTCTTTTTATAAGTGACTTACGAGATCTTTAGTATTAACCAACGGCTATAATTTGAGCTAGATAAGTAATACAAATTACTAGGTATATGTTCAGTAAACGTAATTTAGTTACGTTAATGTGTGCAGTTCTGCTACAGAAAATTAAACACCACGATGCCTGAATATGCATAACTTACAACATTTAATTCTATTACCAACACGTTTAGACCAGAACTTGTTTAAATAAATAAAGAGGGTGGCGTTATAAACAAATTAACACATTTGTTTATACATTTAGACAGGGTGGTTCACCCTTTGCGTGTTTATTTTCATTAGCAAATACTACAAGCTCTATTCACCCCTCTTCACAAACCTGACACGAAACAAATTGCTTCACGCGGTTCCAAAATTTTGTTTACAAAAGCTCAACTATAAAGGTTGGAAATTCTTGTCACGAGTTCATTTCAAGCAAGATAAAACAATTCAGTTCTGAAACTATTTGACATTGACTCATCGTTTACATCTCGGACATTTTTTCTATTTCGATCCACCTTGACAATTTTAAATTATTTGAGTTTCATCTTTTAATATTCACCTGTTCTTCTTATTATTTATGGCCTATAAAACGTCATTCATTTCATATCACTTCTCAATTATTATTTATGTATAATCGTAAAAATATTAGAAATGAACCATGGTCTACTTGTATTGATGGAAATTCGAACAAATTCCTGCGAACTATCGCAATTGCTAAGCAGCTGTCTCTTGAAAAGGTCTCACGAAAGGGTCTTGAACTGTCATCGCTGTTTGTTGTCACGTATCACAACGTCGTCCTAGCGTTAAACTGTTGGCGTATCTAGGCCAGTTACATAGGTGTCAATGTTTCTCGGTCGGAAACGCCGCGGCCGTGGACGGCATTGGCGTTGTATGAGCGTGAACAGTGACGTCCAGAAAAAATGTGGCACAAGTAGCCAATTAACATGTGGGATAGTGTGGGGCCGGCGTCTCGGCGCCTCTATAAATATCGCAATCCGCGTCCGCACCCTCCCCGCGACCCGGCACGACCGGCAGCCGCAGCCGCGCCGCCGCCGTCTCCACCCGGTACCGAAGATCGCAATAATAAAGACAACATAAATCCCAAAATCAAATCCTGACATCACAATATGCTGATGCATCGATCCACTTTCAATTTTATTGTTGAAGAGTATTTCTAACTAACACGAAACTTGACGAAATCCATAAACGAGTCAGTAGCCATGGCTCCGAAGAGGAGGTAAAACACAGTTGACTGTAATTTCAAAGGCGTAGAATTTAAAATATACGACGCAGTATCAAAAGCCGACTGTAAATAATTAATATCGGACACAACTAATGTCATTGATGAATACTTAACACGTTGGCGATCGAAGACTGGGCCAAATTAGTGTGTATATCCCGGAAGCATAGTCGTCGGTCCCAGGGCGACTTGCTACGGAGTCGGCGTCATCAGGCAGGCAGGCGTGTGCCGAGCGGACTCAGAACGGCAAGTGCGGACGCTCCGATCGCGCTATTTTTGGTCACACAACAGTTGAATAACCTCCAATCAACTATTTGCACTTGCCTATGAATCCAACTAAAACATGGACAATTACAAATATAAACGTGGTTTCATGACCTTCAATTTGAAGCTATTTTCAGTATACTTTTTATTGAGTATCTACAATCAAGTCTAAGAATGAATGCAAATTTTTTCAGGCTTATGTAAGTCAGCAGCTCCAACCATTTTTACGAGAGACCAAACTGCATTTCGTGTTACAACACACTCCGCATTTTTGAGCTAAACGGAAGAGAGCCCCACTTGTGCACGAACTTTCATCCATAAAGGAAAACTTCCGGACAGTAAAACGTATTTTCAGAGCAACCTAGTTTTTGTTGTCTATCTGTAAAGTCAAACAGCTATGCACATAATATGAACTTTTATATTAGGATACCTTTACCGAGCAATTAAAAAGAAGGAATTTAATTAAGAAGGCAACTATGGCCGTTTGTTGAATTGAATGTCAATAAATGGATATGGACAAACCAAAATAGGATTTTTTTTGTTTTAATTTTCTGAAAGATTCAGGATGACTCAATTCTACGGGAAATGGGAAACCTTTTGAAGAATCCAGAGACATCAGCAGGTACCTATATAAAATGAATATACAAAAATAAGCTACCTCTGGAAGGTAGCTTATTTTTGCATCGAATAAAATAGCATTTACAAAAACAACACTGGATTGTATTCAGGTGTTCTGCGAGGAAATTAGTCATACCCGAACATATTATACCTACCAACGCTTTTATTGTGTCAACAGAATGTTAATAGTTAGTATTATAATTTAAATTCCTAACATTGACATTGGAGTTAATTCGAAGTCTTATTAAAATACTAGCTGACCCGCCACGACTTCGTTCGCGTGGTATCCTACCCCTACCCAACTGATACCACTACCCCTATCCTACACTACCCTAACCCTACCCTACGCCTACCCTACTCTCCATTTTATTTAGAAAACGTTTGTATAGAAAATAGAAAAGGGCTGTTTTGACGGTTTTCCTGGCAATTTTTTTTTTTAATTTTTCTCAACTTTTAAACCTTCCCTAGACCTCCACGAACATTTCAAAACCAAGATAAGATAAATCCGTTCAGCCGTTCTCGAGTTTCAGCGAGACTAACGAACAGCAATTGATTTTTATATATACATATAGAAGATATATAGGATACTTCGTATTTTAACGAACGCAGGTATTACCTACTTAATTAAAATGTCGCTGATGAGAATTTAAATGCGCGTTACATGGGTCGGTTCAGTAAAAGTCGAAATTTCAGACGATGGAAGACAGACGAAAAAGAGCCAATTAAGTTTAAGATTTTTAAGTTTGATATATTGTTTATAATGACTTGTAGGTCATGATGTTACTTGAGTATATGTCACAACTTCAGACAAACAACTCATTTATTCTGAAAGTAGGTTTACGGTAGTTAAATACAAAGTGATTAAAAATTAACAGACTCATTCCTGGAAACATTTGGAGGTACCCATAAACGGGTCATTCTACAGAAAAAAAAATTCAAAAGAAATGACATCACTGGGCCCTAACATACACATTACACAGTTATTTAAGTATGTAAATGCTTCTTCAAGTTCTATCCAATCCTATATCATGTACTATTTTCGACTTATACATAAAAACGGAAGTAAGAATACTGTCTTGTCTACACAATACTCGGAACCATATGCAAGCTACTAAGACAGATGAACAGCTATAAAAATGCAAATCAGAAACAAACTTGGCCAATTTTTGTAATAAACAGCAAGCTTCACGCCTTGAAAATTGGTATGTTCCAGACGAATAATATTGTCGTCATTTGTAATTGTCAGTAGACGCGTAAGAATTTAAAGTTTAATTGTAAACTTTTGACCATAAAAGATGTACTTAAAATTTTATGTAACATATATTACTATTTTATTCACAAATTACGATTCCGATGTTCGTATGGAGTCACAATCATGGTTTACTTTTGACTATTTCAATGGCTGAGATCGGCTTTCAGTAAGTAACCAGACTTAGCTGATTATTTTATATGGTATCGTGAAGTTTATATAGACTTAAAAAAACTCCTTTCTACAATCATTCCATACAACATGGTTCTGTGATTATTCCGTCCATCTGCATTATAATCTTGGGTCGATTTCAAACAGAGCTAAAAATAATGTCATCGCTAATAACTTTGAAATGTTTTTGAGATTGCTCTTATTATTATGTAAATATTAT
Organism: Tholera decimalis; assembly: GCA_943138885.2. Taxonomy (NCBI): domain Eukaryota; kingdom Metazoa; phylum Arthropoda; class Insecta; order Lepidoptera; family Noctuidae; genus Tholera; species Tholera decimalis. The sequence continues at coordinate 16,667,471 of OW964552.2, read as the reverse complement.
AGTCTTCATCTACCTTTTTACGTTCCATAACAAAATAATACCCAAAAGTGTGCCATTTGCAAGAAAACTAGAACCATAACATTAATTTCTTTAAGAAGATACTACTCATTTTCCGGCTATGTTAAAATAAAATCCAATATTCACGAAGTTACCTGTAGAAACTATATTTATTTAATATTTCATATCACGTTGATGTACAAGCTTTCAAAAATAGTATATATTTTTCATTTAAGCATAACAGAATACCCTTTTTGTAGTGTTTTAAATATTGATCTTGGTTTTCAATCATTAGTGTAGCGTAAGTTAATACCGTTATAATATTATGGCCATCGAGCTCCCGGGCCCCGCGCCTCAGCCCACCCACTGACATATCTGCAGTGACCTCGCAGCGTTCATTCAGATTGGTGGTGCGCTTCGTAATTTTTGTGAGAAATTCATCGTTGTATCGATTTCAGTGCCGTGGACAAAACTCAACTCATTCGTCTCTTAACTATAATCGCAACAGGTATTGTAATTGAATTTTTATAACACCGTGTTTCTATTAGCTAACAAGAACATAGATATTTTAAATATATTTGATTGCCGTCTAGAAAGTTCCACAATGCTTAAAAATATATTTTGTTCCAAATATCATTAGTGTTACTGTCATTTGTGTCGAATTTTCAAGTAACACTAATGATATTGAATGTAACACTAATGAAATATTATAATATTAAATTATTAACAAAAAAATAAGGCTTTCCTCCTGATTACGTCAAAGGAAGTGTTTGTTTTTTTAATACAATTCTCTTTTTCTATGTGTGATGAAAATAAATAGTTATATTCTTGGCATTAGAAGCATGATTTATCTACGAAATTCACTATGAATTATTCCCGGTGTTTATACTTTCAAGTGTTGCTTGGTGTAACTTAGCTATGGCTTAAGGGTTGTTATTCATAAAATTAATTTATTTTAGGACAATATGCCGAATAAGAAGATGATCAGTGAAGATGAGTTAGAAAGAAGAAGAATAGCGAGGAGAGAGAAATATAAACAAATTAAAAACGACCCAGAGAAATATGCCGCTGAAAGAGCTAAAAAAAAGGAAGCTTACCTAAAACGAAAAGAGAATAAAAAGGTGAAAAATATTAACCAAATGTCTCCCAGAGAGCAAAGATTACAAAGGAAAAAGTGGAGGGAAAATTCCAAACGTTACCACGAAAAGAAATTAAATAAGCAAAAGATACAAGAAGTGATTGTAACGCAAGAAAATGAAATAGATTCTACAGCTGATGATAAAAGTGGTGACCCATTGGATGCACCTGATACAGAACGACAACATAAGTTAACAAACAAAGTCTTGTTGAAGAAAATTAAAGTTTTAAAACGAAAGCATGCCTTGGAAAAGAAAGAAATGTCATGTTTGATTAAAAAATACCAGTACAGGTGCAGAATTCTAACGAGAAAAATTGAAATTATGAAAAATAATCAAGAAATAGAAAATGTGAATAATGAAAAAACCGAAACAAATGAACCTAAAGAAGTTAACACTAAGTCGAATATTGTATGTCCAAGACGAAATTATAACCTGTATAAGAAGTGTCTACGCAGCCGCTTTCAAAAGAAGATTTTAGGAGGCAAAAGTATACAAGAGTTAGTAGAACGATTTTATGAAGATGATATCAATAGCCGCAATACTGCCGGTAAAAAACAATGTATTAAAAAATTCGGAGTTATGAAACAAAAGCGGTATTTACTGGACTCTGTTAAAAATTTACACAAAAAATTCATGGAAGACAATGCAAACATACGAATAAGCTACGTTACATTCGCACGACTACGTCCGTTTTGGGTTTACCTTCCAAGAGATGATAGAGATACTTGTGGTTGTACGGTTCACACAAACATGGATCTATTAATCTCGGGTTTGAAGAAAAAAAGGATAGTTGATATATCTAACTTCCAAAAAATGTTGGATATGTTGTGCTGTGACAAATACAATCTAAAATGTGTGTCTCGTACATGTCAAAATTGTAAAAATAAAGTCATACCATACAACGAATTCAGTAACGACCAAGAAATAGAATATTATGAGTGGGGTAGGGATAAGAAAAGAGTGGGTCAAAAAGAAATTAACATCACTAAGAAATTTAAACGGACAACTGAGATAAGAAATCTGATAATAAAACTAGAGCACTCTCTACCTAAATTCTTTTTGCATACTGCGAACATTATCAACCAATACCAAATTATAACACAGCTGAAAAAATCCCTGAATGACTACGAAACTTTAGTCCACATGGACTTTTCGGAGAATTACAGCTATAAATTCGCTGAAGAAGTACAAAGCTTGCACTTTGGAGGTAGCCGTGGCCAGGTTTCTTTGCACACAGTAATAATCTATATTAAAAAAGCAAGGGAAATCATTAACTATTCTCTATGCACAGTTAGTGAATGCACCCGCCACGATTCACCAGCAGTTTGGGCTCACCTGCAGAAAGCATTAGAGTTTGTATTTGAAAAGTCTCCTAATATTACTACTGTGCATATACTAACTGATAGTCCTTCGAGTCAATATCGCAACAAGTATATATTTTATATTATGACACAGCTGCAAAATGTCTTCTCATCATTAAAATCAGTAACTTGGAACTACCAGGAAGCTGGCCACGGTAAAGGTGCTCCAGATGGTGTTGGTGCCGTAGTTAAAAGGACGGCTGACTACCAGGTAAAGTGTGGGCGTGATGTGGGGGACTTCTCAACATTTGTTAGTATTGTGCGAGAAAATATAAAAAATGTGGAGATAAGAGTTGTAGAAGAACACGAGATTAGAGAAAAAGAAATTCATCTCCCCAAAAACATTGCTCCTTTTAAGGGAACTATTTTAGTCCACCAGGTGCTTTGGAACTCCGAATCAGAGTTCCTTGAGTTTAGAAAATTGAGCTGTTACGAGTGTATTGACACAATTTGTAAGCACGACAAGCACATGCAGTTGCATAAAATTTACAAAAGTGCAATAGAATCAGCAGTCGGGAATCTTAAAATCACTCCTCAAAATAAAAAGATCAAAATATTGAGCGATGTCACCATTAAATACACCAATAAGGGCAATAAACCTACAACTTCTCGAATTCTCAAAGAGCAGACTGTAACACCACTTGCTAAAGTTAAAGGAACTTGGGAAAATCAGTCATTCATGGTAGCTCAAACAGAAGCAATGGCGTCTGGATTTGGACATCAACATCAACAAGAATTTCTTACATTTCTGAATCAACAAGAGGCATCAAAAGATTTATTAAGTGATTAGGACAGAATAATTCAAAATATATAATATGTCTGGTGAAGATATAAATAAAGCAGAAGTAGAAATCAAGAAGAAAATTGTATTTAAATAAAGATTTAAATGAAAAAAAAATATCCAAGATACCAAAATAACCAACATTATAGTTAAATTAAAAAATAATGATTGATAGACGGAAGACCTAAGTTTCTAATTATATGGATAACTTTTATTTTAAAATAATAGTTGATGTATGATTAGACTGTGATTGTTACTTATATATTTGTTTGAAGCTTGTACTTATACTAAAATATTATATTTTAATCCCAGTTTCTCTGAAAATCCTTAAGACTGAAAAATTATGTACATGCAAATAATATTATTTTTTATGATTGTTAAGACATTAAACTGATTTAATCATTTTGGTTGTTTTATTTCAATTTTCTGTAATGGAGTATAACACATAGTTAATAAAATGAGTGGTTACTATTGTTTTTTATTTTATTGTCATTAGTAGGCATCTAATCTCATTAATGTTCAAGACAATTTCATTAGTGTAACCACATCGCTCATTCGTGTGACTCTGATTTTGATTTTTCCGTAGTTTTAATTAAAATTTCATTAATATTTTATTAAATGTATGTTGATATAACCCCATAGAGTGATGTTATAGCATTAATAAACCAAAAAACGGGTATTTAAGAAAACATACAAAAAAGTGTCATTTTAATTCGATATTTGAAATCGACCCTCTTCCTACTTTTTTAGGGTTCCGTAGCCGAATGGCAAAAAACGGAACCCTTATAGTTTCGATATGCCTGTCCGTCCGTCTGTATGTCACAGCCATTTTATTCCGAAACTATTAAGACTATACATGTGAAACTTGGTAGATAGATGTATTCTGTAAACCGCTTTTCGATTTTAAGAAAAAAAAATAAAAAATATTTAAAATAAAGGGGGGTCCCCATACATGGAACTAGAACTGAAAATATTTTTATTCATAAAACTTATGCGTTTGTAGTATTTATAGACAGGTCTTTTAAAATGATATAAGGGTTTCTAAAACCACTTTTTCATAAAGTCAATCGTTTAAAAGATTTAAGCTTCCAAAGTGGTAAAATGTGTCCCCCCCCTCTAACTTCTATAATAATGAAGTGAAAAATGTAGAAAAAATATATGTCTGTAGATCTTAATGTAAACTTCCAACCAAAATTGGTTTGAACGAAATCGGGTCAGCAGTTTTTGAGATACAGCATATTTTCTAAAACCGCAAATATAACTTTGTAATTCATACAAACACTATGAAAAACAAAGTTATTTAGCGTAGCTGTAAAAATGTAAATAAGCTAGTTTTAAGAAATGTTTAAGGTTTTTTTTTATTCGCCAAATAAATATAAATATTATATTATATTATTATAGTTACTACGGAACCCTTCATGGGCGAGTCTGACTCGCACTTGGCCAATTTTTGACAACTATGTTGAGGTCGACTTTTAGTCTAACAGGATGCAGCTTAGTATTTTACATGGAGAAACTGCACATTTCATTACATAGGTACAAATCCGATGGGCAATCTCTCCAATTTGCCCATCCGCTTTCTAAGGGCTATTCGCATACATATCAGAGTCTTCAAAGTCTTATTAGGTATGCCCATTGATAAAATAAATAAGTAGATTTGGTCAACAGACGAAATTATATCGGAACCGTGTGTCTCCAGTTAGGCGCTGGGCGGGGCAACAACTACACATGCAGTTTAATAAAATCAATAGATACGCACTCGCACACACACCCGCATTTCTTAAATCAGAACGTACTATACAATCAATAATAAACCTTATTCCGTCAAACACAGCGTGTATTTACCATGCACCGTAGAACTTACCCAAACAAAATCAACGGTCGCTATCGTTGTGCTGTGCAAAAGCAATTTATTTTACATACACGCTAGTGATTTACTAAATCGGAAAGTTATCGATTCTTCCATTTATTATTGTACAATTTTTTTGGGCACCTGAAAATGAACCAAATAAAAAATGGCATGTCCAGAAAATATTACAATAACAATAAACATATTATTAAGAACATAACATTACATAATTATTATTAAGTACTACCTACTAAGTATTAAGGGCTACCCTGGCGCTTTCGACTTAAATCTTAATATTTAATTATCATAGTGATAGGTCAAATAGAAGTTGATGTTAACTTACATTACGCTCTTGATCGGAACATACCAGCCGTATAGGTTGTATACAGGGTGTGGCGGAAATAATGGATAACCCTGTAACTGCCAGTAGGTCATATAATGGTCTATCATATATCCCAATTTCAAACTCAGTTGGTCAGGCATTTCAAAGTTATTTTTATTTGTTTATTTTTTTTTGAAAATATTGTACCTATTTTATAAAATCAGCTGCCGTTTCAACATTTAACGGAGTTTTTTTATTCTGTTTTTTGCGGTCTGCTTCTGAATGTTTGTGTAATCACACGCGTATGAAGATTTTTTGTTACACTCTAAGATGATTTCAGAAAAAAACACATAATACTTACTTTTTAGTTTTTTTAATTGAATCCTGTAACTTTGACTCCATACCCTGAAAAAAAAATGTATCGCACAGTTATGGCCCATTACTTTAAAAAGTTGTCCATATCATGCGAATTCTAAAATGGTATCATAGTGGCCAGTATCGTACGAATGTGCAAAACTATTTCAGTTTGAATTCAAAAGGTCCATAATTTCAAAAAAATATTAAATTCAAAAAAATGTGATTCTGTATTTTACTAATCTTCTGTATCATGTAAATTGTTGTAAAAACGTTTCTAACTCACTTTGACATTGCTAAAACATCACTCAGGTAAAAAAAAACCGGTCCTTTCTTTGTTTGGGGCTACCTGGAATTCTGGCTCGATGGAAACAATATAGCTATTGTGCAAAATAGAAAAAGGCAAGCTGTATTTTTTTTAGAATCACCACATCAATAGTTCCTCATAACATCATTCAGTGTGATCCCGTTCGTTGTCGTACGTAGTCGCACGCGCCTTTGCTCCCTGTTTTTCGTTCGTTAAATCTAACTCGTGACTTACTGCATTTCTTTTCGGACTCTGATTTGCCTGTGATTTGGACTTGCGTTGTTTAGTGATCCCGACGACATTGCTTACTGTACCCGGACTGTTGTGGCAAGTGCGCTGTTGACAATGCCTCAACGTTACACATCGGTAGAATATGCCAACATGCACTACATTTATGGTGAATGTAGAGGCAACGCCAATGAAGCGGCAAGACTTTACCGAGAAAGGTACCCGAATAGTCGACACCCTGATTACCGAATTTTTATTCGCGTACACAATGCCTACTGTGAGGGAAGAATACCTGGTACAGGTGTGGGCGGCGCGAGTGAAGGACGACCACGAGTCTACAATAACGAAGAAGAAGTTATGGAGTTAGTAGAAGCAGATCCTACCATATCCATTCGAGTTTTATCTCGGTTTACTGGAATGTCAACCAGAACAGTACATCGCATATTAAAACGTCACGAATTGTACCCTTACCACTATCAAAGGGTGCAAACATTACTTCCAAGGGACTACCGAGCACGAAAAGAATTTTGTCGTATAATGTTGAGAAGAATTAGAGAACAACCACATTTCTTTGAAAATATCCTCTGGAGTGACGAGTCTACATGCAGGAAGGACGGGTATTTGAATATACACAATTTACACAGTTGGCAGCTTGAAAATCCACATTTAATTAGACAAGACCGATCGCAGTACCAAGTGAAAATCAATTTATGGACAGGAATAATTAACGGCCAAATTATTGGTCCGTTTGAGCTGCCACCGACTCTTAATGCTGAAAGCTATTTGAACTTCCTGCAAAATAATTTACCCGAGCTGTTAGAAGACGTTCCTAATGAAACACGTGAGAACATGTGGCTGCAAAACGACGGCTGCCCTGCACATTATGCGGCAAGAGTGAGAGAGCACCTGAATGAGACATATCCAGAACGTTGGATAGGGCGCTTAGGGCCAATATTGTGGCCACCCCGTTCGCCGGACCTGAACCCATTAGACTTCTTTTACTGGGGCTGTTTAAAAGAAAAAGTTTACAAAGAAGAGATTACGTCTGTGGAGCAATTGCGGCAACGTGTGCAGTCTGCTGCTCAGGAAATAAGTTTGGCAGGCTTTGCACGTCGCATCAAACGTTCATTTATTAGAAGGTGCAGAGCTTGCATCGCAGCCGATGGGGCTCATTTCGAACATCTTGTATGATTTTTAAATACATTTGTGTCATGAACATTGCTTTTTATTGTATCAATTGACCTGTAAAATAATTACCTAATTAAGTAAGGAGTCTTAAACTCGTTATTATCTACCTCTTTAAAGTAAATCAATAAAAAGCCACAGCCTGGAAGCACAATAGCTCTGTCATCCCAAAGAAAGTGAGACTGGGTTTTTTATTACCTGAGTGGTGTTTTAGCAATGTCAAAGTGAGTTAGAAACGTTTTTACAACAATTTACATGACACAGAAGATTAGTAAAATACAGAATCACATTTTTTTGAATTTAATATTTTTTTGAAATTATGGACCTTTTGAATTCAAACTGAAATAGTTTTGCACATTCGTACGATACTGGCCACTATGATACCATTTTAGAATACGCATGATATGGACAACTTTTTAAAGTAATGGGCCATAACTGTGCGATACATTTTTTTTTCAGGGTATGGAGTCAAAGTTACAGGATTCAATAAAAAAAACTAAAAAGTAAGTATTATGTGTTTTTTTCTGAAATCATCTTAGAGTGTAACAAAAAATCTTCATACGCGTGTGATTACACAAACATTCAGAAGCAGACCGCAAAAAACAGAATAAAAAAACTCCGTTAAATGTTGAAACGGCAGCTGATTTTATAAAATAGGTACAATATTTTCAAAAAAAAATAAACAAATAAAAATAACTTTGAAATGCCTGACCAACTGAGTTTGAAATTGGGATATATGATAGACCATTATATGACCTACTGGCAGTTACAGGGTTATCCATTATTTCCGCCACACCCTGTAGAATCCTGAAAAGTTGAATGACTGATTTTATGAATACCCTAAATCATGAGAATAGCTTTCAGTAATAAAATAAAATTTAACCCACTTCTGCAAAAATCAGTTGTACCTACTCTTAATTTTGGAATTGTCCATTCAAAAAGCCTGCGACTTTTCTTTACGAGACTAGAACATTTTTGCGTTGAAGTGAACCGAGCATATGGTGCTATTTTTTGTAGGGTACCAGTTAGGTGGCATGCCTGTGGCATCAATCCATTCCTTTTTTATGTTACCATCTTTTGGGAAGCTGAAAAGTACGAAAAGCACTTATTTATCATTTACATACATCCTAAGCTACTTCTAAACGTCATCATATAATAAGCATCGCAATAATTACGTAACACACTATAAATCAAGATCTGAATGATTTTGACGTATATTGCTAATCCATTGCTTCATATGTTCGAAATATTGGTCTGCTCAACAACGTAAATACCGCAGTGAGTGTTGTTGATTTAGCATAATGAAACCGATTCCTACTGTAAGTGTGTTACGCAACTATTACCTGCGGGGTAACCGCAGGTAATAGTTTAGTAGGTTATAATAGGTTTTTGTTGTAAGAAAAATCCTAGTTAGTAGAGAAATTGTTAAATATAAGTGAAAAAAAAAGTCGGTGTCTTTAGTTTTGTATTTTCGTTTTTGGCACCGACTTCCGAAATTAAAGTTATTTTTCACCTTGCAGTGTTTTTTGGGAGTCGGTTTAATTTTTTGGTAAAAAGTTTTTATTTCACTCTTTTTAGTTGGTCGATTTTTAATTTACCTAGTTACAAGAGCCTAAATGTCAACTACTTATATTCATTTACAAAATATTGCTTTTCCCAATGTTGGACTGTTATTTGTTGAGGAGTTCTCCTGGTAGTTCACCATCAGCTTCACTTCACCATATGCATTGTGACGAGCATATTGTGCTTAATAACCACATTCAAGTAATCGAAGCGGAACACATGAACTACTTATTATTCCTACTTATATATTGAGTAGTTCCAGTGGCCATCGGTGGTCTTCATCATCAGGTCTACTTCAAAATGATGCTTTTCGAATGCAACTACACAAGTTACTATAAAAAATACTCAAATCACTATAGGTGTGCCTATAATATTTGAAGAGTTCCCTCGATTTCTCCAGGATCCCATCATCAGATCCTGACTTGGTAACAATGGGACCAATTTCAAAGTATACCCTTTCAAACAAAAAAAGCATTTTTCAAATCGGTTCTGCAGCCGTCTCCGAGTAATCGGTGATCATACATAAAATAATAATAATAATATACGCGTCGAATTGATAACCTCCTCTTTTTTATGTCGTCGGTTGAAAAACCCCTAAACTATAATAGCAATATTTCATTCATCAATCGACATTGCTGTCGATAGCCTACGTTAGTGGATCTGCACAAGCACATCACTAATTCGTCGCAAGAAGTGGCGGCCTCACTACGCGATGAATCCGCGTAATACAGTTTCGTATGTTATGTTTACATTGCTTGTCCAGTTACTTAGTGACGAACTCAGGTAGTGGTTAAGGAGTAATGTATTTATAGCATAAGGAGTACAGTCGCTCTGATATTTGAAAACAAAAATAACATAGTAAAACCAAGAAATATTTTACGATTTATTGTTTTTCATGATTTTAAAGACAAATATTGTAAAATACTTGTACTTACATATGGTAAGTGATTCCATGATTCACATAGATTTGATTTTGGCTTCGGTTTTTACAAGATACCACAGAACAACTCGGCATTCATATATGTTATCACGATCGCCGTCGAAAGCGCACTAGTTCGCGGAGACGGCCACTTGCCTGTGACATGAGCCCTGTGGCCATGTCGCGCGGACACCGATACGCCCCCTTACCACTTCTCCTGTATTTTTGATTTCTGTGGGTATGCCAGACTAAGCAGAATTCATTGCCTTATTATTAAGATTTCTGTGGTTGCTTATATCAAACGATTCGTCCGTTACTAATAGCTTGATCAAATAAGAGAAGGATAAGAGGAGCGTTTGTCGTCCGCCAGCGAGATGAGTAGACGACGTTGTTGCCATCGTGGGCACAAGCAAAGGAAGGCCAATACCCAGCAATGGGTGAAGTCAGACTGTGGAAGATGATGATCAAATAAAAGTAGTGTTGAACGAAGACTGATTAATCGTCTACAATAGCTGATGCAAAAGCGCCTGTTCCAAATAGTTGAATTGCATATTTAGCTGTGTATAATTAATACAGACCGTATTTAAGTGGTTATTCCAAATCACTGTATACGTCACATAGGGGTGGCCCTATGCGGGTGGATTATGACCATAATTATCCAACATATAATCAGCCTTATTTATAAGTAATACAAAAATCGAAGCATATCCAAAACACATTTTAGCATTCGCTTCCTATTATCGCTCCCAACAGCCAGAAAAGAAAGCAGTCTTAGCTATTGCTGCATAAGTTTTAAGAGCTTCATGCACGGCTTGACGTGAAGAAAATAACGTTCAAGTTACTTTTTAACCGACTTCTAAAAAAGGAGGAGGTTCTCAATTCGGATGTTTGTTTGTTCTTTTTTTTATATTTGTTCGGGCATAGCTCCGTCGCTTGCCAACCGAATTGAAAAATTCTTTTTTATTGAAAAGGGTATACTTCCGAAATGGTCCCATGAAAATTTTATTGAAATCGGACAAGCCGTTTCTGAAAAATCAACCAAAGTCTAAAAAAAATATTTACGTTGATGATCTTTTCGTTTACTCTGCATTGCGTTTTTTGTTCGCGCATAACTCCGTCATTTACGAACCGATTTGGAAAATTCACTGACCCACTAAAAAGCGCGAAAATAAAAACTTTTTTGCAAAAAATAAAACAGACTTCCATATCAAAACACTACAAAGCCAAAAATAATTTTAATTTCTGAAGGCGGTGTGAAAAAAAAAGAAAATACAAAACCAATAACACCGACTACCGAAATTAAAATTATTTTTGGCTTTGTAGTGTTTTGATATGGAAGTCGGTTTTATTTTTTGCAAAAAAGTTTTTATTTCTATTACTGATGAGCCCACTCTTGACATCGATCACGCTTGATAGTAAGCGATTGATGAGGTCTACGATGGGACGAGCGACCCTAGAAGGTACCTGTTCACTCTTGCTTTAAAGGCAGACGGGTATTATGTGGAAGGGAACACAGAAGCCGGCAGAGAGTTCAAGACCTTAGCCGTGCGCACAATAAATGTAGAGGACAATCGTTTAGTATGACAAGACGGTATAGTTATTGACCAAGTGAGGTATGAGTATCCTGCAGTACGTCTGTTAGATCCAGTATAGGGACACGGTATCGATAAGAAAGTATCGATATTGTACTCATGAGTAATATCGAAAACAAAATTGTACTCATAAATGTAGCGAAACAAAAGTATCGATACTTCAAAGTATCCAGTACTTTTCTTAGGGCCTAATGCGCATACGTCAGGCCGTCAATGTCAGTCAGTAACGTCAATTTAGCTTTAGTACAGTAGGACAGAAGAACAGAACATCAACACTAATGGTATTGGTACACTAGTGTAATAATATTAAAGACAACTGTGACTTTACAAATTATTTAAACAATTAGGTAGGTATATTATTTATTCCTTTAGAGTTAGACACATATTATGGTACCCATTCCTCCTCCGTACAATCGCTAATAGAAACACAGCACGGAACAATAGGTACTTTTAGATGGCACACATTCACAATTAAATAAGTCAAATAATAGTCAAGCACAATAACGATCAACCGGAGAAAAACAAATCGCGAGACGAACACGAAGAATAATACAAATAATACGGTTTTGTGGGATATCGTTGTACATTATAAGAACTACATTGTAGCTTATAAACAATAAATAAATATTAATAGTTAATAACACAATTTTCTAACGGCGAACGATTGAGTAATTGATTAGTGAAGGAAAGTATCTGAACTGTGAACAGAAAGACTGAAGGAACGATTTCGAGCTAAATGTAATGATTTAGAAGGTCCAGTCCAATTGAACCAGATGGCGTTGCCGTCCAAGATTTATTCGATACGATACTTGTCAAAAAATACTCATTGAGTAAAAGTATCAAATACAAAGTATCGAGTACAAAATTATCGGTATCGAAACGAAACGTACTCGATACCACAAAGTATCGATACTTTTTTCGTGTCCCTAGACCTGTAGTGAAAGGGCAATAGAGGAATCAGGTCGTGGAGCTCCTCAACACTCTCCAAAGTACTATCTGTAGAAGACCGACAGGCAAGCAACGTTTAGGCGATGAGCCAGGCCGTAAAGCTTGTCTGCCAACATCTCGTCGCCTATGAGCCTTTTACCTCTGCTTTCAACCGAGTAAGTGCAGCAAGCTAGTATTTTGCTGAATCAGCCCACAAGTGACTGCAATACTTCATACAAGACTTATGCTTTATATAAATTCAAAAGCTGTCTAGGCACTCAAAAGACAAAGTCTCTTATCATTGATAGGCTCCTGTTTGACCACTATCTCACCTGATGTGTGTTTGTAGGTATCTCGAGGATGTGGACAGCTTGCTTAAAAGTAAACAATTCACCCTTGGCTTAAAGACCTATCAAGTTATGGTTATCAAAAACATAGCATTGTTTATCAACTTAAAATGAAGTTAGAGCCATTGAATGGACAGCTTGCTTAAAAGTAAACAATTCACCCTTGGTTTAAAGACCTATCAAGTTATGGTTATCAAAAACATAGCATTGTTTATCAACTTAAAATGAAGTTAGAGACATTGAATATTATTTTTAATACTATCCAGCATAATGACCGAGAACAATTGGAATGAGTTAATAGAGAAATATTTCTGGTAAAATAAGCTTCAAAAGTGAAAATTATTGCACTATAGTTGGTTCACGTTAAGATATAGTGACGTCATCGTTGTCCGCCGCCTCTCGACCAATTATTGCACTATAGTTGGTTCACGTCAAGAAAATAGTGACGTCATCGTTGTCCGCCGCCTCTCGACCAGTAAGGTCGCAACAAATTAGAAAGCGAAGTTCACAGTGACCAGTTGACTGCAGATCTTTTAGCGAAACGGTTGTGTCTTTCATGCATTATCTACATAAAATAATTAAATTTAATTCAATCTTATTGAATTGGTGTGGGCCCAAATTAAAAATTATACTGGTGCCAATAACTCAACATTCAAGATGAGTGATGTAAAAAGTATTTTGTGAAGTTGCACTGATGACGTCACTATTTTCTTAACGTGAACCAACTATAATAACCTTTTGGAATAGTTTATTGACATAAAATACAGTAGCAGCGCTAGGCAGATAATGACGAATATACGTAATGCGAACATATTTTTGTCGTAACTTTATAATTTGGCAAGAGTCTAGAACTTGTACCAATGAAAGTAGCAAAAATAGAACATAATTCCATACGGCTGACTCAACGTTGTTTTGTCTAAAATCAAAGTTATTTTATGAAGTGTTGTTTGTTAAGGTATAAGATACGATTTTTTATTTTCTTCCTATATTAGAGTACAAGGTGTTTCAGAGGTAATTCTTCATATTTATACTTAAGGGTGACAATTTGTAAGTAACTGATATGCAAAAAGAACAAAATAATGAAACTTCGCGAAGTTCTAATTCACTTGCGCACCGATGGTTTCTTACAAACTTACCCGAGTATTTATGTTCAGTAGTACAGAACTACTTTTCCTTTCTATGTTGTAAAACCTTGCTTATTGCTAAATATCATGATTCTAGGTCTACCAAAAGTACCCTATAGGTTTTGATTCCTCTAAAGAAATCGTACAAAATATGCGATAGCAGTCTTTTACACCTGAAACAGACCGTTTACACAAGTCCGATATAATGTGTTATTTTAGTTCCATAATATATTCATTCCTGATAAAAAAAAGGTCTTGATAGACAGACGGACAGCAAAATGATCTTAAAAGGGTTCCATTTTTAAGGGGTTCGGGACCCTAAAAACAATTGCATCAAAAATATGGACAGGTTTTTTGAAATAATACCAAATAAATCACTTTTCGATCAGTGACATACAGTAGATGTTGTATTAAATCAGTAATTTGGACTAAAATCAATCTCAGCTAGTTTTATAATTCCGTAGTCGACAAGGAACCCTAGTTTCGCCATGTTCGTCTTTCCGCGGCTTAGCTCAGAAACGATACTGACGACATGCGCGCAGGCACCAACTGTCCTCATACCCGTCAAACATGAGCAGTAATATGCCTGAATAGCGTTTGTGCCCTGTGCGTTATTCAGTAGTAAATACGTGTAAATAGGTCGCATTTGACCTGTCTTGATAAAATTCGACCCCTCAGAAGAGTGCAATCTTGCGTGTCTATAGATACCGTATTGGTTCATAATTGGGCTTGGAGTTGCACAAACTTCTATGTTATAGACGCCGCCACGTAAATGTTCGCTGACATAGGAAGCTGCCAGTTTTAGATGATATGTCTCAAAGCTAAACAAAATAACATCTTCGTTTGACAATTCAGGGAACGGCATTTTTATGGACTCGTCAGTCAATGCCAACATTTTCTGCAACAACGTAGTTGCCCAAGTCATTTTTGGTATGAATTCAGCGACTAATTCGTTCTACGAAATCTGTGGCGTAGACACTATCATGAAAAGGTTCCCTGAAGGTGTTGAGAAGAGCACCAGAAATTCAGAAGTCAGTGAAGAGGCGAGGAAGTGATTTATTGAATATTACGTTCCTGAACATTTTAAAATCGCGTTTGAATCTTCCGTTTATCGCCTCAATGACCCAGCGGACAATTGTTATTAGACGCGATTTATTCGCTTGTTCATTCGTGAGCTGAGTTACGTTTCTGTCTTTTGTAGATGGCATGTGCCACATTCTCACAGGCACATTCTTGGATTGCAGGAATTGAGTCTCTGAAGCCTCTGTCTAAAATAAAAGTATCATTTTCTAGGAGCAAGTAGTGAATCGGAGAATAAATGTCATTCATTATAATTATTCTTCATAATCTGAGCGTCTGATGTCCTGGCAGAGTAAGGTCCTAGAATGTCTATTATATATTATATACCCGTCTGGACACACTAAAAGAAATGGCTTCAATCAGTTTTTGAACTTGTGCAGGCTGTAAGTTATTTTCTGGAACAGTAAATTCTTACTTTCCTGTATATACATGTCCCGTTGAATAATATGATGGCTTTTGAATCTCCATATAACGCCCTCGCAATAGTCGTGCTGTGGCTTATTATTTCATCTCGGCTGATGTAGTCGTATCCTAGATGAAGTGCCACAAATTCTCTCGTTATGCACTCTCGGGCTGTATTCAGGTAGCGTCCCACTGTTGTCCTGCTGATGTTTAAGTGGCATGCTATTCTGACATCTGGTTCAGCTGACCTTATTTTTATAAGAAAACACGCCAGCACAGTTTTTGGCTGTCTTGTGTGCTGGTTTAAACATGGTTTGTCATTTAAAACAATAGCAAACTGCTCGTGGGTTAGCCCTGTTCTAAAATATAGTTCATCAGGAAAAATGCTGTCTATATTTTCAAAATCCAAGCCTTTTTTGTTATTACATGCATTTCTTAAAACATCCATCATGTCTTTTAACTGGTCTGGTGAAAATGTCGTATCTGCAGAATCATATAATAGGTTCCATTCATTTGTCCGCATATGATTTGTACAAACCCTTGCTCTGGTAGGGACATATAAGCTGTGCTCGATCAATGAATGTATTTTTAAGAATAGTGGTATTCTATGCAGATCTTGATATGCACATCCATGAAACGCACAGTGACGAGAAGTATTTCCTAACCTTTTGTACGTTGGCACTGTAACTGACTGATCGGCAACAGCTTGTTCATCGGCTTGCTCATCAGCTTGTGCGTCGTTTTGTCATTCTTGTTCCTTCATTTCTCATTTGGTGTCGATTTGCTGATACCCAACAGCGGTAACACATGTACTGCAAGTCGTTATGGGCCGCCTGAAAGAAAACATTATTACTGCAGTAAAGCAAAATAAAAATAGCTTACTAATTTATGAGAGCGCCCCACTCATATTTCTCAGTTCTTAATATCGTTGTGATAGCTATCTATCATTTTTAATGGGCCAAGTGATAGCATTTAGAAATAAACTAAAATCGTCGTACACACTTAAGACATAAGTCACATTATTTAACACAAATACTGATTGATCAATGAAACCTGCCACAATCTACTTATTTCTTTAAAAAATAGTTGTTTACTAACCTCTTGTGCATTCATCCGCTCCAGTACGTACTCGGAGAATCCTGGGTGGTTTTCCATGTATTCACGTGTTAGAATGCGTCGATTTCAATCTCGGAATACAGACCGTGAACACGTTTTGATGAATTCGTTGCTGTTCCATAATGCCAAAACAATTAAACAAATCCAAACCACAGACAAAATCCGTTATTAAGTCCGTAGTCGTTAAAACTAAACCAATTCAACTTAGTCCAGCCGTTCGCACAAAATCATATCCAGTAACAAGTCCAAAGTAGAAGGATAAAACTAGCAATCAAAAGTAGGAGACAAATACGTGTACGCTCAAGGAAGTTCCAAAAGGTACTAAATAACAATTACAATAACCAATTAAATCAGCAGCGGCAGTCAGAGAAGCAATAAGGGAACAAAGTCATACTTCCCTTCCCTCCGCCCTTCCACCACCCCGCACTTACTACTTGCTCTGCGTCGTGTTGCGTGGGTCTTATTATAACCATTCCTCAGAATACGGAAAAGAACCAGAAACCGCTTTCAACTGTAATTGCAAGCCGCGCCCCGTGTCAGAAGATCATGGTGCGGAGCGAGAGGGAATGGGATGCAGTCGCCTCTTTCTGCGAAGCAGTCATGCTAGCAAAGGAGGAGGCCAAACGCGCGAGGGAGAGGCATTTCTCTTCCTCACGCCCCAGCCGCCGCGTGAGACCTCCAGGGCATCGGGGATCGCGTGCAGATCTCCGGCCACCGTAGGCGTGGGCTTGCGGACGGCGAGCAGGGGTAGCTCACCGTCCGGTAAGGACCAGGCCCGGGTCGGCGGCGCGTTGTATTCCACGCGCGTCTCAAAGAGCTGTCAGCAATAGTGACGGGGTCCTATAGGGCCATTGCCTGCCGGGGTTGCGGGAATGTTCTAACGAGATACCGTGGCCCCAGACCTTAAGGTCAGCTGAAGGAACAGGGTGGGTTTTTAGTCAGTAGAAGTCTGACACTCCCTCCCGCTCCACCCAGAGCGGGAGAAGTCATTCGATGACTTTCCCACCCAGAGAAAAAAAAAAAACAAAAAAGGGGTAAACGTTGAGAGTATTGGAAAATGATAAAAATAAAACCAAAATTGTTTATTTTCTATACTAAAAGAACTTTTCTTTTCTTGAGATAATCAGGTACATAGTTATAAAATATTAATTTAACTATTTAAACTTTATGTACAATAGTGGAACATGGGCGGACTTAATGTAACAACGTATTCTCTACTAGTCAACCTTTGTTAGATAGTTATAATGTTACACAGAAACATCATTTCATACACTCCTCCTTCCTCCCTCTCGCACACACCACACACACCACAAATTTTGTAAATTTGTTTCGTAATGTTAATAGATACTATCATATTAATTATATCTATGGGTACTATGTTAGCCACATAGAACCTATTATGAATGTTAACTATGCAATTCTAAAAATATCATATACATAATCCATACTAATATTATAAATGCGAAAGTAAGTCTGTCTGTCTGTATGTTACCTTTTCACGCCTAAATCGCAAAACCGATTTAGATGAAATTTAGCATGGGAATAGTTTAGGACCCTGGAAAGGAAATAGGATAGTTTTTATCCCGGAATTCCCAAGCGATCGAGAAATACGCTGGAAAAGCTAGTTACATATACAACGTGTAACGGAATAAACGCAAGACCTCAGACACCCCAATTAGAATATTAAATTATATAACTAAAACAACATTTGTAATTTAATTTACTTAAAGAACACCCAGTTTTTTTTAATAAAATGGTTCTCCTGACTGAACGTAAAACGTTCGAGCATACTACTCTATCCCTACGCACACACACTCATAGCGCACACTCGTGCGCTTCACCTACGTTGTAGATAGGAACAGAAAGCTACGCATTAGGTATGTATCTGTACGTTCATTGACCGAACATTACCTACGTAGTTTGATACTAATAATTTGCGATATTACCGTATAACTATTATTGCTAGTTGCCTAACTAGTTTGATTCCATCTTTCCATCAAAATTACACAGGCTTTGGACTGACAGCTTCGAATGATTTGGTTTAATTACGGAGTATTTTTAAATTGAGCAACTTTTCACCCCACTGCGATCTATCAGTACCCACGGCAATACCTAAAGGCACCCGCGTCTTTTCACCCTCTACTAAGTCGTGTTTATATTTTTATTAAGTACGTATTAAATACTTCTTCTTCGTCCCCTTTTTAAAAGATTTTCAAAATGTCCACCGCCTTGCTCGATACACATTATTGCACGTTTTCTTAAGTTAGTTTTTAGTTTGTTAAGCACCTCAGTTTCACATTTCACTTTAACAATCGCGAGTTCAATTTTATGTTTGAGGTCATCGACACTTGTTGCTTCGTTTACATACACGAGCGATTTTATTCAACCTCACAAAAAAAAAGCCCACTGCACAGGTCCCCCACGACCTATCATCCAACGAGGGCCATCGGACGTTCCACGTGAAGTGCGCGGGAGCTCCGCCGTGTAAAAAACGTCTTGTAACATTGAGACAGGGACGTCCTCCAATAACTGGGGCAATAACTCTTGCAAGAACTGTAGGTAGGTATCTCCAGTCAACCTCGGTAAAACTACAGGGCCGAATACGCGTGTACCTAGAACGCCCGCCCACACGTTCACGGAAAACCTGTGCTGGAATGAGTCCATACGGCATGCATGTGGGTTTTCGTGCCTCCACAAATGCATGTTGTGCTGGTTGTAAATACCAACTCGTGTGAAGGTGCTCTCGTCCGTCCAGACGATGTTTTGTTGCCAGTTTTCCAACAACCATCTACAAAATTGAAGTCGTGGCAAATAGTCAGTCGGCATCAGCTCCTGACAACGTCGTAGGTGGAAGGGGTGTTCGCCATCAGCACGTAATGTTCTCCACACGTACATGAGGCTACAGTTAAACAACGGCGCTGCTTCCCTCGTACTGCTCCCTGGATTTTCATCGAATATAATCGAATATAATCGAGAATGTTTTCCTGCAAACGACTAGAGCGCACATTCATCCCTCTATCCATTGCCGTGTTAGGATGAAACGTTCCGGAGTCCCTCAGGCGCTGAGTTGCACCTAGCATTGTCCTGGCACTCACTCTGGTAGGTACCACGTCGTTCATTGAACACTCGACACGCTAACTCCACATTATCGTCGCAACGAGCCAGTGTCCTCACCATTTCCGTGTACTGGATATTGCTATACCGAAAAGCCATCGCGTGCATAAACAAATAACAACAACAACAAAAGGGAATGCCAAGTTTCGGCTCACAAATCATGTAGCGTCCTACAGTCTTTCTAAATTAATGATAATTCATTATATAAAATAGTAAGAATTATAGAGTATAAATAAAATCTGTAGAAGTACACCGTTTAAAAGTAATTTTAAATAGTTATTCAATTAATCAACACGTTTTCTATCTACAATTTTAATTAGAAATGTTGCCAATACCAAAATAAAATAATATCGATACGAAATTGCACTTGCAAATCGATTACATTAATATATTTATGAACCTACGTAAGTGAATTGATTACTTACAAAAGTCCTCTTAATTCTTATAATAATAAATAATGTTTAGTTATATTTTTGACTATTTTATAATAATTTAAAATAATTAAATTCAATTATTGATACAGTTTAGAATAGTTATATAGTGCTGGTAACACTTAATCTTGTAATTGTCAAAAGTTTTACTTCTCCCGCGTTTTATGACGAGCGACGAAGTGTCTTGCGTGTTTTTTAAGTTCTGTGTTGTTTATTGCTGTGTTACCGGACCCCGATTTCTATATTACTAACGACTACCGTGGCTGTTGAAACTGAATTCAGTATTGATTATTCAATCATTTAATAGTTTATTTCATGTTATCGTTAAAATTAGAAGTATTAGGTGGGCAATTTCCAAAGAACTATAACTTTTTTTGGTGTACTTCTTATAGAAAACAAATGATATAGTGAAATTCTATAATTATTTTCCTTTTTTATGATATATAGTTCTTCTTTGTCGGTTCTGGCCGAGTGTTGAAGGAAGCCTCGGCATTC
This sequence comes from Tholera decimalis, assembly GCA_943138885.2. Classification (NCBI taxonomy): domain Eukaryota; kingdom Metazoa; phylum Arthropoda; class Insecta; order Lepidoptera; family Noctuidae; genus Tholera; species Tholera decimalis. The sequence goes on along the minus strand of OW964552.2, from coordinate 16,646,838 downwards.
TCCGTTACGAAATCCACTTGTCAATGACGGCGCGCGGCGGATGTCTGATTTCGTTTGATATCGGGTGGGCGGTGGTGGCGCGTGTGCGCGGTGGCATATCAAACGTCAAAGGGCTAAGTCGGTAAATTATTGCGTCTCGCTCTTTCATATTGATTTTGCGTTTGCAAGAAACGTACCTTGGATTTTCTAATATTTTGTCATTTCTCAAAAAAGATTGTGAAATGCGGAATTACAAATTCAGTCATGCATTTAAAAAAGCTTTATTGCTTTGAAATAAGGTTGAAATTTCTTTAAATTACGTACAATAGGGGTGTATGTGTAAGGATAGATATGATTATTTTATGAGTGACCGAACTACAAAGTACAAATTCGGTTGTGCAGTTAAGTAAGGCATACTGCTTGGAATTAAGGATTAATCTTCCTTAAATTAAATATTTTATTTTTCGCACACTAACTGAAATGTAAAATGTATTGATATTATTTACGTGTGTGTATGGATAGCTATTGAGCGATCTACTTTACCCATACATTCATATGGGTTTTTATTGCTTTGAGATAAGGCTTAAATTTCCCTAAATAAAATATTTTATTACGTTGGTTTTACGCAGTGATCCTTATTTAGGTCAAATAAAGGATTTTTCCGGAGAAAATTAACACATATAAATAATGATGGAAATCGATTCAGAAGCCGATTCTGAGCAAACTACTTTCAGGTCTTGCGTTTATTCTGTTACACGTTGTATATACGGGTTGCACTGATAACCTTTCTTTTTTCAAGTTGGTTAAACATTTTTTTGATTAAAGTAGTTATTAATATACTCCAACGAATAAAAGCCCTCAGTAAGTAATAAAAGGAAGGGAAAATCAAAACTCTTATAACTATTGGCAACACTAACAAGATGGATGCATCATTCTCTATGACAAACTAAACAATTTATTCAGTAATTAAATAAGACGATAAGTGAATCCGCTACTTATACGTGAAATGTGATCCCAACCTGTTTTTTTTTTAGCCCTGCTGCATTTTTACAGGTAGGAACGACACAAGACGGCATAATTTAAATAAATTGGACACCGGTAAAACACGTTACGCGGACTTACGCCATATGACGTTCACAGAGCAACTGATCGGATGCGCGTCAAACTACTCCATTTAAGAGTAGTTTTTGTGACTTCAATATTAAGCGCGCTCACGGCTTCTGGTTCTTTTCCGTATTCTGAGAACCATTCTATCCCGCTCACCTCTAGCTGCTTTGGACTGTGAACGTGTTTTGAATTATAAAACGTAAGTTTTATAATTCAAAATGTAATTATAATAAATTGTAGTATGTGTAACCAACATCATGTCGAAAAAGTATAATAAACGGCAACATAATTGTGACCGATTTCGGTTTCTTCATGTCGATATAACTTTTTTTGGATATTATCATATTTCATATTTCAGCATATTTCAGTTCCGCCGTTGTACAATAAAATCATAAGATGACTATGGCCCTTCGATAACATAGGTTTTAAAGTGCTACAAGGGTGGGGACGTTTTGAACATTGTTCTTTGGCATGGATAAATATATTGCTATGGATATACATATATGCGATATATTAATCTTAGTGCCAATTTTCTTTAGAGTCAAGTATGCCCCTGCCTACTAACTAAGTTGTTGTAAGTAGGAAAACGTCACGGTAGTTGTACCTACATTATAACCAATTTAAAAGGAAAACGACTGACGGCTGTTCCACTCGCTTTCTGAGAAATTTCATTGAAAAATATTTAGATCAAGTTCTTATTTCTCTGTAACAGAGTAATTTTTTTTTTTTTTGTTAGAGCACGGTATGGAACTCTCGGTCAGCTAATCCAACTCGCACTTGGCGTTGTAGTAAACTACGGAACCCTGCAATGCGCGTGGCCCGACATGCACTTGGCCGGTTTTTCTTTTATGCTATTGTTTTTCAGAACATCATCTTTAAGGTGTGCGTACACTATTGTAAGTCTTTATAAAAGGTTAATGCATCTGCAGATACGTATATCCAGGGATCCAAGTAGTCCATAAATCAACGGGAGGACACGCCCGGGTGTCGTCATTGTGGGGACCACCCGGAGGACATGGTGGAGCATACAGTGGAGGTGTGCCCAGCTTGGGCGAAGCACCGCCGTGTCCTTGTGGAGGGGATCGGCGGCGGCGAACTCTCGCGTCCGGCCTTGGTTCAGGACATGGTGCGAGGCGAGGAAGGAATGGGATGCAGTCGCCTCCTTCTGCGAAGCAGTCATGCTAGCGAAGGAGGAGGCTGAACGCGTGAAGGAGAGACAACTTTCTTCCTCACACCCCAGCCGCCGCGGGATACGCCCCGGGCGTCGGCGATCGCGAGCCGATCTCCGACGGACGGCAAGCAGGGTTCTCTCTCTGACCCACAGCGGGAGGGGTTATTTGATGATTTTCCCAACCAGAAAAAAAAAAGAAAAAAGTAGTCCATAAAGAGTTTTTAAATCAACAACAAAGCCTAAATGGAGATGTTAAACAAGCCATCACGTAAACAGCTTAGCAAAACTTACAGCTCAACGGATTAAAGCAAGCACCCAAAGCTTGTTCCAACTCGGTTGCTAATACCGATGCAGTCAACATTAACGTAAATACGACCCAGAAACAACAGTTCCTTTAAATTCTACTTCGCGTTGGCGATTTTCTGGCCGTTGCCCCTGGGTACACCCACTCTGGGTAACAAAACTGTTTATGTGATCTTTAGCATCTGCTAAAAAAATCACATCTTAATTCTTGGGCGACCTAATTACATCTCCCACGATATTTAGAAGTAATTTTTCCGGGGAGCAACTGAAGTCCAAAACTATAAGTAGGTATTTGTTTAGTAAATTTTCTGTGGATTGGCCTTTGCTCAGAAGCGGGACATAATAGGCTAATAAAAAAACCGAGGTAGACTAAAATAATTGCTTTCTTATTAATAACTGGCTAGACTCTGCCTAACGTGGTTTGTAGGTACGAAATAACAACAGACTTATCAGAATCGGCGCAGTAAGCCGGCAGAACGAAACATCACCAAAAATAATCTCCACGCTCATAAGCTTTGGGTCTGTTCTTCTAGTTAACAGCTTCATGCGTATTCGACCGTATGAACAACTCACTACAGTTGCCTCAATAAATCGATCAGGATTTTCAGCATGACGTAGTTTTATTTGAACGTTGAGCAGCGGTGACGCAGTCGACGATTGTGCACGTTTGCCTAGATGTAGGTTATTTGCGTGAAGATTTTGATAAATTATTAGCCTAGCAAGGCGCAAAAGTGCATTTTTAAAGTGAATTCGTTTCAGGATATACAGTATATTTTATAGGTACGATCTCTCGCATTTCGCCCACTAACTCTTAGCAATGAAACTGCCTAGCCTTTTCCCAACTACCTATATAAGAGTACCTCTAACTCCCAGTAGCTGGGTAACACGATACCGAAAAGGATAGACCGGAAACTTTCGCAGGTCACAGTTAATGGCATTTGTGGTAACCAACACGGCTGTTGACTTACGTTCTATTCACTGGAGAACTAGTCCTATTAATTTCAAGATCACAGGTTATAGCTACCGGGACATCCAGACTCTGGCGGGAACTAGTCCTTAGCGGTAGCGTAGCGTACCCAAGGGCGGATCCAGGGGGGGCGTCATGGGGTTATGACCCCCCCTGGGCTGGGTCCAGGACCTAGGTGGACTACTAATTAAATTTTTTAAACATTGTTACTAGATAATACTCGTTTCTGTCGTTGTAAACGAATATCGGCAGTGGATGGCCAAGTGGCAGCAGAGTCAGGAAATACAAATTATAACTTCTTGTGACTTGACCACGATTATGTGACCCCCCCCTGGCACCAAAGCTGGATCCGCCCTTGAGCGTACCTGCGTACGATAAACGTGCTCTATCTTAACCTGATCTTCAGACTTAGCAGTTTGTCTCGGAAGTATTCAAGACAAGTGAACATGTTGGAAACCCAACACAGTTGATCTTGAGCACGACAGTAGAGACAAGGTCAGACGGACGAACTCGTCTCGATTGTCTGCCGTTGTTCCCATAGGTATTATAAGTATTTAAAGGTTTTTGCATTCAATAATTAATTACATAATTAACTCAAAAGACTCACCTAATGAAGAGCTGAAGTTAAAACGTAGATAGTTAATGGACTTTTAAGTTAGTTTCCATCAGCCTGATTAAAAAATTATATCTACACTGAAGTACCCATCGTTAAATACTAATGCCCTTGTTTTTATATCATGTGGGCACCTTCTGACTGCGTGACCTTCAAGGAAACCTTAGAACGTGACCTTTATTCATTTATTTCTGGAAAGTTCGGTATAGCGTATTTGTTTACTGAGGCAAGGATCAATGAAGGTTCAAGGGTCACTGAACGACAACTTAAAGGCTTCATAATCTACGGAGTTTAATTATAAGTCAACATATGGATTACTTTTAAAATCTACTTTATAATGTTATAGTCTACGCTATCCTAGTCGACCGACTAGGAGACCATAAGAGATTCTAATTGGCTCTTGGTATTGACTAGATAAAAAGAAAACGGTCATAAGAAATGGACAGAAAATCGTTAATGATGGGTTAATGGGACTTTTAAATGGTCTAAACTTTATTGAAGACGCACATGTATCTGTTACAGTAACTTGGCTTTTATTGCGATGCAAAGACGGATCCGGAGCCAATAGAGTTTTGCCTAGTTACCTACGACACTAGGTCACAACCCTGTCGCTCATTTGTGTTGAAAGAGACCGTGTGGGTATTCTAAAGCTGCACAGTATTTTCGCGAATAGACCTTGTAAAACCATATAATCGCAGTAGTTTCATAAAATTCGAGACTTTGTTTTGGCATAACGTATCGGTCCGTCCAATATTACGGCCATATCCCTAATTCCCTACGAATATTATAATGCATGAATAGTATGTCTGTCTGTTACGTAATACCTCAAATGATTTTGATGAAATTTGATTCAAAGATAGATTACACTTTGGGGAAGGAGGAGGCTACTTTGTTATATGCTGAAAAAATCTATATGCACGTAGCTGCGGGCTGAAGATAGTTTGTCATTTATAGGTATTCGGTTTATGTGGGATACAAATGCGGGATTACGTACAGGTAGTCAGAAGACCGAAAGAATGACAGCTAACTGTACCTAGGGGTATTAAATCCTATTGTCCAGTGGATCCAAGACACCAGTCATTCCATCTAAGATACTTTATGGTATTTTACATTCATTACCAAACACCAATACCACAGACTAAGAGAAGATCATGGTGAGTGTAAGCAGGCCAAGCAGGATATCCCTTAATTGGTTTCCGCTTTACGAAGCAGGCCTTTAGTCTATCTAGACAATTGTGGATAGTCTCGGCCACCATTACTGGTCATGTAAGTCATAGGGGTTACAGACAGCCCCACTCTACAGAGCCTGAGTGGAGGTGGTCGAGACAGCGACGCATCTACTACTAAGCTGTCGCTGATTACAAGGCAAAATACTTCGGAAATCCCAGTACCTGGACTTCTGAAGTATTTTGCCTTTCGTAAAATGTTAAGATAAATGGAGGTGTTGCTTACCTCCTGGAAAAGCTGTGATGAATTGAATGTTGTATTTTTCCTACACATACGCAAAATACGCATTTGATTCTAGTGTTGTGGACACTTGCCTGTGTACATTATATACAATACAGCTGTCTGCAATGTGTGCAAATATTTCACAAATGGCCTTGCAATTAGTACAACCATCCAATTTTGGTGCTGCAGATGATGAATATGAATCTAATAACACCTGGTCTACTAATAAGAAACATCTGGTCAAACTGCATTGAAAATGTTTGATCAGCCATTGGCCCTGTATCAATATCATCTTCATCATCTTCGTTATCTGTCTCATCTTTAAGAACGAAATTAATTCAGACATTTTATTTCATCTACACCTACCCTTGACACTACTTAGTTATATCTAATCACAATAAATAAAATGTAGTATTGTCAAATCCCCAACAGAAAAACTTTAGCTTGGAAGATGGCCAGACAAACACTATATTCAGCATGTGGCAATACCATACATATCAAAAACATTCATTTCATAACTAATAATTGTTTAAGTAGTGCACTTACTCATTAAAATCATATCATGAGTGTTAGTTGATGTTCATACCTCTTTGTACCATTGATAGTGATTGAATAAAATGCTTCTTTGTATTAAGCGTGCACTAAGTTTTTATAATAATGGAAACATGACTAATCATTAAAATAGATATAAAGTATAAGCTACATTGTAGATATAAAAATGGTTATAGTAGAGAACACCAGTGTAAGCTGACCTGGCATAGTATGTAGTTTCAACAGAACATATGGCCAGTATCTATCCAATTTTGTAACCAATCATATGCAGTCAGTACTTCTGACACATTAGAGGTAGGTCGTCAGACCTACCTCTAATGTGTCAGAAGTAGATAGGTAGGAGTAGATAACAGGATGAACAGGAGTCATCCTGTTATCAGTAGTTATACTGTCTAGAGTCAAGTGCGTTATAAACTGCACAATTTAACCACTCAACAGTGGCGGCCATTTTGCGCTAATGACGTCAACTGTGTCGCCACTTCTGGGTGGTCCGCGCCGATGTCGGCGCGGGTGATTAAAATGACATTATCACTAAAATTTTGTATTGGGAGCTAAATTATATACCTATGTCGTGGAATTGTTATGAAGTAAGCTAACAGACTAAACATTTTTTAGTCCAGTTTCCCTTGCAATGTATTAATAATTCTAACTTGAAATCTAGGTGAGCGAATTTTACCCAGTTTTTTGTACAAAAGTCATTATAATTAAAAAATAAAACCATTATTTTAAAAAAGCTTGTAATTTATTTACGTATAAATATACTATTTAACATAATCAATTTAAATAACACACCTTCTCATACATTTTTTTCCCGACACAAGCATTACAAAACAATGCGTCCATTTAGGTAACCCGAGCGCCCGATAAAAAAAAGGGTCTGTAAACAAACTTGAGTTTCGAGAACTGCGCGGCTCAAGTGGCTTGTTATTATTTTATACTATAGTTTAGTCCTTCTACTTCTCACAGACAGAGTTGCAACTGTTAAGTTGAAGTGTTAAGTTTACGAGAACTCGAGAAATCAAAATCACTTGTAAATAAGCGCAAAAAAAGATCGTCTCAAACTTTGGATCACAGGAGAAATTCTATTGCATCTATTTTTAATACAAATTGCTATTCTACAATTTGATCATATTTGCAAATCAATAAGCACAAAAAAAAGACATGCTGCCTTAGTAAACATTTATAAAATCAACAACCAAAACTGACAATTTTACAAAAAAATCGATCTCCTAGAGCTCGATCAACAGACAAGGAAAAAATTACATGTCCAACACAGTATGGATACGACCAATACTATCACATCTGAACTTGAAATGTTAATGTTAATATAAAAGTGACAAAATGAAAATGAAGCATTGCAGTAGACGAAAATGTTAAAAAAAAAAACCCATTGTCATAAAAAAGTTTGCCGCGCAAAATGGCAAACAATATTTGTTGAATTATCTATTTCTGACCAAAACCTTTGTCAAATACACAATCAATGAATTAAATACTGTTCATTACTTACCTATTCATGATTCCAAACACTTTTCACGTCCTTTTCTCTTCTTTTTTTACGATTTTCACTCACTTTACACAAGCTAACAAACTTTCAAGGCGCGCGCGAAAACGAGACTATTTGAAAAGTATACTAATTGTCGTTGGTGTGTTTTAGAAACAAAACATATGGCGGTATGTCATCCTTGTTTATTTCCCTACACTGTGTGCAAGTTAGAGCAGGATCAATATAGTATTGGCATTAAATCAGTAAAAAAATACATTAGAACCTACATCGGACTCTAGGAGCGCGGTACACAGACAAGGCATTTTTGACAGCGGACTCCTGGAGTCCGATGCACAGGTGAGTGGATATAGTAATTTAATCTCACTCTTCAGTGTGGCATTGAAACTTCTTATCAGTTGTATGTAAACAAATAAACACTTAAACAGTAAACCAACATATCAGATAAGAATGTAAATAATAACATAAAGAATGGCTTATCAACACTGTAAGTTCAAGTGAGGAAAATTCATTATGAATCACTGCAAAGGCATTTATTTGAAGACTGGACTGTATTTTTATTAGTCATTTGGAAACCTATAACAGTTTTATATAATATTTATTGCAATAGCTTCATTGCCTCTTGTTAACAGCCATATGGAACATATAAAATCATGTGTTTTACATACATCTAAATAACTACTTAAATTATTTACTTAAATCATCAGTACTGTAATGTTTGTTTTCGCTTGTGCTCTTCATTTACCCATTTAAAAAAAAGAAGTTTAATCTTTCTTAATAATAAGCAAACCAACTTGAGCAATCTGTATCTATGTCACAGCCATTCCGTAGGATGCATACTAAGAAAAAACTAGAGACCTAGTTTTGTTGTTATTATTAGAACTGAGAATCTGGACTACAATAGTCCAACGAAAGCACAAAGCATGTTTTTGTCACTAGTTTATAATAAATAAAACTGGCCAGAAATTTATAATATTGTCAGACATTTTTACTTTTATATATGGTTATTTATCAATAGTATAAACAGAATTAGTAATGAGTTAAAACAGTAATTTCCAATTTATAAAACATTGCCTCATCAACAATAATTTGGGATTATCATTGAGGAAAATACTAAGTTGGTACAATATAATAAATAAGCCACATGATTAATATGTAATACCAGATAGTTATGCACAAGAATGCATAACAATCAGCCATAATGCATGTAATCTAGACATCCAACACTATTGCCTGTAGACTAAATAAATAATTCATGATTTTATACTCCATATCTCATATTAAATTCAAATTATATTTTTATACTAATTTAAAAAATAATAATTAAATAAACAAACAGTTGGATGTGAATTTTATTAATAAATAGTATGATTCCTATTGGAATTTATAGGACATCACACAGATTCAACCAACAGTTTTCCTGTCATGTTTGCAGATTGATAAAATCGTGAGTTAATATGGACCATTAAAAACAAAATAGATGTAGCTGGAGCAAGGGAACTTATAATAACTTATGTGGGTACCTATATACCTGTCTGTTTATAATTTTCACATTCACTGACCTATTTCCAAAACAATGTTTTTACAATAGTTTCCATTAATTTGAACCTTAACACGTTTGGAATAAAGACTGTGGAACGGTCTGATGAATCATGCTGCTAAAGTATATAGCAATGGGCAATGCCTGCTGATGTCATGCGAGCCCCCAAATCCAAAGTAACCATGCCTGTCCACTCGGCTACCGTCCCGGCCATTTGCACACCCACTTTACTTCCAAGAACTTTAAAATAACATATGCTGCCGACGGAAGAAAGGAATGCTGCTACCACATGAAGAAATCACCAAGTACCTTTATAACTTCACATTCTTATGTAATATTCCCAGTTTGGACACGTTTCTATAAGGATCCTATTAGTTTAAACCTAAATATTAGTAGGACATCACATGGAAATCAAATAATTATGCGTAGGAGGCATAAATACCTTTATTTTATGTGTAATCCAATATCCAGAAGAAAGTCGCAGTCCTATTTACACACGAGTACACTGTCATTCATGAAAAATAACACACCATCACTATGCAGCACTACACAAATTTTCACTTAAAATTATATTTTTATGTGAAAATATCACATAATGCGCCATTTTCGCAATAAATCCGAAGGACAGCAATCGGCAATCGCTGCCATCTTTTTTGTCAAATGTCTAAAAACTAAATATAGCGCTCGGAACGAACTCTGGTGTTATTTTTAGAAAATACAGTGAAACTTTTTCCAAAACTACTAGCGACATCTTCTCAAAGCTAATTAAAAATTCTATTCGACCATAGATGGCGCAATCAAGACTGAAATGGTTCATACTTCATACATTTCACCAACAGATCGCAGCATATGTATGGCAGAGCGGAACGTATTTAATTAATAAATTTAATATAGAAGAAATAGAGCCACAATAAAAGCCTGCTGATAAACAAATCTAGACGCAAAAAATGCAATCAAAGGATTAGGACTCTCAGTATTTATATGTATCATCTATGATTAGGACACATTAAGTACATGGCAGTTTACTAGGTATGGGTTAGTTAGGCTTGATATAAATAATAATTCAAACAGGAAAAATACATACAGAATTTCTTTCTTATTTGTCAGTTAAGTCTATTATAAGATTTATAAGTATAAGTCTGGTGAGATGGTGGTCAAACGCGAACCATCAATAAAAAAAGTCAGTTTCACGTTATACGCCTATTTTATAGATATTTATACGCCACGTCACGTCCAGTGTCCAAGTTTCATTGTTCATTCCTATAATTACTCTCCTTTTCTTGGGGGAGAAATCATCGAAAATGTCTTCCCACTCTGGGCGGAGCGGAAGGAAGTGTCAGACTTCTACTGACTAAAAACCCACCCAGTTCCTTCAGTAACCTTTGCGGTCAGCAGCCCCGGATCTTAAATTTTTTTAGGCGGGGCAAAAACTGGTAATTGCCGCCCCCTTTATATTTATGTTTACCTTTATCATATTTAATTTTATAATACCAGCTATCAGATGTCCACTAATTGATTGTCATTTGGACATAGGCCTTCCGGAAATAATGCATCCATCGCTGTTCTTTCTGAGTTAAACCTATTTATTTACACATGTAAAGACATGAACGTGTAGAATACCTATATATTTTAAACAGCACATGATAGAATTTAAAATAAAAATATGTATAATAAAAATAAAAATCAAATAGGTATGCATTTGTGAATTAAAATTACAATTTTACTCGTCGAGCTTTTTGTTCAGCAAATGCCCTTGCAAAATTGCCCATGCAAATGCCCTTGTCATAATTTAACTCGTGTGCCATTCGATTTTCTATCGCTAAGATTGCAAGACTCGATAGGCGTTCCTGGCTCATAGAAGATCGCAAGTAATTTTTAATTAGTTTTAGTTTGCTAAAATTTCGCTCACAGCTTGCGGATGTAGTAGGAAGAGTAGAGTAAATTCGCAGGGCAATACAAATATTCGGAAAAGCATCCTGCAAATCATGATAATAGAACTGTTGCAAGAGATAGAAACCGTTAGCTTTTTCTATATCACCAAATAAAAGCGGAGCTTGCTCTTTAAAAACGTAGAGTTCCTGGCAGAATTCAACGGCGCTTAAATCTCGCTCATATTTTCGAGCCAGATCTGCTCCATACTTTTGCAGTTCTTCAATTGTCATTTTTAAAATAATTGTACCTACCATTAAAAAATGCATAATTCAGCATGGTAGCACAATCAAACTTTTTAATTTCTGATATGATTCGATCAAATACCATCATTATTTCTTCAGAAAACAGTTGAACAGGTTGATGTGTTTGTAATTCGTCTTTACAGATCTCATCAAAATGCTTTTACGTTTCGGAATTCGTTTGTTTTGCAAAATACGGTCAACACCACTTTTTTTAAGCAACCTTTTCAACCTCTTTTATACAATATTCCATTAGATTTAGTCTCATTTTTTGCAAAGTTTTCAGTAGACCATCCATTTAGTAGTGCAACGGAACGGACAAGAATAAGATCTTGTATTGTGTAAGGGACAATTTAAATCTTTGAAACTCCTCAAACTTTCTCCGTAACAAATTTAGGTTATCATTATCGTCCCCGTCACAAAAATTTTAACATATTTTGAAAGCCATAGATCATCAGGCAGCGGAGATACATGTGTCCAGCCAGCTTGAACTCAGGATGTCTGGATATTAAGTTTTTATTGATTTCTCGTAAACACTTACATGTGATGCCAAAGTTATTACTGTCACACATTACGTCACTAAATGTTAGTAAAGGAACCATATTCGAAAACGCTCCCGTTATTGAGATTCGGGATATGCAACGTATGCCAAATTCCATTTGTGCATTTTTTTATTTTGGTTTTTTTTGCTAAACATAATCTCCGTTTCGTTCTGCATGTGCTGATAAAATCCTTATTAAGATATTCCATCTCGAAAGAAATAAGACAAATTCCGTATGTATTTTGACAGTTTAGAAAAATTTGTATGTGCAGAAATGCACATGAAGGATTTGCGTTCCGTCTTCAGTCACCCACAACTGTGCGCACCTTGAGGCCGCGTTGTGGTGTAAAAATAAAATAAAATAAAATAAGCCTCTATTTTCTGGGATTTTACAATTATCATACTCACACTTTATACCTACACTTGCTCTTATTATAATTATCTATTTAATACGTCGGCATCGGAATTTCTCTTCCTCATACCAGTTTGTCTTTCGTCAAAGGCCTCCTCTAAGGCTTTCCACTTGTCCCTGTCTGTACCATTCCGTAATTATTTTTGTCCACTTTTCTTTCATATCTCTCAACACTGTCTTATCTCTCATGCTGTGTGTACGGCTAAGGAGTGGAATTCCCTGCCGGAGTCTGTGTTTCCCGATAGCTACAACCTAGGAGTCTTTAAGTCAAGTGTGAATAGGTTACTTTTAGGTAAGCGTGCTCCATTTTCGACCACATCATCACTTACCATCAGGTGAGATGGTGGTCAAACGCGAACCTATTTTTAATAAAAAAAAAACATATGTCCTGTCCAACGCCATTTTAATTGTCTCCATACTTTTTCAACTTTTTTGAATTTTGTTTTTTCTGTAATCTTCTGTAATCGTTCTTTGTCTCTTCTTCTTATGCCCAGCACGCTTCTCTCTATTCTATTCTGACATTCTTGTGGTGTAAACTACATTATAAAAATAGATTTAGTGTGTTAAAACTAAATAAAAGTGGTAAGTACGTACTTAACTTACTTAAATTATGCTGTTTTTATATAATACCATAAACCATTCATCAATAATTTGTCAATTTAAGTTCCTAAACAACATTTTAACCTATAAAATAGTCTTGTGTACCTATCGTATATTTTTAATTTCAGTAGATTTATTACTAGAATATTATTACAATTACTAAAAATAATGTAAGTGATAAAAGCTATAAAAGCTTCTGAGTATTTGAGTGTGTGATTGTTTTATAATTTTTGTTATTTCTTCACGTTACGTTTGAGCGTAGGTAGGGGAGACCGGGTACAAAAGTAACACTTTGTACTTTGACTCTAGTTTCAAGCTAGTTATCACATTTTTGATGAACTGAATATAGCCACATACAAGCTTCGATTGTACTCTATAAATTTGTATCTAAATTTACCACATTATTTCCTGTTTATTGTGAATTACAGGGATTTAAAAAAAAAAATGACGGTTGTTACTTTCGACCCCGAGGCCAGGGCGAAAGTAACACGGTGTGGGTCGGAAGTAACATGATTAAGGTGTATGTTATAAAAATGAAATGCCATATCAAATCAACTTATTTATTAGAAAAACGTGTTTTAATAACATAAATGTTTATTTGTACCTTTAACATATCAATAGTACTTCTTATATGCGTAAACAATATAAACAAAACAAAATTAAGCATAATAGGAATCTTAATCATAGTAGGAAATAATGACATCAACTTTTATGAGATTCAGTCCCCTAGTCTACTCAGACTCGCAATTATGGCACACATAGTGCGCGTCGTCATTGATGCATGCAACATGTGACCATTTTTTGCATTCGATACATTCACATCATCCACTGCTCTTTTTCCCGACTATTGCTAAAAGGCTTTAAACACACAAGACAAAAGCAATCTTCTTCGTCAGATGAATTGTTATGTTCAATGTTTTCTTTTTCTTTATTTGCTTTCTTTGTTCTTTTTCCTTTTCCCTTCCCTTTTGTGGATGTTTCTAAAATTGTTTTCTTGGCTTTCATTCTTTCTTTGAATTCTTCTTCAATCGCATTTTTTTCGGGCGTGTCAGTCAAAATCGCAGTCTTGCGTTTCTTACGCCCCTTATTTGTAGTAGTCCTCGGTTCTGCTTTTGGAATTGGTCTAATATCTCGGGGTGAGATTGAGGATGGAATTGGCGAGAAAAGAATTGTCGGAGAAGAACCCACTCTGTAGTCTGCTAGGTCCTGCTACTGGCGAGTTAAGATCATCAATTGGAATTTCTTCGTTGACTTGCAAGGGACGGTCTGTTACAGATGATGGCGCAAAGTCAGCATCAGTGAATATATTTCTACTAAATGGACTTATACCAGTGCAAGTAAACCCAGCAATAGCATTTTTATCATTGACAGCAAGAGGAAATGCTTCTTTGACCATCCTAGGAATGTAGTGGATAGTCATCGTTTGACCAGGATGATTTCGCATCCAGTTGTCTGTAGCAGTGTTTATCATTTTTTTGAATGGTCCAAATACTGCTCTATCTAGCGGCTGAAGTTTGTGAGTGCAGTGGGGTGGAAACGACAGCAAAACTATTCCATTTCTCTTACAAAAATCTAGAGCATGGATAGATATATGTGATGCGTGATTGTCCAGCAATAGCAAGCATTTTTCATCAAATGTTGTTTGGCCTGTTTTTTGAAGTGTTCCAGAAATAGCAAAAAATCTGCTTCTTGCATACAGCCACTGGTATTCTCAGCACCAGCAGATCCAACCGGTCCTTCACGTATCATGTGGTCCTGATACCGCTTCAATGGGAATACGAAAAAGGAGGTATTTGTGCTCCTTGAGCATTAATGGCAACAGCAACAGTAACTAATCTCCCACGTTCTGCTGAGGTTACTGCACCATCTTGTTTAATTCCTCTCTGAGCAACTATTTTGTTAGGTTTTTGGACTGTTGTCACCCCTGTCTCATCCATATTCCAAATATCTTTTGGCTCAAATTTATACCTATCCATTACATCCGCTAAGTTATCAAAAAATTGGTTAACATTATGCTCATTAAAGCTCGAGGCTCTAGATAGGCTCGTTGCTTGAGGACATCTCAAAGATAGGGTCAAGTGTCGTTTCAAAAACCCAGACAACCATTCCTTACCCGCCATTTGAGTGTCATGCCATTTTTCGGGATTTTTTTTACAATTTTTAACCGCTAACTCATATGCCAACTTACGTACTTCAGATGGGGTCAATCCAAAATAAACTCCAGAGCACTCAAGTAAGTAGTCTTGCAATTTTTTTTTCTTCATCAACAGTAAACACACGGTTGACGCAACGGTAGCCAACTATTGCACTAGTATTTCCTGCCTTTATTTTTTTTATGTACCTGTACAATGTCACATGGCAAACATTGTACTTTTTTGCCAGGGCTCTAATTGTGGCATTATCTTTGAAACGCTCGTCAGCTGCTTTTCTGTACACGTCCATGTCAGTAGTCCCTCTTGCTGTCTTTCTCACTCGCTGTCGCGGCATTCTGGTGGTAAAAAAACGAGTAATTAACATTAAACAATAAGTGATTCATACTCATTACATTATGGCGACAAAAGTAACATGTTACTTTTGTACCCGTAGTGCTATGTTACTTTTGTACCCAACCACGTTTTTGTCAATTCGTGAATGCCTACATAAAAATGGAACCTATTATTCCAAAATCAATAACAACACTGTGTAAACAATCTAATCAAGAATTACACTGCAAATAGTCACATTGATATCATTATTTTAATACTACGTAACCACAAAATGAATAAATATCAAAAAACTTACTTTTGGTTCGTAAAATCACGTGGCGTCCTCTAACACAACTTTACGGCACGGAGTGCGCGGGGCGACTAAATGCAAACGGGGGGAGCGTTGCCGGCTATCTCCTGACGATAGTGGGGCAACCTACGGAGCGTTTGTTACTTGCGACCCGCCGTTACTTTTGTACCCGGTCTCCCCTACCTAACTACGTTTGCAAACACAACGCTTATATTTACGTATTAGATCACTTTAGAAAAGGGACATATAGTGTCCACTCAACTGTGGAGAAAAAGTTTCGTCCCCCTATCTATACACCAAGTGATTATATTAGTCGCATTGCTTAGTAAGCAACCGTGCCACGTTCATCATGTTGATTATACTTCTTTTAAGAATTATGAGGATGACATTTGTATTGATTCCATTCGTCCAGGTAAAAAAGCTGGAGACCCGATTGTAAATGACATACAAGCTCTTTTATATAAAGATCTTCTACCAGTTACGATGAATGGAAAATCCTACCTCAGCGACTTCGTGCCAACAACCCATCATCTGTTGTTACTCGACTGATGTGCCCCGGAGTTGTCTGACTGTTACTGTACTGACTCGCCTGTATCGCTATTTTCTTAAAAATGGAGTGGTGCCGGTGTCGTGGAAGCTGGCCAATGTGCAACCAGTACCCAAAAAGGGTAGTCGTGCTGACACTGCAAACTATAGACCAATTGCCTTGACCTCCATACTCTGTAAAGTTATGGAGAGGGTACTCAACAATACGTTGCTGGCATACCTTGAAGGCAATAAGCTCCTCAGTGACCACCAGTATGGCTTCCGCCGTGGTCGGTCGACCGGAGATCTTCTTGTGTATGTTACGTACTGCTGGGGCGAGGCCATTGAGAAACACGGCGAAGCCCTTGCCATGTCCCTTGACATCTCAAAGGCCTTTGACAGGGTCTGGCACGCTAGTCTGCTGAGCAAGCTATACGGTGTCCCTGCTAGCTTATACAACTGGATTTGTGACTTTTGGAGTGAACGGTCGATCCCAGTGGTGCCTGCGTATCGGATCTTATGGCTATTATTGCCGGTGTTTCTCAGGGGTGTGTTCTCTCTGCGACTCTATTTTTGCTTCATATCAACGACCTGCTTCAGCTGGGAGCTATTGGGTACGCGTATGACAGCACCGTCTCAGATAGATACTTGTCCAATGCCAGAGCTGGTAGGGACGAAATAGCCACTCTTAGAAAGGCCATGGTAGAGCGAACGAGTTGGATCTTAAATCTCGGTTCCCAATGGGGCGATGACAATCTGGTCAAATTCAACGCTTTAAAAACACAGGCTTGTCCTTTCTCCGCTAAAAGGAACCAATTTGAATGGTTCCCTACTTTCAGAGGTGCACCTGCACCTGTTACCGACCGCCTGGAGCTCTTGAGCATGGAGTTGATGTCTGACCTCAACTTCGGCTCAACCATTGAATCTAAAGTTCAGACTGCAGCCAAAAAGCTGGGCATCTTACAAAAAGTGAGGCGATACTTCACACCTGGACAGCTTTTGAATTGATATAAAGCACAGGTCTGTTCCTGTACGGAGTATTGCAGTCACTTGTGAGATGGCTCAGCCAGTTAGCTGCACTTGACTCGATCGAACGCAGAGCTAAAAGGCTCATAGGTGACGAGGTTCTGGCAGGCAAGCTTCACAGCCTGGCTCACCGGCGAAACGTTGCTTGCCTGTCTATCTTCTACAGATTATACTTTGGAGAGTATGCGCAGGAGCTCCACGACCTAATCCCTTCATCCCCCTTTTACTACCGGTCTACCAGACGTACCACAGGATACCATCCATACTTGGTCGATATACCGTCTTGTCGTACTAAGCGCTTATTTTCTTCAACATTGTGCGCACAACCAAGGTGTGGAACTCTCTGCCGGCTTCTGTGTTCCCTGCCACATATGACCCGTCAGCCTGAGCAGCAAGAGTGAATAGGCATTTTCTGGGCTCGCTCGTTCGATCGTAGACCTCATCTTATACTTACAATCAGGTGTGATCGAGGCCAACAGCGGGCTCATTCGTAATAAAAAAAGTTTTTCGTTTGTTTAACAATTTTCATAGAATTGATTTGTTTTATGTTAAAGAGATTTTTATTTATTTCATAAGATATTTTTAATATACGAGTAATGCTTTGATAATGATGGCAATAAGTGTCATGTTGAAATAATAAATACAAGTTAAAGTATAACACTGATCTCATGATATTGAATACAATCATTGTAATTTTTTTATATTAAATATAAGTTTCTAATAGTTCCTACTCATTTCATTGTATTTTTTACCTATGATAACGTAAAGATCACATAATGTTAACCTTAAAATAGTCATAAGTGTCACATTGCCAAAGATTTTATGTTTAATAATGCACATCCATCATTATTTTATACGATTCTAAACCAGTTATGTGCACTTTTTTGTTTCTAGCCCCTTATTTCTTAATTCTAGCCCCTTAAATGACTGATAGTTTTGGCAACTTTTGTATTTTTATAATATATTGAATAAACGTCCGTGCTGTGGTATGAATAATATTGCAGAGCTTTTTTTATTTTTAATTCAATAACATGTTTTTTGTTGTTTCCCAAAACCTTACAAAAATCACTTATGGAACTTGGCAGGCGCAACGACGATTTGTCAAAGAACATTTCAGTATTTTTGACGTGTGTACAGTCAGCGTCAAAAGTCCATGAACACATTCAGTTTTCCAAAATCGCTATACACCATATACCGCACTACTGGACCACATACCCCCCACCCTGTGTGGGCGTGTCACATCCCAGAGGGACATAGCAATCTGGATAATTCAGAGTTTGGTGTGCAGAGGTGTGAATGCACCGCCGTATCCTTGTGGCGGTGATCGGTGGCGGCGACCTATCGCGTTTGGCCCTGGCTCAAGCCTTGGTGCCGGGCGAGGGGGAATGGGGTGCAGGCGCCTCCTTCTACGTAGCAGTCATGCTAGCAAAAGAGGAGGCTAAACGTGAGTGAGAGACAACTTTCTTCCTCACGCCCCAGCCGCGACCGCCTCGGGAGACGTCCCAGGTGTCGGGGATCACGAGCCGATCATCGGCCACCGTAGACGCAGGCCTACGGGCAGCGAACAGGGGCAGGTCACCGTAAAGATCAGGCCCGAGCCATTGCCTGCCGGGTTTGCGAGAATGTTCTAACGAGATACCACGGCC
Source organism: Tholera decimalis (assembly GCA_943138885.2). Lineage (NCBI taxonomy): Eukaryota > Metazoa > Arthropoda > Insecta > Lepidoptera > Noctuidae > Tholera > Tholera decimalis. Next base: position 16,627,960 of record OW964552.2, on the reverse strand, counting down.
CCGGAACGTAGGGGCAACTGAAAGAGCAAGGTGGGTTTTTGGTCGGTAGAAGTCTGACACTCCCTTCCGCTCCAACCACAGTGGGAGGCGTCATTTGATGATTTTCCCAGACAGAAAAAAAAAGGAATCGAAAAATATTTTGAAATATAAACTTATTTTTGCTGTCTATTAAACTAATACTGTGCAGGCGTTATAAATATTTTTGTGGGATTAAAAAAACTGTTTACCCTCGAATGCACGAAGAATTTTTACTTAATATATTTGTATCGGATTAAGTCCATTGTGGTTGCACAAATACAAAATTCGTGACTTAAATATACATAATTGGCTACTTAATTTATATACGAAACATAACCGACAAAAAATGCGTGTATTAAATCAAAGAAATATTTAATTTTTGTTCAGGGACGTAAGAGAGAGAGACGAACTATGCTAAGATATTTTTGACTCAAATTTGTTCAGAGACTTTACATACTACTAGGTAGCCGAAACAAGTATTTAATATTGTTTAGCGACTTTTGAAAAGCTTGATGTTCAGATACTTTTGGAAATTATAATGGTTAGCAATTTTTGACACTGTCGTGTTCAGTTAATTTTGAACTTTAGTGATGGTCATTCAATTCTGACGCTTGTCATGTTGAGCAGTTTTGGTATAATATGGTGTATAGCGATTTTAAAAACTGAATGTGTTTATCGACTTTTGACGCTGACTGTACCTAGACGCGGGTGACGCGATACTATTTTAAATGAGCGCACTATTTAGAATTATGCACTCATTTATGCGGACGGTTTTGAGACGTTGAGTGTGCATCTTGGGTTTTTAGGGTTCCGTAGTCAACAAGGAACCCTTATAGTTTCACCGTGTCCGTCTGTCTGTCCGTCTGTCCGCGGTTTAGCTCAAAAACTATTAGTACTAGAAATTTGTAATTTGGTATGAGTATACACGTTAGTGACGCCAAAAAAGTGGTAAAATAAAATTTTGAAAAAAAAACAGTTATTTAGGGTACCTCCCCTACATGTAAAGTGAGATGATAATTTTTTTTTTTCGTCCTTCCCATAGTATGGGATATCGTTGGATAGGTCTTTCAAAAATATTAGGGGTTTAGCAAGACCGTTTTCTGATTAAGTAAACCGTTCGTGACTTATCAAGCTTTAAAGTACCAATTATCGTTAGAGTCAAGTGTCCTCCCCCTCTATCAACTAAACGGTTGTAGTTAGAAATTCAAATGTCATGGCAGTAGTACCTATATATAACGAAGTTTAAAGGAAAACTATCACACATGAGTGGGCTTTACAAGTTTACGAGTAATAGTCGACCAATTGTATTTGACTCGAAAATTTCGAACAACTGCATACAAATGTCGATAGATGGCGCTAAGCGTCAGTTTTATCGCGCTAGTTTCATACTTAAATAAGTTTTATAAAAAAAAACTTTTTAACAAAAAAATACCGACTTCCAAAAAACCACTAGGTACAATGTGAAAAATAACTTTAATTTCAGAAGATGGTGTCTTTGGATCTGTATTTTAGTTCTTTGCCACCGACTTCCAAAATTAAAGTTATTTTTCACATTGTAGTGTTTTTTTGGAAGTCAGTTTTTTCTTGTTAAAACGTTTTTATTTCTCGTTTTTAGTGGGTCTATTTATAATTTATCAAAGTTACAATAGCCTAATGTCAACTTGCTCATCACCTTTTATAAAATATTGCTTATCCCGATGCAGGGGCGTTAATTGTTGAGGAGTTCTCCTGGTATTTCACTATCAGCTCCATTTCACCATTCACATTGTGACGATCATAAATTGCTTAGCAACCATTTTAAAGTAATCGAACCGCAACTCGTGAAATACTTATTATTGAGTCGTTCCGGTGGCCATTTGTGATCTTCTTCATCAGTTCCGCTTCACCAAATGGTGCTTTCTGAGAGCAAATGAATAAGTTACTATAAAAAATAACAAAATCGCTATACGATTGCCTTTAAAATTTGAGGATTTCCTTCGATTTCCATGAGATCCCTTCATCAAATTCTAATTTGGTGACAATGGTACTACCTCGAGAGCATACCATTTCAAACGAAAAAATAATTTTCTAAATCGATCCACAATTGACGGAGTAATCGGTGCACATACATAAAAAATATACATTACTAGCTTTTGCCCGCGACTTCGTTCGCGTGGGAGGTTTTTCCCGCGTATATCCCGATCCCGTGGGAATTCCGGGATAAAAAGTAACCTATGTGTTATTCCAGGCAGTCAACTATCCACTCACCAAATTTCATTCAGATCCGTTCAGTAGTTTTTGCGTGAAAGAGTAACAAACATCCATCCATCCTCACAAACTTTCGCATTAGTAGGAAGGATATTAGTAGGATATATACGTGACGAATTGATAACCTACTCCTTCTTTAGAAGTTGGTTAAAAAACAGTTTCTGTCCAGTAAAATTATAGTTAGTTATGTTTAAGTAATTAAATTAGTTAAGGATTGTGGCAAACCAGTCTCATTTTTCAGTTTTGTGTAACAACTAGTACTTCTTTTCTAACTAGATGGCGTTGTCGTCGAATTATATCTCACAATGGTTTCGTTACCGCCAAAACTATAAGTAGGTAGTTGTGAAAATTATTGAGTTTTTGCCCCGACCATAAAGCAAATGCTGAAACGCATGTCAGTGCGTAACTTCACCTCTGCTGAAAACCACCCAAACCTCCTGATCGTATCGGCCGCCCGATACAGACCCTCCAATATTTCTCGGGTTCGTCGCCCGCGTAACGTCCTGGACGAGCCCGACGACCCCACCACCATCCGACAAGAAAGCAGTAGGGAAACTAGCACTCTTAGAAAATACAGAAATAAAACACGTTCCGTATTCCAGCCTCGCCGACGAGGCCCATCGCGACGTCCGCGTACCTACTTGTAACGGAAACTCTCCCCGACCTTTGCCAAACGAGCCAGCCCGCGATGCTGAGCCAGTAGCGATAAATAACCCCTTAAATAATATGGACCCAGCCTGTCCCTTTGCTGCCCTCCACCAACGACCCCGCTATGCCGAGGCCCGTACTCCACAGGGAGTTCCCTTAGCGTACGGTTGTTTAAAATGTAATTCTAGTTTGTAAGCCCTGGCTGGGGGTCTTTAATTTTAGAGGTCACCACAGGATCGCCCGGTTGAGTAGTGACCAGCCTTAGTGTGCTGAACTACGAGTGGCCCTATCAAAAAGAAAAATTGAGTTTTTGTTAATCGCCCGGTTAAGTAGTGACCAGCCTTAGTGTGCTGAACTACGTGTGGCCCTACCTAAAAAAAATTAAGTTTTTGAGATTGTGTGTAGAAAAAAAATTAGTTCTTGAGATTGTGTGTAGAGGCTAGAGATAAAATTGAAATAGTTGAATTGTGAAATTCATAATCAAGTCACGTTGAGTGTAGGAATTTGGAGATTGAAATAGTAATAATAGAATATATTTAAATTCAAAACACCGGCTATGACAAGGTTTAATTAAACAAATCTTTATTTATACAAATCTCTAAAAAATATTAAAACTTTCCTTGCAAAATTGTCGGATCAGGTGAGGCTTTATATAGGAAATCTAATTAGTTAGGTAGTCATGTTTGGCTTTTAGTTAGAGCATGGTACGAAACGATCAGTCAGCGAATACGACACGCACTTGGCTGTTATAAAAACTACGGAACCCTTCACTGCGCGTGGCCCGACACGCACTTGACCGGTTTTTTTTATTACATCAATGACTAGCTTTCTGCCCGCGACTTCATTCGGGTGGGAGGGTATTCCCGCGTAAAATCCCGATCCCGTGGGAATTCTGGGATAAAAAGCAGGCTATGTGTTATTCTAGGATATAAACTATCTACTAGCCAAATTTGATTCATATCCGTTCAGGAGTTTTTGCATGAATGATTCTCACAAACTTTTACATTTATAATATTAGTATGAAAGATTGCATTATTTTTTTAATTTGACATATTTAAATTCGTTATATCTTTGAATGGAATAACCAATTTTAATAATTTAAAAGTATTTGACAGGTATTGAAATGGTCTTTAATAAAATATCATTTAATGAGATAAGGATTAATACAGAGGTATAAACAATAAGGTTTGATTATTGTCTGCACTTTTATCAACTTTTAAAATGTAAAAAGTAGTTATAGTGGCATAACTACAGTAGTTGGGCTTATGGTATCGCGGACTTTTTTGTAGATATTTATACGTTCTACAGTATTCTATAGAACATTTTTTTGTTCTATCATCAATAGTTTCCGCAGCGCACGTGATGACAGATTTTTTATGACAAATTTTTGCACACCTTGGGTTACATTATTGCATTTTTATTAGGGATCCAATTTTTTTTTGAAATTGTAACCTTTGTTTATTCAGTGAAGATGCAGCTTTCTAATGGTGAAAGAATTTTTGAATTCGGTCCAGTAGTTTTTGTGTGAAAACGTTACAAACATACAAAAATACAAATGTTTCCTTTTTATAATATTAATAATAACTTTAGATGAAATGCATTGCATTTAATTTAATTATTTGTATCCGAATATATAAATACTCTTAAGTACGTAACCATTGTCATTAGTAAGTGCCAACACTCTTTTAGACTACATAAAAACATACGGATAAAAACTGTTTCATCACTCCTTTTTTTTTAAGAAAAAAAGAAAGAATTGCATGTAGTTATTTGGCTCAAGAATGCAGCCTTGTTAATAATATAATAATAATATTCCACAACTTTCACACAACGCCATCTAGTCCCAAATTAAGCAGAGCTTGTGGTATGAGTACTAGACAACTGATAAACATACATATATATTTCTAAATACATACATATTATAGATAAATTACACCCAGACAAAGAACGAATGATCATGCTCATCACACAAACATTTTGTCCTAGGTGGGAATCGAACCCACGACCTTGCACATAGCAGTCAGGGCCACTGACCACTACTATACGTTAAGGAGCAATATTGAAACGATTCAAAGCGGGTCAGGCCGTTGTGCCCTCATTAATAATAACTAAATTAAATTAAAATAACGAAATTCAGGGATGTGTAGGTAATAATAGGTAAGAGTTGTACTAACAAAGTAAAAAAATATCAGTCATACATAATCATCTAATAATTAAGACTCAATGAAAGTAAATAACAGTTTTTGCTTGCATAAACACAACAAATAGGTGGATCTTTTCTACATACGAAATAATTGATTTTTTTTCGTATTTTTCCATCAGTCCGGCAATAACTTTATGATTTTTTTTTACTTTTCATGCTCCTCTTGGTTATAGATTTTTCTTTGAGTCTTAATCTGTTGAAATAAATAAAATATACCTACTTACATAACGTAAAATAAATATCTCAAATAAATAATGGATAAAATGCATAAATAGATATCAAGTTATTTTGTTTTCACCAGTACTTTATCAAGTGTACTGACAAAAAATAATAAAGCCGACCGAGAGCATGCCGGAATGACATTTTTAGGGTTCCGTAGCCGAACGGCAAAAAACGGAACCCTTATAGTTTCGGTATGTCTGTCCGTCTGTCTGTCTGTCTGTCTGTCTGTCTGTCCGTCCGTCCGTCTGTATATCACAGCCATTTTATTCCAAAACTATTAACACTATACATGTGAAACTTAGTAGATAGATGTATTCTGTGAACCGTTTTCCGATTTTAAGAAAAGAATAAAAAAATATTTAAAAATAAGGGGTGTCCCCATACATGGAACTAGAATTGAAAATATTTTTTTTTCATGAAACCTATACGTGTGTGGTGTCTATAGACAGGGCCTTTAAAATGATATAAGAGTTTCTAAAACCACTTTTTCATAAAGTCAATCGTTTAAAAGATATAAGCTTCCAAAGTGGTAAAATGTGTCCCCCCCTTCTAACTTCTATAATAATGGAGTGAAAAATCTCTCTCAGAGACTCTCGAAGCTCTGAAGACCAAACACCCTGCCCCAGCGTATGATCTTGCTTTTCCCGACCCTCCTGATCCTGATATTCACTCCCTTACCATTTCAGGTCGAGAGGTAATCACAGCCGTTAGCTCGTTCCGGAGCGGCTCCGCTGGCGGTCTCGACGGCCTGAGTCCGCAGCACCTGAGGGACCTTATTTGTTCAGGCGCCGGGGTAGCTGGTGAGTCGCTCTTGAGGGAGCTGACGGCTCTAGTTAAACTTATGCTCTCCGGCAAGGTAAACGAATCTGTCATCGATATTCTGTATTGCGCCAATTTATGTGCTCTACGCAAGAAAGATGGCGGCATTCGTCCCATTGCCGTGGGAACCACCTACCGCCGTATGGCAACCAAGATTTGCTGTAAATTTTATGGAGAGGCTGTTTCGGAAAAATTTCAGCCCCTGCAACTTGGTTACGGTTCCAAAGGGGGCTGTGAGGCTGCCGTACACGCTTTGTCGACATACCTAAATTCTGGGAAAAGCGAGGCTATTCTGAAGGTTGACATAAAGAACGGCTTCAATTCAGTTAACAGGGACACTTTGTTGGCTGAGACTAAAAAAGAATTACCCCAAATTTATAGTTTCCTTTGGCAATGCTATAGAAATCCATCCAAATTATTGTTTCGAGACAATCTATTAGAATCAGCTTTTGGCTGTCAAGAAGGTGATCCTCTCGGGCCAGGGATTTTCACCCAATAATTCGAAAGCTAAATTGTAAATTCAATGTTTGGTATCTTGACGACGGAACCTTGGGAGGTGATGTAGAAAATATTTTAGCAGACCTAAATTTCTTAAAAAATGAACTACCTACATTCTATTGGCCTTGACCTCAACCTTTCAAAATGTGAATTATTTTTAACATATAACACTGACAGACTACTGACTCTCTCTAAATTTAACGAAATAGCACCTGGAATTCAAATTATTGAGAAAAGTTCTCTCCGTCTCCTTGGTTCTCCAATCTTTGATACTTCCTTTCCCGACTTTATTGCAGAACAAATTAATAAATTCAATGACGTTTCGGAAAGATTGCTCCAAATCAATATGCACTCGGTCATCACTATAATTCGTTTCTGCTGTTTCGGCCCTAAATTAATATACTCTCTTCTCTTGCTTCCCATTTGTGGAAGCACCATCAACTTTTAGTTCAAATGGATCAAATTATCAGACGAAATTTGTCCTTAATTCTGAATGTGGCTTTGGATGACCGAGCTTGGGCCCAAGCCTCTCTTCCCATCTGCATGGGAGGGCTCGGAATCCGCAAAATTTCTAGTATTAGTTTACCTGCTTTCATTTCCTTGGTCCACAGCACTGAGAAATTAATCAGGAATATCCTGGCTTCCACACTGATTGATTTTAATGTGCCGTTCTTCACTGAGGCTATTGATGCCTGGAATCTCGCTTGTCCGAATTCTGACCTACCTGCTATACCATCTTCCCAGAGGCGGTGGGACAAGCCGCTCTGCAGGGTAGTTCTGAATAATTTACTAACCACGTCTGCTACTTCTGCTGAGTGTGCTCGTCTGCTGGCTGTGGGAAAGTGAGAATCAGATCTTTGGTTACATGCTCTACCGTCCTCAAATCTAGGCACTTTGTTCGACGACACTACTTTCCGCATCACTGCTTCACTACGCCTAGGAGCCCCTTGTTGTTCCCCTCATCGCTGTAATTGTGGGGAAGCGGTCAACAGCCTCGGGCACCATGGACTCTCTTGCAGCCGTAGTGCGGGTCGTTTTGCACGACATGCCAATTTAAACGACATTATCCGACGAGCCCTTGTCACCATCGGCGTTCCAGCCGTATTGGAACCCATTGGACTGGCGCGTGACGATGGCAAGAGACCGGACGGCATGTCTTTGTTTCCTTGGAAGATGGGTAGGCCTTTAGTGTGGGACGCAGCTGCGTCCCACACTAAAGGCTACAGTATCGGCACAAGCTTGTGTCGATACTGTCGCGCCATCCCATCTTCCCAGTTCATCATGTCGTGCTGGCGCTCCCGCTGCGGCTGCGGTAAACCTCAAGTGGCGTAAATATAGTCATCTCAGTGATAACTATATTTTCGAGCCGTTTGGGGTCGAAACTTTCGGACCATGGAGCCCGTGTGCTCACAGCCTTTTTAGTGAAATATCGAAAAGGCTCGCTGACGCTTCCCGCGACCCAAGGGCTGGCTATTTCTTTGGTCAACGGCTAAGCATTGCCATACAACCAATACGTCTTCGCCGGAACTTACACATTTTGTCTCTGCTTTACAGTGTGCTGTTTAATCCTAAAACCCCCACTTATCTTAAAGAACGATTTAAGTTCCTTCATGACACACATACAAAATCTCTGAGGTCATCAGAAAACTTAATGCTTGCGGTACCGAGTCACGCCACCAATTTCTATGGTAAGTCGTTCGCAGCTCAAGCAGTACGGCTGTGGAATGCTCTACCCGTGTCAGTAAGACAAGCACAAACACTATCTTCTTTCAAAAACTTAGTAAAAGATCTTTATCTCTCTCCGTAAATTGTTGTTATTATGTATGTCTTTGTTTCTTTCTTTTTAAAAATATTTGTATGTATATATATATATGTTTTTGAGAACGTTATTTATTGTTTTGTATTTTATATAGATAATTAGTACACCGTGGACTACCCGCGTATTTATTTTCTCCTTCTGTGTCAAATCCATCCAAAGGTTGTCTGTAAAAGATCGCTTTTAGCGATAAGACCGCCCATTGTATCACCCTTTTTAATTGTTAAGTCCATAATTTTGTTTTTATTGTTATGGTGTACAATAAAGAATATATCTATCTATCTATCTACAACGAGGCAATGCCGCCAGTATCTTGGGTACGTTGCCAGCCGACAGCATAGAGGATAAATTTTTTGATGCTTTGTTGTAGTTTGTATTTTAGTACATAATTTTGTATATTTGTTAAAAAAAATATATACCTGTAGATCTTAATGTAAAATTTCAACCAAAATTAGTTTGAACGAAATCGGGTCAGCAGTTTTTGAGATACAGCATATTTTCTAAAACCGCAAATATAACTTTGTAATTCATACTAACACTATGAAAAACAAAGTTATTTAGCGTAGTTGTAAAAATGTAAATAAGCTAGTATTAAGAAATTTTTAAGGTTTTTTTTTTATTCGTGAAATAAATATACATATTATATTATATTATTATAGTTACTACGGAACCCTTCATGGGCGAGTCTGACTCGCACTTGGCCAATTTATTGTTAATGTGGGGGCGTCCCGGACGAGGGCTTTCCGGAATGAGGGCGCAATGGCCTGACCCTTCAAAGCTACCCTTATCGTCGCACCTTGCCTTGTTAACAGCCGTAAGAGTTGTAACATAGATTACTACTATAACTATAAATATTAAGTAAGATTGACTACCCACTCTATCTTACTTAATATTTATAGTTAGTTTTACATACTTAATATTGTTTTGAACTTTTTTGTATTGTTTTGTTCTGTTGTGTGATATCATACATTATTTACTGGAAGATGGACTTTAACTCTGTCTCTGATAAATAATTTTAAAATTTTACTTTATACGATTCAGAGTTCAGACTGCAGCGTAGGTATCTATATAAATGGTCTAGCCACTTTCCAAATCAATCCTTGTTAGTTTACAGAGTAAGTTTCTCTGGTTACATTACAAAAGAATTTATTTCAAGCTAAACAATATCACTTCACTTTCGGTCACTCCAGCGTTGATTGTTGCAGGCGGAGATTGTAAAATTGTGTCTCGTTACGTTACGACCGACCGCAATCCGGGGTGACGTCACGTCAGACACATCCTCTTATTTTTAGTTCAAGTGATGCATGCCTTTCTGAAATTCGTTTACCTACTTTGGATCGAAGGATTACCTACACAGCTTTGGAGGAGCTTTATGCCAAACACACGTTGCGCAAAGCTTATTTGGGCTTGTGAAGAAAGCAAGGCAAAAGGCAGTTAGGTACATTGATATCTCTAGCTCAGCTTTTCTGTTATTTTATTTATTAGGGACAAAAAACAGATGTTAAAATGATGATACATTAATATTCTCAAGATATATAGGTAAACATATAACCCACAATATTGTCCACGGCTTAATCAAATTATTAGATATTATATGAGGGGAAAACGAAAATGGATTTATAAAATTTTAACTGTTAGTTAAAAACATTCGTTATAAGAATTTTGACGGTAGGTAATGCACTTCTGTTTGAATTGTTTTATTAGAAAGACAGAAAATGACGTTGTCTATGAAGTGTGTGTTATAGGTTTGTTTTTTATTAGGAGATTTTCTGGAAACAGATATATTACGTATTTTACTGGGCTACAGAATACTTCGTGCTTCAATAGCGTACTCACATTTAAATCGGAAAATAAGGCCAGACAAACTCCCAATTGTTAACTGACATCAAGAATATTAATAATTTCTCAATTCAATTCTAAGTATTTTTTCGTGTAGGCATACTTTTATATGGACATAACGATCTTCAGGCATGGCCGGTTTTGGAGGCTTTCCAATTTCGGAGCGATCACGTTCCACTAGTTCGTGATTAGTCTTAGCTTCCCTATCTCTTCACTTCCTTCCGCGAGCCTACACCTGTTCAAACAGAACTGCGGTCCGGAAATTTATCTAAAATCAAACCGTTCCGCCACTAAAATGCAGTACCACGACGTCTCACGTGGTTGTGGTTAATATGGGACCAAAAGAAAGTCCCTGACTCATCCCTTGACGCTTTCTGTTTTGCTTTTATTTATTAATAGATTCTGCCCGCGACTTCGTTCTCGTGGGAGGGTGCTCCCGCGTAAATCCCGATCCCGTGGGAGTTTCGGGATAAAGAATGGTCTGTGTGTTATTCCGGGATGTCAATCATCTATTTACCAAATTTCATTTAGATCTGTTCAGTAGTTCTTGCGTGAAAGTGTAACAAACATCCATACAGCTATACACCCATCCTCACAAAGTTTCGCATTAAGTATAATATTAGTAAGATAGTAAGACAATAACCAGTATTGTTGTTGGTGTTCTACTGACGCATATTTTGGAGCAAAGTTTTCAGGCAAACACACGGTAGCACCATCTGTCCTGAAATATATTTACCGAAACCTTAATAAAACAAGAGACTGAGCAAACCCCAAAGAACCTGTTGTCTAGAGGCCAGTACGTCGATTCTGTAAAATTCGAACAACAACTCGCATCTCACATAGCTATTCACTGTCACTTCGCTTATGGTTCAAAGTGACCTTGATTTTGCATTCTGTAAACAGCGTCGAAGTGACAGAGGAATTACCTTACCGAATGCCACTTCTCACGTCATCTCATACTTTATCTGTCAGATCTTTAGTTCAACTCGCTGACACGCTCGCAAGGGTAGCGCTAGTGTAAATTCGAATTAACAACCGAGTTTTTAGAATGCCAATCAATAAACTCACAGCGGATTCAGATTCGAAGTTTAGAATGATGTCTTACAGAATAACACAGCAGTACTTGTAAAGATGGCGGATGCGCCTCCTTTAAAGGTAATTAGATAACCAAAGGCAAAGAAAAGGCTCACGAAATGAAGTAAAAATATTTGTTTGAGCTGTATTTAGTTGTTACAAAATCAGTTGCATAACTGAATGAGATCACAGCAGGAACGTATGCCTGTAACAGTGTTACCAGTACGCACATCAGCTATTTATCATACAACGTAACCTAACTTTCTTGCCCATTCCGGGCGCTGAACACAATCGGTATCCAATAAATTTAATGAATGATTCAATATATAGGTACGATTTGTTTGTTGGTCTATAAATATACAGCTGTGTTATTCTGTAAGACCTCATTCTAAACTTCGAATCTGAATCCGCTGTGAGTTTATTGATTGACATTCTAAAAACTCGGTTGTTAATTCGAATTTACACTAGCGCTACCCTTGCGGGCGTGTCAGCGAGTTGAACTAAAGATTTTGACAGATAAAGTATGAGATGACGTGAGAAGTGGCATTCGGTAAGGTGATTCCTCCGTCACTTCGACGCTGTTTACAGAATGCAAAATCAAGGTCACTTTGAACCATAAGCGAAGTGACAGTGAATAGCTATGTGAGATGCGAGTTGTTGTTCGAATTTTACAGAATCGACGTACCTAAATATAAGTCTTAGCAGTCAAGAAAGGGCAGCTAAGGTCTATCTACTCTTTTTGTCCATTTTATCATTTATCATTTCAAACATTATATATTTTTGTAGCTGCACATCTTCGTTATTTGCAATAGCTAGGTTACTGTTTTTCGACCTGGTCAAAAGTTGATGGAAAATCGCTATTCCCGTTTTATCTAGATTAAATTGTTTTGTGGGTGGAATTAATTCTCTTTTTTTTTTCTTTATAACTAGTATTTTTTTTTCTTGTTTCAACCAAGTACAACAGCAAACCACTTCCTCCAATCAGGATCTTACAACAGCGGAAATGACCGCAAACAAAGTCACGGGCCACAGCTAGTAGCTAATAAGTGTATAACGTAACGTGTGCGTCACGGCACGACGTTTGCACCGCGTCTTGTTTGCGTGTAGTTAGCGCGCAGGGACCGGTGAAAGTGTTTACGTAACGATGCAGCGGGCCTGCGCCTGCGCTGGCCTGCAACTTGAACCGCGCTTAGGTAAAAGACACACAATATTAACACTCATTAACTGTACGCATTCATGTATTGATAATACCCGGCATTTACGAAATGCTTGGAAACTGCTGTTGCATCTAGCTTCGTAGATATATTTCAGTGCATGCAATTTCACAGAGTTCAGGAGTTTATTGTGCGATCAGCAACGAACATAGCAGTAATAATGAATTTGAATGTGGTATACAACGTGTAACGGAAACCCCATATCTATCCAAAAGGACTGAAGACAACATCTGGTATGGAGTTTTTATGAACAGTTTCAGCTCAAAATAAGTGACTCACAGAATTGACCCCAAATTATTGGTTTCATATATTTCTTGAATACCAGTAATAACAAACGTGTCACAGCACTATGAGGGTCATCACTTTCTTCGTCACTTGCCAATAAAACGATAATTCTCTTCGTTCTTCTTAATTTGAAAAATTCGGTCTCTGGTATCAATGTATTGAAATTTCTAATATGCTCCACACATAGGATTAGAAAACCCATATCGCCATATCGTTTATTATCATCCAAAGAAGCCGTGCACTTGGTATGTATATACCCTTTAAATTACACGTTGTATATACGATCGTAATTATTATTATTTATTTATTTATTATATACTTTATTGTACACCTTACAATACACTTAAGGATAAAAATAATAAAAGTAGTGTACAATGGGCGGTCTTATCGCACAGGGAAATCTCTTACAGACAACCTTTGGATGGACAGAAATTATAGGAGATAGATTTAGGGCTGTCAGTAATTTATTTAATTCATTTATTTATTTAATTCATTAAATAGAACGGCCGAAACCAATTACACTATTTAATATAATTTATAATTTATTTAGCACATTCACACATTCTTCTCACAAAACTTCAAACATTCTGACAATATTATCTTCCATTCATCCACAAACATATCTAAATCTGTGTTTGAGTCCAAGAGAGCGTTAATAGCGGCTAGAGTTCGAGGAATAGGCGACTTGGAGTGTGCAACTGTGCGACGAGTGGGAACAGCCAGTAGGCGGTGTTTTCTATGAGCACAGTAGTTGTCCGGAACAAACAGATTGCAGACCTCATTATGCAGATCAGGTGCATCAATCATTCCCCTGATAATCTTAAATATCACAGTCATCTGATCACGCGACCGTCTCACTTCCAACGAATTGAAAGACAAGCAACCCAACAGAAATTTAGTGGGATACAGGAATGGATAATACCCATACAAGTGTTTGTAAAGGTATCTTAGGACTGCTTTTTGTACTTTTTCTAGAACTAGCGCATACTGCTTTTCAAAAGGATTCATAAAAAAGGATTCAAAGGGGTTAAAGGAGTCATAAAATACATACCACAAAATATGATCAAATTCATAATAGAGAAAGAAGGGGGAAAAAAATATAGTGAGAGGTAATGCTCCTTCACGATTCTTTTGAACGTAGATAATGTTTGAGCACGCCTCACATCTATGGGTAATGCATTCCACAAGCGGGCCGCTTGTATATTGAAAGATTTATCGAAGAAAGAAGTGGAATGCATACGGATACTTAACTCTAAATTTTCCGATGATCTCAAGGACCTTGAATGTGTGTCACAGAGAAACCGAAAACGATCTTTAAGATAAAAAGGAGTGAAAGGATTAAATAGCACATTATAAAGCAGAGAAAGCAAATGAAGATTCCGGCGAAACCTAATAGGAAGCCATTTGAGCTTAGTACGAAATTCAGAAACATGGTCATATTTGCGCAAGCCAAATATAAACCTAATACAGAGATTTTGAAGTCGCTCTAGCTTGTCGAATTGTTCTTGGGTCAAATCAAGATAGCTGGCATCAGCATAGTCCAAGATAGGAAGAAGAAGAGATTGTGCAATTGCAGTTTTAGTGGTGATGGGAAGAAACCTACGCAGGCGTCTCAGGGAGCCTGCAGAGGCAAACAGTTTACGACTGACTTCCTGCAGATGCTTCGTCTAAGACAGAGTTTTGTCGATGTATATCCCCAAGTTTTTCACAGCGTGACTGAATGGAATAACGGTGTTATTAAAGGAAACTTGGGGAAGTGTCGACCAATCGATCTTAGAGATAGTCCGGGAACTACCAACAATAATGACTTGGGTTTTGGCAGGATTGATTTTCAGTCTGAACTCAGTGTTCCAATCACTAATTCGAGCGAGGTCCACATTAATTGTCCCAACGGCATCAGGTAAATCTACGAGGGGGGCTTGCGTGTAGATTTGCAAATCATCAGCATACAAGTGGTAAAAGGAAGGAAGGTATTTTTTTTATATAAAAATAACTAGCAATGTGGGTAGAATTCACATTACTAGCAATCTTGTTAACCCCTCCAAGCTAAATATGCTTGTGTCTGGAGTGGGGTCACGGCAATAGTGTAATGGGAGGGATTCGAACTTGGGACCTCTCGAGCACAAGTCCAACACCTTATCTATTAGGCTATTGACGCTTCTAAAGTTCATACATATGTATGTAGAATTACCAGTTTTCAGCGATGATGAAAATATTGAAGCTTTATTATGTTTCGGCATGGTTGCAAATAGGTCAATGAGGTATAATTAAGTTTCAAAATACAAAAATATTTTATTGCAATTCTATAATTGCAAATAAATATTTATAAGCCATATGTGAGTGTTACACAATCATGGGACAATGCTAAATTAGAATCTCAGAATCAACATATTTTACCTGAACGTCTACCTGAACTTCCTAATCTTACTAAAAGTATCCTGTCTTACGAAACCCAAACTAAGCTTGCTACGTTTAGTTACTGGCAAATTGTATTTTTCCGGTTTTCTCACAGAGCACAGTGACGGACGCCCCGGGTGCACGGTGGGGACTGCCAGCGCATTGGTTCCGTGCACTGTGATTTTTCTTTTGCAACCAGGTAAAAGATGAACAGCAAAAACTTGTACGTAGTAGGGCATGAATCTCGGAATATCGCAATATCCGAATCTCGGAACGAAAGTTCCGATATTACAATTCCGATACTGGGCGACCCAATATCGAAATCGGACAAATTTTTATATCCGAATTATGCTTTGTTGTTCATGAGAATATATTATCAAGAAAAACGAGATTTTAACATATAAACATACCTAGTCCTTTATTTCTGTTGATTTCGCTTGTACATTTTAAATTACTTATAAGTAAGTAATTTAAACCATCGAACTCAGAATCAACAAAACTTCTATCAAAAAATGTAATAAATATAGGATAATAATGAGAAATATGATTTAAAAAAATATTTCCAATAATTGTTATTCCTACTTGTTGATTTTCCTAAATTCTAAGATGCTTTGTTGATTTTGAGTTTGATAGTTTAATTAGTAATACTAATAAGTATAGGATAATTATGAGAAATATGTTAAACAAATATGCCGCAAAATTTCCAGTATAAGCCTACCGGCTTTTCTGTCTTCGGTCCGCAGCACTGAGACGTTAACCAAGAAAATTTTAACACAATTGCAGGTTAAATACGAGGTGCCGTGTTCGACCGATGCAGTTAACCCATTTACGCCCAAATTTAAACTAATAGCATTTATTTAGGTATTTCTTTATTAAGGGATTACTTAGGTCTATAACAAACGCATTATGAAATAAAAATGAAATAAAAAAAATTTGAAGTTAAGTTTTTAAGGTGTACTTTTTAAAGTACACTGGGCACTTATGCGTGAAAAATCGAAGAACAATCTTTGTTGATGCACAGAGTTTTTTGGCACTTTACGCAGTTTGAGTATGGCACAACACACATCTCAACTGTTTGGGTAGCTTCCCTGGATTGTGGCTGTTATTGCTGGGACTTGGGCCTGCTACTACAGAACATTGTTCGGCTTTTGTTCTTGCTGTTGTGGAGGTACTGGCGTGCTATATGTCTTCTAAAAGCCAATTGATCGATGCGCTCATTGTTAATCAATACATGTAGTCGCCAAGCATTAGATACATATCAAACATGTAGGTGAAAAAAGGACCACCACCATTTTTTACCACGAATACTCACGTGGTATAATGATATAGAACCATCCATCTCATCTACACCACCCATGCTTTTATTGTAGCTCTGGTATAAGTGTGGAATGCTTACGTCTACCTTCTGTTTCCTTTGAGAGCACCAGCGTTTTATTTTACCAATAGGCTCGATTGTATCAAAGTTAGTTGCCATAGTACATACGTTATTGTCCTTTCATCTAACAAGCAATAATTCGTTATTTTTGTCGAACCTATGATCATATTCAACTTTTACAGTAGCGGAGAATTTTTAGTTCTATTGTCACATATTGTCTCAGTTGCCTTGTACCCAGACTGCTTCAAATCTTTCAGTAAATCACAACTGGTGAATAAGTTATCAAATGTATACTGTGTGCTCTTGTGGTACTGCTGGAATTTTTGCTAACAACAATTTTACAACTCGAGTTACGTAAATCATCTATGTCCATATCAAAGCTGTGGCTATTATTCTGTCCTGTATGTAGTAATGTATTCCGTAGAATCAGATCGTAAACCTCATAATTAAAAATTTTTTCGAAGATCTCTACAGGTGAAATGTTTCGAAGTTGCTCTATTACGCTGCTTTTCCTTGATTGTGTTCTGTGGGTCTTGGCGTTGGCTTTTGTTGAACAAAGGTTCGTCATCACTGTCTTCCCATTCGGATGTTTTAGGAGAATTAACACGTCGAAGAATCACCTCTAACGTCCCTGGTACATCTCGCGGTAATTCTGAAGTTTGCAAATCATATTCACCTCCTTCTTCGTCAGTAACAAAGGCTGGATCAGGTGGTACAATCACTACATCATATTCATTGTCACTATCTTCTTCCACTATAGCATTGACAGCTCCTTCAAGGCCAACGAAGTTGTTTACAGCTCTAAAACACGCCATTGTTTATAAGCCTGCATAAAGTAAAAAAATACATTACTTGTGCCCATTGTACTAAAAAAACGACAGTCAAATAAATCAACTTAAAAGTATTACAGATTATAAAATATTGCATAGTATTTCGTTATTTAGGTTACGTTTACATGTTATCTAGCCATTTCATGGAGATTTATTTGTAAATATATATAAAATACATGAAATAATGCAACACAAATGCACTTACCTCTAAACGTGATAAATTCCCAAACAGAAATGTCAAAATATGGCGCCAATTTCACTGATAACTTCTTTTTTGTTTTTGTATTAGCTATCAATGACATCTGTCCACAATTTGCGAAATTAATTCATTAAATATAATTATGCAGTAAATGTTAAAATAGGGTTGCAAATGGTGTCGTTTATTTAGTACAGAGGGCGCTAATGGGTTAATGCCTCGTCGAAAATGTCGAAAATGGCTTGCCCAAATACAGCGTTACCCGAGAACCCGTCCTCCCAGAGACAATGGGATGAGCCGCTCTGCAGTTTGGTACGGAATAACCTTTTAAATACGTCAACCAATACTGCTGAGCGCTCGCGCCTGTTGGCTGTGGGTGAATGGGAGTCGGGCCTTCGGCTACAAGCATTACCTTCACTTAATATAGGTGTCTTAATGTACATGTCTACGTCTGGGTGGGTGCTCCCAGCGGTGCTCTACATCGCTGTCAATGCGGTGCGGCAGTCGACCGCCTCGGACATCATGGCCTTTCCTGCAGTAGAAGCTCTGGTTGGATAGCACGGCATGCTAGCACAAATGACATAATCCGTCGGGCTCTTGTCACCGCTGGAGTACCATCTGTTTTAGAACCCAACGGCTTGGCACGGGACGTTAGGAAGAGACCAGACGGGATGACTATAATGCCTTGGAAGTCGGGTAGGCTTTTGGTGTGGGATGCTACTTGCGTTGACATCCTTGCGCCATCTCATCTTCTCAGTACGGCGGGCTATGCTGGGGCGGCAGCTGCAGGTGCAGAAAATCTCAAACGGCGCAAATACAACAACCTAATTGGGTGCTATATGTTTGAGTCGTTTGGGGTTGAAACGTTAGGACCATGGGGTCCGAGTGTGCATCGACTCTTTCGTGACATCGGCAAACGATTAGTCGACTCCACAGGTGACCAGAGGGCTGGCCTTTTCTTTGGACAGAGAATCAGCATTGCCATTCAACGTGGCAATGCGGCCAGTGTTCTGGGCACTTTTCCCATTGATAGCGATGTTGACGAATTTTTCGATGCCCTATAATTTATTTTTATTTTCGCCTGTATATACTTTATTAAACGATTGACGACATCGAAAAAAAATATTCCTAATAATTGTTGTTCCAAATTGTAGATTGTGCTTGCAAATTTTATAATATATTTTTTTTAAATTATAAGATGTTTTACTGATAATGAGTCAGGTAGTTGAATTAGTAATAAATACTTATTACTAATTAAAAAATAATGAAAAATATGTGATTTAATACAGAGGACATACTTAAAAAACAACCAATTTTTTACCAAATTAAAGAATAGGCACGGTTTAAAAATGTTTTTTATTGTACGCAATTCAACCTTGAATTTGTGCAATTTATAAATAAAATTTGCAATTTCTAACGAAATAACGAAATTCCGGTATTAATATCGGAATTCCGATATTGAGATCTAATATCGGAAATCAGTATCGGAATTGAAAACTTTCCGATATTACATGCCCTAGTACGTAGGAACATAATGAGTAAAGAATAAATATTGTTTTCATGGGAAGAATGTAGGTAGGTACCTACTACATTATGTATATCCTCATGAATAATAATATTACTACATATTTTTATTCTGGTTATTGTTGCTAATGTCTGGATATAACTCCAGCGGCTGCACTTTCCTCTGATTACAACGTTTTGTTTTAATTAACAAAGCAACCTTTCAGAATGAGAACAGACATAGTTACGCATTCGCTGTTCAAGAATCATTTATCTTTTAAACAAAATGCCAAACTGTGCCCAAAGCAAATCGGTCACAATGACGAATGTTTTGTTTCTTGCGCGAAAAGGAGAGTCACGTCACATAACATAATATTTTATCACTTTCTGTTCAGATGAATTCAAATCTAGGTTTGGTTCTCTTGAACCAATATTGTTTCAATTGTTATATTTTAATTTATTTATTTACGTACCTTATATGCCTTTCTAGCCACAAAAGTTATAATACCTTTTGGTATGTGTCGTTAATAGAGCAAATAAATCACATTGGTTGACTGGTAGATAAGGGCTAGGGAATTAAGTCCGCCTATGTGCATGAAATCTAATTACATTAAATATACCGTTTCAAACGTAGCAAATAGGTTAAAAATATTTTATATCATATAATAAAGCACAATATAAATGCACAAAATATGTTTACAGTCACACAATATGTTGCTTACAATGTGCATGCGCATGCCCAAAGTATTAACTGAACACCAGTTAAAACGAGGTAACTACAGTAATAAACCGAATATTTCACGCCTTGCTTCACGCCCTTTGAAAAATAATACTAGGCACACTGGAAGATTATTTTAAACAAGTTTTAATCACACCTATGCCAACACTTATGCTTGACAGATCTTGGCAAGATGATGCGATGTAATGGACTATCAATATAAAAATCCGCTTTCACACAACATCTGACCCCCCGTTAACCCGTTAAAGACCCAGGTCATTGTAGTCGGCAGCTCTAGGTTGGCATCTAAGGTAAACTGGTCTCAGCTTCCTCAGGTTATTTTCAACGGCACAGCTATTCCACTAAGCGAGAAAGTTAAGAACCAACTCTGGTTGGACAAATATCTTACGTGGGGTCCCCAATTACAAGAGGTGAGTCGCAAATTATTTGCTTCTGCCAGTTCCCTAAGACGGTTGCGTAACTTTCTGCCAACTGCCACTAAAATTGCGCTAGCACAGTCTCTTTTACATCCCATCCTAGACTACGCTGATGTCAGTTATCTTGATCTCACAGAGGCACAACTTGATAAACTTAAACGTCTTCAAAATTTTTGAATAAGTCTTCTTTTATTTTTATTGAATATAGGTTCGCGTTTGAACGCTATCTCACCTGATGGTAAGTGATGATGTGATCGAAGATGGAGCACGCTTACCTAAAAGTAACCTATTTACTCTGGACTTAAAGACTCCTAGGTTATACTATCGGGAAACACAGACTCCGGCAGGGAATTCCATTCCTTAGCCGTACGCACAATGAAGGTATTCCCAAAACGTTTTGTGCGTATGGGTGGGATGTCCACCATGTAACGATGGCGCTTCGCCGTTTGTCTCGTAGTCCGATGATGGAACGGGCTTGGCGGAATTAGACTGTGTAATTCCATCGCACGCTCCCCGAAATGTAACCAATAGAAAACCGATAGACTTGCAACTAGTCGTCGGTGTTCAAGGCTCTGGAGCTTTGACTCGACCAGCGCATCGTTGCTAATGAGTCTCTTGGCCCGCTTCTCGATAGACTCAAGCGCGTCCAGTTGGTATTTCGCAGATCCATCCCAAAGATGAGAGCAGTATTCCATACAAGACCAAACCTGGGCTTGATACAAATTGAGCAGCTGTTCCGGTGTGAAGTATCATCTCACCTTGGCTAGAATTCCCAACTTTTTTGATGCTAACTGAGTCTTAGCCTCGATAAACGGGCCAAAATTGATAATGGAACTTAAAGTCACCCCAAGAAGCTCAATATGAACGGTTATCGGCACGGTTACACCACGGAAAGTATAGGAGCCGGTTCGAATTGGCTATTTTTTGAGGAGAAGAGACACGCCTGGGTCTTAGCTGCATTAAACTTGACCAAGTTGGCATCGCCCCATTCGGAGACAGCCTTTATTTATTTATTTATATTTTTTTATTTATATTTGGTTATCACGTATCCGAATTTCATACGAAACTCAAGTGGCTTCCTATACGTCTTCGCCGGAACTTACACATCTTGTCTCTGCTTTACAGTATTCTGTTCAATCCTAATCTACACTCGCGAACAACCAAATCGACTCAACCCATACGTGCGCATAAATATATGTATTTTTCGAAACATGCATAACTTATTTTAAAAATTATTATAGCGTTCGAAAGCTTGAGACCTTAGCTTTAATATGGTACCACTTTTCTTAACATTTATTCAAGGCTTTTAAAATTAATGGTATCTGGGTGTACGTAGAGGTAAAATGGGAACTTAGAAAAATATTGGTGGTGGTCAATTATTTAAAAAATAAAACAAACTGTTAAAAATACATAAAATAATTTATTATATCAATATTTGGTATTGCCCCCCCTAGCCCTAATCACAGCATGCAGTCGATTTTTCAGCGACCTGATCAATTTTTTGACGGTGTCTTGATGAATTCCATCCCACTCCTCTAATAACGCCGCCTTTAGTTCCTCTATGGTCGAAGGGACTGGATTTCTGGCCCTGACCCTTCTTTTGAGCTCGTCCCATAAGTGCTCGATGGGATTCATATCTGGACTGAGTACAGGCCAGTCCATTGTCTGTATATTCACTTCGTCCAGGAACTGCCGAGTGATACGCGACGTGTGACACCGGGAATTATCATGCATTAAGACGAAGTTCTCGCCGACAAATCCTGCGTAGGGAACAACGTAGTCCTGAAGTATGTCGGTAATATACCGGTCAGCTGTCAGCCCTCCTCCTCGGCCTCCCCCGGGCACGAAAACAAGCTCGGTTTTTCCGTCTAAAGAGATACCAGCCCACATCATGCAGGAGCCGCCGCCGCGCGCCGTATGCAACCGTTTCAGCGAAACAGCACTGAGCAAATCGCTCGCCCGGACGCCTGTAGACCCTGCCTCTCCTGTCACTGCCATGCAGACACATTCTGCACTCATCAGTGAACAAGACCGACTGCCATTGCTCGACGCTCCAATTGAGATGCTCTCGAGCAAATTGAAGGCGCACTTGTCGGTGCCCTGCAGTTAATTTTGGGCCCGTGGCAGGCCGTTTTGGAGTGAGATTGGCTTTCCTCAAGCGTCTTCTTACTGTCCACTCGCTGACAGCCACCCCTCGAACACGCCTCAATTCCTGCATCACATCAACACCCGTCAGGTGCCGATTCCGCAGCGCTGTTGTAACGATGAAACGGTCGTCTCTCTCTGAAGTGCACCGGTGGCGGCTGGCTCTTGGTCTTCGTTTAAAGGCACCAGTCTCTTGAAATCTTCTGTATATCCTTGATACAGCAGACTGGCTCAAGTGAAGCTGGGCAGCGACGGTTCGCTGACTGAGTCCTTGTTGCAACAGAGCAACAACTTGAGCAGCTTCTTCAGGCGTAGTGTCCATAGTTTCTTCAAAACAATGAGTGCAATTTGCGGAGATGTGTACAGGTCAACTTCTGATAAGCGACTGATGAGTTAAATGAGTTAAAAAAAAATACTATTTTTTTAATTTTTTTTTAGGTAGGGCCACTCTTAGATCAGCTCACTAAGGCTGTGCGTCTACTTAACCGGTCTGTCTGATGAGTTAAATCGGTTGCGAGGGTTTTTATAGGGGTGGATCGTAGCAGAAGTCGTGTGTACCGTAGAGAGTGAATTTTCCTATACACCCGTTTAAATTGCTTAAATAAAAAAGTACTGAATATTTTTTAATGACAGTGGTGTTGATGTAAAGCTAAAGTCTCAAGCTTTTAATGTACACATGTTTTTTATAAATAAAATATGTATTTTCCGAAAAATAAAGATATGTATGCGTGCTTATGGGTTGAGTCGATTTAGTTGCTCGCGAGTGTATATAATAAATAAATCCTCTTATCTTAAAGAACGTTTTACGTTTTCTGGCTTACCTTGAAGCCAACGACATCCTCAGTGACCGGCAATACGGCTTTCGCAAAAACCGGTCAACTGGGGATCTTCTAGCGTATGCCATTCATGTCTGGAGTGAGGCCATTGAGAAGCAAGGGGAAGCACTTGGTGTTTCCCTTGACATCTCCAAGGCTTTTGACAGGGTTTGGCACGATAGCCTTATTGCTAAGCTTCCTTCTTTCGGTTTACCCACTCAACTTTGCGTTTGGATTAAAGACTTCCTGAGGGATCGGTCCATTCGAGTGGTCATTGATGGCTGCTCGTCTGGCCAATTAGCAATTAATGGCGGGGTCCCTCAGGGGTCTGTTCTCTCAGCAACTTTATTCTTGCTGCACATTAACGATCTGCCAATGCCCGGTACCTTTGGGTATTCAGACGACAGCACAGTTTCTGAGAGATATGTGTCCAGCGCGTGAGCTGGTGGGTCACAGATCCGGTCTCTCCATGAGGACATGGTTGGGCGCTTGAACTTGACCTTGAAGGCTGTCTCCGAATGGGGCGATGCCAACCTGGTCAAGTTTAATGCAGCTAAGACCCAGGCGTGATTCGAACCGGCTCCTACTTTCCGTGGTGTAACCGTGCCGATAACCGATCATATTGAGCTTCTTCGGGTGACTTTAACTTCCACACTCAATTTTGGCCCGTATATCGAGGCAAAGGCTCAGTTATCATCAAAAAGGAACAGCTGCTCAATTTGTATCAAGCCCAGGTTCGGTCGTGTATGGAATACTGCTCTCATCTTTGGGATGGATCTGCGAAATACCAACTGGACGCGCTTGAGTCTATCGAGAAGCGGGCCAAGAGACTCATTGGCAACGATGCACTGGTTGAGTCAAAGCTCCAGAGCCTTGAACACCGACGACGAGTTGCAAGTCTATCGGTTTTCTATCGGTTACATTTCGGGGAGTGTGCGATGGAATTACACAATCTAAGTCTGCCAAGCCCGTTCCATCATCGGACTACGAGACAAACGGCGAAGCGCCATCGTTACATGGTGGACATCCCACCCATACGCACAAAACGTTTTGGGAATACCTTCATTGTGCAGACGGCTAAGGAGTGGAATTCCCTGCCGGAATCTGTGTTTCCCGACAGCTACAACCTAGGAGTCTTTAAGTCCAGAGTGAATAGGTTACTTTAAGGTAAGCGTGCTCCATCTTCGATCACATCATCACTTCCTATCAGGTGAGATAGTGGTCAAACGCGAACCTATTTTCAATAAAAAAAAACACATGCCAAATTTCTAAGGTCATCGGAAAACTTGAGGCTAGAGGTACCGAGTCACTCCACCAATTTCTTTGGTAAGTCGTTCGCAGCTCAAGCAGTACGACTGTGGAATACTCTTCCCGTGTCAGTAAGAAAAGCACAAACCCTTCCTTCTTTCAAAAACGATCTCTATCTCTCCCTTTAATTTGTTACTATTTTTTATATATCTCACCTTTGTTCTTTTTATGTATATACATGATTGTATATGTGTATTGAGTATTTAGGTTATTATTTATTTATTGTATATAAGTGAATAGTACACCATGGACTACCCGCGTATTTATTTTCTCCTGCTGTGTCAAATCCATCCAAAGGTTGTCTGTAACAGATCGCTTTTAGCGATATGACCGCCCGTTGTAACACCCTTTGTAGTTTTTAAGTCCTTATTTAATTCTGTTATGGTGTACAATAAAGAGTATATCTATTTATCTATCTATCTGACAAATTATGATCGTGCAAACTATATTAACGTAGGTCTATTCCTATGGTCTATTCCTCACTTTATTGTCTCTTTCTATTTCAACATAAACAATAAATCAGTTTAGATAAGCACCGAGTGAAAATTAAATGAAAATTCAAAGAAAAAGTGAAGGCTTCTTTCTTTATTTTGTTATGTAAACAAACAAACAGTTAGGACTGTCAAATTGCGTCATGACAAGCAGCTGGAATTGTCTCGGTTTACGTCTAGTTTAACTTTACGGTGATGGGCACAGCGTCCGGAAGTGACGGCCCGGGCATTTAACTTGATGCCTCTCATTTATTAGTTAGCAAAACTGAGGTGGCAAACATAATCAGACAAGAGCATTGATGTAACAGCTGCTGCGCGGCGCAGGGGGACGATACTTTTCTCTCGAGTTTCTCCAGAGCGACGCGCGCGCAGTCGAACCTCCGCCGCGGGAAAACACACGCGTCTGTACCACACTCATCACGTTAACGAATCTTTCTTCACGCCCAACTTACTTTTGAGCAAAACTATAGGATTATATTCAGAAATTTGTGTGAAACCTCAGTTATAAAAGCGAGCATTGTGTTTGTGTAGTTGATAGGCTGATAGAAAGTTGGCTGCCTTGTTGCCTGGGTGAACAAACGTATTAACACCGTATATTTTAAAAGTTGTGCACCAGTGCCGGTGAACTAACTGTAAGGTTTGTTCTATTCACTTTTATAATGTATTAACTAATGTTATTTTTAATTAGTATTATAAGCATCATAACAGTATTTCAAAATTTTAGTAATATTAATTAATAAACCATTTGATATTCATCAATGGGCCCATAAATCATTGATCAAATTGTTTTAAGCCATTAAAGCAAGGCAATTTCAATTAGTTATTTTTAAAGACATATAAGAGTCCGTTAAAAAAATAACATCTTAGAAAAAATGGAGGCCCAAAAGAAAAGTCCGAACTCCCATTTACTTTGGGAAGTATAAATACTTAATTGCAAACTAATATTGACTTGCAGCAATAATACAGGTTATAAGAAAATCAAATGCATGTAAATGTATTTATTTATTTATGTACACACATGACAATAAAAGAGAAAAACAAATACAAACAAAAGAGCACAACAGTGCTGCTTATTTCATAAGATAATATGATATTATATGTACAATATTTCTATTTTGGGAACTTATTGCTGCATGTGATACCCATTTACATTTATTATGCACCTGCTTTCCTGGTTTTGCAAATTGAGGATAAACACATTCAAAATGGAGCCAAACTACTTGAATAAAGTTAAACAATATTATATACACACTGATCCTATCCGAGCGTTTTCTTTTATTAAATAAGTAAAAACTATCTATAAAAAACGCGACCCAAAAATGCTCGACTAACACGCTTTATATCTCCATATAATTACACCAAATGTCGGCTAAATCAGATTATATCTCAATGAGTTAACTGGCTTTTGTTATGAACTTCATTTGACTGACAAAATAAGGTGGTAACCGCGCTAACATGTCATATTATGGCAGCTGTTATAATTGACTATAAATCATGCGAACAAATTATAATTTCACAGAACTGGTTGTAATTATCAGAATGTCCTCCATTTCTTTTATGTCCATTGTGGGGAAAACAATCGTTTGTGCTCCCACGGCACCGATAGTGCGCTAACTAACTGGTTTCTTTCGGCTACTCCTCGCCATTTACCATAATTACACATTACACGAGACACGAATACATTTAATGGGTAACAAATACACGAACTAAATGATGTTTCGAACGTAAATTACTTTCGTATTACGCGTAAGTGAGAGCAATTTGGGGAAGAGGAAAGTTCCTATTACGAGCATGTACAATGCATGTGCAGTATGCAATGCGCTGGAATGGATGGGAAAGTAAAAAAGATTGATATTACGGTGTATTAATGATGTTTTGATTGATACTTTAAGAAAGTGATCATTAAAAAAAAACTTTACTATTACACATTCACACAGATCCACACAGATTACAGATTCACGAAAATCGTGCTAGGACGAGCTTGGCGCACGGTTCGTTGGTGCTCTATTTTTTCAAATTGGAATGGCATAATTACTTATGTCAACAAAAAATTTCTTGTGGTTGTTAGTTGTATTACCACACCACCACCACTTAACACCACATCATCACTTACCATCAGGTGAGATGATGGTCAAACGCGAACTTATTATCAATAAAAAAAAAATATTTCGGAACAACGCACGACGTTATCCTGCACAGCATATATTTTTGCATATCTTACACGGGTGACACCCGGTGCGAATAATGTGGTATCTATACCAATTAATCTTATATATTATAACATTTTCTACGTCAGACGTCAACTTCGACTCAACCAACGAGCTCAGACTGCAGCAAAAAAGTAGGGAATCCTACACAAGGTGAGGCGGTACTTCACGCCTGGACAGCTTCTGAATCTATATAAAGCACAGATCCGTTCCTGCGTGGAATATTGCAGCCACTTGTGGGATGGCTCTGCTAAGTACCAACTTGCTGCATTGGACTCGATCGAGCGCAGAGCTAAAAGGCTTATAGGTGACGAGGTGCTATTGGACAAGCTTAATAGCCTGGCTCATCGGTGAACCGTTGCTTGCCTGTCGGTTTTCTACAGATTGTACTTCGGGGAGTATGCGCAGGAGTTCCATGACCTGATTCCTCCATCTTCCTTCCTTCTTTCAAAAACATGGCAAAAGATCTCTATCTCTCTCTTTAATTTGTAACTATTTTTTATATATCTCAGCTTTGTTTTTTATGTATATATATGTATATGTGTATTGAGTATGTAGGTTATTACTCGTTTATTGTATACACGTGTAACGGAAACCATATATCTATCCACAAGGGCTGAAGACAACATCTGGTATGGAGACTCTATGCACAGTTTCAGCTCAAAATAAGTGACTCAAAGAATTGATACCAAATTATCGGTTTCATATGTTTCTTGAATGCCAATCATAACAGACCTGTCACAGCACTTCGAGGGTTAATAACTTTCCACGTGACTTGGCAATAACACGATAATTCTCTTCGTTCTTCTTAATTTGAAAGATTCGGTCTCTGGTATCAATGTATTGTAATTTCTAATAAGTTCCACACATGTAGACATATGATTACAAAACCCTTGCCATATAATTTGTTATCATCCAAAGAAGCTGTGCACTTGATATGTATATACCCTTTAAGTTATACGTTGTTACACCATGGACTATCCGCGTATTTATTTTCTCCTGCTGTGTCAAATCCATCCAAAGGTTGTCTGTAAACGATCGCTTTTAGCGATAAGACCGTCCATTGTAACACCCTTTGTAGATAGATAGAGTATACTTTATTGTACACCAATAATTGAATCACACTTAAATAACAATATTGTAAATAAAATTGGTTACGATGGCGGTCTTATCGCTGAGAGCGATATCTTTGTAGTTTTAAGTCGTCATTTAATTATGTTATGGTGTACAATAAAGAGTATATCTATCTACCGGTCTACCAGACGCACGGCTGGGTACCGGGTATGTGGCTTAGGCCCCCAGTGGTCGAGGCACCAGTGGCCGACGCCCCCGATTCGAATAATTTAATTAAAAACAATTTTTGATCAAATGTACCGTCAGGAACAGAAATGTTTTACAAAAATAATAAATGCATACTGATTGTAAGTATAAACATGATATTAAATCATAATTACATTTATAACTTGGTTCATGGACTTCTCTCTTTAAGTCATTCATAAGATTTTTATGTCGTTTTTTAATACATCCGGCTGACACTCAGGCTTATGTTCTTTTATCATTTGAACATTGTCACTTTCATTTATCAATTTAACTGCACCACCACACTGGCTATGTCTTTTATTCTATTTATATTGTAATATTATACGCAAATCCAGCATGAAACAATGTTTTCCGCCAAGTCAATTTTTTACTATATTGTAATTATTTAACAGGAGCCGTTGCGAAGGACCTTCGCCCGTCATTGTGGGAGGATAAACTAAACGTTCTTATCAGTTGAACTTGACTCTGGTGTGAAAGAGGTAGACATAATATATATTCATACTTCCTTAGTGTTTTTAATTTTGTGGACGAAAAGACGGAATTTTCATTGTTACCCATAACTGGTTTGACTCAGTTGACGAGTTGGTTGAAGTTGAAAGATACATTTTCCATATGGTAATTTATAATAAATTTATATTACTTAACAACATTCTCTAACATTTTATATGAAGTCTTTTGATTTTTTGGATGTTTGTACATAATAAATATGTTTTTAATGGGGAAAAGGGTGTGTATAAGTGGCGATCTATTCTCTCTGCTATTTGATAGATAACTTTTGTGTAGCAAGAAAAATACTTTATTATTATGGTGAAACATTTTTCTCATTTCTCTAAGTGAAAAAACACAAAAAAAGAAAGATATTAAATTAATCGAATCGGGTGCGTCGGCCACAGGTGCCTCGACCACTGGGGGCCTAAGCCACAGACCCTGGGTACCACCCACACTTGGTGGATATACCGTCTTGTCGTACCAAGCGCTTCTCCTCCACATTTATTCAGCACAGCCAAGCTGTGGAATTCTCTGCCGGCTTCTGTGTTCCCTGCCACTTATGACCTTTCAGCCTTTAAAGCACAAGTAAATAGGCATCTTCTGGGTTCGCTCGTCCCATCTTAGACCTCATCAATCGCTTACCATCAGGCGAGATCGAGGTCAAGAGTGGGTTCATCTATACTAATATTATAAAGAGGAAACCTTTGTATTTTTGTATGTTTGTATTGAATAGGCTCAAAAACTACTGGACCGATTTCAAAATTTCTTTTACCATTACTTGAGGGATTCTTCCGAATCCGTATAGGCTATATTTTATTCCGGAAAATAGATAGGATTTTTCGTGGTAGTGAAAATTGTGGAGTAAGGCGTCGAAAAAACTGCCGTACGTTAACGATTCTCGCGATTGCACCCGTGCGAAGCCGGGGCGGGTCGCTAGTCAGTAATAAAAAAAAACACTACTTAAAACTAGGAAAGCAAAAACTCAACTCGGTTTCCGGGTGTAGCCGAGTTTCACGTCCCTTGATAGATAACAGTAAAAAAGCGGTCAGGTGTTCAATCACCCCTAAACGGGTATCTCCCCCCCCCCCCACATAGCTTTGTCACTGGTTCAATTTACGCAAAGTGGATACTTTGGGTGCCAACCATATTGCCAACACGCGTTTGCTCAACTTGATTTGGTATGTATCTAGGTTTGAAAAGATGGGGCAATAGTGCATTGAAGCTAATCTGATACTTAATGCCCCGTAGAGCATACTATATGGTACACCAACGACATACACATGACCAGAATGACCATAATTCACTGTAGTTATTGTCTTACCAGAACAACACAACAACAAAGACTACGCGTTTTCTTGCTGACTTTTTGTCAACAATAAGTTTTTCTCGTGTTGCCGTAATATCTGTCTGAACATTGTTACACCAGCGTGCATTGTGCGGTACTCACTTCTTGTTACGTAAACCCTTTACTTACATAGGTGACATAAACAACGTGGAACTGCAACATTTATCTCTTTCATGATATGTCGCACTTTGTGTCGAACAAACGCCTAGAAGGTCGATTCATACGTTTCTTGTTCATACAACCAAAAAAAGGTTTACACATTCAGAATGCACAGCGTAAAACAATTGGTGTTGCCGTTCACCGAATGCCAATATGATGAAACCGACTTTACGTGATATATTTATCAATCAGGCTATTGGTTTACGAAAGTCTAGTGCGGTATCGCCGAGGTAACGGTTGACGGAGTGCGGCACCTCATATAGGTGTGTATTAATAGTGTTAATGCTATGCAAATGTGTTTAACGCAAGTGTTTTGTTTTTAACTGACCAATCAAAGAATCTGACATGACAGGCACAGCTGCTTCCAGGCGTTAAAGTGAGTACTAACGTATCGTAACACGCTAGAAGAACAAATTGTCCCACTAACCTCCGCCATTATTTTCTTCCGCTAAAATACATGTTATTAAAGTTCACTGTGTATAATACACGTTATTAATGTTTGACGTCGTTATTACAGGCACTTGATCCAAGAACACAATTGGATCGTCACCGTTTAATTTAACCTCGACCTGTAAACACTACATAATGTCCTAGCAACTGGACTAGGCAGTCCTAGATAGTGCCTAAGTATCACAGTGAAGTGCCAGCGCTCAGCACACAAACAACGTATCTTTAAATAAATCTTAGAGTACCATTAAAAAGTAATAAACTTCTGAATAATTCGGGATTTGTATGCATAATGCATATCATAACTCGGAACTTCTTCCCGCGACCCAAGGGCTGGCTATTTCTTTGGTCAACGGCTAAGCATTGCCATACAACGAGGCAATGCCACCAGTATCTTGTACGTACGTTGCCAGCCGACAGCGCAGAGGATTAATTTTTTGATGCTTTATTCTAGGTTGTATTTTAAATTTTAGTACATAATTATGTACGTTTAAGTTTAAATAAGTTGCAATGTTTGTGAATACAAGTGTCCTGTTTCTTCAGTCACCTTTAGCTCAGTTCAGAACTGTTTAACATATTAATTTAATATTAGTTCATTGGTTCCCAAGCAGTGGTATGCGGACCAGTAGCAGCCAGTCAATAAAAGCTAACTGGCAAGTATAAAGTTATCAAATTAAACTTAGATTAGAACAAACCGAATTTAATTTTTTAATACAATCTTTGTGTTATTAATACAAAAATTAGTTTATTTATTCTCATTTGAATTATATGCGTACATACACTGGAAGATTCTTAAATAAAAATTACTATCCTGAACTAAGAATTTCCCCTGTATCGTGAGTGTATTACACCCAGACCCGAAAGAAAATCTATTATATAAGCTACACAAATATTTGTTCTGGTACTGGAATCGAATCAGCGACATGCTGCGCAACATTCAATCGTTTAACCACTATCGCCTTTTGTAACCTTTTAATCAGCTTAATCACGCATTTGAATAAAATAGTTGGGAACCACTGCAGTCGTCGTCGACATCCGAAGGTTTGGAGAAGCAATGTTACAACTTCCTACCGATACAATAGTTTGAGCTGCACTGTGTTACGTAGGTGCAAGGTTGTCTTGGCTGCTGACTAAAAATTATGCGCGTTCTTTCCAAATTGCCTGTAATGAAATGGATCCTGCATGTAGATAATAGCTTACAGTAAGTTGGTAAGATTGTTTTTATCGTCCGCTTTTTCAAATTCCAATTTATTTAGCTTCGCGACACAAGTCTTGTCGTGCATTGCACTCCAATAGTTGCGACGACTTTCTAAAAATATCATGTCATGTATATTTTAAAATACTTTTGTGAGCCGTTTAGGGTCGAAATTCTCGAACCATAGGGCAGTTGTGCTCATATATATAAAAGAAAGTCGTGTTAGTTACACTATTTATAACTCAAGAACGGCTAAACCGATTTGGCTGAAAATTGCTAGGGAGGTAGCTTAGAACTAGGAGACGGACAAAGGATAGTTTTTATCTCGAAATTCCCACGGGATCGGGATTTACGCGGGAAAAACCTCCCAAGCGAACGAAGTCGCGGGCAAAAGCTAGTTATACATAATACCTACATAAGAAAAACATGGCAGTAGGTTGTACAACAAATCTAAAAATTGGTGTCAGATATCCGGCCCCTAAACTACATAGGTTCGCAGACCTGTATCTTAGGAGGCGGAGATATTTTGGTATTGCTAATAAATGATACAACCGTGACAGCAAAAGAAAGAGTGTTAAGGAGTGTAAAACCTGCAACTTTATGAAACGTCGGTTTTCATGATAGTACACTAGCAGTCGCGTGGGGTTTCATTCCCGTGGACTTTATCACGTTAAAAACATAACTTTCCTTTTTGCAGTCGGGTAAAAAGAAGCCTATAACCTTCCTAAAGCTACTTCTATATCAAATTTCAGCCAAATCTACCCAGTACATTCAAAGACTAGCGCGTTCAAACAAACAAACAACCTTTTCCCTTTTATAATATTAGTATAGAAGTATAGATACTTAGTCGTATTTTGTAGGACGCTCTCGTTAAAATCAATTCAGATTACAATGGATGTCAAATTAAATTCATTATTGAAAACAAAATATTATCTACACTCCTTCTGAGGCAGTCAAGCAACTCATGTAAATCTGATCTCCCAAGAGAAATTTTTAAAATTCGATTTCATAATTGATATTTGATTGACTCCACTGTACGGTTGTTGAGATGCTTGAAATGAAAGTAAATTAAAATGAAACTTGACAATTTCAAGGAAAGGAAAAAGGAGAAAAAAGGAAAGTTATGTTTAAAGAAGCCTATAACCTTCCTAAAGCTACTTCCATATCCAGCCAAATCTACCCAGTACTTTCGAAGACTAGCGCGTTCACACAAACAAGCAACCTTTTCCCTTTTATAATATTAGTATAGAAGTATAGATACTTAGTCGTATTTTGTAGGACGCTCTCGTTAAAATCAATTCAGATTACAATGGATATCAAATTAAAATCATTATTAAAAACAAAATATTATCTACACTCCTTCTGAGGCAGTCAAGCAACTCATTTAAATCTGATCTCACAAGAGAAATTTTTAAAATTCGATTTCTTAATTGATATTTGATTGACTCCACTATACTGTTGTTAAGATGCTTGAAATGAAAGTAAATTAAAATGAAACTTGACAATTTCAAGGTCTGTTTATTAAATGTAATTCAATTTTGATATAAAATGCATTTCTCCCAAATCTTATAAGTAAATAGGTACTTTTACGTGGAAGTAATCTATACTAATATTATAAAGAGGAAACCTTTGTATTTTTGTATGTTTGTATTGAATAGGCTCAAAAACTACTGGACCGATTTCAAAATTTCTTTTACCATTACTTAGAGGGATTCTTCCGAATCCGTATAGGCTATATTTTATCCCGGAAAATAGATACGATTTTTCGTGGTAGTGAAAATTGTGGAGTAAGGCGTCGAAAAAAATGCCGTACGTTAACGATTCTCGCGAACGCTGCCTATATTTAATATAAACATTGCACCCGTGCGAAGCCGGGGCGGGTCGCTAGTTAGCAATAAAATTGTAATCGAATTGTTCACCAATTATGCCGTTTTACTGATAAACAATGGGTTCTAATAAATTAGTTTCCGGTTGTGTGTAACGTCTAACAAAAAGACGTTAGGTACCGTACAATATTAAAATTATAACCAACACATTTTCTTTTATAATTTTTCTAATATTTAGGCGCAATTTTATTTATCCGTAATAACCTCTTAAGTTAC
This sequence comes from Tholera decimalis, assembly GCA_943138885.2. Taxonomy (NCBI): domain Eukaryota; kingdom Metazoa; phylum Arthropoda; class Insecta; order Lepidoptera; family Noctuidae; genus Tholera; species Tholera decimalis. The sequence goes on along the minus strand of OW964552.2, from coordinate 16,593,598 downwards.
AAAACTTTACAAAAAAAACGTTATGGGAAATTGGAAATACTTTCATTGTGCGTATGGCTAAGGAGTGGAATTACCTGCCGGTGTCTGTGTTTCCCGATGGGTATAATCTGAGGATTTATTGAATAGGTTACAAAAAAATGATAATCGAAAGAAATCGGTAGAGTCGTTTTCAAGTTACAGCTTGACCTTTATAACCTTGTCTTAGGTAGGTACATATGTACTGTGCTCAGCTGTATCCCATTAGACTGGTAGCTGACCCCAATATAGTTACGAAAAGGCTAAGTAGACGGCAATTTTCTTAATTTTTAATTTCGTAGGAACCTCTTATTTAGTATTATAAAACTTTAAAAAACGATGAAAGAACCGGTAGAGTTGTTCGTAAGTTATGGCGTGACCAAGGACGCGGACGCGGCAGATGTCCGTGCAAAAGAAGTGCCAAATAGTCACTTGTGTTTTCAGGAACCCATTGAAATGTACACACAAAATTTCTAGTTTTTAGAATTGGATCATTCGTTTCGGAGACTACCTTCTACAAACAAAAGTTTACAAGCAAATTTTGCTTGTTTGTAATATAAGTATACATTATTTAATGTTTAGTGACTAAATAATAAAATGTATGATATATTTTTATTACACCGACCTTAATTAGATGTAGAATTCATTAACGCGTTTTTCATTCAATAAACAGATCATTAGGTCAAGATGTTCCACTCGTTCGTCCTTAGTGAATGATCGTCTTCAAGCGAATTATAATCTATTACAGATGTTATTACGGCGGTAATAGCTATCTGTAATTACAGCTAAATGATGCTGTTAATATGGCAGTCGTTGGTTTCTGTTGTAATATAACGCGGCTCTTGTAGTATTAGAGTGCATTCAAGAACTTCCACTTTGACGTTTGAGATCTAGCTACGATTCTTTTTAGTAGGTATTTATTTTTTATTAGTTTTGCATATTTAAAATAACATGAATGGGGATGAAAAATAGCTGAAACTTCTTAAAATAACACATTTTTAACTAAGTAAGTAGTAAGTGTGGTACATACATTTTTTAATTCTCAAATTATCTTCGTCACTGGACAATTGAGAACTTTTCTTTGATCGAGGTCACATAATTGGTAACTCCCAGTAAGCTTATCTATACTTATAATAAATCTGTAGAGAGGTTAATTCTGTACATGAAATATATTTACAAAATAACTATCAAGGGGTGATTAGGGATCGATACTGATGCCAAAAATGCAATCAGTAAAATTTTTGTCTGTCTGTCTGTCGGTCTGTCTGTCTGTCTGTCTGTCTGTCTGTATAACCGTTATAGAAACAAAAACTACTCGACGGATTTTAACGAAACTTGGTACAATTATTTTCCATACGCCTGAGCTGGTTATAGTATACTTTTCATCACGCTACAATCTATAGGAGCAGAGCAGTGAAGGGAAATGTTGGGAAAACGGGAGAAGTTACTTCATTTTTTAAGCTTCCGTCGCGAGTGCAACCTTAATGGTTAAAGCTACACAGAAATCATTTATGACGTAAATGTTCTCCTTAAAATTATATAAAAAGTATCCCACGACAGCATATATCTATCTTTTATGGTTGACTCACAATAAGACGTGTAACTCCCGATAGCTTAGCAGTTCGAAGCTTTCTGATTATTATTCTGCTCCGAAATTTAAAACCACCACAACTTTGCAATGGAACTCGACTAAAAGTAACCCAGTTGCAACAAAATATAATCGAGGCTCAAATTTTAACAGGTTGCGGTGCAGGAGAAACCGTCTTTATTCCCAGAATTCCCATAATACCAAATAATTTTCCATTCCAATTTAAAAGAACGCAATTCCCAGTATCGGTGTGTTATGCAATGACAATTAATAAGGCTTAAGGGCAGACTTTTCGTGTTGCTGGAGTAGATCTCGGTGTCAGTTGTTTCTCGCATGGTCAGTTGTACGTCGCTCTTTCCCGGGTTAGCATTTCTAGAAGTTTTTATGTTCACGTGCCGGACGGGTCAACTTTCAACATAGTTTACCCGGAAGCTTTGCGCTGAAGTATTTTCGTTCTATAGGTACTTAAGCCTCATGAGAACGTGATCTAAACAATATTACCAATACATTAACTTAATAACACACAAGGAGTTACACGCTGACGGAGTCGCGGGCACAGCTATTAACAATAATATTGTGCGGTTCGGTATTGCGATATTTTTCAACAGTATTATAGATTGACATATTATATTTCCCTACTAAATTACGAAGGTTAATCTGTCTGTTACATCAAAATCACTGAACCATGAGGAAGGACATAGGCTACTTTTTTTTTACGAAAAACGACGGATACGTGGACGAAGTCGCGGCAACAGCTATCTATACTAATAATTTAAGGCTGAAGAGTTCGTTTGTTTGTTTGAACGCGATAATCTCAGGAAATACTGGTTCGAATTGAAAAATTATTTTTAATTAAATAGTCAATTTATAGAGAAAGGCTATAGGCTATATATCATTACGCTAAGGCCAATAGGAGCGGAGCGCCAATGAAGAATGTTTCAAAATCGGGGTTAAATTTAACGTTGGCCCAAAGTAACTATTCTACGCGGACGAAGTCGCGGGCAAAAGCTAGTATATTATAAAACTAAAATAAAATTATAAAGCGACGCGGCGCGCGACGGGGCGTAGACCATTTATGCGATTGAACTAATTAATTAAATAAAAAAAGTATTGTTAATTAAGAAAAGCAAAAGTTAATGTTAAGTTAATACAAAAATTTGATCTTATAAAAAAAACTGTTTTTGTTAAGATCACGTTTTTGTTGCAAATCTAGTGTTAAATTGTTGTGACTGTGCGCGTTATGATTATACTATACAATACATGGCCCCTATTTCAGCTATTTTAACGAGCAAATGTTATAATAAGCAAAAGTATAATTAAATTATAGGTTTATTTTTGCATTTGTAAATGTTTGTACGCATAACTTTATGGCATTGGGGCCTTTTAAAATTTAATTTTATTTCATTTTTTTTTATTTATTAGGTACTCAAATTTTTTATAAAATTGAAATCCAAATTATGTATTTGACAAGCTGAACCCTACAGTTATTTTACTTTAATTTATCATGTAATAACAATGATAAGTAAGTAATGATGATAATGATGTATGATCTCATCCCTAACTCACGTAACATCTTTGTATACCATGTTTTTATGCAAATAAATAAATGAATATATTGAGCAATATTTTATTGTACACTATAACTAGTGCAAATAGAGTTCTTGTTCTAGTAACAAAGTGCAACTTTGTTACAATACAATCATTTGTTACAACAAATTGCTTGAAATTCTTTCTAGCAATTTGATTAATTCGCCTAGAATCATGACATTACACTTTTCGGAGGAGAAAGGGCAGAGTAATCGCACACCCTTCTGTTTTAAGCAAATTCCTAAAATTGGTTTTCATTTCATCAGTTATCCATCGGGTGATTATTTTTCTATTGGGCAGCTTAAGCAATAGGAGAGAATGCAGTTTCTAAGAAGTTTAAGATTCGGATTCAAAAAACACATTTAATAGTAGCTAGCTCGGGAATGTGTTTATTAGTATTACTGCTAATTTAGTTAGGCAACATATAAACTATGACCTTATTTATTATAAACATATTCATTATCTCCAATCGAGCACCAAAATTACATTTCGAGGAATTGTATTCCAATTAAGTTATTTTACCGCTGCAATTAACTTACTTTAATTTGTCATGAAATCACAACTTTAAGTATTGAGATAACACATTGGGAGAAGATAAATTAATGGTCATTAGAGTGGAGCATAGATAAAATAAATAAGTAGATTTGGTCAACAGACGAAATTATATCGGAACCGTGTGTCTCCAGTTAGGCGCTGGGCGGGGCAACAACTACACATGCAGTTTAATAAAATCAATAGATACGCACTCGCGCACACACCCGCATTTCTTAAATCAGAACGTACTATACAATCAATAATAAACCTTATTCCGTCAAGCACAGCGTGTATTTACCATGCACCGTAGAATTTACCCACACAAAAACATCGGTCGCTATCGTTGTGCTGTGCAAAAGCAATTTATTTTACATATACGCTAGTGATTGACTAAATCGGAAAGTTATCGATTCTTCCATTTATTATTGTATAATTTTTTTTGGGCACCTGAAAATGAACCAAATAAAAAATGGCATGTCCAGAAAATATTACAATAACAATAAACATATTATTAAGAACATAACATTACATAATTATTATTAAGTACTACCTACTAAGTATTAAGGGCTACCCTGGCGCTTTCGACTTAAATCTTAATATTTAATTATCATAGTGATAGGTCAAATAGAAGTCGATGTTAACTTACATTACGCTCTTGATCGGAACATACCAGCCGTATAGGTTGTATAGTAGCCTGAAAAGTTGAATGACTGATTTTATGAATACCCTAAATCATGAGAATAGCTTTCGGTAATAAAATAAAATTTAACACACTTCTGCAAATATCAGTTGTACTCTTAATTTTGGAATTGTCCATTCAAAAAGCCTGCGACTTTTCTTTAGAGACTAGAACATTTCTGCGTTGAAGTGAACCGAGCATATGGTGCTATTTTTTGTAGGGTACCAGTTAGGTGGCATGCCTGTGGCATCAATCCATTCCTTTTTTATGTTACCATCTTTTGGGAAGCTGAAAAGTACGAAAAGCACTTATTTATCATTTACATACATCCTAAGCTACTTCTAAACGTCACCATATAATAAGCATCGCAATAATTACGTAACACACTATAAATCAAGAACTGAATGATTTTGACGTATATTGCTAATCCATTGCTTCATATGTTCGAAATATTGGTCTGCTCAACAACGTAAATACCGCAGTGAGTGTTGTTGATTTAGCATAATGAAACCGATTCCTACTGTAAGTGTGTTACGCAACTATTACCTGCGGGGTAACAGCAGGTAATAGTTTAGTAGGTTATAATAGGTTTTTGTTATAAGAAAAATCCTAGTTAGTAGAGAAATTGTTAAATATATGAAAACAAACACACATCCATGCATAACAAATAAATAGCATGAATATATTGACTTATTTTAAGCTCAATTCACAAATATATTATCTGAACCATGCCGATTATTATAACGCATTCGAAGCTTCAATGGAAGCAAAATACAAAAACCATAAAAAATAAAGAAACAGCATGAGGATAAGGCATAACATACGATAATTCTAAACCGAAAAGCACCACCGATTATTAACCTAAAATTAAAGTAACTTACTTTACGAATATTGGTTACGCATTTCTCTACTACTCTGTAAAAAAATCAATATAAGTAAAAAAACATTATTTACATCGATCTTCCAACCGGGCTAAAACGGTTGACAGATTGAAAAATAAACTATTGTAGCGACGGCGACGTCGGAACTCCTTACGCATGCTGCGGGCGTAAAATAAATTGTTTATTTTTTTTTACTTTTTTGTACACTTGACTTTTCAACGTATTTTTATTTCTGTCATCTCATGTAAAATAAAAGTTAAACATATTTTCTTAGAGGTTTCCGTATGTTATAAAAAACTTTTTACCAAAAAATTACACCAAGTTAGGATCTGATGATGGGACATCATCAGATCCTGACTTGGTGACAATGGGACCAATTTCAAAGATTACCCTTTCAAACAAAAAAAAGCATTTTTCAAATTGGTTCAGCCGTCTCCGAGTAATCGGTGATCATACATAAAAAAATAATAATAATATACGCGTCGAATTGATAACCTCCTCTTTTTTATGTCATCGGTTGAAAAACCCCTAAACTATAATAGCAATATTTTATTCGTCAATCGACATTGCTGTCGATAGCTTACGTTAGTGGATCTGCACAAGCACATCACTAATTCGTCGCAAGAAGTGGCGGCCTCACTACGCGATGAATCCGCGTAATACAGTTTCGTATGTAATGTTTACATTGCTTGTCCAGTTACTTAGTGACGAACTCAGGTAGTGGTTAAGGAGCAATGTATTTATAGCAAAAGGAGTACAGTCGCTCTGATATTTGAAAACAAAAATAACATAGTAAAACCAAGAAATATTTTACGATTTATTGATTTTCATGATTTTAAAGACAAATATTGTAAAATACTTGTACTTACATATGGTAAGTGATTCCATGATTCACATAGATTTGATTTTGGCTTCGGTTTTTACAAGATACCACAGAACAACTCGGCATTCATATATGTTACCACGATCGCCGTCGAAAGCGCACTAGTTCGCGGAGACGGCCACTTGCCTGTGACATGAGCCCTGTGGCCATGTCGCGCGGACACCGATACGCCCCCTTACCACTTCTCTGTATTTTTGATTTCTGTGGAGTGGAGTGGAGAAGTATAATCCCCCTGACCGATTTCGGCAACGGCGGCCAAACTCAGCAGAGACTAGCCATATTCAGGAGATATTATCGTGCAAGTATGTGCGTAGATGCAAAGTGCGTTCTCAGTTCCTTTACTCTCTGACCGCAGAGAGATCAGGTGCATGATCAACGGTTTAATGTGATTTCCGATTACGGTTCATTGGGCTATTATACCGGACGGGTATTTGTGACCAATTAAACGTCAATGCATCAATTTAATTCATCATAATAATTTAGAGATACTTGCTCTTAATTTGATTTTCTTACAAGCTAAGCTAATTAAGGGTCATTCTTTTGGACAGGTTTTTCAAGCGGCTTTACTTAAAAATAATAGAAATCGAAAAGTCAGCAAGCCATTTTTTTTTTCGCGCAAACCTTATGTTCTCTCTTAACAGGATTACTGATTATTATTCAATTATCTTTATAATTAAATATCATAAAAAAATAAAATACCCCCATTCTTTGATTTTCGTCCTAAGCCCCGATCTGGTCACTTAGTAAATTATATATTTTAAACTAAACGCTACATGCTTACCAAAAGAAAACTACTAAGTCCTTAGAAGTTCACAATGCTATAAAAAAATAGACCATAGTTCTAAAAGAACTAAATTTCCTAAAAAAAAATTAAATGTAACTGTCCCGAGGTAATTGCTGATTTGCGTGGATTATTATAATTTCACTGACACATCTCTCAATTCGCGGCCCAATGAGACATCATCGTAATTCTAGTTACAACTAGTCGCGCTCCGACGGCTGGCCAGAGTGCTTGTGTGATGGTGCGTCCAGTTTTCAAAAAATAGATGGAAGAACTTCGTTGCGTGGGTTTGGTTTCTCAAAACTTTGATTTGCGTGGTACAATTATCTCCGGTGTCTGTGAATTTATTTATTTAATAAAATATTGTAGCGAACAAATATAAGGTAACGTAACTTATAATCAAAACACAGTTTATTTGCTTAAACGGTTTTTGTATATTTTTTGCATAAAGGATTTATTTTGATTTTCGTGGTCGTGATTTGCGTTGTTTACGTGGTAGTTTTGACCCACGCAAATCAATTTTTGACCATGCAAATGAAATAACTTTGAGTTTTGTACTAGTTATGAATGAAAATATTTTTTATTACTTTAGTTAAATGTAAATTCGTTTAAATCAAAACTTAAAATGTCATATTCGGTGGGTTTCTATCTTTATAAGTACCTAGTAATATTAAGAATAGAACAATTTATTACTTAATGAGTTTATTCCAGAAATGAGAGTTTAAACAAAAACGCCACATAAGAATTATGATTTGAAACGATCAATGGATGATATTCATTTCATTTGGATGATATTGAACTGTCAGATAATAATCCAGGCTTGACCAAAGAATACGAAGAACTGATGACCCCAAAGTCGACGAAAACTCGAGCGATTCCGATTTGACCATTTTATAAAAAATTATATAAATAAGGAAGTAAATGATTGTGATAATAATAAATACTGATTATGTTCCTAACAAATGACTGACAAAGTTTTATTTTTTTTAAACGTTTAAATTTAGTATTATATTTTTGTACTTTCTTTAACAAATAATAAATAAAGTTGGACTGATTCTACTAAAAAAAAGTTTTCTGCCCTAGTAACCTACCTATTTTTTTTATCTTATAATAAAATAACTTCTTTAAGTAACAATAAGTAACCCATTTGAGAAAGTCAAATTAAAATATTCATTTTCGTGGGGTGTTTTGTGATTAGCGTGGCCTCCATTTTTTTAACTTCGATTATCTCTGTAAGTATATCGCTCTCTGAGGTGCCTTTTTTATGAAAAGTATTACTTTTATGTATATTTTAAGATTCTGAAATCAAATTTTAAAAAAAATTGAATTTGAAAATTGCCACGAAAATCACCGAAGAATGCCTTACTCGAAGAAGCACCCTTAAATATTTTGCCCGCAACTTCTCTCGCCTGGAAATCCCGAAGATTCAAAGTAACTTGTGTGCTAATTTTGCATTTCCGTACCATATTTCGGATGAAATGTGATACGGAAATGCAAAATTAGCTCTGGATTTTGATCCTTTCAGCCATATTCGCTTGATTGAGTAACACATCTATGAACATTTGCATATGTAATTAGATGTACAAATAAACAAATAATTACAAAAAGAAATATCCTAGTGATCCAAATTCTAGATAATATTGCTGTGGGGTTAGTTTTCATATGCACGATTTATATAAGATAGACCATTTTGTATTAAAGTATAACTTGTTTTCTAAGTGACGTAAGAATAAGCGAAGACACTAATTGTACGAGTTCAGTCTTCATAATAATTTGGGGTTCTTGACAGTTATTGTTAATTACGTGAACAGTTAAAATAAATGGTCTGACAGTTAGTAATAAAAACGTGATTTGACTGTACATGAAAGTTAAATAATAATTACTAATAATAATTACTACATAAGAATTACTTTAGTTCAAGGCATTATATTATTCCAGGGTAGTAGTAGCCCGGTGGGTACGGGTCTGACTCACGAGTTGGGTTCAAACTCGATATGGCTCATTACTTTGTGTTATTTATATCATAGCACTGATAAACTGAGGAAACTGGTACGTAGCGTACTAGGATAAAAATTCGAAGAGATGTGACATCCACCAACCCATACTGGGTCTGCGTGGTAGACTATGCCCAGTAGGGTGTCCCGTTCATGTATGGAGGGGAAAAAAAAAAGAGCTACGGCTACGCAAGAGGTATCAAAAGTTGCGTTTTGACACATATATTACGATTATTATAAAATTTAATTAGATATCCGGCATCTTGAGGCCTCTACCAGTCCTTGAAGTTTTTCAAATTTGCTATTTTTAGGGATTCCTAATATAAACTATAAATCATACAAAAATAACATTTATATGGTTTTTATTAAATTTAAGGGTACAACAATGAGTTCAAGCAAGGTTTAAAATAGTTGAAAGACAAAATAATCAATGGCAACTTTAAAAACGGAACTGGTTTTTGTGACCAAAATTAGGCATTTCTGAGCGAGATTTTAATCTGTTCCTAATAAAACCATCCCGAGCTGTAGCGTCCGTGACGCTTTGAGAAGCCTCCGTCACTAGTTTTACACATCTTTCCACTGACTGTGTGTGGTAGGGAAAGTCAATAATGTCGAGGATGTGTTCTTTAGCCTTAATTCTAAGTTCATCGTTGAAGACGTGTCGCAAAATTGGTGGAGCTGATATTTCACAATCTTGCCAAAATATTATATCGGTGTAGTCTCGCGTACAGAAGTTAAGCTTTGGTGCTTTAAATACCCTGCGAGAGATGCTCTTTTCTGCTTCTCTGGCCTTTAATATTTTGCGAGATGCAAGCTCTCGAATATGCTCTCTATCGTCGAATAACATGGCAATAAGCAAGTTTTCTGGGTGCGCAAAAAAAGCGTTTCTTTCGATCGACCGAATTTACAATAGATCTCTGACTATCAGGCAAAAATCGAGAGTATATAACCATTTGAAAAATATGCTTGGCTCCATCTTTAAATGATGAGTTTTGCTTGATTAGGAACCAAACAGGAGCGTAAACTTTGACCACGTAGTTCACAAGCAGCTGCAAATTATTTGACGGCGAAACAGTACTTACGTAAAGTCTGAGTATGCGATTGGCAGTAGTGAGCCATCTCGAATGCGCCATTTTTCCAGGTTGGCGGTTCGCTAGCTCAAGGGAACAGGAACCAGCCATCACAGCATGACACATTTCGTACAGATACTTTTGATCCGTGCTTAGTTCCTTCACAATATTATCAGGTAAAACTAGCAAATTGCCAGACACTGCACAAAAAGACGCTAGAGGTTTACTTTCACAAGCAGCTAGCTGCTTTCCAATAGGTCCTGAATATTCTTTTGGCCCAGATGTGCTACCATCCAGAGACATGAACAAATGACGAAACGATAATTCATTCGCGTGAAGCATACAAACACACCATTGCAACGGTTTCTTTAAATAGTTTTCCAGGTATTGAATGACACCTCCCTTCCAACCTGTATTCGTAGCAGTACCATCGCACCCCACACAGATCACCTCTTCCAAGTTCAACCCTTGATTTTCTAACAAAGATATGATAGAAGAGACGATCCCTTTGGCAGTGCCACGACTTGGCGTCATATGTCCCAAATAAATAGATCCCGGCTCTGTGAGAACTGAAATGTGTTCTTGCAAGACTTCTCTGCGGTGGTACCGATCGCCTATTTTCTCGTTTATGAGTGTTTGTCCTTTTGTCCATCAAAGTAGATACTTTTTATTACAATCGTATCAATGTCCTTGCTGGCCTTGGTCCGTGCTTTTGAAACAGCTCTATGAATTTTATTCTTATCAATAACAAGACTTAGATCTTCGGAAGATACCAATCCTACGTCAGCTAAGACCGCCGAAGCGACCGCAGCCGCAGATCGCGTTGATAGTCCATACCGATCACATACCTTAGCTACTGTTGGCAGCGCCAGAGTGTTCCGATTCAACGAAGTAGATGGAGTCTCATTTACAGTCACGTCACTATTCGCAGAAAGCTCTGTTACAGGCGACTGCGGTCGAGGCGGCAACTCGCGCACCGGAACAGGATTGGTTTTTAGTGATGCACTGGGAAAACATGCGTGCTCTGACTCATTCCGATTCAAATTTTCTTGTCTCTGATGTTTCTTTAAAAGTCTTGCTGTTTCTTTTGTGTCTATACCGCTTATTGCCATTTTTCTATCACTTCTTTGATCCAGTAAAAAGTCTCTTTCAGAAATAGGAACTTTCTTAGGTTTTATGCAGGAACAAATGTCAAACGAAGTGCACTTACAAGCAGCAACATCGAAGAGCTTGTACGACGATTCCAAAAAGCACTTCACTTTGCTTTCCTAACTATCATTTCTTTTATTTTTGGGATATCTTATCAATGACAGGTATTTGTCGAAATATGATTTCAGCAATTGGGTAACTCGTACGTTGGAAACGATTCCTATCGTTTCCAACGTACGAGTTACCAACGAAGCTTTGGTCCAAATCGTATCAAGTTTTCCAGAAACGATTGAAAAAAACTTCTGTGTTAGAAGGATCTTTCCCATTCTTCTGTAGTTTTAGTTCATTTTTAGTAAACAAAATGAATTTGATAACGTCACTTATCACTGGTAACTGGCGATCGTCAAGTTCTTTATATGATCCCAAAATAGCACAAGTAGTCTCACTTCGTCTTGAACCCATTATTATATATAACAAAAACACGTATTTTATCACAAGGAAGTGCAGAGCGACACCTTACAGCAATAAAACCGCAATAGAAATGAGACGAACTGCCTCACAGAAGAAGTAGAGAATTTAAGAAAAACAAGTCAAAACATGAATTTTGCGAGTTTGTCCCAAACCAATTCCTAACAGAAAAAATCCTGTCGTTGCCTGCAAATCATAACTTAGGGTTTCACTATCAATGAAATAAAAAATAAAATGGGAATAATGTACAGTCGCCAGCACATCAAGCTATCCGAATCTGTCAAATTTGCCCAATTGAGTTTGAACCTTATTATGTTATAATAAAGTTCAAACTCAAAAGTTGTAAATCTATTAAATTATTTTGACAGATTGGAGTAGGTTAATGTGCCGGCCACCGTACATAAAATAGAATAGACGACATTGACTGGAGGGTTATTTAAGTGATAAAAAAATAAATAAAAAATGCCGGTAGAACCCTCAAGATATTTTTTTATATTTTTTTTTTATTATTTTTACGGTAATCTAAAACTAATAATGCAACTTTTGAGGGGGCTTGAGTAGCGAAAAGCGAAAAAAATTTTTTCGGGACACCCTAATGCCCAGGGGGGGCATAGTCCACCACGCAGACCCTGGCTCTCATAGAAACGACACCTCTGTCACAACAGTGGGGACGTAATAATAGGGTTAAAGTGGAAGGAATATTTATGTTTCATTTCATTTTCGTACCCTAAAGTATGTTCTTTATCTCAAAATGTTCAACACTTTGTATGTTATCGAATGTTTTCTGAGTCACTGGGCACTGCAAAATACATATTACGAAACAGCTTTCCACGAAGTTGGTTTCAAAACCTCGCTTTCTACACTTATTGCGCGATCACTCAATAAATATTCCTTTAGCATAATGAATGATTTAATACACAATATTTATAGGATTGTTTAATGCTCTTAATATAGATAGATGTATGTTTCTTAAGGAAATTAAACATATTTTCTAAACAAAATGAACACACGCTATATTTCCTCAATTGTCAAGTTTAAAAAAGTATTTGTTTATTAAATTAATCTCCGAAAGAAGGATACAATATTTTTTTCTTCACGTATATGTACGTACAGAGCATATTCGTATGAAGTTGAAAAATTAATATAAAAACATAATCTCCAAAACTGAACGCGTTGATGTCTTTTAGACGTGAATATATTTATTAAAGAACCACTTAACGTAATATTGCCTTCTTATCATTTCTTATTACGTATAAGTACAATTTTTATTGTGCTTGTTTGTTTATGCATAAACCTAGAAGAATTTATTATAATATTACTATCAAGTCGACGCGTATTTTTTTTTCCATATGGTCACTGATTACTCGAAGACGGCTGAACCGATTTGGAAAATACTTTTCTGTTTGAAAGGGTATACTTCGAAATTGGTCCCATTGTCACCAAGTCAGGATCTGATAATGGGATCCTGGAGAAATCGAGGGAACTCTCCAAATATTATAGGCACACCTATAGTGATTTGAGTATTTTTTATAGTAACTTGTGTAGTTGCATTCGAAAAGCACCATTTGTGAAGTGGACATGATGATGAAGACCACAGATGGCCTCTGGGAACTACTCAATATATAAGTAGGAATAATTAGTATTTCATGGGTTCCGCTTCGATTACTTGAATATGGTTATTAAACACAATATACTCATCACAATGCATATGGTGAAGTAAAGCTGATGGTGAAGTACCAGGAGAACTCCTCAACAATTAACGGCCCAGCATTGGGAAAAGCAATATTTTGTAAAAAGTTATAAGTAGTTGATATTTGTGGTTTTGTAACTAGGTAAATTATAAATCGACCAAGTAAAAAGAGTGAAATAAAAACTTTTTACCAAAAAATTAAACCGTTTTTTGGAAGTCGGTTTAATTTTTTGGTAAAAAGTTTTTTCCATTATTTATTTCTCATCAGTTGCCCAGAAATTAATTGTGCCCAGTTGATGGTAATAAGTTCATCCCTCATTAGATGGAGGAGCGTCTGGGGTAGGTACTATTGGCATACCTCTACTGAACTGTCCGAGAAATACAGGCGTGATTAGCCATAGGTGTTTTGTAATTCAGTTGCTAAGTGCCCATGCGGAATCAGGCTTGGCCGTGTATAAAACTAGTAACTATCGTAAAACAGGATTTAAAATCTAATAAGATATCACTAATACTCACACAGTACATACAACGTGATTTTTATTGAGTGATTTTTATATGACCAACATATTATAGGCCAAAAATATCCAAAAGTAGGTAACTGAACTACTTTAGTTCAGCGCGTATTTTTTTTAGGGAAGTGTTTTACATATTTTATACGTGTATGACAGATGTCATACGTGACGTGACGTCGTGACGTGGTGGCGTACGTCGGCTTAGGGTACGCTGCAATATTAACACTTTGGTTTTCCTTTTAAATCCTTAACTTGTATCTGTTGTCATTAATGTAATGACCGTATCAAATGTTTCTTTAGTAAAATATAATATTGTTAAAAGTTAAAATTCATTGATAGTGATATGATAATAAATCTTATATGTTTTTTTCACTTGTTTGTTTTATTTTGTAGATCGAGCTCTACCTGACCTTATTTTTTCAGAAATAAAATGTTTGGGATAGTGTTAGTATGTAGGTACTTCAAGTTTAAGCATACCAGCGCCTATAGCATGCGATCAGTGAGAGCGAGACACAGCCTTGGCCGAAAGTATTAGGTACCCCTATAAAACACGCGCAACTAATAACGTATAACAAAGACAGAGTTATCTGTTAAACTTCAGCTGGGAGCAGTTGGGTACGCGGATGACAGCACAGTCGCAGAGGGATACTTATCCAGTGCTAGAGCTGGCAGGGACGAAATTGCCACTCTCAGAAAGGCCATGGTAGAGCGCATGAATTCGACCTTAAATCTCATTTCCCAATGGGGCGACGACAACATGATCGAATTCAACGCTTTGAAAACACAGGCTTGTCTTTTCAGCGCTAAAAGGAGCCCATATCAATTATCCCCTACTTTCCGAAGTGCATCTGTGCCAGTTACCAACCGCCTGGAGCTTTTGGGCATGGAGTTGACGTCAGACCTCAACTTTGGCTCAACCATCAAGTCCAGAGCTCAGACTGCAGCAAAAAAGCTAACAATCCCACACAAAGTGAGGCGATACTTCACGCCTGGACAGCTTCTGAATCTATATAAAGCACAGGTCCGTTCCTGCATGGAGTACTGCAGCCACTTGTGGGATGGCTCTGCAAAATACCAACTTGCTGCACTGGACTCGATCGAGCGCAGGGCTAAAAGGCTTATAGGCGACGAAGTGCTATCGGGCAAGCATCATAGCCTGGCTCATCGGCGAACCGTTGCTTGCCTGTCGGTTTTCTACAGATTGTACTTCGGGGAGTGTACGCAGGAGCTCCATGACCTGATTCCTCCATCTCCCTTTCACTACCGGTCTACCAGACGCACGGATGGCTACCATCTACACTTGGTTGATATACCGTCTTGTCGTACCAAGCGGTTCTCCTCCACATTTATTGTGGGCACTTCCAAGCTGTGGAATTCTCTGCCGGCTTCTGTGTTCCCTGCCACTTATGACCTTTCAACCTTTAAAGCAAGAGTGAACAGGCATCTTCTAGGCTCGCTCGTTCCATCGTAGACCTCATCTATCGCTTACCATCAGGCGAGATTGAGGTCTAGAGTGAGCTCATTGAGAAAAAAAAACAGTACTCTACGCGGTGTATTCAAATATTAAATAAAACAATAGATAAGGTATTTTGAGCTTGAGGTGCCATAAAACACCTGGGTCGAAATTAGTGACAAATGGAATTTTGGTGATTGAAGTCTGGCTTTATTGCGCCATAACTTTATCCACACAGCGATTTGGGACTTTCCGCCATAACAATAGTTGAAGTACATAAAAAAACCTTTCCAATGATATATCGCTTGTTGTTATAGGTTCCTAGGCTAGAATGCCCATTCACCTTTGTGCAAGTAAATTTAGTGTATGGCTAGGTTTTTGTTATGATTGACAATGCGCGCAGCCATATCGCGCGTGTCTTCGCTGCCGTGATCATTATCACAATAAAAACACAACTCTCCTTTTTGCAGTCGGGTACAAGTTGGCTTTAAGCTACTTTCATACTAAATTTCATCCAAATCCACCCTGTACTTTTTAACACATTCAAACAAATAAACATACTGTAGGTCATTTTGTATTATTATTTGTTTTAATTTATAATCAATTTAATTGACTTAAGGGATAACCTGTTACTTAAAGTCTAGGAAGAAGGCGCCGATGTCTGTTCTAACTAGCACGGACATCAATGTTTCACTCTATGTTTAGAAACTTTAATTGTTATCTTTGCACTTGTATTCTTGATTATAAGTATTAGCCGAGTTGCACCCAATATTATTATTATTGTATTAATTAATTATTAAAAATGATTAAATTCTACCGGTGGAAAAACTTTACCGCTTTATAATATTAGTATAGATTCACGTATAAAACCGAGCTTAACACAAATCTGAGATTTTTTCGAGATAATCTTTGAGTTACAGATATTTGAGCTATAATCTTTTTATCATAGATCTAATAAAGAGTAAGTACCAGTGTACAAGAGCTTAAAGCTGCACTAGTTTGAGCTGGTGCTTCACTGGCTTACAGCCTGAACATCTCAGCAATCACTGAAAAAAAAAATATAAAGCTATCCACTATTTAAATTAAAAGCTATGAGCCTAAACTACTTAAGGTTAATACTTAGCGTAACTGTAATATTTATTTATCCACAAATTAGAACGCCTTGCAGCAATTAAACCAATCGAGAGCTGAACATTGTGAATATTGATTCTATATTCAGATCACACTTGTCAAAAAATTATGGTAGACACCGGCTTTATCTAAGGATAAAGCCGGTGTTATCATTCAAATGTTGAGCTGCAGCCGATTGACACCTTCCCGTTCTTCCAAAACGGTTAGTTCACCCTGATACCTGGTGTGACTGGTTTTTCCTAGTTTTCCTCTTACGTCACACTTTAAGATATACATATTTAGACAAATTGATACACAGACCATACGAGGTGTTGGATATTTTTTCGGTATAATAAATGACTTGAATGATTTTTGTTTGCATATTTTTACATAATATGTGTGATACAATGAGTTCAATATTGGAGTGTGAAGTTCATTCTCACGAATCGATCATGCAGGTTGCCAAGGTGGGTCCGTAGATAGGATTCTCAGTACTTAGCATATAGCAGCCGAAGAACAAAATATAGTTGAGAAGAAACGAATATTTCAGAAAAATATATCTAGTAAAGCGTTTTGAAACACCAAAAGGTTTTTGGCGAAATTAACAGTGGGTATAGTTTTCTAAAGTACTAGTTTGGTATAAATTTCCGCAAACTAACGCCTACTTCTATTCTGTATATAGTTGGGAAAAGTCTAGATCGACTTAGGTACTTATGTTTACTGTGATTTTCAAACGAAGGGCGTATCGGATGACCTGTAACAACAACTTAGGTAACTTAACAAAAAAGTATCCGCTCGTTCCGCACACTTGCTGGACTGATGAAGCCTTGACATGATTAGCATCACAATCGTTAATCGTTCAATTGGATATAGTATCGTCAACTTTTATAGCAGAAATTCATTCGGGAAATAATGTTAACAAACGTGTTTTAATGATAAAATAGAGAAGTCACTTATTTAAGAGTTAGTTCCAGTTATACTGAAATAAATCGACGACACGGTTGAGAAGGGGTTGGCTGTTGCGCTGCGTGTCGCGAGTTCGATTTCCGCACCATAACAATTGTTTGTAGGGCCTACATGGAGGAAATGTTTGTAAAAATGCTCCCACGAACACGATAAAAGAGAAATTCGTAATCTAAACTGAGAGCAGGACGACTAAAAACTCAAGTCATGGTGCATTTATGTACGTTATTCACTTTATTTCAATTTGAAAGTGTCTCGCCTCATTTTCTTGGGCAGGCTTAGTAATTGAGGTAATACTAGCGAACACAAACTAAACCGCACAAATGAATAGATGCAGCCGACGATAAAACGTGATTCATTTGTTGTGTCAATGTCGTATCATGGTATGCATCGTGTCGTGTCGACTTTCACTAATTGTAACGAAGGTACGCCCACCGGCCGGTAAGTAGTAAAGTAAG
The DNA here is from genome assembly GCA_943138885.2 of Tholera decimalis. Lineage (NCBI taxonomy): Eukaryota > Metazoa > Arthropoda > Insecta > Lepidoptera > Noctuidae > Tholera > Tholera decimalis. The sequence continues at coordinate 16,575,783 of OW964552.2, read as the reverse complement.
CTTAAATCATGCGATAAAATCCAATCGTGCTAAGAACATTACCACGTAGGTTTGATAATGATACCTTACTCGTATACAGACACAGCGTTGGATATTGATCCTTGCGTTGATACCGAAATGTTTTGGTTTTATATGGTGGCCGCTGCCCAAACGTCTCGAGGTCGTGACGAGATGAATTTGAGTGAAAGTTGTGATAAGCCCCACCTCGGACTTCGGTCACTGTCTCACTCAAGCGTGTAGGTATCTATTCATTTGATTTGTTCAAAATGATCGCTTATGCGTAACCTTTTCAATTGGAAGCTGATGACTGACCAGAGTTAATCAGGTATTTTAAAGTGAATAGTATGGTCAAATTGTGTATTGTACCGTTTTTTATATACTTAAATTTTTTGTTAGTCTTTTTCCTGTATTTTCGATTTTGCATGCTTAATTGTTACCTTCAGGCATATTCTCTGCAATTTAACCATTAAAATAGGTGCTTAAAATCATAAGTATCAGGTTTTTGACACCTTCCTAATGAATAAAAGATGTCAACTGATTCATACTTATGTACGGCTTAAACAATGCTAATTTTATCGATCATTGAATGTAACTTTAATCCAACGTGAGTAAGCAATTATAATTAAACGTTTTTCCTACATTTACTTCCCGATTATCTTCTTAACAAGTTTTTGTTATTTACATTTAGAATACCGACTATCGACATGTATATTATAAAATAATAATTTTCTTTAAATAAATACTGCAGCTATTTTACTAATTCGAAAGTAATCGTCGCATTTGTTTTATAATGATAACCAAACAGAATGTAAGTACCTATTTACACACGTTTAGAAAACAATTTTACGACGTCTAAACCAGGCCATGTGTGTTTTAGTAATTTTAGAATCTCCCATGTGTGCTAACTTGCATTTTTTGTTGCCAATATAAACAGCGATTTCTTTCTGCACATTGTCAACTGCAATGTTTATTTTATTAAAAAGGCCAACGCAATTATTTGACTGATCAAAATGAAATTAAGAAATCGTCTCTACATATACTGCTCTGTGTCCTATCTGTCGATTCTGTAAATATATCACAGTGAATACTTATTTGAAGTCAATGTAAAGTGAGTGAATGTCAATACATCCACTACAGGTGAAATTACGGTTCAATTAATGTTCCAAAATCTCACGTTGAGAGGTGTACAGAATAGACTGTTTTCTCCAGACTCAAGCAGAACAACCTTATCAATCAGTCTCACAAACACAGACAGTTTTCACGTAAGCATACTAACTACGGAGTCTGTATTCTGTAATCGATACGATTCCCCTCGCTAATTGTGCGGACAAACAGAAGAAAGTCTCCGCCGTGCACGATTTACATAACCAGGGCCAGCGTCGCAAGCGCCGATATTTCACGTCTGTCGTCGGGCTACGCATTCAAATGCTAAACAAGCGGCTCTCTCATTATATGTACTTGACTAATTAAAAACAAAAAAGCCGTGAAAGGTAAAGAGAGGTAGTAACTCTTCCAAAACTTGCTTAGTGCGTTACGAACGCACCGATTATTTGTTGTCTGTTTCGCAGATGTAATTATTTTTGTTGTATATATATGTAAATTATGTCATTCTTAATCGGTACGGCCACTGCTATAGCGTGTCTTGCCTCTTAAAATGTGTCCGAATCGTTAGCTACACTATTGTTGTATACATGTGTTAGCAATATAAACTTACTTAAACTTTCCCAATGTAAAATATTAAAGATAATCGTAGTATTCTATGGTACGTACGAATGCCATGCCCACAGGGTACCAACCCAATAGTGCTCGCCGTAACACATCAACCAATCACAAAGCATGATTTAAAAAGTTAAAGTGAATGACAGAAGGTTGCAATCTTGGGTTGTCGTGGGCATGGCTGTGGTGTGAAAAACTCGGAGCAAAACACTAGAAAATTAACTGAGTTGTAATTGATATTTCGTAGTGTAAAACAGAATGTGTGACCTACATATTTTTCTACTCTGTAAGCATTGGGGAAATATAATAAGTAAGTACCTGTGAACCTGTCTATTATTTCTACTTGCTACCTTTTATTCCAAGGGACGCCATGAACGTAGTTTTTATTAATACCGAAATTGGTGGATTCCGTGCAGGAGTTCACATCTCAGAAGTGGGATAAAGATCCCTGTTCTGGCCAGTATATTCGCTTTTTTTTTTCTTCTATGTGGTAGGAGGCTTCTTACTTTCGTATTTTGTTTTTCTCTGTTGTACCTTTATAAGTACTAAAGTTTTGCTTGTGTTACCTAAACCGAAAAATCTACAAGTATAACTTAGTGTGTGGGTACAAGTGATTACATTAAGCATAATAATAATAAGTAAGTTATAAAACAAAATCAATGTAGGTAATAACATCAAGTTTCCACATATTAGCATGAGGTATGCTATGATGAGAAGTCAAGTTAGTTATTACTTAGGTATTATTCACATTCGCGTAACTTGAGGGGTTAAGCAAACTTATATTTTTTATAACCTTATAAATTTAATTTATAAGGTTATAAAAAAGCAATTAATTTTCAAGATGACTCATATCTAATCTATTCAGTTAAGGAACTGAACTGACTGACAGAAAGTTATTAAGGAATAACTAGTTCTAAAAGCATTTCTATTTAGCAAAAACATCAAAATCCATAAAATATTTACTATACATATGAGTGAGACTCTGCAGGGAAGCATGTTTACCTACGTTTGTCTGATGTTATGCCTAATCAAACAATTGGTAATCGCCCAATCTACATCAATGATTTGATCTAAAAAGTAATAGTTTAGTACTGTTACTAAGTTCTATAGAATTTAGCCTATTATGGTAAAGGTCGTACAGTATAATTACTTGCTGAAGCATTTGACTCATCCTGAGTAAGAGTAAATTATATGTTGCTGAAAGTTCATTGCCCTACACTTATGCAGAAATTATCCCTTGTTAACATATAATACTGTTATTATAATTTTATTATATTAATTTTATATTTTCATTTTGTATACCTATGTACTTTATGATTTGTCTTATATAAATTTCTTTACTATTCAGCATAGTATAATTTATATAAATGTTTTACTACTTGTTATAAATTGTTATAAATGTTGCATGTAAACTACCTAGTGATTAGACACTCTTGTACTAAACTTTTATACCTATCTGTGGACAGCGTAGTGGGTTCCATTATAGTTAAAACTTATTATTCTTCTGTGAAACCAGTTGTAAGTTCTTACATTGTAACCGTTTGTTGTTCCATCTAATAAAAAAAATAAATAAAATATGAGGAACAAGTTGCTTGGGTTATTATTTACGTTCCAGGATAATTCCATGGAAAAGGACACATGGCCGGCATCCTGCTGCTAATCGTTAGGCTCGCAGCTAAGTCTGGTCGGGCGGGTCGCTGGGTGTGCTGCCCAGAGGTGCAGTAGGGCGAAACGAGCGCCGCCCTGGCATCCAGCCAGGCGCCACCCAGGAGTCCAGCCTGCAGCGCCGCCCAGGCATCCAGCCAGGCGCCGCCCAGGAGTCGAGCCTAGAGCGCCGCCCCGGCATCCAGCCAGGCGCTGCCCAGGAGTCCAGCCTGGTACGCCGCCCAGGCGTCCAGCCTGAAGCGCCACCCAGGCATCCAGACAGGCGCCGCCCAGGAGTTGAGACTGGAGCGCCGTCCAGGAGTCCAGCCTAGAGCGCCGCCCAGGTTTCCAGCCAGGGACCGCTCAGGAGGCCAGCCTGGAGCACCGCCCAGGCATCCAGCGGGCGTACAGTCCGGCGAACCAGCGGGTGTACAGCCTGGCGAACCAGCGGGTGTACAGCCCGGCGAACAAGCGGGTGTACAGCCTGGCGAACCAGCGGGTGTACAGCCCGGCGAACCAGCGGGTGTACAGCCCGGCGATCCAGCGGGCGTACAGCCCGGCGATCCAGCGGGTATATAGCCCGGCGAATCAGCGGGTGTACAGCCCGGCGAACCAGCGGGTGTACAGCCCGGCGATCCAGCGGGCGTACAGCCCGGCGATCCAGCGGGCGTAAAGCCCGGCGAATCAGCGGGTGTACAGCCCGGCGATCCAGCGGGCGTAGAGCCCGGCGAACCAGTGGGCGTTACAGCCCGGCGGACCAGCGGACGCCCAGCCCGGCGAATCGCCGGGTGTCCAGTTGGGCGAGCCGCCGGGTGTCCAGCCGGGCGAGCCGCCGGCAGTCCGGTCGGCCGAGCCGCCGGGTGTCCAGCCGGGCGAGCCGTCGGGTGTCCAGCCGAGCGAGCCGCCGGCAGTCCGGTCGGCCGAGCCGCCGGGTGTCCAGCCGGGTGTCCAGCCGGGCGAGCCGCCGGGTGTCCAGCCGGGCGAGCCGCCGGGTGTCCAGCCGGGCGAGCCGCTGGCAGTCCGGTCGGCCGAGCCGCCGGGTGTCCAGCCAGGCGAGCCGCCGGGTGTCCAACCGGGCGAGCCGCCGGCAGTCCGGTCGGCCGAGCCGCCGGGTGTCCAGCCGGGCGAGCCGCCGGGTGTCCAGCCGGGCGAGCCGCCGGCAGTCCGGTCGGCCGAGCCGCCGGGTGTCCAGCCGGGCGAACCGCCGGGTGTCCAGCCGGGCGAGCCGCTGGCAGTCCGGTCGGCCGAGCCGCCGGGTGTCCAGCCGGGCGAGCCGCCGAGTGTACAGCCGGGCGAGCCGCCGGCAGTCCGGTCGGCCGAGCCGCCGATTGTCCAGCCGGGCGAGCCGCCGGGTGTCCAGCCGGGCGAGCCGCTGGCAGTCCGGTCGGCCGAGCCGCCGGGTGTCCAGCCGGGCGAGCCGCCGGGTGTCCAACCGGGCGAGCCGCCGGCAGTCCGGTCGGCCGAGCCGCCGGGTGTCCAACCGGGCGAGCCGCCGGCAGTCCGGTCGGCCGAGCCGCCGGGTGTCCAGCCGGGCGAGCCGCCGGGTGTCCAACCGGGCGAGCCCCCGACAGTCCGGTCGGCCGAGCCGAGCGAGTTCCGGGGACATCGCCGGGCAGCCGGGCGAGTTCCAGGGATGCAGCCGGGTGAGTCTCCGGACCTAAAGTTGGACGAGACACCGGGAACATGGCCCGGCGCCCAGCCAGAAGACTTCGGGCGTCAAGCAGGGTCGCCCGGGCATCCACCAGGCATCCAGGCAAATAAGACAATGTGTTTTTTGTGTGAAATCGAATCTGTTATTTATTGACACAATTGATGTTCCATCTTATGTAGAATTCATCATCGTTCGGCGTGACTAGCTGCTGAGATAACTTATTTTAATGATTCAATTAAACCGATATGGTATAGGAGTAACACTTGAGGTATAAAACTAGCTGAGGTTCAAACTTAAAACTACCAAAATAGTGGTGATACTACTCTGAGCCAACTCATTGTTCAAATGGTACAAAGGATGTCCATAATGAGAACCAATGTTGCAAATCATTCAACTTAGGATCTATAAAGCAAAATAAAATTTTAATTAACAACATTTTATCACTTCCCAAAGGCACAGAGATTTCAGGTCCTCTTGTTATGTATGTATCTTCAAGTAGTTATGGATCCGCCATATCAAGTCAACAGTTTTATCGAGGCGTCCGATATGCAGTAACTGCTGGACTGTTCAGACAACTAAATAAAAGAGGATTAACAGCACACTTATAACATTGCCACCAAAATCCTAATACTTCATGAAACTCTTTTGGTATCAAAGTTGAAAATATCTCTTTTCAGTCAGCAATTATTTAATTAATGAATGGAACTATAAAACAGATGATGCTTAATATTCTTACTCATCAGACCCTGCGCTTGATGGTGAGCACTCGTTTACATAACAATGAACCTCCTAATATTAAACCCAATAATGTACAAGACTCTGTGCTAGCGGTTTCTCATTGGTCAAAGCTCAACCACCATTCTAATGGCTTCAAATGCTTACACTATCACAGGTCCACTCAAACCTGTGTGTTTACGTCCTCAAGCTTTAGCTACTTCCATAGCAAATATCATGCAAAGCCACCCAGTAGTTTTAAAGACTAGCGCATTCAAACAAACAGACCTTTCATTTTAATATTAATATAGATTGTTATGGTGTAACCTAATACGATCTATTAGAGACTAACTTATTACAGTGGTTGATTTCAATCTGAATAAAGGACTGTTCTCAGATCAGGTCCAATCAATTCATTAAATAGATACCATTATTTGGGGCTATAAGTACCATTCTACTGGTTCATATATATTCAAAACAATTCCTTTGAGGGACCACAATGTCCGTACTTTGTTACTGTGTTTTTCAAGCACAGTTCTGAGTTAAGCTATGCGATAAACGGCGAATGCCTGAACAGTTTGAGGAGGTCTAAACAGATCTGGATGTGATATGCCTTGACATGGCACCTCGAACATAAAACCTACATGGTTTTAACAAAAAGGATTGTATTAACTACAGAAACAGATAACCTTCAATTTTAAGGCAGGTAACGCCCAATAAGACTTCACATGCACTACTACACATCACACTCATGCTGAGAACAAACACCTTCATACGACAAATACGCATACATATTACAACTTGCATCTAACTATGAAATTAATAATAATGTAGACATCACAATGTCTTACGTAAAATGCATTCTCTATAATTACGTTATAGTTCATTGTGGGAATTAGGAACAGGCTAGATCGTGATATTTCGTAACCTACCTAGGCCACCAGAGCCTATTATAATTGTTACTTAGAATATATATTTTGTTTAAACAATTCCTTTTAGAATAGTTGGGTTTGAAGCCCCATCCTCATATAATTTTAACCATCTGTAAAATAAATATAATTCATCAGTGAATGAGCATGTTGTTTATACACTGTATCATCTGTTAATTGAGAATTGAGAAGTTGAGTTGTTGTGGCAAAGTATTGCCAAGTGCCTACTTGTACAGACAGACAAGGGAGACAAGGTTGCCGTGGTCGACTCCGGGAGCATGCCATTTGTGATGTGAGTGGTGTGTCAGATATAGTACATAAGCACTCATATTCATAGTAGGATACGTGAATTTTCTATATTTAACTACTAGCTTCTGTCCGCGGCTTCGTTCGCGAATTTTCTATATTTAACTACTAGCTTCTGTCCGCGGCTTCGTTCGCGTGGGAGGGGGTTCCCGCGTAAATCCCGAACCCGTAGAAATTTCGGGGTAAAAACTATCCTATGTCCTTCCCAGGGTCCTAATGTATTCTTATACCAAATTTCATCTAAATCGGTTTAACGGTTTAGGCGTAAAAAGGTAACACACAGACAGACAATTACTTTCAAATTTATAATATTAGTATGGATTACTCAGTAATAGGTATGGTATCCTAATATCAGATTCCAAATATATATATGCTTTATCTGGAATATCTTTTCTTACTGCGTTAAATGCGCCCAGATAAAGTGCGTCGATACTTAATTCTAATATGACATTTCTACTCCACTGGTTGCTAGCAGGTGAGAAAAGATGTAGGATATAATCCTATCTATCCAAAAGTGGTCGGTAAGAGAGCAGCTTGCGCAACAAGACTGCCCATTGTACACTAATTTTACCTTTTCTATAAAGTCTGCATTGAGTATAGAACCGGTCAGCGAATGACTCAAGTCGAAGGGCTAAGTCTGAACCTTGTCCTTTTAGTCTTGCTTGTTACAGTCCAAAACCACATAATAACAAGAATCTTCATTCAGAAAGCATTGCAAATCTTAATTAATCCTCTTGCAATGTTAGCGCCTGTACTCACCTCACTCAAACAATCATGTATCACAGGTGAAAGACACATCCACAATATGTCACTTTACTTTATAAAGTGAAAAAAAAAAATAATAATTATAAAATGAATTATATAAAAATACATACGCATAGTCGCAATATAACAAACCATAATAAATAAAATACTTTTACTTAATAAACCTACAAACAGTGAAGCATATACGCCAAATCTAGCTTAATTTCGAGGTTTACAGCCTAAACACTAGTACTGAACATTCAAGGGATAGCTGATATTTTCTTGAGTATGATGACGCAGCTGTTAAATATATTTATGGGATAACGAAGTATTGACAAGTATGGAATAGTGACGGTATACCTGGGTCATGCTAAAGCGGTTGAGAGACATTGAATCAAAAATTATGACAACCACTTCGCTGTTTACAAAATCTTTATAACAAAGCGAAGTGACATATTGGTTTGTAAGATATGTAGCTTTCCCAATAACTACATAGAGCCTAGCTTGGGAGGCTTACACACCAAAGGTTATCATAATTATCACTTTCTACACTATCCTTGTCGATCATTTTGACACCTTCATATGCAGTAGTTATGAACACTCAGCCTTAATTAGCTCGAGCCTTGAACACAAAGACGTCTAATTCTGTAATGGGTTGTAGCGAGTATTTTGCTTTGTTTGGGTTGGTCTATGGCACTTCCCTTATTAGCAAGGAAACAAAATATATTTATTATAACCAAAGAACATTAAGAGTGTCACCAAACCAAAGAACATTCAGAGGTCAGCGAGAATGGTATCCTAGAAATTTTATTGATACTTTATGCTAAATCTATTGACTTTCCAGAAAATCATATACAATGAGGACCAACAATATGAAGTTGGTTAAACTTCAATAGACCGAATGACGTCTGGCAATGACACCACTTAACATAATTAATCAGGCATGTATGCATGTGTCAAACATGTACTTAATATACTATTATCTTATGCATGGTCATTAATCTTCAATTCACTTTGACATTCAGGTTTTTCTCTCTAGTGCCCCTTGTGTGTATGTGGCCATGAGATACCTGCCTGTTACATGCAGTATATAATTAATTTGGCATCAATTATGTATTATTACCTAACATATTGGTATAAAACCTTAATCATGTTTCTCTTCCAGATTCAATTTCTCCTTTACCCTCTATGTACGGGCCATGCAATACTGTCCATTACAATACATAAATACCGAATATACATTTTCCCTTCAGCCCCAGACCTAATGGGTCGAGTGTGGTTGTCTAGTGGAACCCTGGCCATGTTAAGCCAAAAAATGGAGCTAATGCTCATTACTATTATAATAATAATATTTCTCTTTCAGATAATCCATCCATAATTGTTAGTAACATTAAACATAATAACTATGTTAGTAGAAAATGTTGTAGCGAGCTGCAGGGCCCAAAATGCTCAATATTCATGATTCATTATTTTATTAATACTAGTTACCCTGCAACTGGCAAATGTATAAAAGATCAAAGTCGATTATTAGTTATAATTACAAAATACTGTGAGAAAAAGGCGGTTGGTTAACCTTAATAGATAATAAATAAATATGTATAATACCAGCCAACTTAATATGTCTAAGCATGATATACAATAACTATACAACAACTATTTTGTATTAGACTGTTGCATTTACTCTTTTGTATTAGACTTACATAAACTATTTTGTATTAGACTTGTATTTACTATTTTATTATTTAGTGGTGGTCATCTATACAATGTTATAACTATTTTATATTAGACTGTTGTATTTACCATTTTGTATATGATTAGTAACAGTTGGCTGTTCTTTCAAACTTTATCATTCGAGCTTATGGTATTCTTCACCCTTTTAATTACACGAGGGCGTGTAATTTTGCTTGGATGGCCGACTGTTAGCAATATAAACTTACTTAAACTTTCCCAATGTAAAATATTAAAGATAATCGTAGTATTCTATGGTACGTACGAATGCCATGCCCACAGGGTACCAACCCAATAGTGCTCGCCGTAACACATCAACCAATCACAAAGCATGATTTAAAAAGTTAAAGTGAATGACAGAAGGTTGCAATCTTGGGTTGTCGTGGGCATGGCTGTGGTGTGAAAAACTCGGAGCAAAACACTAGAAAATTAACTGAGTTGTAATTGATATTTCGTAGTGTAAAACAGAATGTGTGACCTACATATTTTTCTACTCTGTAAGCATTGGGGAAATATAATAAGTAAGTACCTGTGAACCTGTCTATTATTTCTACTTGCTACCTTTTATTCCAAGGGACGCCATGAACGTAGTTTTTATTAATACCGAAATTGGTGGATTCCGTGCAGGAGTTCACACATGAAATACAAAGAAAATACTCACAATATTTTTATATTTAATGTTCTTATTTTACTATTAAATCATGTTGTCAAAAACAAAACAAATGAATGATCATTTTTATGCCAAGACTATTGTTGCTCTTCTAAAACACACGATTAATATTCAGCTGTTATTTTGTCTCCTATAGAAAAATCTTTTCATTGTCAACGATTTGCCTAACCTTCCGACCCTAGGTTAAATTTAAATGTGTTTTTAATCGCGTCAAATACGTAAACCTTGTGTGCCAAAAAACAGTATTGTCTTTAAGTCGCCTTGATAATAATTCAGCTAAAGAGTGTAAGCAAAACTTACAAATATTGTTGGGTAATTTCCTGGTTAACGGATGAAAAGACTCCTCGGCCATGATTATGTCGTTGAGAATGAAGCAAATGCTTATTAACTGCTTTAAGTGCTGATTAACCAGTACACGGAAGGAACAGTAACTCAGCAGACCAGCTGTGCAATGTCGGATGTACCTACCTATAATAGTCCACTTGCGTCAAGAAGTACGGTAGTGGAATAAATTGCATCAATTTATAGTATTCGTTGCACGTTTATTTGCTGCGGTGATCTGAGCTATTAATCTTTTTGTAGCATGTTTATTGTAATCCTGGATGTAAAGGTATCTCATAACCTTTTCCTGCATATATACCAATCAGCCGCCCGGCTTTAGACAGATGTATATACATAGTATAGGCTTGCTTTAGAAAATATAATAAATTTAAGGAATGTACGTGTAATCTAGGCTTGTCTAAACCCACATCCAAGTTAGCTATTAAGTTGTATTCTTTGATTGTTATGTTAAAGTATAGGTTAATTTTTATTCATCTTGAAAACATATCAAGCAAGCAAGTATTGCGATGAAAGTCTTTTTCCAAATAAAGATAATAAAAAAAGAATATTAAAAACATTAGCATTCTGCACTAAATCTATTTAAATGAATGATGGTTAAATTTCGCCTCTGGGCGACCGCTAGTTATTTTAATATATTTGAAAGAACGGTACTGTATCTTTAAGTCCCTACTGCATGTTTTACAAGAGAGACCAATAAACACTTTTTTTTGAACTCATCATCTTGCATACTTCTTTAAGTATCATTAGAACTTAAAACGGGATATTTACCGTGTGTATTTTTTCCTGTATCTTCACGTGTGCGAAGATAAATGTAACATAGGTACGTAAGCTAAAACGCAAACTCGTTAACTGCTTAGTAACCGTTCACATCAAATTCAGTACGTCGATTCTGTAAAATTCGAACAACAACTCGCATCTCACATAGCTATTCACTGTCACTTCGCTTATGGTTCAAAGTGACCTTGATTTTGCATTCTGTAAACAGCGTCGAAGTGACGGAGGAATTACCTTACCGAATGCCATTTCTCACGTCATCTCATACTTTATCTGTCAAAATCTTTAGTTCAACTCGCTGACACGCTCGCAAGGGTAGCGCTAGTGTAAATTCGAATTAACAACCGAGTTTTTAGAATGCCAATCAATAAACTCACAGCGGATTCAGATTCGAAGTTTAGAATGAGGTCTTACAGAATAACACAGCTGGTTAGTGATTTCCAAATTACTCGTCATTTTGTCCTAATACAAAGAGTCAGAAGAAACTCTAAGTGCATTGTAAAGATGTGGTTTAAAGTCGTTTTCTTCTATTTTTGTTTTGTTCTTGGCATAATAGAAACGTGGGACGCGATTACTTACCGTTTCACTATTTCAATTACTATTCATTCACTCGACTTATTGACGATATTTTATACCATCGTTAAGTGCATTTGTCTTTTAAATGGATTGTAACTACCAGTATTTTAATATTTCAAAGAGGATTATATACTTTAGAAGTAAAAGTAAGTTAGTTACTTTACAATGTGAGAAGTAAAAGTTATAGTTCCTACTATCGACTCACACAATAGGCGAAAGATACTGTGCCTTTGACCTACAATTAAGTAGTACTAACGGCCCACGACAATGACCTTAATGATGGACACTTTGATATTGTGTCTGCATGATAAACTGCCACAATAAAAAAGTTACAATAATGTTAAATTATCTTTAAAACACGAACGTTTTCTGACTAAGTTCGTAGAATCAGCTTATCACTGAAACTTGTATAAGCTGAAGAATAATACAGGACTTTTTAAGACGTGAAATCAAATCCTTGAAGTAGGTGCCTACTCTTAGCATGCTGAGAAAGTTTTATCGCCTTCATACATGACTAACATGAAAAATTATTTTAATTTTTGTAAAATGTCACTCCACACAATTATCATTATTTACAAGGACAATACTCGAACACATAAAGAACAATAGGCGTCATATAAATAAACTGCGCTCTCATTAAAACTGTGGTGGAACAGTGAACAGTTTTAATGAAATGCGCGATCAAACGATACGCGAACAGAAAGTTTTCAATGTACGCGTAGCCGTGCCGCATGGCATCGTTAAAATATCGTGCGGTTTTAGCTTGTGTGAAAACTACTCTCAAATGTAAATAATTGTCTTTTTAGTTGTTATATATAAAGATTGCTCAAATGGAACCTGACAGCATGCAGGTTGATAGAAAAATAGTTCTGGCTGGATTAGAACACTCAAATTCCAAATGAAGTTCTGAATTTATAAGAGTTTTGAGAAGTTCATTTGGAACTTCTAAATTCATTCAGTGTCTAATTTAATAACCTGCATGCTATCTGTCAATAGTTCTGATCAGTTTTGGTGTAAGTATGTGGGGAACAAACTTTAACTGCGATACGCGCGACTGGTCTGACGAGCATGTTAAGCCATGTGTCCTGTGCCTGAATCCTGATTTCTCTCCGATCGTGACGGAATGCTGTCACATCGTACAATGAGAGTAAAGGAACATAGAGTGGACCTATACCTCTGCACATACTAGTGCACTATTATCTTCTACGCCACTGGCTAATGTCCGTTGATTTTAGCTGCCGCCATGGCCGAAATCTGGAGCGTTACTTTTTTATTGCAATACCATGTCACATTGTCACGGACTCACGGTCCATGATGATGTCTAGTGCACGTACAATACAACAATGCCTATAGGAGTTATTACACGAATTAGTGTTCTCCCTAGCTTTTTACGTCCGTAAAAACATATAGACTTTAATTAATTTTAGAATCAGCCTCTTGAGATTTTCCGTACGTTATTTCCATAAAATTCATGGCCTTCTCTGATTGCATAGTAAAACTGAAACATTTTCCTCCACACGCAATAATTTATGGCTCATCTAAGCTGACTCCAATTTAAGGCATCATAAAATCTCGATTATGCAGAACGACGCATGTATGTTCGCTGCATTTGTGTAGTTAAACGTTACTTAATGTAACAACTGCCAAGGTCAGTATATTGTAAATAGTGTGTTTTAGTGTATTTTACGTTTGTTGCATGACTTGTTGTAATTTGAAACAGTATTAGAATGTATTGATGTGGGCATTTGACCTTTAATATTGTTGTAATTTGTTTTTAACCGACTTCTAAAAAGGAAGAGGTTCTCAATTCGGATGTCTAATTCTTTTTTATGTTTTCCCGGGCATATCTCCATCGCTTGCCAACCGATTTGAAAAATTGTTGAAAAGGGTATACTTCCCAAATGGTCCCATGAAAATTTCATCGAAATCGGACTAGCCGTTTCTGAAAAATAAACAAAAGTCTAAAAAAAAACTACATTGACGAAATTTTCGTTTACTCTGCATTGCGTTTTTTGTTCGCGCATAACTCCGTCATTTATGAACCGATTTGGAAAATTCTCTTTTTTTGTTTCAAAGCCTATGCTTTCCAAATGATCCCATAGTCACCAAGTCGGGATCTGATGATGGAATCTTGGCGAAATAGAGGGAACTCTTCAAATTGTATAGGAAAACAAAAAGCGATTTTGGTATTTTCTAAAACAATTGAAGCGAATTGAATTCTAAAAGAATTGTGCGTTCAATAAGAACCATTCTACTATCAGATCTGATGATGAATCCAAGAGACAGGCACCGGAACTCCATAACAAGACAATGTATCTTAGCTGTGTTTGGACTTGTTAGAATTGTAACGATATGCACTTTCCAGGTGTACCACGAATAATAAAAAGAAATAGAATCATTTTTATTCTCAGTTTCAGTTTGACGCCGTTTTCTCATACGAGAAGTATGCTTCTCGCTTCTGCTTATTTAGAAGCTGTAAGATATATGTTTTGTTGCTTGGTTGCTTGGCACCAACTCCAAAAAATTGTTAAATTTTATTATAGGTTAATCGTAGGTTAGGTTAATAGTAGGTTATAGTATTATTTTTAACTTTTTAGTGCTTTTATGGTTTTTTGAAGTCGGCTTCTTTTTTGGCAATATTTCTTTTTTATTTAGCAAGTATGCTAGCTTTTCAGTAGGTACTTACAAGCATCTTTGATAAAGCGACCAATAAATTGGCAAGTGTGTTGGTCATTATATCAAAGATGCTTGCAGTAGTGCTCGTAGTATCTGCCTGTATTGGTATCTTCTATACAAATATAGTTACTGAGTTGTTGTTATGATATTCAAAACGCTCAAACAGCTGGCCCAGAGCTCTTATACTCAACATGTCCCGACGATTTGCTAAAAGAAAAGTCAAAACTCAAACTAATTCTCTTAAACTCATTCCGAATATACATAATTCTGTGTTAAATTATGTTTTGGTGTATAAAAATTAGACGTAAACGATAAGCTTAGAGTGATCCTAATTGTTACTTCAACACTACTAACTTCTTACTCTTAAAATTTACTTAAAATTGCAACCAGCTCAATTGCAATCAGTGCAGCAATAATGGATATAAAACAAGTTTAGTTATTGGTGACATAATATGGTATCTAAAGAACTACATTCCGGTAACTACCAATATTTCAACAGTTTAGCGTACTTCTATTTAATAACTAGTACTTGTTAGGTTTCCTACGTAGACGTTAATTTGTATATATACCTAATTCTTATATGTATGATATAAGAAGGACAGTGAAAAATATATGAAATAAAAACTTTTTTGCAAAAAATAAAACCGACTTCCATATCAAAACACTATAAAGCCAAAAATAATTTTAATTTCGGTAGTCGGTGTTATTGGTTTTGTATTTTCTTTTTTTTTCACACCGCCTTCCGAAATTAAAAATATTTTTGGCTTTATAGTGTTTTGATATGGGAACTCGGTTTTATTTTTTGCAAAAAAGTTTTTATTTTTGTGCTTTCTAGTGGGTCAGTGAATTTTCCAAATCGGTTCGTAAATGACGGAGTTATGCGCGAACAAAAAACGCAATGCAGCGTAACCGAAAAGATCATCGACGTAAACATTTTTTTAGACTTTTGTTGATTTTTCAGAAACGGCTTGTCCGATTTCGATAAAATTTTCATGGGACCATTTGGAAAGTATACCCTTTCTAACAAGATAAGAATTTTTCAAATCGGTTGGCAAGCGGTGGAGTTATGCGTGGACAAACATAAAAAAAAAAAATACTAACATCCGAATTGAGAACCTCCTCCTTTTTTAGAAGACGGTTAAAAAAAAATGAAGTACACATCGAATCGCTCTTATCACAGTACCGAAGTATGATCACGTACGTTACACTGTGCTCAAGAGGACAAAAAATGGAACGTTATGGTAATAGGACAGAGCGAGCAATTTAAATGAACCATTTGCTCAAATTACTGGAATCCAGTTATTCGTTATTATTCCAGTTGGTCGTTGGTTAGAGTGGGCAGTGGGCGGCCGGCTGTGAAATTAGGACGTGATTGCTGAACCGCAGTTTCAGGTCAATAGCTTCGGCCGACATGTTTGTACCAATAACCCATGGGTCAATGAATTGTTGATGTGGGCTTGCATCGCGATATCACTAACTGGGAAAGAAAGTTTGAGGCTTTTTTCTTACTGCGTGCCCTCAAATGGTTGCACAGCAATTCTTGTTGAGAAAGGCTCATTTATATAAACATGCCTGTACATTATCACTGATCCATTGCATCGAGGCAGGTAAGATCAAAGAAATGATCAATTGACTATGTTAAAGGTAATAAATAGAATAAGGGAATAGGAGACCATATTGCACCAATGCGAATGAACTGAAATAAGTTCAAGAGAATGATCATTTATAGAAGCAGAATTCCTAAATCTACAACTATAGTATAGCTATCTATTTTGGGTCATCTAATATAAATAATGTGTGTAAACAATGTGTACCTAGAAATTGAAGTTCCGAATTTAATTTATTTTATGTGCATACAGAGTTGAAATATTTTTATGTTTCTCATTGATAGTTAGTTTAAATGTCTTATTTGATTACTTAGATACATATATTTAAAAGTGTGACGTCATTAAATTTAGAATATCTTGACCTTGGTCAAACAGTGTCACATTTCATCGATCAATTTGCAATTAATTCCAGTTTTCTACATCTGTATTCCGTAAGTTACATCATATCAATTCTTACTTCACTCTAAGTTTCATTCACACCTAAGTTTTTACGGTGACAGTTTTACAGAGAAGGACGTCTGTCCACGACAACACGAATAAACCATGATCATTAAATATTATTTTTAAAGGCTCGGCATGGGATTTCAACAGCATTCCTTATACTTGCTTATTACGGCTAACCACGGGTAAACATTATATTTCTGTCACTCGAAAAGGCCTACTTATACCTTGTTCGCGTTAAATTCGAGGCAATCGAGTTTTTCTGTTCATTCTTATTTTAATGGTCTCTTACTGACAAACCTGTTCCTGCAGGCAAGGCGGTCGGCCTCAATCAAAGCTAAGCACAATCTATTAAACAGTGGACATAATTTGTAGTTAGATAAAATAGGTTTACGTACCTATCTAGCATCGAGAAAACTTTTGCACCTACCCTTTAATTAAGTTTAAATAGTTTATAAAAGATGTACCTATACCTTATAGTGTAATTAAATAACCAGTTTACCTCAGGAATCATTTTTTATATTCTCTAGAAATCCTGAGGATGTCCTTCGCCCTGGGGCGGGTAAGGGGTCTGTCAGACTGTAATTGATTAATATCACCCTGTTTTCCCTCGCACACTTGCACTAGGAGCTGTGGTATCAATTACATACTCTCCAACGCGGCCCCAGGAATAATTTAATATGATCTAGCCTTCTTATATTCCCCAAGTATGTTGAAATCCCACCACTTCCACTCCATTGAATAAATATTTAATGTATTTAAAATGTATCGAACATGGTCATGGTAGACAAGACAAGATTGCCTCATAGCAAAGTAATTATATGTTTATTAGGAGGGTTACAAAAATGGATCCTTTGCACGGCCAAGGTATCTGATGTTGGCCCTTACTTACCTGTTTAATGCTTGGTGATCTTTATTTATACTCTCGTCAAGTTGTGCCTCGTTCAAGGTTCAATTTGTCTGTGTATTTGTCCTCCTACAGTTTGCTTTCGTTGTTAAACAGGTTCATCTCTTGACATTACCTCTTTATATTCGGCATGAAAGTAAAATGCCCATTTCTTCCATGCTTCGCTGCATGCTATTTCCCGGCTTCTCAAACGTCACCTAATGTCGTGTACCTAATATTGTCTTTCGTTTTTTTTGTTGATATATTTACTCTCTAATCAAGATTAACTGCAA
Organism: Tholera decimalis; assembly: GCA_943138885.2. Taxonomy (NCBI): domain Eukaryota; kingdom Metazoa; phylum Arthropoda; class Insecta; order Lepidoptera; family Noctuidae; genus Tholera; species Tholera decimalis. The sequence goes on along the minus strand of OW964552.2, from coordinate 16,558,086 downwards.
CTGTAAGCAACCACTCAGCACCAAAACATTTTAAATTCTTGTGCTGTCAAAGTATTTTAAAACCGTAAAATTAACGATCATTATCATTACAAAACAAAAACTAATATTAAGAATTAATGAATCATAACATTCACAAGGCATCATGCTTGCGATGATTTAATTGAAACCAACCTCTTGTGTTTCTAAAGACAATCAGCATTCCACGCATGATACTACCTTTTCTACGTTTAGCATTCAAAGAAACTTGAAAACAAAACTTTGATTCAGAATCATAAAGTATCTATCGGTTAGGGTTACCATTCATTCGAATTTTCCGCCTTTTTGGCTTACCGTCGTGATACTCTGTCTGTACACTTTCACGTTTCACGATTTTTATCGAATTTGGTACAGAGGGAGATTAGACTTGGGGGGTAACTTTTTTTCAACGAAAATAAATTACCTAAGAAGAGCCTGAAGAGGTTCACGGAGAGGTTCGCGGGCCGGAATTATTAAATTATAATCCTTCATGTCGTGGCAGACGACGGTAACCCCAATCTATCTCCTTTCGGGTGCATCTCGAATGAAATTCGTATATCGGTGCTTGGGTTTGAAAATCCGAACACTTCATGAAGCCAACTTGGTCAAGTTCATGGAGCCAATTCCGACCGGCTCCTACTTTCCGCGATGTAACCGTGCCGATGACCGATCGTATTGAGCTTCTTGGGGTTTCTTCCACCCTCAATTTTGGTCCATTTATCGAGGCTAAGGCTCAGCTAGCAGCAAAAAAGTTGGGAATCCTAGCAAAGGTGGGACAGTACTTCACACCGGAACAGATGCTCAATCTCTATCAAGCCCAGATTCGGTCGTGTATGGAGTACTGCTCTCATCTTTGGGATGGATCTGATCTGCCAAATACCAACTGGACGCGCTTGAGTCTATCGAGAAATGGCCAAGAGACTCATCGGCAACGGTTCACTGGTCGAATCAAAGCTCCAGAGCCTTGAACATCGACGACGAGTTGCAAGTCTATCGGTTTTCTATCGGTTACATTTCGGGGAGTGTGCGATGGAATTACACAATCTAATTCCGCCAAGCTCGTTCCATCATTGGACTACATTACAAACGGCGATGCGCCATCGTTACATGGTTGACATCCCACCCATACGCACTAAACGTTTTGGGAATACTTTCATTGTGCGTACGGCTAAGGAGTGGAATTCCCTGCCGGAGTCTGTGTTTCCTGATCGCTATAGCCTGGGAGTCTTTAAGTCAAGAGTGAATAGGTTACTTCTAGGCAAGCGTGCTTCATCTTCGACCACATCATCACTTACCATCAAGTGAGATGGTGGTCAAACGCGAGCCTATTATCAGTAAAAAAGGTGGCCGGCAGTACTGTAAAACTGCCCTAATACTGTTGATGCGGAATTTCAATTTAAGGTGTTTAGTGCGATATATCTTATAAGAAGTAAAATAGATGGTTTTTTTTTGAAGATGGGTTCATATCTGTTTTTTTCAGGACTTTATAAATTAGTAAATGATAACCCTAACTTTGGTTTTCTATTGTACTTCTCAACAAAGTATGGGAACTTCAGCGGAGTAGGAAACTGTCGTTAATGATGTAATTAACAGTCGCCAGATCTTTGACGCCGCATTGTTTAAGAGTCACCATTGTAAGCGGTTGTTAGCACCTTAATGAGCATACAGACTGTTGTGTGTACTTATAGCTATGATAGAATCATTTAACACTGTAATAAACAGTTGTACGCAGTTATGTGGTTGATACGAAGGTTGAATCCAGTTATGGAAATCAAAAGATAAAAGCATCGCATGGTTTTATTACGCTTTGTCATTTATGACTTAGATTTAATCTGTACAATTTACATTGTTGTATGTTTATATATAAGTACTAATAGAAACAATACAGGTTTTACAAAAGAAAAATCAATAAAAACGTTATAAAATAACTTGTCAATACGGCCGTGAATTAAGCGTTTGTAAGAATCACCGGTTTTTTGCCAATATTACTCAATAGTTACTTTACGTACAAATGACACCTTCAAAATATTGTTACGTAAGTGATATAAGAACCTGTTAAAAATATATTTAAGCTTACTAGCAAAAACAGCTAAGGTCCTTTGACCTTAGCTGTTTTTGCTAGTAACCCTCGCACCCTCAGAAAATATGTCACAATTCTTTAATTGTGACATATTTTCTGAGGGTGCGAGGGTTCCTAAATTTGGTGACGTCACATTTCAAACTCTAATCTGAGTACCTATTAAAACATGAAATTTGAATTACATATTAGCAAAAATCTTTAAAGAATTTTCCGACTCTACCGGTATGAAGATCTGAAAATAACATAAGGTAATTTCGTAACTGTTATTTTACAAGTTACAAATTAATGCCTAATGGGAGAGTGTTAAAAATGTAACCAGCTGATAGCTGTAACAAGGACAGAGTGACACACAATTATATAATTAGTGGGACGTAATTTATACATAGCCCTAAGCTAAAGCACAACACCTGATCTGTTATTATGGATAGATGAACACAACGGGAATTCACATTTAAGTTTTTGTCAAGACTCAAGAACATACATTTTTCACGAGTAAGTAAATGAATAAGCTCACTATCGTTGACTTTAAACGTTAATACTACATTTACACTTGAACATCGTCCATATCGATATTTCATTTTATCAACTACAATGTTAGATTTTTCGCTAAAACCTACTTATCTTCTCTTCAGAATAATTTACGGTTTTTTCGTCGTATATGAAGTACCTAATTTCGTGTTATGTATCTACATAGTTACAAGATTGTAAGGAATCCTTAGTAGTGTTGAGTGTGACTTGTTTTAAGAGCCTAGTCGACTTGCCTGCTTTCAAATGAAGTGTACTAATGCAATACCTAACAAAACCAACCACGATAAATTAATGTTTGAAACTGTTTCCCTCGTCGTATATAGACGATGTAAACCGAAGAAAATTAATTGCTAAGCAATAGGTCTCTATCACTGGAGAGCAGTGGTAGCGCAATAGTTACGGGACTAACTTGCGAGTCATGGGTTCGAACCCAGTCACGCACATTATTTTGTGTAATTTATATCATCACCTCTGTTCTCAAATCAGTTAAGGAAAACATCGTGAGGAAACCGGCATGTTCTAGAACCAAAAATTCGAAGACGTGACATCCGCATTGAGCCCATGTACGTAGTGGATTACGGCTCATTCCCTCTCAAAGAGGACATCACTTTTGTCCCATCACTGGGAACATAATAGACGGCATTATTATTATCATTTAAACTTATAACAAGATATTTACAATGTGTATTATGTTCATCAGAGATCTGCTTGCAACAGTGCCGAAATATCGGAAACTCTAAACAACAAATACACATGACATGGTAAATATCCCGTTTAAGTTAAAGCGTTAATAGTCTAATGACTAAGGTGTCGGTGTTCAAGATTGCTAGTAATGTGAATTTTTCTCCTTTCTCCTTTTCTTTTCAAAAACAAAAAAAGCTCTAATGATACTGTTAGTGACCGTCATCAGCGTCATCTTCGGCGTCGGCTTCCAGTCTAACCGGAAGCAGCTGAGTATTAGTGTTTTACATGGAGCGACTGACTATCTGACCTCCACAACCCAGTAACTGGGTAACACGATACCCCTTGGTAAGACCAGCGTCAGATTTACTGGTTTCTGACAACCTGTACCGACTGTAGGAATCCTACAATATTAACTGGCAATACTGCCATTTTTATACTTTCTCAATTGTTCATCCGGCTCGAAGGACCATGTTGTAGCGTGGACTGTAGTTTTAGGTTTTGTAGGTCTTTTATAGTGAAACACTGCAAGTAATTACCACAAGAACTATTTATTGTAATGATTTTCACGGAATACAAAGTTTGCAAGTTTGAAATGAACACTGCAATGGTAGACGGAAGTGGTTTTTTAAGACCGAATGAACAATTGAGAAAGTATAAAAATGGCAGTATTGCCAGTTAATATTGTAGGATTCCTACACCGACTACCAATGGTGTTCTGATGACAGGCGGGACCAACGGCTTAACGTGCTTTCCGAGGCACAGGGGTATCACACCACCAACTTCCAAACTCCGGGCTACTACTGAGAAAATCCTAACAGAAAACCCAATAGCACTTTTTACCCGACCCGGGAATCGAACCCGAGACCTCGTGCTCTGCAGTTGCGCTTACGACCACTCGACCAACGAGCAAATTAACAATTATAATATTTTAATAGTAATTATTAATACGTAATAATTATTATTTGTAATAGCAGTGTAAAACATTCCATTTGACAAGGCGATCATGTTTGTCCGCAGGCGGTCGTGAATGCCGGGCCGCGTGGATGGCGGCGCACGCCTGCCGCTCGCTAGTCGTTCTCCTGACTGTGCTTACGCTAGTTATAGCCAAATGTAAGTAATTCATATCTGCTTAGCTCTATTATAAAACATTTTTCAAGTTTCCCTCAACTAGGTTAAAATCGAGTCCAGGGAGGCATTATGACATGTACATAGTTTGGGGCCAGACAATCCTAATTTTAAGATAATAAAAGCGAAACGAAGTTAGTTTCACATCGTATCCGTTTGATGGATTTGGGAGTTATTTGGTACAGAGATTTGTAGAGCTTATTTATAACGCATGAGCGTAGCCACGGGAAAAAACTAGTTTAAAATATCCGCTAGTTTAAACTCTAGAAGAGCTGATGATCCACCAACGCAATTATTTATTGAAATCTATTCCTAGTTATGAATTCTAAACTCTGAAATGTGCAGCAAAACAGCGTTCATTTTATTCATCACTGTACCTATTTCACTTTAATCTCTATGTTAGCATTTTTCTGTGCTTAAAAATATCTGGTAATAATGTTGCTAAAGCATAAGAGCATATAATTTGGGAAACATTCTAGCAATGTTTATAAAACCGAAATTGTCCCAGAGATTTACAATAAGTCTTTGTAATATGACAACGTCACCAGAATGGCCCGAATGCTCACGGTTTATGCAACTCTTAGCACAATAAAATAGTTTTTGAGTCATTTTCGCTATGCTCTGTTACCAACACTAAAATAATGTTGTCCAAGGCAAGGCAAGAGCATGTTTTTGAATAATTCAATTTAAAGTAAACTCAAGACAACAAAGAACATAGTTACGTAAATAGCAAATTATAGTCAGTTTTAAATTACAAACACCGCTTTGTTACTTTTGTCAATTGCATTGATGACGATCTTTAAATGGGTCTGCCGGTTGAAATGAGTCCCACGTTTTACGTAGGTGTATCACAAGTGTTTCGACCTGTACCAGGAATTAATATTACCATTGAACTAAGCAGACGGTTGGATTTCTCATGATTCTCGTCGACTGGGAGCGGCCTACTTTCGTCCATAGTAGGCCTCGCATTCGAGCTACATACTGCCCTACAACGGCCGACATATCAAGGCCACATTAAACAGCAAAAAGTGGTGATAGTCAGACCCGGAGACAACGCTAGCATTCAGGTTACCTACTGGCACCGTACCTTTCGCTCCTTCGTAAAATGTACTCCACTACCTACAAAATAATCACTTTAGAAATGTCAAGAAACGAGTGCCTTTCAATTAACATTGGAATGCTAAACATTCAATTAAGGATGCATAAGTAATAGGTATATTATTTGCTTAAATTAATTATACGCATATTTCGACTGAGTATGCTCAAGTGGAAGCCTATATTTCAACAATGTTGAATATTGTATATAAAAAACATACTTTGTGTTGAAGAATAACACAATTCACAATGCACGCTTCGATACATCCGTGGTCAGATTTTGAAATCCCGCTTACAATGCATAATGAATTTAAAATAGTAACCGATTCGACGAGTCGTTCTATGATAATATATTTTGTTCAGAACGGTATTTTCCGAGGAGGTGGTCCTTCACCTAACCTAAAAAAAAAGAGGAGCATTGTTTAAATTAGGTGAAGATCGGACTAAGAACTTCGGATATAGACAATCAAATTCACCCATAAATGATAGCTTTTCAAGCACGGTTGCTATAGTACGTCTGGTTTGATTTTTCTGGTTTGGTTACCCGTGATTTCGTTTACGTTTTTTTTACTGAATACTAGCAGTCGCGCGGGGCTTCGCTCCCATGGATTTTATCACGATTAAAACATAACCTCCTTCTTTTGCTACTTTTTTACTAAGTTTCATCCAAATCTACCCAGTTCTTTCGAAGATTAGTGCTTTCGCCTAGCAAATGCTGAGTTAAATAGGTAATCCTTTCGGTGTGACATGCTCAGAGATTTTATCTTCTTGTCTTTTATAATGTTTGTAATTTTCTATCGTATTTTGATGTGTGTGTCGTTTATCGGAATAAATTTATTTCAATTTCAAATATTTCAAACAAACTTTTTCGCTTTATAAAATTAGTATAGATGGTTAAAGTCCAAAATATTGAAGGAAATGACACAATAGTGACACAAGATCGTGTGCAACAGTGGCACAAAAGTCGCACAGAAATGTACACTACCGTGACACAATATTGGCACAAAATGGTAGCATAAAACTATTAAGTTGCGGATACACTAATTCACTTCATTTTCAACAATATAGAACATTTTAAATGACAAAATAAGTTACACTTACCTAGCGCTTAGACGAAATTCTTCGCCTCAAGTATCACTGTTTTTTTACTATACTTATGCTATACTTGTTGATTTTTACTACCTACTAGCATGGCAGATAGGTTGGCGGGAACAGAGCTATTCTCAGCAAGTAGTTTTGTTACCTAATAGGCTATATATATAGCTATAGATATAATTCTAGCTTAATTACAAACAAAAACATGTAAGAAGACCAACATTATCCGACTTATAATACCACGTGTACTCACTCATACACAGCGATACACACACCCTGTAAGTACATAATTATGTTATGAAATTCCTTAAAACCATTACTAAGTACTAAGTGTGTCCCTAACTTAGAATGGTTGCACAATTGTGGTGATACAATTTTTTTTCAACTGGTGACACAAAAGTATTACAAAAATATCACAATTGTGAGGCAGCACAATAAGTAAATATTGATTATTCCAAAACTACGCAGTGAATCGTATTGAAATGAATATTACATGAAAGCCCATGCCTTTTTAACCTAGAGCAGTATACATCTTAGTAAAAACACTATACTTACCGTAAAAATCGTCGGAAAACCTGCCGATAAATTTCTGATCACGCTGCGCCATTTTAAGTTTGATATAGTGAATAACTGAATATGGCCTCTAAGCTCTAGCTGCCATTGATAATCATTCACAACGTTGTCAGTACTTGAAAACGAAATCCTACCTTGTTTCAAGTCTATAGAACCAGCCAATGAAAACGGTTGCACAAAATAAGTAGCACAAATGTGTAAAATCTCACATAAATAAAAAAAAAACAGTAAATAAAGATATTATTGCGGTTATTTCCTTAGACCTATTGCTGTAGAATTCGATATACAGTATGTCACATAGAACTAGTTCAGAAATATTCTCAAAGTTCACCCTCCAAAAATAAAATACCGTTTTTTTTTCCAAAATTTCTTCCCGTTTGTAGAGAAATTATTTAATTTACTCTGATAATCCTTACTAATATTATGAATGCGAAAGTACCTAACTCTGTCTGTCTCTCTGTGTGTCTGTGTCTGTCTGTGTGTTACGCAATCACGCCTAAACTACTGAACCGATTTTAATGAAATTCGATACGGACATAGTCTAGAGCCTGAGAAAGGACATAGGCTGCTTTTTAATGCGAAAAAAGGGCTGTAAGGGGTTGAAATAGGACATGAAAGTTTGTATGGAAATAGAAGCTAGAAGCTTGAAACTTATTTTTTAGGCTTTTGATTAGATATTAATAAATACGACATTCAAATTATGTATGACTTTTATTTCCAAAATAATTCCATTTCGGGGAGTGTGTGTTGGAATTACACAATCTAATTCCGCCAAGCCCGTTCCATCATCGGACTACAAGACAAACGGCGATGCGCACAAAACGTTTTGGGAATACTTTCATTGTGCGTACGGCTAAGGAGTGGAATTCCCTGCCGGAGTCTGTGTTTCCTGATCGCTATAACCTGGGAGTCTTTAAGTCAAGAGTGAATAGATTACTTCTAGGCAAGCGTGCTCCATCTTCGACCACATCATCACTTACCATCCGGTGAGATGGTGGTCAAAGGCGAGAGTATTATCAATTAAAAAAAAAAATTAGCTTTAAAAATTAAAAATGCTGCCGAAAGTCATTATTCCGCGTGGACGAAGTTGCGGGCACAGCTAGTATAGTATATTTTGTAACTGAGTCTTTGGCATGCTAGACAAATAAACATTTAATTTAGTATTAATTGTCGGAAAATTCTATCAGCCATAGTTTTTAAGAAAAATGGTTAAATTAATGGGCAAATATAACTTTGTATTTCATACAAACACTATGAAAAACATTTGGCGTAGTTACTACGGAACCCTTCATGGGCGAGTCTGACTTGGCCAATTTTTTCTTTTTATCGATTTGCCTTAGTCTTTTTTGGCCTGAAACCATAGCCGCTTGTTATGCTGCTTGAGTCCAAGCACCACGGAGACTTATCTACAATCTTTCTTTGGTACACATTTCACATCTGAAAAAAATAATAAAGCTGTTATTTTTATATATTTAATTATCGTGTAAGTTAAGTATAGCCAATCCTAATTGTCAAGGAAAGGTGGCCACACCAGCTCAGTAAAAAAAATAAAACTTACTACGGCAATTTATAAAAAACCGACAAAATTAATTCCTCACAGAATGCATTGTGAATACTGTCATAAAATAAGGAAACCTCTTAAGGAAAATATGATAATTCAACTTAATTTTTGTTTCTTTTCTTGTGAAATCACCTGCCGCCGAACGGCCGCGCTCGTGTCGTGAATCAAAGTAAAAAAAAAAAATGTCATCTCTCTACTTCTTCCTGAAATTATTTGAGATAGCCATCTCTCCCCTACGGCCATCATTCCTAGACTTACCCTAAACACTTGATAAAATCCATCTATTTGATCACTGCAATTTTATGATAGATAAACGAGAAATTTGTTTTTTTTTTGTAACAGATGCTGAGTTAGAGCCATGGCGGGGCGCCGGCAGGCCGGCGACTGCGGCGCAGGAAGCGGAGGATGAGCGACAAGACATCCAACTGCTGGAGGCTGTTAAGGAGTCTATGAAAGAATGGGAGCAGAAGAGAGCGAGGACTAGGTATGCAATAGCATATTATCACTACTAGCACATTTAAACAATTAATTAAACTGATGGAGGTGTGTACGTTTAGTTTGAGAAAGTAACCATGGACTCTTCTCGATAGAAATCTGCAACGTATTTAAATCTAAAGTGCCTGTAAAAATGGTTTGGGTTCTGTAGATACCTTGTTGCGGAGGTAAAGTCTTCCAATGACTCCTCTCGGTCTGAGTGGAGTGTAAGGGAGTGTCAGACTTCTACTGACTAGAAACCCACCCCGTTCCTTCAGTTGCCCTTATTATACGTTTCGAGGCGCAGATTCTCGTTATGACATTTCCGCAACCCTGGCAGGCAGAGTGGCCCTATCAGACCCCGTCTTTAGTGCTGACTGCTTTTAGTGGCACGCCGCGCCGTCGGCTCAAATTTAATAGATATCTTTCAAAAGAGTTTTTAAAATTATCATTCGATAAGACCGACGTGTAGGATTTTTTTTATAATTTTTAGAAATTAGTTTAAATATATTACAGTTAGGTTTAGTACAATCAATTTGAGCTCAACCGAAGTCAGAGAGCAAAAAGATTTAGTGAGTTGGTGTACTATATTGATTAGGATGCTCCTTTAAATTTAATAATTAACAAAAAATTATTTTGTAGAAGCAGCTAGTGTTGCCCAAACGAGAGTCTCGCAAGAGTCTTGTAATTAGCGATTATCCTATTGCTATTTATTAAACGGTAGTTGAGATCTCAGAACAATGTAACAGCGTGCTTCTGAAGCACGTGTACGGCATGATGGTGTTGGCGAATCCATTAGCATAAAAACCCCAAATAAATTTAATAAAGATTTATATGTATATATTAAGCACGCAGAACTAAGCTCGACCTTTCCATGCGTTAGTTAATTTTATTGTTGCCATTAGGTAATCAACATTATGCGTATATTGAAATGTAAAAAATATAGGTAATTATGCATAAAGTGCGTGAAAATGCAATATGGTGAAAATAGCTGTTATATACCTATAAGTACCTATATATCTTTCAACATTCACAATAAATAAGTACGGAGGTAGAGCTAGGTACGAGTACATATACACACTTCATCTTACTTCTCAATATACACACGCATACAGCACGGACGCCCCACAGCTGTTATGAGATTATTTCTTTGTTTTCCTTCTTCACATTTAAAGCTTTGTCTGCATTGTTGGAAATATTTTTGGGTTATGTAGGTAAGTTCAAGCGTGTAATATCAGTCACAATGCCTCCGTAAGGTTTCTTTTGTTTATTACAAAAATTTCATATTTCTCTTTATTATATTTTTTTTCGAATTCAGTTATTCATTTAAAAAATGATACTTATACCTATTATGAAAAGAGAGAATTTTCTACGGATAGTAACGAGCTTCGTTATCTAAGATTACCTCCTAGCATACCTATGTATTTCCAAAGCTATTATGATTATAAACATATTAAAGAATCTTTAGAAAACGTTTAATTCGCTTAGTGCTCATTATTTCCACGCGGAACTGAAACTCCAGCACACAAAAGATATGGAACAGCTTTGTTAAGGATAATTGAAATTATTTAAATTACATGTTTTTACAGCGTTGGTAGAAAGTGAATTGTTCCCAAGCATTTACGAGATTTACCATACGGCCATAAACTGAAACATATGTAAATTGCGCTGTTTGTTATATTACAAAATTTTACGTATATAGTTTTTTATAGGGCCACTCGTAGTTCAGCACACTAAGGCTGGTTACTACTCAACCTATCTTTAAATTGTAGATAAATAGCTGTTACGACGAGAAACACATAATAATGTAACTAGTAATTATTTTGGACTATTTAGGCCGACATAGTTCACACACACCCTCAAGAAACTCGGCACCTCTCCAGTAAACTTCGTTTCTTAAATTATATTTTATCAACAGGAGCAAAAGATCGCAAGGAAGCGTGTGTTATGGCGAATTCGGATGTTTCGAGGATGCTGGACCTTTCGCGTACTTGGAAACCCTGCCCAGTTCGCCACAGGAGGTCGGCACGCACTTCCTCCTCTACTCTACTGTCAGCAGGTACACACGAACAGCCTATTATTGTTCTGTTCTTTTTTCCCACACAGATCGACAAGCACATACAGAAGATCGTGGATTGAATCATCGAACGCTTGCCAAATGTTGCTAAAGTCACTCCGAAGGTAACAGTTGTCAACAACAAGATAACAGTGTCTGTTCCTCAAAATTATACAAAGCCGTTGGTCCTGGCTAGGCTAACAAGCAGAGTGAGGCAGGGTGGTCTAACATCACCGATTTTGTTCAAATTGTATATTAACGAGTTGCTCGAGGAACTGAGCAGCACCAGAGTCGGATGTCAAGTCGGTGGTGTGCGTGTTAATAACCTTAGCTACGCGGACGATATGGTCACACTTAGTTCGTCGGTCAACGGCCTTAGGAAACTAATAGATTTTTGTGAGAAGTATGCATCTAAACATTACCTGACATACAATGTAAATAAAACGGAAATTATGATATTTAAATCTAAGAAAGGGCCTGGCGTAATACTTCCTATTAATAATTTATGTGGAACGACTTTAAAAATTGTTACCAAATTTAAATATCTCGGGCATATTGTAACAGAAAACTTATCGGATAATGAGGATATGGAACGAGTAGTGTGTGTAACACTCTTCGTGTACAGTATAATAACGCGTTCCGGGCTATGATGAACTTGCCCTGGGGGTGTAGTGCCACTGAAATGTTCGCCGAAAGCCTCTGCTTTGCGGAAAAGCCGGTAACTCTTTACCGGCTTTTCCGCACTGCTAAACAAGTTCAGGGTGTCATTCTACACAAGAGTAGCCCTGAGTAATAATGAAATAGTTACTGCTGTGTACCGAACCGTCCATCTCTTAAGGGAGATAAAAGACGTTTTAAAAATTTAGTTATTTTGTATATCTACCACGTTTTTATGTTTTTGATTTATTTTATTTAGTTTTTTATTTTATTGAAATTTAATGTTATGTTAGTTAAGAATGTGTCTCTGTATATTATGGTTAAAACTAGGTTTAAAAACTGCCTGAAATAAACGATATTTAATTTAATTAATTTAATAATCTTTTAATTTATAGTCTTTGATAATCGTTACGAATAGTCAGTCGCTTCACAAGTCGGGCAACTGGTGCAAAAGCGAAATCTCACGTAATTACTGGTTTTAGATTCCAATTAGACGGTCTATTTGGCACTTCTTCTAATGCAGTTACATTTGAAACACCAGAAAGCCGAACCCAAAATACACTGTGGCAAGTGATGATAATGATCAAATCTTAAGCATAATTAAGTTCAAGTAACTAGGTACTGATCTCATCATTCTCTTTTGCTATTCCAGACAAGATCAACCGCAAGAATTCATCTTCAAGTTTAATCAAAGCGAGACGAGGTTAGTCCATGCATAGGTGAACGTCAATTACATGACCTTTTCATGATTTAGAAAGCGCGTGCTGTCGTTGATTCCAATTGTAATTTATTCAGTCTTTCACAGTCGCTCTAGTTAAAACTCGGGTAGCATTTCCATAGATTGAGGATGACCACAACATATTTTGAGAAAGGCTAGGAGAATATTGATGGGCAAATTTCCATTAATTTATAAGATGCTACTAGGTACTGAATACCATTCTGAATGCAGGGGCGGATCCAGCCCTCAAAAAAGGTTGTGGGCACAACCACCCGAAAAGCGGCCAAGTGCGAGTTGGAGTACAAACTCGCTCTACTCGAATTTTGAATTTGTTATTTCCTTTTTTACGCGCATCAGGACTTTGGCCTTAGGAATAGGAGTAATCATTTTCGTTAAACATGCTCTGGATGATCTACAAATAACCAATATCATATCAGCCTATACACTTCAAACAGGATGCACAGAAATAGAAAAGGCACAATTCTGGGAAGACATGTACGACCTCATCCAGAGCATTCCAGCAAATGAATACAAGATTATTTATAGGGGGGGGGACCTGAATGGACACGTGGGCATACCAGGGATATCACAGGAGATAATGTACATGGTGGGTTTGGGATGGGCGAGTTAAACAAACAACGAGAAGAAATACCTACTAGAATTTGCAGAAAGACGCACTTACACTAATATATTTCAAAAGAAACCAGAACACTTAATCACTTATTAATGTGCGGATAGAGCGTCACAATCAAGTCGTAATATAAGATAGACTTTATCATGTCTGACAAGACCGTCAAACGAAAGTTTAAAGACTGTAAAGTAATACCTGGTGATGAACTTACATCACACCTTCGCATACTCGTGTCTGTGTACGAGCTGCCAAAACCTACAAAAATTATGGTAGATAGAACACCAAAAACTAAGTGGAGATAGCTGGATGGTCCAGGGGAGACACTAATGAGCGTGATAAAAGATTATCTGGAGACCGATTTGGAAGTAAGTTATGACAACACAAATGATATCTGGTCTAAGTTTGAATCCTGGTACAAGACAAAAGCGGCAGGGATCCTAGGAGTCTCCAAATGTCAGAATAAAAGAGACCCCAGTGAATAAAAAGATATTTTTAAGAACAGCAGCAGAGTTCTAAATTAGAGGAAGATAAGGACCGATATAAAGTGAAATAGAAAGAGGTAACCAAAAGCAATCAAACGATCTACGAAAGTGAAGAGTGCTAAAAATGCGGACGAAATACTGAAATTAACAAAACGCAAACATAGAGCATCCATGAACATAAAAGTAAATAAATAAATGAAATTTAAGGACCACAAGTAATTACTAGCAAAAAACAGAAATTAACGAGAGATGGTTCGAATACTAAAGCTATTGAAGGAAGAATTTCCAAACGAAGATTCAACGCCATGTGCACCCACACATGGTCCAATACCAACTATAAATGAAGACGAGATGAGTAAAATGAAAAGCCGCAAAGCCATAGGTCCAGACGGGAAAGACTAGACCCAGTAACTGCAGCTTGGTTAGCAAAGCTATGAAATATCGTCATGATTACAAATCGTATTCTAGAATCTTGGCGCCCGAGCTATCTACTGTCGTTCTACAAAAACAAGGGCGATGCTGCGCAGTGCGAAAACTATAAAAGTATAAAATGGACCGCTTACACACTCAAAATATGAGAACGAATCATAAACAACCGTCTCAACAAGATCTGTGTAATATCCCCAAACCAGTTTGACTTCACAGCATCCAAGTCAACCACGGATACTATACAGGTAGTTAGAATCAAGACGGAAAATATAGAATTAACCACAAGGACCTACATCTGCAGGAACGACGAACATATGGAAGCAAACCCTGGAAAAGTACAGTCTGAGACTTATCAGGAGTAAAACTGAGTATCTAAAATATCCTTTCAGCGCAAAAACTACTCCAGAGACTATTCACATTTGGTACGACACCCATACCCACAGTAAACCAATTTAAATGTCTAGGCTCCTATGTTAACAAGAGATGCAAACGTAGACGCTGACGTCACTCACAGAGTCAGCGCCGCATAGCTGAAGTGGCTCACTAACCTTTGTTTTGTGATCACCGTATCCCAATAAAAACCAAGGGGAAAGTATAACATAACGGCCGTGCGCCCGGCGTTACTCTACGGTACCGAATGCTAGACAGTCAAAAAGACGCATAAATAAAATGTACATACCAACGAAATGAAGATGCTTAGGTGGGCGGGAGGTGTAATTAGTCACGTTAAAATACGAAACATCGCTGACAAAATAACGGAGAATCGACTACGCTGGTATGGTCCTTTCAAAAGACGCCAGAGGACGACGTTGGAAATATTGCCCTAAAACTCCCAGAACAAAAACGTGGCAGGGGGAGGCCGCCCACCGTTGACCTTGTGGTCACAGATAAACAGAGACCTCGAGAAATCCCAATTGCCTGAAACGACAACCTAAGACAGACTGTTCTGGCGCAAGAAAGTGAGGAGACCCAACCCCAAATGATCTAGAAATAGGGACGAAAACAGGTATTGTTTTTTCTTCGTTTCTAGTAGCCAGTAAGACAATATAGGCACACTAGACTAGTAAATAGATACCTATCTTGATGCTGTCTCAGGAGTCGGAAGTAACGATGACCAGCTAGTGAGAAGCACCAGGAGAGACTTAATTCGCTAATAGGCTCGTACTTGGCGTTGTAGTAAACTACGGAACTTTACACTGCGCGTGAGCCGATACGTGCATGGCCGGTTTTTTTAAAGCTTATCATCACCCTTCGATCTCAATAGACCGTGAAAGTGTGACGTCACAAGTCTATTAGGGTTGTGGGCATGCCCATCATGCCCACAACGGTGGATCCGCGCTTGTCTGAATGTACGGTTTTCGAGTACCTAGAACCTATGTATCTAGTCGTAGTAGAATTTATCACGGCACTCAGTAATTTAAAAAAAGGCTTCACGAAGCTGGCCATGCGGAGGATGAATCAATGATGTAGAGACCAAACTAGTGGCTACATGGACAAGAAGAACGATTTGGACTATAGACAATCTGGCTTTGTTTTCGAGGTTTAATTTCTCATGGATGTCATCCACCCTGCGGCGGGCGAAGAGGTCTGTCACACGGCACACCCTAACTGACTAAAACCGTCTCGTGCTCCCTTGCACACTTACGCCGGGGGCTGCGGGATAAATTCAATATTCTTCAACACGGTCCCCGAAGACTGTTTGTATAGGCCAGTCTTCGGGGACGGTGTTGAAGGCACACATGGCAAAATGTGATATAACTATGACCGTAGCATATTTATGCTACTGTGTAATGATAATTATATCTGAACACGGCTATTATTTATTAGGTTCTGATCATAGCTTTGTTTTTACAATTTTAGAGGAGACCAGCCGCTCCTGGCTGTGTCAGCGAGCAACATGTCTGCGGCGTGGGGTTGGGCAGCGCGAGCCTTCGAGCCCAACCGACCCACCAGGATCATCGTTCATGGGTTCGGTTCCAATTGCGACAATGTGTGGGTCTATGAAATGAGATCAGCGTTGATGGCTGTTGTAAGTAATCTTACCTACTTATAATTCATTCGACTTAAACTTCTTATAGTAACACTAAAAATAAAAGATATATATTCCTCTACTGTCGTCATTACGTTTCAGACGCAATCAAATTAAGAACTTCGGGCATTGAGTAACATAGAGCTGATGTGTTCAACTTCAAACAAATTATGCTTTCAAAATATCGATATGTAACATGCATTAACAACCGTATTGTTAGGATTTAATGACTAGTATTACGATATATAAAGTGCTTATCTACATATTCATAACAACGTATTGTTTTTTACTTTTACAGGAAGAATGTAACGTGGTTTGTGTAGATTGGGAGGGAGGAGCTTCTATGCCAAACTACCTTCGAGCAGCTGCCAACACAAGGCTTGTTGGCAAGCAGCTTGCTATGCTATTACAAGGTAATCCGGCTCGAATCAATAGACTGAGCTGGCGATAATAAGCTTTAATTGCATACTTATACTTTCTATTTTGGTCTAGCGTTACTAGAGAGCGTTTATTTTTTTCCAGGTTTTGCCAAACATATAGACTTGCGGTTCGAAGATGTTCACCTGATTGGTTTTAGTTTAGGTGCTCATGTCGCTGGTTTTGCGGGTTCAGAGTTACGGAATATTAGTCGGATAACAGGTTCGTAGCTTCTTTTACAAATAATAAAGTTTGTAATCTTGCTGTACAGTAGTGTCGTGAAAAGCTATAGGCCTTATTTGCTTCCGTGACTACCAACGCGCTTGGTTATGCCCTGTTACTCCCTTCTACTCTAAATATGAACCAGTTTGCTTAATTTTTACCTTATCTTTCCAGGGCTAGATCCAGCAGGTCCCCTCTTCGAGTTCCAAGACCCTAGAGCTCGTCTGGACCGCTCCGACGCGAAGTTCGTGGATGTCATCCATTCCAACGGCGAGACTCTCATTCTGGGCGGACTAGGTGCTGCGAAGCCACTTGGGCATGTTGACTTTTATCCAAATGGAGGCAGGGTGCAGCATGGATGTTCCAATTTGTAAGTGTTGGTATGCTACTAAGCACCACGCGCTTTGGCTTATCTACAAATATGTATGTTTTCCTTACCTTGCACTTGTAAGTACAAAAGTGACGTGAATTATGCTTAGTCGAAGGTGCTAAGTAATATCTATCAATCTCAGCCTTAGTGAAGGCAAGTGATAAATTCTTCAAGCAAGACAAATGGATTACGCATAAGAATCATTTGCTAGTCATCATGAGCGGCGTATGTTGGTCGCTCATCGCTGTATTCCTACGTTTTTATCTTTTGAAATAATTAGGTACTGATAAGCTAGGTAATGCTGATGATTAATGGGATACTGTTTAATGAGTTAATCAATAGTTTAATAATAATAATAATATGCGATTATGGACGAAGTTATGATGACGAATAACTATCGGAAATATATTGTGAAGGATGGTACGGTAGACACATGTCGGGCATGTCACAAACCGGGAGAATCCATTCGTCACATTATTTCCGGTTGTTCTCGCCTGGCTAACGGAGAATATTTGCATAGACACAACCTCGTAGCCAGGATTATTCACCAGCAACTTGCACTTAAATACAATCTTGTGGAATCAGAAGTACCATACTATAGGTATGTGCCCGACCCAGTTCTCGAAAATGGCAATATTACACTGTACTGGGATCGGTCTATCATCACTGACAGGACTATTGTTGCCAATAAGCCTGACATAGTGGTGATAGACCGATTAGAGCGTCGCACAATGATTGTTGATATAGCAGTCCCCCATGACGAGAACCTCGTGAAAGCTGAGATAGATAAAAAAAATAAGTATCTTGACCTGGCGCGCGAGGTTGTCGACATGTGGGATGTGGAGACAGCAATCATTGTGCCGATAGTCGTCTCAGCCAATGGTATAATAGCCAAGAGCCTCGACCAACATCTAAGGAGGCTCTCGTTGTGCAGCTGGATCAAGGGCTTGATACAGAAAGCAGTACTCCTGGAAACGGCGCGTATTGTGAGGAGGTTCCTCTCTATGGAGCCCTGACCACCGGTAGCTTGGACCCTGTTCCCGGTACCGGTGGGCTACTATTTTTTATATTTTTAAATGTTTTTATTTTTTATATTAATATTTAAAAATGTAATTTATATGTACATAGATTTAATAAATGGAATAATAATATCATTTATTAAAAAAAAAAACCCTTTTACACAATAACAGCTTTGTTACATTACATTTTAAGTATTAAGCTTCAATTAAGTACATATACAATGGATATAGTGGTCACATTCTGATAGGTATACACTGATCTGGGGTTAGCAGTAATTTAGCAATTACAGGGATTGAAACTCTGGCTCAGAAACTAGGCAATGCCTGTATCTTCCGAGTCAGTGGTTCCTCTTCGATAATACAAATTCAGCCTGAATTTACACGGAACAGATGTGACGAGTATTAGTATATAACTTTTAATAATAGAAAATGTGGTGGGTATGAGAGTATTCTATGGTGTGTGTGCGTGTGTGGTGAGTATTGTGAAAGAGTGAGTGAGAGTTTGAAAGTGGAAACATGTTTGTGGGATGGGGAATTTGAATGAATTCTTTGAACAAGCAGTATTTAAGATAAACGTGTAAGTAGATTTTCTGTCTCATCATACGTCAAATGCAGTAGGTAATCCGTTACTTTGTTTTTTAATTCCAAATTATTAAGGGAATTAATGGATAGTAATTTATTTCGTTTTTTATATAATTCCGAAGCGAGAAAGGAAAATTGCCGTTTCGCGAAGCTTGTTTTGGTTGGCTCTGTTCTACATATAGGTTTGCCCGTGCGAAGAGTCATATTTCTGTCATATGGAACGGAGCCGTGTTTCCTAAGAGTTGTTCGCAATATGAAAAGCTTTCTCACAGATAGAACATTGTATTCCGAAAATAAGGTTGATGTTGGATATCGACGCGGTTTGCGCATCATTACCTTAAGAACAGCCCTTTGGGCTCGTTCAATACCCAGCATTGCCGTCATGTGAGTCCCACTCCACACTGGGATACTTATAGTTATTTATTTAGTTTATTGCCTCGTACATAAATATCAGCACTGATGTTTTGTGTTGTTCGTCGGTAGCTGAAAAATCCCACAACACGGAATCCTAGCGTGAGGTCCAGAGATTTTTTTTAAGAAACTAGGAGCTCGTGTCCTAATAATATCAGCCTAGCTGCACGGATAAATCTTCCAGGTTAAGCAACGCTTCTCGAGGTCAGTTCGTGGATGGGATCTTAACATATCGACATTGGCGTATCTAGAGATATATCCCAGGGGGGGCCTGGCCCCCAGTAGGAGAAGCGATGATCGCCTATCAAAGTTGCGTTAACTCTTAACGTACGAAATGAAAATTTTCACATAAATTAATTTAACATGTATCGTATAACGGATCCTTGCATGAGTGAGTCCGACTCGCACTTGGCCAGATTTTAAAATTTTTCAGCCATAATTGTTTGTTAGTAAAAATTCTCGGGTGGGCACCAGACCATTCTGGGGTGGGCACGGCCCACCCGGCTCCCCCCCCTTCCTACGCCTATGCATATCGAGATGCAAATAAAAGATCTAACAGTCGTTACGGATAGTCTGACGCCAGATAATCTAGCACCAACCTTGCCAAGAAAATCATGTTACCCAAATACTGGATTGCAGTGGTCAAATAGGCAGTCGCTCCATGTAAAATACTTAGCTGCATCCGGTTGGACTGAAAGCCAACCACAACATAGTTCGGAAAAGGCTACGCAGATGATCATGAGCTATATCCGTCTCGAAGGACCAATTAAACATTTCGAGTCGGATTTAAACTATAAATTAATTGGCTTTTATTTGTTTGTATTTTAGATTCGTGGGAGCGGTATCAGATTTTGTCCTGCCGTGGGCAGCAGCATCAGTGGAAGGTCGTTCACTGTGTAACCATAGGAGAGCGTACAAGTTCTTCACCGATTCTGTCTCGCCCAAATGTCACTTTCCGGCTTTCCCCTGCGAAAACTACGACTCCTTTCTCGAGGTAAGTTTATTGCAATAACAATCCAAAACGATTGTGAAATACTGGAGATAATATTACGTGTACTTACATATAAGAACTAATTTGACGTAATAGTAGGAACACGATTGCAGTTAAGCAGTAATTTAATAGAAAACTGCAAATGAATAATTCGATTTTATGAGCTCAAAACGATAGCCCTATTTCGATATCTTGCGGTAGACTACACAATGAATTGAATTGAATTGAACACGTGAATATTTTTTTTGCGTTGTAGGTAGAATAAATTATCTTAAGTTAATAGCTAGGTTATTAATATAGCAAGTCTAATTTAAATAATATTTGCTTTCTTATAAGTAGTTCAATGCTCAGTCGTTCATCTGACTGATGTTTTTAGGGTTCCGTAGCCGAATGGCAAACAACGGAACCCTTATAATTTCGTCATGTCTGTCCGTCTGTCTGTCTGTCTGTCCGTCCGTCCGTATGTCACCGCCATTTTATTCCGAAACTATTAAGACTATACATGTGAAAGTTGGTAGGTAGCTGTATTCTGTGAGCAGCTTTCCGATTTTAAGAAAAAATTAAAAATATTTAAAATAAAGGGGGGCTCCCCATACATGGAACTGAAACTGAAAATATTTTTTTCATGAAACCTATGCGTGTGTGGTATCTATAGACAGGTCTTTAAAAATGATATTGAGGTTTCTAAAACCACTTTTTCATAAAGTTAATAGTTTAAAAGATATACGTATCCAAATATATATCCAAAGTGGTAAAATGTGTGTGTATGTGTGTGTGTCCCTCTAACTTCTGGAGTGAAAAATCTAAAAAAAAAATATATGCTGTAGATCTTAATGTAAATTTTCAACCAAAATTGGTTTGAACGAGATCGGGTCAGCAGTTTTTGAGATACAGCATATTTTCTAAAACCGCAAATATAACTTTGTAATTCATACAAACACTATGAAAAACAAAGTTATTTGGCGTAGTTGTAAATATTGTAAATAAGCTAGTTTTAAGAAGTTTGTAAGGTTTTTTTTGTCAAATAAATATATATTATTATAGTTACTACGGAACCCTTCATGGGAGAGTCTAACTCGCACTTGGCCAATTTTTTATGGCTATAGTGTAATATGTTGCAGATAAAACCCTATTCAACTTATTACTACAGACGTATTAACCTCACTAGTGTCGCTTTAAAGCGACTATGGCGTCTGGTGGACCTATATTTTTACGAGTTTACAGATGATCATGGAAAAATTTAAATTTCAAGATTATACGCCAAAGAACAAGCTTTTATTTTATTTGCTTTAATTTAATGAGGTATGGGGATGATATTAAAAAAAAACTGTTAAAATAATCATTGACCTTGTTTCCTGTAAATAAGGGTCCAAATTGGTGTCGCCTATAAGCGTCGTTGGCGGTCAAAGGGTTAATAAAGAAAAACCTCTCATTTGACAAAACCCATGCATACATAAAATATACAGCCTATAACATTCCCACTTCTGGGACAAAGGAAGGCCACCACTCTGAGAGTAGGAATGGGCCGTAATTCACCTAGCACACAGTGGGGGTTGGTAGATGTCACATATCTTCAGATTTTCAGTCCTCGGACATGCAGGTTTCATCACGACATTTTCCTTCACCCATTTTGAGAACAGCGATGATGATAGAATTTACACAAAATAAAGGGCCTGCCTGGGTACCCACGATGTACTGTACCTTTGTTTTAACATTATTTTCTCTCTCTCTCAGGGCCGTTGTTTTCCGTGTGACGGGCAGCGCCGATGCGGCAACATGGGGTACTACGCGGACCGCTCCTTGGGACGTGGTCAGCTATATTTACTCACCAGGGAGGAAGAACCGTTCTGTGGTATACATACATATACATACTCATCTTACTATTGTAAATGCGAAGAATTGTGGAGATGGAAGGTTGTCTCTTTTTTGAGAGCTTCGATTAAGCAAAGGGGCAGTTTGAATCTGATGCATGCGATTTAGGTTGGTTACGAAAAATCGACACTTATTGATCTATTAAAAATATCATTAAAGACTTCCATTGATGCTCTTCTAGTTACGGAATAAAATCAAGGCTTCGGATAATTGAAAAGCTACTAGAACTTCTCCAGTTCATAATTTTAGGTTCACCTACTCCTTCAAAACCGTAATCCACTTTAATGTCTGCCTATCCCTTTGAGGATTCTGATGAACTATAACTGTTGTTTTTAGCTCACCAATACCACGTATCGGTGTGGGCCGGTAGCGGTTCAGGAGACAAGGCTAACTTCGGTCGAGTGACGCTGACACTACACGGGGACTCAGGACTTAACGAGTCTTTCCCGATGACTAAGTAAGTTGAAGTAATGAATAAAAGAAGGTAATCACAGGTTAGATTCTCGCAGCGGAACGAATGTTTGTATGGCCTACAAATCGTTGTTCCGCGTCTGGGTATTTCTAAAAATTCAGCCACGATACAGGAACATTCCTACTGTGGGGCAACGTTTATTAATAAAAAAGAAAGGGATCCAATAATTGATCCTTAAGACTAAGTGCTAATGTGTTGCACAATGGACTGGACTGCATATCCGAAGAGTAGTGCTTCTTGCACGAAAATTTTAGAAAGCCAAAGTGACTGTAGTCCAAGAAAATAATTCTCCATAAAGATCTTTGGCCATGTTAGCATCAACATTTTGATTCACATAACCCAATTCGAAAATTTTCAATATAGAACCAAACCACCATAGAAAACAACCTCAGACTGGGATCAGCCGTAAAAAAAAACTTTGCAAACTATCCATGCCAAAAAAAAAATGCTTCAGAAATGTAGTGTTAATTCCGCTATGAACCAAATGTTCATGATGTTCAAAACAACACTAACTTGAAGCTGACGGATAGATCCTACAATAATCTTTTCGTTTCAATATATCGCTTACCTTTATTCTTCCCCAGGCGTGAAGACATCGTGAATGGCAGCGCCCGCTTCACCCGCGTGCTAGTGCCGCACCCGGCACTGGGCGTGCCGCTGCGAGCCACCGTGCACTACGCAGGGTATAACGGATGGCTCAGCGCGAGCGCTAAGTCCATCCACATACACAAGCTACTCATCACTGACAGCTTCGCTAAGACGTGAGTCAAACTATCAAATCAAAGAATCTACAGAGACTGAAGCACATGAATGAAGCTTCTATCGAATCGTTTTAATCGGTTCTCGTGACGCGTGTGTAAGATGTTATCCTTCATCTGTTAGAATTTAAAGATTGTTTTTTGTTTGCAGTTCTTCATTCTGCAAGAAAGGAATCCTGCTTCTGTCTGAAGAATCAATTGAAATGCCACTATATCCTGGAGATTGTGAAATACAACAGGTAACAGGCTACATAATAATATGTCTGTATTGAATTCTGCCCCGTTCAAATTGAACAGGCATATATATCTATCTAACTTATTTTAATTTCCAGGATAACGAACTATTTAATGCGACGAGCAGCACCCACGAATACATAACCAATAAAGAAAATTCTACAAAAGAAGAGGGTAACACCATCGACCCTGTTGACAACGAACTACCTGAGGACTCTCCTCAGAGGCCCTTTACTCTTGTCGACACCTACGAGTGGACGGGAGGCGAAAATACTGGCAGAGCCTTCGGGATGACGAACACCAAGACTGCCCCCAGTGGGGCCATCGAAATCGCCGAGCCAGTGCTCCGGCCACGTCTACGAAAAACACCTCGACAGCGAGCTGACTCGCCCGAAGACCAAGAGATATCTGAACCATTACTACGAGCAACCCGACCACCGAGAACAACAACATTTTCTCCATTGATACGAAAAGCCAAGAACTATGACATGTCCACTACACCCACTTACGACACTGCAACGTGGGGCGAAAGAGCAGAGAAAGAAGAAACAGGTTTCGTAGTACAATTCCTACCTTCTAGACTGGCGTCGTTCATCTCCAGAGCCGAACGATATGCCAGAGACACCCTCCTACCTCTAGTATCAGCTTATGCACCGCGCTTGCCAATATTCGGTTCCCGAGAAGTACCGAAGCCGACTGCGAGGTTTATTCCCACCGAGGATATAAATGTCACAAGTGCTGTGCCAGTGCCAACACCTACTTTAGAAATGAAGATTGAGACTTTAAGGACAGTGGGTCCGCCGGGGATACAGCGTGAGGTTGAGTCTCCTGAGGACCCGGAGATACCAGTGACGACCACGACGACGACGACGACTAGTACGACCAGTACAACAAGTCCGCCATCGACGACGACAACTGAGAAGATCCGGGCATCGCCTACTGAGATGCTCAAGGTAGTGCCCGGACCATCCGCGTCTACTAGTACAGCCTTGCCACCGATGGCTTTAAGAAGCGACGGTGAAAAGATAGTCATCGTGTATCCAAGCAATGCGAGGGATGAACGGAAAATTCGATCGCATTCGTACCCCGAGGAGCTGCAGTTTGAAGCCCTGTACCGGCACACGGGGTCGCCTACAGACTTGCACGTGGACTTACCCACGTTCACCCCGCCGACCACCACTCTCGCCCCCACTACTACATCGTCACCGAAAACAGAAGCGAGATACATTCCTGTGAGCTACGTGAAACCAGGAGACGAAGTAGACTCAAAGTCGAAAGGGACGTAGGAAGTTTTTGAGACTGTATGATAACTATTTTTGATTTTGTAAATATCACATCTACACGATTTGTATTTTTGTACATAGGTATTTTACGTTTTTAGAGTAGCAGTTACTACAAAACGTACATTTAGTAGTTAAATTGAATGTTCTCAGTAAAGTTGTTTATTTCTGTTGTTATTTTTTATTGAAAATGCCTGGATAAAATTGTTGTGTAAATAAATTTAGGTCTAACATAGAATAAGAGAATTTTTTATAAAATAAAAACCTATTTATTAAACAAGTCCACTCTTTTCCTCAACATGCTTATGTAACATTCGGTGTAATACATTCAAACTTAAGTGCATTTTTCCTGAATACAGAACAAAAATTAACCATTCCTTAACACTAACAAACAATCAGAAAAATGCTATCGTATTTGATTCAAATTAACTTATTGTTATATGCTATCAAATAATCAAAATATCACATGAATAGTGTCAAACTAAAATTAATGGAAACATGAGAATTCTGAATGAGTCAAGGCCCATTTAGAGATGGAGAGAGTTTCTCGACTCGAAGATAAGATTATCGAAAGAACATTTAAAAATTTTCCTCGTGTAAACATTCACGAAGGTCGCCCTTCCCTTTGGACGACTATTGCCTCGCAATAGAATATATCTGCCTTCAGTGTAAACAGAAGTACAAAGCGAGAATTGCATTTTGAGTTTTTAATCGCTACCATGAGTGCCGTGCGCGAAGGTGTTTTAATTATATCTGCTCTTCTAAGACAAGAATTAATAAAACGAAAACGGAAAAAGAGACGTTGGATTAAAAAATGGGTAGCGAGAAAAATCACTTTTGGAGCATCTAATACTTTGTGTCTTGAATTACAATTGGAAGATGAAGAGACATTCAAAAATATGTTTCGAGTTATGAAACCACAATTTTCATATTTTTTCTAGGCATGGTGTTCCCTATGGTGTACTAAATGTAATGTCATATTACATCACTTTCTATCGCACTGTTTTGCGCATGTCTACACTGAACTCGAATGGCAATTCTCGCACTGAAAACGGTTCACACCGATGTGTACGATACTCGTATGAACTTAAAAAAATGTCATACGAGATCGTTTTACACTAGTCGAGAACTCGTAAGCAAGAATCTTCCTACGATAATTTTCGCTGTGCAAACAGACAACAGTCGCAGTAAGTATCGCTAGGCGATAAATTACTTTCGAGTCTCGTATAACATAATCGTAGGCGAGAATTTAGTTCTTGCCTGTGTGTAAACATTATGATACAATAATCTTATGGCAATTATTGCTTGCGATAGTTGCGTACGATTTCTCGCCAAGAAACGTTCGAGAAACTCTCTCCGTCTAAATGAACCTTTACTGGAAATACGTAGCAGAGAAATACTGTCATATCGATGCGAGTAACAATAGGTATGTGATAATTGCATCTCGAATGAAACTGGTGAACAAACTACATGGAACATATGATCATATTTTATCATAGTTGGTAATACATATCGACATTTAAATATTAACAAGTCTTCAATAAAAGAATGTAGGTACGTAGTTTGTTCGAAATTGATTAAATGAAAGAAGTAACAACACATGGAGTACTAACACGCAAATGCTATGCTATTTTCATTCGTGATAATAATATATTCGGCTATGCCGACATATAAGATGTATGCAATGTACGCCAACCAAACAGATAACGCGCAGTTAGCTATATGCACTAGAAGTGAAGATCTAATATATCCAGCCATCAAGTTGAATAATTATCCAACTCTTAATGTATCCTGTAAACACCTAGTTGAAACCTTTTCTTCATATTATCAATTTAGAAACAGGACTATTCTAGTCCACATAGCTAACATAGTATTTAATTAAATATAGAGGGTAATTGGTAAAACACTAACAACCTCGCAGTACTGTATTACTAACATCATAAACAACTAATTTTGTTCTATGACGTTTTAGAAAACATGATACCAAAAATAAATCTTCAAGATCCTCTCCGCTGCCTTTTGTACTATCAGTTTACCTACATTACTAGCGCTTTCGTTTACTTCGCAGACTGCGTAACATTTAGAGCGTTCAATTGCAATATTTTAACTTTTGTATGAAAATCTGATGAACTAAAATATAATGAATTATTCAAAGTTATAGAACAAATGTTGTTTATGATGTTATTAACATAGTTCTAAGAGGTTGCTAGTGTTTTACCAATAGCATATATACAGTATGATAAAATTTGACAACATGTTCATATGTATATTCTTTGTAGACCGGATAATTTCTGCTTTATATTAGCTCTCCATTTGTTCACTCGTCTGTAGCTACTGTGAATATCTAGATTTACTTCATATATTTGTCGGAGTGCTGCGTCAGGATGCGTGCTGAAGACTTAGCGTCGAGGAACAGAGTGTGCACGGCTGTGATATGAGCGGGAGTGATGCGCGACGCGCCATCGGCACGAGCGGTCAGTGAGGCTGGCGTTAGGAGCTGGGCTGCATACCTGTCATGACACGATATTTAATAAATGAGGCGTCAATAGCCCAATGGTTAAGGTGTCGGACTTATGACCGAGAGGTCGCAGGTTCAAACCTCACCCATTACACTATTGCCGTGAACCCACTCCAGACATAAGCACTAGGGCTTTCATCTCGGAAATCTGGGTCTCAAAAATTTCGAGTCTCGACTTTTTTTGAGACAAGCATTTTCGGTCACAGGGATAACGAGACTTTTGAGACTTCAGTAACATAAAAACAGTATTAAATAATCTACTAAACCAACAGTCAATTCAATTTCAATGGACACGTAATAAGTCTATTTTTAATGATTTTTGTTGTACTTATATGTCGATATTTACCTCCAATTATCTCGTTAACGTGACACTGGGGTACCGTGTTACTAGATTTTTTGTTCGTCTATGTATCCTCTAGACATAAATACCACTTTCATTATGCGCCGCGATTTAAAACAAAAAAACAAAACGGCGGCGGGTCGATACGCCAGATAGGTTCTATCCCCTTTCATAGTGAAAGCGCGAAGTGGTACTATGTAGTATCCTCTAAAGTAGAAGCAGAGAAAGCATTATCTAACGCGGGCTACTTTTGTAACAAAATTAGGTCCTTTCTGTCTGAAACGACATTAAATGCCCTTTGTTATTTACGTGCTCACTACAAAAATGAAAAAAAAAGACTGTTGTTTTATTGATAATAATAGGTTCGCGTTTGACCACCATCTCACCTGATGGTAAGTGATGATGTGGTCGAAAATGGAGCACGCTTACCTAAAAATAACCTATTCACTCTTGACTTAAAGACCCCTAGGTTATAGCTATCGGGCTAACACAGACTAAAGTAAAAGTTTATTAAAGTAACTACTTGATTAAAATATCTTGTTTTGACTTTCTAATTGCATAGCTTATAAGTAAGAAACCTAGTTTTGAAATAGTCTCGAAAGTCTCGTTTTTACCCGGAATTTCGAGACCACATCTAGTCTCGTTTTTTTTTTCTCGGAACTCAATATACGTCGAGACTGAAAGCCCTAAAAAGCACTACAACTTAGTTGAAGGGGTTAACAAGATTGCTAGTAATGTGCATTCTATCCACATTGTTACTTCTCTTTAAAATGAAAACAATAATTGAGAAATATGACACTTGTCGAGGTCGTCCGCGGATAGGCGAACTTACAACACAACATATCGAGATCCCTCCATGCCTCTGAAAACACTGCTGTCATTCGTACATCTCTAACAGTCGTTACAGGTAGTCAGAAGCCAGAAAATCTGGCACCAGTCTTGCCACGGGGTATCATATTTTCAAGCTACTAGGTTGTGGAGGTTAGACAGGCAGTCACTTAATGTAGAATACTAGCACTCAGCTGTATGTAGTTAGACTGAGCCGACCTCAACACAGGCTAAGCAGAAAGGCTAATATTCATTCTAATTCAGTTATTCAGCGATTGGGGACTCATGTTTGATCTGGAGGATTACGCGTTTTTGAGTCGGTAAATAGGCATTACTAGTCGTTAATTCATAGTAACCTATGTTAGTCATTTATCTCCACGCCATACATTCATTATGCCATTTTTAAAACTTTCCAAGTGAAAGAAGGACAACATTCGCGTTTATAATATTAGAATGGATAGTTAGTATAAATAGTATGGATATTTTTTACCTTAGAGTACTGTTAGCTCCCACTTCTGAAAGTGCAGCAAGGGCATCTTCATCAATAGCAATTCCTTCAGTTGTAGCGCGTAACTTCAAGATCTGAAACCAAAACAATATTTCATTGAATTTACATTTTACATTCAGAAAGTGATTTATTGTAGTTCTATCAAGGAGCACTCCCTGTGAACTTTACGAACGTTGATTTAAGGTTTAATTTACAACGGCGCTCTAGCTTGTCGAAATATGGGATGTGTCTGCTATTATTGTGCTGGTTGCCGTTACCGCCATTGGTGGTCAAAATCTTCGACGGCCATGTGTTAACGTTGCACACTTGTATGAAGGGCCTGATACAGAAGACAGTACTTCTCAACACGGCTTGCTGCCGGGCAAGCAAGCCGTGTTGGGAAGTACTGCAGCCCTAACCAACAGTAGCTTGGAATCTTGTGAGTCCTGACGTCAACGGCTTATACTGTCTATAATTTTTAACCTAATCCTCCAAAAAATATCTAGTAGGCCCTCCCGGCGGTATAGCATACACATACATAGTAAAAAGAGATCTAGCTATGTGGGATTCACATTACTAGCAATCTTGCTAACTAAACTAACTTTGCTTGTGTCTGGAGTGGGTGGGTTCACGACAATAGTGTCACCAATAGGGTTGGTATTAGCCTTTATAGGCTAACACCAACCCTATTGGCGACCTTATGGTGTAACCTTCGCCATGAGGTTATTTTCACTTATGTTTTTTCGTTTCTTTTTATATTAATTAACCGTTGTACCTGCAAAAGCTCAGCTTTGTTGTAAGGCAATGTGCGGATAATGAGCAGCCTGTCTAGCAGATCTAGTGGGATTCCGTGCGGTGAAATAATGTCCTCAGTCCCTCTGAAATAATAAGTAAGTCTTAGTCATTTATTTTCTAATACTAACTCATCTTAGTTTCTAACTAAAGTAGTGGAATTATTATAATCAACTTTTCCTTGCTCGACTCTTGCCCCGACTTCGCGGAAAATATATTAAGTTATTGCTGGGCATTTCATATTTCAACAACCATTGATTCTTTAGTAATAATAGTCTTTATATACTCATTACTCTCCTTGGCATGAAATATGTGGAAGTAAGTCAACATAGTGTGTCTGGTCATATCGTCGGTGAGACTGCAAAAACGCGCAAGAGCAGTTGGCCATACCGCATAAATAAAAGCGTATTTAATGTTTCTTAGAATGGATTATGGATATTGTTAAATTTGTATGATATTCTGATAAAATAACACATTTTGATACGCGATATTGCAATCTACTCTTACCGACTTTGGGAATTTTATCGAAAATATAAACTAAAATAAAAGCCACCAATTTTAACGGCATGCTTAATTTTGACAGTTGGTTTTACTGTTACAGAGAAATCACCCTGACCATTGACCGTATAGTTCTGAAAGAACCTTAAACACATTAAAAATTAAATTACCTTATTTGGCACTTGCCCCTATTGGTAGCAAAGATTGCAATCTACTCTTACCGACTTTGGGAATTTTATCGAAAATATAAACTAAAATAAAAGCCACCAATTTTAACGGCATGCTTAATTTTGACAGTTGGTTTTACTGTTACAGAGAAATCACCCTGACCATTGACCGTATAGTTCTGAAAGAACCTTAAACACATTAAAAATTAAATTACCTTATTTGGCACTTGCCCCTATTGGTAGCAAAGATAACTATGGGCGCAATTGCAGACTCCAGGGCTCGATGTAAATACGTGAATGTCTCAATGTCTAGCATGTGCACCTAAAATATAAACAAAGTCTTGAGAACAAATGAAATATAAAAGCAAATGAAGTTCCCCATCGACCTTATTTCTAAGAGCATAGGATGGAAAGTGGTCGATAGGAAATTTAGCTTATACACCTATAAGCAAAACTTCCAAACGCATCAATATTACCTCATCTATAAAAAGAACTCCTGGAACCAACTCAGCTATTCCTTGATCTATATATTTGTTAACAACCTTGTTGATTTCTTTCCTCAGTTTATCTGCAAAAAAAAATATTGTTAAGCAGTTATATTACTGTGTGATTTCTCCATTAATAGCACCAGAAAATCAGCAATTACACCAAAAATATGCTAACGAAACAACGATCCTTGCCCAGAAAATAAAAAAAGTTTGTTTATATCGAAAATGGTTGTATAATGTATAATTTAAAATTGCATTTATATGTCTATTCATACTAGGCAAGCAATTTAAAATAGGGAATATGCATGACAAAAATATTTATATGCAACCAGTTATACAACCAACAGTAAAACAGAATAGAAATCAATCGAAAACCAGTTATACCTATAACAATAACTGTCTATCTCTCCCTCGCGAAAACGCTTTATTCTACAGCACCTGTATGAGCGTGACTTTGACGTCAAAGTCTATGTCGGACTTCTCGTTCTAATTATCTAACTTTAAAGCTTTAATTTGTTGTTATCATGTACTAACCCTAGCCCCTAAGCATTATACTAACACAACTGTGGATTTTTGTTATTATCTGAAATAAAGAATTTGAATTTATAACTTCGTCAGGGATGACCTAATAAGTTATTTATTAAGCAAATAGAAAAATTACATTCATATTTCCTATGAGGTTGTCTGTTTAACTGACCTGAACTGAGGCCCATTGTTTAACTGAGCAGCTATTTACGGTAACTGTGCAAGAGAGATAATGTTTTTCCGCCAGCGGGCAATTAACTACACCACTCAGTTAAGCGATAGCACAGTATAAAAATAATAGACAGTACGGAATCTACCTACAAAAGCTCGAAACAGCACACTCACACAAACATGCGCACCGACGAAACTTCTAAGCGCCCGTTACGGTGCTCTCGGTAGTGCGTGTCGCGTCATGACGAGTGGTCACGTTTAAATTTTATTAATATCTCCGAAAATGCCATGAACGTAATGCGTTGTGTACGGCTGTTTGAACTCGGCTTCAACAAAACCGGAGCTATCGTATTTCAAACTTCCTGCTGATTTTGAAAGGTAAGAATGATTTATTTTATTGTTATTGTTATATTTATAATCGTTATCGAATTATAAATCCGCAATCGTAATGAATTCGTGATCTTATTACTTATAAATCCAGAATGCAGCGGTTATGAGGATATTTAAAGCCGATAGTGCAATAGTTGTAACAAAATGTAAATCAAAGATGGCGGCTGCAACAGGTATCAATTATTGCGTCTTGGGTGTGGTTTTCATGGTATTCGAGGGTGTTAAAAACGATAGTGCTGACAAAACTATATAGTTCTACAAGTTGTTTTCTGTTAATATTAAATTGTTTTTCGTGTTTAAACTATCATCTTTTGCTAAGATTAACCGATGATGAGAGATTACCTATTTAAACTGTATTTGTAAGCTAGGTAGATATTTAAATTCGATGGATTGATCACTACAGACCAAAAACGTAAAAAAAAAACAATACCAAAATCATTAAAACTGACAACCCTATTGCTTCAATGGAGCGTAGGTAATTATGTCGTCAACTAGGCTTAGTTTCTATACTGTTCATTTTTATTCTGTGGCGGTAGGACTGTAAATGATGAAAATGGCTCTCGGTTACCGAAGGGGATTGCTACATATCCATATGCGAGAAGCCGAAGAAGGAGCAAAATTACGTGATTGCAAAAAACTAGAATGTGCAATGCTTTCTTTAATAATCAACGTGTTTACCGGTAATCTCAGTCTTTTTTGGTTTCATGAGCTGTCCCATCATGGACATGATGTCTTGTCCTCCCTGTGGCTTAGCGTTGGCACAATCCAGGTCATGTAGCGTCACGTCTTGTACTACTTCTTTCTTTTTGTGCACATCGCCTTTCGGCAGCGGCACATATTCTTCAGCCTATAGAACAGAATCAAAAGCTTTACTTATATATACTTTCTACTTACTATATTTTACATATTTATGTATACAAATAAGATGGACAATGAAACATACATCAATCAATATACAACGTGTAACGGAAACCCCATATCTATCCAAAAGGACTGAAGACTACATCTGGTATGAAGTTTCTATGCAAAGTTTCAGCTCAAAATAAGTGACTCACAGAATTGACCCCAAATTATCGGTTTCATGTTTCTTGAATACCAATAATAACAAACGTGTCACATCACTATGAAGGTCATCTCTTTCCACGTCACTTGCCAATAAAACGATAATTTCTCTTCGTTCTTAATTTGAATAATTCGGTCTCTGGTATCAATGAATTGAAATTTCTAATAAGCTCCACACATGTAGACATAGGATTACAAAACCCTTGCTATATCGTTTGTTATCATCCAAAGAAGCCGTGCACTCGGTATGTATATACCCTTTAAATACGTTGTATAACCGTCAATAGCCTAATGTCTAATAGTGTCGGACTTGTGATCGAGAGGAGATCGGGTTCGAACCCCAACCCATAGTGTATTATTTGACCGTAGTTGCGGCCATACTTGTTTTAATGTTAAATATGATGGTATATACAATAATAAATCATTATAAAAACAACCAGTGTAATTACTTTCTTAGTTTTGCCAATACGATTTTTTAAACATTGGTCAAGGTCATTCATAAAAAGTAAATTTCCATATTTCTCCCCAAAAGTTTTATTAACTTTCCATTAAAATATACCATTTAATTGATAACCATTAATTATATCTTTGTTTAATATTGCAAGATTTTGACATTCATAGAAAGCAAGATTTTTTTTTAATTATGGGAAGAATTTAAATATTTAATTCTTTTTGGTGTATTAGCATTTTCTTTTGCTTGTGAAATATAACTACTAAATATAGCTAGCTACATATTGAAGGTAGAATGAAATTTTTATTTTTATGTATCTGTGAGATATGCACAGGCTTTGACAAGTTCTCCTGTTTTGTCATTGACAACCACTTTGGACATAACTTTGACA
Organism: Tholera decimalis; assembly: GCA_943138885.2. Classification (NCBI taxonomy): domain Eukaryota; kingdom Metazoa; phylum Arthropoda; class Insecta; order Lepidoptera; family Noctuidae; genus Tholera; species Tholera decimalis. The sequence continues at coordinate 16,524,118 of OW964552.2, read as the reverse complement.
ACTTTTGCTGGTAGTTCCTCTTCCAGCAGTTTTTCCAAGCTTTTACGAGCCCGCCTCTTTTGACGATCACTTAGCAAATCGTACGCATATGACGTTGATGGGATACAGAGAAAAGGCTGCTCTTGTGCCATAATAGATGATGATTGTTGTTCAATAATAGTGGATGATTCGGGTTCTTAAATATTAGTTGGATTTGAGGTAGGGCTTTTTTGTGTATCTCTATTCACTTTTAAATCAAACAGAGTGTTAAGCCACTTTTCATTTTTTTACAAAAGTGCTTAAAACTTCTTTTACAGTCATTATAGCGCTTTACACAACTGTTTAAAAATTTTGTTATGGTTTCCTTAAAAGATGACCTTTGGATATTGACATTGTCAGGTACACCATTTGGATATTACGCATTCAGTACGATATTTGTCCGCTCTTCGAGGTCAATATCAAAAGGCCTGTTCTTAGGTCCATAGAAGTGCGCCTTTTCTAAAAATATATTCAACCCAGTCCATCCAGTTTCCAGTTTCGTGATATTAATCGGTGCCATATTCATGCTAGAGTCATCGTTTATTTCAATCGCCACTCGCTGACCAGCATGAGGGTTGGCGCCCTCATGGCCCCCTTGCATTAAGTCCTCTGATCGGGGCCCAGAAGGACTGGGGGATGTCGGACGGGACACTGACACAGGACGGGTCAGTGCCTGCTGAAGCAAAGTAGTGTCATGGGTCTTTGCCGGCTCCATGACACCTCACCCCCGCTTCTCCAGTTATTATGTATAGGTGTTGGGTTTTAGCAATTGCCTCACAAGGGCGGACCCCTTCCCAACATCACATAATAACCTTCATCAAAGAAAATATAATGTATAAATTCCATTAAAATGGGTAATTAAATTTTAAGCTACAAGAAATAATTTTAATTGGATTTTTGACAAATTCGAAGTTGCTTACCCATTTTAATGGAATTATCACGTTACAAGTGTGCAAAAAAATTCACCCATATTGTTCAGGATTAATACTGACAAGTGTCTATTAAAAGTGCCTATTAAAAACAAGGAGCAATGTTCAAGTTTAAAAAATTTGCTGTAAAAGTTGTTGACAACCCTAAAGAAAAATTTCAAAAAATCATATTTCCGAAGTCCTGCAGTTGTAGTTTCAGATTTTTTTTTTTTTTGAGAATATGTATTAATTGTATTTACTACTCGCATTAAAAAAAGTGCTAATACAGTAAGATGACTAAGAAAAAAATGTTTTTTGAAATACATTGAATTTCATTATTACTCAAGATTATGAAAATATTTTAAAATAGTTTTTTGTTTTTATGGCGTCTTTATAATAATCCTTTCAATCCACTATGTGTAAGTTTGATAAAAAATAATGATCATAGACAGAGAAAATTAGTTTTTATGGTTTCTATGGATTTTTTCTAAATACCTTAATATTTCAAAAACTATGATACATAGAGCGATGAAAGTTGAACTCATACGTTTGTTTTAATAATATCTATCAAAATAATCAATTAACAGAGCATGGCCGCAACTAAGGTCAAATAATACACTGTACAACCATTAAACTATTGCCGTGAAACCACTCCAGATACAAGCATATTTAGCTTAGTTGGAAGGATTAACAAGATTGCTAGTAATGTGAAATCTACCCAAATTGCTAGTTCTATTTTTAATAAAAAAAAATGTATGAGAAAAACCATTTTGACGACACAAGGGTGCAGTGGAGCGATTAGCTATAGTGTTGCGTGTCACTGGTTGGATTCTCGCACCAGAATAAATAGTTGTTGTTTGTTGTGGATTGTATGGTCCAGAAATAGTTGTTCCAGGTCTGGGTTTTGCAAAAATGCTGTCATAATACAGGAGATTTTTTTAGTGTGTAAATAATCATTCTATTCGACTCTATATTTATTCAGTCAATGTTGATTCTTTGATGCTAACTCTCATATTATTTACCTCAAGATCAAACTCTGTAGCAAAAGTATCACTTCTTCCCTGCCTCTTGACTGCGCCAGAGTTTGCTTCAATATAGATGACATCACCCACTTCTACTTTCTCCTTCTGCAGAGACTCATAAATGGTGGGATCCAACTTCAATTGCTTTGTTCCTTTAGCTGTCTTAAGTCCAATGATGACGTGTGATACTGTCTTGCCATAACCTGGAAGTAAAACATTGAAAACTTACTTAAATTAAGTAGATCCAAGCACTTCTTAAGAAACATTGTAGGGTCTGGAACCACAGATTTTTTTTGTTCCTATCCATACTTCCATTTTGAAATTCTTAATGTTAAATCGTCTGTCGGTTACCTCTACTCTGCATGCCTTAAATGCCGATTGGATTTGGAGAAAACTATTTATACTGAGAATATGTTACCTTAGGACAGTTTTCGACAAACACAGGGGCCAAGCAATTGCCAGCATTTATCATAACAATGATTGATGGTATTCATTTCATAGCGAACATCCCACCCACACGCACATAACGTTTTGGGAAAACTTTCATTGTCCATACAGCTAATACAAATACGTTTATTATTTCACCATGGTAAACAATACAGTATAAATACACTGTCACCTAAAATAGGATTCCCTGTGCTACAGGTGACAGTAGGAATTGCGGTTAACCTACTTACAAATAATTACTTATCCTCACATTTAATTGTAGGTGGAAAGAAAAAAAAAACAATGTTTTTATATAATAATAGAAAATAAAACAAAAACAGTATTTTAAAAAATGTTAAGGTTTTTAAGTCAAGAGCAAATGGTTACTTCTAGGTAGGAATGCTTCATCTTCGACCACATCATCGCTTACCATCCAGTGAGATGGTGGTCAATAGTGAGGCTATAATACACAATTAAAAAAAAAAATTATATGAGTTATACTAATTAATCAAGTTATAGTTAAATTGTTGCAGGTGCTACTTTACTACATTCAAATGCGTTGCACATAAAGTTAACAAAATATTTCTCAGCAAATTCAAATAGAAGGATGTAAAACACAAACCTCCTGCTGGATTTTCAGTTTCTACTGGTGTAAGCTCGGTGACCTCTCCTTCATATACTTCTTTGGTCTCACGGATACGCAGGCCTATAGCTCGCCGGAAATTCTCCATCAACACCTCTGTTTTTTTAATTTCAGTACTGTAAACTTCACTGCCAACCATTGGGCAAAATGGCACCTGAGGATTGAAAAATTGGCCAAGTGCGAGTCAGACTCGCCCATAAAAGGTTCCGTAGTAACTACGCAAAATAAACCATATATATTTTAAACGATTAACTTTATGAAAAGTGGTTTTAGAAACCTCGTTGTCTTTTTCAAAGACCTGTCTATAGATACCACACACGCATAGGTTTCATGAAAAAATATTTTCAGTTTCAGTTCCATGTATGGGGAGCCCCCCTTTATTTTAAATATTTTATTTTTTTTTCTTAAAATCGGAAAGCGGTTCACAGAATACATCTACCTACCAAGTTTCACAGTTATAGTCCTAATAGTTTCGGAATAAAATGGCTGTGAAATGACATGACGAAACTATAAGGGTTCCGTTTTTTGCCATTCGACTACGGAATCCTAAAAATTGAGGTGTTACTATAGAAATGCAAGAGAACACAAAAACTGAGTACATTATGATTGAGAAATGAGGAAAGGATGCACGGGACTTCACTCCCATGGACTTTATTATGATAAAAACACAACCCTGCTTCTTTTGCAGGTAAGAATAGCCTGTAACCTTTCTCAAGCTTCAAGCTACTTCCATTTGATCTAAATCCAGTACTTTCAAAGATTAGCGCATTGACTACAAAACAAAAAACAAACAATTCTAGTTTAAAATATTAGTATAGTTAGGTTGAGCAAATTCCTGATGGAGCATGATCGCCGACTCTCAATTGGTCTAGGGTCGGTAGGTATACATCAAGTATCAAGGCGCAAACGGCAGGTTTACCGACGTTCCCCCAGGATGGGACCAAACCGCACCACCAGTAGGTGCACAAGACAACCCGGCAACAACCACGGCGGACCCAGCTGCTGAAGCAGTACAGCTTGCTTCGGGAGGGGAGATGGATGACATCACACTGTCACCAGCCTCTGTTCCGGATGGGGGGGTTTTTGACGACCTGCTAGCCGGGCTACAACTGGGGTTGGACGACGAGGGTTCCATCAAAGATGGCTCCCAATTCGTCCAACTGTAAAGTCGTGCAAGCAAACCTCCACCACAGCCAGACCGCGACGGCTCAACTTCGCAAGTGGCCGGAGGTTCAACATCATTCAGGATCAGAGGAGGCCACGTACAAGGACTCTCCAATCTCGACAAATCGAGGGCGTGCATCTACGTCACAGGTATTGTTAAAACACGGTTCTTATACGACTTCTGTTGCAGAGATGTCTCTGCAGCAAAGATACCAAGAAGACCATACAGCAGGGGTCAAGCGGAGAAAGCGATCGTCTTCATCTCGACTTACATGCCTGAGGCGGAGGCATCCCCCCCCCCTCCCCGGAACTGGCCCGCCTCGTGACCCACTGTGGATGCAGGGGGATGAGGTCATCATCGAGACCGACGCAAATGCACACTACCCCTTATGGGGCATGGATATACAAATTATTTTTGCAAAAAATAGAACCGACTTCTATATAAAAACACTACAAAGGCAAAAATTACTTTAATTTCGGTAGTCGGTGTCATTTGTTTTGTACTTTCTTTTTTTTTAACACCGCCATCCGAAATTAAAGTTATTTTTGCCTTTTTAGTGATTTTATATAGAATACGGTACTATTTTTTGCAAAAAAAAATTTTTTCATGCTTTTTAGTGGTTAGGTTTGTAATTTATCTAGTTACAAAAGCCAAAATGTCAACTACTTATCACATTTTACAAAATATTGATTTTCCCAATGCAGAGCCATTAATTTTTGAAGAGTTCTGGTATTTCACCATCAGCTCTACTTCGCCATATGTATTGTGACGAGCATAAAGTGCTTCACATCAATATTCAAGTAATCGAATCGCAATCCACAAAATACTTATTATTGAGTAGTTTCGGTGGCCATCTGGGGTCTTCATCATCAGTTCCACTTCCTCAAATTGTGCATTTCGAGAGCAACTGCACAAGGCACTAAAAGAAATACACAAAACGCTATAGGTGTGCCCATAATATTTGAAGAGTTCCCTCGATTTCTCCATTATCCCATCATCAGATCAAACATGACGACAATGGGACCAACTAGAAAGTAAACCCTTTCAAACAAAAAAGAATTTTTGAAATCGGTCCAGCCATCTGTGAGTAATGACTTAATGAGGTAACATACATAAATACAAAAAAAAAAGTTCAAGACGAATTGAGAACCTCCTCCTTTTTTTGAAGTCGCTTAAAAACGAAGGGGGTAAGGCTTTGGTTGAATTATTGTTCACAACTAACCTATCCCTTCTGGATACAGACTACGAACCAACTTTCGTTACCAAACGCAGTCGAACAATCATAGATCTAACACAGGCAACGGAAGGTGCAGCGGAACTCATCAATGGGTGGCAGGTATCTGACGAGGCTTCTTACCCTGACCATAGGTGGATCCATTTCGACATCCAGGTCTGTGTTACCCCTAAACTTCTATGACGTAACCCGCGAAATACGGATAAAGTGGCATACGAGGCATGCCTTTTAAGTTCTGTCGTTTCCATATTTCCCGGCAATTTTGAATTTGGAACTGTTCTATATTCGAATTTGTTTAAATTTTGAATCTCAAAACAGTTGAAAGTATTAGGATTAATGCTATTGTTTAGTCACAGCGTCGCGATCGATTGGAATCTGTCCGGTTACGTACGAAAATGAATCTTTCTAAGGAAAATGTTCGTGCAATAATTTTCTACAACTTTAGAAGAGGCCTGACACGGCTTCAGTGTTTTGAAGAGCTAAAATCTGTGTTCAGTGATGAAGCCCCATGTCTGCGGACGGACTGTCGAACGCTGGTATTTAGAATTCCATCGTGGACATACTAGTGTTATTGACAAATCTCGCGAAGGACGCCCAAAATCCGCCTTCACTGAAGATAACATCATTGCTGTGAGACAACTAATTCTCGAAGCTCGTCATTTGACGTATCGAGAGATAGAGGCTTTATTAGGCATCTCAGGGACAACCATTCAGAAGATCTTGCATGAAGCACTTGGTGTGAGAAAGCTAGTTTGCCGTTGGATACCGCATCTGCTTTCCGACGATCACAAGGCGGCCCCGTCAGATGGTGTAAGAAAACTCTGCAAAGGTTCAACCGAGGAGAGTCAAATCACGTCTACGACATCATCAGTGGCGACGAATCTTAGATCTATGCCTACGATCCTGATTCCAAACAACAATCTACAATCTGGGTCTTTCAAGACGAGCCAAAGCCGACTAAAGTTGTTCGTTCTCGAAGCACTTCAAAGAAGATGGTGGCCACGTTCGTTGGAAAAGCCGGCCATGTTGCGACTATTGCACTTCAAGATCGTAGAACGGTTAACGCAGAGTGGTATACCACAGTTTGTTTACCACAAGTCATCGCCGAACTTCGAAAATCTAACTCAAAGCGACGCATCATCCTACACCACGATAACGCAAGCTCACACAGCACTCGTCAAACGATTGAATATTTGAAGCAGGAAAAAGTATAAATTCTTGACCATCCTCCATACAGTCATGACCTAAGCCCTAACAATTTCTTTACATTTCCTAAAATTAAGAAGTCTTCGTGGTCAAAGGTTCCAGTCCGGTGAAGAATCAGTCGACGCTTTCAAGTCAGCCATTTTGAACACCCCCACTTTAGAGTGGAATAAATGTTAAACAACTAGTTTGAGCGAATGGAAAAGTGTATTAAGCTACGTGGTGAATACTTTGAAAAACAATAAAAAGTACTATAAGGTTCTAGTTTTATTTATTTTTTCTTCAAACGACAAAACTTAAAAGGCATGCCTCGTACACACGCAGCCTTGACACAAGGCTTGTACATACAAGCGAGTTGGTGACACTGGTGGACGCGACTCAAATAGATGCGCATGTAGGCCAGCTCACCGAATCACAGATCAACAGCTACCATTCTGCATGCTCAGAAACCATACCGCACGACACACTAGGTAAACAGCGCTGGTGGGCCGCGGATCTGGAGTGTAAACGCAGGAAGATAAGAAAGGCATTCAATAGAGCCTGAAAGAGATGAATACATGTAGGAAGGATGACTGGGAGGTTTACTATGCCACCAAATTCGCCTACAAAAAAAGCATCAAATTTAGACGAGGTGACAAAATCATGCCAACAAGCAAACAGGGTAAGGAACATACTGGCACAGCAGACCACCTCTGGGCATGATTCACTTCGTAAACCTGAAAGACAACACACTGTCCACATCACCAGAAGAAACGAGACGCATCCTAATCGAAACATATTTCCCAGGTGGCGTCCTCGCACAGGTAACGGACGTAACCCAAACGCCATCGAACGAAGATTGGCAATATGCTCGCAAGATAATCACGCTGGAGAAACTCCAGTGGGCCATCAAAAACTTCCAACCTTTTAAGGCGCCAGGTCCCGACGGAGTCTTCCAATGGTGGGGGGCAATTCTGTTGCGACGAGACTGGTGCCCCTAATGAGAGCGTGCCTGGCATTTAGATACTTTCCAAAGGTATGGAAGGGAAGTGAAAGTCATATTTAACCCAAAGCCAGGTAAGAGTGACTACACAAACGCAAGATCGTACCGCCCAATCAGCTTGACCTCCGTTTTAATAAAAACAATGGAGATAGTGTGTGAACGGCGAGAGCTACGAGACGGCGCTCTAAAAACAGTACCACTGCATGGCAACCAACACGCGTACAGCGCTGGTAAGTCGACCGAATCCGCTCTTCATCAGGTAGTCACCGTGATAGAAGAATCGATTAACCAAAAGGGTTAGGCAGGAACCCTTTTGGTTACGTTCGTAGACATCGAAGGAGCCTTCGACAAAACAAACTTCTTCAGCATAAGCGCCGCACTCTCCAGACATGGGGTACAGCAGGTACTTATTGATTGGATTACAAATATGCTAAGCAAACGAGTGGTTCGCCTTGAGGAAGACCAGCAGGTAGCCTTAATAGCCAGAGGCTGTCCACAGGGCGGGGTGCTATCACCTCTGGAATTTAGTGATCAATGACCTCATCACGAAACTCAACGCTCACCGTTACTACACAATAGGCTATGCAGTATGATTTGTCCGTCAACCCCACTAAAACCGAATTAATCTTGTTCACCCATAAACGAATACTAGTCCCTCATCGCCTACCTAAGCTGTTCAATACAGAACTCCAGTTGTCTAGTGAGGATAAATACCTGGGGGTCATACTGGACTGTAAACTAAACTGGGGGAACCATCTTTTTTTCTTTTTTTATTGACTGCCTCCCGATCTGGGCGAAACGGGAGAAAAAAACCCATCCGTGTTCCATCATATGCCCTTCGTATTCTGAGGCCGCGGTAACTCTTTCGAACGATTCCGCAACCTGATATAACCATCTAGACTATAAATTAAACAGGGCATGCATCACCTTCTGGCAATGCAAGAAAATGATGGCTAAGAAGTGGAGCCTATCCCCAAAAAACACAATGTGGTATTACAACGCTGTAATTCGGCCGAGATTACCTACGAGGCCGTGGTGTGGTGGCCCCGCACTAAGCTTTTCACATCTGTAAACAAACTGCAACGCATGCAAAGGCTGGCCTGCATGGCGATAAAGGGCTGCATGAGAATTACTCCGACAGCAGTTGTAGAGGCTATGCTGGGGTTTCCGCCGATCCATCTGTTCATACAACAGGAAGCGACGATTGCACCAGTGTGTCTCAAAACACTGGGCCTCTGGGGTAAGAGAGAACACAGCACACCGTTCTGCTTGAGGAACTCAACAACGAGCTCCCCATAACGAAGGCAGTTAATGACCGGGTGCCCAAAGAAATCGTCTTTGACAAAACATACAGAATCCAACTGTATGAAGATCACCACTGCGAGGGGCTGTGCCCCTCTGAGGTGCGTGTCTTCATTGATGGTTCCAAAACAGGTACTGGTACGGGTGCAGGAGTCTTCGGAGGATCTTAACATTCGTATAGCCAGACCTTTGGGGGTCAATAACACAGTTTCAGGCCGAATGCCTGGGGATCGCACTGGCAGCTTTGTCCTTCATAAACAGGGAAGTTGTGGACCACTCAATATGCATGCTTTCGGATAGCATGGCAGTCCTGCAAGCACTGAATGGCCACACAGTTAACTCCGGGCTGATCTTGGAGTGTCACAATCTCCTCAACCAGGTTGTTAGACACAATAATATAACCATTCAATGGATCAAAGGACACAGCGAATCCCAAGGCAACGATGCAGCGGACGAACTCGTTAGAAGGGCTTCGAGTATGGCGATTATAGGACCTGAACCCATTGCACCACTCCCCATCGGTTATCTGCGTCACTTGGTAACGAAACGCACCAGAGACCTACACCACAAACTATGGGAGGACCATGGTGAGTGCAGGCAGGCCAAAGAGGCTCTCCCGACCCTTGATGGCCGCTTGTCGAAACAGGTCCTTAGACAATCTGAACCGCAATTGCGGCTGGTGACAGCCGCCCTTACCGTTCATGGATCATTTAATAAACACCTCTATGTAATAAGTCACAGACAGCCCACTCTGCAGAGCCTGCATGGAGGAGGACGAAACAGCAGCACACCAGCTACTGAGCTGCCCTGTAGTCGTGGATTACAGGACTAAATACTTTGGCAACCCAGGTACCCTCCAAGAAACGGTAAGCAAAACAAGGGCGTTGCTTACCTTCCTGGAGTAACTGGCGTGGATGGAGTGAAAAGAAATCTTACCCTTACGCAAAATACATGCATGGGCGTAGAGTTGTGGATACCTGCCCTACATACATAAATACATAGGTTGAGAAAAAATGCCAGTGCCATTGTGCCCCAGCAGTGGCCATAGGCAATGTTAAAATACCCGTGTGGCTAGCCAGCAGTGTGAGAGGATTTAAATAATTTAGAAAGTGCCATCTCCCAGTGGTGTACAATGAGAATAATTTTTGGAAAGTTGTTTTGCTGTCCTCCACTGCTGGGCAAACAAGTGGTGGACACACGGAAAAATTACAATAATATGAGGATTACATTAACCATAATATTGCTTGCAAAAATGCTGATCCTGCACCATAGGACTATATACTATATAGGATTGAGCTAGGTATAGACAAAAATGCAGTCTTTGATTATATTAGAGCACTCTTTATATAGTGGAACTTTACCTGAAAAGAGTTTCTACATATACCGGGTCTTTCATTAAGCGTGTCCTATCTTTAAATTTAAATAAAACAAAGTGTGTGTGAGATATTATCGAAATTATTTATTTATTTGAAAGATGTAGTGATGCCATTATGTGTGGAATATGACATCATTCAAGTGCCCGCCACGGCTTCTCTGGGTGGAGCGCATGCGAGATATCCAATTTGCCGTGACTTTTGCGCATAAATCAGGCTGAATTCGACCTATGGCATAGGTCATGTTGGATTTGAGGGCCGCTGTGGTTTGTGGTTTATTCGCATAGACCTGCGACTTAAGAAAACCCCACAAGAAAAAGTCTAGCCCCGCTAGACTTTTTCTTGTGTTAAGTCACAAGATCTCGGTGGCCAGTTCACATCAGCTCCATGTGAGATGACCATGCCCTCAAATCTCTCATACAGAATATTCAATGTGGCATCAGCTGTGTGGCACGTAGCGCCGTCTTGTTGAAACCCCATGTCGTTGGTGTTCAGATGATCCAGTTCATGCCAAAAAAAAGTTGGTAATCACCGACTTATAGCGCTCGTCGTTGACAGTGATGGCCTGGCCAACGTTATTCTCAAAGAAATATGGCCCGATGACGCCGCCAGCCCAAAACCCAAACCAAACTGTAACTTTTTCAGGATGCATTGGATGCTCTTGGAACTCATGTGGATTGGTATCGTCCCAAATTCGACAATTTTGTTTGTTTACGTACCCATTCATCCAGAAATGGGCCTCATCGCTGAAGATAATTTTTCTGCGAAAATTACGGTCAGTTGCTAACTGCTCCAGTGCCCATTCAGCGAACACACGTCGTTGTCTATGGTCGTTTACCTTCAATTCCTGGGTGAGTTTAATTTTATACGGGTGCAGGCCCAAGTCACGACGCAATTTGTGGTCTGTGAAAGGCCGAGTTCTTGTGAGCGACGCGAAATCGACTGCCTCGGATTCTCCTGCACACTCTCACGGACAGCGGCGATGTTTTCGGCAGACCTTGCGTTTCGTTGACGTACGGGTGTTGGTCGGTCATTTACCGAACCAGTGGACTCAAATTTATCCACCACACGACGAATAGTCCTCTCGATAGGACGATTATGGCGACCGTAAAATGGGCGAAGCGCACGGTGCGTTGCCCGAACAGAACACTCATTTTGATAAAACAATTTTATCATTTGCACGTGTTGTTGAATGCTACAGCTATCCATCATGATTTGGCAAAACAGAATGAATAAATGACAACCAATTTGACAGATGTAGCTTCAACAAGATGGCCGCTACTAACTGTCAAAGTTCGGACGTGCCTATTGGAAGACCCGTTATAATTATGGAGATTCCTATCTGTTATTGCTGTCTTATCCTTAAGTTTTAGGGCGCCTTCAAATTAGCCGCGCTGCTCCCGCGTGGCTAATTTGAAGGCGTCCTTATGTTTGAGATTGGACTGTAAATGTTGACCTAGCCTTTATTTAGTCTAATTGAAATGAATAAACATATAAACATCTTATTTGTTTGGATTTAGCATAGTACACAATTTATTTCCAAAAAATAGTCATTGTCTCAATATAACCCAACTCAACTCTTCTATTCTGTTATTACTATAATAGACTAGAATTCTTTGCCTCAATAACATGACAAGTCTGAAATTGACCATTCTGTCACTTAATATTGACAGAATGGTCAATTTCAGACTTGTCATGTTATTGAGGTAATTTAGTTTGCTAAATTTATAAAATAATTACAGCTTCCTCATAATAATAGAAAGATTAGATATTAGACTACATACTTAATCTTAAATGAATATTAAAAAAAAACATTAGTTTGGGTAAACTGACTTTGGAGTTCAAAAATTGCTTACTGTAGATATGTGTTTTTCAAGATAACATTATGAAGCAAAGAAATGAAATATAAGTTATAAAATACACATAACTCACTTTAGTACCAAGTTCCTGTGCTATGGCTAATGCAATAGCGGTCTTGCCCGTGCCCGGTGGTCCAGCCAAGAGTAAGGCACGACCAGCCATCTTCTTGCTTCTGATCATATCTACCACTATCCCTGCCGCCTACAAACATGATAGAACATGATAGTCAAGCAATTTTTTTTTATTGATAATAGGCTCGTGTTTGACCACCATCTGACCTGATGGTAATTGATGATGTGGTCGAAGATAGAGTACGCTTACCTAAAAGTAACCTATTCACTCTTGACTTAAAGACCCCTAGGTTATAGCGGGTTGGATTTTAAAACGAGTCGCCTGAATTTGAGGGTATTGGTGTTGTAGGGGGCTTAAGGGAGTTAGTCTTAATCCCCCCAAAGTAATTTTGGCTGCCGGAGTTGCGTCTAAATATTTTTAAACAATTTCCAAAAATTCTTAAATATATTGCAATTATGCAAAACGGAACGTAATTTTTATGCTTTAATACAGTTTTTCAAATGTAATGTTTAGGTTTTATGTAAAAAACGTGAAACGAAACGCAACCCGCCATATTGGATGCAGAGGTGGGCGTTTAAACGAAAAGCATATAATATAACATATTATTTAAAATAAGCGAATAAGCAGACTAGTTTATAAAAGCATTTAAAGTTATCGCTTATTCCGCTTTTTGTTAAAATTAAAACGCTACCGCGTTTTGATAATTTCATTTTTCATAACAACGTAAGTAAGATCGTGCTCAAATGAATTATGTAACAACTGATAGATGGCGCCTGATTCAATTTTAATCGATAGTAAACAATGATTATGAGAAAATCGACCTTAAATCAATAATCTTAGGGTTTAAAATATTTACATCTTTTGTTTATGTGCTGAATCGCGTTGACTTACTCGAAATTGGTAAACCTAGCAAATTAAATATGCTTTCCGTTGTTCACTTTTAAAAGCGACAATTTAATTTAAACGTGTTTCTTACACTGCATAGTACCTACTTATTATTTTGCTTTTTACGTTTAGTAGCGTTTCCTCCGCCCGGTGAAAAGCGTCATGTTTTGTGAATTTCCGAAACAATTTGTTTAGAAGTTGTGACTCGGACTTGTTTACGTAAACATAAATAGTGAAAAACATTTTTTCATGTGGTGAATTGTTTCTTACCAAGGAAATAATTCTATGTCTTTTGGACTTGTATATAATATAATTTTTAGGTGTAGTTAATTGTGTTTAATAGGTAATTGTGTTAATAATAGTGTAAATAGTTTACAGTGTAAGTAATTGTGTTAATTTTGACTACTTTTTCTACAAAAACAAATTGGTGAGCTAATAAAACTGTAAATTCGAATAACTACTGTATCAAAATGACGAGTAGAAGTTCGAATAACATAATTTGGAACTTGTTTTTGAGAAATCATGCGACTAAAACAGCTGAGTGTAATTTTTGTAAAAAAAAACTTTATCGTATTCCAATTCTAACAAAATATCGGAACGGAGGACCCGGTTGCTGACGAGCAAAGTAGAAAAAATTATGTTTCTGAATGTGAATAAATGACTTGATGGTTTGAGGAAATAATGGAAATTTTGTAAATAAAAAAATGTACATATACTAGATAATAGATCAATTAACTTTTAAGTACGCCTGAATTTAATAAAATGTAGTTTATTATTTGACAAGTTATTAATAAATACAGATCTTACAATAATACTAACCTACTTAGTTTAGTTTCATAATTATATAATATTATTCATTCCGACAGTCCTAAGCCTGCCAAGGACGTAGTAAAATTCATTGATTTCGTTTAAAAACCAATACTTAAACTTAACCAACTAAAAAAGCAAACAACATATTTTCATTATTTTTAATGTAAGAAAGTATATTTAAGCAAATTAAGCAGTTTAAGTAAGTGACTTTTGATAATAAATAAACGAATAAGTTCGTTAAAAGTTTTAAGTCGTTTATCACATCTTTAATTGGATGGATGATATTGACAGCTAATGTCAAATTTGTGCATCATTCCTTTGCTTTCGAGTGTAAATGTGTTCTTCCGTATCGATTTTGTTTTTTATTACTCCGAGTTGGCACAATCCAACTTCATTGGGTTAGGTTAGATGGATCGTGGTTACTTTTTTTTAAACCATCCAGAAATAGGAGCCCCGCGTAGCGGGGCTCCGTCGACTCAGATCCATTCATGTAATTAATAAAAGCGATAAAACATGTTTATAAAGTGGAATAAACAATGTTTGTACAAATTTATGTTTTTTATTTATTCTAAGGAAACCAAGTATTTCCGGCGGGTTAAAATGATGAGGGGGGATCCGACCCTCCCCCCGCTCCCCCCAACCACTCACAACCCTTTAAAATGGCGACCTATTTCGAAATTTTTACCCAAATTTCTGTTTTTTATTTTTTCTAAGGAAACCAAGTATTTCCGGCAGGTGAAAATGGTGAAGGAGGTATCCGGCCCCTCCCCCCCGCTCCCCCCAATCACTCGCAACCCTTTAAAATGGCGACGTATTTCGATACTTTTACCGTTACAGCTATCGGCAAACATAGACTCCGGCAGGGAATTCCACTCCTTAGCTGTACGCACAATGAAGGTATTCCCAAAGAGTTTAGTGCGTATAGGTGGGATGTCCACCATGTAACCATGGCACATCGCCGTTTGTCTTGTAGTCCGATGATGGAACGGGCTTGACGGAATTAGATTGTGTAATTCCATCGCACACTCCCCGAAAAGTAACTGATAGAAAACCGATAGACTAGCAACTCGTCGCTGATGTTCAAGGCTCTGGAGTTTTTACAAGAAAATATTTATAAGAAAACTGTCTATTGCTTTTATTTAGAATGACTTATGAGAAAACAAGCTGTTGCATGTTTCATGTATGTCAACCTGTAGTATTTTAGTTGTGTAGGGTTCCATGGTAGATCGCAAACATACTATATTATGACAGAATTTTTGAGACAGGCTATATATAACAATCTACGAAAGTTATCAACAAAATGAGCATTGAAGTAACAACCATGGTAACCAAAAAACATAACCTCTAAGTTAGATCGATATCGAGAAAAATCTAATTTTTCAAATCAATATAATGTAAATTGTAGAATTGTTGTTGTAACTTCGGTAATTAGCCGTCAAATAAAGAATGTACCTCTCTCGCTGATTCCTGGCCCACGAGACCGGCTGCCATTTGAATGGGAACTCCATTTTCATCCAAACCTAAACCTTTTATATGACTGTGTGCTGATATTCTTTGGGTTTTAGCCGTACTCTTCACTTCCTCAATCTTCATTTTGTACAAATACTAGTAATTATTGGTAGAATCAATGACGAAATAATGAACACAAGTCACCATAGATGATACATATAAATAGCAGGCTTGAGGCTAATAAATAGTAAATACTAAAGATGAGTCGTATCTACTAGAACAGATCCGAAGAATAGGTAAATTTCGATACTAGGCGGCACCTATTCTCACTTTGACAACACCTAGTATCATGAAGTATTGCGAAATCCAACTGCTCTTAGGCTTCATAGCACTAAAGCCGGCTCTACACGTTGGCCAACACAGTGGCGAATGTAGTGGCCAGTGCCTATTCGCCAACGTGTAGAGGGGGTGTTTGTGCATCTTGGGTTGTATTGGAATGATGGTCGACGAGTTGGCGCGAGATCCGTGTGGTGTCGGTTTTTTGCAAAAGATCAAAGGGTTGTTGGCCGAGTATTGGCTACCGCGTCCACACGTTGGCCGCGCGTTTAGTATGCTACGAGCTCCCAGAACGATCGCACGCACCTGATTAAACATTTTAACCGACTTCAAAAAAAAGAAGGAGGTTCTCAGTTCGTCTTGAACTTTTTTTTATGTATGTTACCTCATAACTCGAAGTCAGCTCGACCGATTTAGAAAATTCTCTTTTCATTTGAAATGGTATACTTTCTAGTTGGTCTCATTGTTATGAAATCAGGATCTGATGATGGGATCCTGGAGTAATCGAGGGAACTCTTCAAATATTATAGGCACATCTATAGCGTTTTGGTTATATCTTATAGCATCTTGTGCAGTTGCTCTCGAAAAGCACCATTTGGGGAAGTGGAACTGATGATGAAGACCACAGATGACCACCGAAACTACTCAATAATAAGTATTTCATGGATTGCGATTCGATTACTTGAATATGGATGTTAAGCACTTTATGTTCGTCACAATGCATATGGTGATGTAGAGCTGATGGTGAAGTACCAGGAGAACTCCTCAAAAATTAACGGCTCTGCATCGGGAAAAGCAATATTTTGTAAAAGGTGATAAGTTGTTGACATTATGGCTTTTGTAACTAGATAAATTACAAACCGACCCACTTACAGCGCGAAATTTTTTTTTTTTAATTTTTGAATTTATTTTTGGCGTTGTAGTGTTTTGATATGGAAGTTGGTTTTATTTTTTGTTAAAAAGTTTTTATAGTCACGCGTCGGTAACAACTAGTGTAAACAAAATGTCAGTAATGACTAATAACGAAGAAACTTTTCGGTTTATAGAGCTCTACCAAGCCATAAATTGTTTGTGGAACCCAAGAAGCAGCAGTTAGCGCCTTAATATCCATTTTAATAAATACGTCCGCACATTGGCCTGAACCGTAGCAAACTGAACGACCTTCCAACGTGTGGACGCTATCACGAACTCTTGGCCAATATGCTGGCCACTACATTCGCCACTGTGTTGGCCAACGTGTAGAGCCGGCTTAACGCGTAATTGCATTCCATTCACTCATCACGTTATAAACCTGCTTTACCGCTCATTCATGTTTGTCAAAATCATTCGTTTGTCAGTCACTTGAATTTAAACCCTAATTCAAAGTACATAAAAGTAACGCAATGCGCACGCGTGTTGTGCAAGAATATATATTCTGTCCTTTTTTAACTACGCTATTCCGTAGTCTTCCCATCTTTATCTTTCAATACTCGAGACTAGTCAGTAATCATTCGATCCGAGAATACTCGATCCGAATGAGTACCAACTAGTCTCGAAGACTAAGTAAATAGATACTTCGTAATACTTAGTCTTGTCGAGACTAGGTGGTACTCATTCGGATCGAGTATTCTTGGATCGAATGATTACTGACTAGTCTCGAGTATAAAGTCCAATTACTAGGTACCAACCTAGTCTTATCACTGATTGCTGGTGCTAACACCCTAAATTCAATAGAAATATCAAGTACAGGAGAAGTGGCAACGAGGTGAGTCCGTGAAGCTTAAAGACCGTCATCGTAAAATTTAATCAAAATACCGTGTTCATTTGTTGTTTAGCAGTTTCCTGCAAAATTAGTAGCCACGATAAAAAAATTACTTGGACTAAGTATGTGCACCATGACTACATTCGATAAGTAATATTTGATACTAGGTGGACTAGGGACTAAGTGGACTAGGTGGAATAGGTATCTGGATCACGTATTTTTAAATACTAAGAATAGGTGCACCTAGTCCCAAATTTACCTAGTACAACCCATCTCTAGTAAATACTGAGCACAACTAGAGATGAGTCGTATCTACTAGAACAGATCCGAAGAATAGGTAAATTTCGATACTAGGCGGCACCTATTCTCACTTTGACAACACCTAGTATCATGAAGTATTGCGAAATCCAACTGCTCTTAGGCTTCATCAGTGTTGCCAACAGTGCAGCTAGCTCTTCACCAGATCCAACTTCTAAAACCACCAGAAAACCACTAACAAAAATCGGTCCTACTCTAAAAATCGCTAAAATTTACACTATTTTTTTTAGTTTTTACGAAAGAAAACAGTATTTATTTATAATTACTGGTATTAGTAAAAAATGTTCTTTAATATGACGTAATAAAATATTTTAAGTCAGTAAATCAACATAAAAGAACTTTTGTCGGCACCATCATCATCGGTTTCACATTTATATGATGCTTTGCTACCAATTTGTTTTATATTTTTTATTGGAATTTCATAATCATTGCAGCAATTTTCTTCCAATCTTAAACCACAGAGTGTTTTTAATATTGCAGTTAAAATATTCAACTTCATTCTGTTCCTGTGCTTGTTTTTTATTATATTCATACTGCTAAATAGTCTCTCAACATCGGCATTAGAATTAGGTAGTATTAAGAGAGTAATCGCAAAAGTCGCTAATTCCTCAAATCTAGATTCCCCTTGAGCATCTTTGAAATGCAATACTTCATTCCAAATTGTTTTGTATCTTTGCTGTCGTTTCATTTCTGCAAATGAATTTGTCGCCATAGATCATCAACTCTTGCCATAAGTACTTCACTTTTATTGTGCCTACGCAGTAAAAGTAAATTAAGTACATTAATGAAGTAAAAATAATATATTTCGTAAAGTTTTAGTGACTTAGTAGTTGAGTAATAGCACTTTCAGTAATTGAAACTGAATTCTACTTGGCCACTAGAAAAAACCACCAGCCACTAAAAGCAATATTACACCACTAAAAGGGGGTTCGAAACCACCAGTTTTAGTGGAAAATCCACTAAGTTGGCAACACTGGGCTTCATAGCACTAACGCGTAATTGCATTCCATTCACTCAACACGTTATAAACCTGCTTTACCGCTCATTCATATTTGTCAAAATCATTCGTTTGTCAGTCACTTTTTAAACCCTAATTCAAAGTACATAAAAGTAACGCAACGCGCACGCGTGTTGTGCAAGAATATATATTCTGTCCTTTTTTAACTACGCTATTCCGTAGTCTTCCCATCTTTATCTTTCAATACTCGAGACTAGTCAGTAATCATTCGATCCGAGAATACTCGATCCGAATGAGTACCACCTAGTCTCGACAAGACTAAGTATTACGAAGTATCTATTTACTTAGTCTTTTCGAGACTAGTTGGTACTCATTCGGATCGAGTATTCTCGGATCGAATGATTACTGACTAGTCTCGAGTATAAAGTCCAATTACTAGGTACCAACCTAGTCTTATCACTGATTGCTGGTGCTAACACCCTAAGTTCAATAGAAATATCAAGTACAGGAGAAGTGGCAACGAGGTGAGTCCGTGAAGCTTAAAGACCGTCATCGTAAAATTTAATCAAAATACCGTGTTCATTTGTTGTTTAGCAGTTTCCTGCAAAATTAGTAGCCACAATAAAAAAATTACTTGGACTAAGTACGTGCACCATGACCACATTCGATAAGTAATAATTTATACTAGGTGGACTAGGGACTAGGTGGACTAGGTGGAATAGGTATCTAGATCACGTATTTTTAAATACTAAGAATAGGTGCACCTAGTCCCAAATTTACCTAGTACAACCCATCTCTAGCACAACTACGGATCAGTGTTGCCAACTCCAGCAAAATCTTCTCGCCAGATTTATTATCTAAAGTCGCTAGAAGTCGCTAAAACTGATTCAACTAGAGACGGATCCAGGATTTACTTATTTTCCGGTTACTGTAGGCCATTAGCAGCCTGGAAAGGGCATGAGCAAGTGAAGAAGAATGTACTACATAAGCAATACAATCTTTATAATTAAAAAATAAATCAACACGAATCTCCAAAGACTGGTTTCAGCCATTCCTTGAATTCGGGCTCGGTCTCTGATGTTTCTTGATATTTTTGAATGTACTGCTTCTCTTTCGGAGGTAAATCCATAATTTTGGTTACCACAAGTCCACAAGAGTTCATACACTTTGTAATTACTATGATAGGTAACGAATTAAAAATCAGGCTAGGTACAGCGTATAAAGAATTTATAATCCGAATAGAACTTCACTCAAACTAGTAGTGACTTGCGTAAGTACGCAGGTAGGAAAAGTACGAAAACTACGGAACATAATAAAATACGGGGATTCCCCGAACACATTGCTCTAATGTTACCACTGTTAAGGATAATTTAATTGCGAGTGAGCATTTTTAAAAAAGATGTTGGGCATAATATGTTTTGTTTTCTTGTAGTTTGAAAAGTCGTCATCTAATGGTGAACGCAGACCTAGCCGTACCGCAGTCTCTACAGTCCCCGCAGTTATCGCTTTATGTTAATGGCCTCGCACATCTATCCGCACCGCAGTCTCTACAGTCGTTCCCGTCGCTGCACGCATCTAGGGCTTTCAAATACCGGATTTTTTCAATACCGGTATCAATACCGGTATTGGAAAAGTCAATACCGTGATCCCGGTATCAATACCGGTAATCCGGTATTAAACGTAAGTTCAATTAGGACATTAATAAAAGCAATAAAATACGTGTTTTTATTTTATTTTCAAATCAATCTTTATTGTTCTTTTTTATTGAAAATAATAATAATGATAATTATTATTAATAATAATTCAGTCCGCTTTGGTTTTGCTTAGCCTTGAATCCTCTAAGCACACTGCTGGAGAATTCAGGCCTAGGCTATAGGTTGAAAAGAGGTGGTCAGGTTTTTTCACACCTCCTTTACATGGATGACTTAAAACTTTTTGGCGCCACTAGTCTACAACTGATGGAACTACTGAAGGTAACTGAAACTTTCAGTAGTGCCATCAGGATGGAGTTTGGTGTCGACAAATGTGCGATTATGCATGTAAAGCGAGGGGAGATTGTGGAATCCGTGGGATCTCAAACCTCGAATTTCATAAACCTGAGATCCCTCTCTCCAACCGAAGTATTTGGGTATGTCGGAACCGTTAGGTATCAATGTAGTTGACATGAAGTAATCGCTGAAGGAGCACTTCTTTGGTCGCCTAAAGAAGGTATTTAAAAGCCTTCTATCGGGTGGGAGCAAGGTGCGTGCCTTCAACGGTTAGGTCATGCCAGTGTTGATATATTCTTTCGGCGTACTTAAATGGACTCAAACTGAACTTGACGCCCTGGACAGGAGAGTTCGTACATTTCTTACTGCATATCGAATGCATCACCCACGCTCGTCGGTGATGAGGCTGTATATCCCGCGGAAATGTGGAGATCAAGGCTTTTTGAATGCTAAAACTCTCCACAACCGCGAGGTATGCAGTCTCAGGGTACATTTTCTTGCTTCCGAAGTGGGTATGCATCGAGATGTAGTAGCGGTGGACAAAGGACTCACCCCGCTCTCCTTGGCTAATGAGAACTGGCGCAAACCTGCAGTACTAGACACTAACAATTGGAGGGGGATATGGCAGAGTAAAGAGATTCATGGACGTTTTTTCCGGGCCCTACATGGGTCCGATGTAGACCAAGTGGCGTCCGTAGCTTGGTTGCGCTTCGGTGACCTCTTTGGGGAAACCGAAGGTTTTGTTGTGCAATTATGGACAAAGTTATCATGACGAACAACTACCGGAAATTTGTTGTGAAGGATGGCACGGTTGACATATGTCGGGCATGTCACCGTCCGGGTGCATCAATCCGCCACATTATCTCTGGTTGTTCTCGTCTTGCTAATGGCGAGTACTTGCACAGGCACAACCCTGCAGCCAAGATAATTCATCAGCAACTTGCTCTGAAATATTCTCTTGTGGAATCGGAAGTGCCGTACTATAGGTATGTGTCCGACTCAGTTCTCGATAACGGCCATATCACATTAAACCAGGATCAGTCAATCATCACTGACAGGACTATTGTAGCCAATAAGCCTGATATAGTGGTAGTGGACTGAATCGAGAGGCGTGCCATAATTATCGACATAACCATCCCGCATGACGAGAACCTCGTGAAAGCTGAGAAAGATAAGCAAATCAAGTATCTTGACTTGGCACACGAGATTGTCGACATGTGGGATGTGAACTCGGCAATCATTGTACCTATAGTCATCTCAGCCAATAGCTTAATAGCCAAGAGCCTCGACCAACACCTCAGAAGGCTCTCGTTAGGCGGTTGGATCAAGGGCTTGCTTCAGAAAGCGGTACTCCTCGACACGGCGCGTATCGTTAGGAGGTTCCTCTCTATGAAGCCCTGACCGCCGGTAGCTTGGACCCTATTCCTGATACCGGTGGACTACTATTTATTATATTTTTAGATGTTTTTTTTTATAGAGAATTAAAAAAAATGTAATTTATATGTATGTATTGGAAATAAAGAACACATAATAATTAATACGTTTTATCCATAGATCTCTTATATAACAATTTAGTAATGGTTGATTATTTAAGTAGGACTAGGAATTAGGAACATAATGAAAACTGAAACTTAATCTATTATTTTTGCAGGAAGGCATTTCACATAGACTTTGTATAGTACAATATAAAAAAAGCTCATGTAAAAATTAACATAGGTACCATTATTTTCTCAAATGTAAGTAAGTAAAGTGTAGCTTAAGTAGTTAGCTAGCAATCATTTGGTGATCATTTTAGTAACATTCTTAATAATGATGTAATAAAAAAATTATCAAAAAATCTAAAACTAAAAAAGTAACAAAATAAATCAAGCGTTACAATTTATGAAAAACATAGTAAAAAAAATGTAAAAGTATACAAATAACACAATAATACAAAAAGTTTTAATTCTTTCTGAATTCCAAACGCCAAGAACGTTTTGGGTAAGACACGAAGAGGCAGCAACGACGGCAATCTAATTAAACTAGCAAAAACACGCGCTATTATATCACAAATTCACAGTCACAAGTTAACACAACACAATAACAAATTCTATATACGCGTTATCCCGTCGCCTTTGCGAAACTGACTGACAATAACAAAAACGACATAAGTACAGCTCGATTTCGGCTTAAGACTACAGCGAGACGCTTGCGCTGGTGAAAACTAGTATGAGAATAAGATCACATACATTTTCAGATCTAATGTTTGTAATACCGTAATCACGGTATTGGGGCGTCAATACCGGTATTGTAAAAGGCCAAAATAAAATCCGTGATCACGGTATTACGGGATCCCGGAATACCGGTATTGAAAGCCCTACACGCATCGCACTTGCAGTGTTGCCAGATTTTTGAAAGCATTATCTGTACCGAAGATTTAAAAAATCTGTAAAAAATCTGTATTTGGTATTGGTATTTTGCTCTTTTGTGTAATTTTATCTATACGTGCTATAATAGGGAATAAGCAAGTAATTATTTATACGAGAACAAGTAATTTTATTATAAACCGTTGACAGAGATTCTCTGTCTACATTATAACTCTGGCAACACTGCGCGCCGTGAATGCGAATGACGTCATCCGCGCTGCGCTAGCCACAGCGTCCGCTGCGTGCGGGTGACGTCATCGGCTGCGGCTTGGGGAGTTCGGTCGTTTCAGGGACTGCGGCGACTGCGGCGCGGGTAGGTGTGCGAGGTTGCATAGAACTTCATATAAAGAATTAGAATGCAAAGACTGCGGCGCGTGCGGTGCGGCTAGGTCTGCGTTCACCTTAAGTCGCTAGATCATTTTTGTCGTCAAATCTTTTTCCTTGTCGCTAAGGCTTAAACAAAAGTCGTCGTTTCTAGCGACAAAGTCGCTAAATTGGCAATACTGCTACGGATGAAACGATACGAGTAAATCGTCCCCGTAGAGCGAAAATTAACTAAGTCCAAAAATGACCAAAATGAGTTATCACTATCATTAATATCATCATTTTTTTCTCTATATATCGGTCTTACCGGTATTTTTGTAGCTGCCTTCGTTTTTATTTTACGAAATGCGAATAGTAAATAAGCCTACTCTTTGGATTCAACATCGTAATAGGAGAAATAACTAACTTAATTCGTTATTTTATACATTTACCAAAAATTTGCATAACTCGAAATTAAGTCGACTTGATTACTTTCCTATTAAATTATGAATGCATACATTACATATACCTATAGGTAATTTAAAAATCACTACAATGATTTAGTGAATATTTAAAATCAATAGTTTGCTAAAACGCACGAAAGCGAAATTTAACTAAGTCGACGTAGTGAATACTCACTCTTGATTTTTAAATGATTTGTACTGCACTGCAAAAGCGAAAAATCATCAACCCATTTTAAACATACTTTTTCTTTTAAAAGGGAAACATGAGATCTATAGTGAATAATAATTAAAGTCTTTTAATTATTATTCATACAACTTCGACATACATTGTTACAATTAAGGTACATTTCGCTCGCGAGGGTCTCGAGTTAGTGAGTTTGTCGTTATTATTATGACGACTTACGAACGCGTCGCATGAGGAGATTCATTCGCGAGGTCGACGTTGCTCCTCTCGGTGAACAATGTACTATTTTATACCGTGCTATTGTATTTGTGTTGCCAGCTGAGCAATTCTTCGCTTTTTATGCTAAAGAAATGAAATAAAACTCTGAAAGTATTTAAAATAAAGTGCCACAAATCTTTTTTCCTCTTTATTCATAGTCGTATTGAAATGAAAGCTTAATTTTCGGTAAGGTGATGAAATTCATTGGGGCTCGAATTTGATTTCTATTTGTTTTGAGATTTCATCACCGGTCGAATTAAATGTTTGGAACTTTATTTGTTTGGCCAAAACGCAATCTTTTAGTGTAAATGTATTGTAAATTATAAATTACAGAATTTCAGTGATTTTTGTCTGATCAACAATAAAATTATAAAATTTTACATACATTTTATAATTTTCATTTGAAATAAAAAATATAATATTGCTTAAAACGAAACGTTGCAATTTCTACAGCCATTGTGACCGGATTCAGTATTTTAATACTTTTTGAGTATATTTTAGTAAGTTTTCCAAGAGTAAGTATTTAAGGTATATTGGCGGAAGCCAGTATTTTTGGGTATATTTTGGAAAAAAAATATGGCAATACCATAGCCATGTCATAAAATTATTAAAAAAAAACTGCGTACATAGGTGCATTCTCACACATCAGTCACCGTCATGTCACCGACGACGGATCGGTGACGGTTTGTGTACGTATCCACAAACACCAGTCACCGTCACGTCGTTCGTCAGTCACGTCGCCGGTTTGACTGAATCATTGAACACACACATCAGTCAAGTTACGGGTTGGTCAGTGATAAGGTGTGTGTCATGCTACAGAACAGATACACCCTGACGGACAAAATGCCATGTTTGACTAATACGCAATTGGAAATGATCGCATTAATTTTAGATGATTAAGAGCTACTTGTAAACAGGCGTTTTGTGATTGCGTAACTTGTAGCAATGACGGTAGCACGACGCTGACTGAACTGAGACGTGACGATCCCGGGTGTGTGGGGATAAAAGTATGATACTTGTATGGAAATATTATTTGACGTGCCTGACCGGTGACGTCACTGATAGATCACGTGCCGGTGACTGACGTGTGGGAACAAAGTCATACTAGGAGTATAGAAACATTCTTTTTTTTAAACCTGGCCGGTGACGTGACTTGACGGTGACTGATGTGTGAGAATGCACCTTTAGGGGAATTTCCGGATTTAGTCTATATTTCATTTTGGAGCAAAGATCAGTAAGTACAGATAGGACATGACAGGTGGGCCCTCTAGAATTACAAATACACACATCAAAAGTGTCTAGGGATCAATACAAGGGCGGATCCAGCTTTGGCGCCAGGGGGGGGTCACATAGTCGAGTCGATCAAGTCACAAGTATATAATTTAATTTTGATGATAACAGATACAAGTATATAGTAGGTATTTTATTAATAAATGCCAGTACTGTACTTAAAAACACCCCCCCCATATTTAAATAACACAATAAATTTTTCTGGTACGTCTTCTCCCGAAACGCATTATCACTTAATGTATAATACTTCAATAGGTACGTTTTAATGGACGTGGTCAAGCATTCCGTTTGAAAATGTCAATTGTCTGTCAGCATCTTCAGAAAAGGGAAGCCTATGTTAGCAAGTTGAATGAAGCTCTTTATTCCTTGAATATTGAAAACGATGACCTGGAGACCATTTGGCAGTCCGTAACATCTTTTGTCACGGAAACAAGCTCTCCAATCTTGGGCCATAGAAACACTAAATTGGATTAGCGGTCACCGACAGCTACTTAATATGCAGCACAATAATTCTTTGCAATGAAAACTTACACAAACAAATCCAGGAAAATACTTAGTTTAGTCTTCTCAATCTTGGGAAGACTAACGAGAGATGCGAATGGTGAGTGGTGGCAAGAGAAGGCGAAATTCTTACAGTGGCTTATAGACACACAACAGCTGAGTGCATTTTATAACAAGATTTGTAGAGTCATAAGTACCAAAATGTAAACGTACCGTTAAAGTCACTACATGGAGTATCTCTCGCCAACAAAGACGATATCTTGAAACGCTGGGCTCAACATTTTAATGACCTTCTGAATGTTGATCGCTCTACTGATATAACTAACATTAATTCCCTCCAGCAAACTAAACCTAGGGAAGAGTTACTTGAACCTATTACTTTGGAGGAAGTCAGAACGACCATCAGGCAACAGCAGAATAAGAAAGCAGTAGGCGTACATAATATTTGCGTTGAAATGCTGAAGTATGGAGGAGAGGAGTTACACCAGACCATGTGGAAACTGTTGTTGTATATGTGATCGGAAGAAAATCTACCTAAGTGCTTTTAAATCTCTCGCATTTGCTCACTGTACAAAAACAAAGGAGATCGCTCTGACTATAATTCGTACCGAGGCATTTCCATTCTCTCCATTCCAGGAAAAAAATTCGCACAAGTCCTTCTAAATAGACTTTTGCCTTTATCCGAAGAAATACTGCCAGAATCTCAGTTCGGCTTCAGACCGGAAAGAGGAGCCTGCGAGGCCATCATTTCAATCCACCAGCCTATTGAGAAGAGCACGGAGAAAGGTCGACCAATGTTTCTGTGTTTTGTTGACCTTGAAAAGGCCTTTGACAGCGTTCCTCGTGAAGCTCTTTGGTTGGTTCTGTCTAAACTGGGTTGTCCGAATAAATTTGTTAGCCTTTTACGGCTTTTACATGATGACATGTCATGTTGCGTCACAGTCAATGGTGAACAATCAGAATCTTTCTCAGTCACGTGTGGAGTCAAACAGGATTGTGTATTGGCACCAACTTTGTTCGCATTCTATTTTTTTTATATTTTATTAGTAATGAGCCCACTCTTGACCTCGATCTCGCGTGATGGTAAGCGATAGATAAGGTCTACGATGGGACTAGCGAGCCCAGAAGATGCCTATTTACTCGTGTTTTAAAGGCTGAAAGGTCCTAAGTGGCACAGAACTGGCAGAGAATTCCACAGCTTGGCTATGCGCAGAGTAAATGTGGAGGAGAAGCGCTTGGTACGACAAGACGGTATATCAACCAAGTGTGGGTGGTACCCAGCCGTGCATCTAGTAGACCGGTAGTGAAAGGGAGATGGAGGAATCAGGTCATGGAGCTCTTGCGCACACTCCCCGAAGTACAATCTGTAGAAAACCGACAGGCAAGCAACGGTTCGCCGATGAGCCAGGCTATGAAGGTTGTCCACTAGCACCTCGTCGCTTATAAGCTTTTTAGCTCTGCGCTCGATCGAGTCCAATGCAGCAAGTTGGTACTTTGCAGAGCCATCCCACAAGTGGCTGCAATACTCCACGCAGGAACGGACCTGTGCTTTATACAGATTTAGAAGCTGTCCAGGCGTGAAGTACCGCCTCACCTTGTGCAGGATTCCCAACTTTTTTGCTGCAGTCTGAGCTCTGGACTCGACGGTTGATCAGAAGCTGAGGTCTGACGTCAACTCCATGCCCAAAAGCTCCAGGTAATCGGTAACTGGCACAGATGTACTTTGGAAAGTAGGGGCCAATTCAAAAGGGCTCTTTTTAGCGCTGAAAAGACAAGCCTGTGTTTTCAGAGCGTTGAATTTGACCAGATTGTCATCACCCCATTGGGAAACGAGATTTAATGTCAAATTCATGCTCTCTACCATGGCCTTTCTGAGAGTGGCAATTTCGTCCCTGTCAGCTCTAGAACTGGATAAGTATCTCTCTGAGACTGTGCTGTCATCCGCATACCCAACTGCTCCCAGCTGAAGTACATCATTGATATGCAGCAGAAAAAGAGTCGCAGAAAGAACAGACCCTTGAGGGACACCAGCTTTAATTGCCATAAGATCCGATGAGCAGCCATCGATGACCACTCGGATCAACCGCTCACTCAAGAAGTCGGAAATCCAGTTGCATAAGCCAGCAGGGACACCGCATGCGTGAAGTTTGCTCAGCAGACTAGCGTGCCAGACCCTGTCAAAGGCCTTTGAGATGTCGAGGGATAACGCAAGGGCTTCACCGTGTTTCTCAATGACCTCGCCCCAACAGTGCGTGACATACACAAGAAGATCTCCGGTGGACCAACCAACCACGGCGAAAGCCATACTGGCGGTCACTGAGGAGCTCATTGTTTTCAAGGTATGCCAGCAACTTGTTGTTGTGTAACCTTTCCATTACTTTACACAGTATGGAGGTTAAGGCGATTGGTCTATAATTGGCAGGATCGATAGGATATTGCAGTCCGTGAAGCCTTAAGGGATTAAGTTTCGCACGGATAGTAAGTAGTCTTTTCAACCCGGCGAAACTTAAAGCGACTACGAAAATCTCAGTGGCACTTATAACTGAGATTATGTATACACCGACGATTTATGTTTCGTCACAGACTCCTCAAGTGGGCTTCAAAATCTTATGACCAATTATTTAAATGAGGCATGCACTAAGTTTAGGCTTAAAATAAATTTCAAAAACCGAAGTGATGGCGGCAGGAGGGCTACATGACAATGTACTACTTAATGTATGTTATGAAGACAATATATTAAACCAAGTCGATAGATTCAAATATCTTGGAAGCACTATTACGTCAAAGTGTGACTTAGACTAGAGATAGAATAGGAGCTGCTGCTGCTGCTTTTGATGAACTGCGGTCTAAAGTTATCCGGTCGCATGACATCAAGCTATCCACCAAAATAAAAGTGTATAATATGGCCATTGTGCTCCCAATTTTTTTGTATTCGTCCAAAACATGGGTCCTGTACCGTAAACACATTTGCGCTCTCGACAGGTATCACTTAAAGTGTCTGCGAGATATAATGAACATCCGGTGGCAAGATCGTGTCCGAAACATAGATGTTCTTCGTCGTGCAAACGTCGGAGGTATCGAGACCTACCTCATGAGGCGCCAGCTGCGCTGGAGTGGACACGTGTAGCGAATGCCGGACGACAGATTGGATAAACGCATCTTCAGAACTCAAATATGGCAAACGTCAATGGGATGGACAATACCTAAGATATAAGGATGTTCTGAAAAGGCATATGAAAAGATGCAATATCGAACCATCTCAATGGGAGCACAAAGCCGCTCAACGTTTGGATTGGAGATGTCTCATTAATCTGCAAGTCTCTGATTTTGTATCGCTAAGACGAGAAGATTTGGACAAAAAACGAGACGAGTTGAAGGTCAGACCATCAGCGACCATACACTATTGTCGTGCGAACGGTGTGTTAACGTGCCCTACATGCAACATGGTATTCTCAGCGAAATGTGGGTACGCCAGTCACCAATGAGCGCACTGTCGGAGAGCTGAACAACCAAGCGATTGTTCAGCTCTCCGACGGTGCGCTTATTAGAGCTTTCTAATGTTTGAACAAAATAGCCGAAATAGGCCAGGATGAACATCATCATCTTTATGGACGTGGAGATGTGCCAGTCCGGTTCTAGACGTTGTTCAACCATAAAAGCTCTCAGGCACGATTTGATTTTTCGTAATTTTCGCTGTCGCTACACTAACAGGTAGTGTAGCCATAATACATAAAAAAATCTTATATTAGGGTACATCTCAATATCACAATTTAAAATAAGGTCAGAAATGGTTTTATAATAAGGTCAGGTTATTACTAAAGTTTAGTCGTTCCGATTGAGGTTAGATCTAGCTAGACGTTAGTTGAAACAAAGCGCGCGCAAGTGTCACACGAAATGTGAGATATGAAAGGCGGCGGCCGTGCGGTGGCGCGCTAAAATTCAAATTTTGGTTGCTTTCGAGCCCGAATAACGCGTTTGCCTTAAAAAAAAAATTATATTAAATCAATTAAATATTGAAAGTACTTAAATAAAATCTATATTGTGACAAAATATATAAAAACATTATGTTTAACAATTTTAATTAGCGTTCCACCTAGGTCCTGGACCCAGCCCAGGGGGGGGTCATGACCCCCATGACCCCCCCCCTGGATCCGCCACTGGATCAACATATATTTTTGCAATAACTTTTCTCCTGATTGATATTAATTAAAATTTTCTTTAAGGATTCATCAAATAAAGTGTTTTCGTTTGTCACAGTAACGATAAACCAAGTCACCTTTGCATTAATAAAGAAATTTGCCATTTTCCTAATAAAGGGATTTTTGACATTTGAACCACTAACATTAAAGTTCGAAAAAAAGACTGAAATAACAGTTTTCTTTAAAATTTTATTGGGTAACTTAAACAATTAATAATCCGTGTTTCTACCGCGAACACTAACAACACAAGAACATCTGTTTGGCATACTCAAAATGAGTTCATCCAAATCACGCTGTGGAATGGCCGCCCATGTTCGTTGCAACAACAAAAAAAGGTCTTCTTGCGACTGGATACCCTCCATATTCGGCAGAGCTCTTCTCTGTAGCATATCCCATGCATGCTCAATCGGGTTCAAGTCTGGCGACTGAGCAGGCCAGAGCAGGACATTGATGTTAGCTGCGGCGAGAGTCTGTCTTACAACTCTTGCGGTGTGCGGTCGTGCATTATCATGCATTAACTGAAATAAGGGACCGATTTGCACTTGTAGAGGAACGATGACGTCAGATACAATCGTCTCAGCATAAATTTGAGCGTTGAGGTTGCCTCTGATCCAAATCAACTCAGTTCTTCCACCGATCCAAATACCCGCCCATACCATGATGGTTCCACCACTATAAGGATGGACTTCCTGGCAGGATTTTAATCGCTGTTGGCGTCCAGGGGTTCTCCAGTGTCGTATACGTCTTGTATCCGGTCTCATACCAAAACGAGACACATCAGAAAAGCACACGAAACGCCATTGTTCTTCTGCCCAATTTCTGTGTTCAAGAGCCCATTGATATCGAATCCTACGATTGTGCATTGCTATAGGTGGTACCCGTAGCGGTCTTCGGGAATGAAGGTTCACTTCATGCAAGCGGTTTCTGACTGTTTGGTCGCTAATTAAGTTCCCTGACGAGTGATGAAGCCTGACGGCTAACATCATGGCGGTTATTGTTGGAGCTCTTCGAGTTAAGATTTGAATGTATCGGTCTTGTCTCCGTGTGGTGCAGCGATACCGTCCTCCATGGCGCTCAGCCACGGTACCAGTGCTTCGGTAACGTGTCCAAAGTCGACTGATAACACTCTGACTTGTATTCAGAGCTAAAGCCACAGTACGTTGCCGGAAACCAGCTTCTATCATTCCCACGGCTCTGAGCATTTCTTCCCTGCTTAAATGACGTCGCCGCTCCATAATAACGTTGGTTTTAATCAGTAGTAGGGAAACAGTAGCACTAATAATGTCTTCAATGCGTTGTATGTTTTTATAGGGAAAATAATGACAGCTGATTTTCATCTTTTACTCGAATTTGATTAACAGTTCCTGTTTCAAATTATGAAATGCACCAAAAAGGATCCATATAAATTTATAAAATCATAAATTTATTACAAAGCCACATCTCAATCTCAAGAAATCCGCATAAAAATGCTTGATCCCTAGACACTTTTGATGTGTGTAGTATCGAATTATCTAGTCACAAAATGATTTTCTGTTCTGCACTTGGCTTAATCTTTGAAGGTTTGGTTTCAAACTTTCAAATTGAAACTTAGGGAAATTCCCGAATTATCGACAGTTTTGTAGCATACGTTGCATACCCTTCACTTTGATAACCAATCGCTCATACAATGCACAAAGGAATATTATTATAAATACTATAAATTAAATATAATGTCAACAGTTATATGAGACGCGGGCGGAGGGCCGTACTCTCACACAGTGACCACTGTTTAACTAATGTAAACACTACAATTATATATACACAATTCTATTTTAATAAAGAACATTCATTCCACATTCATTACTGCGACTTCACGCCTTGTCATTGCTCTCCCTAACTTATTCTCCAAAGTGCTGTCTAAAATAAATCTCCGCTACCTTAAATATATTCTCTAAATTAGTGCTCCAACATAGCACTAAAGTAGAGCTACGACCTTTTTTTTTTTTTTAACGTGGTAAAATTATCAAATAAGTCCTCCCACTCCGGGCAGGGTGGGAGGGACTGTCAGACTTTTACTGACTAAAAATCCACGGTGTTCCTTCAATAACCCTTTACATACCGGGGCCACGGTAACGGGATGAGTCCCACGACCCCGGCAGGCTTCGGCCCTCTGCAGAGGGGGCCTCGTCATGTTGCTGACGCTCTTTGAGGTGCGCGTGGAACACGACGCGCCGTCGACCCGGGCATGGTCCATGGTCGGACAGCGAGTTGCCCTTTACTCGCTGTCCGCATGCCCGCGCCTACGGTGGCCGGAGATCGTCGGCCGACGTCCGACGCCGTGGGCGTCTACCACTGCGGCTGGGCTGGAGGGAGGACGCCATCCTCTCCCTCTCGCGGCCCGCCTCCTCCTTCGGAAGCATGACTGCTTCGCAGAAGGAGGCGACCGCTTCCCACTCCCTCTCGCCCCGCAGCATGGCCTCGACCAATGCCGGGCGCGAAAGGTCTCCGCCTATCGCCGCCGTGAGGACACGTCGGTGCTCTGCCCAGGCGGGGCAGTCTTGCACCGTGTGCTCTACGGTGTCCTCAGGGCGACCCTCGCAGTGGTGACACCCAGACGTTTCCTCCTTTCCCATCAGACACAGGTACCTCCCGAAACTTCCGTGTCCGGTGAGGACCTGCGTCATGCGGTAGGTCAGGACGCCGTGACGCCGATCTAGCCACTCCTCAAAGAGGGGTCTTACCAGCGCTACGACCTAGCGCCAAAGTTTCAATAATTCGGGATTTTCCCTAAATGTATATTGTACGTGTATAGTGTACGTGTTCGTCGTAATATAAATAGAGTGCGCGATTTTTTCTTGTCATTTTACTTCATGCTAATACGCTGTTATCTGATACGCAATTCAGAATCCAGAAAACATGTCTAGTTTTCAGCAAAGTTATTTGGCTAAATGGGAACAAAGTCCGGAGTTTTCTTCGTGGCTTTCACGTTATAAAGATGACGAGTACGCTGCGTTTTGTAAAGCGTGCAGTGCGAAACTCCAAAGTAGATTAACGTCTATAAAACAACATGCAAATACCGAAAAGCATAAATCGAACTTGAACAAGTATAAAGGACAGTCAAAGGTAAGCTTAACTTGTTTTTAGTTTTTAGTAAAATTAGAATTACTGTACCTAAAGTCGAGAAGTTCGGAGGTACTTTATTTAGTGTATGATCATAATGTATAATTTATGTTTTTACTTGTTTCCAGGTTGACACATTTTTCAAAAAGGCACCACTGAAAGACGAAGTCAAGAAAGCGGAGCTGCGTTTATGCGTTTGCAAAAGAATTTTCCTACAAGAGAACCAAAGCAGCAGCTATTACCTATAACGTTTTAGGACCCGAATTTGAAAAAGTTATGATTGAAGATATACTTCGTACTGTATCTCCGTCAGGTAAACCAGTATATTCAATTGTAATCGATGAAAGTACAGATGTCACCACAATCAAAGTGTTGGCGATAGTAATCAAATACTTCTCTGAAACCAAATGTAAAGTACAAACCAAATTCCTTGATTTAGTTGATTTAAGTGGTGAGACTGCAGATCATTTATTTAATGCTTTGTCATCAAAGTTATCCGAGTTAGGTTTAGATATAAAAGACGTGATGGGGTTCGCTGCTGATACTACGAATGTGATGTTTGGTCAACACTTTGGCATTGTTACAAAAATTAAAGAAGTGAACCCAAAGCGCTTATTCATAAAATGTGTTTGTCATTCTGCAGCATTAAGTGTTAGTCATGCTTGCAAAATACTACCTAGAAATTTAGAACAGATAGTAAAAGAATCATGTGGATATTTTTCTCAAAGCAGCAAGCGTCAAAGAGAAATTGTTGAGTTCCAAAATTTCACTGACACTGCAAAACATAGACTACTGCGTCATTATGATATAAGATGGCTATCGCTTCATGCTTGTGTTAATAGAATAATTGAGCAATGGAGGGCACTGCAGTTGTTTTTTCAAGACCAATATTTGAGTGATCCCATTATGTCATCAGAATTTTTGTATCATTCTTTTAATAATGATATCCCCTGAAAAACATAAATGTGAAATGAGATCCAAGTTCAATATTATCATAAATGCCTTGGTTGTTGACTTCAATGACAAAAGAAGTGAAATCTAAATGGGTGCCAAGTTCAATGGTCAGTCCTGAAATTTATTTAAATAACAACATAAAATATCATTTATTCTTATAACTTAGGAGAATATATTGTAGCCTAAGGTCTGACCTGGCTAGTTCTTATATACGAATTATTATGTTCAATGGTTAGTTTCTACCAGCAAGCCAAATTTTCGGAATAATAAAATAAGAACCGACAAGTAACAGGTTTAGAACTTGCAAAGGCTATAATATAATTCGTATATGAAAACTAGCCAAGTCAGAGCTTAGGCTACAATATATTCTCCTAAGTTATAAGAATAAATGATATTTTATGTTATTATTTAAATAAATTTCAGGACTGACCATTGAACTTGGCACCCATTTAGATTTCACTTCTTTTGTCGTTGAAGTCAACAACCAAGGCATTTATGATAATATTGAATTTGGCTCTCATTTCACATTTATGTTTTTCATGGGATATCATTACTTTTTGTACATAAATTAGTAGTAGGTACTTACTTATAACAAAATTAATACTAAATGGTTTTTGGTTAAACTACTGTATTTTCCTACGTTTACAGGGTATAATTGTCCTTTTTGTGTTATTTTCTATATTTTCTTGTACCTTTGAAATGTTCGAATGAATTGCCCATTCAGTATCCGGAATTCTTTTTACGCGTTTTGCCTCCATGGTGTAGTGACCCTCTAACATAATAGGTGGCGCTAGTGGTTGTAGAATACGGTTAGTTACGCGTAATAAATACGAAAATTTACTATATTCTTATTTATAAGTACAAAAATGGAAATATTTGGATTAAAAAAAATTAAGGGTGGTATTTAACTCGTTATATCTTCACGTAAAGATCTTAAAATCCACATATAGAGATTTACAGGCACTAATTATAAGTTAAGTGAAAATTATAATAAAATGATAAAAAATTACCAGTTTCAGATTTTTTCCTTTCTATTCACCTAATTACCTATCTCCATGCCAAATTTGAACTTTCTAGGTCATCTGGAACTGGGTTATAGTTTTGATCTATAGGTCAGTCATAAAAATGACGATTTTTGGACGTTAATATCTAAATAACCGTTTGAGATATGTTTATAAAATTTGGAACACATATGTATCTCGCTAGTCTCAATATATGAGCCAAATTTGACAAGTTTAGGTGAAATGGTTTTTGAGTTATGAGGGGCTCAAAAGGGGCTCCAAATGCTTCGTGTAATATTACACACGGTGAGCTGCGCGCCAGTTCTTGGCTTGACACGCTCCCGCGTGTCTAGATAAACACATTATACTTTTACTTTTAGACTACATTTTGCCGATAGTAAACAAATTTAATATAATTTTTCAAGGCGACTACCCGTGCATTGAAAGATTATATGATGACTAGTATTTGCGTGTTGCGCGAGGTGCAAGCACCTCGCGTGCTTGTGGTGGTGGATTGTTCACTTTTAAAACCCCTAAATGTAGTAAAATAAAAACTAAAGCATTGCCCCTCTAAATGAATCTGAAAAAAAAATGGGGGGTGATGGGGGGGAGATGGGGGGGTTTGCAAAATTATTTCGACTAAAGCATTGCCCCTCTAAATGAATCTGAAAAAAAAAAATGTTCCAAGTCTCTTAATTTCCGAGATCCGCCTAAAGGGGATGAGAAGGGGAGCAAGGGGGGTGACTTTGAAAAATGGTTTTTACTTTACCGAGCTTCCTCTAGACGAATCCGTAAAAAAAAAAATACGGTTCTCGTAGTTTCCGAGATACAATAGGGAGGGGGGAGAAGGGGGGTGAAAAGGGGAGGTTTGGCACTTTTCCCGTAGGTTTGAGAGTTTCTTGTTTACGAATCTGTCAAAATATTGGGTATATTTTGACAGATTCGTAAACATCCACCTCCCCATCCACCATCTGGGAGAACAATTATGTCAATGAGTCAGTCAGTGAGTCAGTAGTAATTTAGCTTTATATTTTATATAGTATAAAGCTAGATAATGCTTCTAGTATGTATTTGTCGATTTTGGGTTGCTATATGAAAACTAATTATATAAAAAGCACGGACAACGAATTTACATTAGACCCAAAATGTAGTGTGAATTATTTGCCATTGAATAATATGTACTTCGGGATTCAAGTGGGTCAAGATTTAATTAAAGATAGGGGAAACATAAACATAAAAGAACAAATTGCTGATTTTTTCAGAAAGTGCCAATCTTTTTTAATTGAATTGAGCACGCAATCACGTTTGCCTTTTGAAGATCAAATTTTGCGAGAACTGAAATTTCTTGACCCACACACTGCCGTGAATAAAGAATTTAGTAGTTTAAGAAATGTTATGGAAACTTTCCCATACGAAGTACAGCCAGAACAAATGCAGATAATTGACGAAGAATATAGAACACTCAAACTTAATCGCGAAGTAAGTAATTTATTACAATCTTCGAGTACTGGCTCACTCCTTTCTTGTGAACAATTTTGGTTGGAAGTTGGGAAAATTTCTAACAGTGATGGACTGATGGTACATTAAAATACAAGAATATAACTAGTTTCAGTAAATCTCTGTTATGTATACCAGTGTCGAATGCTGCATGCGAGTGCATATTTTCACAGATTAATTTAATAAAAACGGAACAAAGAAACAGATTCATAAACAAAAATGTATATGCAATTTTAAAAATCAAACAAGGTATAAAAGATGAAGGAGACTGTGTGAATTTTAACCCTTCAAACAGAATGTTAAAATATAATTCTAATATTTATTTCGATGATGATGATGATTAAGAAATAAAAATATGTTTTGAAAATCAGTATTTTTATTTGTATATTTTCCCTGTGCAAGTTGGTATATTTCAGTATTTTTTTAACGTGCTTTGGTATTTTTGTAAAATTTAATCTGGTCACACTGTCTACAGCTGACCTGTCAGCCATTGGACGTTAGAAAATATTGTTCTTACGCTGGGCATCTAAAATATTTATATTTACAATATTACTAGGGTTTATAATCTTAGACCATGACAATATTGCATCGGTGTAGATTCTGTAAATAGATCAACGTTAATTTTTAAGCAATGTGTTAACAGTTATTGCTATAATAGTTTTTAATTCGGTGCGACAATTTCACGAACGCTGAAATGGAGTATTCAACACAGAATTTAGAATATGCCGTGTCCGTATTCTACAATGGAGAACAGAGTGAAAGGGCGAAAGCCCATGCCTGGCTTACTACGGCACAAAGGGTCCCGGAAGCTTGGAATTTCGTGTGGGAATTGCTTCAACCAAGCAAGGTAATATGACCAATTATGTATAACATCTGTTATTACTTGAAACTTAAGATGTTTTATGGTTTTGCTATCTACAAAACCGGTATCTTAAGCTGCTTATGGGACTAGATTTCATAATCAATAATGTGGCAAAAATTTAAGCATTTTCTGTTTTATTTTGTTGATAATTACTTAATGAATTACATAAAAACAAGGGTTATTTTGCTTGACCTTTTGAAATGTTTTATCAGCAATTTTATATTTGATTCAGGGTACCGAAATTCAGTTTTATGCAGCAACAACACTCCACACAAAGATCCTCCGCTGTTG
This sequence comes from Tholera decimalis, assembly GCA_943138885.2. Taxonomy (NCBI): domain Eukaryota; kingdom Metazoa; phylum Arthropoda; class Insecta; order Lepidoptera; family Noctuidae; genus Tholera; species Tholera decimalis. The sequence continues at coordinate 16,486,117 of OW964552.2, read as the reverse complement.
GAATGAGGTGCCCCCAGAGAGCTATGATGAACTGAAGGACAAATTACTACAGGCTGTGTTTACTTACTCCAATGGACCTAAGATTGTAACAAATAGATTATGCATCAGTGTGAGTATAAGTTGAATGGGAAACCAATTTGATTTTGTAAAATAAAAGAATGCTTGTACTGGAACATACATTTGTGTGTATAAATAATTTTTCTTTGCAAGGAAGGATAGTTCTATTAATTCTGAATGACCACATCTCTTTGGCTGTCTCTCTCACTGAAAAAAATAATAGATCTTGTATTCCTTAAATTTACTTACTAGGAATCAATTTATGTTACAAACATTTTAAACCTCTACCTATTCAGAACTTGGCTTGTGCACTTTTTCTGTTATAGTCTTAATGGTATTATCATTATTTCAGTTAGCGGCATTTATCCTGCAGCAAGGAACAGTGGACTTGGCTTCAATGTTAAGGCCTTTATCTACTGTGGAAAACACAACACTTCTATTGGAAGTTCTAACTGTGATACCTGAAGAAGTAAGTAATGCATCAAATACATGAAAACCTTTCTTCCTTCTACTTTCTCTTTTTAAATTGCCATTCATTTAAAAAGAGAAAGTAGAAGGAAGAAAGTCAAGGTCAAAGAAAAAGAGAAGGTCCCTTGAGTTTGTTTCGGTGTTTCGTCAGTTAGGAAACAGCAGCCTTATCTAGTTAATATTTACAAAAAAATTATGTGTAAAAGTAATATTTAATAACCAATTTGCAAAATAAAGATCATTTATGATTTATCATTTAAAGTCCTCTATTTTGTAATATACAGTGTCATAAATGATTGTCATGTTTGATTTGTTAGTGATAATATTTGTTTGTTATGTACCAGTACAACAGCATGACAATGGGTTCTGTCCTGAGGAGCAAGAACCGCACAGCTCTGCAACAGGCTTGCCCAGCAGTTTTAGATGATATGCTACGGTGTTTACAAACTGTTTACAAGTGAGTATTTATCCTAAAGTTTATTTATATAAAAAACACCAACATTTTATATAATAAATTTTATATTTATGCTATTACAGAATAAACTATCTTCTCATTTTCAGTTCAGTTTTTCCGAGGCCAAAAATAAAAGGTTATCTTTCTCAATAAACTATTAGTAAACTGAAACCACCACCTTGCCAAAAGTTTGGTTATCACCAGGTGAGGGTGTCACATGTGAGGGAAATAATATGTTTTGTATGCATCTGCCATATTATTGCTTCACCACACCACCAATAGTTGAGTGGTAGAGAATGCCTAAGAAAGTCTACCATTTTACCTTTTTGTGTTCCATAAAGTTTAAATAAATAAAACTGCACAAGTCTTCAAAACTTTGGCCTTTCGCCTGTGTGGTACTCACACAGGTTTTATTGTGTTTCTTTTTATAAAGAGAACTAGCAATGTGGGTAGAATTGACATTTCTAGTAATCTTGCTAACTCCGCCAACTTGGTCTAAGTGTCTGGAGTAGGTTCACAGCAATAGTGTAATGGGTGGGGTTCTAAACCGTAACCTTTCGATCACAAGTCCGACACCTTAGCCATTTGATTTGTAGCGACGCCTTTTTGGTCTCCCCACAGCACTAACTACAGCAAAGAGTCCCCATCAGAGCAGACGGTACAGTCGTGGGTGACGGCGGCGACGTGCGCGTGCAGCTGGCTGACCCTGGGCGGCGAGGACGCGGCCGAGCATGCGGCCGGCTCGCTGCCCGACCGCATGCCGCTGTGCCGCGCGCTGCTGGCCATCGTGCAGCTCTTATACACGTCAGTCAATCTCTGCTTAACCTTTTCCCAACTTAGCTTTTTATTCTCCCCAGGTGGAAAATCATCAAATGACTTTTTCCGCTCTGGGTAATGCGTAGGGGAGTGTCAGACTTCTACTGATTAAAAACCCACCCTGTTCCTTCAGCTGCCCTTAAGTTCTGGGACCATAGTATTTCGTTTCCGCCACTCCAAGAGGGACGTTAGTTGGCTCGACAGGGCCATTGCTTGCTGGGGCTGCAGTTCTAACGAGATACCGAGGCTCTGGACCACAAGGGCACCTGAAGGAACAGGGTGGGTTTTTAGTCAGTAGAATTGTGACACTCCCTTCCGCTCCACCCAGAGCGGGAGAAGTCATTCGATGATTTTCCCACCCAGAGAAAAAAAAGAAAAGAAAAAAAAGGGTGGCTTTTTAGTCAGTAGAAGTCTGACACTACCTTCTGCTTCACCCAAAGCGGGAGGAGTCATTTGATGATTTTCCCACTGGATAAAAAAGAAAAAATTACTAACTAGATGCAGCTGAATATTCGTGTTACATGAAGTGACTGCCTATCGGTCAGATAGGCATTCAGAACCCAGTGGCTGGGTTACACAATAACCCTTTCAGTCAATCTATATAAAAATCAGTTGCTATTCGTTTGTCTCGCTAAAACTTGACAATGGGTGGACCGATTTGGCTAATTTTGGTTTTAAATTATTTGTGAAAGTGTTAATGATGAGAAATTGAAAAAATATGGCGATATGAAATTCACCCGGTCAGCTATTTAAGAGCCATTTTTCAAAATTTGAACGCTCGAGTTTAGGTAAAAATCGGCATGTTTGCGTGGCGATGCACACATAAACAACACTAATAGTGTAGAGAGAGTGTCGAGTCGGACTAAACAATCTTGAGCTGTTATAATCGTCTGAGAGATTTGATTACTTAAATGACTTAAGATTTAAAAAATGAAAGACATGTATAAAGTATATATTTAAAAGAAAAATGGAAGTTATGTGACAACCAACTTCAACAAAATTAAACTCAAAGTGTAAAATCGGTGTTACTTAACTAAGAAAAATCACACTTTTTGTGTACGTACGTACGTACGCACGTAAGTTATGAGTTGTAGTTTCCGATATTTATTTTTTAATAAACTGTTTCAGAAGGAAGGTTATTTTTTACGTTAAATTGTAAATGATATTTATTTCTACAAATAGGTTACAAGTAAGAAAAAGTGTTGGTGTGTCTATACAAAAATATATATATTCCTGTCATAATTGAACCATATACCGCGCCTTGATTGAGTTTAGATTTTTCAGTTGTTTTGGGGTCTGAAGTTTTCAGAATAAAGCTAGATACACACATCTTACATTTCAAGTAAAATTTGGATATGAGACCCATCCGTTTCTCTTTTTCTATTTTTAGATAGCTCATATTGTAGCCGAACTTTTCACTGTGTTTGCTTATATTGATTAATTGACTCCAAAAGTACTGACAATCTATTATTCGCCTTCCATGCACTTTATAATTATTCTAAAAAATAAAAATTTGCATTTCAGAATTTTAACTTTGTAATGAAATATACATACGTAAAACTGGAAAAGAGGTAATTATTGTAATCATCATTATGAATATCTTTTACTATGGGACTAATCTTAAAATTGCGAAAAAGAATAGACGACCTCGTTCATTTATAAGTGTGCATAACTGGACAAAATTTACTAAACAGCTGATGATGATTTTCACGTTCATAATAATGAGTACAATTACCCCATTTAAGGGTTTATGTATATTCCATTATACCCTGTATAACATGTTTAAAATATATTACCCTAAAGTTAGTTAGTTAGTTTATCTTCAGACAAGTAGTTGTTGCACTACATATCTGAAGATTTTTGTACGTTCAAAATTTTCTACCTATGCAATCATATACAACGTGTAACGAAAACCCCATATCTATCCAAAAGGACTGAAGACAACATCTGGTATGGAGTCTCTATGCAAAGTTTCAGCTCAAAATGAGTGACTCACAGAATTGACCCCAAATTATCGGTTTCATATGTTTCTTGAATACCAATAATAACAAACGTGTCATATCACTATGAGGGTCATCACTTTCCACGTCACTAGCCAATAACACGATAATTCTTTTCGTTCTTCTTAATTTGAAAAATTCGGTCTCTGGTATCAATGTATTGAAATTTCTAATAAGCTCCACACATGTAGACATAAAGATTAGAAAACCCTTGCTATATCGTTTGTTATCATCCAAAGAAGCCGTGCACTCGGTATGTATATACCCTTTAAATTACACGTTGTATTGATTATACACTGGTGCTGTTTCATATATATAGTTTAGACTATCGCCGTTATTTACATATATTATCTTAAATTTTTCGGCTTTTTTACCAGGTACCTTTTATTCGAGCTCTGATAACTTCCTACCTACTTTATCTTTCTGTGATTATGGCATTTTCAATATTACCAAAATACCGGGTCCCAAACAAAAGGCACGCAGTAGAAGACCCTATTTATATAAGTAATGCTGTTTCGTATTAACTAAATTCAGAACTAAAGAAATATAGAAAGTCCAAAAAGTATTTACTATTGAGTTCTAAACTTCCGCTAAATCGTCAAGTCTGATGTCTAATGCAACGGGTGGTTATTCTTATAAAATTTAAGATAAGATATAATAATTTACCACTGAATAGACTAGAAACTACACAGTGACTCTGAAGGGGAACTGAAAAGACAATGCTTGATGACGACCATTCGGTTCAACACCTAAATTGAAGTAACTACGTGAATAAATAGTCCAAATAATATTTACGTTTGCGTTCGAAAGTTCCATTGCATTATCAAGCCCAAGGTCTAAAGCTACAGGATTAATACGATTGCAATAAAATTTATTTTATCTTTTATTTTGGGGTGGAAAATGCAATAAATGAGTTTTCCCGCTCTAGGTGGAGGATGGGAGTGCTAGTCTTCTACTGACTAAAAATCCACCCTGTTCCATCAGCAGCCCTTAAGTTCCGTGGCCGTGGTATCTTGTTATTTATTTATTTTATCTCAAATAAAATAAACTTTGTATAAAAAAATAAACCCGACTTACAAAAAAACACTGCAAAGAGAAAAATAACTTTAATTTCGGAATTCATTATCAAAAACGATACTACAAAACCAAAGACACCGACTCACGAAATTAAAGTAATTTTTCACTTTGCAGTGTTTTATTTTTAAAGTTTGATTATATGTCGCTTTTTAGTGGGTTGATTTGTAATTTACCCAGTTTAAAAGCCTAAACGTCAACTTTGTATCACGTTTTGAAAAATTTTTTTTTTCTAATGCAGGGACGATAGCGTTTAGTTCTCTTGGTACTTCAAAATCAGCTCTACTTCACGATATGCAGTATGACGGGCATAAATTATTTAGAAATTTTATTCAAGTAATCGAATCGCAACCCACGAAATACTTATTATAGGTGTGCCTATAATATTTGAAGAGTTCCCTCGATTTCTCCATGATTCCATCATCAGATCCTAACTTGATGATAATGGAACTCACCTTGAAGTAAATCCTTTCAAATAAAAAAGAATTTTCTAAATCGGTCTAGCCATCTACTAAAACTACTACAAAAATACAGTCGAATTGAGAACCTCCTCCTTTTTTTTTAAGTAGGTTTAAAAATAAATCAATAAAGAAATATGACATTCGTTAAATTGTATTTATAGTTCTACAGTACTGAATAACAGTTAGGGTTTAATTTCTTAAGTGCTTCTATATTTTGTGATTATTTGTGATTTTTTTTTCTCAAAACGTTGGTAGCCCTAAATTTAGACTACACAAAGTATTACTTTATATTATAAATGCAAAAAACTTTTAAACAAAAAATAAAACCGACTTTGCTTTCGTTCGTCGGTTTTTTTTTCGTATTTTCGTGTTTGGACACTGACTTCCAAAAAGTTAGTTAAAAAGTGTTTTTAACGCTTTTTAATTTGTAATTTATCAAGTTACAAAAGCCAAAATGTCAACTACTTATCACCTTATACAAAATATAGCTTTTCCCGATGCAGAGCCTTTAATTTTTGAGGACTTCTCCTGGTACTTCACCATCAGCTTTACTTCACCATAATTATGCATTGTAACGAGCATAAAGTGCTTAGCCATATTCAAGTAATCGAATCGCAACCCACGAAATACTTATTATTGAGTAGTTCCGGTGGCCATCTGTGGTCTTCATCATCAGTTCCACTTCACTAAATGGTGTTTTTCAAGAGCAACTGCACAAGTTACTACAAAAAATAACCAAATCGCTATAGGTGTGCCTATAATATTTGAAGAGTTCCCTCGATTTCTCCATGATTCGATCATCAGATCCTGACGTGATGACAATGGAAACAATAAGAAAGTATTAAAATCGGTCTAACCGTCTTCAAGTAATCGGGGAGCATACATACAAAAATCCAACGAACTGAGACTGACCTTCTCCTTTTTTTTAAGTCAGTTAAAAAAGATGTACCTTGCTTTATGTGCATTCTTTAATGATGCATAATTATTGCGTTTCCCTTTTTTGACACAATGGTATACACCGTGCCTGTTCTCCATAGCTAAAACAATTACGTATAAAGCACTAAAAATATTTCTTACAAAAAAAAACTACGAGTATCAAAACCCGCGTAGTCGTAGTATAGTTAGCGTTCTCAATACGTGCGCTCGACTGTCGAGACGCGGAAAAAATTGACATAGGTCCTACCTCGGAGGGCGCTCGCGCCGTACTGAATGCAGCTAGCTTGGGCAACGTAATATATAGTAATTTAGAGCGTTCTTAAAATCATGTTATTACAAAATTACATGATCGCATTGTCACAAAAACTATTTATTTGAATTCTTCACAGAACAAAGTTTATTTTGACGTAATTTTTTTATCGAAATTACGCCTTATTAAATGCGAATAATCGCGACAAATTTGCGCTACTGCACCTAAAAATAGACAATAGTTTTTATTTTTTTTCTAAATAATGCAATAAATAATCCTGAATATTGAACATTAGTTTACAAATCAAGTATATGTCTTATACTATCCATATTTTTTCACCTGAATTTGTGAACATTAGTCATAGATTCCGGAATCTGAAGTTGACTCTACGATGATTTTTCAGTAAACTACTTTTGGGAGATTACTCACCACAAAGCGATGCACATGTTTTAAGTAAATGTGAAACGAAGAAACACTTCATTAATAATTGATCTATTTTAGACATGTATTTAAAAAATTCAAAGTATGACGTAAGATGGTAAAGCAGGCGATTGAAATCTTAGAAATTTGCGAAAAAACGTCTAATGGCTCTTAAACATAAAAAGCTATCTGCAATATACGCCTCGAACCAATCTTAGTGTCTAACCAGAAATAACAGTAAAGTTTTTGTGTCGGCTGAAAATACTTTGAAACTCCCAAATAATTCAGCTATTAAAACTACACGCCAACAGCCTGCGGACTGCATGGGTTTGTTTCTGATAAGGGCCTGTTCACGTAAACCGCACGTCATGCGCAGGCTATCGTCAATTGACGATTGCTTGCGTCTTGCGTAGAAACAATGAAAACGGTATGCACAGAGCGGCAACGTCACGTCCGCCTCTCGTGTTAAAGAGAAAGAAAGATAAAGTATTTATTGCCAACAGACAAACGACATGCTAACAATATTAAAAACTTATTTAGTTCCTTAAGACTAGATTTTGTAATTGGTACTTCTAATTTAGTAGGTAATGTTAGTAGGTAAGGACAAAGACTTAGATATTGACAATTTACTCAGCATAATGCTATGCCATGGGCATACCCACAGCACGGCGCGGCGCTGGTTTTCAGTGGTTGCCTTATAAATATGACGTACGGAAATCAAGTCCGGCAAACAATATTACTTAAATAATTGATACAATAATATACAATAAGTACAGTAAAATAAATAAATACCGTAATATAAAAAAAAATTAGCAAATAATAGAACCGACTTCCATATCAAAACACTACAAAGCTAAAAATAACTTTAATTTCGGAAGTCGGTGTTATTGGTTTTGGGTTTTCTTTTTTTTTTCACACCGCCTTCCGAAATTAAAGTTATTTTTGGCTTTGTAATGTTTTGATATGGAAGTCGGTTCTATTTTTTGCTAAAAATATTTTTTTCACGCTTTTTAGTGGGTCGGTTTGTAATTTATCTAGTTACAAAAGCCATAATGTCAACAATTTATCACCTTTAACGATATATTGCTTTTCCCGATGCATAGCCGTTAATTTTTGAGGAGTTCTCCTGGTACTTGACCATCAGCTCTACATCACCATATGTATTGTGACGAGCATAAAGTGTTTAACATCCGTACTCAAGTAGTCGAATCGCAATCCACGAAATACTTATTATTGAGGAGTTTCAGTGGCCATCTGTGGTCTTCATCATCAGTTCAACTTCCCCAAATGGTACTTTTCGGAAGCAACTGCTCAAGGTACTATAAGGTACGATTCAGACCAACCGGCTCGCGTCGCGCCGCATCGGAACGGATCCGTACGCGTGCCGCGGCAGCCGAACGCGTCCGTCGGAGCCGTACCGCTACCGCGGCATGCGGACGGCTGCCGCGGTAGCCGTACGCGTGCCGCGGCAGCTGACAGCGTCCGCTGGAATCCGTACGCACTCCAACAAGCGCCCAGAAGTGCTGCTCACATTGCGCCGCGTAGACGTAAAGTGAATGATTCGCTAACAGTGTTGCCGCTGGTCATTTGTAGAGTTACCGTACGCAAGAGATAAAATTACCGTATTGAAACAAAAATTGCCGTACATTTTTTATTTTATTATTTACATGAAAAAGAAAACTATAGGTATGAAACACAAGTCAAACAATTATTTGTTGGACTTGTGTTTCATACCTAAAAACATAAACAGAAGGTTTTGCTGTTATTCTTGACTGCTCATGAAAAAGATGCCACTGAACCTATAGATTTGATAGAAACCACAGACCACTCCTCTGACTTCCTTCTATCAATCAAATCCTCAATATCGCCTATTAAGATATCTTCAGTGACATTTTTTTCATAATTAGGCGTTCATTTTTACGCTTTCGCTGATTATGTTTCATCTACAATTTATTTAATTCCGTTTAAGGTAAATCTTACTGCATTTCATAAATACGGATATACAGTCGTATTTTTCATTAGACGAAGTCAACTGACGTTTACTGTATTGTCAGTTTTTGATGAAATAAAAATAGTGATGTGACAAAGTGAATGATTGAAAAAATTCCTGAATGAATGAAATTGCCTCGATTTTCTAGTGAATAGTTAGTGTGCCAAACTGCCGATATCGGGTACGGGGTTCGAATTTTATTCACGCTTTGTACATACCAACGAGTTTTCGACGACTATGTTCCTGTACTGAATACCGAGGAAATTAGGAGATTAGGAGAATTAAGGAAAACATTGCGAGGAAACTTGTAAGACTGTCCTATTTTCAATACATCATGTAGTTGAAACTATAGATGTATAAAATATAACAAATATAGGTAGGTAATGAAAATAAAAAAACATCGATTATTACATAATTTGTTTTTATTCATCATCAGATAAAAAATCATCACTATCGCTTTCGGTGACATTCATTATAAATCTGTCTGAAACATTGTCGATCATGTGGTCGAGACCATACATTTTGTCTTCTTCTTTAATTATATGAGACACGCAGCTACTCCATTTTTCAGGTGTGATATGTTGAAGTCCTTCTTCAAAAAGTTTGATCCGCGCTTTGTAATAAGCCGTCAAAAAACTGATTGTAGTACTACTACTACTAGTAATTTATATCAGAGCACTTTTTAACAATTTTATTGTAAAATAAAAATAACATTCATTGTTCATTCATCCGATTGAACAAGAACTGATCACATCACTAGTACTTTAAATATGGCAACATTATTTTACAAAGTGACATTAGCTACTGTCAGTTGGCTTCGTCTAATAAAAAATACGACTTTAGTAGCTAGTGGTGTACCCAATACTTCCTTATGCTGTGATTGCCTAATTGCCGTATTTTAGTGTACGGCAATGACCACTCTGCCGTATACCGTATAATTCGTCTTAAAAGCGCCTGAATGCCGTACGAAACGGCAATTGCCGTACAAACGGCAACGCTGTTCGCTAGTTGCTGCACTGTAATCTCCGTTCGTATTCCACGACGCACGGCCGACCGGCTCCGAACAGACCCGACGGCAGCCGATTGGATGCCGACGGCGCCGTTCGGAGCCGGTCGGGGCCGGTCGGCCGTCGCGACAGCCGAATGCATTCTGCGACACGTTGCGACGCGTCACGGGATGCCAACGGAGGTAACTATGCGTACTGGCGCAATTTCATTGGTCGTTAACTCGTTCGGTATACAGCATACGGAGAGTCCCCGCAGGCGAGATAACAACCAATGAAAGTTACAAGTCGATACGTGTTCGTTACATCGTCTGCAAGGATTCCCCGCTTGCTTTATACCGATCGTGATATCGACCAATGAAATTCATCGGTCGATATACAGCTTGCGGGTCGTGAGTAGTAGTGTTCAAAGTTGCTTTATGCCAATCACTTGCTAATGCTTTATATCAAATAAGTCATTAGATAATCTGAAAAAAATATCATGATCTTCTACATCACACTCCAAATCCAATTGTAACTCTTTACACAATGTTTCTGACGCGCCATGCCTCTTTCTATTTTTTAGTAAAGTTCACACCCAAAATCTTTTTTCTTTTTCTTCAGTGAGGCTAATAGTTTCTTCTTCAATAAGACACAGACAGTCAACATTGCTCCACATAACATTAATTGTTGATCCATAGCAAGAACGTCTGTTTCAGTACTCTTGTTAATAACTGGCGACGAACATGGAGGTTCTCCTACACCCCGCACGCGGACCCTATCGACTAATGAAAACGGTTCCCCGAATGCGGACCCTGTGGCACGCGTTCCAGAAATCTCTCGCACCTGGCATGCGGGCCCTATCGACTAATGAAAACGGTTCCCCGAATGCGGGCCTTTTGGCACGCGTTCCAGAAATCTCTCGCACTCGGAATGCGGGCCCTATCGACTAATGAAATTGCGCCATAAGTTGCATGCAAATATGAACTGTAATTACTGTTGATACATTTCAATGTTCTTTACCGCATTGTAAAATGCCGCCCGGCCTGGCCCGATGCGAGCCGGCTGGTCTGAATCGTACTTAAGAAATACCCAAAACGCTATAGGTGTGCCTATATAATATTTGAAGAGTTCCCTCGATTTTCCAGGATCCCATCATCAGATCCTGATTTCGTAACAATCGGACCAACTAGAAAGTATACCCATTCAAACGCAAAAAGAATTTTTCAAATCGGTCCAGCCGTCTCCGAGTTATGAGGTAACATCCATAAAAAAAAGTTCAAGACGAATTGAGGACCTCCTTTTTTTGAAGTCGGTTAAAATAAATAGTGAAACACAAGTCCCATCACGGTCACGTGACGCGTGGTATATGTACTTCGTGTTTCTTATAATATGTATGTGTCTTTATATAATGAGAGGTGTAGACAGGAGCGTAAGTACTGTATCTAAGTAGCCTCATGTCACTGCGTTGAATGCCATGCCGCACGGTGGGCTGAAAATCGGCTTTCATAGACTTAGGCATTTTATTTTGCAAGTGCGAGTTTTTTTGCCGGATATCACTTCTATTAGTTATAACAATATACAAAAATGACACCAGAATTGATTCTGCACAGAAACGAAGCAATTATAATTTTTTTACGAAAATTTTGTATGGAGCTAGTATGAAAAATCGAAATATCTCTAAAACGGCAGCGATAACCGTAATATCCTTATAGGGGGTTATAGTACTAATTATTTATGATTTTTTGACATACGTTACATAATGGTTGTAGATGCCTTTTTTTTTTTTTAAATCGTCAAAATATTTTTATTTATTTTTACATATTTAAACGTTCCTTTTAGTGTTTAAGTTGAAGAATTCAGAGCTTTAACAACTCTTATCATAAAATAGCATCACCCCTATAGACCTGAAGGACTAGACAGAGGTGTGTAGTGTCTTGTTGATCTTGTAAGATTTCCAACAATACCAAATAGTTGAATATCAGTGTCAAAGTGCCCATGCTGTCGCTTCTTTTTGAAAGATAGGGGAATGAAATTGTTAATTGATCATACCCTAAAAGTATGATTACAACATAACCGGACACATAATAATAATAATATCCTTATAGGGGATTATAGTACTAACATTATTTATTTTAACATATGAAACTGTTCAAAACGATCCATGAACTGTGTCAAAGTTAAGAACATCGTTAGGAAGCATGCTTTTTCCCCAAATATTAAGAATATGTGAAAAAAAAAGACTGTATATAAACTTTTTATTGATAGGTAATTTAAATAAAACAGAAGTAACAAAAATAATATCTAATAAATTCAATTATACAAAATACATATTTGAAACTATAATTTATGAAATTATTAACTAAACATATTGGTACAATAAACTAACATAAATAACAAAAGAACATAAAGAAAAATAATTAAATTTTACAAATTTTCTTTACAACTTTCGTTGTCGGACTCCAATTCCGAGTCAGAATCCAGATCGGATATACCTACAAACTCGAACTCAGTTTCCGGAAACTGTATTAGGTCGAGAGTTTCAGCAAAAAAGGTTGTCTTCCTTTTGGCATCTAACTTCGGCCTTTGTGCACTTAGAAAAGGATCCGAAGAAACAACAAGCATATTTAGGATATCTTGATTAGAATCTTGCCTGCTTCTTTTCCGCGAATGATGTTCCCGGAACCTCCTAAAATCTTTGTTTCGAGACTCTGAGGCTTCTTCCGAGAGAGTCCCAATCGGGACAATATCATTTTTTTCGATTATGTCAGCTCCGTGTATTAATAGTTTATGTACGGTTGATGACATGTAGTACCAGTCGTATAATTCCACGTACTTTTCTGCTGTTTTGCGAGCAAAATCTTTAAATTTGATGACATCGATCTTCTCACCAGATGTTATTGCTTGCAAAATAACAGCAAATCTTTTTATCAGGTTTTGATCCAACCCAGTAATAGCTGCAGTTTTATTGGGAAACTCGAAAAACTTCCTTGCGGTATTCCCGTCATTGGTAGTTCCCGAGCCTTGTTTTACTATATCAATTAACAGATTGAGCTCCTCTTTAAATTTATTTTGAATGTTTTTTTTTCTGTTTTGTAACATATCTTTATGCTCATTACTTCTTGCTGCCCACTGTTTGAAGTCAAGTCTGTACGCAATGTGTAACAGACATTCCATGCAATTTATACGGGCATGTAGGGATGATAGGCCAAATTCATATATGTCAGAACACACAGTTTTTGATGTTACAGCATCTAAGTGGTTCATTTCTGTTGGTTTTGCTAAGCACAGGTAGCATGATGCATTTGATCTAGCTTCAGAAAGGTACGTGCAGACTTTTGCGTCGATCATTGTCATCATTAGTTTATGAGTCACCCTGTTACTATTAATGCACTCTGTGGGGTTAAGGGCCTCAATTTCCTCATCCATTTTTCTTTTGTTATCAATGACAACTGCATGGCTTTCTTTTACAAAAGTGAACTGAACCGGACGACAATAAAAAGTTGAGCATGGTTTCGGGTTTGTCCATATAGTATTATCTCCATCTGTCAGTTTCAGTGGCACCAAGGAGGTCATGAAAATGCTTGAATCATCATGCTCGCCGTCCATTTTCTGCTTGTATCGGCTTTGATTGGAAGCACCATCAAATCCCCACTTCGATATCAGCTTTAACTGCTTATTTTCCACATTATCAGAAAGACTTTGAAGAATCCGCTTCACCGTGATGTCAAGTAAAGCTTGAAGTGTAATTCTAGCTGATGAATCCGTAACTGATACTGATGGATTAGGAGGGTAGCATGCAAGCTTAGTTTGTTGCAGTTTATAGCAGGATGGGTAAATATCCTTAGCACCTTCCCGAATGGCAGTCTCTCGCAACGTAATATATTGCCACTTTGAAAGCTTAAGTGAAAGAAGCAATCCAAGTGCTTTCTCTGGTGTAAATATTACTGTTTTCTTAATGCTTTCCTTGATTTTAACGGCAGCTTCTGGATTTTTGATCATATAATTGATTACAGATGCGATATCTTCATAACCTTCTTCTTTTAAACGTGCTGCAGCTGCATATGCCAATTCACAGGAATCCTCGCCTATGTGCTCACTAGATCTTCTCTTTTTCTGTTTGCTTCCCAGATCTTTGAATGGTTTTCGGGACCTTTTTGTCATTGTTCCAACAGTCGATGATGTCGAAGGTTCTGGAGAGACTGAGCGTGCTCTTGGTATCTCATCAACAGTTGGTTCTTGATTTATTAAAGTTTGCACGCAACTCGGCCAATCAATATTTGCTTGCAACCACTCTCCGTACGTATTTCTAAACTTATCAAAGAATCGTTTAGATTTCTGCCACCTGTTTAAAGCAGCTCGCGTGTATCTCCGGCAAAATTCTTTGAGAGTTACTTGATCTTCGGCAGAAAGGCAATCGCCTATGCGGGACACAATTGCACTAAACAATACTTCATGATTAAATGAAGGACACTCACTTTTTAGAAGAACAAACAAATCTAAGTTGGTGATTAAACTTTCCATTCTAAGATTTTGTAGTCGCAAAGCAAATAGTTTTAGTGTTAGCAGTTACACGGTTGTGAACAATCTAAATTATGGAACAAAATTATAGCCCTTTTATTGTATAAAGTCAATAATTAGTTAACTACCCTCATTAAAGTTATAAAAGATATGATAATAAAAATTTATAATCGTCAAAAACATTTCGTAGAACTCATAGTAGAACTAATCAACATTAGCAAATCACATTAGCTCACTAATTATAAAAAGGTGAATGCAGTTCTTAGTTGGTATTGTTGCGAGATATTTCAAATCATTTAATCACTTAATAGGCTCATTAGAATCAGAAGACTACAACCATCATTCTAATTACTTAATTACTTGTCATCAGACTCATTAGATGACTACACAATATGTTATTTTGTATTTTGAACGTATGCAAGGTTTTAAAATTCCTTTTGTGTCGATATTATTATGTGTCCGGTTATGTTGTAATCATACTTTTAGGGTATGATCAATTAACAATTTCATTCCCCTATCTTTCTAAAAGAAGCGACAGCATGGGCACTTTGACACTGATATTCAACTATTTGGTATTGTTGGAAATCTTACAAGATCAACAAGATACTACACACCTCTGTCTAGTCCTTCAGGTCTATAGGGGTGATGCTATTTTATGTTAAGAGTTGTTAAAGCTCTGAATTCTTCAACTTAAACACTAAAAGGAACGTTTAATATGTAAAAATAAATAAAAATATTTTGACGATTTTAAAAAAAAAAGGCATCTACAACCATTATGTAGCGTATGTCAAAAAATCATAAATAATTAGTACTAAAACCTCCTATAAGGATATTACGGTTATCGCTGCCGTTTCAGAGATATTTCGATTTTTCATACTAGCTCCATACAAAATTTTCGTAAAAAAAATATAATTCCTTCGTTTTTGTGCAGAATCAATTCTGGTGTCATTTTTGTATATTGTTATAACAAATAGAAGTGATATCCGGCACAAAAACTGGCACTTGCAAAATAAAATGCCTAAGTCTATGAAAGCCGTTTTTCAGCCCACCGTGTGCCGCCTCGTTCTGCATGCAGTGCGCGCGGCAGCATGTCACTCGACCTACTCCCGAAACGTGTGTTACAAAATGGCGGTTTCAACGGCGAATTTACTTCGGTAAAATGATTGAAATATAGAATCATTTTCTGATAACTCTTTGGCAGCAACCTACAATTTATATTTCTTTCAATGTATTGATGAAGCCAGTACATTCTTTGCTTGTTTCGTCGCCTTCTAGTAAAGTTGTACGCTATAATGACATCATCGTCACGTGATATTTTAGCCAAGAAAGGTTACATGCATTCGATAAATGACGCGTCCGTGGACATTGTGCCTAAGTCACATTTTTTCTTTTTATTGAAAATAGGTTCGCGATTAACCACTATCTCACCTGATGGTAAGTGATGATGTGACATGCAATGCCTATGCCGTTGGATCGGCATTTAAATGCAATCGGTTGATTTTGTTATATACACTTGCGTGCAATAAAATCGACCCACCCCCGTACGCTTAAGATCAAAACACTATAAATAAAAATCTAAAATTTATTAATGAATACTTTTCACACTGTTTGTTAAAGGTCAGTCTAAGATTACAATACACCAGTTTTCAGTGTAACAGATTTTGGTTTATTGTTTTTACTGACATAAAAACAAAGACGGTTAGAATTGCTCAATTTTTAATGAATGATTTTGAAATAATAAAAAGCATTCAATTTCTAAAGAGTACTTTGTTCAGTAGCTTGTATTCCCCCCACGTGCTCTTATCGCAGTTGCCATCCTGTATTTCATTGGCCTTATTAAAAGAATTCTTGGGGTATACCTTCCCACTCCCCTTTAGTTCCTGGAGGGTTTCTGGGCGCTGATTTCTGGCCCTGACCCTTTTCTTCAGCTCATCCCATAGATGTTCAATGGGATTAAGGTCACGGCTCCTTGCTGGCCACTCCATAACAGGAATTTCCACCCCAGGTACGATAGTATTCCAGTACCTACTGGAATACTATCGTGGCTGTATGAGGTCGGGCGTTTTCCTGCATTAGCGTGACACCCTCATCTACAAATCCGGCGTATGGCATAACATGTTGTTCTAGCACCTCCTGGATGTATCGCTATGCAGTGAGATTGCCTAGACTAGGTCCGGATACGAACTGAAGATCCGTTTTTCCTTCCAAAGAAATTCCGCCCCAAACAGTCCACAAACCTCCTCCAAAAGCTACTCGTTCTTCAATACAAGCCTGTACAAATCGTTCTCACTCTGTTCGCTAAACTTTCCTGCACCCATCATTTCCATGAAGACTGATTTTATACTCCTCTGAGAACAGCACGACCTTCCATTGTTCGAGTCTCCAAACAACGTGAGCATGAGCAAATTGAAACCGCGCTTGGCGATGCGTGGGGTTTAATTTTGGACCATTAGCGGGTTTGTGAGGATGTATTTCGCTTTCTACAAGTCTCTGTCGTACAGTCCATTCACTTACAGCTACATCGCGTACATTTCTGTCCATCCAAATGTTGTCTGTAAGAGATTGCCCTGTGCGATAAGACCGCCCATTGTACACTAATTTTATTATTTGTATCCTTAAGTGTATTGTAAGGTGTACAATAAAGTATATAATAAATAAATAATTATAAAGTTGCTGTTGTACCTGAACACCAGTCAAATGTCGATTTCTAAAACTTGTAGACACCATAAATCAATCATCTCGTTCTGAATTAGCCCGATTTCTTCCCGAACCTGATCGTCTATTGAAGCTCCCAGTCTCTAAGAACCTTCGGAACACTCGTCTTACTGCTGATCGACTTGGCCACGACGCGCTGACTCAATCCAGCCTGGATCAGTGCTACAATTTACAGAGAGTAAAAACAATTAAATTCCAGGTAAGGTCACTAAATTAGTAAAATAACCAATTATAGAATAAACAATAAATTTATTAACTTTTAACACAATGCAATGTCACTGAGATTACGTTATTAAAAATGAGAAATGAGGATATCCGAAAAAACGAGTCAATATCATCAACAACATCCCGTTTATTGAAGTGTGGGGTATGTATAAATAATTTATTTATTTTTATTTATTTATTTATTTATTTTACTTCAAAATAACACGGCCGAAGGCCAATTACATTATTTGAAGACATTATAAAAAACATCTAACAGTCATACACTCATCTCACAGTACTCCAGGCATACAGACAAGATCTTCCATTCATCCGCAAACACATCACAATCAGGTTTGGCATCCAAGAGAACGTTGAGCGCGGAGAGTGTGCGAGGAATAGGGGACTGGGCTCGAGCGACGGTACGACTCCTGGACACAGCGAACAATCTGTGTCTCCTATTCCGGTGAAAGTTGATCGGAGCAAATAGATGGCTTAGTTCGTCATGGAGATCAGGAGCATCTGTTTTTCCGCGAAATATTTTAAACATATTAATGATTTGATCATTTTTCCGTCTAACTTCTACAGAATTATACCCTAAACTGCCTAGGAGAAAGTTAGAAGGATACAAGAAGGGATAGAAACCAAAAGTACGCTTATAAAGGTACCTAAGATAAGCCTTCTGAACCCTCTCTAAAACTAATGTGTATTTCTTTTCAAAAGGATTCCAGACACATGCGCTAGACTCCAGCTTACTGCGAACTAGTAAGTTAAATATAGATCTTATAACACTTATTTTCTTAAAGTCCTTAGCATTGCGTAGTACGAAACCTAAACGTTGAAATGATTTTTTTGCTACTAATAATATGTGATCATGGAAAGTGAGTTTGCTGTCAAAATGTACACCTAGATCCTTCATTGTACTTGTCCTGGTAATGGTGATGTCGTTAATTTTGTACGCAAAGTTAACGGGATGACGTGCACGAGTAAAAGTCATTACAAAACATTTGGCAGGGTTAAATTCCATTTTGTTCTTTATGCTCCAGTCTAATATCAAATTTAGGTCACGTTGCAGCCCCAAGCAATCGGTTTCAGAGTGGATTTCAGAAAAAAGCTTTAAATCATCTGCATATAAGCAGACTTTTGGCATGAAGAATGACTGATGGAAGGTCGTTGACCATTATTAAAAACAGGAGTGGTCCCAGAATTGATCCTATACTGACTCCGGAGCGCGTATGATAGGGCTTGGACTCATAAAGCCCCAATCAGACAAACTGTTGACGATCGCGGAGGTAGTCAGCGAGGAGCCGCAGGAGACGTGGTGGAAAACCGATAGCGCAAAGTTTCGCCAGCAGAATATCGTTATTGACCCTATCAAACGCTTTCCGGAAGTCAAAGTACAACACATCTACTTGGCCACCCTGGTCTAAACGTTTGGAAATATAGTCTACTAGGGTAAGAAGGTTCGTATTCACCGACCGTTTTGCTCTGAAACCATGTTGCTCGTCGCACAGATATTTTTCAACTTGGGAGTAAATGTAATTAAATAATATATTCTCGAAGACTTTAGCTGGTGATGACAGAATGGCAATAGGACGGAATTCTTCAACTAATGTTTTCTTGTGACTTTTGGGAATGGGCGTGACTCGTGACATCTTCCACTGTCGAGGATAGACTCCATTTTTTAATGATAGATTAAAAATATGATGTAATGGTAAACAGAAATATTTTTTAAAACTTTTCAATATTTCAGGGGGAATATTATCAGGACCAACTGAGCTACTTAATTTAAGTTTGTTTATTCCTAAAATGATGTCTTGAGGAGAAAATTTAAATATGTTTATGTAATTGCTGTTGACATTATTATCACTAGCTAAAGTTTTTTCAGCATCAAGAAGTGGAACTTCAGGAAGATAGACGCTAACAAAAAAATCTGCAAAGGCTTCGGCTGCGTGAACACCTGTAAATTTATGACCTTTGTAGGTGACATTCGGTTCAAAACCACCTTTTGAGCGCAAACTAGAAATATGTTGCCAGAAATTACGTGGGTTGGTTCTTAAATTGTTTTCAATTATATTTATGTGTGATTCATGAGCCAATGCTACTCGTGTTTTAAGGCTAGCTCTTAAATCTGAAAAGGTTTTATAAGCTATAGTGCATTTTTTGCGCTTCCAAACTGCGTGCCACTTAAGCTTCAGTTTAGTATCTTGAATTATATCTTTAGTGAACCAGACCGGATAGCGCCTAGTTGAAGTTCTACACCTCCGTTTTTTAGGTATGCAAGTATCGAATATGGTGTAGATGGTCTCATAAAAATACTTGGTGGCTAAATATACGTCGTTGGTCTGGATAACCTTTTCCCATGAAGTATTTGAGAGAAGTTCAGAAAGCTTATCACGGTCACATTTTTTGAAATTCCAGTCTTTACAAGATTCAATGTTACTCGGTTCAATTACATCAGACATATGTGAAGATTTAATTTTAATATTAATATCTAATGGTGGATGATAGTTGTCAGGTTTAACTAAACCCTCAGTGGCAGCGACAGAAGTATCAACTGCGTCAACATCCTCTCGGATCAATACCACATCTAACATACCTCCAATCGAATTACTCACTTCATTCTTTTCATTCAGGCAACAAAAAGATAAAAAATAAGAATAATAGTTAACAATAGACAAGGAAGCACTGTTCAAATTTAAATCTCCTAAAATTAAAACGGTTCCCTTTAAATTATTTAAAAAACTTTCCACTTTACAAAACCAACGCATATAGTCTTCGTCTTTGGCACTTGGTTTGATATACACTACGCACACATAAACAGTTCGACCACACCACGGGAAACTTGCCCACAGATCTTCACCTCAGTCGGTTTCAAATTCACGACGCCGTCGCAACATAACAGGCGACCGCGCGGCGAGTAGCACGCCGCCACATGGTGTGTCTCTGTCACGACGAAGAATACTCCAGTCTCCTGGTGCTAGTTCTGCGTCTTCAACCGTTTCGTCAAGAAAGGTCTCAGTTATGGCAACGAGGTTGTGTTCTAATAGCAGTAAATTGTTGCGCCACATACATAATTTTGTTTTTAATCCCCTCACGTTCTGGTAAAAACAATGTAAGTTTGAAACTTTATGCGGCACGAAAGGGCTGGTTATTTGCGATCTGAGGTTGAGTTCGATTCTGCTTATTGAAACTGAGTGGTCTTCTATAGTTCACCCAGGGTCTAATTTTCGCATTGACTGGTCAGACATTGGCTGAGTGGATGATCTCATAATTAGCAACAGGTGCGCCTACCTTATAAGATTTGTAGTCTCCCTTTGACGTCAATAATTGAACTGAACATGCACCTGGATTTTCTGGACACAACTGCTGCAGGTACTTGAGAATCAGAATAATGTTTATGAAACATACCTTCAAATTGCATTATTAGTTTTTGTTTCTCTGCTCTTCATTTTTATATATTGTGTTCCGAATCGAAATTTACAGGGTGGGTCGATTTTTTTGCACGTAAGTGTAGACCTGAGTAAAACTAACTAACTACTAACCAAACAATATTCAACAATCATGATCGCGGTAGTAAGTTTAACCGGATCAATAGATGCCGCGAACTAGGCCTGTAACTTTATTTAAATGAAATTCAGTAGCTATAAAAAACTCAAAACTAAAGATAATGTTTCTGAAATAAGATAAATAGCAAACTAGGTAAGATACCTAATTTATATAAAACGTGTGTTGTTAGTTATGCAATATTTTTGTTTTTTGCTGTTCGCATGTTCTTAATTCATTCAAGTTAAACTGGAAACCTATTATATTAGCCATTTATGTAATGTAACTATTTAGCTTCTAAAATAAAATTAATACGTACGTAAAGTTAATTTTATTTTCAGGTGGAACCCCGCAGTGAGCGATACACCACTAGACGCGTGTGAAGCATGTCTGTCCGCGGTGCGGGCGGCGGGGGGCACAGCGGCTGCAGCGCGTTACCCTACCTCAGCACTACAACTCTTGACAGACCTTGCAGCGCTGGCAGCGCCACTCATGACACGGGACAACGTGCCCAATTCTATAAACGAGGTATTAATAATAATTCATTTATTTATTGATGTTACAGAGGCTCACTTGTTAGTAACATTTAATTCTAAGGGGTTGGTAAAATACATATTTCTAAACATAATCGTCACTAGTTCTAGCAACAGGGCATTATTGTCTTATGCACCAAGATTTAGTCAGATAGCGTTTTCAAAATGCTATTGGAGCTAGACCAAGGAACAAGATCGATAAGGCGGTCTTGTTTCTTATAATTAATTATGCCTTAAAAAGTCATTTGTGTCCGCAAACATAGCTGAAGCGCTGCAAAATCTTGGCAGCCCTAAGAGCACTCTGAAACCGAAATTATATGTACTGCACTCACAGGACATCTAGTGCGCATCTTACGCGAATAGTTAACCCACAGAGAGTCGGTGTAGAAGTTCAGGCAATAGGCTTTGAATAATGTTATCTTAGCCTCTACACTACTCCGTAGTAGTGTAGAGGCTAAGATAGGAGCCTACTGCCTGAACTTCTACACCGGCGCCATCTGGGTTAATTTTATAACTCTGTAACACATTGCCAAGATATTTAAATTTGGTAACTCCATTGCATTCCATTCTCCATTCAAAGGTTGCTGATGAGAACTGACTGATGACTTAATTTTTTTAACTTCTTAAGACTCTTATTCAAGAGTGAATAGTTTACTTATGGTCAAATGTGAGACTATCTATAATAAAAAAAAAAAACTGGTAATTTCCCGTAAGTCAGAGAAAATTTTGGGACTAGACTGTCTTAGCGATAGCGTCTTTTTATTACACACTGCGTCGACGACTTCTTTGGGATAGTCGATATTAAATATAGGAATATCGGGACCTAGGCCTATATGTTGCCCTATAACCTCCTCTATCTTCTAGTGTAAGTCCCATTAAAATGGTTCAGCCGTTCTAGAGATTAGCCATATCAAACAGACACTGAATAAAAAAATATATGGTATTTTAGTATTGTGTAAATTACTATACAGATATGACACTTCCATTTTATTTCATATGGTATAGATGACATTTTTTACGGAGTACTTCTAGAACAGATGAGATGTTCTTTCATACAGTCATCTTGCCTGCTGACGGAAGTCAACCCAGGACTTTATAAATGCGAAAGTCTGTTTGTCTTTCTTTTACGCTTTTCAACCACAGCACCGATTTGAATGAAATTTGGAATGAAAATAGTTGAAGATCCTGGGTCATACATAGGCTACTTTTTTTTTTCAAAAACCAAGCCTTAAAGGGTTAAAATCGGGGATGAAAGTTTGTATGGGAAATTATTGACATTTCATACATTGTTTTTATACAATAATTGAGTCCTAGTAAGTTACGAGAGTACTTGTGTTGGGACTGTCTCATCTCTCCGTAATATGTATTATGTCTAGATTAACAAAAAATAATTTACAAAGAAGTAATTACTTCTTTGTACGGCTGTCAATATTCCTGCTAACTTATTAGCTAATTTGAATTTAATCTATACTAATATTATAAAGAGGTAAAATTTGTAAGTTTGTAAGTTTGTATGTATGGGATAATCTCTGAAACTACCGAACCGATTTTGAAAATTCTTTCGCTTTTTTGTAGCTGCATTATCCCTGAGTGCTATAGGCTATAAATTATCTTTATATCACGCATATTAGCCGAGCTATTATAATCTTTGTCAAGCAAGTCGGGGACGGGATCCCGTGGAATATTTTCGACTTCTACGCGGACGAAGTTGCAGGCAGAAGCTAGTTTAGTATAATTTGGATGTTTTTTTTTTATAAAATAGGTAATTATTATTTAATTGAACTTTAATTTTAGTTCTTTTTAAAAGGGTGAAAATAATATTTTTTATAATAATACAGCTTATTCGTTTTTTTTATGACAGGAGTTGTTAGCAGCCCTGATAACATGCTGTGTGTCCCTTGGCGAGTGCCACGCACACTCTCTAGTGCAGGCCGCGGAGAGTGCCGACGGGTCAGACGCAGCCCACGGCGCGCGGCAACTCGTAGAGGTGGTGCTCGCTGCGCAGGCGGCGCCCGGACATTACCCGCTGCACGAGACACGCTCCAACCTCACGTTTGGCTTCTGGTATACGATACAGGTGAAGGTTTTATTGAATTTATTTTCTGCTCGCGATTTCGTTCGCGTGGGAGGTTTTTCCCGCGTAATTCCCGATGAGTATAAAAACTATCCTATGTCCTTTCCAGGGTCCCTAAACTATTCCCATGTCAAATTTCATCTAAATCGGTTCAGCGGTTTAGGCGTGAAAAGGTAACAGACAGAGTTACTTTCGCATTTAATTTATAATATTACTAGCTTTTTCCCGCGGCTTCAGCCGCGTTACTTTAAACTTTGTCAATAATTCTTGTTGCCAATCGGTACTCCTTTTTGGGTGGTTAAAAAACGTATAATATTAAAAAAAACCATCACCAGGGTCCATCCATTCCCAAAACCAGACAGAAATTAGTATTTAAAATTTACCTTTTTGAAACCAAAAATGTAATTTACAATACATTTTTGTAAATTGCGTTTCTGGTTTACCCGTCCTTGGCTAAAACGTGTAAATTTTGTGGGCTTGATACTCGTGAGCACGCCACATACATTTGCCCATGGGAGAAGCAGTGTTTTTCTAAATGTACACTTGCGACTTTCAGTGTCTGTCCTTGAGCTTTGTTTTGGGGGAATTGGAATCTTTTGAACTGGGATGGTCCAAATCGCTCGGAATTATGGGAATGTCATAATTATTGCTTGCACAACATTGCGTCCAAGGTGCGTATTTGTAGTCGCGTGCCATTACAGAGCCTTGGTGCGTCCAGATTACGCATCAACAAGACTGGGACACCCTGTCAATTCCAGAGAGTTGAGAAACTCTACAGGGTACGACGTCACTTGCTCAATATCCATGACATTGTCGACGGACAGATACTCGACAAGATCACCATCCACATAAGACATAATCTTTTCGTTGATCTGCCCTACAATTTCGTTAGTCGGTGCCAAAATTGCTCTTTCATACAGTCATTCTCCATTCCTTTTTTTCTCTTGGTCAGAAAATCATCAAATGACTCTTTCCGCTATGGGTGGAGCGGAAGGGAGTGTCAGACTTCTACTGACTAAAAATCCAACCTGCTCCTTCAGTTGCCCTTGCATTCCGGGGCCGTTGTATCTCATTAGAACATTTCCGCAAACCCGTAAGGCGATGGCCGTATCGTGCTTCGTCAATGCTGCTGACTGCTCTTTGAAGCGCGCGCGGAACACGACGCGTCGCCGACTCGGGTCTGGTCCTTACCGGCCGGTGAGCTACTCCTGCTCTCCGACCGCAGACCCGCGCTTACGGTGGCCGGAGATTGGCTCGCGATCCCAGACGCCCGGGGCGTCTCCCGTGGGGGCTAAGGCGCGAGGAAGAGAGTTGATTTCCGGGATAAAAACTATCCTATGCCCTTTCCCAGGGTCCTAAACTATTCCCATACCAAATTTAAAAACCAAATTTAATTAATTTAATTTAGCTATTGCCAGCGGCTGCGTTCGCGTGCATGTCGAAAACTATCCCTCGGGAACCTTATATCAGGAAAAAACTAACCTATGTTCTTCCCGGGGTCCTAAACTATTCCCATGCCAAATTTCATCTAAATCGGTTTAGCGGTTTAGACGTGAAAAGGTAACAGACAGACAGACAGAGTTACTTTCGCATTTATAATATTAGTATGGAAGTATGGATATAGTATGGATGTATGTCGGGCAGGTATCTGCAACTCCACAAACAAGCGCGTATTTTGCGTAAGGGTTATTTTATCCATGCCAGTTCCCCAGAAAGGCAAGCAACGCCCTTGCTTTGCTTACCATTTGTCGGTGGGTACCTGGGTTGCCGAAGTATTTAGTCCTGTAATCCGCGACTACAGGGCAGCTCAGTAGCAGGTGTGCTGCTGTTTCGTCCTCCTCCATGCAGGCTTTGCAGACGGGGCTATCTGTGACTTCTATTACATAGAGGTGTTTATTAAAAAATCCGGGACCTTATTAACGATATTTATTAAGAAGCTCCCGACTTCGCTCATGTGGGTGGGTTTTCCCGCGTAAATCCAGATCCCGTGGGATTTCCAGGATAAAGCTTATGTGTTATTTCAAGAATTCACTATCTAGATACTAAAGTTCATTCAGATCCGTTCAGTATTTATTGCGTGAAAGAGTAATATCCACCCTCACAAACTTACGCATTTATAATATCATTATGAAATAAGATATTAGTTCGCCAAATGTTGTGCAAGATAATAAAGATTACTTTCAAGTATTTGTCTTAAATCTTACTTCACTAGCAATCAAGCCAAACACCACATGCTAAGTGTTCTGTGTCAATATATGTACATATATGTATGTTATTATGGGTATTCAATATTTATTGAAAGAGCTTTTCCAGCAGACGCTGATGCAAGCAAAACAAGAATTATGATTGGTATATTTTTTATTTTCATTATTTTTGTGCAATAATATTTGTTTACAACAAAAAGTTTATGTACATACATAAATTGTTATTTATTTATTTAAACTTTATGTACAATAGTGGTACATAAGCGGACTTAATGCAACAAGGCATTCTCTACCAATCAACCTTTGGGTTAACTGGTAGAGAATGTTTGTAATCTTTATTTCTACTTATTCGCGAGATATCTGTTTCCAGGATGAAGTTTTGAACCTGATGGACAGAACCAACGATATTCATCCTATATGGCGGCAAGTGTTCTCGCGACTGTTAGAGACGCTAGTGAGCAAGTCATCAGCACCCTCCGATGTGAACCTATCGAAGGATGACCTCGAACTGCTGCGATGCTACCGGCAAGAAATCGCCGACACTGTGGTCAGTACCATGTATCTATATTAATATGAACAAACAGAAGAGTTTTTTTTTTGTTTGTTTGAGCGCGCTAATCCCGGGAACTACTGGTTCGATATGCTATATGACAGCATCAATTTTTGATGTTATCTCGATGGTGGAAGTTCCTTTTGTAGTTGTTATGTGTCTGTTCTCGAATGAATCTATTTTTATTCTATTCATGCTGTGACCAATAAGAGCGGAGCATCAATGAAAAACGATGCACAAACCGGAAAAATATTTTGAGAGTTTCCGTTGCGTGCGCTGCGTAAACGGTTAAAGTTACGCAAAAACCATGTATGACGGAATTGTTCGTCTTTAAGAGTTCTAAAAAACGCCGCGACAGCACATGTCCATCTCATAAGCTGACTCGTTACAACGTTTTTTTATGGCGATCAAATTTGTTCTAACATAATGCATTATTTGAAAAGGTGTTTTTATAAACATGGTATTAATCTTCATCCATCATGAACAATGACTTAAGGCAGGTGGTAGCATGGTTACTCGTTTTTTTTTTCAAATATATTTGAAACTAGCCGATCCGACGGAGGGAACATAATACAAAATAGTGAATGAAATTTCGTTTTCGTCTCCGTTTGAAAAAAAGGGAAAAGTCTAAAAGTACGTCTAACCTACGCCACGTAGTTACCCACTAGTTGCTTTGAAATGGATATGGAACTCGATTTGCAGCAAAACCCCTTCGAAAATATAACGGATCCGGATACTACATGGAAGGATCTAAAGGAACTCATCACAAACTTAGCCAAACAGAATCTTGACCTCGATCACACCTGATGGTAAGTGTAAGATGAGGCCTACGATCGAACGAGCTCTTGCTTTAAAGGCTGACGAGTCATATGTGGCAAGGAACACAGAAGCCGGCAGAGAGTTTCACACCTTGGCTGTGTGCACAATGAATGTTGAAGAAAAGCGCTTAGTACGACAAGACGGTATATCGACCAAGTGTGGATGGTATCCTGCGGTACGTCTGGTAGACCGGTAGTAAACACTCTGCGCACACTTTTCGAAGTACAATCTGTAGAAGATAGACAGGCAAGCAGCGTTTCGCCGGTGAGCCAGGCTGTGAAGCTTGCCTGCCAGAACCTCGTCACCTATGAGCCTTTTAGCTCTGCGTTTTGCTCAGCAGATACCATTGTCAAAGAAAATAACTGAACAAAAAGACTTAACATCTCAGTACGAAATTGAGCTGTAGTCTCGACTAAATGCCGAAGTGCAGAAGAGATGCCGCAAGGATTATGATTAATTCTTAAATGATATCTGTGATGAACTAGAAATATACTCTTCGAAAAACTAGACTAAACACCTTTTCAGAAAAGTTAATGTTTATGGTCTCTCGAACCTGGTCTGGTACTCTCGAAAACTGGAAGAAAGGGTTTTCCTTTGGAGTTACACGCATATCAAACCTACTTATGTCGATGATACGGTATGGTCAACACGTCTATTGATGATATGAAGCACCATCTGAGCAAATAAGAAATAGATGGTAACAATCTTGGGCTGCCTGTGAACAAACAGAAAATTAAATTAATGGTCATAGATCGCGCTGGCGAGCTAACGGGTGCCCATGATTGTATCCAGGGTATCGAAAAGAAGTAGTCTTGGGTAGTTCGTGAACGTAGAACGAATAGGAACCGTATCTTCCAAAGGTCCTTACTTTGGTATTGTTCGTCAAATTGTTCAGCTCCTTAAGTTCTAAGTTGAGCTACACGATAACTGACAAATGCTTGCACTGTCTGGACAGGTCCGCTCAAATTTGCGTGGTTATTTCCTCAAAAGAATACCACAGACATGAACCTACATGCTTCTCATATACAAATACAAATTGTCTGGACTTTAAAAGAGACTTTGACCTCTGAGTTTGTTTCGGTGTTTCTTCTCAGAGTAGTCAGTTAGGAAATACCGGCCTCATCTAGCTAAACTAAACACGCAAAAAAACATGACGTGTAAAAGTGTTATTTATAACCAATTTACAGAATAAATATTTCATTTCATTTCATTTCATTTCGTACTGTACTACAAGAACGTTTACGAACGCTGACTTGTAATCGGTCTAATAAATCTAATAGCTCTTTTCGAACTCGTACATTCTAAACCGAGCGATCGTAATGTGCGAACGAGAAATGAAATACATTCACTGATTGTTTGACAGAAACGTTATACGAATTCATTCGATGTCTGTGAATGAATGAGAACGGGAGAGAATAGCCGACGAATGACGATGCTACCTGAACCCGACCGACTGAATTCGCAAGAATGAGATAAGATGCGTGTTATTTCAATGGCATAATGTCAAATTTAGCTTATCACTCGAACACGCGAGACATGTCTAGTGATCGCTGACTGCTGAGAGCAAAGACCGAATAGATTATATATATACTATTAAAACTAATAGAATGAACTAGTTCACTGTCCGAAATGAACTAGTACGGAGCAATCTCAAAAATGACCGAGCAGGTACAAGACTAAAAAGAAGGACACTTTAATTTATTTGTGAGCTCAAATTATCAATGACGGCAGCAGTGTCGTAGTGATTAAAAAATCGTATTGCTATGACTAAAGACGCAATGACACGCCTGCAAGACACGACTGGAAAGCTTCAGTTTTCAGACCAAGACTAGATTGGTAAGAGATCTCTCTTTTTTAGGGTTCCGTAGCCGAATGGCAAAAAACGGAACCCTTATAGTTTCGACATGT
Source organism: Tholera decimalis (assembly GCA_943138885.2). Taxonomy (NCBI): domain Eukaryota; kingdom Metazoa; phylum Arthropoda; class Insecta; order Lepidoptera; family Noctuidae; genus Tholera; species Tholera decimalis. The sequence continues at coordinate 16,457,137 of OW964552.2, read as the reverse complement.
CTGTCCGTCTGTCTGTCTGTCCGTCCGTCCGTATGTCACAGCCATTTTATTCCGAAACTATTAGGACTATACATGTAAAACTTGGTAGATAGATGTATTCTGTGAACCGCTTTCCGATTTTAAGAGAAAATTTAAAAAAATATTTAAAATAAACGGGGGCTCCCCATACATGGAACTGAAACTGAAAATATTTTCTTTCATGAAACCTATACTTGTGTGGTATCTATAGACAGGTCTTTAAAAATGACATTAAGGTTTCTAAAATGACTTTTTCATAAAGTTAATCGTTTAAAAGATATACGCTTCCAAAGTGGTAAAATGTGTGTCCCCCCCTCTAACTTCTATAATAATGAAGTAAAAAATCTAAAAAAACCATATCTTGTAGATCTTAATGTAAACTTTCAACCAAAATTGGTTTGAACGAGATTGAGTCAGCAGTTTTTGAATTACAGTATATTTTCTAAAACCGCAAATATAACTTTGTAATTCATACAAATACTATGAAAAACAAAGTTATTTGGCGTAGTTGTAAAAATTGTAAATAATCTAGTTTTAAGAAATTTTTAAGGTTTTTGTTTTTTTTTTTTCAAGTAAATATATTAAGTATATTATATTTATTATAGTTACTACGGAACCCTTCATGGGCGAGTCCGACTCGCACTTGGCCAATTTTTCCATTTTAATGTACTGCATGGAAAAATGGAGCATACTAGCCCGAGAAAGGCAAAGAATAGATTCATTCGATATCTGGTGTTGGAGGTGATTACTTAGGACACCATGGACGGCTAAACGCACAAATGTATCTATTCTGTCTCAACTCTACGTCAAAACCTGCCTATCTACCATCTGTATACGTCGCATCCTGTCATACTTTGGCCACATAATGCGCAGAGGGGATGACAGCCTGAAAAAAACTAGTTGTTGTTGGCGGAGTAAGAGGCAAGAGAGCACGAGTTCGCTCGCCAACCTGATGGTCTGACTAAATTAAAGAAAGTATTCCCAAAACGCTTTGTGCTTATGGGTGGTATGTCCACCAAATATCGATGGCGCATCGTCGTTCGTCTCGTAGTCCAATGTTGGAACAGGCTTGGTGGAATTAGATAGTGCAATACCATCGCACACTCACTGAAATGTAACCGATAAACCGATAGGCTTCCTAAACGTCGTCGTACATTTGACGTCAGACATCAACTTCGGCTCAACCACCGAGTCCAGAGCTCAGACTGCAGCAAAAAGCTGGGAATCCTACACAAGGTGAGGCAGTACTTTACGTCTGGGCAGTTTCTGAATCTGTATTTATTTATCTATTTATTTACTTTATGGAGGACTTACAGCTAATAAAAACATAGAAAAGAGGAATACATAGTCGCCAGAGAGCCAATAACAAGTCCTCACGTTTAGACTTATACTAAAATAAAGTTATATGCAATAAACAAGCAATAATAAAGCTAATTATAAATTAAAAATACAATTTACACAGTAAGAATACATAATATATAAAGATTTGCTTGCAATGAGTCAACAGCATAACTTAACCACTAACACTTGAAAAAGTTTAGGCTTAAGCACCTTCTGGCTGAGTTCACACTAGTTGTGAAAGGATCAAAATCATACTGCTTGCATATCTCATTAAAAGTTCTGCTTGCGCGCACAATATAGCTATTTTGCCTATAATTAGATGATGAATGAGGTATACATATGGGAGGATTAAAGCGCAATGTTTTATTGGGTACGTTAAAATAAAATTTAGAAAGTAGTTCTGGACTATCAATATTATTGTGGAGGATTTTCAATAAATACAAACAGTCTGCAATTTTACGCCAATCTACCAGTGGCAACAGATGGTACTTCTTACAGATTCGATGATAACCTGCTGAGTGATATGGAATCTTTTGATGGAAACAAAGATATTTGATGAAACGTTTCTGTATACTTGTGGGATGGCTCTGCTAAATACCAACTTGCTGCATTGGACTCGATCGAACGCAGAGCTAAAAAGCTTATAGGCGACGAGGCGCTACTGGACAAACTTCATAGCCTGGCTCATTGCCGAACCATTGCTTGCCGGTTCGGTTTTCTACAGATTGTACTTCGGGGAGTGTGCGCAGGAGCTCAATGACCTGATTCCTCCATCTTCCTTTCAGTACCGATCTACCAGACGCACGGCTGGGTATCAATTACACTTGGTTAATATACCGTCTTGTCGTACCAAGCGCTTCTCCTCCTCATTTATTGTGCGCACAGCCAATTCTATGCCGGCTTCCGTGTTCCCTGCTACTTTCAGCCTTTAAAGGCATCTTCTGGGCTCGCTCGTCCTATCGTAGACCTTTCGCTTACCATAAGGCGAGATTGAGGTCAAGAGTGGGCTCATACGTAATAAAAAAATAACGTTGCCGATGTTCAAGGCTAGAGCTTTGTCTCGATCAGTTTCTCGTTTCCAATAAGCCTGGCCCGTTTCTCGATAGATTCAAGTGCATCAAGCTGATATTTGGCAGATCCGTCTCAGAGATTGGAGCAATATTCCATACACAACTGAACTTGCGCTTGATAGAGTTTGAGCAGCTGTTCCGGTGTGAACTACTGTCTCACCTTTGCTAAGATTCCCAGCTTTTTGCAGCCAGTTGAGCCTTAGCTTAGATGCGATCAGTTATCGGCACGGTTACACCTCGGAAACATGGTGCCGGTTGAAATTAGATCTTCGTTGCCGAAAAAAGATACACTTGGGTCTTAGCGGCAAACTTGACTAAGTTGGTACCGCCCAATTTGGAGACAGCCTTCAAGAACAAGTTCAAGCGCCTAACCATGGCCTCACGGAGAGACTGGATCTGTGACCCACCAGCACGTGCGCTGGACACGTATCTCTCAGCAACTGTACTGTCGTCTGCATATCCAAAGGTACCGGGCATTAGCAGTTCGTTAATGTGCAGCAAGAATAAAGTTGCTGAAAGAACCGACCCCTGAGGGACCCCGACAGTAATAATAACCAATTGGCCAGACGTGGAACCATCCAATAACCTCTCGAATGGACCGATCTTTAGGGAAATTCTTTAATCTAAACGCATAGTTCATGAGGTAAACAGAAAGAAGGAAGTTAAGCTACAAGGCTATCGTGCCAGACCCTGTCGAAAGCCTTGGGGATATCAAGGGAAACAGCAAGTGCTACCCCGTGCGGCTCAATGGCCACTAATAATTAACTTACTCTTATGTATAAAAATTTCATCAATCACGAGTGTTTGTTTTATAAATTTTTAGGCAGGTCAGAAATAGATTTTTTGTTAGCTATAATTTTTTTTTTATGGCAAAACAATGTTTTTCTGGTCAGCAAATAAACTTATACGAAGAAGAATATGGTGAGGTTATATCTGTGAACAGATGTACTGCTACGGCATCCTCGGCGAGTGGTGCTGGACGACGGTGGAGGCAGCGTACAGTGCGGCGAGCGGCGACAGCGGGCGGGAGGCGGCGCTGCACGTGTTCGGCGCGCTGGCCGACGCCGCACCCGCGCAGCGCTGCCCGCCCGCGCTGCGCCAGCTGCTGCAGCACGCGCTGGCGCAGGCGCACGCCTCCACCAACCGACGCATGCTCAACACGGCGCTCGACTGCCTGGGTACGTCACACTGTCATACTCTCGCTACGACAGCGGCGCTGCACGTGTTCGGCGCGCTGGCCGACGCCGCACCCGCGCAGCGCTGCCCGCCCGCGCTGCGCCAGCTGCTGCAGCACGCGCTGGCGCAGGCGCACGCCTCCACCAACCGACGCATGCTCAACACGGCGCTCGACTGCCTGGGTACGTCACACTGTCATACTCTCGCTACGACAGCGGCGCTGCACGTGTTCGGCGCGCTGGCCGACGCCGCACCCGCGCAGCGCTGCCCGCCCGCGCTGCGCCAGCTGCTGCAGCACGCGCTGGCGCAGGCGCACGCCTCCACCAACCGACGCATGCTCAACACGGCGCTCGACTGCCTGGGTACGTCACACTGTCATACTCTCGCTACGACAGCGGCGCTGCACGTGTTCGGCGCGCTGGCCGAACCCGCACCCGCGCAGCGCTGCCCGCCCGCGCTGCGCCAGCTGCTGCAGCACGCGCTGGCGCAGGCGCACGCCTCCACCAACCGACGCATGCTCAACACGGCGCTCGACTGCCTGGGTACGTCACACTGTCATACTCTCGCTACGACAGCGGCGCTGCACGTGTTCGGCGCGCTGGCCGACGCCGCACCCGCGCAGCGCTGCCCGCCCGCGCTGCGCCAGCTGCTGCAGCACGCGCTGGCGCAGGCGCACGCCTCCACCAACCGACGCATGCTCAACACGGCGCTCGACTGCCTGGGTACGTCACACTGTCATACTCTCGCTACGACAGCGGCGCTGCACGTGTTCGGCGCGCTGGCCGACGCCGCACCCGCGCAGCGCTGCCCGCCCGCGCTGCGCCAGCTGCTGCAGCACGCGCTGGCGCAGGCGCACGCCTCCACCAACCGACGCATGCTCAACACGGCGCTCGACTGCCTGGGTACGTCACACTGTCATACTCTCGCTACGACAGCGGCGCTGCACGTGTTCGGCGCGCTGGCCGACGCCGCACCCGCGCAGCGCTGCCCGACCGCGCTGCGCCAGCTGCTGCAGCACGCGCTGGCGCAGGCGCACGCCTCCACCAACCGACGCATGCTCAACACGGCGCTCGACTGCCTGGGTACGTCACACTATCATACTCTCGCTACGACAGCGGCGCTGCACGTGTTTGGCGCGCTGGCCGACGCCGCACCCGCGCAGCGCTGCCCGCCCGCGCTGCGCCAGCTGCTGCAGCACGCGCTGGCGCAGGCGCACGCCTCCACCAACCGACGCATGCTCAACATGGCGCTCGACTGCCTGGGTACGTCACACTGTCATACTCTCGCTACGACAGCGGCGCTGCACGTGTTCGGCGCGCTGGCCGACGCCGCACCCGCGCAGCGCTGTCCCGCCGCGCTGCGCCAGCTGCCACAGCACGCGCTGGCGCAGGCGCACGCCTCCACCAACCGACGCATGCTCAACACGGCGCTCGACTGCCTGGGTACGTCACACTGTCATACTCTCGCTACGACAGCGGCGCTGCACGTATTCGGCGCGCTGGCCGACGCCGCACCCGCGCAGCGCTGCCCGCCCGCGCTGCGCCAGCTGCTGCAGCACGCGCTGGCGCAGGCGCACGCCTCCACCAACCGACGCATGCTCAACACGGCGCTCGACTGCCTGGGTACGTCACACTGTCATACTCTCGCTACGACAGCGGCGCTGCACGTGTTCGGCGCGCTGGCCGGCGCTGCACCCGCGCAGCGCTGCCCGCCCGCGCTGCGCCAGCTGCTGCAGCACGCGCTGGCGCAGGCGCACGCCTCCACCAACCGACGCATGCTCAACATGGCGCTCGACTGCCTGGGTACGTCACACTGTCATACTCTCGCTACGACAGCGGCGCTGCACGTGTTCGGCGCGCTGGCCGACGCCGCACCCGCTTAGCGCTGCCCGGCCGCGCTGCGCCAGCTGCCACAGCACGCGCTGGCGCAGGCGCACGCCTCCACCAACCGACGCATGCTCAACACGGCGCTCGACTGCCTGGGTACGTCACACTGTCATACTCTCGCTACGACAGCGGCGCTGCACGTATTCGGCGCGCTGGCCGACGCCGCACCAGCGCAGCGCTGCCCGCCCGCGCTGCGCCAGCTGCTGCAGCACGCGCTGGCGCAGGCGCACGCCTCCACCAACCGACGCATGCTCAACACGGCGCTCGACTGCCTGGGTACGTCACACTGTCATACTCTCGCTACGACAGCGGCGCTGCACGTGTTCGGCGCGCTGGCCGACGCCGCACCCGCGCAGCGCTGCCCGCCCGCGCTGCGCCAGCTGCTGCAGCACGCGCTGGTGCAGGCGCACGCCTCCACCAACCGACGCATGCTCAACATGGCGCTCGACTGCCTGGGTACGTCACACTGTCATACTCTCGCTACGACAGCGGCGCTGCACGTGTTCGGCGCGCTGGCCGACGCCGCACCCGCGTAGCGCTGCCCGGCCGCGCTGCGCCAGCTGCCACAGCACGCGCTGGCGCAGGCGCACGCCTCCACCAACCGACGCATGCTCAACACGGCGCTCGACTGCCTGGTTACGTCACACTGTCATACTCTCGCTACGACAGCGGCGCTGCACGTATTCGGCGCGCTGGCGCAGCTGCTGCAGCACGCGCTGGCGCAGGCGCACGCCTCCACCAACCGACGCATGCTCAACACGGCGCTCGACTGCCTGGGTACGTCACATGTCATACTCTCGCTACGACAGCGGCGCTGCACGTGTTCGGCGCGCTGGCCGACGCCGCACCCGCGCAGCGCTGCCCGCCCGCGCTGCGCCAGCTGCTACAGCACGCGCTGGCGCAGGCGCACGCCTCCACCAACCGACGCATGCTCAACACGGCGCTAGACTGCCTGGGTACGTGTCACTATCATACTCTCGCTACGACAGCGGCGCTGGACGTGTTCGGCGCGCTGGCCGACGCCGCACCCGCGCAGCGCTGCCCGCCCGCGCTGCGCCAGCTGCTGCAGCACGCGCTGGCGCAGGCGCACGCCTCCACCAACCGACGCATGCTCAACACGGCGCTCGACTGCCTGGGTACGTCACACTGTCATACTCTCGCTACGACAGCGGCGCTGCACGTGTTCGGCGCGCTGGCCGACGCCGCACCCGCGCAGCGCTGCCCGGCCGCGCTGCGCCAGCTGCCGCAGCACGCGCTGGCGCAGGCGCACGCCTCCACCAACCGACGCATGCTCAACACGGCGCTCGACTGCCTGGGTACGTCACACTGTCATACTCTCGCTACGACAGCGGCGCTGCACGTGTAACAGTATCTAAACATACAGGTTAACTTGGCCGTAATGCCCCATATAAAACCCTCGGGCTTTCTTTTTGTCATGAAACCCAAGGTCGGTAAGTAATTTTTTTTTAATTTATAGTACAGCACACAGGTCATGCAAGTTCAAGCAAGGAGTTTACACGCAATTGAAAAATTTAAATACTCAACTAATGTTCTTAATAATCGATTTTAATACTTTTTTGTATCAAACCGTCGAAATTATTTTTATTTTTTTCACTCTGTAATGGCAGTATACCTACGTAAATATTTGCCCTTAACGTTTCTGAACGAAACATTTGTATAATCTGTGGTGTGGGCATAAAGCCCGCCATCCGCTTAAAAAAAATGTTCACTTATTTCGTAAGTTACGTAATAGTAGTTGTGCTGACTTGTGTATAAAAGCTATAATTCATAATTATTTACCTTTTGTATTTGAAGACAAGTAAAAAAGTTATAAAAAATGTCGTCGGCGTCGTCTAATGAGTGTGATTTTAATGCATCACCGTCAGATATTATCCATGCAGCAAAAAGAATTAATGATGTACAGTGACTATAAATTTTAATAAGTAAGTTCCTTACTTACCGCCCTTAATACACAATATACTATTATGTTAACAAAAACAAATATCACCAGAGATAACTGATTAACTGCCACTTTTTTGCAATTTACTGTAAAAATCTTTTTTGCAAAAAAATAAAACCGACTTCCATATCAAAACACTACACAGCCAAAAATAATTTTAATTTCGGTAGTCGGTGTTATTGGGTTTGTATTTTCTTTTTTTTTCACACCGCCTTCCGAAATTTAAATTATTTTTGGCTTTGTAGTGTTTTGATATGGAAGTAGGTTTTATTTTTTTGCAAAAAAGTTTTTTACAGTAAATTGCAAAAAAGTGGCAGTTAATCAGTTATCTCTGGTGATTTTTTTTTTTTGTTAACTTTATAGTACAGTCGGCCAAGAAAGTGGTGTACCACCCTAAGGTTGAATATCGCTTGCAGATTCATAGGTGATAAAGATTAGTTTCGCTTGCAGATCGATCTGACAACTTCTATTGCTGTCTTTATCTGATTATTGATAACGACTATTACTGTTTGTAACGTGACAGCTGTTCTTAGTTTGAACTTGATGGAACCAATGACGTCGTAAAATCAACGGCGGGGGGCTGTAGATTTTGATGACAAAATTGTATCTACAAATTCAGAATTGTAATCAACAAGTTACATAAAATTGTAAAGGCACAAGGCGAGTCCACAAACCTACAATTTCTGTAAACTTGTAATTACAATATCAAAAAAAACAAGCTAAAAATAGATTTATCCTTTTATTAAATTTCTACAATCAATTTTAAAATACTTATAACAAACAAAAACATAGCATATATAGTAATATTTAGAAGATATTGAAAATTTTTAAAAATTAGAAACGGGTGTAACCGCCGTTGGCCTCTATAACCTCTAAAAGACGAGACCTCATTGAACCAACAAGCCGTGAGCAAATATCGGTTCCCCGCATTTCCTCCCAGATATAATTACAGTGACTAATAAGAGCTTGTTTGGTTCTTTCATTTTGATGCGACCATCGTTGGACCATAAGGCCCCAAAGATTTTCTATCGGGTTGAGGTCCGGCGATCTTGAGGGCCACTGAATTACCCTTACGTCAGTGTGTGAACGAAACCAGGCTCTTACGATCCTCGCATTATGAATTGAACAATTATCTTGAACAAAATCAAATTGTGGCACTTCGTTCTCCGGGTAAACATTACGGACTGTCGGTAGCATTGCATTCTGAAGCACGTCGATATAATTTACAGCCGTCGCTCGAGGAGGTAGAGAACACAATTCTCCTACACCATCCGTACTCATGCAGCCCCAAATATTTACGGAAATTCGACCTGATTCTCTATTTGGGATTACATGATCATCTTTATACCGTGTTGAATTATATCGCCAAAGGTGAAGACGTCCATGCTGACTGGATTTAAACGTTTTTTCATCACAAAACACTGTATTAGACCAATCAAACTCTAAGTGCTCTCTGGCGAAGTTCAGACGAGCAAGTCTGTGAGCATCCGTCAAATATATTTTCTTGGCGTAATGCCTGTGGTGCAACCCCATGTAATGTTGATGATTCCTTATTGTTTGGGCACTCACATCGAACATCTCCGCAAAATGTTTTGTGGGCTTAAAACCATTGATTTCATATTCTCGTCTCATGAATTCTCTATCGTTATTGGAGAGTGCAGGCCGGCGACCACTTCTTCTGTGATCCAACAAACTTCCCTCCTCTCCTTCACGACGAATCCAAAAGCGGACAGAACGCCTCGATATATTCAAATTCCGGGATATCGCACTGATACTGCTTCCCTCATTAAATTGGGCAATTATTTGTGCTCTTTCGGCAATGGTCAAGTTGGCAGGCATTGAGATGATTTTATATGCAGTTGATTGAAAAATAACACGGAAAATATATCGATTTTTTGCATATATTTGACAAAATGTCAATTGTCAGTTTTCTTTTTCAAATGGAATTCGGTTGTCTAAATAGTTTTTATTACTTTTGTTTGGAAACATTTCAATTGCTTTGTAGAAACTAATGTCCTTTTCATTTATACTAAAGGTTAAAATGTCATGTACTTATATGTGACATATGACGTATGAATACTAAATACATAGGTTTACGTCATGATAATGTTGTCTCTTGTATGTATGTATGTATGTATGTCGGGCAGGTGTCCGCAACTCCACGACCATGCGCGTATTTTGCGTGAGGGGTAAGATTTCTCTTCACTCAATCCATGCCAGTTCCTCCAGGAAGGCGAGCAACGCCCTTGTTTTGCTTACCATTTCTCGGAGGGTACCTGGGTTGCCGAAGTATTTAGTCCTGTAATCCGCTACTACAGGGCAGCTTAGTAGCAGGTGTGCTGCTGTTTCGTCCTCCTCCATGCAGGCTCTGCAGAGTGGGCTGTCTGTGACTCCTATTAAATAGAGGTGTTTATTAAATGATCCATGACCGGTTAGGGCGGCTGTCACCAGCCGCATTTGCGGTTTAGATAGTCTAAGGACCTGTTTCGACAAGCGGCCATCAAGGGTCGGGAGAGCCTCTTTGGCCTGCCTGCACTCACCATGGTCCACCCATAGTTTGTGGTGTAGGTCTCTGGTGCGTTTCCTTACCAGGTGACGCAGATAACCGAAGGGGAGTGGTGCAATGGGTTCGGGTCCCATAATCGCCATACTCGACGCCCTTCTAGCGAGTTCGTCCGCTGCATCGTTGCCTCGGGAGTCGCTGTGTCCTTTGATCCATTGAATGGTTATATTGTTGTGTCTACCAACCTGGTTAAGGAGATTGTGACACTCCAAGATCAGCCCGGAGTTAACTATGTGGCTGTTCAGTGCTTGCAGGACCGCCATGCTGTCCGAAAGTATACGTATTGAGTGGTCCTTAACTTCCCTGTTTATGATGGCCGAAGCTGCCAGTGAGATGCCCAGGCATTCGGCCTGGAACACTGTGTTGTAGACCCCCAAAGGTCTGGCTATACGAATGTTGAGATCCTCCGAAAAGACTCCTGCACCCGTACCAGTACCTGTTTTGGAACCATCAGTGAAGACACGCACCTCAGAGGGACACAACCCCTCACAGCGGTGATCCTCGTACAGTTGGATTCTGTATTTTTTGTCAAAGACGATTTGTTTGGGCACCCTGTCATTAACTGCCTTCGTTATGGGGAGCTCGTTGTTGAGTTCCTCAAGCAGAGCAGTGTGCTGTGTTTCTTTCTTACCCCAGAGGTCCAGTGTTTTAAGACGCACTGCTGCCATCGTCGCTTCCTGTTGTATGAACAGATGGAGCGGCGGGAGCCCCAGCATCGCCTCCACAGCTGCTGTCGGGGTAGTTCTCATGCAGCCCGTTATCGCCACGCAGGCCAGCCTTTGCATGCGTTGCAGTTTGTTTACGGCTGTGACAAGCTTGGTGCGGGGCCACCACACCACGGCCCCGTAGGTAATCATCGGCCGAATTACAGCATTGTACAACCACATTGTGTTTTTTGGGGATAAGCCCCACTTCTTACCTATCATTTTCTTGCATTGCCAGAAGGTGATGCATGCCCTGTTTAATTTGTAGTCTAGATGGTTGCTCCAGTTTAGTTTACAGTCCAGAATGACCCCCAGGTATTTAACCTCACTAGACAACTGGAGTTCTGTATTGAACAGCTTAGGTAGGCGATGAAGGCCTAGAGTTCGTTTATGGGTGAATAAGATTAATTCGGTTTTAGTGGGGTTTACCGACAAATCATACTCCCTGCACCATCGCTCCACGATGCGTAGCGCTTGCTGGGTGAGGTTACAGATGGTTCCTGTTACCTTCCCAGGCACGAGGATTGCGAGGTCGTCTGCATAGCCTATTGTGTAATAACGGTGAGCGTTGAGTTGTGTGATGAGGTCATTGATCACTAAATTCCAGAGGAGAGGTGATAGCACGCCGCCCTGTGGACAGCCTCTGGCTATTAAGGCTACCTGCTGGTCTTCCTCAAGGCGAACCACACGTTTGCTTAGCATATTTGTAATCCAATCAATAAGTACCTGCTGTACCCCATGTCTGGAGAGTGCGGCGCTTATGCTGGAGAAGTTTGTTTTGTCGAAGGCTCCTTCGATGTCTATGAACGTACCCAGGCAGGAACCCTTTTGGTTAATCGATTCTTCAATCACGGTGACTACCTGGTGAAGAGCGGATTCGGTCGACTTACCAGCGCTGTACGCGTGTTGGTTGCCATGCAGTGGTACTGTTTTTAGAGCGCCGTCTCGTAGCTCCCTTTCACACACTCTCTCCATTGTTTTCAACAAAAAGGAGGTCAAGCTGATTGGGCGGTATGATCTTGCGTTCGTGTAGTCACTCTTACCTGGCTTTGGGATAAATATGACTTTCACTTCCCTCCATACCTTTGGAACGTATCTAAATGCCAGGCACGCTCTCATTAGGGGCACCAGTCTCGTCACAACAGAGTTGCCCCCCCATTGAAGTAAGGCCGGGAAGACTCCGTCGGGACCTGGCGCCTTAAAAGGTTGGAAGCTTCGGATGGCCCACTGGAGTTTCTCCAGCGTGATCATCTTGCGAGCGTATTGCCAATCTTCGTCCGATGGCGTTCGGGTTACGTCCGTCCATTCGGTTACCTGTGCGAGGACGCTACCTGGGAAGTGTGTTTCGATTAGGATGCGCCTCGTTTCTTCCGGTGATGTGGACAGTGTGTTGTCCGGTTTACGAAGTGAATCTGGCCCAGAAGTGGTCTGCTGTGCCAGTATCTTCCTTACCCTGTTTGCTTGTTGGCATGATTCAATTTCACCACAGAATTTTCGCCACCCAGTGGTTCGTCTGAATCTGATGCTTTTTTTGTAGGCGGATTTGGCGGCATAGTAAACTTCCCAGTCATCCTCCCTACATGTATTCATGGCTCTATTAAATGCCTTTCTTACCTTCTTGCGTTTGCGCTCCAGATCCGCGCCCCACCAGGGCTGTTTACCCGGTGTGTCGCGCGGTATGGTTTCTGGGCATGCAGAGTGGTAGCTGCTGATCAGTGATTCGGTGAGCTGGCCTACATACGCGTCTATTTGATTCGCGTCAACCAGTGTCACCAGGTCGCTTGTGTGTACAAGCCTTGTAACAAGGCTGCGTGTGTATGCCACTCTATCCGTATTTCGCGGGTTACGTCGTGGAAGTCTAGGAGTAACACAGACCTGGATGTCGAAACGGATCCACCTATGGTCAGAACAAGAAGCCTCGTCAGATACCTGCCACCCATTGATGAGTTCCGCTGCACCCTCCGTTGCCAGTGTTAGGTCAATGATTGTTCGACTGCGTTTGGTTACGAAAGTTGGTTCGGAGCCTGTATTCAGAAGGGATAGGTTAGTTGTGAACAAAAATTCTACTAAAGCCTTACCCCGTTCGTTTTGTGTATCCATGCCCCATAAGGGGTGATGTGCATTAGCGTCAGTCCCGATGACGACCTCATCCCCCCTGCATTCACAGTGGGTCACGAGGCGGGCCAGTTCCCGAGGGGGCGGTGCCTCCGCCTCAGGCATGTAAGCCGAGACAAAGACGATCGCTTTCTCCGCTTGCCCCTGCTGTATGGTCATCTTTGCTGCAGAGACATCTCTGCAACAAAAGTCGTATAAGAACTGTGTTTTAACATTACCTGTGACGTAGATGCACGCCCTCGGTTTGTCATGGTTCGTGTTAACAAGAAGCTTACCTCCGAGATTGGAGAGTCCTTGTACGTGGCCTCCTCTGACCCACGGCTCCTGGATCAGGGCAATGGCCGTATGTTGAACCTCCAGCCACTTGCGAAGTTGAGCCGTCGCGGTCTGGCTGTGGTGGAGGTTCGCCTGCACGACTTTACAGTTGGACGAATTGGGAGCCATCTTTGACGGAACCCTCGTCGTCCACCCCCAGTCGTAGCCCGGCTAGCAAGTCGTCGAAGTCACCCCCACCCGGGAGAGAGGCTGGCGACAGTGTGATGTCATCCAACTCCCCTCCCGATGCAAGGACGGCGTCCACATTGGCTGGTTCTGCTTTAGTAGCTGGGTCCGCCGTGGTTGTAGCCGGGTTGTCTTGCGCACCTAGTGGTGGTGCGGTTTGGTCCCATCCTGGAGGGATGTCGGTATACCTACCATTTGCGCCCTGATACTTGATGTATACCGACCCTAGACCAATTGAGAGTCGGCGATCATGCACCATCAGGATCGGTACCTGCTCCTCCGGAATGGCCAGCACCACGAACCAGCATGCTGCTTGTTTTTCGGCGTGCAGAAGAACCCACCTCCTGACGTCGACCCACTGGTTCTGGAACCAGAGGGCTCGCCCGATGTAGGTCGGGTCCTTGTACAGATCCATGTCGTCAGGGATTGCAATACCGCAACGCACGCGTTTCTCGATCTCCGATTGACTCTTGACGACTAGCGAGGTGCTAGCCGGGAGAGTCAGCCCCGAGACTGTCTTCCTCAGCCATTCCAAGGTGTGGTCGTTGCCGCACCACAGTTTGAGGACACCTCCGGCGAAGACGGGCTTAGCGTGAAAGGTAAGCCCTGGAGCGCCCTGTGAAGAGGCGAAGGCCGCAAGCATTAACTGCTCGTGAATCGCCGCTAAAACCTGTTTGGATACTTCCTGGCTGATGAATCCCGTCCGTCCACAGGTAATCGCGACGTTAAGAGACTCGCTAGCAGCCTGGGCGTAGCTTTTGGTGTCAATCCGTTTGGACTGATCAAGACACGGCCGCTTATGCTTACCCCGAGGTGTTAAACTCTCGTTGAGAGCTCGCTTAGCCGCTACCTGATCGTTCCCTGCGGATTGGTGTTTTTTGGTAGCTACCTCGCCTGAACCTCCTGCGGAATTAAGTTGCGGTTGGGTGGGCTTGGGTCGGCTATTGCCGGCTTCATCCTGAGACCGCTTCCCCGCAGAGAAGCTGAGCTTACCTGGCTTGGTCGTATTGGCCGAGCTAGTAGATGCTACCTGTTTATTGGGAGGGGTGATTTTACTCTTGTGTGCCCTCCTGCGTTCCTGACGCCGCTCCTTACGCGTCAGCCTTTCCCTCCTCTTGCCCTCGTCGATGGGAGCTTTCTGGCCTGAAGGGCCTATGCCTGGGCGAAGGGTTTGTTGAGTAGATTTACCCTTGCCCTTGCCTTTGCGCGTAGCTATCCGCCAGTTGCAGCTGAAGTCGTCACTAGCGCTGGCGGCCGTCCCCGTTTGACCGGATGTGACCGCCTCAGAGGCTGTGGCTTGAGGAGCCACATTGGGAGGTGAAGGTTGTTTGGCAAGGCTAGTTCCGGCTGTGACGTTAGTCGACACCGTTTTCGCCTTGGCGTAAAAAGGTTCGGTACTGGTCCCTTGCAGCTCCGAAGTCCTTTGTTTACGTAGGGACTTAGATTTGGTCCTTGCTGCGGTTTTCGCCACGGCAGGACCGACACCCGCGCTGGGGCCCGCAGCAGATGCCGCAGGATTACCAGGGGCGAGCGAAGTGTCAAAGGCACCTCGCTTCGGAGTATTGTCAGCTTCCGCCGACTCCACTCCTGCAGTATTTTCTGGCCTTAAATCCATGAAAATTTGAAGAAAAGTTTCGTCTATCTGGCTCCCACCCTCCATGGAGCCCGCACCTGGGAACGTCGCACTAAAAGAGTTTGACGTTAGGACTACCAGATAGATATAGGTGCGCAAGGCTGGTTTACAGTGCGACATCGGGTGCTTGATCAGGTCGGCGTAGGGGGTTGAAAAGGCCTCCCCCCACGAACTGATCAACCGTCACTTACACCGTCAGCATGACCTTTACCTACTGCTTCGGCCACCCGAGGGCGACCTCCGCAGACCCCACGCACCTCGCCTGTGGCCCTCTGACGGGACACAATGGCCATTTCCCTACCCTTGGCTAGGGGGTAGGGCCACCGTTTTGCCTGAAATCCAGACCAAAGAGGGCGTGTTGCCTCACGGACACATTACTGCCAGCGCCGATCGGCTCAACCCCCCAGGACTCCTTCATCCCTGCTCACGGCGATCAACTGCGCAGGTCCTAGCGCAGGTGACTAACTTCTCCTACTCGCCATCAGCATGTTGTGACAGCTGAGCCCGCAACCACCTCGTCACAGAGGGGTCACAGTAAGGGAGGTAGAGTAGAAAACCCGCCACTCTAACGGGTCGCCCGGTGGTTTCGGTTACGTCTATTTCTTAAGGAATTAGACCAAAAACGGGGTGGCAACCTCGTGAAGGTAAATCCGCCGGACTTGCCCTGAGGATCTACACGACTGATGCGCTCTCCCTCAGGACCACGCCACCCTCCCCTCTCTGAAGGAGGGGGGAGGGTAGGCCTGCATCTATACTACCAAGCAAAGCAAAGCAAAGCGTGTCGTTGTGCAACCGCAAAAGCATATATACAGACCCATGTTGTCTCTTTCAGTAATATCTTTTTATAACGAACCTTGTTGTAATTTTCGATGACCGGGAAACTAAATCAAAACTGGTACACCACTTTCTTGGCCGACCGTACATTGTGTATTGTTTTTTAGTGGGTCAGTAAATTTTCCAAATCGGTTCGTAAATGACGGAGTTATGCGCGAACATAAAACGCAATGCAGAGTAAACGAAAAGATAATCAACGTAAATATTTTTTTTAGACTTGTTGATTTTTCAGAAACGGCTTGTCCGATTTCGATAAAAATTTTATGGGTCCATTTGGGAAGTATACCCTTTTCAACAAAATTCGGTTGGCTAGCGACGGAGCTATGCCCGAACAAAAATAAAAAAAAAACAAACAAACATCCGAATTGAGAACCTCCTCCTTTTTTAGAAGTCGGTTAAAAAACAAATTGTCAATTGTCAAATTATTTCGTTATTTTTGTTGTCAGTCTTTTATTTCAATAGGATTTGCATATATTTAGTCTGAGTGACATATTGTATGGGGCAGGCGGCTACGCGTCGTGGGTGTCGTCGGTGGGCGAGGCCCGCGAGCTCGGGCGCGCGTGCGTGATGGCCGCGGGCGCGGCGCTGGCGCGCTGCCCGCCGGCGGCCGCGCTGGCGCTGCGCAAGCTGGCCGCCGACTGCAGCGCGCCCGCCGCCGCACTCGCGCCCGACATCGTGCAGGCTGCACAGGTAATTAAATCCCTAAACCCTTTACGCCGGGCTTTCATAGTCATGCCGGCTGTACACACTCGTCGAGACACCCCGAGACTGACCGAGAACGAGTGTGTACATGGTGCTCTCGCCTTGTCTCGCCCGCTCGGTTCTCGCCTCGGCCGCGTGTCGGTTTTTTGAGGCCGAGTCAAAGGGTCTCGTCCGCTCTCGCGAGGTAAACGAGACCAAGCATGTACACACTCGTTCATTTAGTTTCCCGCTTATTGTATTTGTGTAAGCAGCAGTAACTAAAAAAACCTTGATATGTGAATACTTACTGGGTTCTTTTGCGGTGCATAGTAATCATCCACCACCTTCGTTTTCGCGATGGTTTAGTATTTTTTTTTATGAGATATGTATAAGTAATTATAATAAGTAACAGCACAAAGACAAACGGCAGCAGCAGTTTCTAGATCCATCGTGGCCGATATCCGCTGTTCAAATGACGCAATGAGTGTGTACAGCCGGCATCAGAGTTGGCTCGGACCGAGTGCACTCGTACGAGTGTACACGGATACTAGTTTACACACGAGTTCTAAAAACCTCACTGTGTCACGTTCATTCCACTTTTTCTTACTTGTCGCCATTTTATTTTCATAAATATGATCCACAGAGTACATTCAAATGATCCGAGTGAGCTCGAAAAATAACTGCTATGCTCAAGGTCATGGGTTCGATTCCCACCCAGGACAAATGTTTGTGTGATGAGCACGATCATTTGTTCTTTGTCTGGGTGTAATTTATCTATAACATGTATGTATTTAAAAATATATATGTATGTTTATCAGTTGTCTAGTACTCATACCACAAGCTCTGCTTAGTTTGGGACTAGATGGCGTTGTGTGAAAGTTGTGGAATATTATTATATTATTATTATGATTATTATTGCTCGGATTAGATGCCGGCGTCCGAGTACGCTCGGATTACATGTTTACATGATACAAGTAGCGTCCGAGTTAACATCCGAGTGCACTCGGTCCGAGCCAACTCTTACTGTGAAAACTCGGCTTTAGTCTTTATTGTACACCATAACATAAATAAATAAACACTTAACGAATAAGTCACGTAACAAAAAATACAAATAAAAATTCCCTTTTTAGGGTTCCGTAGCCGAATGACAAAATACAAAACCCTTATAGTTTCGTGATATCTGTCTGTCTCTCCGTCTGTCCGTATGTCACAGCCATTTTATTCCGAAATTATTAGGACTACACACTACACATGTGAAACTTGGTAGGTAGATGTATTCTGTGAACCGCTACCCGATTTTAAGAAAAAAATATTTAAAATTATGGGGGGCTTTCTATACATGGAACTGAAACTGAAATTTTTTTTTTTTTTCATTAAACCTATGCGTGTGTGGTATCTATAGGCAGGTCTTTAAAAATTACGTCGAGGTTTCTAAAACAACTTTTTCATAAAGTCAATCGTTTAAGGGGGGGGGGGGGGGGTTAAGGTAATAAAATTATTATTTATATTTTTTTAACTGAATGCATAATATCTCAAGAATATTGTGTCAAAATTTTAACTCGATTGAAGCAAAATTGACGAAGTTATGAGTATTTATTTATCTGTCGGATTTTTTACCTGCCCGACCCGAGCGCGCTATTGTTGCCTGGCAGATGTTTCGCTTTCTATATCTCTCTCTGTCTTTCAGTTTTATTCATAGAAATTTCAAAGCAAGTACAAACTTGCTTATACCTATCTGTATATTTTGTCAGTGTAGAGTATATTAATTAGTGTGGCAGTAATATTCTATTGAGCAGACGTACATGGTTCCTATTTTCTCATCATTTTAGCTCCGTTTTCAAGTTTTGTTTTTAATTATTACTAAAATGCCTAAAAAAAAATCAAAGATCTGATAGAAAATCAACAGGTTCGAGATTATATCGGCCTAAAAACATTTTTCCTCCGCAAAAACGTAAAAGCGAAGACATTGTAACTAGTAGAATAGTAGGAGGCCATCAAGCCTATCTCTGAAAATCTGAGCAAAGATGACCTCCTGGAGCGATGTGTCGGAGGCTTCACGCTTAGTCCGGGAGCTGGTGACAGGTGACGTTCCACGATTTTGTCGTGCATGCCTTTTTAAGGCTTGATAACTAACCCTAAAATATCAACGATGGTTTTAGCCCCCCCGCGCGTCCTCTTCATAAGGAAATGCGCTTTTTTTTGTGTAGCGGATTTTCGTGTTTTTCCGTGATAGTATACTGCATGCCATTGTAATATACGGAAGTTTAAACAAATTAAAGCTGTAATAATTGATTGCATGCACTCCGCAGCGGCCCAAGATGATCATAGGATTCTGAAAACCTGAACAAAATTAAAGGGCAATTCCGTGTTTTGAAATTGCATGCCGATATAAAGAATGGAAGTTTTTGTAATAAACACACTCTGGAAAAATTAGCATGTTTTTTAGTTTTAATAAAGAGATTTTAAATGCGTCGTCACAAAAAAAAATCACAAAACATGCCTTTTTTGTACGAATTAACCTTAAAGATATATGCTTCCAAAGTGGTAAAATGTGTCCCCCCCCTCTTACTTCTATAATAATGGAGTTAAAAATTTAAAATAAATGTAGATCTTAATGTAAACTTTCAACGAAAATTGGTTTGAACGAGATCGGATCAGGAGTTTTTGAGATATAGCATATTTTCTAAAAGCGCAAATATAACTTTGTAATTCATGCAAACACTATGAAAAACAAAGTTATTTGGCGTAGTTACTACGGAACGCTTCATGGGCAAGTCTAACTCGCACTTGGCCAATTTTTTGGGTTCCGTAGCCGAGTGGCAAAAAGGGAACCCTTATAGATTCGTCATGTGTGTCTGTCCCTCCGTATGTCACAGCCGCGTTATTCTGAAACTAATAAATCAGGACTGCAGCCGCTTTACGATTTTTATAAATTAGTAAAAAATTAAGGGGACTTCCCATACATGGCACTCAAACTATAATTACATTTTTAATCAAAAATATACGTGTGGCATACGTAGAAATGACTAGAGATGTAAGTGCTGTATTATACCATTTGTATTGAAATGTATTAAACGAAAAATACCGTATAATACGGTATTATACCATTTGCTACGGTATTTTATGTATAAATCGATTGTTTCTATATTTTTTATGTAAATTATCTGAGTAATCATTAAAATACCCAAGTACTGAATACGGTGGAAAAGCACAGAAAAAATGAAAATATTAAAGGAAAAAGAAGCCAATTAGAAAATCACGTCAATGCGACGACATTAACACGGCGCTAACGCAGCGCGGTGGTGTCGACGGCGACGAATATCTGTGAAGTTTAATTACTAAGTAATCATTAAATTTGAATTAGTCATTCTAAAATATAGAATACAATCGAAACTTAAAATATATTTAATTTATTAAACTAAAACTCTTCGTAATATTGCAAGATCTTAAAAAGTGAATCAAAATATAAAATACATAAAATACCAATAATACCGTAAGTTATAATAAAATACCTGTTTAATACATAGCCTTTTGGTATTATACGGTATTTTTACAACACTAGAAATGACATAAGCAAAAATGGGTTCTGAAACCCATTTTTTTCTCAAACTTTTTTTATTTCAAAGACACTTGTTAAAATGTCGGCTCGGCGAAAACTGAAAAAAAGAAAAAAAAAACATTATGTTATTAGCCTTCTCTGTTGCTCTATGTGAATTGTATTTAATGTCTTGTGTGGTATCAAAATAAAGATTTGGTCTATGTACTGGGCAGTCGTTCCAGAGCACGTCGGGTCGGTCGGACGCGTGGGTGCGGCGCCAGCTGGTGGCGGCGGCGGGCGCGGCGCTGGCGGCCGCCGAGCTGGACGTCGCCGGCCCGCTGCTGCGCCCGCTCGCTGACACTCTCAAGGACGAGCTGGAGGCACAGGTATGCTTCGCAGCAGTAGGGTCACTTGGGGTAACAGTTCCCGACACACAAAACTCACTGTATGCACTCCCGAACTTTTTACGGCACCTTTTTTTTCGGATTTTACACAATTGGACCACTAGATTCCAAATCAAATCAATTTATTTATTTGTTAACATAGGTAAAGTATAATTATGTATAGGTGTTATATTAATAAAAAGAGCGCTATATTATGCCAGGAGGCGTATAAATATGGTGTGCGAATCTACTGGAAAAATACAAATTACTAAATTATTTGCAAAATCATGCATAATTTTGGTATTAAATGAGAAAATAAATTGAATTGAGTAATAACTAATGTCAGACTTAAATGAGGAACTATTAAAAATGCCAAGTTCCGGATTATCTGTTCTATAATATTATAGCTTGGCAAAAAAGTAGTGAAAATAATGGGGGCGCCACTATCGTGCATGTTGTAACTCTATATAGTACGACGTAAACGGTTTTGATACTTAGTTTTTTTTTTTGACAATTAATGTGTATATTGGCGGGTTTTATGAAAAAAGAAGGTCTGAAACGCTTGTCCACTGCCTGGAACATTTGAAATTATTTATGTCAACTAGTCCCATATTATGCGAGGCACTTTTATGTTTTACAAGGCCCCATTTCCATTCAATGGGGTTTAGTAGATCACACCGATAATTTGAAAGCCTTGCCACTATGCCCCACAACGCAACAGCGAAATTTTCCGTAGTTGGTGCTTCAAAATCAAAATGATAGTAAAAGTCTCACAGTGTTCTAAATAAAAATTAAAAAAAAATCATAATCAAAAAATATTCAGGGCTAAAACGTTTTCCTCAAAGAATTCCACGAACGCAAAGTCTTCATCGATGTCTTGGTGTGAGCCTTCACCAAAATTTTGCTGACTATCTCCACTCTAATTATGATAAATTTTTCAACGACGCTATACAGAGTTTGCCGCCTCGATACTAACCTTTTACTATTTTCATGTCAGGTTGATATGAATTTTGCCAGTCGTCAACTGAAATACTCTAATATGCTTGTTCAGCCACTGTCTAGATCAATAAAATAAAAACAAATAAACATTTGCAATTAACTATTTATTATAATGAAAAATATAATAATATAACATTGCGTTATTGTCGGGGTTTCACGAACGGAAGAAAATGTTTTGATATTTAGAAAACGTCTATTCAAGCACACAATGGTTAGAACTTAGCTTAGCTTACATTAGGCACACAAAGAGCAATGCCTAGTGTCCATAGTAACTTTGCTCAATATAAAATTCTCACGGCCAGCGATGAAAATAATTTTGTTGTGTGTAGTTCAATACTAAGAACCGTTTCTTAGCATTAAATATTGTACAGAACTTCTAACAAAAAAATACTATCATAAATACAAATATGGAATTTTGAGGTTATTACAATTTGACGATCTCTATACATATTTGTACACGCTAACATTTAGTACTAAAGTAATTTTTTTTTTGTTTTTTTTTTTTATTGAACTAAAGCCTTAAAAAACTATTACAATGTTATAGTACAAGATACATTGAGAGGCTTATACTAGGTAGCAATACATTGAAACCCTGACCTCTAAACTAGGTTAGAACCTGTATCTTAGAAGATCAGTGTCCCTCCGCAACAATTTTACAAGCCAGAAATTTTTACAGCTCTAGAACAATTTCTAAACATCGCAAAATAGAATAAAAATGAAGCTATTACTTTTACAAATCAAAAAAATAAGTGAACGTATGCCATTTATGTGTGATTGAGGTGTGTATGTGTGTGTTGTATGTAACTGTGCGAGTATGATAAATGTGAGTGAGTGTCGTATGCGGAAAATTGAAATTAGTTTTATATTAAACTTGGAAGGTTGCCTAAAAGAAGATCCTCTGTGTGTTGATGGGTGAGTGTTAACAGATAATTGTGCAACGTGTGTTTGCATTGATATTTTGATTTTGTGGATAATTTTAATATTTTGTTTAAACTGTTATATAATTTTGTGCTGGTGATGTAATACTGGCGCCTGGAAAACGTTGTTCTGTGATATTCTTGTGGGAAGATGTTGTGTTTAATTCTGCCTGATGGTTCTTTGTGGGGACGGGAAGAGTGTTTACGGATTACCGTATGGAGAACATAGAGCTGCCTGACAGTTAACACTTCACATTCGGCATATAATTGTATTGTGGAATATCTTCGAGGCCGAGACCACATAACTTTTAAGACCGCCCGTTGTGCACGCTCAAGCCTGTTAAATTCGTTTAATGTTGCACCCCCCCAAACTGGAATACAGTATGAAAGTACTGACTGACATAGTGCAGAATATACCAGTTTCAGGGTATTACTATCCACAGACTTGCGTAGTTTTTTAAAAATAAATATAAGTTTACGGATTCTGCCCGTGAAAACATCTATGTGCTTATGCCAGTAAAGTTGTTGATCAATATGAGTGCCCAGATATTTCACGCTAGTAATCCTAGATATGTTGAGGCAGTCACATATAGAAGGGGACAGAGAAGTACAAGTGTGGGCCTTAAGAAGATAAGATAGCGGTGGGGTTAGATTTGACCTAATGGCAAAGGGAACATATACGGTTTTCTGCACGTTCAGGGTAAGCAAGTTGTTTGTTAGCCAATTCATGACATGTTTCAGTGCATTTTCGGCATTAAGAAAGCATTGGGCCCAATCCACTCCATCGACTATCATAGCTGTGTCATCAGCATAGGTAAATATTTTGCAATGTTGGATAGGTATATTACACAGCTCATTTATATAAATGAGGAACAACGTGGGCTCCAATATGCTGCCTTGTGGCACGCCATATGCTATAGGCAGTGTTTCACTCTCATTTTGACCAATTTTGACGTATTGTGTCCGGCCCCTTAGGTAGTCGGAGAAAATATCCAGTACGGGACCACGAATTCCGATGCGCTCCATCTTCTTCAGCAAAGCCGGAACAGAGACGGTGTCGAAGGCCTTAGACAAATCAAGGAAGATACCTACGCATTTCAACTTCTTATCGAGACTTTTAGCTACATGTTCAGAAAGAGCCAAAACCGCATCTTCGGTGCTCAAGCCTGTTCTGAATCCAAATTGGTTATTGGACAAAACTTTGTTAGCATACAAAAAGCTGACAAGGTTTTTATTAAGGATGCGTTCCAGTATCTTCGATAGAGCAGAAAGTATCGAGATCGGTCTGTAATTATTGACATCGTCTCTGCGCCCAGCCTTGTGAACCGGATGGACCATAGCTTTTTTAAATGCTTCTGGGAAGGTGCCTGATGAAATTGAAATATTGCATATATGTGTTATAACTGGAGCCAGAGCATGTCTTGCTACTTTCAATATCAGAGCCGGGATACCATCCCATCCGGTAGCGCAATCAGGTCTTAGGCTTAAAATAATGTCTTCAACGTCTTTTACATTTACCTCATGAAGGACCATTGAGCCACCAGAGTTTAATATGGGAAAATTAGTTGGTAGAGAAGTCGTAGTTATCTTTGATGCCAGATTTTTGCCAATATTTACGAAAAAGTTGTTTATAGTATTTAAGGAGGAATTTGGTGTCTCACAAAGATTTAGTAATTCGGTAGGAGGAGCACGGTTTGACTGTATATCGGATACTTTTTTTATTACACCCCATGTTGCCTTTATATCATTCTTAGCCTTGGAAAATTCTTCATTTTCGTAAGCAATTTTGAGCTTTCGTAGCAAAGAATTACAATAGTTTCGGTAACGAGTGTAGGTGATTCTAAGTATTTCATTGTCTTTCTCTTTTTTTAGTTTAGCGTTCATACGGTCTCGATTGCGAATGCAGCGGAGCAATCCGGGAGTTACCCACGGTTTGAGAGTTCGTTTTCTGCTTGGTATTGAATATTCCTGTGTGTGCTGTTTAATAATGTTAGATAGATTCCCAATAAAATTATTTGTTGCTTCATTTGGGTCTCAAATTTCCAGAATAGGCGACCAGTCATTGTTGTTTATGTCATCAATAACTGTATTATAATTAATTTTGTACTTAATTTGAGCTGTATTTTTACTATTTTTCTTAGTTTGTAGGAACAATAATAAAGGTTCGTGATCAGTTATAGATGACTCAATGACGATCGTCGTTGCATTTTTATTCGTTTTGAGGAGAACGTGATCTAGACAATTTGCCAAGCGAGTCGGAAAAAGATGTGCTGGTAGGAGTCCATGCGATGCGGCGCAGGTTAAATACAAGTCAGAGTTCCGGTCATTATTGCCTTCCTTGATATCTATGTTTATATCACCGATTACGACTATTGTTTGCGAATGTACCTTAAGTACCTGTTCTAAACTTACAATGAAGTTACTAATATCTTTAAAGGAGGGTGAACGATATAGAGCAATTATAACGATATCGTCTATGTGGCATGTTAGGCAATTTGCATCGGCAAATTGTGGCTCCTGTACTTCACATTTGATTGATGATTTAACGTATATAGCAACCCCGTCATTTTGGTTAAAATTGTTATTAGTACAGTAAGAACTATAGCCGTCTAGGATTGGCAAATGCGACACTTTGCTCAGCCAGCATTCGGTTAATATTAAAACATCGCACTGAAAGCCCAAAACCTGCAGTAGTACAGATATCTCGTCAAAGTTTTTATTTATGCTGCGTATATTAACATGTAGAATTTTTTTCTTCTGTCTAATTTAATAAAAGTACTTTACCTTGGGAAGAGAGGTCCAGTGCTGTAACAATAAAGGCCTATTCAAACCTGAGCGATATTCGCTGCCGCTGTGGGTAGAGGTACATACCGCACGGGTTTCGCTCAGGTATTTAGTATCAAGTACCGCGGCTAGAGCGACCTGAGCGATATTCGCTGCCGCTGTGGGTAGAGGTACATACCGCGCGGGTTTCGCTCAGGTATTTAGTATCAAGTACCGCGGCTAGAGTGACCTGAACAATATTCGCTGCCGCATACCCACTGGGTTTTCTCTGCCGCAGACGGTAGCGAATACCACTTAGGTCTGAACAGTAATATTACCGCATACCCACTGGGTTTTCTCTGCCGCAGACGGTAGCGAATACCGCTTAGGTCTGAATAGGCCTTTAACGAACTTTTTCGCATTCTCCGCATTCGGAAAACATCCAATCCACAATTAGTGCAACGTTGTTGGTAAGACATGATCACAATAATGGATGTACTACACTTCGAAAAGCAAAAGAGTCTCAAAAAACAGAGAAGGAAACGTAAACGCATGCACTTCGCAAAATCACCGACGACAACAACAACTGTTTGTGTTTGTAATGTCAATCAATTCCCTTTGTGTTACTTTTGACACTTGTTCAAGTTTTTATTTGGCAGAATAGTCGACATCGCCTTTGCTTGCCATGTAAAAATAGAAGTTTTTATTCTCAATAATTAAAATATTATTTCAGATTTTTTATGTGACCAAATGCGATTATTGTTCACCACATATTGTTACTATTTTTAGTATAGAAAAGAATCCAGAAAACAATAAAGGATTAGAAATAAAAAACTGATTAATAAGTTTAATTGCAGCATACTGAGAATTCAACTTATTTTCGACAATTTCCGGTCAGCTATTTGTTTATATAAATCAATTCTATTGGAGAAGTTCTCAAAAGAAATTAAATATAACTTTTTAGTTTAGATTTTTTGTATAGATTTTTATACATTAAAGATATAAATGATAAATAGATAGAATAATAGATAAATGACCGTGCCATTTTAAATTTAAATGTTGTGTAGGCCAGTCTTTGTTCTTTTAGGTATGGGATCGCGTATAGCGTGCGCATCACGACGACGAGCGTTTTTGGACTGGCTTGCGCTCGCTCGACGCTTTAGGCGCGCGCGGGGTGGCAGCGGGGTGGGACTCCCGCTAAGGAATAATATGTCAGGGCGACACGTTACAATAATTATTTTTAAAATAACTTGTTGTCAATTGAACTTAAATAATACAATAGTTATTTTTGTTAGGTGGTTTATAGAATATTAACAAAAGTGTTAAAATTATACAAATTGTGAATGTATATTTTAATAATTGTGTGAAAGGTTTATACTAGATATTGCACGTTGAAATACACACATCACATCTGATTACAGTCCCCGGCACGTAAGTTGGCAAGGTTTTAGCGTAGTGGGGGTAAGTTCGCGCCTCGTGCACTTATGCCCGGTTCCTATAATATACGAGCCGTCATTGGTAAAATTTACCATCCGTAATTCAGCTACCGATACCGATGAAAAAATTGCGTTCCACAACGCGTTACCTGCGACGAGCATCCGTAGTTAAACCGTATACGACTCGTTTTTAGATTATACCTCTTGTTCCTCTTTACGTTTAGTTTTATGAAAACATCGTGCATCAATCTTGCAACTAAAATCATATTTTTTCTTATAATATATGTATATTTGTACATATTACTGTACAATTAAAATAATAATTTTATTTATGTTGACTTCTAGGCTTAAAATTAGTATAAATCATTAATAATGCAAGTTTGATGTTTGGCGCGCATGGTGTAAACAAAACGTGTGACATTACAAACAAATCGCAGACAGATGACCAGATGTTTTTGGCGTCTGGTCGTCTTCGTTCGTGAAGGATTATAATATAGCGTTTTTGATTATTAAGTACAGAACATTCCAACATAAAGTGAAATAAAATGGATTCTGCTACGTCTGTAAGTAATACAAGTTTTTTAACTCACAATAATACTTACGAACTATTGTCTAACAGTATGTCTAAAGCCAGTAATTTATTTTACAGAAAAATAAAGCCATGAGTAAGGAGGAAATCCATTGTCTGGTGGAATTAATCGAAACTAATAGAATTATTACCAACAAGGAGACCAATGCTACCAGCAACAAGCTCAAAGATGAAGCATGGGTTTCCTTAGCAGCTGCCTTCAATGCCAGAAATGGATCTATCCCCAGGCAGAAAGATCAATAAAAGCCAAGTGGGATAACTTAAAAAAGGCAGCGCGTAAACGATCCCAACAGATATGAATGAATCATCTTAAGGTATTATAACTTGTAAGCTCTTTTAAGTTAATATGTAGGTTTAAAGGTACCAAGTCTGCAGATGATAGCGGCAGGCAACGTGTCGTAGAACTTACTGTTTTCTATGAAATAACTTCCACAGCTAGCGATATGAGCGATACATCGTCTGCGATGTGTTCAAAGGTACATATAATTGGATGTTGTGTTGTGTCTTGCTGCTGTCGGCTAAAGCCATGTTAACCTTAATTTGATTTTTTTCAATATACATTGAAATTGAACATACATAGTGGTACCTAATTTAATACTAAAATATTGTGTTTGTTTAGACTGGTGGTGGAAAGCCCGACTATATACCTCCAGATGAAATCCTAATCAGAGTTGAAGCCTTGATGGGATCAACATGCAGTGGGTTTGATGTTCCATTTGGTGGGGATGGTGTAGGTGATTCCAACATTGTGGTGGAAGTTGTTGATAATTATGGTGATGGTCTCATTACAGACAATGAAACCCCCTGTAATTACTTAACTTTAACCCCTACTATGAGTGGAGGTATAGGTAATACAAATAGTTTTGTTATGTAGCGATTTTTTATGTTGCATGTAATTATATATATATGTTATTATATAGTCCTAACCTGTTTCTATTTGCCTACTAATCAATATTTCTCAATTTCAGGTCAAAAATAAAATATATCGACAGAAAAATGTTGTTTGGCATGCCCACAATATCCAACTCACTAAAAACCAGTGGTAGTTTACTCATGACATTGTAGTTACAATTTAACGACAATTATGTGTACTAATCTTATCACCGTATCGAAATGCTAATTGTATTTCTTTTTCAGAAGAAAAATAAAAGGATGAATGATTAAACCAGGATGACACTCGACAGTCACTAAACTTTGCTGCAAAATATGATTATGAGAAGGCAGAAAAACTAGAAATAGAAATTAAGTTCTTAAAATAGAATTAGCAAATAAGGAAAATAATTATTGTTGTAATTTAAATAAATAATTATTAAGTATGGCAATATGTTTTTAATTTTATTGTATCTAGAATAATCTATTAACTACAAAACAATACAAACAGCTAGTTAGTAGTAGTTGCACAAAGGAAACATAACATAATATTTAAAAATTTAATAAATAAAATAAAAAAACAAATGATTGATAGAATATTCTTTAATGTACACCAAAATTTACATAAAATACAAATAAAACACAATATTTTTATTCAATAAGTTCATAATTTACATATGAGGGCAGTGTACACATCATAAAACTACTTTACTACAATTGTTACAAGTTATTACATGATAGATAAAATAATTTAGTTCATAGATAGGTACATGGTGCTCGCACATGTAAATAGACACTATATGTTATTATTCATAGCAGTTTATCACAATGTTCCAATTGTTAGTAAAATACAAAAACTCAATCTATGGGTTAGTAGTATAATCTAAAACCATACACAAAAATAAAAAGCTTGTACTCGGGGAAAAATATAATGAAAAAGAAAATATAGACATTATAGTACTATCAGACATGTAATAAAATAGGGTCTAAAGTGTTTATTTTTTATGGAACAAATCTTCAGAAGTTATACCGGTAGTGGCGGTAGTAATAGGAGTGACATTTCATATCAAGCTGTGAACAAAAATATTGAAATGAATGCACTGTGACTTGTAACAAATTGTTTCAATAAAGTATCTACTAGATTACTCACTTGTTAAAATATTCTGTCATTATAATTTTCTTTATAATTCAGTGTAGGTACATCTGCATCTAGAATTTCAACTTCTGATGGTATGTCACCTAGGCTTCTCAAATGGCAAATGTTAAGTACTGCTGTAGCCATAATCAAGTGCAAAGTCAAGGCTATGACAGGAAACCTTCGTTTCCAAACTCCAAAACATCTAAAACACAGCCAAAACAATTAGTATTCTTGGCATAATATAGTTAAATACGTATGTATATCACCTTAACAAAAATAAGCCTTATAAAAATTTGTACCTTTCAATACAGTTCCTTGTGTGAATATGGGCTCCATTATAAAGATGTTGACTCTGTGTTTGAGGGTTTAATAAAGGTGTTAAAAAGTATGGTTTTAGTGGATATGCACTATCTCCAAGTAACCATTTACCAAATAATCCACTTTCACACTAAGCTGAAACAAGCAAAAAGTATAATAAAGAAAATGATTACCCAAAAGGATAAGAAGCACATTAATTTTCCTTACCTCTCAGCTCAGAATTATTAAAAATAGTGGCATCATGAGCTGACCCAGGCCAATGTGCAACAACATTCATAAATAATAAATTAGTGTTGCATACAGCTTGCACATTCATGCTAAAGTAGCCTTTTCTATTTCTGAATTCTTCACCAATTTGAGAACCTGTAATAAGTGATAACATTTATAATTAAACTAAATCTGACATAAGTAGATAAATCAATGAAATTTTTAGAATACAAATAATCTTACCTACATGGTGATTGTATTCTAATATGTGTACCATCAAGAGCTCCAAGAACATGTGGAAAGCGAGATATATTACAAAAATCCTGCTCAGTATTTGGTAACATGTTAATATACCTATCTATTATAAAGGCGTGCTATAGCACAGCTAACATCAAACAATGCGATAAGCTGATGTTTTCGACACACATAAAATCAGCTACCTACTGATAATAACATTGTTCCTAGAGCATAGAAACGTAGAGTAAGTAGCAACTGATGTATTGGTGGTATTCCATGGTTTCTAAAACAAAAACTATTGTTAGGTAAGTATATCGAGTAAAATCGCAACTTTATAAAATGTTTGGAGGTTATGTAGTAAATACTATTTAATATGTACAAACCGTCTTCCTTTCACTCTTAAATAAGGATAAATGTCACTGAGTAAGTCTTCCACAGTGAGTTTATCGAGCCGAAATCTTAGCTGAAATTCTGGGCAATCAAGCACTGAAAAATAATCAACTCTTTGTTTGTATATTCTTCCCGCTTCTTGATCTGTATCTTCGTCAGGAAACAAAGCCAAGATTAGATTATCACTTTTAAAGCTTGTCATTATACTGAAATTACCTCTCAAACACTTACAACCAGAATAAAATGCAATTGATTGGTATTACCAATGGTATTACCGATTTACCGCCCGAATTCGGCTAGTAACCAAAACAGTAACGGGTCGTTGTTTTGACAGTTCAGTGACAGCTGAAAATATTTATAGGAACACCTTACAACGTATCTCCATACAAAATGCTTACTAACGTCCTCCCATCCGTTAGTAACCAGACGTCGGTTATTTGGTTAACGAGTAGTATTTTATAGGAACGGTTTTGTGTTACGCCTGGTAAAAATTTTAACTGTTCGTAATAGAAACGATTCGTTTTTGGTGTATAGGAACCGGGCATTAGTGGAACAAAAAAGTGGTCACTTTTACTGCTTGCCATTATTCTATGGTTATTGCCATCATTTATTTTTAATCATGTCTGTTCAGAAGAAAATTAAAGAAAGAATAAGAATTAATTAGTTAATTAGGTATTATAAATAAAATAGATATAATATATAAATACATTTAAAAGTGAAAATATGTATTTAAAAAAAAAAAACATTAAAAATGATAAGTTCTCGTCGTCACAATTAGTTAATAAAACTGCTACCCCTTTTATTCCTCTTTTTTCCTGGTGTCCTAAAGACAGTGACAAATTCAGAATTTCAATCTTCCTTAACTATAGTGTCTAAATGTTCTTTCTGACGTTTTAATAGTTGCTTAAAACGGTATTTGGTCCTGGCATTGTAATCAACGTAACAAAAACAAAGAGTACAACTTTCGTGTACGTAAGTGTGTTCGGGAGCGAACGGGACGTAGACACAGAGTGGGAAGCAAGGGTCTACTGACGCACCAATCGCGCGCTCGGAGCGGCGCTACTTCATACCCCGCGTCCCGCTAGACAACCGCCTTCTTCTTAAAAATCGACTTCTGCGCATCTAACGACTCTTGCCAAGTTAAGTGCCGGGCACTGTACATGTTTAAAATACCATTTTACCTGTCATTTCAGCGGTTTTTTTTATACAAATCGTTGAGATCGGATAAAATTGTTCCGACCGCGAGTTCCGCCAAACATCTCATCTTATATATTATATCGCTCTTCCGGATAATAGATCAGTTCATTATGAACACAAAGAATCACCAATATCACCACAATAACACAAATAAATAAAAACAAACACAAGAAACAGTCACCGATGACAAAATTTTACAGAATATGTACCTTACTCGACAAAGCAGAGCGAGTGTTGCCAATGATAAAATATTTTAGTTCCATTTCAGGACTTTCTTGCCAAACTGTACAGTGATTGCAGAAGTTTATTGTGTGGCCCACCAGGCAGGCGACACGCCCCGCGCCGTGCTGGCGGCGGAGTGCTGCGCGGCGCTAGTGGGCACGCTGGCGCCGCGCGGAGCTCTCGCTGCCGAACTGTTCCGCACGCTGGCGCCTGCGCTACCGCCCTATGCCGCCAACCAGCCGCTAGTCGAGGTTAGTACCTCACATTCTATTAGACAGAGGGCGATGCGCCATCGTTACATGGTGGACATCCCACCCATACGCACGAAACGTTTTGGAAATACTTTCATTGTGCGCACGGCTAAGGAGTGGAATTCCCCGATCCCGATAGCTATAACCTAGGGGTCTTTAAGTCAAGAGTGATTAGGTAACTTTTAGGTAAGCCTGCTCCATCTTCGACCACATGATCACTTACCATAGTTACCATCAGGTGGGATGGTGGTCAAACGCGAGCCTATTATGAATATAAAAATAATAATAAAAAAATCTATATATATATTTTTAAGAAAACTAGCAGTGTTGGTAGATTTCACATTACTAGCAATCTTGTTAACCCCTCCAACTAAGCTAAATATGTTTGCGTCTGAAGTGGGTTCACGGCAATAGTGTAATGGGTGGGGTTCAAACTCCCGACCTCTCGATCACAAGTCCGACACCTTAGCCTTTAGGCTATTGTCAAATTAAAGAATTAGCGATTACGAAATATGTTTTTAAAATATCTTCAGCATAACGAAGTTTTCTTTTTTTTTTTTTCTTTGGCAACTGAGCCGGTGTCGACTAATGAGAACGAGATGTCGGACACATTGACATTGACGTCAAGATCTATAACGCGCATACGCGGTGTATACCGCAGAAAAAAGCATTCTCGCGAGAGAGACAGACATATTCGTTTAAAATTGTTATAACTAAATGATTCTTATCGATTTCCATTCCGTTTTCGCTGTTTGTGTTATAATTGTGTATATTTTGAGGTTAACTAGTTGTATTATAAATATTTATGTCTTGAAAAGAAATAAATAAATACAGGGCCTATGTTTTGGCCCTGTATTTCTTGGGTAAGTTACGCAGCTTACTTCCAAACTAAATTTTGAAACGATTTACAAGTAAAAGAAAGAGCAATCAACTTGATTGACGGAATCCAGGGCGATATCTAGTTATTACTAAAATATACTCTGGATATTAATATGTGCATCGATATTTGTAGTAAAATGAGTTGGGATGAAAATTTTATATCAAGTAGATCGTTAGGACAATTTTTTATTCCAAAAAAAAATAAGTAAATGAATCCAGACACATTTTTTTTTAAATTTTTCCTCAGTCAATGTTCCACATACTAAAGCAGACGGTGTCGTCTCTGATCGACGACTTGCTGCCCGTGGTGTCGGACATCGCGCAACTTATCGTGGCCGGGTTCAACACGTACCCGTGTGCTTCAGGACTGGACGTCGTCAAACTGGCGAGTGATACCTTCAATATATTATATTACTAATATAAATGTTTAGCATTTGATTTCGTTTCGAATTGGATGGATGTGTATATGCGACTGATGTGACTACATCTGCGTGGGAGGTTTTTCCTGCGTAAATACCGACGTCGTGGGATATTCGGGATAAAAAATAGCCGATGTGTCATTTTAGGGTTTCAGTTATCCATATATTATTATATTGTTATTTATTTTATAAACCAAATTTCATTCAGATCTGTTTAGTAGTTTTTGCGTGAAAGAGTAATAAACATCTATCCTCAGAAACTCGCATTTGTAATACTCGTAAGGCAGTTGTCCTACCACCAGCGAGGAAACGACTAACTATCGACTATTCTATCGCTCAAGAAACGTACAATAGACATACTTTCTATGCAAACAAAAGAGATGCACATATAAATAGTCGATCGCTGACTATTTACACTGCTGGCGAGGACTCGCTCCGCTTCGTCTGAGCGACAAGAGCTATCAAAGATAATACTTACTCAGCGATGCTTGCTTGGCGGTCAGAACTTACGCTGAGAGTCCAACCAGGTGATAGCCCAGCGACAAAACTATCGTTATTATCAATAACTACCTAACTACACACTCGCTGCTCGCCAACTCGTTTTCAGATGCTAGCTCTATTCGCTACTCGTTCTAATCGTCGGCAGTGGGACAATTGCCTTAGACACGTAGGATAGTAAGATTAGTAGAACATTGTCAGCTGCACAAATTGATGCGGATGCAACTAGGTTGCGCATTATGTTTCCTATGATCAAGGCTAAATATGAGGTGTGTATCAGGTGGTGTTGGCCCTGGGAAGTGAGTGGGGAGGTGCGCGTGCGCTTCTACATGCGAGCGTGTCCGCTAGCACACGAGCGCTCGCGCCCGAGCCCTCGGCTCGCCCTGATCTTACTGAAGGACTGTTCACGTTACTGCAAGCTGTCACCAAGAAGAAACCGTTCTTCATAGATTGGTTGGAAGATATACTGTCAGATTTAGTCGAATTAGGTGAGTTTGCTGTGAATAAAATAAAATAATTTCAGGTTCAAATAACTTACCTATATTTCTTATAGGAAGAATTGAAATAATGAAAGAACTCAAAGATTACCTACTCGACTAAAGGTAGAAAGAAAGAGAAACATAAAAATCCTAAAAGAAGTACATAAAAATCCTGCAAATTAACCTGCAGCGTATTAGAAATAAATTTACAGAAATAAATCACCTGACACAGAACATGTAGATATAGCAATCATAAACGAATCCAAAGTCAACCTAACAAATCAAAAAATCAACATCTAAATTACTGCAATAAACTACCTTGGCACTTAGCAAGGATGGGGCTGGAGACCGTATATACCGAACTATAGGCCCATTTCAATACTACATTCTCGGTCAAAAATTTTAGAGACAATTA
Organism: Tholera decimalis; assembly: GCA_943138885.2. NCBI lineage: Eukaryota > Metazoa > Arthropoda > Insecta > Lepidoptera > Noctuidae > Tholera > Tholera decimalis. Next base: position 16,422,510 of record OW964552.2, on the reverse strand, counting down.
TTTACACACGCTTAGTTAATTATCACGAGAGCAAGCATATTTTATCCGATCTTCAGTTTGGTTTTCGCTATTATAACCATTGAAGTTCCGAATATAGGTAAAAAATGTATATCAATATTCCTAGACCTCGCCAAAGCTTTCGATATCGTTTCTGTCCCAACCCTTGACAAAAATTGGAAAAATATGGTATTAAGGGGACACAGCTAAGCCTCTTAGTGATTATCTAACTGGTAGAACTCAATGTGTGAGGGTTGGTCCCTACATTAGTAGTGATCTTCTAGTGACCTACGGTGTGCCGCAAGGTAGTATTTTTGGACCGACTCTTTTTCTCGTTTACATAAACGGTCTCCTTTGTCTGAACTCATTTCAGGGAAAAAATATCTCTTACTCAGATGATACTACTCTAATTTTTGCTTCTAAAACATGTAACGAGACCTACCTGCTGGCCCAAAAAGATAGTTTTATGAAAATGTACTTATCTTAAACAGCAGCCCCTTTGTGTTCTTCTGTTTGTATTTTTTGTTTTCTCTTTTAAGTATCATGTGTGTAACTGTACATAAATAAGAATAAATCAATGTAACTAATATAAATAAACACATCCTATACCATGAGAGTGTGCAAAGTATGGTCGTGTTGTGTCGCAGCGTGCGGCTGCGTGCGCATGTGGGAGGCGGGCGGCGCGCGCGCGGCTTGCGGCTGGCTGGGCGCGCTGGCCGAGGTGCGCCCGCACGCGCTGCAGAGCGACGCGCCCGCGCTCACCGCCGCCGCACTCACCTGTATAGGTAACTCGCACTCACCTGCATACGTAACTCGCACTCACCTGCATACGTAACTCGCACTCACCTGCATACGTAACTCGCACTCACCTGCATACGTAACTCGCACTCACCTGCATACGTAACTCGCACTCACCTGCATACGTAACTCGCACTCACCTGCATACGTAACTCGCACTCACCTGCATAGGTAACTCGCACTCACCTGCATAGGTAACTCGCACTCACCTGCATACGTAACTCGCACTCACCTGCATAGGTAACTCGCACTCACCTGCATACGTAACTCGCACTCACCTGCATAGGTAACTCGCACTCACCTGCATAGGTAACTCGCACTCACTTGCATAGGTAACTCGCACTCACCTGCATAGGTAACTCGCACTCACCTGCATACGTAACTCGCACTCACCTGCATAGGTAACTCGCACTCACCTGCATACGTAACTCGCACTCACCTGCATAGGTAACTCGCACTCACCTGCATAGGTAACTCGCACTCACCTGCATAGGTAACTCGCACTCACCTGCATACGTAACTCGCACTCACCTGCATACGTAACTCGCACTCACCTGCATACGTAACTCGCACTCACCTGCATAGGTAACTCGCACTCACCTGCATAGGTAACTCGCACTCACCTGCATACGTAACTCGCACTCACCTGCATAGGTAACTCGCACTCACCTGCATACGTAACTCGCACTCACCTGCATAGGTAACTCGCACTCACCTGCATAGGTAACTCGCACTCACTTGCATAGGTAACTCGCACTCACCTGCATAGGTAACTCGCACTCACCTGCATACGTAACTCGCACTCACCTGCATAGGTAACTCGCACTCACCTGCATAGGTAACTCGCACTCACCTGCATACGTAACTCGCACTCACCTGCATACGTAACTCGCACTCACCTGCATACGTAACTCGCACTCACCTGCATAGGGAACTCGCACTCACCTGCATAGGTAACTCGCACTCACCTGCGTAAGTAACACACATACACATGGAATTCACTTTTTCAACCGACTTCTTAAAAAAGAAGGAGGTTATCAATTCGACTATTGACGTGAACCCACTCCAGATACATGCATATGTAGCTAAGGTATTTTTCACATTGCAGTTTTTTTTTGAAGTCGGTTTCTCATGAACATTAGATCCTGACTTAATGATAATGGGGCCACCTTACAAAATAAAAAATTTCAAATCGGTCCGTCTTAGAGTAATCGGTGATCTGATCATAGGTACATAAAAAAATATTCGCGACGATTTTTTTTTTCTTGTTTTTACTTTACTAGCAATCTTGTTAACCCCTCCAACTAAGCTAAATATGCCTGTGAGTGGGTTCACAGCAGTAGTGTAATGGGTAGGGTTCGAACCTGAGACCTCTCGATTACAAGTCCCACACCTTAGCCATTAGTCTACTGATGGTTCTACACGAGACACCGCGGTCCCTGAAGGTAAGAGCATCTGAAGGAATAGAGTGGGTTTTTTGTCAGTAGAAGGCTGACACTTCCTTCAGCACCACTCAAAGCAGGAGGAGTCATTTGATTATTTTACCCCCAGAAAAACAGGTATCTCACACTGGGATGCAGGCGGCACACAGTAATACATATCATATTGCATGCACTTTATGTTTCACTTTCATCAACTCGTATGTCAGCATGACTAGGAAATCTGAGTTTCCCGATAGCTATACCCTGGGTGTCTTTAAGTCAAGAGTGTATAGGTTACTTCTAGGTAAGCGTGCTCCATCTTCGACCATATCACATTTATTTGTTTTTCATCATCACTTACTATCTCACCTGATGGTAAGTGATGATGAAAAACAAATTGCCTGTTTCGTCAATACCAACGGCAACACGTCAATTTTTTAAGAAGCTTTATTCGCCATCATCTACATAGCCTTTTCCCAACTATACAATATGTAACAAAAACCCTGTCCGATCCAATAAAGGCGTATTCCTGGTTCAATATACGTACTAAAAAAATGTTATAAAAATGTAACTCATAAAAATCAAAAGTTATTGATTTTTTTTAAACCATGCGAAGTTCAACACTGAATATGGCCAATTTTCATAAGTTGGCAACACTCCGCCCGGTCAGGCGGCTTCTTTGACACAAAACTGTAGGTTTTTATTTCATTATATTCACTGAGAAAAATAATAATCTCAAATCCATTAAATGGCTACGTATATGTGTACGCAAAACGATGCCGAATAATACTTTTCAGTATGACGTTATACATATATGTTTCAATTTTACACCTATACCGGACTTTAATTCGATGCAGTAAGCTGACATAAGCTAATGTCACTTACTAAAATAATGATACCCTATTTAACCTAATAGTGATGGATAATATCAATCGAATAATAAATAAGCGATTTTTAATCATTAGAAATACAAATAAATTATAAAATATATACTATTATCATTTATTTTTAAGTAGTAACTACATTTTATTATAAATAAATCTATTTGATTAAAAATATTCATATCTAATCAGAATTGATAAAAGCCACTCTTTTGCAAATTGTTTCATGTGATGAATATTTTACTAAATTGCGCGGGATTACTATTAAAAAGACTGCCACCACACCACTGCGACCGAAACCCCGTTGGAACGGTTACAGGGGCCTATTGCAAAAAATAATTATTTATTATTCGTTTTATTTTTCACGCCCCTTTATAATCACAGTCATTTTACTTTTGTTATTTTCACACAATATGTGAAAAAAAAAATTGGGGGGGGGGGGGGGGGGGTTCACAATTATTTCGACTAAAGCATTGCCCCTCTAAATGAATCTGAAAAAAATGTTCCAAGTCTCTTAATTTCCGAGATCCGCCTAAAGGGGGTGAAAAGGGGGGCAAGGGGGGTGACTTTGAAATATAATTTTTACTTTACCGAGCCTCCTCTATACGAATCCGTAAAATTGAAAAAATACGGGTCTCGTAGTTTCCGAGATACGATAGGGAGGGGGGTGAAAAGGGGAGGTTTGGCACTTTTCCCGTAGGTTTGAGAGTTACTTGTTTACGAATCTGTCAAAATATACCCACCTCCCCATCCACCATCTGGGAGAACAATTATGTCAATGAGTCAGTCAGCGAGTGGTAATTTAGCTTTATATAATAGAACTAGTATTTGCCTGTTGCGCGAGGTGCAAGCACCTCGCGTGCTTGTGAAAAAAAAAAATTGGGGCGGGGTGATGGGGGGGTTTAGTATTTGCGTGTTGCGCGATGTGCAAGCACCTCGCGTGCTTGTGAAAAAAAAAAAGTACTTGCGTGTTGCGCGAGGTGCAAGCACCTCGGTGCTTGTGACAAAAAAAAAGAAAAAAAAAGGGGGGGGGGTGACGGGGGGGTTTAGTATTTGCGTGTTCCGCGAGGTGCAAGCACCTCGCGAGCTTGTGAAAAAAAAAAAAAAAAAAAAAAAGAGGGGGGGGTGATGGGGGGGGGGTTTAACAAGTATTTCGACTAAAGCATTGCCCCTCTAAATGAATCTGAAAAAAAAAATGTTCCAAGTCTCTTAGATTCCGAGATCCGCCTAAAGGGGGGAAGAAGGGGGGCGGGGGGGGGGGGGACTTTGAAAAATGGTTTTTACTTTACCGAGCCTCCTCTATACGAATCCGTAAAAAACAAAAAATACGGGTCTCGTAGTTTCCGAGATACGATAGGGAGGGGGGAGAAGGGGGGTGAAAAGGGGAGGTTTGGCACTTTTCCCGTAGGTTTGAGAGTTACTTGTTTACGAATCTGTCAAAATATACCCACCTCCCCATCCACCATCTGGGAGAACAATTATGTCAATGAGTGAGTCAGTCAGTCAGTGAGTGGTAATTTAGCTTTATATAATATAATTATTAAATTAAAACAGCAGTTTCGATGTTACTTTCATTTCCTTATATCGTGTAACGTAATTTTATGTTTGCTGTTTAAGCTACATCTCGTTTCATTAGATTTATTCGCTTACAAATCAGGTGGAGCAACCCCACTGAACCAGATCGAGCCGCTGGCCAAGCTCCTGCTGGCACTGAACCGCGCGGCGTGGCGCGACGCCGAGCTGGCGGGCTGGCTGCGCCACGCGCTCGCCACGCCCGGCTTCCCCACGCAGCACGCCACTGACCCGCTCAAGCACAAGTTCATACAAGCTGTCATCAAGTGAGTGCACCACCACTACCCATACTACACTCTTATGGTGAACGCAGACCTAGCCGCACCGCAGTCTCTACAGTCCCCGCAGTCATCGCTTTTTGTTAATGGCCTCGCACATCTATCCGCGCCGCAGTCGCTGCAGTCGTTCCCGTCAGTGTTGCCAGATTTTTGAAAGCATTATCTATCCGAAGATTTAAAAAATCTGTATAAAATCTGTATTTGGTATTGGTATTTTGCTCTTTTGTGTAATTTTATCTGTAGGTGCTATAATAGGGAATAAGCAAGTAATTAAGTAATTAAGTAAGTAAGTAAGCAAGTAATTAAGCGGTTATTATAAACCGTTGACAGAGATTCTCTGTCTACTTTATAACTCTGGCAACACTGCGCGCCGTGGATGCGAATGACGTCATCCGCGCTGCGTGCGGGTGACGTCATCAGCTGCGGCTAGGGGAGTTCGGTCGTTTCAGGGACTGCGGCGACTGCGGCGCGGGTAGGTGTGCGAGGTTGCATAGAACTTCATATAAAGAATTCGAATGCAAAGACTGCGGCGCGTGCGGCGCGGCTAGGTCTGCGTTCACCATTATACCGGCTTCTCAAACAAATATCAACATCGACGGCGATTTATTGTTCCACCAAATCAACGTGTGTATTATACACATGTTGATTTGATAAGTTTAATTAACTTAAATCAACGTGTGTATTGATGACGCCAAATAACTTGGCAAGGTTTTGGCGTAGTGGGGGTAAGTTCGCGCATCGTGCACTTAGTGGAAGAAATAAGTGGTCACTTTTACTGCATGCCATTATTCTATGGTTATTGCCATCATTTATTTTTATTCATATCTGTTCAGAAGAATGTTAAAGAAAGAAGGGGAATTCATTCGTTAATTCGGTATTATAAATAAAATAGATATAATACATAAATACATTTAAAAGTGAAAAAAATGTATTTAATAAACATTAAAAATAATATGTTCTCGTCGTCACAATTAGTTAATAAAACTGCTACCCCTTTTATTCTTCTTTTTTTCCCGGTGTCCTAAAGACTGACGAATTCGGAATTTCAACTTTCCTTAACTATAGTGTCTAACTGTTCTTTCTGACGTTTTAATAGTCTGCCTAAAACGGTATTTGGTCCTGGCATTGTAATCAAGGTAACAAAAAATAAATTTAAAACAACAACTCGTAACAAAAACAAAGGATACAACTTTCGTGTATGCAAGTGTATTCGGGAGCAAATTGAACGAGAACTACTGACGCACCAATCGTGCGCTCGGAACGGCGCTACGTCACACCCCGCGTCCCGCTGACACCTAAAAATCGACTTCTGCGCATTGAACGACTCTTGCCAAGTTATTTGGCGTTACCTATATCATGAAATATAAAAAATTGGTTAGGTTTAGCAGTGTTTTTAAAATTAATGTTTTAAATCCCAATCAATTATTATTTAAATAATATATTTATTTCTAGTCCATGACCCATATAAAATTAAAATACAACATTCAAACGTTATCGCTCGGCTGTCGATATTCTTCATATCAAATCACATAAAAATAGTGTCAAATAAGCGATTAAGAATAAAAATGTCAAATTAAACTATGATATTACAATACTAATTACAAAATTATACTATTATGTATTTCAGAAAAATATCTCGTGTTAATTCCGCTAAAATCCATATGTTCATTCTTGTATACAGTATGCAGCACTGCCTTCCTACCTATATCTCGGTCAAACCAATTTTCGTTGAAAGTTTTCATTGAGATAATATACTTTGTGAGATATTTTACTCTATTATTTTAAATGTAAAAGGGACACACACACACTCATTTTACCACTTTGGAAGTGTCTATCTTTCAAATGAGTTTAAGAAAAATGGTTTTGGAACCTCAATATCATTTAAAGATTCAGATCCATGTATGTGGTGTACCTCATTAATGTTTTTATAGTATAAAAATCGCTGAAATCACTGAAATGGCTTGGTATACGGACGGACAGACAAAACAAGACAAATCTGTAAGGGTTCCATGTTTTGCCATCCGGCTACGGAAACCTAAAAATACCACATGCAAGCAAACCACACTGGGCACGGTCTTCGCCTCTCCGCGGAGCATCCTCTGTAGAATACTGCATGCAAAAATGAACATTTGGATTTTATCTTAATTAACACTAGATATTTTTCTGAAGTAACTATTACTTTGTTATGGATTTCCGCAAAGTATGTGTTCAGGACTACAATTGGCCCAGTGCAACGATAACTGGGGTGTCCGGAACTGTCCACGATTCGTGGAGCTTAACGTTGCTTACAATAAACAAAGGCCTACTTCTACTAGGCTTCGGCCTACAAACCATACAAATTACAGGTCTAACCACTAACCTTCTGTGCTGGGTTCGCCAAGTTTCGACCTTCCCCAAGGTCACGCCCAAGTGGTTTGTATGTAATTATTATTATTAAGCCATTTATTCCCAAAAATACAATTAAAATTCATTAAATAATACTTATTAAATTAAAACATACATTAAAATAGTTTGATTAATAAAATTACATTTCCAAATAAATAGGATTAATTTCATAGATTAACTTGAATGAAATAAATTAGTTACATAATTCTTAATAACGTTCAGGTATTATTATTGGGTGCCCATTTAAGGGCGTAGGCCTCCTCCATTATACTTCTGATAGGCCGATTATATTCCATTTTAATTTGGCAATAGCGTATTGTACTTCGTTAAATCTCGATGTATCAATCATTGATCTCACATTCAATGAACCAATGTAGAGGTATTTTATTTTTCTATTTTTTAAGTTTTCTTTGGTTTTTTTTTTTATAAGAGCATGGAGATGGAGGGTTGTAGTCTGTATCCCCCGCGGTGACAGGCCGTATTGGGAGATGTAGAGGGGCTTCTTTTACTCGTTTTTTGGTGATGAGTGAATTTCAATCGAGCTAGGCTCTGACCCTTTTTTAGGTGGTGCGTTGTTCATGTAGGAGGTAATATTGTTTGTCTTGTTTTTCTTTGGTATCTGTTTAACATTTAATTTGCTGGTTACGGTGGTTTGGTTAACAGGGGGTTTGTATGTAATATGAGGTGAGTAATTGAAAGGTGTGATGTAAGTCAAGTGTTGTAGAACGTTCACAAGGCGCCAGTCTCCAGATGGCGCGGTCACAACAGCAATCACAGCACAACTCGTTTCCAGCAAAAGCGCGTGCCACGAGGTGGCACCAACCCGCGATAAATCCAAAAATATCCCGGGGTTTTCGTCAAATGGGGATTTCACTTCAACCAATAGATAATTCGCGACCCAATTATCGGTTTCAAAACGCGATTCCCAACGATATTTTTCCAATTATAATTATCTCAACAGGGTCCCACGACCGACATTTTCAACGGGGAAGCAAAGTCTATCTGTCAAGTCAGAGTAATGTCAAGATCAAATTTCTTTATGTCAAAAGAGTACGTTCGGAAACGATCGGTACTAAACAGTATGTATAAGTGTATAAATTATGTCAAATTGAGTTATGATATTCAATTATTAATTAGAAAATGATAAATTTTTATTATGATTATTTAACCAAATTTTCCTATTACACATTTAAGCAACTATTAGGTTTCAACAATGCCTTATAAAGGCACAATCGAGTCTACGTGCAGCGACTTATAAAAGCTCACTACACACATCGCAAGAATTGATGATTTGACTGGAGCCTAATCGAATTTCGAAAAATATGCATGAACACCAACGAAATACGCAAATCAGTGTGTTAATGTAGAACCTTTTGCCTCATATTGCATTTGCATTAATGTAACCTTTTTTGTTAACCAGAGAGAAAAGCAGTAAGCGACGGTTACTAGAAACGGTGCAAGAGTTCTCTCTAGTTTGCCGCGGCCTCGTGGACACAGAATACGCAAGACAGACGATGGCGTCCAAGCAACTGGTGGCATGAACATTTACTGTACCTAGCTTTAATGAATATCAAAGTTCTCACAACCTCGCCTCTTCTCTATTAGGTACAGTGGTGTTATATAGTTAAGTTACGCTTAGATAAGGTTCGCGCTTCGGCCGTCAAGGAAACCGGAGTTTCGTAACTGGTTTCCGTGAAGACTTTTTTACTACTATGTAAGCGGTTTCGAAAGAGGAGAAAGAAGAGTTTAAGAATTATCCAATGTCCCTTAAGCTACCTAGGAAATTGACTACGACAGAGGAAACCGAAAAAAGTTAGTAGGTACTTTCTTTTTGTCATTCTATATTTAATACAACCGATACTGAATATTGAATTGAATTTAGAACATACTTGTACTATTCATGTCTCGTTTTATCTATACTTATAATAAATCTGTAGAGAGGTCAATTCTGTACATGAAATATATTTCCAAAATAACTATCAGGGGGTGATTAGGGATCGATACTGATGCCAAAAATGCAATCAGTAAAATTTTTGTCTGTTTGTCTGTCTGTCTGTCTGTCTGTCTGTATAACCGTTATAGAAACAAAAACTACTCGACGGATTTTAACGAAACTTGGTACAATTATTTCTCATACTCCTGAGCTGGTTATAGTATACTTTTCATCACGCTACAATCAATAGGAGCAGAGCAGTGAAGGGTAATGTTGGGAAAACGGGAGAAGTTACTCCATTTTTTAAGCTTCCGTCGCGAGTAACCTTAATGGTTAAAGCTACACAGAAATCATTTCATGTCGGAAATGTTCTCCTTAAAATTATATAAAAAATATCCCACGACAGCATATGTCTATCTTTTATGGTTGACTCACAATAACACGTGTAACTCCCGATAGCTTAGCAGTTCGAAGCTTTCTGATTATAATATTTGTTTACTCTTACGTTTATAACACTCTCAGTCACCCGTAATTGAAAAAGTTAACATTATGAACTATTCCATAAAAAGAATCACATAAATCGGTATAGAAACACCAAAGTTATACATGAAATACGCTAATAATAAGCCATCGCGCGTGAAAAGAATCATGCTATAAGGATTATTTTTGAGAATCGGTCGCCGCGCTCGACGCGTCTCACGGCCGAAGGTATAAAAAGGCGGGGCGTCCGAGCGCGAGCTTCTTCAGCTACCCCGTCCGATTACCATATATAATATACTTTATTTTCAGACCAAAGTCCATATAGAGATACATTTACACATAAAAAAAAATAAACACACAAATCTATACATATATATAAAAGAAAGTTGTGTTAGTTACACTATTTATAACTCAAGAACGGCTGAACCGATTTAGCTGAAAATTGGTAGGGAGGTAGCTTAGAACCAGGAGACGGACATAGGATATTTTCATCCCGGAATTCCCATGATATCGGGATTTACGTGAGAAAAACCTCCCACGCGAACGAAGTTGCGGGCAAAAGATAGTTTAAAATATAAACTTAAAATATTGAAATAAAAATGCATATGGTGAAATTATTTCAATGCAGTGGCCCACAGTTATTTGCCTGTTTAGAAAATGGTTTATAGCATTATCAATTACTAGGTAGCGTTCACTTTTCTTTCAGCTAGTTTTAAGAATATTTCAGACTTTGATCTCCTTAATTAAGATGTCTAGTAAATTGGGTACTGAAATATTTTTCTGTCCAATGTACCGATTAATCCTATACCAACCTTCAATGTTGTTGATTGTTCTGATCTGTTACAGCAATAAGTTTTCTTAAAGTCCGTGTTTTTGTGTCCCTTAAAATCCATTTTCAGTAGTAGATAATGGATTTTTACACTGAATTCATATCAACGAAAAGAGGAGACGTTGCACAGTAACACTAGTCGGATGTGTACGGCATGATGGGGTTGGCGTATTATCCATTGGGATAAAAACCCGAAATTAATTTAGTAAAGATTCAAAAAAAAAACACTAGTCGGAATAAGCTTATATTCAAGAAAATTAACTATTGACATTATATCAATGACCCCGGTTTCCTTGACGGCCGAATCGATGGTTCGTTTGTCTCACGAAGCTTCGTCCTTCTTTGGGATAATCATTCTCAGTTCTTTGAAGAGTGATCAAACGCCATTGTGCATCCAGAATTATAAACACAGGATAAATACTGACGACGCTCCTCGAGATAAACGAACGAAATTTTTGTTGTTTCCTATACTTGTAGGTCACTCGACAAACCATGGAGTTGAAGATTTTACTTGAAGTATCATAATTTTTATTATTATCTTGTAAATATTGACATTGTACATAATGCATTAAATTGTGATAATCATTTGTATATAGCCGTAATGATGTCGATGTAGAGATGTAAAATAAAATACCAAAAATACCTTTGTTGTATTTATTTCAATTTAAAATATTTATATGGAGAACACTATTGGGTAAAATTTAACTAAAACTAACGATTTTATAAATAAATTAAGGTTAAAAGTATACTTAAGAATATTTAATGATATAAAGATATGAACAAAACATGGAAATGATTTATAACAATAAAATAATAATCAATATTGTGTTTAGTAAAATACCAAGATACGAAGTTATTGATATCCTACACTTACATGACTATGGTTGCCAGGTAAATAAAATATAGAGGCGGATAAATCTGTTACTTTAGCCGGACATATTTTATCTAAGTCAAGAATATTTTTCTAACGTATGAACATTTTTGTCATGGAAATTGTGCATATAATATTACAATTTTGAAACTTAATATAAAAAAAAAAATATCTACTGTGAATTTAAGGCGGACAAAGGTGTAAAACTAAAAAGCCGAAATTGTCCGGCTACCTAGTAAAACCTGGCAACCCTACTAACATGACTTACATTATAGATTATTATTACATTATGTTAGAACCAGATTAATACCAACACTGAGCAATCAACTACTAATAAAATGAGGTTTAATTAGTTTCTAGGCGTTGTGTTTGTAGATAAAAATTACTAATGGGACTATAAAAGGGATTTATATTAGCTCCATCTCTTTCTCGAATTGAAACATTCATAACCAGATGGGCCATTACAATAGAAAACATTTAATCTGGGGAATTGGTTGGTGCGGCTAATGCTCCTTGTAACTATAGACAATTTAAGGAGCTGTGTGTATAGATTTAAACATTCAAAATATATAAGACTAATATTACAGAAAAACATATCGTGTTAATACTGCCAAAAAGCCAGTAGTTCAATCTTGCATGCAGTATGTAGCACCGCCCTCCCTTTGGCGGAATGAACACTACATATTTTTCTGTAGTAGTATTTTGGTACGGATTTCTGCAAAGTAACGCTTGATTCTAATCTGTAGATGAGATATAACCAGGTTAAGCATGGTCGCGTAACCTCGTTCGCTCAGATATTGTTGGCAAGTTTACGATTACAATTTTATTGAATCCAACTGGTATCGTTACGATAAGAACAGACAGCCAAAAAGGAGTCTAGATATTATATTTTATTCGTATGAGAAGCCATAAAAAATAAATAGAAAGGTAACAAAAATATTCTGACACTGTAATGCATTCTAACACCGCGTCTTAATAGAGAACAATAGACGCATAAATACTTTGCACATATAGGTTTTTTTTTACCAGAAACCCTCTTGTGTCTCCTCAGAACACCCTGATAATTACTATCTAATCGAAGGTTTAAAAACGCATACAGGACAAACATAAAATATTTATATTGAGAGATTATAAAGGCATAAGTATGTACCTTATTAACATTGAGAAATTATAACACGTATGTGACTGAAGGGGTGATAGATTTGAGTTTTAATAGATGGAGAGATAGCGGATGACCGTAGAGACGGTCGCCAGTCTTATTGTGCGAACCGGGCCCTATTGGGTCTAGTGCGAAGGGGTAGACACACCCAACCGACACTAGGTGTGTAGCTGAAAAGGAAACTCAGTAACTAGGTTTGACTAGAAGATCCCCCAAGGCCAAAACCTAGCACTCGACTCCAATTGACTGCTTCACCCTGAAGGGGATCAGCGGGTGCGTCGGGTCAGCACCCCCTTGGTATTGTTGACACCGTGAGGTTTCCAACCAAGGACCACGAAACTGTGGTTTTACCCTGAAGGGGCCAAACCAAATTGTTTTTGACGATACTCTGTTATAGAAACAGGAAATCCTTCACCGCCTCGAAAAAGGCGGATCCGGACCAGGCGTCGTAATCGGCGACTACGAGTGACGTCACGGCGGGCGTGACGAAGCGTTGCGGTGACTCAGGCACGGAACGATCGAGAGCGCGGAGCGGTACGACCGTCACGGGCGAGCGTCGGAAGCGGAATGAGGACCGCGTCCTTTTTTTTTTTTTTTTGTGAGTGACATCTCGCAGGTCAACCTCTGAGGTTGTCGGCTGCTTAACCGAGCTTGCCTGTGGTTGCCTTAATTAATAAATTAATTAAAGCCTCCAGCCAGGGCTTATTAAAAAACTTACAAACTAGGCGACTACCCGCTAAGGGCACCCCCTGTGGGGTACGGACCTCGGCTTAGGGCGTCGCAGGGGGAGGGCAGCTAGGGACAGGCTGGATCATATTATTGTTATTATTAATAAGGGAATTTAAAGCTACTGGCTCAGCGTCGCGGGCTGGCTCTGGCAAGGGTCGGGGCGGACTATTACGGGGACGTCGCGGCGGGCCTCGGCGGCGAGGACGGAAAGTCAGTCGATTTTTGTTTTTGTAAACTGTGCTGGTTTCCTTACGGCTCTCTTGGAGCAGGGTGAGTGCGTCATCGGGAGTGACTAGGGTATGCTTTGGTCGGCGAATCTTAGAGATACGCGAGGGTTCGTATTGGGCGGCCGATACAATAAGGGGATTCCTATGTTGGATTGCAGTATCAAAGAAACGCTTGGAGACACGTTTCATGAACTGCTGGATGGTGGGCATCTTGAGGTCTACGTGAAGAAGCTCATTTCGAACATAAAAGGGGGCTCTCGTGACTCTACGGAGGAACCGGTTTTGAAGGGTCTGCATCTTATGGAGGAGGTAGGGCTTTGCGTGTGCGAAAACAACGCAGGCGTAGGTCATGATGGGACGGATGACCGCGGTGAAAATACGCAGCTTGCACCTGAGTGATAACTTGCTGCGGGAGCTAAGAATGAAGTGGAGCCTACCTAGAGCGAAAGCGGCGCGCGAACGTGCCTGCTTTATGTGCTCAGCGAAGGAAAGGTGTTTATCAAGGACCACGCCTAAGTATTTGGCTTTTCCCAGGGGATCGGCTTGCCGTACATGGTAATCGGACGGGGGGAGGGTGGGTTTATCCGCGGCTTAGAAAAGAGGACTGCCTGGCTTTTGTCTGGATTGACTTCGATTCTCCATTTCCAGAACCACTTGGCCAGAGTGTTTGCGGAAGTTTGGAGAGTGCGAGCGATGGCATCGGGTTTAAGACCGGTATAATAGATAGCCGTATCGTCGGCAAATAGGGCTAGCTGAGTATTTTTATGCTTGGGGATATCGCTAGTGAATAGCGTGAAAACGAGGGGGGATAGTACGGAGCCTTGAGGAACTCCTGTGCGAATGGGATGGGGGGAGGAAAGCTCCCCCTCAATTCGGTAACGAAAGGTGCGATTCGATAAAAAGTCCCGTAGGATGAGCACGAGACGGTCAGGCACGCCGAGTTGGTATAGCTTATAGATTAAGCCATTGTGCCAGACTTTGTCGAACGCTTTCGCTATGTCGAAGAATAAGGCTCCCGTTATTGCGCCCCGTTGGAAGCCGGCGCTGATGTGTTCTATGATGCGGTGGACTTGTTGGATACATGAGTGTTCGGTTCTAAATCCAAACTGCTCATTGGGTATAAGACTCTTTGCTTCGGCAAAATCGTTGAGCCGCTTATATATAAGCCTTTCATAGATTTTACCGAGGACGTTGAGTAAGCTAATGGGACGGTAGCTAGACGGGTCAGACTTGGGCTTGCCTGGTTTGGGAATACCTATGACGGTGGCCTGTTTCCAGGTTGCGGGGAACATATTATTGCTCAATGCGTCATTGAAGATGGCAGTCATTAGCACTATAAGCTGGGCGGGGAAAAGTTTGAAAACCCTATTGGTGATGCCGTCGGAGCCAGGGGCTTTTCGCGGTTGGAGACTTTTAATGATATCCTGGACCTCATCAGGAGTGATGGGGGCCAATGGATTATCGGGATCTTCGACGGGCGGAAGGGAAGTTCTACGTTCGACTTCGGCGTTCACCATATCGAGGTGGGCTTGGTCTACTGGTTGAGAGCTGGAAGAACACTGGGACTCTAGGCTGTCGGCTAGGCATTCTGCTTTTTCAGAGTTATCGAAGGCGACACTCTTATCGGGACGAATGAGAGGGGGCATTGTGGCCTCTTCAGTGGATCGTAACTTCCTCTGAAGCTGCCAGAAGGCAAGATGGGTGGGCTCAAGTTCGCTCAGCATCTTGTCCCAGCTCGCATTACGCTGCTCGGCAATGCGTTTCCTTACAGCACGCTGTAAGTTGCGCATGTGAGCTTTGTTTGCGGCGCAGGGAAAAGCGCTGTACGCACGGATGGCTGCGTTCTTCTCGGTTATCAGATTCCGTACATCGTTCAGGACGGATTGTACGTGATCTGTAAGCGAGTCGATCGCCGCGGTCGTGTCAGCGACTGAGACTATGTGGTCAGGAATGGTGTCCAAGTGAGGCGACGTGGTGGATTTCAGTTTTTCACTTACTTTCCTCCAGTCGGTGATCAATTGGGTCGGAGGAGGTTGGGTAGGATCATGGTTACCCGAGCGGGAACCTAGGTGTAGGATAACGGGACGGTGATCCGAGTTGAGTTCGTGAAGCGCTTCTATGGAGTGTAAATGGAGGTTTACATTCTTTAGGAGCGCCACATCGAGGACATCGGGCCTATGGTTGTGGTCGTGTGGGTAGTGGGTGGGAGTCATCGGAGCGATGACGTCATAGTTTAGGGTCGCGCCTAGGTTATACACGATTCTGCCTCTGGCATTTGTCGTGTTGCTGTTCCAAGCGGGGTGTCTTTTTTTTTGTTTTTTTTTTTTTTTTGTAAATTGGTTATAAATAACACTTTTACACGTCATGTTTTTTTGCGTGTTAAGTTTAGCTAGATGAGGCCGGTATTTCCTAACTGACTACTCTGAGAAGAAACACCGAAACAAACTCAGAGGTCATAGTCTCTTTTAAAGTCCAGACAATTTCTATTTGTATATGAGAAGCATGTAGGTTAATGTCTGTGGTATTTTTTTGAGGAAATAACCACGCAAATTTGAGCGGACCCGTCCAGACAGTACAAGCATTTGTCAGTTATCATGTAGCTCAACTTAGAACTTAAGGAGCTCAACAATTTGACAAAAAAAAAACCAAAGGAGATTCGGGTAGGCCACACAAGTACTCAAACTGCTTGACATCATTAAATAAATTATAGAGAAAGTAAAAACAACGAAAAAAGAATAACCTACATTGTCCTCACATTAACAATAATGAAATAATTATATATATAAAAAAAAACAAAATAAATAGGTATATACAATACTTAACAAAACAAATATTTTAATCAATAAAAAATAAATCAACTATCAAAAATTTGAAAATAAAAAGGGCTCACGTATATCACTGGAGCATCTCATTCCCAAGCCTTCTTGTCCTCAATATAATCTTTAACACTGTAAAAAGCTTTCTGACGTAGCTTACGTTTTATAAACAATTTGAATTTATGAATACTTAGTTCTTGAATATGGCTAGGAATTTTATTATAAAAACGTATACATTGGCATCTAAACGAACCACCTATTTTTTTCAACCTTGTTTTAGGAATGACATATTTGTCTTTGTTCCTTGTATTTACACTATGAATATCACTGTATTTTTTAAACAGATTAATATTTTTGTGTGCATACAAGAGATTCTCATAAATATACTGAGATGGCACAGTCATAATATTAATCTCTTTAAATTTGTCTCTTAAGGAGTGCTTAGGACTTCATTTATAAATTGCACGAATGGCCCTTTTTTGTAATACAAATATTGTGTGAATGTCGGCAGCATTTCCCCAAAGTAAAATGCCGTATGACATCACACTGTGAAAGTAACTAAAGTAAACTAAACGTGCTGTTTCGATATCAGTTAATCCACGTATTTTTCTAACGGCATATGCTGCAGAACTTAACTTTTTTGACAATTTATCTATATGGGGGCCCCACTGAAGCTTCGCATCCAAAGTTATGCCCAAGAATACTGTGGTATCTTCGGGTTTCAATATTTCGCCCTTTATTGATACACTAGTATTCACTTGTCTAACATGAGGTAACGTAAATTTTAGGCATTTGGGTTTTTTCTCATTAAGAAGAAGATTATTAACATTAAACCAGCTAACTACAGTCGCAGGGGCTCTGTTTACTTCTTCAGTAACCTGCTGTTGACGTTTAATTTTAAATAAAAGAGAAGTATCGTAAGCGAATAACACTATGTCATGATTTTTGATCAGGTACGGCAAATCATTTATATAAATAAGAAACAAAAAGGGACCTAAAATTGAGCCTTGGGGGACCCCCATCTTGACTACAGATCCCGGCTATATTTTGCCGTTCACATCGACTCTCTGAATCCTTTCACTCAAGCATGAGGTTAAAAGATTCAGAGAGGAGTCCCGGAATCCGTAGTGGTGCAGTTTCCTGATTAATGTCTCATGGGGAACACAGTCAAACGCCTTAGACAAATCGCAAAAAATGCCCAACGCATCGCACTTATCTTCCCATGCATTCATGCATTCGGGAATTGGGCGGTCGGCACGACATTGTCGGCGGGCGGGAGCGATAGAGGGCTATCTACCTGGAAGTCGTTCGTTGTTCGATGAACAATGCAATCGGAGTTGATAAACACTTCCGTGAATTGACCAACCGGAATGCCTTGATCAGCAAGCGGGGGAGATAATGGGCTGTCAAGCGCGTCA
Organism: Tholera decimalis; assembly: GCA_943138885.2. Taxonomy (NCBI): domain Eukaryota; kingdom Metazoa; phylum Arthropoda; class Insecta; order Lepidoptera; family Noctuidae; genus Tholera; species Tholera decimalis. Next base: position 16,404,716 of record OW964552.2, on the reverse strand, counting down.
CTAAAATCAGCGACGTTGGCTTCGGTAGCCGGAGGACAGTTAGCGATTTCACGCTGGATTATTCCGCCATATTTGGCGGAAATAGCAGGGTTTTCCTTAAGAATTTTTAGCAATATCTCCAAAATATTGGAGTTTGCCATGATTGGCGAATGGATCAAAAATTTAATGGGGAAATTTTGGAGATTTCTCTCCCGCGGGGGACCTATTTAAAGCCTAACTGACCTAACTCCCCGGATGGATGGGTCCGGGGATGTGTAACCCTCCCAGTCGGGTAGAGACTGGGAGGTGAGTACCTAATGGTGAGCCCTAAGCTTGTAACCGGTCGCCAGTCTTATTGTGAGAACCGGGCCCTATTGGGTCTAGTGCGAAGGGGTAGACACCCCCAACCGACACTAGGTGTGTAGCTGAAAAGGAAACTCAGTAACTAGGTTTGACTAGGAGATCCCCCAAGGCCAAAACCTAGCACTCGACTCCAATTGACTGCTTCACCCTGAAGGGGATCAGCGGGTGCGTCGGGTCAGCACCCCCTTGGTATTGTTGACACCGTGAGGTTTCCAACCAAGGACCACGAAACTGTGGTTTTACCCTGAAGGGGCCAAACCAAATTGTTTTTGACGATACTCTGTGTGTGTGTGTGTGTGTCTTTGAAACAGGAAATCCTTCACCGCCTCGAAAAAGGCGGATCCGGACCAGGCGTCGTAGTCGGCGACTACGAATGACGTCACGGCGGGCGTGACGAAGCGTTGCGATGACTCAGGCACGGAACGATCGAGAGCGGGGAGCGGTACGACAGTCGCGGGCGAGCGTCGGAAGCGGAATGATGACGACCGTGGATGAGGACCGCGTCCGCGCCCCACTCCGATATATATAGGTCCGCGACGATCTAGTGCCGCGGGCAAGAATGCGTTCCGCGCCCCGCGCGCGTCTCGCCCGGCGGCGCTTCGCCATTGGTCGAGAGCTTAGAAACTGTGTTTGTCATGCCTAGATAGAATCATAACCAATGTATATATAAGCAGGTGTTTCGTCAATAAATTATTCAGTATTGATTCAGTATTCGGTTAACAATCCAACGTGAGTTTTATTACCTTCGATTGGATACCTAGTAACCCAACACACCCTTCCAAATTGGTGACCCGCGAACAAGAAGTCAAGAACACGAACTGGAAGACGAAACGAAGCCTGAACTCCTGCAACATCCACCTAGAAAATTAGAAGAAGCTCCACCATGCTGAATAATCCCGACGATTTCTGCGATGCTGAAGGCGCCACAACAGTAAAGAGTGACGTGGCAACAATTTCACTTCCTGCACGTCTACCACCATTTTGGCGCCAAAATCCTCGCCTTTGGTTCGCGCAATTTGAAGCCGCCGTCGCTACCAGTAAGATAGGTGAAGAAAAAAAATTCAACCTCGTCGTCCCGTTACTCAGCAACAGCGACCTTGAACACATCGGCGACATCATATTAAACCCACCGGCTACCGGCAAGTACAGCGTGCTCAAGGACAGACTCATCTCGACGTACCAAGAGTCCGATCACCGGCAATTACAGAAGCTACTCAGCGGTCTCGAACTCGGCGACAACAAGCCGAGCCAGCTGCTGCGTAAAATGCGAGATCTCAGTGGCACGCTATTATCTGATGAGGCTCTGAAGGTTATGTGGCTCAACCAGCTGCCCCCACAAGTTCGCGCCGTGCTCTCCGTCAACACCGAGTCATCGCTCGAAGTGCTAGCCGCGATGGCCGACAAAATGATGGAGCATTTCGAACCCACTACAGTCGCCGCGGTCTCCAGCTCCACAGCAAATCCCCCATCAACAAGTGCAGCAGCGAATGAAGTACAGTTAAACGCAATAACAAACCTACAAATCAGCATGCTGTCGAAACAAATAGAGAAGTTGTCAATCGAAGTCGCCGAACTCCGCAAACATCAACATGCATCGGTTCAACGTTCCCGCCAAAACTCCGCACACCGTAACCGCTCACGCTCACATTCAAGACAGCGTACTGAGAACTCCCGCAAGCCCGGTGACCCTGACTGGTTGTGCTATTATCATTACCGATTCGGTAACGAGGCACGGAAATGTGAATCGCCGTGTTCCAAAATTAAGCGGGAAAACTAGAACGTACATCGATAGTGGCGGGTGTCGATGTAAACCAAACAAGCCACCGCCTATGCGTGATCGACATCAACAACCGCGAAAAATTTCTGGTCGACACGGGAGCCGACATATCAGTATTAGCCGCTCGAAACCAGAAATACTCAAAACCGACGGACAATGCAGGCTACAAACTATACGCAGCAAACGGAACAGAAATTCGTACCTACGGAGAGCGCACACTCGAGCTCAACTTAGGTTTACGAAGAAGTTTCAAGTGGACTTTCGTCGTCACTAATGTGAAGACATCAATACTGGGCGCCGACTTCCTGGCACAGCATAAACTGTTAGTCGACCTACATCAAAGAAAACTTATCGACCGTGTGACAGAGCTTAGCGTGAACGCCATCAAAATTAACACCTCAGAAGAATCAATCCATACTATTAACCGCGACCACACTCATCACGACCTGCTGAAGAAATATCCAGATGTACTTCGACCAATGACACTGAAAACTCCAGCCAAGCACGACGTCACGCATCACATAGAGACAACTGGGCCGCCGATCTACTCACGGCCACGACCTCTACCGCCCGACAAATATAAAGCTGCAAAACTTGAGTTCGAGCGCATGATCGAGATGGGTATATGCAAGCCGTCGAACAGTCCGTGGGCGAGTCCACTTCACATTGTAAAAAAGAAAGATGGATCACTTCGAGTATGTGGGGATTACAGAAGACTCAACGCCGTCACCGTTCCCGACCGATACCCCATTCCACGAATTCAAGATTTCACATACCAGCTCCACGGCAAGAAAATATTCTCAAAACTCGATTTGAAAATGGCCTATTTCTGAATACCAATCGCAAATCAAGATCATGCTCAAGAAACAGCAATAATAACACCATTCGGTCTCTTCGAATTCAACTGCATGACATTCGGTCTAAGAAACTCCGGTCAAACATTTCAACGTTTCATGCATGAGGTTCTACGAGGACTGGACGACAACGTATTCTGTTTCGTCGACGATCTGCTCGTACACTCGAGAAACAAGGAAGAACATCGCCACCACTTAGAACAAGTACTTGAACGCCTAAATACCTACGGCGTCAGTCTTAACATCGAGAAATGCGAGTTTGACAAGACAACCATCGAGTTCCTCGGATACGAAGTGTCATCAAAAGGAATCAAACCCACTCAAGAACGAATCAAAACCATAGTCGACTATCCCAAACCACAAACAGTACAAGAACTAAGAAGATTTTTAGGGATGATAAACTTCTACCGTAGTTGTTTACCACATCAAGCCGAGTACCAACATGAATTAAACAAATACCTACACAACAGCAAGAAGAACGACAAAACTCCGATACAATGGTCTGAAGTAGCAGAACAAGCCTTTGAAAAATGCCGACAAAGCATACTCGAGGCAACAACACTGACGCACCCGATACCTAACGCGCCGCTATGTTTATTTACCGACGCATCGAACACTAGCATCGGCGCCGTACTTCAACAAAAAGTTAACGACGTGTGGAGACCACTTGCATTCTACTCAAAAACTATGAGTGAGACGCAGCGACGCTACAGCGTGTACGGTCGCGAATTATTAGCTATGTACACCGCAGTGCAACACCTACGACGGCTGATCGAGGGCAGTGACCTAACAATATTCACTGATCACAAATCACTAACTTACGCTTTGACAAGAACGCCAAGTAGCAGCGATACACCACGACGAGAGCGCCAGCTACACTACATTAGTCAGTTCTGTACGGCAATCAAATACATTCACGGTGATAAGAATCAAGCAGCTGACGCCTTAACACGCATCGAAGAAATCGACTTGTCGCACTCTACAATCGACTACAGGTCTGCATGTCGAACCCAAGTCTCAAGTTCGCGCCTATCACATTACCCGGAGGTCAACGACCCATCATATGCGAAACATCGACCGGTAACGTTCGTCCATACCTACCATAGACTTATCGTGTAGTAGCATTCAAAGCGCAACACGAACTAAGTCACCCGGGTGTGCGAACAACAAGGAGAGTGATGTCTACAAAGTTTTTCTGGCCGAATATGAATAAAGAAGTCGGTTTGTGGGCGAAATCATGCATCGGTTGCCAGCGCGGGAAAGTTCAACGACACGTTATCAGCCCGCTCGGCGAGTTTCAAAAATCTTCGCGTTTCGAACACATTCACGTGGACATCGTGGGACCACTGCCGCCCTCTAACGACTACAGATACCTAGTAACAATGATCGACCGCTGCACTAAATGGCCAGAAGCAATCCCTGTACGTGACGTCACCGCCGACACTGTCGCCCTAGCAATCTATGACGGGTGGATATCACGATTCGGTTGCCCTATACGAATTACAACGGATCAAGGACGACAGTTTGAATCGTCGTTATTCAACTAACTTATGAAGAAATTCGGCATAACAAGAATACGTACCACTGCCTACCACCCTCAAGCAAATGGTCAAGTTGAACGCTAGCATCGAACTTTGAAGTCTGCACTTATGGCGCGAAACGCCGGTGCACACTGGAGCGAGGAACTACCTACTGTGTTACTCGGCCTACGTATCGCCCTACGGGAAGACACTCAATTAAGTCCGGCACTCATTACCTACGGATCAACACTTAGAATACCGTCAGATTTCTTCGTGCCTTCACAGCCGAAAAATGAAGACGCAGAATTCGTCCAGAAGCTGACTGAAACCATGTCGACGTTGTCCCCGAGCAGCTAGTCTCATTCCAATAACAGGAGCACTTTTGTATACAAAGACCTAGCGACGTGTACCCATGTGTTCGTGCGCAATGATACCGTGCGAAGTTCATTGACCCCACCTTACGACGGCCCATTCAAGATAATTCAACGTGACAGCAAGCAGTTCACCATACAGACGCCACTTCGAACTACAGTTGTCTCAATAGACAGACTCAAGCCAGCACACTTACTCAACGAAGGGTTTACTGCTTCTACAACAGGCGTGACACAACAAGCACCTCGCGTTGAAAACACATCACCGAGCGTCGAGCCGCGGTCGTCGACCCCGAGCGCACCGCATGACTCCTACGTCACTCGATCCGGCCGCGCAGTGAAACCCAACGTACGCTTCGCTTAGGGGGGAATGATGTAGTGACATAGTACCTGTCACGCATTTACCATACCTTCGAACGATTACCAAATACCTCCGAACCAGTAGCTTTACCTTCAAACCAAATAATTACCAGTTTAACACTGAACCAATTACCATACCACGTTTTTGACATTCCGAAAAGAAACAGAGAAAGCAATCATCTTGAAAAAGACGTTGGTTTGTAAAGAAACAGGATAACAGCACGAGCACAGCACGGCGTTATCACAACGCCGCACTCGCCGGCCATATCGCTTCGATAGAAGCGGTTTGTTTGCAAGCATGCTATCAGGCAGAGCAAGCGTAGCACCAGTTCCCTCCGCATCTTCATATCGCATACGTAGATGGACACGCGGCGCTGACGACACACGGCGGGAAAACTGTTGAACAGCAGACATCTTCACTCGACGGCAGCTCACGAAGAAAAGGACCGCGTCCGCGCTTTTTTTTTTTTTTTTAGGTAGGGCCACTCGTAGTTTAGCTCTATACGGCTAATGTACTACTTAACCGGTCTGTCCTGTGGTGACCTCTAATAAATTAAAGGCCCCCAGCCAGGGCTTACAAACTAAAATATACTTAAAAACTAATGACCACACGCTAAGGGCACTCCCTGTGGAGTACGGGCCTCGGCATAGCGGGGTCATTTTGGGAGGGCAGCAAAGGGACAGGCTGGGTCATGTTATTATTTACGGGAGTATTTATTGCTACTGGCTCAGCATCGCGGGCTGGCTCGTTTGGCAAAGGTCGGGGGGGATTTCCATTACAAGTACGCGGACGTCGCGATGGGCCTCGTCGGCGAGGCCGGAATACGGAACGCGTTTTGTATCTGTATTTTCTAAGAGTGCTGGTTTCCCTACTGCTCTCTTGTCGGATGGTGGTGGGGTCGTCAGGCTCGTCTAGGACGTTACGCGGGCGACGAACCCGTGAAATCCTGGAGGGTCTGTATCGGGCGGCCGATACGATCAGGGGGTTAGTGTGGGTATCAGCAGAGGTGAAGTAACGCACTGACATGCGTTTCAACACTTGCTTTATGGTCGGGAGTTTGAGGTCTACGTGGAGATCCTCATTCCTACAGAACCAGGGCGCGCCCGTGGCCTTTCGGAGAAAACGGTTCTGAATGACTTGCATCCTGGCATGAGCAAACACCGGACAGGCGTACGTCATGATAGGACGTATGCATGTCGTGTATATTCGGATTTTACATCTAAGGGAGAGCTTACTGTGTTTATTCAGCAAGGCGTGGAGCCTACCGAGAGCGAAAGCGGCTCGCGAGCGAACCGACTTTATGTGCTCACTGAAGTTAAGGAACTGGTCGAGGATCACACCTAAGTATTTGGCTCGCTTCTCCCAAGGGATTGGCTTGCCGAACATAGTGATCGGGCGGGGGGGGGGGGGGGTGAAGTGTCTATGTTGGCGAGCCCTGCGAAACAGGACTGCTTGACTTTTGTCGGGATTTACCTCAATCCTCCATTTCCTAAACCAATCGCCTAGTGCGTTGGCTGAGGTCTGGAGGGTATGAGCGATGCTATCGGGATTATGTCCCGAGTAATAGATGGCCGTGTCGTCGGCAAATAGGGATAACTCTACTGGGGGCTTTTTGGGGATATCGCTAGTGAATAGCGTGAAGAGTGGGGGGAGAGCACGGCGCCCTGAGGGACGCCGGCTCTGATAGGGCGGGGAGTGGAAAGCGCTCCTTCGATACGATATCTGAAGGAGCGGTTCGACAGAAAGTCTCGAATGATGAGCACGAGACGGTCCGGCACACCTAGTTGGTAAAGCTTATAAATTAAGCCATTGTGCCAGACTTTGTCGAAGGCCTTCGTTATATCAAAGAATAGGGCCCCCGTCACCAGACCGCGTTGAAAACGGCCGCTAATGTGCTCTACGATGCGGTGGGCTTGGTGGACACTGGAATGATGGGCTCTAAAGCCAAACTGCTCGTTAGGGATTAGGCTCTTTGCCTCGACAAAGTCCTTGAGCCGATTAAGAATAATCCGCTCGTAGACCTTGCCGAGGGCGCTGAGCAGACTAATGGGTCTATAGCTAGTCGGGAGGTACCGCGTCCGCGCCCCACTCCGATATATATAGGTCCGCGACGATCTAGTGCCGCGGGCAAGAATGAGTTCCGCGCCCCGCGCGCGTCTCGCCCGGCGGCGCTTCGCCATTGGTCGAGAGCTTAGAAACTGTGTTTGTCATGCCTAGATAGAATCATAACCAATGTATATATAAGCAGGTGTTTCGTCAATAAATTATTCAGTCTCCAACCGCGAAAAGCCCCTGGCTCCGACGGCATCACCAATAGGGTTTTCAAACTTTTCCCCGCCCAGCTTATAGTGCTAATGACTGCCATCTTCAATGGCGCATTGAGCAATAATATGTTCCCCGCAACCTGGAAACAGACCACCGTCATAGGTATTCCCAAACCAGGCAAGCCCAAGTCTGACCCGTCTAGCTACCGTCCCATTAGCTTACTCAACGTCCTCGGTAAAATCTATGAAAGGCTTATATATAAGCGGCTCAATGATTTTGCCGAAGCAAAGAGTCTAATACCCAATGAGCAGTTCGGATTTAGAACCGAACACTCATGTATCCAACAAGTCCACCGCATCGAAGAACACGTCAGCGCCGGCTTCCAACGGGGCGCAATAAACGGGAGCCTTATTCTTCGACATAGCGAAAGCGTTCGACAAAGTCTGGCACAATGGCTTAATCTATAAGCTATACCAACTCGGCGTGCCTGACCGTCTCGTGCTCATCCTACGGGACTTTTTATCGAATCGCACCTTTCGTTATCGAATTGAGGGGGAGCTTTCCTCCCCCCATCCCATTCGCGCAGGCTCCGCAAGGCTCCGTACTATCCCCCCTCGTTTTCACGCTATTCACTAGTGATATTCCCAAGCATAAAAATACCCAGCTAGCCCTATTCGCCGACGATACGGCTATCTATTATACCGGTCTTAAACCCTATGCCATCGCTCGCACTCTCCAAACTTCTGCAAACACTCTGGCCAAGTGGTTCCGGAAATGGAGAATCGAAGTCAATCCAGACAAAAGCCAGGCAGTTCTCTTTTCTAAACCGCGGATAAACCCACCCTCCCCCCGTCCAATTACCATGTACGGCAAGCCGATCCCTTGGGAAAAGCAAGCCAAATACTTAGGCGTGGTCCTCGATAGACACCTCTCCTTCGCTGAGCACATAAAGCAGGCACGTTCGCGCGCCGCTTTCGCTCTAGGTAGGCTCCACTTCATCCTTAGCTCTCGCAGCAAGTTATCACTCAGGTGCAAGCTGCGTATTTTCACCGCGGTCATCCGTCCCATCATGACCTACGCCTGCGTTGTTTTCGCACACGCAAAGCCCTACCTCCTCCACAAGATCAGACCCTCCAAAACCGATTCCTCCGTAGAGTCACGGGAGCCCCCTTTTATGTTCGAAATGAGCTTCTTCACGTAGACCTCAAGATGCCTACCATCCAGCAGTTCATGAAACGCGTCTCCAAGCGCTTCTTTGAAACTTCAATCCAACATAGGAATCCCCTTATCGTATCGGCCGCCCAAAACGAACCCTCGCGTATCTCTAAGATTCGCCGACCAAAGCATACCCTATTCACTCCCGATGACGCAATCACCCTGCTCCAAGAGAGCCGTAGGGAAACAAGTACAGTGGCACACAAACACAAAAACCGACCGTCCTTCAGTCCTCGCCGCCGAGGCCCGCCGCGACGTCCCCGTAATAGTCCACCCCGACCCTTGCCAGAGCCAGCCCGCGACGCTGAGCCAGTAGCTTTAAATTCCCTTATTAATAATAATAATGATATGATCCAGCCTGTCCCTAGCTGCCCTCCCCTGCGACGCCCTAAGCCGAGGTCCGTACCCCACAGGGGGTGCCCTTAGCGTGTAGTCGCCTAGTTTGTAAGTTTTTTAATAAGCCCTGGCTGGAGGCTTTAATTAATTTATTAATTAAGGCAACCACAGGCAAGCCCGGTTAAGCAGCCGACAACCTCAGAGGTTGACCTGCGAGATGCCACAAACAAAAAAAAAACAAAAAATTATTCAGTATTGATTCAGTATTCGGTTAACAATCCGACGTGAGTTTTATTACCTTCGAATGGATACCTAGTAACCCAACACACCCTTCCAAAAGGGAAAGTTATCGATATCGATAAAATTAAGTTTAACATTATAAAAAAATACTCAATAAAATCACTCAATCAATCATTATCAGTCTCAATTACAAAAAGAAAAACAAGTATGCTGTTTTTATTGATTTTTAAAATGAATTAATTTAGTAAATGTTTTTTCGAATTAAAGTTTTAGGGTCCTGATTGTTTTTGCTAAAAAATGATAACCGAGCGTCTATATATTTCTGAATTATGCATCTTGCTAATTCAATCAAATGATTGGTAGTTTCTATTTCATATTGATGAAAATTAATATCCGGGAATAAATTATACCCAATCAGTGATTTTAAAACCGATCTCATAAAATAATAGGAATTATATTTCTGAGAAAGTACTTTCGAACCACTCTCGTTGATCACCCTTTTAATATAAATTTCACAACGACGACAAATTTCTATTACTGTGGTGGATCCGCACAATAACTTGTTTTTAGTGTCTTTTTGAAATTGTAAGGCGTTTTGATTTGTAACACCAATCAACGCTCCAATACAAGTTAGGCATTTTATTTGCTGTATCAGAGCATGGACAATGTATTCGGCCATATATTATTTTTATATTTTATTTTTTTATATTTATTTTATATTCCATAATAAATATATTTCATTAAAATCAGTTGTGTCAACAACTGTAGCTTCAGCAGGCACTCGGTAATAATTATTTTTTGGTGGTGAGTCATTAGATGATTTATCTAATGACTCCTCCCTCCTACATACACTTAACCCGTGGACTCGACATCGAAACAAAGTAACCAGTTTTTTTTTCCTGGGTGGGAAAATCATCGAATGACTTCTCCCGCTCTGGGTAAAGTGGAAGGGAGTGTCAGACTTCTACTGACTAAAAACCCACCCTTTTCCTTCAGCTGCCCTTAAGTTTCGGGGCCGCGGTATCTCATTAGAACATTACCGCAACCCCGGAACCAAAGTAACTTACGAGGGCGATATTGTAATGCAAAGGTCCAAGTTAATTAATAGTAGACTCCGTCATACTATTTGAAGCCTAGAAAGATTGGATATAGGTATCTTATATTATTTTGACTTTTCTCAACATTATATCAATAAAAACCAAACTAGAAACCAATATTCCCTAGTAACCTTATCCATCCACTTTTCTTTTTAATCTGGAATCTTGGGAAATCTAAAATGAAAACATGCATGTCACACAGAAGAAAAAATATCAGAACTTTCTCCTTTTTTTAAAGTCGATTAATGTAGATAGGTATTTTATGACAACTATCTGAATTGAATTAAAAAAAAATAAGTTGAATATTATAATTATCGATATCGTATTCAGCCATTATAGGTAGGTAACAGCACAGATTTTTACGAAAAAAATACGAAAGAAAAGACAGGGATAAAAGAATTAGAATTTCTTCATGTAAGAAAGAGACATTTCCAAAAGACATCAACGCGTGACACAATTTTGTCCTTGACCACCCAAACCACCACTTTAAATGGACCTCTGCGGTAGCTTATAATCTGATTAAGGTGATACGTAAAAAATAAGACATAGCTCGAGGGGCGTAGCTTAACGGAAGACGCGGGGAGCATCCCCGCTAGAATACATTGCAAACTCGAGCGCACGCTCGCGGTGAGTTTGCGATGTAGTTTGTGTGTTTTGATGTTTTAGAATAGAGAAGGCATGGAGTCGCCAAAATCAAACACATTTCTTTTTAATCTGAATTAAACTAACTTATTCATTATATTGTTAGGTATTTAGTGTTTTACTTTATTTAAGAATGACAAAAAATAATATAACGTGTGTAAATGAACAGACCGCAACAGTAAATGATCATATTGACCTAAGAAAAAGAACTACTACTACTTTTATTTAATTCATTTACTTAAAATGAGTAGTAACAAAAAGTTGCTTCAAAACTACGCTTTTTAACACGCTTTTATTAGGTCAACCTGTATGTAACCAACTATGTAATGGAATCTAAGGTAACTACTTTAACCATCTTCCAAGGGTCGTAGCGTAATGAAAATTGGCAACTGTATGTAGTTCTGATGACAATACAATAATATGGTACTGTCGAACTGATCTTATGATGGAGCCGGAAGATATGAACTGGAACTTCATGATGGAAAATCGTACCATAGCTGTTTTGGATTTCTTAGAAAAGTCTTGTAATGAACTTAGACCACAATTAGGTTTCAAGGTCTGATGATGAAGCCGGAAGATAGGCAGTGGCATTCCATGATGGAATATCGTATCATAGTCGTGTTTGTACTTGTGAGAAAAGCCACGTAATGGACTTTGAACACGATCAGGTTTCAAACAGGATCAGGTTTCAGGATAACAAACCTAAAGAAAATCCGTTATCGGTTTTCTTAACCTTTTTGTCAACTTTTTGTGATGTCACTTTCAAATCCTCTGGGGTGATTGACCGTTTAATTGTTCACTACTCGTGGGAATAATATAAAAAAGAAACAGCAACACAAAGAAAACGGAGGCTACAAAAAAAAAAGGAAAAGCGATTTTTTGTTTTTACGTGCACTTATAAAAGCGTGTTTTTCTAGTGATTTTTAAACTATTAATTTATTATTTAATTAAAGATTATTCATCCAATTAAATTTTTTGATGGATATTTACTTACGAATAAAAGTCAGAGTATGTAAAATATATAAGATTTAATAAAAAATTACTAAAATCTATAACTACACTATTTTCTTGGAATACATGTCTCTCGCCTTCATTTAATATTTCATCAGAGACATTTCCCCCGCATGTTTTATTTTCTTTGTTTGTATCCTCTCCCTTATTTTTATTAATTACATATTCTGGATCACGGATCTCTCATGTACCGAGGATCTACCAGTCATATCATTATTTTCAATCACTATTTCATATGGTAGAGGCTCATCATCTTCACTGACCTCTAGTGAATGCACCAAATCATCGTCGCGTATTTCCCTTTCCGTGTCCAACTGGCGACATCGGTCTCGCGAAATACACACGCTTTTGTATTACTACACAATTCAACCAACCCGTGCTCTTTACACAGTCAAAGATTATATTGAGGATTAAAAGGCTTGGGAATTAGTTGCTCCACTGATATACGTACTTATGTGCTCTTTTTAATATATTTTGCTGAGTTAATGATTGACTTTCTAAAGTATTGTATATACTTACTTTGTATTTAATTATTTCTTTTTTCGTTTTTTGATCTTTTATATTTTTATTATTATGAATGTGAGGAATATGTAGGTTATTATTTCTTTTTATGTTATTTTCATTATAATTTATAGATGATGTATGGCTGTTTGAGTATTTGTCTTACCCACCCAAATGTCCTTACTTTGATACTGTTCGTCAGATCGTTGAGCTTCTTAAGTTCAAAGTTGAGCTACACGATAACTGACAAATGTTTGCACTCTGGATGGTCCGCTCAAATTTGTGACTTATCGTACTTATAATAATAGAAAGTAATCTGATTATGATATGATCCTACAATGCTCCTAATTTAAGAAATCTACACTAATATTATAAAGCAGTAAAGTTTGTTTCTTTGAATGCGCTTATCTTTGAAAGTACTGGGTGGATTAAGATAAAATTTGGTATTGAAGTAGGTTGAAGCTTGAGAAGTGTTATAGGCTTCTTTTTACCCGACTGCTAGTTTGTAAAGTCTTTGCATATTTTCCTTCAATATAAGATAAGATAAGATAAAATTTATTTGTACATAAGAAAATACACGTAATACATAAAAGAAAAATAGTAGGTTGTACAGCAAATCTAAAAATTTGTGTCAGATTTCCGGCACCTAAACTAGGTACGCAGACCTGTATCTTAGGAGTTGGAGATATTTCGGCATTGGCAATAAATAACACGACCGTGACATTTTGGTTACAATATTTCTGTTGTCAACAGCAAAAGAAGGTTGTGTGTGTGTTTATGAGTGTCTGGAAGGTTTGTGTGTGTATGTGTTTGTGTGAGTGGGTGTGTGTATATGCGTGTGTGGGCGACGGTGTGCTTCTGTGTGAATGAGAGATAGTATGATTCCATAGGAGTATAAATAAATTTAAGTTTCGATACATAATATTTTTTCTGCTTCGTCATAAGATAAAAGAAGTAGCCAGTTCTTAAGTTTTTTTTAATTCGTGAGTGGTGAGTCTATAAATGGAAATAATTTTATTAATTTTGTTATAAATATGTGAACTTTGTGCTAAAAATTGACGACTTGCAAATGCATATCGACAAGGGATTGCTTTGCATACTGGAAAACCTTTGCGCCTTTGAAGCAGGTTTTTGTCTAGAGGAAGAGTACGGTGTCTTCGCTGGACAGAACGGAGGATATATAGCTGTCTGACTGTGAGGATTTGTGCGTCAGAATATAGCTGGTCAGTAGAGAAGTCTCTTGGTTTAAAGAGCATCACTTTCAGTACTGCTCGTTGTCAGTTATGTTTAATTTTTAAATAATTTATATATATTTGATATTTAATAACAGGGCTTTACCTACGAAATCGCTGTTTTGCCGTACTGGCAATTTCAAATTATAATATTAAATCATATACTGTCCTCTTAATATGTATCATGGATACTGTGGAGTTTTTTTGCCGGTTTTTCTCCCTAGAAAACGACCAATTTCAAACCATGCACTAACTTCCGACGTATTGTAAGTGCCCATGTGGGCCTATGTGAAATAAATATGTTGAGTTTGAGTTCGATAATCATATTGTTTTGGCTAATAATTATAATTTCAAATTAATTTTATTTTATAATTTGGAATTCTTGTTTCAAAGTTTGGCATATCCGTGCCCCCTTGTACCTACGGCCCACAACCTCAACGACGTTTACAAAACGAACTCTAAAAATGAATGCACCACCCGTTATTAGTTTGCTCGTGTCCGATCTGGAAATTTCGACCTGAAAAATGAACCCTGTGGTTGTCGACGACGAATTAAAGGCGATTGTGGGAGCTGATGACACCCAATCAGCGGCTGAATTAGAAGCAGCTTTCAACGCTAGTATCAAAACAATATTGGTTTACTTGCGTCAAATTGGCAAGGTAAAAAAGCTTGACGTCTGCCCCACGAATTCAGTGATGATCACCGCGAAGGACGCATCGAGACGTACCTTGCACTGCTTAACAGGCACACAAACGAAATAATTTTGTTGCCTGCGGTGAAAAATGGATCCTGTTCGACAATCGTAAGCGAAATTGGTTGGATCCTGGATTAGCATCTAAACGTTTTCCTAAACGAAAACTGACCCCTAGAAAAGTGATGGTCCCTGTTTGGTGGTCTAACCCTGGTGTAATGAGTTATCTACCAAACAGGATGAGCATTACTGCAGAACTGAACACAATTATGGAGAAGCTCGCACATCTCCAACCAGCTTTGGTCAATCGCTCGGCTCCGCTGCTCTTGCACGACAACGCGCGTCCTCATACTACACAGCAGACGGTCTACAAGTTACAAGAGCTGGTGTTGGAAGTTCTCCGCCATCGGTCGTACTCACTAGACCTTGCACCTACAGACTTCTACTTTTTCCTGAATTCTAAACTTCTCGGAAAAAAATCAACATCATAGAGGCAGTAAAAATGCCTTTGCAGAATTTGTTGCCTTCCGTCCAACTGATTGCGTTGGAAAAGATGCATCGATTGCATGGGTGATTACTTTGATAAATAGAAATAAAATATATAGAAAAAAAAACACGATGACTGATTTCATGAATAACGGCAATATCATTGGTAATGGCTTTCAGTATTAATATACCAGACGTACTACAGGGCACCATCCTCACTTGGTCAATATACCACTTTGTCATACTATGTAATTCTCCTCTACATTTATTGTGCGCACTTTGTCGGTCGGACTTCGACCGGTCTTCGAATCGGTTGGGAACTCTCTGTCGGCTTCTGTGTTCTTTTCCACATATGACCCGTCTGCCACCTTTAAAGTAAGAGTGAAAAATCTCCGGTAGATGCCTTGCCACCACGAATTTTGGCCCTGGCAACGCACTTTCTTTCTATTTCATTAATAAAAAAGCAGAAGAAAAATATTAGTTTAGTCCTTTCAAATTAAGATATTCCATAGACAATTTTAGACTCGATTAAAAAATTGGTTACTAAAAATACGTCAATTTACGTCAGGCGCTGACTAATTTGACAGAAAAAACTAATATTTTCTGTCCTTTTTATAATGAAATAGTAAGAAAAATATGCACTGAACTTCAGTTTAGTTTGTGAACAAGACAATCCGCGCCAATGTATTTCTTTCTATCTTAATAGGAAATAAACAGTTTACTGACTAATTTTTTTCCAAGAAGTTAGTAGTTAGACACTGCATATCATCCAAATTTAAAAATTATAATGGCGACTCTAATCTTCTGTTTTCCGAATCACATGTATTATCCGAGGTCTGCTCCGGCGCTGTGATTTTGTCTCTGTAAAATAAAACTGGTATGTAAATATAAAAAAATACGGAACCCTCATAGTTCGCCATGTCTGTCCGTGCGTCCGTTCGTATGTCACAGCCATTTTATTCCGAAGCTATTAGGACTATACATGTGAAACTTGGTAGGTAGATGTATTCTGTAAACCGCTTTCAGATTTTATAAAAAAAAAAATATTTAAAATAAAGGGGGTTCACCATACATGGAACTGAAACTGAATTTTTTTTTTTTTCATGAAACCTATGCGTGTGTGGTATCTATAGACAGGTCTATAAAAATAACATAGGGGTTTCTGAAACTACTTTTTATAAAGTCAATCGTTTAAAAGATTTACGCTCCCAAAGTGGTAAAATGTGTACCTCTCCCCCCCCCCCCCCCCCTCTAACTTCTGTAATAATGGAATGAAAATCTAAAAAGATATATGTCGGTAGATCTTAATGTATACTTTCAACCAAAATTGGTTTGAACGAGATCGGGTCAGCATTTTTTGTGATACAACATATTTTCTAAAACCGCAAATATAACTTTGTAATTCATACAAACACTATGAAAAACAAAGTTATTTGGCGTAGTTGTAAAAAATGTAAATAACTTGGTTTTAAGAAATTTGTAAGGTTTTGTTTTTCGTCAAATAAATATACATATTATATTATATTATAATAGTTACTACGAAACCCTTCATGGGCGAGTCTGACTCGCACTTGGCCAATTATTTTCCGTCATTTTACGAGCATGATCCCTCAGGCGTTCCAAATGTCGGTTTTTAGGGTTCCGTAGCCGAATGGCAAAAAACGGAACCCTTATAGTTTCGACATGTCTGTCCGTCTGTCTGTCTGTCCGTCCGTCCGTATGTCACAGCCATTTTATTCCGAAACTATTAAGACTATACATGTAAAACTTGATAGATAGATGTATTCTGTGAACCGCTTTCCGATTTTAAGAGAAAATTTAAAAAATATTTAATATAAAGGGGGCTCCTCATACATGGAACTGAAACTGAACATATTTTTTTTTCATGAAACCTATACGTGTGTGGTATCTATAGACAGGTCTTTAAAAATGACATTAAGGTTTCTAAAATTACTTTTTCATAAAGTTAATCGTTTAAAAGATATACGCTTCCAAAGTGGTAAAATATGTGTCCCCCCCCTCTAACTTCTATAATAATGGAAGTGAAAAATCTAAAATAACCATATGTTGTAGATCTTAATGTAAACTTTCAACCAAAATTGGTTTGAACGAGATCGAGTCAACAGTTTATGAGATACAGTATATTTTCTAAAACCGCAAATATAACTTTGTAATTCATACAAACACTATGAAAAACAAAGTTATTTGGCGTAGTTGTAAAAATTGTAAATAAGCTACTTTTAAGAAATTTGTAAGGTTTTTGGTTTTTTTTTTTTTTCAAATAAATATATTAAGTATATTATATTTATTATAGTTACTACGGAACCCTTCATGGGCGAGTCCAACTCGCACTTGGCCAATTTTTTCACCTTTCGTTGTCTTTTATGCTTATTCCCCATATCGGTAAACTAATGTTATATAAACCTTGTTCACTTGTCAAATATAGATAAATAAAATCAGAAAACAAGACTAAACAATAACTATTTCTATAAAAAAATATAATCACGGTTGCGGGAGGAACCAACACAGGTCTATCACTGACAAAGGCCGCAGGCGAACTGGGCGGGCATAAGAAAGTGATAGAGTCTATTACTTCCACGTGCGAAAAAAAGAGAGCGCAACAATGCGCTGGAATCAAAATAAAACAACGTAAGCGCCAAACCAAATAAAAATTGTTTAAAAATAAATTAAGCTATGTATCAAAAATATTTTCAGTCAGAGTTTTCAATTACCTATTATGCACATTTTGAATGCAATTTTGAAATGAAATTCCTTAGGATTTTAGAATTAAAGGAAAAAATAAAAAAAAATTGAGGTCTTTTCGGAATCAAATTCGATGGAGCAAATTTAACCCAATTGCGTTTTCCTTCAGTCAAAGTATTAATAAAATAGTCAATAAACATATTACCAAAAATTAAATCCATACTTGCTGGAATAGTGAATTAAATGGTGACGAAAATACCCCTAATTTATTTTGGTATCGCCTTAAATGATAAATAATTTTCATATTATTTCATTACTGATGAATAGTTATGTCATCCATTTGGTATGTAGATGTCTGAGAATGTTTTCCACACCATTTCAACGCGCATGAAAGCATTATTATGCGTTATAAATTGGATACAAAAATTTAAAATTTGTAATTGTTTAGCATGCACACAGGCCTAATACTTGGTCACAACTAAAATGGTTCTTGTATCGTAGCCAATATATAAGAGCAAAAACTCGCATAGTTTTCGTGCGTCGGGGCAACGTATGTGCGATCAAGTGGTTTTCAAATCAGTGATTGCTACAGACTAACAACAAATTAGGCAAGTGCGCACCCCTAGACTTTTCCCGCCCAAATAAGGAAAAAGGTAAGTGCTTTTCTATAACATAACGGACGCCACTTATCATTGCCAATCATGTCTTGTACGCAGATAATATACTTTGTGCGATATTTTACTCTATTATTTTAAACGTAAAAGGGACACACACACACTCATTTTACCACTTTGGAAGTGTCTATCTTTCAAACGAGTTTAACCTTTTGAACACCAGAGTATAAACGTATCGCCGTACCCCTGACGCCAGGCCACTTTTTCTGTCAAATGACCTTCATAAAAAATAGGGATTCCAAAACTTATATCGATATACAACTTAGTTTTTATTTTCGTCTTTAATTTTCTAATAAACCATACTCACGACACTGAAATGTTATTTAACCTGCCACTATATTCCAATATAGTAATCTTTACACAGCATTTAACAGAGACTTTATCAATGAAAAAGCAGATATTAGAAAACTAAAAAATATATTTATTACAATATGGTTACAACACTATTCAACATGACTTGTCTTGGTATTGTGACAATGGCGTTGCTTGCCAGTCAATTTTATGACATTCTCGCATCTGAATTAGGGATGTAGCATTGTTAGTACACGTTGGTTATCGATTCTAATAAGTATTAGTAGTATAAGTATTCTTATCTAATATAATACCTATCCATATCTAAAAATACGCAAGGATTTTAATGTAGTAATAAAAAGAAATTGAAATCAGTATTTTAATTATTGTTTCTTTTACATGTAAAAATAAGCAGAAATAATTTAAAAATCAACAGTTACATATACCTAATAATAATTATTACGAATCAGTCTTACAATGTCACAAATCTTTAAAAAAATGTACCTAATAACATACTAGGAAGAACATCAGTTTAGTACCTAATATAAACAAAACATCAGAAATAACAGGAATAGAAGTAACAAAAGGATTATAATAAGGATAATATCGCAAGCTTTCAACAAAAAATATTATTAGCAAAAAGGTTAAGAAAAGATATGTAAAATTAACAATGTTACCAACTTACAAAGAATGGAATGTCATAAATCTCTAAAATAGGAACAATAAAAGTATATCACACATTAGCAAATCATATCTTAAAAGTAAAAAAGAGGATGTGGTAATAACCTAGTCAAATAAAAAAAATATAAATGGTATTTTTCAAAGCATGGCGCAGCACATACATCGGCCCGCAGTGGCATCAACGCTAGTATCGGTGTCCACGCATTGAAGACAGCGTTTAACTCTACCGCTAAGGTCTGCAAACGGGTGTTGCGAAAGGCTCGGTTCGACCATGTTGGACGAATTGGGGCCAAATTGGCAACCTACCCTTCGGGCAGTAAGCAGTTTTGGTCCCTCGCCAAATCGGTCGAGTCGAACTTCTATCGTCCTTCACTGCCTCGTTTTTGTCCCTAATAAATAAATTAAAATGTTGATATCACATTTTTAATCATAGTTTTTAAAATAACTCACCTCTAAAACATCTTCTTGTATTGATTCCGCTTCCGAGAACTCTTCGTCATCTCCAATTCCTTCTAATATTCGAAAAAGTTCTTCGGTAGTCATTACACTCATGATTGCAGTTTAACTTACACGATATTTTAGTAATAAATAAATACAAATAAATTAAAGCACTTCACTAAACTTAATCGCCTGCGCTTACGACGTCACCGTTGTGTCATAGATTTATGACTATGGCGTACAAGGGACTGATAATATTGGTTTGCGCTAGAGATGCGCGAGAAATGAGGTTAACAAGTGTCGATATTAGATATTTGCATATTTTATTTTTGATTGTGTAGCTAGAGGCATTGTTGTATAAGGCTGAGTTGTTTTAAAAATTCGTTTATTTTCTCCTGATACCAACTGATACACAAATAATATACTCTGAACTAAAATTTCATATTCATCTTCTTAAGTTTTTATTAATTTTACAATCATACGTCACAACACTAGCTGTCACATATAGCAGACTACGGCGTGTTAGACACTCCTTTTATACGCGTTTAACATCTACTTTTAAAACAACAAATTTCTCGATATTGGTGGTTTATTTATATTAGTTTATATATATATAATATAGACGGAAGCTTAAACTTTTAAATTATATAAATAAAAACACACAAAAGTAATGGTTAAATTGTTTATTTCATAATATGGTGCGACGTGTATTTTGTCATATATTTGTGACGTTGGCGTTCAGGGTAAGATTTCGTTTGTCACATATATGTGACAATGGCGTTCAAAAGGTTAAGAAAAATGGTTTTGGAACCTCAATATCATTTAAAGATTCAGTTCCATGTATGTGGTGTACCTCATTAATGTTTTTATAGTACCTATAAAAATCGCTGAAATCACTGAAATGGCTTGGTATACGGACGGACAGACAAAACAAGACAAATCTGTAAGGGTTCCATGTTATGCCATTCGGCTACGGAAACCTAAAAATACCACAGGCAAGCAAACCACACTGGGCACGGTCTTCGCCTCTCCGCGGAGCATCCTCTGTAGAATACTGCATGCAAAAATGAACATTTGGATTTTATCTTAATTAACACTAGATATTTTTCTGAAGTAACTATTACTTTGTTATGGATTTCCGCAAAGTATGTATAAGTGTATAAATTATGTCAAATTGAGTTATGATATTCAATTATTAATTAGAAAATGATAAATTTTTATTATGATTATTTAACCAAATTTTCCTATTACACATTTAAGCAACTATGTATTAGGTTTCAACAGTGCCTTATAAAGGCACAATCGAGTCTACGTGCAGCGACTTATAAAAGCTCACTACACACATCGCAAGAATTGATGATTTGACTGGAGCCTAATCGAATTTCGAAAAATATGCATGAACACCAACGAAATACGCAAATCAGTGTGTTAATGTTTCTACCTTTTGCCTCATATTGCATTTGCATTAATGTAACCTTTTTTGTTAACCAGAGAGAAAAGCAGTAAGCGACGGTTACTAGAAACGGTGCAAGAGTTCTCTCTAGTTTGCCGCGGCCTCGTGGACACAGAATACGCAAGACAGACGATGGCGTCCAAGCAACTGGTGGCATGAACATTTACTGTACCTAACTTTAATGAATATCAAAGTTCTCACAACCTCGCCTCTTCTCTATTAGGTACAGTGGTGTTATATAGTTAAGTTACGCTTAGACAAGGTTCGCGCTTCGGCCGTCAAGGAAACCGGAGTTTCGTAACTGGTTTCCGTGAAGACTTTTTTACTACTATGTAAGCGGTTTCGAAAGAGGAGAAAGAAGAGTTTAAGAATTATCCAATGTCCCTTAAGCTACCTAGGAAATTGACTACGACAGAGGAAACCGAAAAAAGTTAGTAGGTACCATAGATATAATAAATAAGTAGATGTGGTCAACAGAAGAAATTATATCGGAACCGTGTGTCTCCAGTTAGGCGCTGGGCGGGGCAACAACTACACATGCAGTTTAATAAAATCAATAGATACGCACTCGCGCACACACCCGCATTTCCTAAATCAGAACGTACTATACAATCAATAATAAACCTTATTCCGTCAAACACAGCGTGTATTTACCATGCACCTTAGAATTTACCCACACAAAAACATCGGTCGCTATCGTTGTGCTGTGCAAAAGCAATTTATTTTACATATACGCTACTGATTGACTAAATCGGAAAGTTATTGATTCTTCCATTTGTTATTGTACATTTTTTTTGGGCACCTGAAAATTAACCAAATAAAAAATGGCATGTCCAGAAAATATTATAATAACAATAAACATATTATTAAGAACATAACATTACATAATTATTATTAAGTACTACCTACTAAGTATTAAGGGCTACCCTGGCGCTTTCGACTTAAATCTTAATATTTAATTATCATAGTGATAGGTCAAATAGAAGTTGATGTTAACTTACATTACGCTCTTGATCGGAACATACCAGCCGTATAGGTTGTATAGAATCCTGAAAAGTTGAATGCCCTAAAACATGAGAATAGCTTTCAGTAATAAAATAAAATTTAACCCACTTCTGCAAAAATCAGTTGTACTCTTAATTTTGGAATTGTCCATTCAGGCTGGAACATTTCTGCGCTGAAGTGAACCGAGCATTTATGGTGCCATTTTTTGTAGGGTACCAGTTAGGTGGCATGCCTTTGGCATCAATCCATTCCTTTTTTATATTACCATCTTTTGGGAAGCTAAAAAGTACGAAAACCACTTATTTATCATTTACATACATCCTAAGCTACTTCTAAACGTCACCATATAATAAGCATCGCAATAATTACGTAACACACTATAAATCAAGATCTGAATGATTTTGACGTATATTGCTAATCCATTGCTACATATGTTCGAAATATTGGTCTGCTCAACAACGTAAATACCACAGTGAGTGTTGTTGATTCAGCATAATGAAACCGATTCCTACTGTAAGTGTGTTACGCAATTACCCCGCAGGTAATAGTTTAGTAGGTTATAATAGGTTTTTGTTATAAGAAAAATCCTAGTTAGTAGAGAAATTGTTAAATATATGAAAACAAACACACATCCATGCCTAACAAATAAATAGCATGAATATATTGACTTATTTTAAGCTAAATTCACAAATATATTATCTGAACCATGCCGATTATTATAACGCATTCGAAGCTACAACGGAAGTTAAATACAAAAACCATAAAAAAATAAAGAAACAGCAACATAGGATAAGGCATAACATGCGATAATTCTAAACCGAAAAACACCACCGATTATTAACCTAAAATTAAAGTAACTTACTTTACGAATATTGGTTACGCATTTCTCTACTACTCTGTAAAAAAATCAAAATAAGTAAAAACACATTATTTACACCGGGCTAAAACGGTTGACAGATTGAAAAATAAACTATTGTAGCGACAGCGACGTCGGAACTCCTTACGCATGCTGCGGGCGTAAAATAAATTGTTTATTTGTTTTTTTTTACTTTTTTGTACACTTGACATTTCAACGTATTTTTATTTCTGTCATCTCATGTAAAATAAAAGTTATAGTACATTGTTGACCGAGAGGAGAAAGTGACCGATTACCGTCGAGGGTGTCGTTTGAAGCCCGAGCCGTAGGCGAGGGCTTTAAAACACCCGAAATCGGGAATCGCACTTTCTCTCGAGTGATACATAGTGCTTTATACTACACCTACGAGGAAAATAACAAACTAAATCTTTACTAATTGAAATTTATATTGAAATTGTTGCAGTTAGTGAAACTTAATGTAACACTGTTTTCACAAATGGCGCCAATGGCGTCTGCAATTTTCACATGTTCTTTTTTCAAATTGTTTATCCTGCCGCCGCAGGGTCGCACTGCCAGCCCGACACCATCCAACACACAGCTAGTGGCCAGTGTCATTTTGCGAACTTGGAGATAAAAACTCACTGTAAAAACTTTTTGGCTTTTGATATTTAGGTTACCGGCGCATAGTCTTACCCAAAATTAAAAAAGAAAAACCACGTAAGAAATGGATTTTCATACACTTTTCTCTCCCGCTCAGATGCGTTTTCTCCCCGCATATTTGTTCGATATGCAATGACGTACTTTCTACCGTAAATTTGATAAAGTATCAAGGTACTTTCCAAGCAGGTGTAGTATAAAACATATTTTCTTAGAGGTTTCCGTATGTTATAAAAAACTTTTACCAAAAAATTAAACAGACTCGGTAGTCGGTGTCTTTAGTTTTGTATTTTCGTTTTTGGCACCGACTTCCGAAATTAAAGTTATTTTTCACTTTGCAGTGTTTTTTGGGAGTCGGTTTAATTTTTTGGTAAAAAAATTTTATTTCACTCTTTTTAGTTGGTCGATTTTTAATTTACCTAGTTACAAGAGCCTAAATGTCAACTACTTATATTCATTTACAAAATATTGCTTTTCCCAATGTTGGGCTGTTATTTGTTGAGGAGTTCTCCTGGTAGTTCACCATCAGCTTCACTTCACCATATGCATTATGACGAGCATATTGTGCTTAATAACCACATTCAAGTAATCGAAGCGGAACACATGAACTACTTATTATTCCTACTTATATATTGAGTAGTTCCAGTGGCCATCGGTGGTCTTCATCATCAGGTCTACTTCACAAATGGTGCTTTTCGAATGCAACTACACAGGTTACTATAAAAATACTCAAATCACTATAGGTGTGCCTATAGTGATATATATATTTGAAGAGTTCCCTCGATTTCTCCAGGATCCCATCATCAGATCCTGACTTGGTGACAATGGGACCAATTTCAAAGTATACCCTTTCAAACAAAAAAAGAATTTTCCAAATCGGTTCAGCCGTCTCCGAGTAATCGGTGATCATACATAAAAAAAATAATAATAATATACGCGTCGAATTGATAACCTCCTCCTTTTTTTGTCGTCGGATGAAAAACCCCTACACTATAATAGCAATATTTCATTCATCAATCGACATTGCTGTCGATAGCCTACGTTAGTGGATCTGCACAAGCACATCACTAATTTGTCGCAAGA
The DNA here is from genome assembly GCA_943138885.2 of Tholera decimalis. NCBI lineage: Eukaryota > Metazoa > Arthropoda > Insecta > Lepidoptera > Noctuidae > Tholera > Tholera decimalis. Next base: position 16,379,934 of record OW964552.2, on the reverse strand, counting down.
AGTGGCGGCCTCACTACGCGATGAATCCGCGTAATACAGTTTCGTATGTTATTTTTACATTGCTTGTCCAGTTACTTAGTGACGAACTCAGGTAGTGGTTAAGGAACAATGTATTTATAGCAAAAGTAGTACAGTCGTTCTGATATTTGAAAACAAAAATAACATAGTAAAACCGAGAAATATTTTACGATTTATTGTTTTTCATGATTTTAAAGACAAATATTGTAAAATACTTGTACTTACATATGGTAAGTGATTCCATGATTCACATAGTTTTGATTTTGGCTTCGGTTTTTACAAGATACCACAGAACAACTCGGCATTCATATATGTTATCACGATCGCCGTCGAATGCGCACTAGTTCGCAGAGACGGCCACTTGCCTGTGACATGAGCCCTGTGGCCACGTCGCGCGGACACCGATACGCCTCCTTACCACTTCTCCTATATTTTTGATTTCTGTGGTAGGTACTTTCTTTTTGTCATTATATATTTAATACAACCGATACTGAATATTGAATTGAATTTAGAACATACTTGTACTATTTATGTCTCGTTTTATTTAAAACTAGCTTCCGCCCGCGAATTCGTCCACGTGGAAAAAAAAATCCCCCGATTTTGAAACATACTTCATTAGTGTTCCGCTCCTATTGGTGTTAGCGTGATGATATATAGCCTATAGCCTTCCTCGATAAATGGGCTATCTAACACTGAAAGAATTTTTCAAATCAGAACCGTAGTTCCTGAGATTAGCGCGTTCAAGCAAACAAACAAACAAACAAACAAACTCTTCAGCTTTATAATATTAGTATAGATATAAACTTAAAATATTGAAATAAAAGTGCATATGGTGAAATTATTTCAATGCAGTGGCCCAGTTATTTGCCTGTTTAGAAAATGGTTTATAGCATTATCAATTACTAGGTAGCGTTCACTTTTCTTTCAGATAGTTTTAAAAATATTTCTGATTTTAATCTCCTTAATTAAGATGTCTAGTAAATTGGGTACTGAAATATTTTTCTGTCCAATGTACCGATTAATCCTATACCAACCTTCAATGTTGTTGATTGTTCTGATCTGTTGCAGCAATAAGTTTTCTTAAAGTCCGTGTTTTTGTGTCCCTTAAAATCCATTTTCAGTAGTAGATAATGGATTTTTACACTGAATTCATATCAACGAAAAGAGGAGACGTTGCACAGTAACACTAGTCGGATGTGTACGGCATGATGGGGTTGGCGTATTATCCATTGGGATAAAAACCCGAAATTAATTTAGTAAAGATTAAAAAAAAAAACACTAGTCGGAATAAGCTTATATTCAAGAAAATTAACTATTGACATTATATCAATGACCCCGGTTTCCTTGACGGCCGAATCGATGGTTCGTTTGTCTCACGAAGCTTCGTCCTTCTTTGGGATAATCATTCTCAGTTCTTTGAAGAGTGATCAAACGCCATTGTGCATCCAGAATTATAAACACAGGATAAACACTGACGACGCTCCTCGAGATAAACGAACGAAATTTTTGTTGTTTCCTATACTTGTAGGTCACTCGACAGACCATGGAGTTGAAGATTTTACTTGAAGTATCATAATTTTTATTATTATCTTGTAAATATTGACATTGTACATAATGCATTAAATTGTGATAATCATTTGTATATAGCCGTAATGATGTCGATGTAGAGATGTAAAATAAAATACCAAAAATACCTTTGTTGTATTTATTTCAATTTAAAATATTTATGTACATATATGGAGAACACTATTGGGTTAAATTTAACTAAAACTAACGATTTTATAAATAAATTAAAGTTAAAAGTATACTTAAGAATATTGAATGATATAAAGATATGAACAAAACATGGAAATGATTTATAACAATAAAATAATAACCAATATTGAGTTCAGTAAAATACCAAGATACGAAGTTATTGATATCCTACACTTACATGACTATGGTTGCCAGGTAAATAAAAAATTGAGGCGGATAAATCTGTTACTTTAGCCGGACATATTTTATCTAAGTCAAGAATATTTTTCTAACGTATGAACATTTTTGTCATGGAAATTGTGAACATAATATTAGATTTTGAAACTTAATATTAAAAAAAATATCTACTGTGAATTTAAGCCGGACAAAGGTGTAAAAAGCCGAAATTGTCCGGCTACCTAGTAAAATCTGGCAACCCTACTAACGACTTACATTATAGATTATTATTACATTATGTTAAAACCAGATTAATACCAACACTGAGCAATCAACTACTAATAAAATGAGGTTTAATTAGTTTCTAGGCGTTGTGTTTGTAGATAAAAATTACTAATGGGACTATAAAAGGGATAGACTATTACATATTTATATTAGCTCCATCTCTTTCTCGAATTGAAACATTGATAACCAGATGGGCCATTACAATAGAAAACATTTAATCTGGGGAATTGGTTGGTGCGGCTAATGCTCCTTGTAACTATAGACAATTTAAGGAGCTGTGTGTATAGATTTAAACATTCAAAATATATAAGACTAATATTACAGAAAAACATATCGTGTTAATACTGCCAAAAAGCCAGTAGTTCAATCTTACATGCAGTATGTAGCACCGCCCTCCCTTTGGCGGAATGAACACTACATATTTTTCTGTAGTAGTATTTTGGTACGGATTTCTGCAAAGTAACGCTTGATTCTATTCTGTAGATGAGATATAACCAGGTTAAGCATGGTCGCGTAACCTCGTTCGCTCAGATATTGTTGGCAAGTTTACGATTACAATTTTATTGAATCCATATCTAAATTCGAATGCTCTGTTAAGAGTTCCATAATTAACAACACATACAATCACAGCTTAATGACATAACTGCACCCAACAGATGAACAGGTAACTGGTATAGTTACGATAAGAACAGACAGCCAAAAAGGAGTCTAGATATTATATTTTATTCGTATGAGAAGACATAAAAAATAAATAGAAAGGTAACAAAAATATTCTGACACTGTAATGCATTCTAACACCGCGTCTTAATAGAGAACAATAGACGCATAAATACTTTGCACATACAGCATAGGTTTTTTTTTTACCAGAACCCTCTTGTGTCTCCTCAGAACGCCCTGCTAATTACTATCTAATCGAAGGTTTAAAAACGCATACAGGTCAAACATAAAATATTTATAATGAGAGATTATAAAGGCATAAGTATGTACCTTATTAACATTGAGAAATTATAACATGTATGTGACTGAAGGGGTGATAGATTTGAGTTTTAATAGATGGAGAGATATCGGATGACCGTAGAGAACGCCTATGGCATTAAGTCCGCCTTTGTACATTTTGTGTTGCATGAAGTTTTGATAAATAAATAAATAAGGCCAAAGAAAAGATAGATGAATTGTGTGAGGACTGAATATATGAACGAAAAAAGAACAAAAATGCGATGATGTCTGATAGGGAGGATAATGGTAGCAGAAAACGTGCGGCTCCGATCCCAAGTAAATGTGATAAGGGCAGGAAGATGATGATTTAGAGATTATGAAGGAACAGTGATACGATAACTTCATACTAGCCAAGGTGAACTGAACTGACTGCTTCAGCATCATCTCATTATTCTCCTGCACTATTGGCACACATTCACTGGGCGTGCCTTTTTCGTACATGCACCTCTATTTCATTTCAAATGCCACATTTTGAATATTCAATGTTGTTAAAACTGATAGACAGCCTTCTTGGCCAACCGATTTTACCACAAACCAATTCTCTGTTGGATTATTCGAGTGATTTACGAATCAGACTCATCCTTAGATTCTTGTGCATTGGCGTTTTGACATTTGCCTATTTCGACATCAAAATCTAAGAATTTGTCGGGTTCGCAGTGCCTGTTCTTGAAGCGGAGGAAGTTGAGCGCCTGGTCCAGGGTCAGGTGGAAGCAATCCTGGCGGCTCACGTTAAGGGACGAGCTTTCGAGGTCGCTATGCGTGGCTCGGGCGTATTTCAGACTCCGAGAGTTGTGCTGACCTTCCACGGTGACCTAGATTTAGACAAAATAGAATTGTATGTTTGTTCATTGCTACAGACTAACAACAAATTAGGCAAGTGCGCACCCCTAGACTTTTCCCGCGCAAATAAGGAAAAAGGTAAGTGCTTTTCTATAACATAACGGACGCCACTTATCATTGCCAATCATGTCTTGTACGCAATTAACTGAATAACAGGGTATTTGCCGTGTCCTTAGTTAGTGTTGAATAGCTCCCCAATGGTTGGATACACAAATTTGTAATTACCATACACAATTACACGACTTCATACACTAAATATTTTCTAGACTGAAATTAAGAAATTCGATACTTTTACGCTAGGATTACGGTCACGTATTTGCCTGTAAAAGTAAAAAAAAACCGGTGTTTTGTATATAGTTAGTTTAGATGCCAGAAAATTTAAACAACATTTTTATTTCTAAAAATAATTCCACATTTTTTATATTTTCATAAAATAAAAATTATATTTTTTAATCTGTGTGTCACGTGACCGCAAACGCCAATCACGAAGTGTGACGTCATTTTTCTCAAAGCTGTCAAACGTGTCGACTTGTCAAACGAGATATTAATTTTGTGTAAAAATAAACGTTACTAATAGTAATATTTCTGCATAATAATATAAAAGGCGAAGATCTAACAATGCAGAAAAATTTCGTAAAAGCTGATAGTTCAAATTTGTCACGGATAGACTCGATGATGGTGGCAAGATTTTTCGCCATGAATCCCGAATTTTCTCATTTCTGGTTACATGAATAAATAATTTCGTAGGTGTTCTTTTTGTTTTATTTTCACAAAAAGACACTACACAATATTGGTAATTATATTATATAAAGCTAAATTACCACTCACTGACTGACTGACTCACTCATTGACAGAATTGTTCTCCCAGATGGTGGATGGGGAGGTGGGTATATTTTGACAGATTCGTAAACAAGTAACTCTCAAACCTACGGGAAAAGTGCCAAACCCCCCCTTTTCCCCCCCTTCTCCCCCCCCCCCTATCGTATCTCGGAAACTACGAGACCCGTATTTTTTTCTTTTTACGGATTCGTATAGAGGAGGCTCGGTAAAGTAAAAACCATTTTTCAAAGTCCCCCCCCGCCCCCCTTCTCCCCCCCTTTAGGCGGATCTCGGAATCTAAGAGACTTGGAACATTTTTTTTTTCAGATTCATTTAGAGGGGCAATGCTTTAGTCGAAATACTTGTGCAACCCCCCCCCCATCACCCCCCCCCTCTTTTTTTTTTTTTTTCACAAGCACGCGAGGTGCTTGCACCTCGCGCAACACGCAAATACTAAACCCCCCCATCACCCCCCCCCCTTTTTTTTTTTTTTTTCACAAGCTCGCGAGGTGCTTGCACCTCGCGCAACACGCAAATACTAACCCCCCCCCATCTCCCCCCATCACCCCCCCCCCCCTTTTTTTTTTTTAAAGAAAGCACGCGAGGTGCTTGCACCTCGCGCAACACGCAAATACTAAACCCCCCCATCTCTCCCATCACCTCCCCCCAACTTTTTTTTTTTTTTTTCACAAGCACGCGAGGTGCTTGCACCTCGCGCAACACGCAAATACTTGATTTAGAGGGGCAATGCTTTAGTTTTTTTCACAAGCACGCGAGGTGCTTGCACCTCGCGCAACACGCAAATACTAGTTATATTATATAAAGCTAAATTACCACTCACTGACTGACTGACTGACTGACTCACTCATTGACATAATTGTTCTCCCAGATGGTGGATGGGGAGGTGGGTATATTTTGACAGATTCGTAAACAAGTAACTCTCAAACCTACGGGAAAAGTGCCAAACCTCCCCTTTTCACCCCTCCCTATCGTATCTCGGAAACTACGAGACCCGTATTTTTTGTTTTTTACGGATTCGTATAGAGGAGGCTCGGTAAAGTAAAAACCATTTTTCAAAGTCCCCCCCCCCGCCCCCCTTCTCCCCCCCTTTAGGCGGATCTCGGAATCTAAGAGACTTGGAACATTTTTTTTTTCAGATTCATTTAGAGGGGCAATGCTTTAGTCGAAATACTTGTGCAACCCCCCCCCCCATCACCCCCCCCTCTTTTTTTTTTTTCACAAGCACGCGAGGCGCTTGCACCTCGCGCAACACGCAAATACTAAACCCCCCCCTTTTTTTTTTCACAAGCACGCGAGGTGCTTGCACCTCGCGCAACACGCAAATACTTGATTTAGAGGGGCAATGCTTTAGTTTTTTTCACAAGCACGCGAGGTGCTTGCACCTCGCGCAACACGCAAATACTAATACCCCCCCATCTCCCCCCATCACCCCCCCCCCCCACTTTTTGTTTTCACAAGCACGCGAGGTGCTCGCACCTCGCGCAACACGCAAAATACTTGTTATACTATATAAAGCTAAATTACCACTGTCTGACTGACTCACTCATTGACATAATTGTTCTCCCAGATGGTGGATGGGGAGGTGGGTATATTTTGACAGATTCGTAAACATGTAACTCTCAAACCTACGGGAAAAGTGCCAAACCTCCCCTTTTCCCCCGCCTTCTCCCCCCTCCCTATCGTATCTCGGAAACTACGAGACCCGTATTTTTTTTTAATACGGATTTGTATAGAGGAGGCTCGGTAAAGTAAAAACCATTTATCAAAGTCGCCCCCCCCACCCCCCTTCTCACCCCCTTTAGCCGGATCTCGGAAATTAAGAGACCTGGAACATTTTTTTTTTTTCAGATTCATTTAGAGGGGCAATGCTTTAGTCAAAATACTTCTGCAACCCCCCCCCCATCACCCCCCCAATTTTTTTTTTTGTCACAAGCACGCGAGGTGCTTGCACCTCGCGCAACACGCAAATACTAATACCCCCCCATCTCCCACCATCAAGCCCCATTTTTTTTTTCGCAAGCACGCGAGGTGCTTGCACCTCGCGCAACACGCAAATACTAGTTATTATATTATATAAAGCTAGATTACCACTCACTGACTGACTGACTCACTCATTGACATAATTGTTCTCCCAGATGGTGGATGGGGAGGTGGGTATATTTTGACAGATTCGTAAACAAGTAACTCTCAAACCTACGGGAAAAGTGCCAAACCTCCCCTTTTCCCCCCCCTTCTCCCCCCCCCCTATCGTATCTCGGAAACTACGAGACCCGTATTTTTTTCTTTTTACGGATTCGTATAGAGGAGGCTCGGTAAAGTAAAAACCATTTTTCAAAGCCCCCTCCCCGCCCCCCTTCTCCCCCCCTTTAGGCGGATCTCGGAATCTAAGAGACTTGGAATTTTTTTTTTCAGATTCATTTAGAGGGGCAATGCTTTAGTCGAAATACTTGTGCAACCCCCCCCCCATCACCCCCCCCTCTTTTTTTTTTTTTTTTTTTTTCACAAGCACGCGAGGTGCTTGCACCTCGCGCACCACGCAAATACTAAACCCCCCCCCATCTCCCCCATCACCCCCCCCCCACTTTTTTTTTTCACAAGCACGCGAGGTGCTTGCACCTCGCGCAACACGCAAATACTTTTTTTTTTCACAAGCACGCGAGGTACTTGCACCTCGCGCAACACGCAAATACTAAACCACCCCAATTCCCCCATCACCCCCCCCCCACTTTTTTGTTTTTTTTTTTTCACAAGCACGCGAGGTGCTTGCACCTCGCGCAACACGCAAATACTTGATTTAGAGGGGCAAGACTTGGATCATCTTTTTTTTCAGATTCATTTAGAGAGGCAATGCTTTAGTCAAAATACTTCTGCAACCCCCCCCCCCCCCACTTTTTTTTTTATTTCACAAGCATGCGAGGTGCTTGCACCACGCGCAACACGCAAATACTAAACCCCCCCCATCTCCCCCCATCACCCCCCCTTTTTTTTTTGGTTTTTTCACGAGCACGCGAGGTGCTTGCACCTCGCGCCACACGCAAATACTAGTTGTATTATATAAAGCTAAATTACCACTCACTGACTGACTCATTGACATAATTGTTCTCCCAGATGGTGGATGGGGAGGTGGGTATATTTTGACAGATTCGTAAACAAGTAACTCTCTAACCTACGGGAAAAGTGCCAAACCTCCCCTTTTCCCCCCCCCCCCTTCTCCCCCTCCCTATCGTATCTCGGAAACTACGAGACCCGTATTTTTTTTTTACGGATTCGTATAGAGGAGGCTCGGTAAAGTAAAAAGAATTTTTCAGTTGCCCCCCCCCCCCCCCCCCCCCCCTTTAGGCGGATCTCGGAAATTAAGAGACTTGGAACATTTTTTTTTTCAGATTCATCTAGAGGGGCAATGCTTTAGTCGAAATAATTGTGCAACCCCCCCCCCCCATCACCACCCCCCTTTTTTGTTTTTCACAAGCACGCGAGGTGCTTGCACATCGCGCAACACGCAAATACTGAACCCCCCAATCACCCCCCCCCCATTTTTTTTTCACAAGCACGCGAGGTGCTTGAGTAGTAGTGATTTGCCGGTTCTGGCCCACCAATCCCGTGGCTCACCGGTTCTGGCGCACCACCGCTTCTGGCGCAATCGCGGTCCAAGGCGTTTCAAACCTAAAAAAAAAAAAAAAAAAAAGGTTTTGGTGTCCGCTGATCACGTTTCCGCAATCCATTTTCGCGTAAGATGCATGGTTCCGGAGATACAGAAATCAATTAACAACAATCTGTTTCATTTCCGGTGACCCGACCCCTCATTATCGACTTTCATTGTTCGCCTTTTCTTTTTATTGTCCGTGCGTCCGGCCGCTCACCCTCATTAGGATTGCATTGACGTTTCTATGTATTACTCATTGTTACTGCTACTGCTATTGTATACTTTTATTGTTCATAGACCATTGCTTACTTTGCTATTCGGGATCATCAAAACGGAATCAATAAAACACATGCGTCATTAACAAATTTTATTTTTATCTACAAAATATGAGCGGAACATCTCATCCACTAAAATATCGTTGTACAGTGTGTTCCCTGTAAATATGTTTGTAAAACTATGCATTGAACATCCCTGAAACTTATATAGCAAATACATTAAGCAATATTCACCACAAACTGAAGTCCAATCATTCTGAATCCTATCAATACTCCAGCCCCATCTTTTACAATTCCTTTTCAAAAACTGGAGATGATATCGCGCAGGTGTTCGCCCATATGAATCAAAATATTGACCGATGCCATTCGTATCGATATGTACAGCTACCCAGTGTGAACCTGGCTTATCATCCGCATCCAAATTGCATATTATATACGTTGGTGCATGGGTATACATAGGGAGTCTATTAGCAGCATAAACATTATTTTCTAGACTGGGATCTTTTTCAGATGTTTTTGTACTTCTAGTGTATCCATGATATAGCATATTATTACACTACCAATCTATTCAATGGTTGTCATAGGAATGTTCAATTATAGTGATTTGTAAATATTAAATCGCATTATTTTGTAGCACTCACAAAACAGGTTGATGCCAGCAATGTGAGATAAGTTTGTTGACTCATAGAGTTACTATCAGTTTCCGGAGGAACGTGAGATAATTTTGGTGATTCATAGAGTTACAATCAGTTTCGTTGTATTTAGGAATTTGTTTTAGATAAGAATGGTGCTATATAAGATCGTACCATTGCAGTCATGCAGTCAGTCTATGGTCGTTTGACCGCAGTGGATTGTATACGTCTACCAATACTACGTTTGTGTTACTTCAACGCATCAATGGCCATGGAGGTAAGTGTTTATTCTATTGACAAACTTACTTGTATTCTTGTTGTTGTTTCCTAACGTGTGTGATTAAGTGTAAACAAATTGATATTAACATGATAACTGTCTTGTTGCAGAAATCATTCAACTTCGATGAAAATACCTATAAACAGTATTACTACTCACCGCTCTCCCCTCAACATGAAGAAGAGAACGATGACATCGTTATTAATAACACATGCGATGGTGGAAAAAGGAAATCACAACCGATTGATCATTTTTTTGAAGAGGCACCAAAAATAAAAAAGAAGAAACTGTTATCGTCAACCGTGGCACGAGCCGCTAGAGATGGTGTATCATACATTTCTAGTAATTCTGACGACGGAGACCAAGCGACGCATCTCATAAAAATTGAAATGTACGATATGAAGAAGCTATGTAAGATTCCAACTACTGATCATTGGAAACACGCTACCACGAGGATTAAATATTATGTAAAGAATAATAAGGATAGCATCTACGACAGCACAAACGGGCTCGTATACAACATTACAAAGACAATAGCAGAAAGTGAAAAAGTTAAAAAAATACTTTTTTAACAATGACACCCATTAGTTGATTAGTGAATGTGATTCTGTTTACTTAAATTACTTCTGTGTACTCATTAGATTCTACCTGACTCGTCATTAATAACACATGCGATGGTGGAAAAAGGAAATCACAACCGATTGATCATTTTTTTTTGAAGTGGCACCAAAAAGTAAAAAAGAAGAAACTGTTATCGTCAACCTTGGCACAAGCCGCTAGAGATGGTGTATCATACATTTCTACTAATTCTGACTACGGAGACCAAGCGTCGCATCTCATAAAAATTGAAATGTACGATATGAAGAAGCTATGTAAGATTCCAACTACTGATAATTGGAAACACGCTACCACGAGGATTAAATATTATGTAAAGAATAATAAGGATAGGATCTATGACAGCACAAACAGCCTCGTATACAATATTACAAAGACAATAGCAAAAAGTGAATAAGTTAAAAAATACTTTTTTAACAATGACACTCATTAGTCGATTAGTGAATGTGATTCTGTTTACTTAAATTACTTCTGTGTATTCATTAGATCCAAGGAGGTGTCGTCTTGTGGTGCTGAGAGAAAAACAAGATTAGAAGGAAGAGATGAGTGTGGCATACGTGAACAGATCAGTTCATTGAAAAGCAAAACTACAAAACTGATTGGAGAAGAAAAAGTGAAGAATATGCAGTACCCAAGAGCTGAATATCCATTTTTCAGTTCAAAATCTAGACGGTTGTTCAGTTTCGGAGACTGGCCACTCGTTATGAAACAGAAGCCTGAAGATCTTGCAGAAGCCGGTTTCTTTTATACTGGTCATGAAGACAGGACCAAGTGTTTCCATTGTGGTGGCGGTTTAAAAGATTGGGAAGATGATGATGATCCTTGGCAGCAGCATGTTCAGTGGTTTAGTCAGTGTGCTTATGTAAAGTTTAAACTCGATCAGTGTTCTGTATAAGATTGAATAGGGTGTTTATAAAGAAATAAAAAAATAGTATATTGCATATAATTTGTTTTATTTAATTTTATAATGTTTCCTTTAGTTACATACACATAACCTTAACTACTATAGTCTACAGTAACATTTCTATTTTTATCTATTTCAATAATATTATCAAACTCAGCATAAACAATACAGTTAATTGTTTGTATTAGTGAGGATTCAAATCGTACTTCTAATCTTACACTACCATGCTTTATGAGATTCCAATGAGCTGATGAGTTAGCTGATAAATCAGGAGTTAAATCAAATGCTAAAAGACAGTAACCTTTAGCATACTGTTCACGAGAGATTGCATTTCCTTCATTTAGAAAGTGAATACCAGTCCCCGAGAATAGAGTATGATATGCTGATGTAAATATATTATTATTAAAAGATGGTTGCAAAGCTTTTGAAGGTATTTGTTGACCATCAATATATAAGCTGAAAGAGTTAATACCATAGTTTTCAAAGTTAAATGGATTTTTAGTAAGCGAACCATTAAATGCAGAATTGTTTACAAATCCAATAATACATCTTTTGGGTACCTGTCCTAAGAATATATTATCAAGAGTTTTTCCTTGAACACCTGATGGAATTGTTAAAACTTTAACTTCAGCACGAGTAATAGGATATTTAGCAGTGGTAGAAGCTAAAACTTTCTGATGTGCGAGTAATACACTTGGATTAATTCGTGCTCTTCGAACAATAAGAGTTGCGTCTGTAATGCAAACTTTAAACTTTACATCATTTGACCCAGCAATTAAATTAAAACTCTCTCTTGATCGAACTAATTTTACACTCATTTCAACGCCATTCATTAAAAATTTATCTTGATTGAAAATGTCACCATGAAGATGACCAATCATTTCTATTTCCCTACTTTCATTAACTAATTCCTGTCTTTTAACAAATCCTATGTTTTTACCATCTGTGGAATCCATTTTTCCTGCTGTATCCTCATACCAAAGGCTACAAGTAAGATGAGATTGTTTAGCAGCAGGAGCATAGTTTAAAAGAGTTTCCATGTATGCTCGATAGGCATAGGTATTATTAGGTGGTGATACAAGTTTTTGGTTTAAATAAACATCAAGTTGACTAAAAAGTGTATGCAGCCAATTATTTACAGGTGCTACTGCGGTAGCTGATATCAAGTTTGATGAATCTTGATTTAATACTTTTGCCTTTATCTGGAGTAATGTATGAGACAAATCTATGTAGTCATCGCCTGTTCCAGGAACTTGAAACTCGATAGGTCCATCATCAGCAAGAGACGAAATTGGTTTATAGTGAATCCACAATCCATTTTCAATGCTTGTTTGTGTAGACGGTAATGCAAATAAATCTAATTCTGACTTAACGCACTCACAAGAATGATTATGAAGGAAAGACATATTTAATTTGAAAATATATCTTCGATGTTTTTTGGTTTTAGACCAAGTTTTTTCGTAGCTTTCACTTTAGCAGTTAGTGGTGGAATGAACGATGCCAATCGTTTTCTTTTAGTTATATATCCAGATCCTGTCATGTTAAATCGATCAATTTTGTTATCAGCCTTTCGTTTTAAGTTCGTACTAACTTGTTTAAGACGATCTTTTATTGAGGCTTCCATAGGACGCGCTTGAACCATATCCGATAAAAGTCCTACTCCAGCGTTTAATGCCTCCTTACCAACCACTCGAACACCACTTGAAAGTAAAGGTAAAACTGATCTAAATAACCCTCCTAAGAAGCTCCCAATACCATGACCGCGTTGGTATGGTGAACCCTTATAAATTACACCAACTCCTGATCCAGCTTGATGTGAATAATAATTTTCATATGGACATTTATGATGATCATGAGGAGAATACATTATTATAATTTGTGGAAATGTAGTTTAATACACACGGTTCCAAACTGGAATGGTATTTTTTGTCCTGTGCTCGATCTTATATCTATTTCCAGCGTATCGAACTCTCTTCGCATTACAGGTAAGTAGTGAGGTGGAGAGAAAACGTGCATTTTATTCGCACCATAAATGTATTTTGAAGGATCTAATGAAATGACTCTTAATAGCGGAGTCATAACATCACCCACAATCTGAGGATCGATAATGTCACAATATAGAAATAGTTGAGATGGTAACCCTAAGTGTAAATTAGCAGGACACTTCCCAAAATTTCTGTCTAGAAGATTTGTATTTGGTTCATAACCCAGTTGTAAACTTAATTTGGGTGATAATGTTACGGATGTTATATTTTTATCCAAAACAGAAATAGACACAAATTTTGTTATTTCATCATAACGAAATTTCAAGTTCTCTCTGATACCATTTAACGCTCTTAAAATATGTTCAACGTTATCATAGTTGGTAGCCGGAATTTGTTTTTTGTAGTACACTGTTGATGGTTTATCTTCATTAGGCATTAACATGGTTTTTGTAATGTACACAACATTTTCATGATCTTGAACAGTAAACATGGTGCATGGATATTGAAACTCGACAACTCCAACCGACCATTCACCTTCTAATTTCATAGCTTTTGGTAATTTTGTTGAAAAATTTGTGGTCTTGTTATCAGGAAAGTATTCCATTGAACTATTGCTGAGCAAAGTTAAATAAAAACTTTCTTTATTCATATTTCTTTTAAACTAGAAGCTAAAATCCAACTGTTAAATTTATCTGGATAACCTTTCCACTTCACTAATACTTCTTTTCTGTTACCCGAATAACGAGTACCAATTATTTTATCTATTTTATATTGTGAGGTGGGGTTGTAAGTGACCTTCTGTAATTCTCTTTCATAAAAAGTACCAACTATTGCTTCATCTTGTAAATCTGTTATTGTATAAACAACCCATGGAGATCTATCAATTATTGAAGATATAATAAATATTTCATCACTCCAATTTGATTCATATCCTTTTTGGAAAACATGTTTATATTTAGTTATTCGAACATAATCACCCACATTGAAATTTGGTTTTGGATTTTCTAAAGAAAGTTTGTTTGATCCTCTATTATAAAGATTAGTCCAAACTGTCATAATATTGGCGGAACTTACATCACATGGGCACATCTTAATACTAGAGGGAATGCTGTGATTATAAGAGTATATTAAATCCTGTAAAACATCTATGTATCTATAAGTATTGTTATGAGTGAAATAACGCCACATTTTCATTTTTAGAGTTCTTTGAAATCGTTCAACAATACTAGCCTTAATATCAGGATTGTTAGTGGTATAGTAATTTATCTTTTTGGATTTAAAGTATTTTTGTACATCTTTTGAAACAAATTCTGTACCTTTATCAGATTGTATGTGAGTAGGTGTGGAATTACTTTCAGTAAATATACTTTCAAAACATTCTTTAGTAGTTTCTGAGTTTTTCTTTTTCATTGGTCTTGCGAAAGCATATTTACTAAATACATCAATAACACAAAGTATATAGTTGAAACCATCATTATATTGAGAATAAGTTCGCATATCACTTAAATCAGCTTGCCACAGTTCATTAATATTTGATAGAATGTACCTATTACGTGGAAACTTTTTCCGACTGGGTTTATGTAATGTATATGTTTCTTGTGATTGTAACCATTCCTTTACTTGCTTTTTATCCATTTTACCCTTCATGGCTTTTGATAATTTATCAATACTACCAAAACCAGCGGGGTTAGATGGATCATAATAAATCCTGTTAATTTCTTCTAGTACGGGGTCCATTTTTCCCAATCGAGCTATTTACGTATTTTAGTTATAGATCTTTTATCTCCACTGCTCGGTGTAGAAAACTCTTGAACTTCAATCTCAGAGGTTTTGTTCAGATCTTTTGCTTGAAGTTGGTTAATAAACTCACATCTCTTTGGATTTCCAATATAAGTAAGTGGTACTTTAATATCTTTTAATGCTTTAGCAAATCTATCCCACCCTATCGGATCACTTCTTTTTAAGGGTCTTAGTGAATCATTTATTAAATCAACAATATTACTTCCAGGAATTTTTTGATTATCAATTATGACTGTGCCTTCATTATCCCAATGTATTTTACTTTTACTTGTTCCAATTAAGTTTAATAATGATTCACCTTTTTTATTATAAGTTTTTGGTATTAAACTGAGTATTTGAGTTGGTGTGTAAAGTGGATTTGTGTCATTTTCTTTACTTTTAATGGATCCTTTCTCATCCAACAAAGATTCAGCATCAACTGAACTTTTTAGATCTCTATCTTTATTTTTAAAACCAATTTTAGATTCATTTGAATCTTCATTAGATGTATCAGAATAAATTGGTAATCTGAGTGGTTGACGATCCTCTTCGGTAAAGTGAAGGTATCTTTGTAGTGTTTGTAAATATAACATCCACTTCTTGCGGTCTTCCGTCTTACTATTCATAATATTTTGCATTTCAATATCTAATCGAGACAAATTACTATTAACCTTATTTTCTTGTTTTAATTTTTCAATCAATCCAGGTTCAATAAGTATCATTTTCTTTGCATTTTCCATGTTAACTGGCTAGTCCACTTACTAATCCACTCAATATTGCACCTAATATTATTGGTAAGAAAGCCCCTCCTTTTTGTATGATTATATTTTTTCTTAGTTTATGTTTACACTTATGCACCAGTTTACGGAGTATATTTTTGTGTTTATTCAATTTTTGTTTATCTTGATCTTTAAGAGGTACCTTTCCTTGTAAAACGTTATGAATACATTCACAAATACAGTTTATTTCTTGTTCATCACATGTTTTAAGTAACGCTCTTTGATATTTTGGTTTAAGCGTATGCAAAGCGCTTAGCAAATGTTTATGCGTTGTGAGTCGACGATGCATCATTTAGAAATGATTTGAATTGTTTGATTCTTGGTGTATTTAAACTCTTTTGTGGGGACGTAGACTGTACAGTGTCCATTAAATGGGAAGACATTTGTCTTGATACGACAAAAATCATTGGTATTCTGTTTTAAATCAACCATTAAATATCCATGCGCTTCTAAAGTTGCATCCCTATAGGCATCTTCAATGAATTTTGGATTGTCTGGTGACACTTGTCGTGCTAAATATCTTATTTGAGTTTTATCTCGAGGGTTTTTAAAATATATTATATAACTTGAGTTTAAAGAAATGTCTCTTTGACCTTTACCCTGATTAAATAAATTTTGTGTTAAATAAAATACACTCAGATTCCTGTGATGACTACCTTTTGTGAATATATCCACAATTCTTCCATCAGACTCTCTCATTAGATCATCAATAATAACAAGATGTGGGTTTTCACCATCAAACATATTAAGATTTGGAATTCCTTGATGATAGTTAACATTTGGTAAATTATATAAAGGTTGCATTTCATCAAAGCACCATGTGATCTGATTAAAATCACAATTACATATTTCTTTAACTGATTTTATGAAATTTGTTACAAAATTTGACTTCCCACATCCACTTGGTCCTGCCACAATAGCAGTAAACGGATGGATAAAGTGAAACATTTCACACGTCTAGAGTTCAAAGGGATGAAATAAAAAATGAAAATTATGTTGTAAAAATTAAATATATATATTGCTAAAATTACAAAAAACATGTAACTGATGAAAAACAGACTGATCTGTATACTATTTCTAACACAATTATTACTTATCAGAACTTTACAATCTTCTCAAATGTATGTTCACCGTTTTATTATTACTTAGATATCATTATTTACAATCGAATAATTAAAACTAACACAATTAGTACATCAGAATTTTACAATCTCAAATTTAAACCTACAAATAAAAACCACAATTATCTTACATTATTTACAATCAAACAATAAATTTTAAATATGTAATAAACTATTATATAACATTATAGTAATATCATAATTTTACAATCAATATAAATTTTGTATAGGTACAGAAGTAAAAGTAAAAAGTATCAACACTTAACGTAATTTATAATGTCCCCAAGCCAATGTATCAATGTTGTTGTCCATAATACATCGTTTGCTATCATTATATGATAAAGATGGTTTATTTATTTTTTGTGTAAAAATAGTGTGTTTGATTGACTTAAACCGAAGCATACTACAATATTGTACATTTTTATTAAACAAACACGATTTGTAATTTTCCATATTCATTTTTTTGGTAACACTTTTGTTAACCCCTTTTGACTTTGCTATAAATTTATCTTCTACTTCCAAGGCATACATTTTTGATCGCAACCCTACAAATTCCGTCAACACTTTACCATTATTCTCGTCTTTAAAAAAACCTAACTTCTTTTTATTTATTTTTGGATAATCGTAAATATTATTTTCTGGATAGTCTGATGTATCAAAATAGTGAAGTAGGTCAGGTTTTATATCCTCATACAAATTATCTGTAAAAATTTGATATATCAAACTATCGGTATCGGTGTACAATAACTTAATTTTGTTATTAAACTTTTTAACCATGTAGTTATAATGAAATTCGTACATAAGGGTCTTAGATATATCTAAAATACAAAATCCTAAATAAATTGGCTTATCATAAATCAATTTTGTTTTTCGTAATTGTATTGCGACTAAATGTTCTGAAAATATTGATAAACTATGGAATTCTGGTTTTGCAATCAATTCCTGAGCACCTAAAACTTTACCACGATTATCCCAGTGAGTTAGTAGTTTAACGTTTACTCTTTTTTCAATATTTTCCATTGTCTTACCGAAGACAGAATTGTTCGTTAATTTAAAAAAGTCTTTTTCAAAGTTTGATTTAGCTAACGTTCTCAAACTAGTATTTAAGTCTATGTATTTCTTTAGCCAAGAACTCTGTTTAAATTTTAAAATTCTATGTACTTTAATTAATTTAATTCCCATTTCAATGCATTGTTTTAAATTCCTATAGTGAATGATGTATTTATTTTTATTATTTAAATTAGGAACTAATTTAGTTTCTTTAGTATTACCCACACATATGTTTTCAGGACATAATGGAAAGTCAGAATGCAAATTATGAAGTTCATCAGGATATTCCAAATCAACTTCTAAAACATAACCAAAATCAGACGTATCCAACACATTATAATCTGTATTACAATTTATCCATTCGAAACCACCAACAGGAAGGGATTGGGACATTTCCCAACCATATAAATTATTCGCATCAAAATATGTTAGATATGAATTAGGTTTTTCACCATCATAATCCTCCATGAATTTATTATTTGCTCTAGCAAAACGATTGCTACACTGAGATACACCCCCTCTAATACCAGCTTTAAAAAAAAACAATTTTGTCATAGTCCGTTAACAATTCTAATTCTATTTTTGTAAATTTTAACATTGCATCCCAACTTAAACCTGGAGCTGTATAGTAATGGGCAGGATCTAATCCATAAGTTTTAATACATAGCTTTCTGAAGTTTTCGAATACATCGGTCAAAAGTAAAACATCAGTTTTTAAATACAAATCGGAATAATCAGACATACTACTACACTTAAAATGTTGCCAAATATCTTTTGCATGATTATAATCATCATTTGAAATATTTGAATCTGTGAGTGAACTATAAAACTGGTGTTGATCAGGAAGTGACGGATGTTTCAAGCAATCACTATTACGCATAAATTCATAAGGATAAATACCTTTCCGTCTTAAACGTAAAAAATCTTCATTATTAGGATAGTTTCTTTTTAGTTCTTTAAACTGATCGTCATTAAGATTTTTAGCTAGCTGATCTAAACTACATGATAAAAATTTCAATGAATCTACGAATCTTAATCTTACAGGTTGATTATTTATTGTTAACTGTTTTGAAAATGATATGTATCGTTCTTTATTTTGTGGAATAACTTCAACTTTGCCATCATCGAGGTTTAATGCATGGACAATAAAATGAGCATCGTAGTGACCGAGGTTATGTAAAAATATTGGAACATAACGAGGGGTTCTGTACTTAGAACTACACACTTGATGTGCAACACCCCTAAAACTGCCAGTGTACCAATCAAAATCGTAAAAAGGATCTTCATTTAACTGAGTTTCACAAATATGACAAATGTTTGAATTTGAAATTTTAATTTTATCTTCATCTGATAATGGAACGGGACATTTTTGGAAACAATTTTTTTTAACTATTGTTTTCACATCTTCACAAAGGCGATACATAAACACTTGAGCACAGTTTGGCCCACTATACGTCTCATATTTTGATAATCTGTCATCATATGAACATTTAATGTAATATCCGAAACTATACACTTCATGTTTTTGAATATTAATTGTACTAGGCTTGGATGGATCGTTACTACATGATTCTATCGGGTTCAAAAATGCTTCAAAGTCTGCATAAACCACAAAGGGCATTTCCAACTTTTTCACGAATTTATCAAATTTATATTTTATTATTTGATGTTGCTTTACCGAACCAATCCTTTTTGGAATCCTTACCGTTTGGTAATTCCGTACAAATGTGAGCGCAATCATATTGTTGATGGTTATTAAGTCTTTCCTCTGATGGGAAATGAAGTAAACATGAATCGCATATATAAACTGCGTGATGATTACTCGAGATTTGTGAGCTAACTAACCGCGATAACTTTTTAATATAACAGTAATGATTGTTAGTACCATTCGATAAATATAGTAGGTTGATATGATTAGGTGTACGACATTTTGTTAAATATAAAGGACCTACAACTGAATTACACTTTTTTTCTTTATTATACTCTAAACCTAAAACATTTATACTAATATTGTTTAATTTCTCTACTTTTGATATATCTACAATTTTAACCGGAAAAGAAATACCAGTAAATTTTAGTTTATTTTCATGAATTACGTATGATGTTACGCGATCTACACTTTTACATACAGGATATAAACCGGAGAGTAATGCCCATTTGAAACACATATTATCATTATTTTTAACATTGATTACAGCTTTTTTTAATTTAATATCCTGAGGAAGATCGATATATGAACTACCACGTAAGGGGTTGAATTTGTTAACATTCATATCTATGTATTTAATTTGATTAAGACTCCAACCACTATCTTTTTTTTCAAATTGACAAATTTTACCAACAACAGTGTCTATTAATGATGAAAAAAAAATATTTAAGTCATCACCCTGACAAATTATGTAATTAAACGTTTGAAAATCAAATGTATTTTTAATATCTTTAGTTTGTTGTATGAAATCAGCATGCAATATGAAGTTTATTTTAAAAATTGTATGTTGTTGAATACATTCATTGATTAAAAATAAGATATCAATTTTTAATGAATTTAAAAACGATTCCGGTGTTTCAAAATATTGCCCCGATTTAATTGTTTTACTATTAATTCTATATGTTAAAATTCGGTTGCCAAAAGCGGTTTCAACAACTGTAACATTTGCTAGTGAATTATGTGATTTTAAAAGATTATTTTTGTGAACATTGCTTTTTAAATGGTTATTTAGATACCTTTTAGTAATAAAAACATGACATGTGTCACATTCCACCTTATTGTTGTCCACGTTATTTGTTTCAGTCGATGATGTAGAAGCTCCTTCATCAAATTTTGCTTTCTTGGGAACCTTATTTTCGTCAGTAGTGATACCTCGTTTGATACCTCTTCCAAGTTGTGGTTGACTGTAACAAAACAGCAAGAAAATTATTAGACAAATCTTAAAATAAAACAATACTACAATAATCTTTCTTATTGAGTTTGTACTTCTAATACTTACATCAACGCTGTTTCAACCATCGCACAGTAATTATACAACTCATCATCATACGATGAATCAAACAGTTCACACTTCTCCATTTCATCACAAACTTTAGGCAGCTCCTGATCGAATTCGTTGATGAATAGTTCCATATTCTCTTCCATGGGTGCGGAAAAGAAAGCACTGGTACACACTTCACTGAAGTTTTCCATCTTTATAGCAAAGAAGAAATTAGGTAGCACAGTAAGTAACAGTCAAGTGTTGGTAGACCAACTGATACCCAATTTCAAATAATGTTCAAGATTTCAAATAATGTTCATTATATAGAGTCTAGCAAAGGATTAAAAAGTCAGGTAGAATCTAATGAGTACACAGAAGTAATTTAAGTAAACAGAATCACATTCACTAATCAACTAATGGGAAAGTATTTTTTAACTTTTTCACTTTCTGCTATTGTCTTTGTAATGTTGCATACGAGCCCGTTTGTGCTGTCGTAGATGCTATCCTTATTATTCTTTACATAATATTTAATCCTCGTGGTAGCGTGTTTCCAATGATCAGTAGTTGGAATCTTAAATAGCTTCTTCATATCGTACATTTCAATTTTTATGAGATGCGTCGCTTGGTCTCCGTCGTCAGAATTACTAGAAATGTATGATACACCATCTCTAGCGGCTCGTGCCACGGTTGACGATAACAGTTTCTTCTTTTTTATTTTTGGTGCCACTTCAAAAAAATGATCAATCGGTTGTGATTTCCTTTTTCCACCATCGCATGTGTTATTAATAAGGATGTCATCGTTCTCTTCTTCATGTTGAGGGGAGAGCGGTGAGTAGTAATACTGTTTATAGGTATTTTCATCGAAGTTGAATGATTTCTGCAACAAGACAGTTATCATGTTAATATCAATTTGTTTACACTTAATCACACACGTTAGGAAACAACAACAAGAATACAAGTAAGTTTGTCAATAGAATAAACACTTACCTCCATGGCCATTGATGCGTTGAAGTAACACAAACGTAGTATTGGTAGACGTATACAATCCACTGCGGTCAAACGACCATAGACTGACTGCATGACTGCAATGGTACGATCTTATATAGCACCATTCTTATCTAAAACAAATTCCTAAATACAACGAAACTGATTGTAACTCTATGAATCACCAAAATTATCTCACGTTCCTCCGGAAACTGATAGTAACTCTATGAGTCAACAAACTTATCTCACATTGCTGGCATCAACCTGTTTTGTGAGTGCTACAAAATAATGCGATTTAATATTTACAAATCACTATAATTGAACATTCCTATGACAACCATTGAATAGATTGGTAGTGTAATAATATGCTATATCATGGATACACTAGAAGTACAAAAACATCTGAAAAAGATTCATCCCAGTCTAGAAAATAATGTTTATGCTGCTAATAGACTCCCTATGTATACCCATGCACCAACGTATATAATATGCAATTTGGATGCGGATGATAAGCCAGGTTCACACTGGGTAGCTGTACATATCGATACGAATGGCATCGGTCAATATTTTGATTCATATGGGCGAACACCTGCGCGATATCATCTCCAGTTTTTGAAAAGGAATTGTAAAAGATGGGGCTGGAGTATTGATAGGATTCAGAATGATTGGACTTCAGTTTGTGGTGAATATTGCTTAATGTATTTGCTATATAAGTTTCAGGGATGTTCAATGCATAGTTTTACAAACATATTTACAGGGAACACACTGTACAACGATATTTTAGTGGATGAGATGTTCCGCTCATATTTTGTAGATAAAAATAAAATTTGTTAATGACGCATGTGTTTTATTGATTCCGTTTTGATGATCCCGAATAGCAAAGTAAGCAATGGTCTATGAACAATAAAAGTATACAATAGCAGTAGCAGTAACAATGAGTAATACATAGAAACGTCAATGCAATCCTAATGAGGGTGAGCGGCCGGACGCACGGACAATAGATAAGAAAAGGCGAACAATGAAAGTTGATAATGAGGGGTCGGGTCACCGGAAATGAAACAGATTGTTGTTAATTGATTTCTGCATCTCCGGAACCATGCATCTTACGCGAAAATGGATTGCGGAAACGTGATCAGCGGACCCCAAAACCTTTTTTTTTTTTTTTTTAGGTTTGAAACGCCCTGGACCGCGATTGCGCCAGAAGCGGTGGTGCGCCAGAACCGGTGAGCCACGGGATTGGTGCGCCAGAACCGGCAAATCACTACTACTTGCTTGCACATCGCGCAACACGCAAATACTAAACCCCCCCATCACCCCCCCCCCATTTTGTTTTTTTTACACAAGCACGCGAGGTGCTTGCACCTCGCGCAACACGCAAATACTAGACCCCCCCATCTCCCCCCACCCACTTTTTTTTTTTCACAAGCACGCGAGGTGCTTGCACCTCGCGCAACACGCAAATACTAAACCCCCCCATCTCCCCCCATCACCCCCCCCCACTTTTTTTTTCACATACACGCGAGGTGCTTGCACCTCGCGCAACACGCAAATACTAAACCCCCCCATCACCCCGCCCCAATTTTTTTTTCTTCACAAGCACGCGAGGTGCTTGCACCTCGCGCAACACGCAAATACTAGTTATACTATACAGGGTGTGGCGGAAATAATGGATAACCCTGTAACTGCCAGTAGGTCATATAATGGTCTATCATATATCCCAATTTCAAACTCAGGTGGTCAGGCATTTCAAAGTTATTTTTATTTGTTTATTTTTTTTTGAAAATATTGTACCTATTTTATAAAATCAGCTGCCGTTTCAACATTTAACGGAGTTTTTTTATTCTGTTTTTTGCGGTCTGCTTCTGAATGTTTGTGTAATCACACGCGTATGAAGATTTTTTGTTACACTCTAAGATGATTTCAGAAAAAAACACATAATACTTACTTTTTAGTTTTTTTAATTGAATCCTGTAACTTTGACTCCATACCCTGAAAAAAAAATGTATCGCACAGTTATGGCCCATTACTTTAAAAAGTTGTCCATATCATGCGGATTCTAAAATGGTATCATAGTGGCCAGTATCGTACGAATGTGCAAAACTATTTCAGTTTGAATTCAAAAGGTTCATAATTTCAAAAAAATATTAAATTCAAAAAAATGTGATTCTGTATTTTACTAATCTTCTGTGTCATGTAAATTGTTGTAAAAACGTTTCTAACTCACTTTGACATTGCTAAAACACCACTCAGGTAATAAAAAACCCAGTCTCACTTTCTTTGGGATGACAGAGCTATTGTGCTTCCAGGCTGTGGCTTTTTATTGATTTACTTTAAAGAGGTAGATAATAACGAGTTTAAGACTCCTTACTTAATTAGGTAATTATTTTACAGGTCAATTGATACAATAAAAAGCAATGTTCATGACACAAATGTATTTAAAAATCATACAAGATGTTCGAAATGAGCCCCATCGGCTGCGATGCAAGCTCTGCACCTTCTAATAAATGAACGTTTGATGCGACGTGCAAAGCCTGCCAAACTTATTTCCTGAGCAGCAGACCGCACACGTTGCCGCAATTGCTCCACAGACGTAATCTCTTCTTTGTAAACTTTTTCTTTTAAACAGCCCCAGTAAAAGAAGTCTAATGGGTTCAGGTCCGGCGAACGGGGTGGCCACAATATTGGCCCTAAGCGCCCTATCCAACGTTCTGGATATGTCTCATTCAGGTGCTCTCTCACTCTTGCCGCATAATGTGCAGGGCAGCCGTCGTTTTGCAGCCACATGTTCTCACGTGTTTCATTAGGAACGTCTTCTAACAGCTCGGGTAAATTATTTTGCAGGAAGTTCAAATAGCTTTCAGCATTAAGAGTCGGTGGCAGCTCAAACGGACCAATAATTTGGCCGTTAATTATTCCTGTCCATAAATTGATTTTCACTTGGTACTGCGATCGGTCTTGTCTAATTAAATGTGGATTTTCAAGCTGCCAACTGTGTAAATTGTGTATATTCAAATACCCGTCCTTCCTGCATGTAGACTCGTCACTCCAGAGGATATTTTCAAAGAAATGTGGTTGTTCTCTAATTCTTCTCAACATTATACGACAAAATTCTTTTCGTGCTCGGTAGTCCCTTGGAAGTAATGTTTGCACCCTTTGATAGTGGTAAGGGTACAATTCGTGACGTTTTAATATGCGATGTACTGTTCTGGTTGACATTCCAGTAAACCGAGATAAAACTCGAATGGATATGGTAGGATCTGCTTCTACTAACTCCATAACTTCTTCTTCGTTATTGTAGACTCGTGGTCGTCCTTCACTCGCGCCGCCCACACCTGTACCAGGTATTCTTCCCTCACAGTAGGCATTGTGTACGCGAATAAAAATTCGGTAATCAGGGTGTCGACTATTCGGGTACCTTTCTCGGTAAAGTCTTGCCGCTTCATTGGCGTTGCCTCTACATTCACCATAAATGTAGTGCATGTTGGCATATTCTACCGATGTGTAACGTTGAGGCATTGTCAACAGCGCACTTGCCACAACAGTCCGGGTACAGTAAGCAATGTCGTCGGGATCACTAAACAACGCAAGTCCAAATCACAGGCAAATCAGAGTCCGAAAAGAAATGCAGTAAGTCACGAGTTAGATTTAACGAACGAAAAACAGGGAGCAAAGGCGCGTGCGACTACGTACGACAACGAACGGGATCACACTGAATGATGTTATGAGGAACTATTGATGTGGTGATTCTAAAAAAAATACAGCTTGCCTTTTTCTATTTTGCACAATAGCTATATTGTTTCCATCGAGCCAGAATTCCAGGTAGCCCCAAACAAAGAAAGGACCGGTTTTTTTTTACCTGAGTGATGTTTTAGCAATGTCAAAGTGAGTTAGAAACGTTTTTACAACAATTTACATGATACAGAAGATAAGTAAAATACAGAATCACATTTTTTTGAATTTAATATTTTTTTGAAATTATGGACCTTTTGAATTCAAACTGAAATAGTTTTGCACATTCGTACGATACTGGCCACTATGATACCATTTTAGAATTCGCATGATATGGACAACTTTTTAAAGTAATGGGCCATAACTGTGCGATACATTTTTTTTTCAGGGTATGGAGTCAAAGTTACAGGATTCAATTAAAAAAACTAAAAAGTAAGTATTATGTGTTTTTTTCTGAAATCATCTTAGAGTGTAACAAAAAATCTTCATACGCGTGTGATTACACAAACATTCAGAAGCAGACCGCAAAAAACAGAATAAAAAAACTCCGTTAAATGTTGAAACGGCAGCTGATTTTATAAAATAGGTACAATATTTTCAAAAAAAAATAAACAAATAAAAATAACTTTGAAATGCCTGACCAACTGAGTTTGAAATTGGGATATATGATAGACCATTATATGACCTACTGGCAGTTACACGGTTATCCATTATTTCCGCCACACCCTGTATAAAGCTAGATTACCACTCACTCACTCACTCATTGACATAATTGTTCTCCCAGATGGTGGATGGGGAGGTGGGTATATTTTGACAGATTCGTAAACAAGTAACTCTCAAACCTACGGGAAAAGTGCCAAAACTCCCCTTTTGACCCCCCTTCTCCCCCTTCCCTATCGTATCTCGGAAACTACGAGACCCATATTTTTTTTTACGGATTCGTATAGAGGAGGCTCGGTAAAGTAAAAAACATTTTTCAAAGTCGCCCCCCCTGCCCCCCTTCTCACCCCCTTTAGGCGGATCTCTGAAATTAAGAGACTTGGAACATTTTTTTTTTCAGATTCATTTAGAGGGGCAATGCTTTAGTCCAAATAATTGTGCAACCCGGGGGGGGTTGCACAATTATTTCGACTACAAGCTACTACTACAAGCTGCTACTACAAGCACGCGAGGTGCTAGCACCTCGCGCAACACGCAAATACTAGTTATACTATATAAAGCTAAATTACCACTGACTCACTGACTCATTGACATAATTGTTCTCCCAGATGGTGGATGGGGAGGTGGGTATATTTTGACAGATTCGTAAACAAGTAACTCTCAAACCTACGGGAAAAGTGCCAAACCTCCCCTTTTCACTCCCCTTCTACCCCTCCCTATCGTATCTCGGAAACTACGAGACCCATATTTTTTGTTTTTTACGGATTCGTATAGAGGAGGTTCGGTAAAGTAAAAAACATTTTTCAAAGTCACTCCCCTTGCCCCCCTTCTCACCCCCTTTAGGCAGATCTCGGAAATTAAGAGACTTGGAACATTTTTATTTCAAATTCATTTAGAGGGGCAATGCTTTAGTCAAAATACTTCTGAACCCCCCCTCCCCCATCACCCCCCCCCTTTTTTTTTTCTTTTTTCACAAGCACGCGAGGCGCTTGCACCTCGCGCAACACGCAAATAATAAACCCCCTCCATCTCCCCCTCCCCCCTTTTTTTTTTTTTTTTTCACAGGCACTCGAGGTGCTTGCACCTCGCGCAACACGCAAATACTAAAATTAAAATTAAATACTAAATACTAGTTATACTATATAAAGCTAAATTACCACTCACTCACTGACTGACTGACTCATTGACATAATTGTTCTCCCAGATGGTGGATGGGGAGGTGGGTATATTTTGACAGATTCGTAAACAAGTAACTCTCAAACCTACGGGAAAAGTGCCAAACCTCCCCTTTTCACCCCCCTTCTCCCCCCCCCCCCCCATATCGTATCTCGGACACTACGAGACCCGTATTTTTTTTTTACGGATTCGTATGGAGGAGGCTCGGTAAAGTAAAAACCATTTTTCATTCGCCCCCCCCCCTCTTCTCACCCCCTTTAGGCGGATCTCGGAAATTAAGAGACTTGGAACATTTTTTTTTTTTTTCAGATTCATTTAGAGGGGCAATGCTTTAGTCAAAATACTTCTGCAACCCCCCCCCCTTATTTTTTTTTCACAAGCACACGCAACACGCAAATACTAAACCCCCCCATCAGCCCCATCACCCCGCCCCCCCCACTTTTTTGTTTTTTTTTTTGTTTTTTTCACAAGCACGCGAGGTGCTTGCACCTCGCGCAACACGCAAATACTAAACCCCCCATCTCCCCCCCCCCCCCACTTTTTTGTTTTTTTCACAAGCACGTGAAGTGCTTGCACCTCGCGCAACACGCAAATACTAAACCCCCCCATCTCCCCCCCCTTTTTTTTTTTCACTAGCACGCCAGGTGCTTGCACCTTGCGCAACACGCAAATACTAGTTATATTATATAAAGCTCGATTACCACTGACTGACTCACTCACTGACATAATTGTTCTCCCAGATGGTGGATGGGGAGGTGGGTATATTTTGACAGATTCGTAAACAAGCAACTCTCAAACCTACGGGAAAAGTGCCAAACCTCCCCTTTCCCCCCCTCCCTATCGTATCTCGGAAACTACGAGACCCGTATTTTTTTTTACGGATTCGTATAGAGGAGGCTCGGTAAAGTAAAAGCCATTTATCAAAGTCGCCCCCCACCCCCCTTCTCACCCCCTTTAGGCGGATCTCGGAAATTAAGAGACTTGGAACATTTTTTTTTCGGATTCATTTAGAGGGGCAATAATGCTTTAGTCAAAATACTTCTATAAACCCCCCATTTTTTTTTTTCACAAGCACGCGAGGTGCTTGCACCTCGCGCAACACGCAAATACTAGTCATATTATATAAAGCTAAATTACCACTCACTCACTGACTCATTGACATAATTGTTTTCCCAGATGGTGGATGGGGAGGTGGGTATATTTTGACAGATTCGTAAACAAGTAACTCTTAAATCTACGGGAAAAGTGCCAAACCTCCCCTTTTCACCCCCCTTCTCCCCCCTCCCTATCGTATCTCGGAAACTACGAGACCCGTATTTTTTTTTACGGATTCGTATAGAGGAGGCTCGGTAAAGTAAAAACCAGTTTTCAAAGTCGCCCCCTTGCCCCCCTTCTCACCCCCTTTAGGCGCATCTCGGAAATTAAAAGACTTGGAACATTTATTTTTTCAGATTCATTTAGAGGGGCAATGCTTTAGTCCAAATAATTGTGCAACCCCCCCCCCATCTCCCCCCATCACACCCCCCATTTTTTTTTTCAGATTCACACCACAAGCACGCGAGGTGCTTGCACCTCGCGCAACACGCAAATACTAGTTGGTAATATAATTTTAAACTCATAATGAAAGAAGGACGACAGAAATCCTAACCTCAAAAACACTTTGTTGTTTGAGAAATATGACGTCATGCGACTTCGTGACAGGGTGAGATGGGTTTCTGGGCGGGAAAATATTTAATATGAATTTTATTTTAAAGTTTCACCAATGTTACCCAGTTATTTTTACGAAAATCATTTTTTCGTAACTTAAAATTGATCAATAATTAAATCTAAACTATTTTTGAAAAATAGGCAAATACTACTATGCTTAACCTTCGAAATTTACGTTTGGAAGACACGACGATAAAAATGTAGCCGTGTTATATAAAAGTTGCTGATATCATCTTTAGAAATAAGCTAAATCAACGAAAGTTTGAACATACCTCATAAGTATAATGTTTCGCTTTGCGCTTCGGACCGATGTAGGCTACATACACGATGACGCCCCAAGTGCGTATGTCAACATCCACGCGCAGATGGAAGTACTCCTCCATTGCCATGATCAGCCAGGTATCATGCTGCTCGGAATTCACCTTCATTGAGAACTTATGTTTCCGACCGATCTTCACTATCGGGAGGTGCTTGCACTGAAACGATACATGTTATCCTTTTGTAAAATAATTCAATCATCGTGTCATTTATTACATTTATGCGCGATCCCGTTCACAAGACCTATTTACGACGGCACTCGGTACTACAATGGCTGACCATAGCGCGGCATACTCGCTTGCGCAGGCGTACGAATACAGGGTGTCCCTAAGTACAAGACTTGCATTAATAATCATCAACTTATGAAATGTCTTGATGAAATTCATTGGGAAAATGCACAGGAGATAGCATGTCCTATAACCTTATATAACTTCGTGCATACCCAGTTCGAAGAATGTTATAAAAAATCAGAATATAAAACTAAAGTTAAATGTAGCTATTCGCGTAGTAAAAATGAATGGATGAATAAAAAATAATCAAAGCCTGTGAATATTGGGATAAATTATTTATGAAGTGGATACAAGATTCTAATAACGTAGTTAAAATTTTAAAAAAAATATAATAAGTTAAGAAACACTCTAAGATGATTTCAGAAAAAATAAAAATTACTTTTAAAAATAATACTGTACTTTTTTTTATTGAAACCTGTAACTTTGAAACCATACCCTGAAAAAAAATTTACGATACTGGCCACTATGATACCATTTTATAATCCGCATGATATGGTAAACTTTTTAAAATAACGGGCCACAACTGTGCTATACATTTGTTTTTCAGGGTATGGAGTCAATGTTACAGGTTTCAATTAAAAAAAACGAAAAAGTAAGTATTATGTGTTTTTTTCTGAAATCATCTTAGAGTGTAACAAAAAATATAGACATACAAAAGAAGAACGCAAAATACAGGATGAAAAAGCTCCGTTAAATGTTGAAACGGCAGCTGATTTTGTAAAAATAGGTACAATATTTTCAACACAATAAATAAATAAAAATAACATTGAAATGCTGACCACCTGAGTTTGAAATTAGGATATATGATAGACCATTATCTGACCTACCGGCAGTTACAGGGTGATCCATTATTTCCGCCACACCCTGTATAATGCTCTATACTAAAGTTAATTTTAAAAATACATGACAAAAAAGATTTAGTGAAAAATCCCAAGGAAATTGCTGAATCATTTAACGATTACTTTGTTGACCAGGTACAGGATGTGTCTAGTAATGATCAGGGTTTTAGAACTGGCATTGACAGAATCCCAAATTCTATATTTATGCGTCCGGTGGTGTCTCAAGATGATATACGTGTAATAAACAAGTTAAAGAATAAAAAAAAGTGTTGGATACGATGACATTTCTACCGTTGCTGTAAAATTTGTTTCGGATATCATTGCAAAACCATTAAGCTATATAATGAATATATGTATAAGCTCTGGTGTATTTCCCAACAAACTAAAGACTGCTATAATAAAACTACTACATAAAAAACACTTAAAAAATCTAAAAAACCCGACTGCTCAACTGAAGTGTAAGAAACAAGCACATTTTTATTTTTAAAAGTGACAAGCAGGCGGGACTCAATTGAACATATTTTTTTAAAATGGGATGGGTCGATTATGTTAAACATGACATACTTTTGGATAAGCTTAACGATTATGGTATAAGAGGCAACGTATTAAGTCTAATAAAATCATATCTTACGAATCGAATAAAATACACAGAGATATCAAGAATATGTACGAAAACTAAACGTGAATTCAAATATCTATCTACCGGTAGAACAATTAAGTTTGGGGTGCCGCAAGGCAGTGTACTTGGGCCCTTGTTATTTCTACTATATATTAACGACCTGCCACGCCTAATTCATCATCCCATGACATTGTTTGCGGACGACAGCACAGCCATAATTGAATGCGTAAATAAAACAAAATACGAAAAAGACTCGCACATGTGGTGGTTACCTGGAAGTGGTGCGCCAGCGGCGGGTGGCGCGCGCAGGGCGGCGCGGGGCAGTGGTAGCGGCGCGCGCCACACGACGCCTCGTGCGGGGCGCGGCGCCGCAGCCGCACCTCGCACATGTGGTGGTTACCTGGAAGTGGTGCG
The DNA here is from genome assembly GCA_943138885.2 of Tholera decimalis. Classification (NCBI taxonomy): domain Eukaryota; kingdom Metazoa; phylum Arthropoda; class Insecta; order Lepidoptera; family Noctuidae; genus Tholera; species Tholera decimalis. The sequence continues at coordinate 16,348,279 of OW964552.2, read as the reverse complement.
CGAGCTCGTGGTGCGCCAGCGGCGGGTGGCGCGCGCAGGGCGGCGCGGGGCAGTGGTAGCGGCGCGGGGCAGTGGTAGCGGCGCGCGCCACACGACGCCTCGTGCGGGGCGCGGCGCCGCAGCCGCACCTCGCACATGTGGTGGTTACCTGGAAGTGGTGCGCGAGCTCGTGGTGCGCCAGCGGCGGGTGGCGCGCGCAGGGCGGCGCGGGGCAGTGGTAGCGGCGCGCGCCACACGACGCCTCGTGCGGGGCGCGGCGCCGCAGCCGCACCTCGCACATGTGGTGGTTACCTGGAAGTGGTGCGCGAGCTCGTGGTGCGCCAGCGGCGGGTGGCGCGCGCAGGGCGGCGCGGGGCAGTGGTAGCGGCGCGGGGCAGTGGTAGCGGCGCGCGCCACACGACGCCTCGTGCGGGGCGCGGCGCCGCAGCCGCACCTCGCACATGTGGTGGTTACCTGGAAGTGGTGCGCGAGCTCGTGGTGCGCCAGCGGCGGGTGGCGCGCGCAGGGCGGCGCGGGGCAGTGGTAGCGGCGCGGGGCAGTGGTAGCGGCGCGCGCCACACGACGCCTCGTGCGGGGCGCGGCGCCGCAGCCGCACCTCGCACATGTGGTGGTTACCTGGAAGTGGTGCGCGAGCTCGTGGTGCGCCAGCGGCGGGTGGCGCGCGCAGGGCGGCGCGGGGCAGTGGTAGCGGCGCGGGGCAGTGGTAGCGGCGCGCGCCACACGACGCCTCGTGCGGGGCGCGGCGCCGCAGCCGCACCTCGCACATGTGGTGGTTACCTGGAAGTGGTGCGCGAGCTCGTGGTGCGCCAGCGGCGGGTGGCGCGCGCAGGGCGGCGCGGGGCAGTGGTAGCGGCGCGCGCCACACGACGCCTCGTGCGGGGCGCGGCGCCGCAGCCGCACCTCGCACATGTGGTGGTTACCTGGAAGTGGTGCGCGAGCTCGTGGTGCGCCAGCGGCGGGTGGCGCGCGCAGGGCGGCGCGGGGCAGTGGTAGCGGCGCGGGGCAGTGGTAGCGGCGCGCGCCACACGACGCCTCGTGCGGGGCGCGGCGCCGCAGCCGCACCTCGCACATGTGGTGGTTACCTGGAAGTGGTGCGCGAGCTCGTGGTGCGCCAGCGGCGGGTGGCGCGCGCAGGGCGGCGCGGGGCAGTGGTAGCGGCGCGCGCCACACGACGCCTCGTGCGGGGCGCGGCGCCGCAGCCGCACCTCGCACATGTGGTGGTTACCTGGAAGTGGTGCGCGAGCTCGTGGTGCGCCAGCGGCGGGTGGCGCGCGCAGGGCGGCGCGGGGCAGTGGTAGCGGCGCGCGCCACACGACGCCTCGTGCGGGGCGCGGCGCCGCAGCCGCACCTCGCACATGTGGTGGTTACCTGGAAGTGGTGCGCGAGCTCGTGGTGCGCCAGCGGCGGGTGGCGCGCGCAGGGCGGCGCGGGGCAGTGGTAGCGGCGCGCGCCACTCGACGCCTCGTGCGGGGCGCGGCGCCGCAGCCGCACCTCGCACATGTGGTGGTTACCTGGAAGTGGTGCGCGAGCTCGTGGTGCGCCAGCGGCGGGTGGCGCGCGCAGGGCGGCGCGGGGCAGTGGTAGCGGCGCGCGCCACACGACGCCTCGTGCGGGGCGCGGCGCCGCAGCCGCACCTCGCACATGTGGTGGTTACCTGGAAGTGGTGCGCGAGCTCGTGGTGCGCCAGCGGCGGGTGGCGCGCGCAGGGCGGCGCGGGGCAGTGGTAGCGGCGCGCGCCACACGACGCCTCGTGCGGGGCGCGGCGCCGCAGCCGCACCTCGCACATGTGGTGGTTACCTGGAAGTGGTGCGCGAGCTCGTGGTGCGCCAGCGGCGGGTGGCGCGCGCAGGGCGGCGCGGGGCAGTGGTAGCGGCGCGGGGCAGTGGTAGCGGCGCGCGCCACACGACGCCTCGTGCGGGGCGCGGCGCCGCAGCCGCACCTCGCACATGTGGTGGTTACCTGGAAGTGGTGCGCGAGCTCGTGGTGCGCCAGCGGCGGGTGGCGCGCGCAGGGCGGCGCGGGGCAGTGGTAGCGGCGCGCGCCACACGACGCCTCGTGCGGGGCGCGGCGCCGCAGCCGCACCTCGCACATGTGGTGGTTACCTGGAAGTGGTGCGCGAGCTCGTGGTGCGCCAGCGGCGGGTGGCGCGCGCAGGGCGGCGCGGGGCAGTGGTAGCGGCGCGCGCCACACGACGCCTCGTGCGGGGCGCGGCGCCGCAGCCGCACCTCGCACATGTGGTGGTTACCTGGAAGTGGTGCGCGAGCTCGTGGTGCGCCAGCGGCGGGTGGCGCGCGCAGGGCGGCGCGGGGCAGTGGTAGCGGCGCGCGCCACACGACGCCTCGTGCGGGGCGCGGCGCCGCAGCCGCACCTCGCACATGTGGTGGTTACCTGGAAGTGGTGCGCGAGCTCGTGGTGCGCCAGCGGCGGGTGGCGCGCGCAGGGCGGCGCGGGGCAGTGGTAGCGGCGCGCGCCACACGACGCCTCGTGCGGGGCGCGGCGCCGCAGCCGCACCTCGCACATGTGGTGGTTACCTGGAAGTGGTGCGCGAGCTCGTGGTGCGCCAGCGGCGGGTGGCGCGCGCAGGGCGGCGCGGGGCAGTGGTAGCGGCGCGCGCCACAAGACGCCTCGTGCGGGGCGCGGCGCCGCAGCCGCACCTCGCACATGTGGTGGTTACCTGGAAGTGGTGCGCGAGCTCGTGGTGCGCCAGCGGCGGGTGGCGCGCGCAGGGCGGCGCGGGGCAGTGGTAGCGGCGCGGGGCAGTGGTAGCGGCGCGCGCCACACGACGCCTCGTGCGGGGCGCGGCGCCGCAGCCGCACCTCGCACATGTGGTGGTTACCTGGAAGTGGTGCGCGAGCTCGTGGTGCGCCAGCGGCGGGTGGCGCGCGCAGGGCGGCGCGGGGCAGTGGTAGCGGCGCGGGGCAGTGGTAGCGGCGCGCGCCACACGACGCCTCGTGCGGGGCGCGGCGCCGCAGCCGCACCTCGCACATGTGGTGGTTACCTGGAAGTGGTGCGCGAGCTCGTGGTGCGCCAGCGGCGGGTGGCGCGCGCAGGGCGGCGCGGGGCAGTGGTAGCGGCGCGCGCCACACGACGCCTCGTGCGGGGCGCGGCGCCGCAGCCGCACTTCGCGCCCGCACCCGTGCCGGCATGGGTAACGCAGCATCTCCGCCACCTGACAACACACCACTTCGTACTCATGTGCCTCTCCATCCCACCATGTGGTTCTAATGCAGAATGCCAACTTTTCAGAATGTCAAAACGACGCAAAACACCAACTTCGCATAATGACAACTAACCACAAGCCTTAAAGCCGTACGTAAATAAAAAAATACTAAGAAGACGATATTATAGAAGAATCAACCAGTGAATGGTGTAGTCCACTTTAGCTCCAAAAGCGTTCTCAGAAGTCGCATTTAGTGACAGACTTTGAATTAAAAAAAAACTGTAAGCGACAAGTTTACTTTGCCTAACATTACTGATATTTTAGATTCTTTGTCTGACTCAATATATTTTACTCATTTAGACCTTAAACAAGGATATTATCAGGGGAAGCTGGCACCTGAAAGGCGAAAATATACTGCATTTTCGACCAGTGCAGGTAATTACCCATTAAAATGATTACTAATAGAACTTAAGACTTCATGTAGCGCTTGCAGTAGAATGTCAGGATTGGTTTATGAAAAATGTGTTTTTTATTTAGATGACTTCCACGTTTTTGGTTGATCTTTAACTATTTATGACCAAAATGTCATTGCTGTTTTTATAAAGACTGAGGAAGTATCATTTGAACTTAAAACGGAATATGTACCATATATTACACAGTTGCAAGCGCCATGATCACGGATGATCATGGCGCTTGCAATAGTGCCGAAATATCGGACACGAAACTATAAATACACATTGTAAATATCCCGTTTTAAGTTCTAATGATATTGTTAGTGACCATGTTAGTTTAAAAACGTATAGACTGATGAAAGTAAAAAGTTAAATCAAACAAAGTGCCAAATCTTAAAGAAACAAAATTTTAGGTCTGGGTTTTTTAGTTTCTGACCCTGAGAAAACTAAAGTTTTAGAAATTTCCCTATGCATAAAAACGAGTATTAAGTGAAACAGTTTCATGTATTTCATGTGTATCATTTATGGCCAAATTGGTTACGTTTTCGGTTTTATTTTTAATACTAGCGTAAACAAGCAAACAAAATATACACCTTATGAACTTGTGTTTGGAAGACTATGTCTTTTTCCAAACAGTTTATAATATGATATAGAACCACTTTATAATACTGATGATTATACAGTATGTTAGGTTAAGCGAGGGACTTATTGAGGGAGGGTATTCAGTATTCGATTCTCGTCCCAAATATGTAAAAAACCTATAACCTAAATTTTTGACGTATTTGTCCATTAAAATACGTTATTATAACCACTGAGCGCAAGCGAATGAACAGGAAGCTCGTGCGTAAACCCTGCCCCCGCCCCGCGGAAGTCCCCCCGAGGGAAAGCTCCCGCGCTGGCCACCGCGCCGGGCGCCGCACTTCGCCACAGTCCATGCCAGAGCGCCGCTGTTCCCGCCTGTCTATTGCGCTTCCGCAAACAACCCCGCTTACTTCGCGATAAGTGTAAACGTGTTCTTGACTAACCAAAAATGACGTCTTATCAATATTTCAATATTGGAATATGGTTCGTACCTACGTGTTATTGAATGATAGTGTACTATTAATTTGTACCGAGGGATATGTAATGTGTGGGCAGGTATTTTAAATAATTATTCAATAGGCCCGTAATTTATTGATGGAAGACTTGACAATGTATCATACCATTCATACCTTAACATTTTAAACAGTGTGGTGGATGAAATGTTGGACATGTGCCTCTTAGTGTTTATCAAATCTCTTAATGACGGATTACATACGCCAAAAATACTAAGTAAGCATAATGATTAACTTTGCCTAGCTTTTTATAATCCGACTGTATTAATCAATTTAACATGAATACACAAACAATGAATACATACGGATTATAAAAAATTTGATATTTTAATTAGAAAATACAACATTTCATTCTGTTACTTTCTATTTCATTCATTTGTACACCTGAAGTTGACGTTTTACGTCGTGTTATCATTTTGAGAAGTTGGCACAAGTTCCACTTCCAAAGTATGTATTGGAAGTCATAGAACATATAAAAACTTGAAAATCAGCACTTTTATTTATTAAGCAAAACTATTGTTTTGCCTGCTACGCCACCAAAAAATAAGCGGCGATTCGATTTGCTAATAAAACAGAAAACGAGCAACAAAATTCAAGACTGACTGGCACTTTAGGAACATAATGGTATCATGAGAGAGCTCCTTGCTTTCACGCTAAATCCGACAACGCTATACTTATTCTATCATGTATCACTATTCGCGCAATTACATAGAGAAAAGCAATCATAAAACAATAAAAGAAAAGTACCTAGTTTACGATCCTTCTTCTTCTTCATATCGATGTTAAATCGAGAATATGGTAAATATCCACATATCAGAATATGGCACAAGATGGTATGTGAATTTTATTTAACATTACTATTGCCGTAAACCCACTCCAGATGAAAGCATATTTAGTCTTATTGGAGGGGTTAACAAGATTGCTAGTAATATGCATTCTACCCATATTGCTAGTTCTCTTACAAAATAATTTGTGTTGGACCCATTACGTAGAAAGGCTGTCAAGGTAGACCTCTTTACAGTCTTCCCAGTAGTGCTGCCCAAAATCAGTCTTGGTCTTGCAGTCTTGCTCTTGTTCTTGCATATTTGCAAGATCAAGACGAAGACCAAGACCGCCTGATTTTAGCAAGACCAAGACCTACCCTTACCCTGCAAGATTTAAGCAAGAACAAGACTAAGTCTGCGAGACTTGCGTCTTGCAGTTAGGTAAGACTGTCGTTTTAAATTTTAATTTTTTTTTAGAGACTTAATTAAGTAAGACCTCTGTTCTTCAAACTAGGAACATCCTGTGTCTTGAAGAACCGTTACATGAATTAGGTAAATTAGGACAGGTTGACACAATTTAGTAGCAATAATAGTTAGACTTAGGTACATTTACAACAAGTAATAAACATTTATCTTTGTAAGGGTGAATTTTTACATTCATACATATCCTACGATTCTTGTGTAGTTTCCTTGTGTGAGTGAGTTGGTGAGGAGTACGTGTAGAGAAATGCAGTACCAGTAAGAATAAAATATCGTTTGATTGTAATATATGCACATATCGAATACATATTTAGATAATATAAATAATGAATAATGGAATAAACGGAATTTAATTAATTTAATAGATGATTATAATAAAATGAATAAAAATAAATTATTTAAAAGATGCATAATAATAATTATTAAATGAGCCTAGTTTGTGGAGGCAAGGATATCTTCTGTATCCGTGTAATTAAGAGTTAAAAGCCATTTTATTAATATGTTCTTTAACTCAAACCGGTTTAAATTGTTTATGGACAATATTTTATGGAGTCTATTATAAATTCGAGAACTTAAGATAAAAAATTGACGGGTGGCAAATGCGGTCCTAAAACGGTCGACTTGGCACACTCTAGCTACCCTCCGTCGGGCATGGACTGAGTGACATGGCGGAACAGAGGCATGTTTGCGGACCGCGGATCGATAGACGAAGAGTTGTCTGACAGTGAGTAACTCACAGTCCTTATATAGTTGCTCAGTTGGGTATCTAAACGGTTTGCGAAGCATTACTTTCAAAATAGCTCTTTGGGCCCTCTCCAGCGGTAAAAGTGACGTTTTTGAAGCTCCACCCCAAGCAGGTACACAGTATGTCAGAAGTGACTGGCACAAAGAGTAGTAGACAGTCTTTAGGGTATGGATGTCGGCAGAGTTTCTGAGCAGTTTAAAAATGTAAATTAATTTGCGAATCCTAGATGTTAATGATGCAATGTGTTGGTGCCAATTTAAATAATCATCTATTATTACTCCAAGATATTTTATGTGAGAACTTTGGCTTAACTTTAGACAGGAACAATTAGACTTCAACCGACAGGTATGGAATTTAATGTTAAAATCATTTGGGGGTTGGGTTTTTTTGCTTATAGAAAAAGGTATAAATTTAGTTTTATCCAGGTTTAGGGTCAAAAGATTAGTAGCAAGCCAATTTGATACCGTGGAAAGACAGTTCTCCACGTGACACCTGGTTTCGTTCCAGTCTGATCCATGGATAATTAGTGCTGTGTCATCCGCGTATGTAAAAACATGACAGTTTGGAAGTTTCAGCGAGCATAATTGGTTAATGTAAATTAAGAAAAGGGTCGGACCAAGGATACTTCCCTGTGGAACTCCGTATTCATCTGAAGGGTGTTCATTGCTTATCTTATTATTTATAACCACCCTTTGCGTTCTCTCCGTGAGATAGCTTTTAAATAGATTCAAGGGGGTTCCTCTTACACCGATATTTTCGAGCTTGTGCAGAAGTTTAGCGACAGAGACCGTATCGAATGCCTTCGACAGGTCTAAGAAAATGCCAAGGCATTTCTTACCCTGATCCAAGTTTCGAGATATGAGATCACTCAAACCTGTTATTTCAAACCTGTTATTCGTTTTGGTTGTGTTATTATTATTAAAATGAGAAAACATACATTGCAAAAACACAGGGGAAGGGTGGGCGACGCGGGGGAAACAATGAAACTTAGGCAGCTCTGAAAAGAGCTATTTGTGTTCTCCGAGTTTGGATCGTCTGTCCGGAGCCGGACTTCGGATCATTTGATGAGGACGTTAATGCACTGGCTCTGGCAGAGGTGCTGCTCAAAGTTACTCCCTCCAACAGTGATACAGGTGCGGCAACATCGCACAAGATTAGCACATACACAATATTCGATCCATGGTTTTTAAAAATAAGAAATCAGCGGAAAAAACACTCGGAAGTAACGTTTACGCACAACTTAATTTAAAATTTTAAAGTGATTTCAAGTACCTAATATTCAATTAAGGTCAGTGTAGGTATGTCTATTGGTAATGAAAGACAAACCCACTTTCACAATCAAAGTTTATTTTAAGACAGGAGAAATATTCAGTCTAGAGTATAGGCACAGATTAGGTTTTTACAATAGCAGTAAATACGAGTACACTATTGACTACGAGGAAAACCTCGTAGTCAATAGTGTACTCCTAAAAAGTGAAAAGTGTGTATGACCTAACAAGGTCACATATAAAATCAACGCGGGCTTCGCGGCGGTGTGATATTTAGGACTGAAGGTAGGTCCGTGAACGCATCGGGCGCCGATGTTCAGCGCGAGCGCAGCGATGTATATTTATGCGTATGTACTTGGTTCAAACCTAGCCGGCCTGCTGCATGCTACCGAGTGTCATCCGGCGATGCTTGTGAATTATTTATTTTATATGTTTTTATGATGTGGATGAATGTAAGTACGTTTTGTATGTGTGATGTATGTCTGTGTGCTAAAGAATACATAAATAAGTAATATATATTTATTAGTATGTATTTATGTTAGGTTTTTAATATATAAAGATAGATAAATTAATAAATACAATAAGTTACCTACAGTCAGTATAGCCGCCGTGCCAGCAGCGGTGCCTTTGGCTAGTGACAGGGACAATTACTACAAATTTAAATATCGATATTTAAATTTGTATTAATGTTTTTTTCGTTAAGATAAGTACTTCAGTCATTAATGACAATTGATTTTCGTCTGCATTAAATAAGTCATTATTGTCGTTTCACAGTTTTCGTTGGATTTTATTACTTGTGTGTATTATTTGTACGATATAGACTTATGCGCATTACTAATAATAACATAAAAATACATTGTACAAAATATTATAATTATATAGTATATAATTTTATTTAATTAAAGTAGATTAATTCCATCAAAAGAAGAACATAATACATACAATATTGTTTACATATCTACATTTTATTATTACGTAGGCCACTATACATATCCAGTAACGCATCTGTTTTATTAATATTCCAAAGAATCATTATTTTTACCAAAGAATGTCAAACTTTACTTTATCGGTTTTTCGACCGGTGCTTATAAATAGGAGTATTTATTTCAATTTTAGTAATTCCAAATTGAACTTTTGAATGTTTTTTACTCTAATCCTTGTTGTTCTCGGTTACAATTTGACATGAGTAACGAAGATTCAAATACAGTCAAGTTAATTTCATTAATTTGTTTTTTATATGGTTAAACCATTTTAGCACATGCTAATTCTAGCATAAGCTTATTAAATGTAAACGTTAATTAAGAAACCGACTGACTCCCGTGGGACACGCAGGGTAGGTAGCTTAGTTGGTTAGAGCATCGGCACGGATCGCCGAGGTCGTTCAGATTCAGACAGATATTTCGAATTTCTTATAAAATTTATTAATTTGGTTGGCGTTTACTATGCCTATGTCAATTCAAGCTCAAAATGTACCTACTCTGTATCGTTGTTCTTTAATAAATAACCATGGGATAATTTAATTGCAAGACTTGCGAGACTCTTGCTGCAAGACCAAGACCAAAACCAAGACTGGGAGAGCAATACCAAGACCAGGTGAATTGACGCAAGACCAAGACTGGGAGCACAATACCAAGACCAGGTGAACTGACGCAAAACCAAGACTGGCTAATTCTCGTCTTGGTCTTGCATTTGGGCAACACTACTGCCCTGGGATGTGCCGTAAGAGGCATTGCACAGAAGGAGCTCCGGAGTTGTCTTTTTAGAGGTAACGGAGCCCTTTATATGTGGTGATGGTGATCAGCGGGGTGGTTTTACTGAGGTAAGAATTCCACACTCCCTGGTCTTATCAGGTTTCCTCCCGAAAACAAAAAAAGGTAGCAATGCTGATCGCATTTTAGCAACGTCATATGAAAGACATACCCCTTCCATGGCCCTATTGCGCACCGACGAGAACGTAGTGCGACACACTGGGCAGGACACCAGGCGCGTGCGGCAGCGGCTGCACACCAGGTGGCCGCGCCGGCACTGCGAGATGGGCGGCTCCATCCATTCGAGGCACACCGGGCACTCCAGCAAGCGGAGGAGACTCTGCAACAAACGGATACTGTACAGGGCATTGACCTGAGCTGTCAAAGCACGGCTCTTGTTTCAGCGACCCGTCAAGCAGTTCTAATAAACCACTTGTGATGTACACTCGCATTTCATTGGCTCCCCACAACTCAATAACTTCGACCGCTACAAATATAATATGGAAAACAAATATCTTTCACGTAGCCCTAAAATGACAAACGTATTATTTGTAACTAGCGACCCGGCCCGGCTTCGCTCGGGTAATAGAGTTTATATTTCCATATATTATTTTGCTTAATTAATTTCTCATCCGGGAATTTTTATTTTGCGATGCCTCATATGAAATTCATTTTATTGGTATAGTGTAAAAAGCAATTTTGATCTTGCTTAATTAATTTCTCATCCGGTAATTTTTATTTTGCGATGCCTCATAAGAAATTAATTTTATTGGTATAGTCTAAAAAGCAATTTTGATCTATATTAAATGCTCTATTATATATCTAACGTATTTAATTGGATAAGGAATAATACTGTACTGTTAAAAATAGCTTCGTAAATAACGCCTCATTTTATTGTAATTTGTAAAAGAAAAAAATGGTTATTGTGGGTTACCCTTGGGAGATAGACATATGCCCGGGACTTTTTTTGTAGACCTTTTTAAGGTGTGCAATACTTTAATACAGACGCCAGCACATGAAAAAAAACTGTCAAATTTTCGCAATCAACCTTGAACCTAATTTCTTTAACAATAAAGTTGAAAATCTGTTAAAATAATTTGACAGATTGTTGTAGCTTGATGTGCTGGCGTCTGTACATTATTTTGATCTATCTCTTAGGGTTCCACCAGAATTAATAATGTAAGCGCAAAAAATGTGTTTATTTACGACATCACATTAGAAACCTCTACAATTATATTAGTGTTTCTCTACTATATTATGCATATTATATACATATAAACCTTCTCAATCAATCATCTATTAAAAAAACCCGCATCAAAATCTTCCGTAGTTTTAAAGATCTAAGCATACATAGGGGCAGACAGACAGCAGGAAGCTATTTTGTTTTATACTATTTAGTGATAACGTTGTATTTGTAAATAAAAAGGGATCAAATTAAAAAGAAATTAGGTACATATTTTATTTTTCAGTCATGATATAACGGACTAGCTATTCACGATGACTTGCCCTTTACTGCATTCAATTAAATCACACGATACGTCTAAATTATGATTGTTTAATTTAATCGAGTTATATTAGGCTTTGAAAAATAAAACTTATATGTAACATGATAGAGGTTGTCATTTTTTTTTCAACTCAAGCCATTAGTTTCTGACATTAGCACGTTCAACCAAACAAACAAACAACTCTTCAACAGCATTGTGTAGCATTGTACAACATTAACAAAGCATGACTGATTATTATAATTAAATAAATTGTAACCTTCTTATGGTTTAAAATTAAATTGTGGCTAAGTATTATTTATTTCAATTTTGCATTACCTACAATGCTTTATTTTAAATGTATCGCATTTTTTTTGTATGCCTTCTGCGGTGGGACTTTGTTGGAATCCTTTTTTGTATAACATCTGCAAAAAACCTACACTCTGTTCTCAAATAAATCAATTTAAAACTAAGAACACATTTCAAAGAAAGTACATTCACACGTGAAAAAAATCAATGTATCTAATTAATTAACTGGGGCAGGCGGGGGGGTCTGTCAGACTTACTGACTAAAACCACCCCGGTGTTCCATCTCACACCTACGCCGGGGGTCGCGGAAACGTACATCCTTCCGCAACCCCCGACTGGTGCCGGCCCACCACGGCGGGCCTCTCCTCCGGTCGAGGGGAGGAGTGAGGTGTATAGTATGACTCCCCCCGCGACGTCTCTGAGGGAAATGATGTACCTAGTATTCACATGTCTAGTATTTTTATGTAAAGAATTTCAAAACTGTATCATGAAAAATCAGAAAGTTATAAGCTTGATAGGTTACCCTGGTTGTCCGTACAAAAACATGGTCACTACGCGGCGCTATGTTGGTTACTTTGGTTCTCCTACGGTATGCTTGTTTAGTAGTACATATTTGACTTTGTTGATTTTTTATCTATTCGAATATTGTTTATTTTTTAATACCAACTAATTAAAATCAAAATGATTAACAGCTAATTTAAAATGTGTTTTATTTATTACAAATGAGATGTTGATGTTATGTTGCTAGATCCCAAATTTCGATATATATCAAATATCGGATATTTTAATATTTACTATAAATACTTATCAGTTCTTTACGAAACCTGATATTATATAGAATCGATAAGCGACATTCTGTACTGCTACATCCCTAAATCAGATCGAGGAAGTCTTATTAATGTCTGGCAACCCACGCTATTGTCACAATATCAAGATAACAGATCGAGAATAGTGCTGTACTATAATTTAATTTTTTTTTTTTTTGTTTTGTTTCCTAATGTCTGCTTTAACATTGATAAACTCTGTAAATGCCGTGTAATGTCTACTATAGTGGGAATTAGTGCGAGGTTAAATGAAATTTCAATGTCATGAGTAGTGTTTATTCGAAAATTACAGACAAAAATATTATAATAATGTTGTTTATCGATAAAGTTTTGGAATCCCTATTCTTTTTGTAGGTATTTGCGGTGAAATTGTGGCTTTGCGTGGAGGGCTCGCACGTGCGTTTTTGATATGGCGTTCAAAAGGTTAATCACGTCACGTTACGACACGAGTATAAATTTGAAACAAATCGCAAAAATACGTAGCGACTAGAGTTAAAAAAAAAGAAACAAGAAATGTAATGTAAAAAGAAACACTTTATGAGAACTTGTATACCTGAAATATACTTACATCCTTTTTTGGCGGGAAATTTTGAAATGATTGAGGAAGGAGAGTCAGACTTCTACTGATTAAAAACCCTGTTCCTTCAGTTGTCTTTGCATTCCGGAGCTACGGTATCTCGTTAGAACATTTCCGAAACCCCCGCAGGTCACTGTAACGTGCGCTCGGTATTGGACGTGTTTGCACTGCGTTAGGCACGCATTTTATTAGCATTTTGCGTGGCTATAACCGCTGCCCGTTTCTTTGGTCCGAAACCGCTCATAGCCAGCAAGCTCTTAGCTTTCCACAAGTATGTTATCCATTACATGGATGAGGTAAGCATACTTTATTCATTTAAACATACATTATTTGAAGTAAAGGAAATTAGCAGCGGTAAGTAAACTGCTGCATTGTCGGAAGATGGGTAAAATGGACCAGTCTAGTTGGAGGGACAGAATACAGAAGAGTCATCAAGACATAATAGACATATTGAAGAGGACGTACTCGGATGCGAATGACATACCAGACTTCTTGGCTAAACAGATGGACAGGCTGTCTCCCGTTGCTGACAATCACGTCGACGTTAAATGTTTAAAGCCGGTTTTAGTATTTAAAAGTGCCATCAATGCCACATCTAGTAAAAATCAAATCATACATCCATGTTGTGCTTAGCTAACTTACTTACGATCGAGTTAATGTTATCTGTTTACCCACATTTGTTTTTATTTTTTTACTTTGCTATTATGTTTTGTTATTTTATAATTATGTACGTACCCATCTGCGCGCTTTAATTGTTAATTTTAGTTTTAGATATTGTTTCTCAGTAAGTGAATTATGTATGCTATTCTTATGAGAAATAAAGTTATTCTTAAACCTAAAAAGTAACTATTGCCCGTGACTTCGTTCGCGAGGGAGTTTTCCCTCGTAAACCTCTATCCCTTGAGAATTGCAGGGTAAACGTTATATTCCAGGATCTCATCTATCTACATTGCGAATTTCATTTAAATCTGTTTGGTAGGTTATGCGTGAAAGAATAACAAACATCTATCCATCCTCACAAAATATCGCATTTATAATATTATTAGTAAGAAGTAGGATTAGTTATTAACACTCACTTGGTTAAATTCTTGCACTGAATATGGCTCTGCATTTTCATCAGCTGCTGAAATATGGAAAAAATATAATTGTAAAACTTATTGATATTTCTGAGGCATGGAGAACAGATGCTGTTCGGGTTATGTTATGAATAGATGCTAGAAGTTATCAAGGTAGTGTTTCGGTAACTTACTGTCCCTTTTCCTTTTAACGCCATGGAAAGGAGATTGCTGCGGCGTTTCGGTATTCTCATCAGAATTTGTGGCCACCTGGAAATAAATCATAATTTATTTATTGCGTTAGATATAACAGACGTATTACAAAGTTATAAATATGTAGAATAAGAGAAATATGGTGAAAGTGACAAGTATGGGTAGAAATTAAAACACATCGAGTAACTTTCTTGGTTACATCGTAACCTTTGTTAAGGCAAGCATAGTTCCCAGAGAGATAAGTTAATAGGGAAAGCAAGACTGAAACAATAATCGCAAATTTTTTTACCTTTTTACCTAATTTCATTAAATTTAGTTTATTAGTTTTCAATATAAAGGACGATTGCGAGGCTTGCGACTTTTCACCTAGTCTACGATGAATTATGTCTATTCGTCGTATAAAGATTTCAAAACTTTAATACTGAAATTTTGAATTATAACATTCTAGTCACGGTGATTGAGTATATAATAGTGAAAACAAAAATCGGTTCGGTAGTTTTCCAGTTATAGCGTTCATACAGACAGACAGACGCGGCCGAGAGACTTCATTTTACAATGTGTATGTAAGAATTTAAATGTAATTCCATATGATTTTAATTTCATTCTCATTGATGGAATCAAAGATCCTGAACTGTAACAACGCACTAAATAATAAATTGGTAAAAGTTAATTTGTTTCTGCTTAGTTTGGGGATCTGATGTTTTTAAATCACTAAAAAAGAGTAAACTGTAAGTAAGGAGTACGGGTCAACTACCGTACAACACATGTCACCTAAAGTCAGAATTTTAATTCGATTCCAGATTTGACATTAGCTGCTGTCATTTTGTGAAATAATGATACCACATATAATAGTGTAGTGATGAACACAAAAATCGATAAACAATCAGTGTGTGTGCCATCAGTGTGCCAATTAAAGACTAAATTATTGATTTTTATTTAAATAAATACATAATTATTCATAATAATTATTTATTAATTAGTAATCGCTGCTCTATTTTATAAAAAGTTAATATTTTTGTTTTTATATTAAAAACAAAACTTATAATAAAAGAGCCTAGATAGTTTTCAGTATTGGCAACCCATGCGCGCTCGTGCAGCTATCGCCATTTTGTTTATCGTGTCATTCGGCTTCATTCTACCAGTCTGACTGCACGAATATCTTATTTCATTGCGAATCGATCTTTTGTTATTTTGTTGGGTTTTTGTTAAAGTGTTGTTACGTTGTGTTTGTTGTTGTGTTTATAGTTTTTTGTGAACTTTGAGTAAATCTATTTGTTTTGGTTTTCCATCAAAATGGATCCTCAGCCAAGTACATCACAAAAAGACGTGGATGTTTTCTTGTCCCCAAGAAAAAAACGTCCACGAAAAGCTTTCACTGTTACTGAAAAAGTAATTATCCGCAACGCCTACAAATACGTGAAAAATGAAATTTCTGCGCAATTGGAGGCCTTTGAAGTTGTGGAAGAAAATGAATGTATGAGCAAAGTTGCTGACATATTGCGAATAACCTCACGCTCTGTTTGTAACGTTTTGAAGGAAGTAAATAAAGGTGCGCCGCCAACTCCTCCTAAAAAAACTGAACCAAAGCGAAGTTTCAAAGATAATTTGATGAATTTACATTCTCTGCAATACGAAGAATTGTTCATCAGTTCTTTTACCGAAATGAACCTCCAACCATTGCAAAGGTTAGTCAGACAGTATTATTTTATACCTACATCTTTTATATATAAGTAATGATTCCAAGCTATTATAAAATTTACTATTTTAGATTTTACAAGTGATGAACGATGATTCAGAAATGCCCAAGATTTCCAAAGACACCCTCAGAAAAATTTTGAAGCATCTTAATTTTAAATTTGTTGCACGGTCACGCAAGAGCACACTTATTCATCGAAATGATATAATAACATGGCGCCAGCGTTACTTGCGATCTATATGTCGGTTTCGACGAGAAGGGAGACATATATATTATCAAGATGAAACTTGGATTAACGCAGGTAAGGCTAACATTTATACACAAAATGAATTTATATGCATTTTACATTAAATTTAATAGTAATATTGAATGTTCATGTAAGTACTATATTTATTTTAAGGTCATACTGTAAAAAAAACTTGGGTGGACAAGAAAGTCACATCATCTCGACAAGCGTTTTTGGAGGGTGTTCGACCCCAAGTCCAGCCAACGGTAACTGGTATGTCGAACCGTCCGCGATTACGCGGAGCCCTACGTTGTGGTAGGCTCTTAGGCCTTATTTCGATAAACAAAATGTACCACTAACCTGAATGCTGGGGACGCCAACTTCGACCTTCCAAGGTCACGCTCCAAGTGTGGTTTGTATGTAATATGAGGGTGAGTAATTGTAACGTGTGGTGAAAGACAAGTGTGGATGAACGTTCCCAAGGCGCCGATATCCAGGTAGCGGTCACAACAGCAATCACAGCTTAACTCGTTCCCAACAAACACGCGCTACGCGTGGTAGACACAATAAGGCGATATGTTTCACGAAATATCAGTGGATTCTTGATAATCCGAGAATACAAAGTTTAATCAAGCACTGAACACAATTAATATGTTAATCTCACGTGAGATCCAAGATGATTTCCAATTATAATGACTAAAACTCAATCTTCCAACCGGAGGTTAGTTTTGCAAGAGAACGGAAACGTCAAAGAGAAAAAAGTTATAGACAATAGAATGTTGCCAACCAAAAGGTGCGTTCGGTTTCACGTTGGACTAAACATCTACCCCCCCCGGACGGGCCTACCCGTCCGCTAATCAATTGGAAGTCTTGACAAAGTTGCGACCGCTCTCTTTATGATGGATCCGTCCACCAAAACTTCAGCAAAACGAGGGACCCCGTCGGTGCCAGTCAACAAATTGAGAATGCGCCCCATGCGCCAATACAAAGGCTTCAGGTTGGCATCCTTAATCAGGACGAGGTCTCCGATCTTGGGCGGATGAGTTTTATCCGTCCACTTGACGCGTTGCTGGAGGATGTGCAGATACTCTAAGCTCCAACGCTTCCAAAAGTTCTGAGCGAGCTGTTGCACCAACTGAAACCGCGAGAGCCGATTTTGGCTCACATCAACAAAGGGGTACTCCGGCAAGGCGACAAGTGGCTGTCCAATCAAGAAGTGGCCCGGTGTTAGAGCCTCCAAGTCATTCGGGTCCGAAGAGAGCGGGCACAATGGGCGCGAATTCAACACAGCTTCAATGCGGCAAAATACCGTAGCTAGTTCCTCAAAGGTGAGAACGGTGTCTCCCAACAATCTCCGCCAGTGTCCCTTTGCCGCTTTCACCGCGGCCTCAAAAATACCCCCCCAATGGGGGCAGGCTGGCGGGTCAAACAACCAAGTGACCCCTCGGCGGGCCAAACTGTTACCAATGTCAACCTGGCTCTCATTAAGGAAGGCGTATACCTCCTTCAAATAGTTACTTGTACCCTTGTAATTCGTACCGCAATCAGACCTAATCAAAGAAGGTAACCCACGGCGAGACACAAATCTGTCCAAGGTCGCCACAAAGGCCTCTGTCGAGAGGGAGGTCACCAGCTCCAAATGTACTGCCTTGGTTGACAGGCAGACGAAAACACACAAATAAGCCTTGACGATTTTACTATTTCGAAGTGTGGACGTCTTCACCGAAAAGGGACCAGCAAAGTCCGTTCCGACGCCAGCAAAGGGCCTCGCCTCATTGACACGATCAGCCGGCAAATCTCCCATTAGGGGCTGCATAGTGGAGGCCTTAGTCCGATAACACGGCATACAGCGGAAGACAATGCTACGAATAGTACGACGAGCCGACAAAATCCAAAATTCTCGCTGCAGAATAGCCAACAGCGCATTGCAACCGGCATGCGAGTTTTTAACGTGACGATCAGTCACCAGCAATTGTACCAAGTGGCCCTCCTTGGGCAACAAAAGGGGGTGACGGGCCCCATAAGGAAGGCTAGAGTGCCTCAACCGTCCTCCAACACGTAAAAGACCCGTCTTATCCAAGAAGGGATTCAGCTTACTAACAGCTCCCGACAACTTAACCCTACCAGACTTCAGAACCTCGATCTCCTTCTCAAAGTGTGCAGCCTGCACAGAGCGGACCCAAAGGAGGAGTGACTCCTGTCGCTCTTGAGGAGAGAGAACTGGTGACAGGTGCTTGTCCCCTGGATTCCTAGAATTATGGCCAAAACGCCTGATCCACGAGGTGACGTTCAACAATTTGTCGAGGGAGCTGTATCGATTCAACAAAAGGTCAGGATCAAACGGAGGATCCTTCGTTCTAACAGCGAACACCTTAAGTCCGGGCAAAGGATCCGACATCAAGACTGGCGTTCGAGGCCAATCGTCCTCGAGGCGAGTCAGCCAGTCCGGCCCCCACCAGAGGGGGTGAGCAATCAAGTGGGGGGCCATGCACCCGCGTGAGGCCACGTCGCCCGGGTTCAGGTCACCAGGCACGTGTCTCCAAATCAAAGGCGTTTCAGAGCCCTGAATCTGCGACACTCGGTTCGCAACAAAGACCTCCAAAGAGTGGACGGACGTCTTTAACCAACACAAAACAATTTGACTGTCCGTCCAGGCGTAAGAAGCCCGAATGTCAACGGTTCCACCCAAGGTGTGCGCAACGTGATTTAGGAGACGCGCAAGAAGCACCGCCCCTGACAACTCCAACTTAGGGATGGTCAATGCCGTCCGGAGGGGGGCCACTTTGCTCTTGGCCATGACCAGCGACAACTTCACCTGGCCCGTAGCATTGACGGTGCGCAGATAAACAACGGCGGCATAACCGTGAGAGGACGCGTCACAAAACCCATGAAGGGTGGCAGCATAAGCCCCAGGGGGGAGGATGGCGCGTGGCAGCGCGACCTTGTTGACCACAGGGAGCACGGATACAAATTGGAGCCAGTCTTCCAACAGAGTTTCCCGAAGTGGCTCGTCCCAACCAAGTTCAGCGGTCCAAAGGCGCTGAAGGAAGCATTTCGCCCAGAACAATACCGGGCAGATCCAACCATTAGGGTCAAAGGTCCTTGCTACAGTAGACAACACCAATCTTTTAGTCCAAGTATGAGGAGACTCCAAGTCGACATCATACGTAAAGGTGTCCTGAACTGGTCGGTACTGAACGCCGAGGACGGCCATCATGGCGGGGTTGTCAACGTTTTCAAACAAATGAGGATCCTGCTTATGATCCTCCAACACACCTTCCAATAGCGCTGGCGAGTTGGACACCCATTTACGCAACTCATAGCCAGCGGAAGCCAGAATCTGGACCAACTCGTCACGCAACAGGATAGCTTCCTCCACCGTAGGAGCCCCAGTACAGACATCGTCGACGTACAGGTCCGTTTTCAAGATGGCGGATGCACGAGGGAACCTCAAACGCTCCCGGTCCGCAAGCTCCCAAAGCGAACGAATAGCAACAAAGGGGCTTGACCGAAGGCCGTAAGTATTCGTGTTGAGCTCATACACAATCATGGGATCCTGGGGATGTTCCCGCCACAGGATCAACTGATAACGTCTGTCATCCCGGTGAATGACCGTTTGCCGGAACATCATTTTGATGTCGGCCACAAAGACTACTTGATGACGACGAAAAGACGTGATGACGTCACAAAGATCCCTCAACAATTTGGGGCCGGAATGCAGGCAATCATTCAAGGAGACGCCGGAAGAAGTCCGCGCAGACCCATCAAACACTGTGCGCAGCTTACCAGTGGATGGCTTGAGGACCGCGTGATGTGGCAAGAAGAAATGCTCTACTGAACGCCAATCCAAATCTGACACCGACATGTGTCCCAAGTCTGCATACTCACGCATAAACTCTACATATTTTTGCCGCAGCACCGGGTCCCTGGCCATGCGGCGCTCCATTGCCAACAATCTTTTCTCAGCCGTAGGTCTGGATTGGCCAAGAGGTGGTCGCACCGCAACAAAAGGCAGCCGGGTCTCAAGCCGACCGGAGCGGAGTCGACCAGTGTTGTTCTGATAGAACAACTCGCACTCTTCGTGTTCCGGATTCAAGCGGGCCACCTGAGGGGGCTCCTCAACCTCCCAAAACCTCTGAACGGCGTCAGAGAGGGCTGAGCCGGACACCAACGCAAGGACAGGTTCAGGTGGAGGGGGCACGTTCAACACTGGGCCCATAATCGCAAAGCCGAAGATGGTTGAGACCGCCACCAGACCTCTCGGGTGGCACCATGGGGTCTCCGGCTGCAAGACCGTCATATTTCCCAACAATATTTTCCCCAAAACATCGGAACCCAACAACAAATGCACCGTACAAGGGGAATCAAACCGGGTGTCAGCCAAATCCAGACCTGACGTCAACCGTAGAACATCCAAAGGCAACTGACAATCGGGATGGCTACCCAATATAGTCGGCATAACAAGGGCAGGAGCACCAATTTTAGGGTACGGACAACTCACAGGGGTGATTTCAAACCAGGTCTCTCCCTCAACAGTGGTGACAGCCGCTTCGCCAATTCCCTGAATTTTGCCTGAAAAGTCGTTCACCTTCAGACCAACCTGTCCCGCTAACCAAGACGACAAAAGGGAACCCTGGGCTCCCGTGTCCAAAAGGGCACGGACCACAATCGAGTCACCAAAGGGTCCCCAGACCCTGACCGAGGCCGTTGGCAACAAAATCGACTCGATCGGGGGGGGTTCTTTAGCGGGGCGGGCGGCAATTTCCTAGCGGTGCCTGGGCGGCGACCGATCGCCGCATCCAGGCTGTCCTCTTCCACGACGAGGATAAGGTTGGAATGGTTCGTCCGCGCGGTGTCCCAAGCCGCTCGCCATCGCTGGAAGGGCATATCCTACCGGATGCCTGAATGGCGGAGGACGTGACTCCAATCGGGGACGTTCCGCCAACGGAGGGGAGAGGTGGCGGTGCTGGTCCGGCCACTGCTGCCTAGCAGCCAACGCGCGTTCTCCCTGACAAGGGGAGACCAAATCTCGATCGCGGGGCTCCTGTACAACTTGCGCGGGGGGTGGAGAGCGGCGTGCAGAATTGCGGGCCTCAGCCCGGTGCTCATCTCCGGAATACCCCCCCCTGCGCGAACCCTCTTCAGAAGAAGGTCTGCTGGAGCGGTTCGCGTTGGCGCACAAAATCTCCAGGTGGGATCCCGTGCAAATTCTACACGGACGGGGGTCGGGGCAGTCCCGATGGAAGTGGGCTCCCAAACACGAGAAGCACAAACGGCGTGCGTTGGCAATACGGCGGCGGGCACTTACGTGTAAGTTCAAAAAAGCCGAGCAACGTGCCATGACATGTCCCGTGGACTTGCAAAAGTGGCAATCGTGAGAACTCCGGGCTCCAGCAAAACGGGGGGCGGGCCGAACCTCAACAGGCCCCCGAGCCCTAGTCCGTCCCTGGTCTCTAGGCCGAGAAGGTGGCGGGCGTGACCCCGTGGCGCCAAGAGTGTTGTCCAAAAACCGACACTCGTCCTCCAAGAATTTGAGGAGGTCGTCAAAGGGGGGAAGATGGGTGGCACTGTCCCCACCATATCTCTGCTCAAAGCGGGACCTCAACTCTGCCGGGAGCAACCGCAGCACTATGTGCACCAACAGGTAGGACCAATGGTCCACCGGTAACTGCAAGCGTCGCAAGGCGTGGGTCGCTGATACCAACGGGTTCAGCAGGTCAGTGCGCAACGCCGACATGCTGGCGATGGCCGGTAGCCCCAAAATCTGGTCGATGTGCACATCAGCCAGACAGCGCTTATTCTGATACCGTCTGGAGAGAAGCTCCAGAGCGGTAGGGTAAGAAGAGTCCGTCACCGGCAAGTGTTGCACCAAGGCTCTGGCTTCGCCCTCCAAAACGGACAACAAGTAGGCCAACTTTTGGGCAGGTCCGAGGTCCGAGCGTGCATCCACAAGACTCTCAAAGAGATTAATGAAGCCCAGCCAGTGGTCCAAGCGACCGTCAAAATGTGGCAGCTCCAGGGTGGGCAGCCTACTCAACAGTTCAGGGCCCTTGACAACGGAGGTCTGAGGCTTGGCCTCCTCAGGCATCCGGCTCCTCAAAATTTCCCGAGCTCGTTGACCTATGACATCCCCCAGGTTGACAATCTGGTCATAGTCACCCAAAACCTTATCGCGGGCTGCCTGGTCCATCACCGCCAAATCCACGTCCATGATGTACTCATTGAAGCGTGTGAGCGCAGCATCAGCTGACTTGATCCTCTCATCCACTTGCTTGTTCCGAGCAAGGGTGAGCTCCTCCAAGTCCGGACGCTCAACCGTTGCTACCGCCGATGCGAACCATCTCAACTGTGAGACCAACACGGCAGCAGACTCCCTAACTGCCTTTAATGAGGCCATTGCAACAATCAAATATTAATACAACAGGCTAAAATAACAAACAAACAAACAAATATGACTTGTTAGCTGACCAAATAATTTCAACAAAATAAAAATTCAAATTCAATCATTTAAAGTTCAAATCCGACCCTGTACCCATTCCAAATATGAATCTAGCCTGCTAAGGATGG
The DNA here is from genome assembly GCA_943138885.2 of Tholera decimalis. Lineage (NCBI taxonomy): Eukaryota > Metazoa > Arthropoda > Insecta > Lepidoptera > Noctuidae > Tholera > Tholera decimalis. The sequence goes on along the minus strand of OW964552.2, from coordinate 16,325,620 downwards.
CTAGTTACAAAGAAACAACAATTGAATGTATAATACAATGCTGGATCAACCTCAAATAAATACAACAATAGGATGTGTAATATTGCTCGGACAACCTCCAATAACACAATCCAATAATCACACTATAAACAACAACCAATACACACAATTCAAGTCTTATTATGTTAGACTATGTGATTATTGTTTAGATAAACCTTTAACTTCAGACTAGTGACATTCAATTATTAATCAAATGAATATACCAAACAGCTTTTACAACAATATACCAAATTATGTCAAAATACAACCAATAATTCCTAATTTCACAAACAAATCCCACTTGTCTGTGCAATACCAAGGGGCTAGCACTACAAATTACAGTACAACTACAAGTACTATTTGAGCCCGGCTGACAAAGCAATATTCAGAACTTATCGAGTTACAAGCTATGTTAAGTAATTGAACCAAAGCTACTTTCAACAATAGTCAAAACTTCCAATTAAACCAGTGGATCTTATATTATAAGAACCGCGCTTCTGCTACCAGTTTGTTCGACCCCAAGTCCAGCCAACGGTAACTGGTATGTCGAACCGTCCGCGATTACGCGGAGCCCTACGTTGTGGTAGGCTCTTAGGCCTTATTTCGATAAACAAAATGTACCACTAACCTGAATGCTGGGGACGCCAACTTCGACCTTCCAAGGTCACGCTCCAAGTGTGGTTTGTATGTAATATGAGGGTGAGTAATTGTAACGTGTGGTGAAAGACAAGTGTGGATGAACGTTCCCAAGGCGCCGATATCCAGGTAGCGGTCACAACAGCAATCACAGCTTAACTCGTTCCCAACAAACGCGCGCTACGCGTGGTAGACACAATAAGGCGATATGTTTCACGAAATATCAGTGGATTCTTGATAATCCGAGAATACAAAGTTTAATCAAGCACTGAACACAATTAATATGTTAATCTCACGTGAGATCCAAGATGATTTCCAATTATAATGACTAAAACTCAATCTTCCAACCGGAGGTTAGTTTTGCAAGAGAACGGAAACGTCAAAGAGAAAAAAGTTATAGACAATAGAATGTTGCCAACCAAAAGGTGCGTTCGGTTTCACGTTGGACTAAACAGAGGGACTGACCACTGGATTAAAAAATCCACCTGGAAAAGGCAAACGTCTCATAATTAGCCATATAGGTAGTGAAGAAGGCTTCCTGGAAGAGGGGCTCATGATTTTTGAAGCAAAGAAAAATTGTGAAGATTACCATGATGAGATGAATGCAGTTTGTTTTGAGGAGTGGTTCGCTGGAGTCTTACCAAAATTAAGACCAAACTCAATTGTGGTGATGGATAATGCACCTTACCACTCCCGAAAATTGGAAACGGCACCAAAAATGAGCTGGAAAAAAGCTGCCATTCAAGATTGGCTTTTAAATAAGAATATTCATTACGAACCAGATATGGTTAAAGCTACGCTTTTAGAACTGATTCCACATAACGAGTCTTTTAATAAGTACGCTGTAGACGAAATGGCAGCACAACATGGGATCACGGTTTTAAGACTGCCCCCATACCATTGCGAGCTAAACCCTATCGAATTGATATGGGCGCAGGTAAAGGGGCATGTAGCTCAAAATAATAAAACCTTCAAATTGACAGACGTGAGAAATTTATTTCAGGAAGGCATTCAAAAAATTACGGCTACCGAATGGTCTAAATGCGTATCCCATGTTGTCAAAGAAGAGGAAAAAATGAGTAGGCTAGATATGTTAACTGACAATATCACAGACACATTTATAATAAATGTTACAGAAAGTGATAGCGATAGCGATGACGGCGACAATTTATAAAATAAATTATTACCATAATACATCTATCTGTTTTATTTGTCATGTTCCTTCATGATCACATTTTTTTATTTATTTCACACACAATTATAAAAGAAAAGTCTCAGATCGTTAATTAATCGTAAAAACTAAATTATCGGTTCAGAAATATTTAATTTCCTGATATACTTAGTTTACTAGATTAAAATTATAAACGAGAAGAATCGATCCGGAAATATTCCATTTCCATATCGAATAATTTCGCAACGTCACTATTTAGTACTTGTCATAACGTTGCAACACTGAAATTGTTAAATCTGGAATCGAATTAAAATTCCGAGTATAGGTCATCATTATAGCAGCACCACACTAGTGTGTATCGATCACTTATACAACATTACTTTTTGTTTATGTAAAACCTGAATATAGTTTGTCCAGAATAAGTAACTGGAATCGATTCCAATAATTTTTACACCATGTTATATTTTGCCACAAGTCTTTAAAAATATCATTAGAACTTAGTTCAGCATATTTATATCCCGTTTTAAAAGTAAAAAGTAAGTAAGTAGTATAAAGCAAGTACCAATTAAATTCTAATGATACTGTTAGTGACCATGTTAGCTTAAAAATTCCAATTTACTAACTCTGTTCTTAAGGAACTAAAATAAGTTTTTAATATTGTTAGCATATCGTTTGTCTGTTGGAAATAAATACTTTTTCTTTTTTTCTTCCTTAATAACTTATAATCTTTAAAAATGTTTACAAGCTGGACACCGGTCAATGCCGCCGGTGAAAGACGATAAAAATTACCAATGAAGAGGATATGCGGGCTGCCGCTTGATGTCTGGTGAGTATGTTTTAGTACGGACAACCAGGTAACATAACTACTTATAACTTGTTGTTTTTTTAATGGTAGTTTTCAAATTTTGTACATAGATTCTTTACATAAAAATACTAGACACGTGTTTCGCACAAACAAAAAGTAATGTTGTATGTCTGTTAGAAGCCCCTACGTGCGCATGGCTCATATCCCATTTTTCACCTTATCTTTAATCTTAATTCTTCAATTTTAATATTTTAACTGTCAGTTCAATACAGTGTTTTTATTATATTTTGTCAGATTTTATTATGTTTATCTTAATCTCACTCCAACCCTTTTTTTCTGTTTATGGGAAAATCATCGAATGGCACAGCCTTCTATTGACTAAAAAACCCATCCTGTCTTTACAGCTGCCGTTGCATTCCGGTGCCGCGGTATATCGAGAACTAGAACACTTTTTTCTATTTTTTTTTATTACGGATGTATTGAACCATGCTTGACCTCGATCTCGCCTGATGGTAAGCGATAGATGAGGTCTACGATGGGAAGTGCGAGCCCAGAAGAACATACCCACAACCTCGGACATTTTAGCAAACCCTAACATAAGTTTTCCCCTTCTTTCTCAATTATAGATTACATGTAATATTTATTAGTATATGATTTTTGTATTATATGTATGTATTTTTCACCCTTAATCTGTCTCCTTTAATTTTTGACCATCCAAAGGTTGTCTGTAAGAGATCGCCCTGTGCGATAAGACCGCCCATTGTACACTAGTTTAATTTTTTTGTATCCATAGAAATATTGCTAGGTGTACAATAAAGTATACAACGTGTAACGGAAACCCCATATCTATCCAAAAGGGCTGAAGACAACATCTGGTATGGCGTCTCTATGCACAGTTTCAGCACAAAATAACTGACTCAAAGAATTGATACTAAATTATTGGTTTCATTTATTTCTTGAATACCAATCATCACAAACGTGTCACAGCACTACGAGGGTCAATAACTTTCCATGTCACTTGCCAATAACACGATAATTCTTTCCGTTCTTCTTAATTTGAAAAATTCGGTCTCTAGTATCAGTGTATTGGAATTTGTAATAAGTTCTACACACGTAGACTTAGGATTACAAAACCCTTGCCATATCGTTTGTTATCATCCAAAGAAGCCATGCACTTGGTATGTATATACCCTTGAAATTACACGTTGTATAATAAATAAATAATAGAATAAGGTCTGAAACTTACGGCATTGGATTCATTGTTGGCGTTGGTGTCCGTGGCGTCTGTCTCAACGTCGGCAGCGGGGGCGTCCGGCTCGTCGGGAGCATCCACCTCCATCACCTCTTCTTCGAGAGAGATCGCCCTGCCTGACTGGGACTGGTGCGGGGGTGCTAAACAACATTATATCAATAAGTTTTTTTATGCGACAATAGCTAAGCTAAGGTCTTGGGGATGCGTGTTCGAACCGAAAATAGTGAAATGGGTGCATTTTACTATTGCTGTAAACCCACTCCAGACACAAGCTTGTTGGAGGGGTTAACAGGATTGCTAGTATTCTACCCACATTGCTATCCTTAAGAAAAGTTACTTCTCATGATTGCTATCAGTTCTATAAGTAACGAAAGTCAATGGCAGACGGTTTGTATCAAAACTCTAAATTAAATTCTTATTTTGAATGTATAACTATAAATTGAGGCCATGAGAGTCAGAGTGGCCTAACTGTATTTTTTAAATACTGATTTTAATTGATAAAACTGCTCTAAACGGTAAAAGTCATAGCACCACAGTGGTCTAAAATTTAGTTCAACATTTTGACCTTATTTAGACAGTTGAAATTTTTGAGGCCATGAGAGCCAGAGTGGTCCAGCTGTATTTTTTTTCAATAAGTCGATTTTACGGTTAGGCCACTCTGGCTCTCATGGCCTCAATTAATATAGCGTTGTTATGAAAGTCTTAGCCAAATCAGTTATGTTATCGATTCTAATGCAGATACATCAGAATCGATAACAGAACACATTGGGGATGAAAAAGTTTTTTTTCTTTCTTTTTTCCCCTAATAATTTTCTCACTGCTCTATGAAAAATTGATACAGTTGTAAAGTGATTGACCTTAGCTTCATACTATCTGACGCGTACACCCACTAATAATTTAAGCGGCAAAAACACATACGTGCGTACTTAAGTAATGTAGCGCGTGTTGATCTTAGTTTGTTCATAAATAACAAATAATAATAAAATGATTTAATAATATATTCCATTGTGAAAAGGTTCTATTAAAAAAATTTTAGCAAAAAAATAGAACCGACTTCCATATCAAAACCCTACAAAGCCAAAAATAACTTTAATTTCGGAAGTCGGTGTTATTAGTTTTGGATTTTCTTTTTTTTTTCACACCGCGTTCCGAAATTAAACTTATTTTTGGCTTTGTAGTGTTTTGATATGGAAGTCGGTTCTATTTTTTGCAAAAAAAAATATTTTCTCGCTTTTTAGTGTGTCGGTTTGTAATTTATCTATACCCTATTCATCTGGGCTTGAGAGAAAGTGTAAACAAAGAAAACAAGGTTTCTCAAACTTTTATTTCACTGTTTTTATTTCTATTTAATTTAATGTAAGGTTTCCCATTTGTGTATCTAGCAGCTAGCTATACTGTTCTTATGTTGTATTGTCTGAAAGCCTGACTCCATAATCAAAAACTATGCATTTAATTTCTGTACTTTATCTTACATAGTTCACCCGTACAAATAAATGCCCAAGTTTTGTTAGAAGGTACTTAACTATGAGGATAATAAAACCAAATATCTCTCTTATTTAATTATTTATTCAGAGAATTCTGAAGAACTGTCACCAACATGATTAACGAAACGGTCAACTACATTACTACTTTCTTTGCTTCAAATATCAATTCTCCTTCTTCCAGAAAGCCTGAGTTTGAGCCTGTAAACAAATTATGATTGAATTATAAATACCCGGAAACTTGATTTATGTATGTATCAAAATTTCCTCGCCCCCTATTCTATGGGATTTCAACATAAACTGATGAAATGTGGGTGTACTATACACCACTGCCCACCCCGGGAGAATCCAGGTATGTTAGGTATTGTCAGGAATGCTATGTTTGTGTTGTATTAAAATTAAACTTTACCAATGTGAACTACAGTGAGTCGTTTTCCTTTTCCACTTAGATTTTTTAAATCACTGGATAAACCTTGATGATGAGCTTCTTTAATTGACTTTATTGACTCGTCCTGCCAAACTTTGTTCATAGTGTGTCCTGTAACAGATTTGATGTTAATTTAGAGTATTAATTACAAAATAAATTCTTTGATTCATAATTATAAAACATTAAGTACTTTAAAATCATTGTGTACTTTTAAATGAACTATTATCCAGGTCTCCAGTAATGAAATACAGGCATATGTAATAATTGAAGTATATGATTGAAGTCTTAAAATATGTTTAAACTAACCTTCATTGAGCCAAGTTTCATCTGTGTAATAAATGTTATGCCTTTACTCCTTAATTTTGTTATGGTGTTTAAATATTTGATACGCCATAACACTATATCATCTCTGTCAATGAGTGCACTCTTGCGGCTGGCTACATTTCACATATTTAAATTGTAGTTTGATTAATAGTTTATAAAATGTAGTTATTTTAAAACTGGGCAATGTATCATCTAAATTTACAGCCTCCAGCACCTTATCAATGGTAGGCAGTTCATTGTTAAAGTAAAACATGTGTACTTTACGGTGTATTCCACCCAAATCTATATTGGTTAAAGTGTTAATCTTCGATAGTCTCGGTGATGGTGGTGGAGGTGATCTCAGGCAGCCTATGGTTTTTTTTCCTTTATAAACCTGTTTACAGTGGCTCGTGATATTCCCATAATTTCAGCGGCTTTATTGATAATATCGGTTTTGTACGAATACAACGATACGAATCCTTCGGCCACGTTTCTTCTACGTGTTTAAACACATTAATAACAGCCACCGTTTCCGTTGAATGCATTGGAGTTTTCTTTGATCGCTTTTTCTTCGGCGAAGAAAATCTGCAAGCGCTGTTTAGTCCGGGTTCACTCATGTTTTAAGCACGAAAATGTCAATATAACAAAAACAAAACAATCAACAAATAACTTTAAACTGAACAAAATAAGAAACTTAATGAAAACAACAAAAGTAACAACGGAATAACAAGAATTCAACGAAAATATTTGGAAAATTATCAACAAGTTGATCGATAGTAAAGATGGCGGATATAACCCGACCGATGACAAAACGTCACATTTTTATGTAAAATGTTCGCAGTACCTGTGGTATATAATTTAGTAGTATTAAAATGCGTTCGAAGTTTGGGAATCAAGTCTGTTTTGGGTGTTTTTACATGTAAACGATTTAATAAATAATTAATTAAAATTAAGAAAATAATTTAAGGCATTTATTTATTTATTTGATATTCGAATTCAAATAAGTCTGAAAGAATTTCATAAGTTCTACAGGCATCATTCTAAAATATCATTTACAGTGTTGTCAGCGTTTTATTCCGTAGTTATTTTTATAAAATATATTCACTTCATCAATCGTGACCTTTAAAGTACCCTTTTTATGGTTTGTTTACCTTTTATCTCACGGCTTCCTGAATACGGTATAGTTACAAAAGCCATAATGTCAACAACTTATCACCTTTTACAAAATATTGCTTTTAGAGGCATTTAGGAGGCTTTTTAGAGGAGTTCTCAGGAGAACTCAAATGGTCCAGTACCAGGGTACTTGACCATCAGCTCTACATCACCATATGTATTGTGACGAGCATAAAGTGTTTAACATCCGTACTCAAGTAGTCGAAACGCAATCCACGAAATACTTATTATTGAGGAGTTTCAGTGGCCATCTGTGGTCTTCATCATCAGTTCAACTACCCCAAATGGTACTTTTCGGAAGCAATTGCTCAAGGTACTATAAGAAATACCCAAAACGCTATAGGTGTGCCTATAATATTTGAAGAGTTCCCTCGATTTCTCCAGGATCCCATCATCAGATCCTGATTTCGTAACAATGGGACCAACTAGAAAAGTATACCCATTCAAACGCAAAAAGAATTTTTCAAATCGGTCCAGCCGTATCCGAGTGATGAGGTAACATACAAAAAAAAAGTTCAAGACGAATTGAGAACCTCCTTTTTTTTAAGTCGGTTAAAAATGGAACTTGCGTCGAATAAGTGACGAAGAATGTAAATTACATAAGATACGGAATTATTCCTTTTAGCCTTATTTTTTTTTTTAAACCACAAATTCACATTGAGAGGGCAATTCAAAGGGCATAAGTAGAATAACCTTTTAAAAAGTGCTTAATAACTTACTTTCATTGTTCTCTTCTTCAGCATTGTTGTCGTCTGTCTGCTCGGCAACTGGTGGTTCATCTAGCACCGCCTCAACATCTAAAACATATTACCAGATTGATCGTCTTTGATTCATCGTCTTTGAAATTTCTAAGACAATATTCGCCAAAATCTATACTAATATTATAAAGCAGAAAAGTTTGTTGGTTTGTTTGATCTCTCTTATCTTCGAAAGAACTGGGCGCATTTAGATGAAATTATGTATGGAAGTAGCTTGAAGCTTGAAGAAGGTTACAGGTTACTTTGCTATGGCTATGGACTGGGCAAGACATGTCTGCCACATGCCTGACGTACTGTGGGCCAAAATTACACGAAACTGGTGCCCTGAGACAGGGAAGTGGGGTAACGGTAAACCACGAAGGAGATGGCGGGACGAAGGATAGGTTCGGTCGGAACCAGAGAGAGGACGAGAGAAGTGGAAGGAGTGGATGGACGCCTTTGACCAGGAGTGGGACAGAGAAGGGTAATAGTATAATCGTAATATAAACCACAGATTAACGAGTCACCTTAGTGGTCACTGCTTAACACGGCATCAAACCATTCAATCCAAGCGTATCAGTAAGCGTTACTATTAACCCATTGGTGACATACAAAAGTGCTGCATAGTTCAAAGATATATCTTTCCGGACCTGAATATGTAAGCTGATGATTATGGCAGCCAAATCTTATACTTCCGCGGTGACTATTATTATGAAGACTAATGGTATTTCTAAATGCTACCAGCGTCCTGATTGCAGTTCTCTATTTTTTAAAATAAGATGGAATCACACTCTTTCGTCTCGCTCTAGTTTATAACACCTCTAACTAATAACAAGAGACTAAGATAAAAAAAAATGTTTATCCGTGGTTGTAAACTACAGCCTAAAATTAACAATTTTATGTCATTCAACCAGTAAGTAGCAATCTGGATGGCTATTCAACTAGCTATATTGAAGTCCTTTTTTTTACGGGTGTGAAACTCTTTTTTTTTTTTAATTTATTATTATCAAATTACCCCTCCTCTGGGTGGAGCGAAACGGAGTGTCAGACTTCTACTGACTAAAAACCCACCCTGTTCATTCAGTTGCCCTTGTGGTCCGGGACCACGGTACGTTAGAACATTTCCGCAGCCCCAAGCTACATTACAGTCCTGGACGATGCATGATGTACAACACAATAGGCAGGAGATAAGTTGCGGCATATCTTGTGACAGTACTGTACAGTTTCTGTGTTGGGGTGAGACGTCTGACGTCACACAGCACAACACCTACCTTCTATGACGTAGCGGAGCTGCTCGGGCGGCGTCGGGCTGGCGGCTGGGTCGCCCGCGGCCGCCGAGCGCGCCTCGGAACGGTAGCGGCCGCTAGACGACGGCTGAGCCTCGCTCACTGGGAGGACATCGGGAGGGTTCGCTGTCGGACATCAAGGGGCTTGCTTACACAACGTGTAATTTAAAGGGAAGTCATCATCGGACTACAAAAAAAACGGCGACGCGCCATCGTTCCATGGTGGACATCCCACCCATACACACAAAACGTTTTGGGAATACCTTTATTGTGTTTACGGCTAAGGCTGTAATATGTTACTGTTTGTTTTTTTCCCTAAAATAAATAAATAAAGGAGTGGAATTCCCTGCCGGAGTCTGTGTTTTCAGATAGCCACAACCTGGGGGTCTTTAAATCAAGAGTGAATAGGTTACTTCTAGGTAAACGGGCTCCATCTTCGACCACATCATCGCTTACCATAGTTATCATAAGGTGGGATGGTGGTCAAACGCGAGCCTATTCTGAATAAAAAAAGTACATGGCTTCTTCGGATGATAACATACGATATGGCAAGTTTTGTAATCCTAAGTCTACATGTGTGGAACCTTAGAATAACAACGCATAGAAGAGGCGTCTAGAACAAAACACGAGCGATTTCGTGTGTCCACTTTATTTTCTTTGTGTGCGTGAGCCGAATGTGTCTACGTTCTTCAAACGCACACAAATATAGCTTTCAGTGATACCATTACCAGTACCATTACCACAAAAATGGGAAAACGCACTATTATGTTGCTGGATCAAATCAAGTATTTTATGTTATGAAACTAAATAAGATGATGTTTTTTCATGTAATATGACTTATATGACATATATTTACGGAAGGTAAACGAAATGAGATATCGTTTATTGCGTTTAGAATGTTTGATGTGTAATGTGTTATAATGATATTATAGAAATGTATTAATTGCTTGAAAAATCTCGTTTGATATCAATTAAAAGTATGTGTTGTATTTATGAAATAGAAAAATATTATTGAGAACATTACTTAAATGAAAAAAATCTTAATCAATAAAATTGTCATCTTTATGATGCCACTCTTCGAACTAACAGTAACTTTTAGTTATAAAACACTGTAGGTAGTAGCTGTAAATAAATATAGTTTAGTTTGACGCATACATAATTGCCGCCAATACTATATTTTTTTTAAACAAAAATAAGCACAAAAGATATCAATATGGGTATTTTTTTCCTCACGGATAGCAACATTGAATTGTGATAAGTTAGGTTATTAGAATTTTTGTTTGATGGTCGATTTACTTAAATATAAAGTATAAAATGTAAGTATTTACTTGTGAAATGTAATTTTATTACACGTTTTTTGTTTTCCTGTAGGACTATGACATCCCTTTACGCTACAAACGGTCGTTTTAAATTATTTACTCGAGAGCTCTGTTCGGCAGAATGTAACCTTGAGTACTGACGGCTCGTCGAGCAAAGTTAGCCAAAAATGGCTAAGTTTTAGTTGCCTCACTTTTTGCACTCGTACTATCCTTCTATGCGTTGTTGTTCTAAGTGTGGAACTTATTACAAAATTCAATACATTGATACCAGAGACCGAATTGTTCAAATTAAGAAGAACGAAGAGAATTATCGTGTTATTGGCGAGTGACGTGGAAAGTTATTGACCCTCGTAGTGCTTTGACACGTTTGTTATGATTGGTATACAAGAAACATATGAAACCGATGATTTGGTATAAATTCTTTGAGTGACGTATTTTGAGTTCATCAGCATTTTGAGTTGTCTTCAGCCCTTTTGAATAGATATAGGGTTAAGTTTCGTTACACGTTATCTCACAACAAGCTGACTAAGACGTCAAGACCACACTTTCGAAGTTCTGGATATTCCTTACAACTGTAAAAGGTCAAGTAAATGCCAACAAGCACTAACACAACACCTTAACAAAAAGTTACATTCTAGATAATTGAATGTAAATTTTGCCACAAATGAAAGCAAGTGGAAGAGAGTTAAGCCATAAGAGTAAAACCGACCATCACGACACTATTTGATGGTTCCAATTTGAAATGCCTAGTGTAGACGTGGCAAGCATATTTTATAAGACCTAGATAAACTAGATAAATTGATGAATACTCTCAGTTTGTTTAAAGTTGTTGTAATGGACTCCGAGCTTGTTATAGTTAGAATAAGATTAATATAAGTATGATAGTTAAATTTAGAATAAGTTAGGATAATATGAAAATAGGAATTAACATGCAAGTAAATAAAGAGAATACACATGTTAGAATTATGAGAACCTATTATGCATATTGTAAAATTAGATAGAAACCACGAGAAGTTTCATGTTGTGGCCCGACAAGTTGAAACCTGTCCAAAAAGAGAAAGTTAGTAAACAGACGATTTCGAGGTCACGGCATGAGACTCTCGTTTGCTATTGGTGAATCCACGTATTCATATCGTGAACCCCACACGAGTTCGACCCTCGTGCCAAACAATATACATATGACGGCTGGATTAGTTAGGTTCTCGCCCGATCACTATGTTTGGCACGCCAATCCCTTGGGAAAAGCGAACTAAATACCTAGGAGTGATTCTAGATCAAAACCTAAACTTCAGAGAGCATATTAAGTCGGTTCGCTCGCGATCCGCTTTCGTTCTCGGTAGGTTACACTGCATGCTGAAGGCACACAGCAAACTCTCCCTAAAATGTAAACTACGCATTTTTACCACGTGCATACGCCCTATTCTAACATACGCCTGTCTGGTGTTTGCTCACTCTAGTGCGGCTCAGATCCTTAGGATGCAAGTCATGCAAAGAAAGACCACGGTCACGCCCTAGTACTTGAGGAATGAGGATCTCCACGTAGACCTCAAAATCCCGACTATAAAGCAAGTTTTGAAACGCCACTCAGTGCGTTACTTCACCTCTGCTGAAAAACACACAAACCCCCTGATTGTATCGGCCGCCCGATACACACCCTCAAAAATTTGCCGGGTTCGTCGTCCGCGTCTCGTCCTAGACGAACCCGACGATCCCACCACAATCCGACAAGAGAGCAGTAGGGAAACTAGCACTCTTAAGAAATACACAAACAAAACGCGTTCCGTATTCCGGCCTCGCCGACGAGGCTCATTGCGACGTCCGCGTTCTTGTAACGTCAACCCTCCCCGACCTATGCCAAACGAGCCAGCCCGCGATGCTGAGCCAGTAGCAATAAATAACCCCATTAATAATAATAATATGACCCAGCCTGACCCTTTGCTGCCCTCCACCAAGGACCCCGCTATGCCGAGGCCCGTACTCCACAGGGAGAGCCCTTAGCGTGCAGTTGTTTAAATGTAAATATAGTCAGGGGGCCTTTAAATTTAGAGGTCACCACAGGATCGTCCGGTTAAGTAGTAACCAGCCTTAGTGTGCTGAACTACGAGTGGCCCTATAAAAAAAAGCACCTGAAGTGAATAAAGAACCAAGTCTGAAGAATATCAAGTGTTAGGAAGTAATAAATATAATACAGTCCACGCCCATACAGTTTGGTCCTTCGAGCCAGATAGGAAGAAAGAAAACCTGCGAAAACAGTGATTAAAGATCGAGAGTTTTATTTGAGAAATCGGAAGAGCTATCAGTATATCGAATAAATAAATATAATACAGTCCACACTCATACATTTGTGTTTAATTTCCCCTTAATATGTAGCAAAAGTAACTTAACCGCACCCATTACACTATTGCCCTGAACCCACTCCAAACACAAGCATATTTAGCGTAGTTGAAGGGTTAACATGATTGCTAGTAATATGGATTCTACCCACAATGCTAGTACTCTTTTTAAAAAAGAAAGAAAAACTTTGTTAAAATCGGGCGTGGTGCGACACATTTCTTCGGCATTCTGTCTGTTAAAGAGGACACTGCCTGTCTGCCTGATATCCACATATAATGTTCACATACCATTCCTAGTGTATCCAGGTGGGCCACTACTCCGGCCTGGCTGCGAGCGGCTGCAGCAGTAAGTCCGGGACCTAGCCGCCACGGAAGCCGCCAGGGACGGCGTGAACAGGGGGCTCCGCGACGAGCCGGACATACCTGCGAAACCTTTATTATAGACTAACGACCCTGCCCAGCTTTGCATGCTTCGACCTCATACCGTTAGTTCCCACAAAACCTTAATAAATTATAAGTACACTAAAAACTTCCACATGAATCACTCTCAAATGAACTAAATAAATAAATGTCAAGGGATCTGTCTGGCTGTTTATAATACAGCTAACCAATCTCATTAGTCCATATGCTGTACCTTCATTTTTGTATTTACAGGTAGGTACATTCAACTGTAAATTTTTTGATAGTCCCGACAAACCAGACATCATAATATTGTGATGACGAAACATAAATAGTAAAACTTCTTTAATTCAATCTTCACAAAACAAATGTTCTCATTAGCGACTCGGCTTTATAAAATAAAGTCTCCCGCTGTGTCTGTCTGTCTGTACGTTCGCGATAAACTCAAAAACTCCTGAACTGATTCTCATGTGGTTTATGCTAATGGATGGAGTGATTCATGAGGAAGGTTTAAGTGTATAATTTATTAAGATTTTGTATGAATTAGCAAAATAAAAGCATGCGAAACGGGGCTGGATTAGCGACCCGGTATTACTACAATTATATCAATGAGAACATTATTTTGTTCTGTGCAGATTGAAATAAAAAAAAATACTATTTATGTTTCTAAATTCTTTTTTTCTAAATTCTAGATATGTTGTTACTCTTTCACGCAAAAACTACTGAACATATCTGTACGAAATTTGGTAAGTAGACATTTGACATCCTGTAATAACACATAGATTTGTGCTTTTTATCACGGAATTCCCGCGGGTTCGGAATTTACGCGGGGAAAACCTCCCACGCGAACGAAGTCGCGGGCAGAAGCTAGTAATGTTATAATTATATTAAATTATGAAGAGGTTCTTTAAAATAGCTATGGCTTTTAGAATAACGATGTAGATTTAAAATATGCTAGAGTAAGGGCTGAAACTGCGTTAAACGGTCACCTGATGCGTGTGCACGCGCGTATGTACGGACGTTTTCCGTAGGACCGCAACGGTCCCCGTCGTGGAGACCGGACTATTAAGCTTTGGTTTCCTAGGATAGCGGTGCCGTCAAATAGCGGCCGTAATACAGCGGTGAATGACGTCACTAGAACGTTGTCTATGTAAACAAAATGGAGCGGTTTCCTAGAGAGCGGTAACTGACACCGTAACGTCAAAAAGCGGTGCCGCCATTTGCATGACGGCCGTCTTGTCGGTGTCAGATGGTTTCGTGAACGTTTCCAAAGAGAATGTAATATACTAGATAGCGATGAAGCAGACAGTGTGTTAAAACGGCCGTGGAACTTTCCACATGTCGTCACCGTAAAGACGGCCGCCTTTTAGCGTCCGTAATATTACGGCCGCTATATGACGGCACCGCTTTCCTAGGAAAACAAAGCTTTACACAGTGTCGCTATTGCAACTTTAACGGTATGCATCTAAGAACGGAGAACTTATTATATGCAACCCGTATCACAAAGCGATATTGAATAAACAAGCCCGTACGTGTTACCGCTGGCGGGCACTGCGCGAGGCGTCTCCCCGCGACGGATGCCCGTGCGGGTGTCCGCAACGGAGTACTTTTGTATGACATCTTGCGGGTGTCCGCTTTACGCAGTTTCAGCCAAGGCTACTAACGTCGCGAGATGGACGGTTGCATGCCTTGCTTGCAGTGCGCCAAGTGGTGCAGGTTGCGGGTCATCTTCTTAAAGTCCAAGATGCGCTGTATGTCTGCAGCGGCCGTGGTGCTGGGCCGCTCGATGCGCCGCGTCTCACGCACGTTACGCGCGGGTACGGATGGACGCGTAACGTACGTAAGAGGCACGTCGCAAATCCTGGATCTGATAATCATTCTGGTTGATTATTTCTGCTCTTAGCCCTCTTAATCCACTGCAGCCAAAGAGATTTCTGCCCCCTGGGCTAAAAAATATAAGATAGCCGTGCTTTCGACACAAAGAACAAGAAGAATTTCTGCTGACAGTTTTCAAGTCTTTAAGGCAAGAGGGAAATGTTATTTCTAGGTAAGTATGCTTCATCTTCAACACATATCGCTTACCATCAGGTGACATGGTGGTCAAAGGTTTTACTATTGAGTATTCCGTATAGATGCTGCGTTAGTGTCTCGAAGCCACAACTATTATTATTATTAAATTAACATACAATATCACCCTGTTCTCAAGTCGGTAAAAGAAAACATCGTGAGGAAACCGACATGTCCTAGGACAAAAAATCGAAGACATGTGATATCTACCAACCCACAATGGGGCCCGTATGGTAAATTATGGCCCATTCCTTCTCAAAAAGAGAAAAGGCCTGTGTCTCAGCGGGAACGTAATAGGCTGAATTATAATTATTACGTTATCACTGCGTATTCTTGAAGGCCAGCAATAAAAGTGCGTTTCTTTACCATGGCGCACACTCAAATATTTTTCTTTTACTCGACAAAATATACAAACAGCAAGTAGTAGAAAATATTTACTATTCAGCAAAACCATAAAGGGACATTACCGTGTCACTCCAACATTTGAAGGTCTGGGAGTATTGTTGATAATGGACCAGAATAGAGCTCTGTCCATGTTAGCCTGTTGCCTGCGCATGGTAGCAGGTGTAGAAGTAGTAGGCTGCGTTTGTTGCGATCCTGAAACTAGTAACACAAGCAACATAATTATCACAAATAATAATACCCACTAGATTTATATGCAAAGGGAGATGTCTAACAACTACACAGATACTTTATGAATAATAAAACTATCTGATATTTAATTATAATGAGTATATATTTGACTACATGCATAACGTGAAATCTGAAACATATACATATTGTTGCTGATTCAAAAAGTGGTGGAATTATAATTTATTAGTTGACTTCTAAAAAAGCAGGAGCTTATCAATATGACGCATTATATTTTTTTTAAATCTGTATTCCAGATACGATGATGAGGAATGATGACTAATACTGCTGTATACAACACCAGCTGTAAACGCCTAGTATCAATTTACATAACTATCAACATGGTATTAATATTTAACATATTATGTTAGCAGCTAGATACCCACCCCCACTAGCCGCACCAACGGGCTGGCTTTCACTGGGTTGCCTCCACCACGAGTCATCTACAGGCGTATAATGAATATGAATACAATCTTCTCTACATATTTTACAATAACAATATGGCGGTACGAAATCCAGGTCGGCTAGTTAAAAATATTTGGTGATGGATGACGGATATATTGTTTGTGTAATAAGAAAATGGTAGAGTAGGAGATAGAGGTTGACCAACAATACAATTGTGCAAAAGATATAGTGTAAAGTAATCACAAACACTAGATTTAACAAATTTTGATAAGCTTTAAATTTTTGTATGCCTATCGTTTCCTATGGCAATAAATACATTTTCTTTCTTTCTTCTTTTTCTTTCAAAGAATGGACAGCTATAACAAAGACTGCCATATTGAACAAAGCTTTGCCATGGCAAAAGATATCATACACGGCAAATAGATGATAAGACAGAGTAACAATCTTAAAGTCTGGAATGAGACTAATGTTGTATCAAAAAAGATCTTAAAATGAGATAGATGAATGAGAAGCATATAGCTTCATTATGGACTGTCAAAGCAATCCAAGTGATTTAGTTATATGGTGGCAATTATCGTAAAAGTACCTCTAAGTTATAATAATTGATCAATCTCTATAATTTATAATAAATAATAGAAAAATCTCTCTAATTTTTTCTACAGATATTAGGATGATTATGTAGATTATGGACATTTATATTGATGTCATGAATTATTAATGTTAATAGTATTATGAATGAAAGAGTGTGGATTGTTCATAAGAACTTCAAAGGACGATGTATTATTCATCTGTGATCATGGCACTTGCAACAGTGCCGAAACTTAAAACAATAAAGGCACATGGAAAATATCTTGTAGGTATTAAGTTCTAATCATACTGTTAGTGACCATGTCAGTTTGGATGTTTGTACTTCTTAGCGGACATATATTTTACTACCTAAAGTACACTTCTTTTAACCCAGGGAAATTTCCATACAAACAAAGTCGGAAACAACAACTAGTTGCATAGAAATTTGACACCACAACAAAACAAATATAATTTTGTTTTTAACATTGAATCTAGAATCAATGGGATCCTCATGTGGTATAAAAGTTATGTAACATTGAACACACACACACCTTGTTATGCACTTAATATAAATATTTATTATTAAAATGTTAAAACCCTTTTAAAAACCTAACTACACACTCACTAATTCATAAGGGTTACATTACCAAAAAGCGACAATAGTCTAATGGCTAAGATGTTGGACTAGTGATGAGAGGTCACGGGTTCAAACACCACCCATTACACTATTACTGTGAACCCACTCCAGACACAAGCATATTTAGCTTAGTTAGAGAGGTTAACAAGATTGCTAATAATGTGTATTTTAACCACATTACTACAAGTATCATTAAAAAGAATAGAGTTATAACATACCAGTGATAGAAGATGTGTTGCCACTATTGCCTCCACTGGTCCCAGGCAAATCAGCTACACTTGGTCGAGCCTCATCTGATTGCCTCCTCAGCACTTGGACCGGCTGTGAAGTGTTGTTCTCTTCCTCATCTACAAATTAATTAAGAATTCCAAATATTAAAATACTGTTTTTACTAGATTGTAAATACCCATTTACAATCTAGTAAAAACAGTATTTTAATATTTAAGTTTAGTGCTATAGTACTAACAAGTCAAATTACCCAATTTGACTTGTTAGTACTATAGCACTAAACTTACCAACAAATCTAAAGATTTGTTGTTCTGGGTCTAATAACCTATCGAGCCTTTTTTTATTAGTAACTCTACCATAAAATTTAATACCATTAGATTGAATAATTATTCTACAATCATTTTACACCCATAAAGAGATTGAATAATTATTATTATTCAATCTCTTTATGGGTGGCAGAAAGCTGTCTACTTACACTGAAATTAAAGAATGCTTTCAAATTTTAGAATGATAGCACTACCCACAAATATATAATGTTTTTTGATTTCATTTATTTTATTCATAAAATCTTCTGAAACATGTGCTTACTTTAAAAACATACTTACTGAAAAAAAGATTTTAAATTCTAATTCTGCATTGAAAAAATTAATTAGAATTTAAAGCAACCAAAGTTATACAAAATATTAGCTTTTTTAGTATAATTTTAAAACAGAATAAGAAGTTTCTTTGTTGACTTATATATGGGTAATTCTACGATAAGAGGTAACTTTTTTTTTTCTCTTTATTTATTTTATTGAGGGTTTAATCAGAAAATGATTATGCCACCCTCATCGGTACAAACAAATTCCTTATGTTCTAAATCCTATTTTCGCTAATTTATACAGAATTCTTGCATCCTCTGACAAGGGTGATGCAAGAATACTGTTACATCTCCCAACGTCCATAGATAAGGGTAGAATGAAAATTCTTTCGGCCTCGTTCCGGACGCACTCCATCAGTATACGGTAAGTGTCTTCCACAATACTACACTCCGGACAATTTGGTGACGCAACTTTACCCATAAGGTAGGTAAAACTATTCATTGGTATGTGTCCTGATCGAAGCCGAAGAGCCATAACAATTTCTGATCGACTCATGTTTGCCTGGTCGAACCATGGACAACGAGAAAGAGTTGGTTGGATTGTTCGATACCAGATCCCCTTGCTAAGCGACCTCTGGTCGAAGTGTTCATGCCACATTTTAGTGCATTCTTCTTTAACTGTATACAATAAATCACTGTGCACGAAAAGGTGTTGACAAACCAAACCATCATCACATGCATCCTTAGCTAATCGATCCACTATTTCATTGTCTTCCAAGCCAACATGAGCCGGTATCCACTGAAGTACAATATTGTATTTCTTAGAAATGAGATTACACAAAGATTTAATTATACTATATGCAATAGGAGTTCCCCGAAAATTCATGGTACAACGAATTAAATGTTGCAGTGCGCTCTTTGAATCACTAAGAATAACATAATTACCAGTTTCAAATGAGTCAATGTAAGATAATGCTTCGTCTATTGCAATAAGTTCTGTATACATTATATTAAGAGCGCGTATAAAGCAAAATTACCAATTTTCTATTTGATTTTACATGAAAAATTCCAGACCAAATCTTAAAATAAAAATATATGAATAACTACATCATATTTTCAAGGGCTCTCTCTGATCAAAAACATAAAATAATAACATTTCCTTGGTAGAAAAAAATCACGAAATAACCTCTAATTCTCATGTTTTTCCGTTTTGTACTCGATATGGTAATGCCTATTGCGACAAAAATTTGATAAATAATTATATTTAAACAAGAGTAAAGGCTTTGCTTAGGCATTTTATGTAATTCCTTTTAGTTTTGGATTTATTACGATAAAACACTTTTGGCGCATACTACGTTTTTATTCCGCGCAAGAAGTCATCTTCCGTCGCTCGTTGCGGGAGCTTCAAGCATATTTCTATTTCACACATCAGTCGCTACCGCTCTGTTGAGACGAGAGGACTACGCTCAAGTGTTTTAGCTGCGCCGAGTTATAATCATTTCAATCGTAATTGTTGTTGTTGTTCGAACTAAATAGTGAAATGGGAAACAAAAAAAACATTGAAAGAGAACTAAAAAAGTTACAAATTGACAGGATGGCTAATTGTCGAAGGTAAGTTTGTGAGTTACTTGTTTGTTATATACTGAAAAAATAAAAATACATTTTATACTTTCGAGAAAGTTTATGCAGGTGATTTTAGATTTTATTTTGAGAGACACAAGATCTAAATTCGTTTACCTACGCACTTTCGTGGGCCGAGTAGGTAACTAGACATAATAATATGTGGGGACATTTCACACACGGCTGTCTGACCCCAAACTAGGAAGACCCTGTACTATGGGTGTCAGACAGCTGATATACATAGACAAATATATTTTTAAATACATACATATATAGATAAACAACACCCAGACACGACGATATCAAAAATTCGTGGTAGGTACATTATTAGATTATTAGGATAATAGGTAATAAATTACATTCATAATAGGTAGCTATTTACTTTTGCTATTTTGTTATGTTATTCTTCACGATACAATTTTATGATCATTTTCCCATAATGTAGGTAGTTATGAGATCTTCTAAAAATCTAGATACACGGATGGACAACAATAATGATCTTGCGAGTATCCTATATAAAAAAAAAATTATCTACCTATACCACTTCTTATTTAATATTTCTATGGTCACTCGTAGTCGTAGGTAACGCGGGCAGAATAGTATATGCAAAATAAACACAAGCTTTTAGTTGGTATCCGTGTTTGTTCGATGAAATATATTTATATCGATTACGAACCTATTTAAGTATGCCCATTAGGTATTTAAACCCTATTTTTGTAGATCAATTTATTGTGGACGTGATTGTATAACAAGGAATTTGTTTTGAAATAATATTTTATTTTCAGAATGTGGCCACCTCGCTCGCCAGATTTAAACCCATTGGACTTTTTTACTGGGGCTGTTTAAAGGAGGTAGTTTATAAAGAAGAAATCACTTCAGTTGAACAGCTGCGACAACGCATACGTTCGGCTGCTGACGAAATATCGTCGGCAGGATTTGCGCGCCGATTGAGACGGTCCTTCATAAGAAGGTGTAGAGCGTGTATAGCAGCTGAAGGAGCCCACTTCGAACATCTTGTATATTTTCTTTTTCAATAAATTTGTTTAATTACTAATGTCTTTTATGGTGTCAACAAACCCATAGTGATCAAATTTTAAGGAAATTCTCATTCTCTTTGAGTCTAAAATTAGTTACAGCAGTGTTAAAGTAATTTAATTTTGAAATCAAATTTGTATAAAAATTCTCCTTTAAGATGCGAACAGCAATAACTTTGTACTTTATCAAGATACTGGTTATTATTATACCATTTTAGAATTTGCATTAAATAGGCAATTATCTATACTTATAATAAATCTGTAGAGAGGTCAATTCTGTACATGAAATATATTTTTCAACAGTATTATAGATTGACATATTATATTTCCCTACTAAATTACGAAAGTTAATCTGTGTGTTACATCTAAATCACTGAACCGTGAGGAAGGACATAGGCTACTTTTTTTTACGAAAAACGACGGAAACGTGGACGAAGTCGCGGGCAACAGCTATCTATGCTAATATATAAGGCTGAAGAGTTTGTTTGTTTCTTTGAACGCGATAATCTCAGGAACTACTGGTTCGAATTGAAAAAAATATTTTTAATTAAATACTCAATTTATAGAGAAAGGCTATATATATCATTACGCTAAGGCCAATAGGAGCGGAGCACCAATGAAGAATGCTTCAAAATCGGCCTTTAATTGTTTTTATTGGCTGGGCTATTAAACGCGTTAAGTAGGTAGGTAATGATTAATACCTACCTATGCGACTCGCGAATACTCGCGATGCGTACAGAGCTACATACAAACTAACCAAAAACATAGGTAACCCTTTTTCAAAAAACAAATAAAATATGCTAGGCCTGGTTTTTTATTCAACTACTGACATTTATAAAAATAGCATTCAATTTCGAAATAAGTAGAGTACCTACCTAGAAACAAAAGAATAAAAATCCTGTTAATCGCAGGCTAACATATCTACCTATAATAATATCAACATATACTTAATCAATCCCATTTATAATAAAACTAGTACTCACGCGGGGCTTCGCTCCCGTGGATTCTATCACGGTAAAAACATAACTCTCCTTTTTTGCAGTCGCGTAAAAAGTAGCCTATAACCTTCCTCAAGCTTCAAGCTATTTCCATACCAAATTTCATCCAAATCCACCCAGTACTTTCGAAGATTAGCGCGTTCAAGCAAACAAACAAACAAACTTTTCCGCTTTATAATATTAGTATAGATAAACATTTATATTTTACTCTTGTATCGTATGTAGTCTCGCACTGAACAATAATTAACCCACCCACCACACAACAAACAAACACGTTAATTTCGATTGAATTATTCGGGCGAAATATTCGGAAACATTCGATTGCGGGGTACGAATCTTTCTCGCGGGGGGAAAACTTCTCCGGGGAGCATCTCCCCTCTTACCGCACCCCGCACCGCCATCGCAGCGCGGCGGCAGCGGCCGGCGCACAGAGGGCTTTATTTAAATTCATTTTGAATAATTCTGATTTAAAGAAACTTTCCCAGAAGTATTCCGGAATTATTCCGAATTTTTCAGAAGTTTTGCAACTATAGATACAGGGGCCCAAAATTGCGTAATTCCGTAGAAAAAAAATGTTAAAATTTAAGAATAACTATTTTTTGCAATATTGATTTAGAATGTAATAAAAAATCTTGATACTGATCTGATAATACAAATATTCAGGACTGATATAAAAAAAAAAACAAAATGAAAAAAATATCACCAATTTTAGAAATGGTACCTAATTTTGTAAGAGTAAGTACGATTTTTATTTAAAATATTAAAAATATCAATAATTTGATCATCCATGGGCATATGACGATATAAGTGGGGTAAATGATAGATATTATCTGGCCAATCAACAGTTTCAGAGTTATCCATTATTTACGCCACACCATATAAATAATATTACCTTTTGGTATTGATTTTATATTGATTCGTGTTCAGTATCAGTGGTATAGTCACCTCCTACTAACTTACTATTTACGTATTATTCGCGTACACATAATAACATTTCGTAATATTGTATAACGCAGTCATACTTTGAATACAGTTGTTTCATCTGAATATTATACGTATACTTACTACAGAAGATACGCGTCGAGCGAGCGCGTAGGTACACGCGCGATCGTATTCGATGTGAGGAGCGGGTAGGACAGTGCGGGTGAATTCTAAAATTTTGCTGGCTTTAGGCGCGCTCTTAAGAGGGTGTCGACTCTACGAGACGCGCGGAAAATAGGTATTTACTGCAGCGGGCTAGTCGTGTGCGTTGTCACACACACAATGACAAGTTCGCTCGAGGCCCGCTTGCCGTTGCACGACGAAGTTTGATAACTTTGCATTTTTTAATTTTTTGTCGTTATGTTGAATAAACTTGAAAAACGAATATTAATTATTTAGATGGTTTTATTTATCACACTAATATTATAAAGGCGAAAGTTTGTGAATGAATGTGTCTGTTTGCATGTTTGTTACTTCTTCACGCTCAAACGGCTGGATGGATCTAAATGAAGCAAGTAGGTACGTCAATAAATCACAAAAATAAATTAAAAAATTATACCTATTATATAAAAATTAACGTTTGTTTTTACTGTAGTAATACATTATCCGTTCCCTCACTATTCATCCTATTGCAATAAAACTTTGATTTTATATATTAAACTCCTCAGATTTTTTTTTAAAGAATACTAGCAATGTGGGTACATTTCACATTACTAGCAATCTTGTTAAACCTTCCAACTAAGCTAAATATGCTTGTGTCTGGAGTGGGTTCACGTCAATAGTGTAATGGGTGGGGTTCGAACCTGCGACCTCTCGATCACAAGTCCGACACCTTATCCATTAGGCTATTGACGCTTCGAAACTGGGTAAGTAGCAAGTTAGGGTAGATGGGTATGCAGTACTTATTTGAATAATAAAACCAGTATGAAATAAAAAAAATATAATTATGTAATGTCATAATAAAACCAGACTGAAATAAGTTTTGTTTATTAAAATTTCATTTAGTGCTCGTTTAAATTCTGATGTACTGTCATATTTTTAATAACATTCGGTACCTTATTATATATACGTGGGGCCATACCAAAAAAAACATTTTTTCATTAATGCTGTCTAGCGAACTTACTTCGCAGAAAATATAAGCGTAATTTATTTCATAACAATATATGTATCAAGTGTAACTTAATTTAAAAGAAAAATATTTTTCACTCCATTATTATAGAAATTAGAGGGGGGCACACATTTTACCAATTTGGAACCGTATATCTTTTAAACGATTAGTTTTATGAAAAAGTGGTTTTAGAAACCTCAATCTCATTTTAAAGACCTGTATATAGATACCACACATCCATAGGTTTCATGAAAAAAAATATTTTCAGTTTTAGTTCCATGTATGGGGGGCTCCCCATACATGGAACTAAAACTGAAAATATTTTTTAATTTAATTTAAATATATTTTATTTTTTTCTTAAAATCGGAAAGCGATTCACAGAATACATCAATCTACCAAGTTTTATATGTATAGTCCTAATAGTTTCGGAATAAAATGGCTGTAACATACGGACGGACGGATGGACAGACAGACAGACTAGTAGTTGTAGTAGTTATACATATTATAATATTATAGTTACTACGGAACCCTTCATGAGCAAGTCTGACTCGCACTTGGCCAATTTTTCTTTGGCTAATTCCCGTAGTAGACAGACCTTGTTATGTTGTGTGTTATGGCATTTTTTTTTTTTTTTTTTTTTTTTAACGTGGTAAAATTATCAAATAAGTCCTCCCACTCCGGGCAGGGTGGGAGGGACTGTCAGACTTTTACTGACTAAAATCCACGGTGTTCCTTCAATAATCCTTTACATACCGGGGCCACGGTAACGGGATGAGTCCCACGACCCCGGCAGGATTCGGCCCTCTGCAGAGGGGGCCTCGTCATGTTGCTGACGCTCTTTGAGGCGCGCGTGAAACACGACGCGCCGTCGACCCGGGCATGGTCCATGGTCGGACAGCGAGTTGCCCTTTACTCGCTGTCCGCATGCCCGCGCCTACGGTGGCCGGAGATCGTCGGCCGACGTCCGACGCCGTGGGCGTCTACCACTGCGGCTGGGCTGGAGGGAGGACGCCATCCTCTCCCTCACGCGGCCCGCCTCCTCCTTCGAAAGCATGACTGCTTCGCAGAAGGAGGCGACCGCTTCCCACTCCCTCTCGCCCCGCAGCATGGCCTCGACCAAGGCCGGGCGCGAGAGGTCTCCGCCTATTGTCGCCGTGAGGACACGTCGGTGCTCTGCCCAAGCTGGGCAGTCCTGCACCGTGTGCTCGACTGTGTCCTCAGGGCGACCCTCGCAGTGGTGACACCCAGGCGTCTCTTCCTTACCCATCAGACACAGGTACCTCCCGAAACTTCCGTGTCCGGTGAGGACCTGCGTCATGCGGTAGGTCAGGACGCCGTGACGCCGATCTAGCCACTCCTCAAAGAGGGGTCTTACCGCCGCAATTGCGGCGTGCCCGGCCGTCGGTTGCGACAGTCGCTCCCTCCATACTGCCCTGAGATCACGCCGGAGCTCTTCCCGCCGCGCCTCGACTTCTCGAGGCAGCGAGGATACGCCCCGGCGCTGCGCCTCCACGCGCCATTCATAGACGCGCTGGAGGGCAGTCGCCTCCAGATCCCAGGGCAGCAATCCGGCAAGGAGGTTGGCCGATTCGCCGGCGATCGTGCGGTATCCCCGGATCATTCGGATAGCCATGACCCTCTGGCATGCGACCAACTTTAGTGGTCGCGTCCGGATGCACAGGGCCCACACTGGGGACCCGTAGAGGGCCATGGACCGCACGACGCCGGCGTACAGCCTTCGGCAGGAGGCGTTTGGCCCGCTGAGATTAGGCAGGAGTCGCCTGAAGGCGGCTGCTGCCCGGTTCAGCTTTGGGGCCAAACTCAGGAAGTGCTCCCTGAAGTTCCACCGGCTGTCGAGGACGAGTCCCAGGTACTTCATCGTCCTCCCGACGCCGATGCGAACCCCCTCCACCGTTATGTGGGACTCGGACCGTGGCGCGTTCCGAGCGCCATGAAAGCACATGGCCTCGGTCTTGTGCAGCGCCACGTCGAGTCCCAACTGCCGGATCCTATGAACGACTGTCGCAACCGCTTGCGTCGCCAGGTCGGCCGCCGCCTGGTGCGACTCTCCCTGCGCCAGGACGAGCGTGTCGTCAGCGTAACATACTACGCTGACGCCGTCAGGGAGGTCGCCGCGCAGCACCCAGTCGTATCCGATGTTCCACAGGGGCGGCCCCAAGACCGATCCCTGTGGGACACCGCACGACATCTCTCGCCGGTTCCATTCTCCCCGGTGACCGGGGTAGATGACGGCTCTGTC
Source organism: Tholera decimalis (assembly GCA_943138885.2). Taxonomy (NCBI): domain Eukaryota; kingdom Metazoa; phylum Arthropoda; class Insecta; order Lepidoptera; family Noctuidae; genus Tholera; species Tholera decimalis. The sequence continues at coordinate 16,299,165 of OW964552.2, read as the reverse complement.
CGTCAGGTAGCCCTCGACTATGCGACGGAGGTAGGTCGGCACCCGGTGATACCGTAGTGCCTCCCTGATGCAACTCCAGGGCAGGGTGTTAAAGGCGTTGGTGATGTCCAAAGACACCGCCAAGACGACCCTGCCCCGGGATACCGCGTCCCCCGTCGTGAGGGCTCTCACGCGCATGATGGCATCCACCGTCGAGCGCCCCCTGCGGAAGCCAAACTGGCACTCCGCAAGATCCGGGCCCACCCGATTCAGGTGCCCGAAGAGGCGGTCTGCAATTACTCTTTCCAAGAGCTTGCCCGCCTCGTCGAGCAGCACGATGGGCCGGAATGCGGACGGAGAGTCCGCAGGGCGCCCGGCTTTCTGGATCAGGACCAGCTTTCCCGTCTTCCAGCGAAGCGGAAACTGGCCCCTCTCCAGGCATGCGCTAAAGAGCCCCCCTAGTCGAGGCCCGAGAGTCTCTGAGGCCAGGACCCACGCTTTCCCTGGCAAGCCGTCGGGTCCTGGGGCGGTATTTTTGGCCTTGAGCCGTTGTACCGCCACTCTCAAGTCTACCTCGGTCACCTCTGGAGCGTCGTAGACGTCGTCGTCGCTGTGGTCCGCGTTTGCGCCAGCTTCAGGTTCCGTCGGAGACGGAGCCATGGGCGGGGGAGCGTGCTCCCCTCGCGATGGGAACAGGGCGCTCACCACGTCCTCCAAGAACTGAGGCTGGAGACTCTGCGTCAACGGGGGAGCCCAGGGGCGGAGCTTCTCTCGCACCCACTTGTAGGGGCGGCCCCATGGGTCCCCGTCCAGAGTCGCCAGCATTTCCTCCCGGGCCAGTTCCTTGGCCCGCCAGATCTCGTCTCGGAGGACGGCCTTCGCTGCCCTGTAGCCCTCGTACAGCTCCGCCTCTACAGTCGCCGCATCCGAAGGTCGGGTGCGGCGCCTGCGGAACCTGGTGTACCGGCGTCGCGCCGCAACGCACGCTTCGCGCAGCGCTGCTAGCTCGCTCGACCACCAGTACAGCTGACGCCGGGCGCGTCCTTGCCGGACCCGGGGCATGGCCACGTCGCAGATCTCCGACATGGCCTCCCGGAACCACTCCGCCTCGTCGTTTATGTCGGCAGGCCTGTCCGGGGGTGACCCCCAGGCCTGCACGATCGAGGCTTCCAGGAATAGCTCCCGGTCAATCTGCTTCAGCGCCCATCGCGGACCACTCAGGTCCCGTCGGACCGGCGCGTCTGGGGTCTGGGCGGAGACGTCGAACTGGATATACCGGTGATCGGAATAGGTCTCCACCTCCTCCACAACGCGCCAGTCGGTGACGCGCGGTGACAGGCTGGGGGTGGCGAACGTAACGTCCACCACCGACTCGCCCGTAAACCGCACGCACGTGGGGACAGAACCCCGGTTCTCGATTACCAGGCCCTGCGCACGGGCCCAGTGCTCGAGTATCCTGCCCCGCCCATGGTCCATGGACCGGGAACCCCAAGCCGGATTTTTGGCGTTGAAGTCCCCGAGGACGAGGGCGGGGAGGGAACCGAAGGCGACGACGACGTCTCCCAGCTCCGTTAGGGAGTTCTGGAACTCGGCGAGAGTTCGGTTCGGGGAGAAATAAACGCCTACCACAGCGATCTCCCCGAACCGTGCTGCGACGATCCCACGCCCTCTCTTGACGCGATCGAGGGGCGGGGTACCGGCGGCGGCCGACGAAACGAGGGTCACCGAGCCGTCCAAGTCCGCCACCCAGTCATTCCTGGGCAGGACAAAATACGGCTCGGCGACCACGGCGACGTTGATCAACCACTGCGCCATGCTCTGGAGCAAAAGTTCCTGAGCAGCGGCGCAGTGGTTGATGTTCGCCTGGAGGAAGCGCAATGGGGCCATTAATCGGGATCCATTGCAGCCTCCTCCAGGGCCCCACGCGGGGGTTCAGCCACGACGGCGACGGCGGCGGCAGTAGCGACGGCGGCGGCGGCGGCGGTGGCGGTGACGACGGCGGCAGAGGGCCTACCTCTGCGCCTGGCTTTGGTGGGTGGGGCGCAGGACTTGCCCCCAGCCCGGTGATCGGCCGGCTTGCCAACCGCCTCACATGCGAAGCAGTGAGGCGGGGCGGAGCACGAGCCGGCCTTGTGACCGGGCTGACCGCAGCGGAAGCACCTATCGCTGCGGTCTACCTCCGAGGTGCACACGCATGCCGCATGGTTGCCCACTTGGCAGCGGAAGCACCTCAGGGGTCTGGGGTCCAAGACTTTCACCTGCGCAGACACCCAACCAACCAGGAGCCTTCGGCCCTCCTGGATCTTTTTGACCGCCGGGACGGGGCAACTAACCGTAATGGTTTGCGTCCCCGTGAAGCCAGGACGCAGGGCGCCCGCCCTCACCTGATCGGGAGGGCACCCCCCAGTCCTGGCGACGGCGGCCACCACTTCCTCGGCCGTCACGGAGTCATCCAGACCCAATATGCGCATGTCTGCGCGCTTGGTGGGTCTGGAGACTCGGGCCTCCTCCGCATTTAAGGACGCTCTGAGCCGTTCGGCCAGAGCGTCAGCGGCAGGGCCACTGGCCGCGCCGGGGATCTCCAGCATCCGAGCCCCCGTTGCAGTGACCCGGTGACGGAGGCCGCCGACGATGCCGAGCTCCGTGATGTCGATCGCCATCCGCGCCTTCGCCAGCACGTCGCGGTACGACACGCCCCTCTTCACCGCGTCCGGCTGCAGTGTGATCACTACAGCCGCGGTCTTGGGGGCGCGCAATCGCGCCGCGGCGTCTCGCCGCCGCCGTCTCTCCCTACGCCGCGAGGACCTGGCTGCGCCAGCAGCCTTCCTCTTCTCCCCGGCCACTTGCCAGTCGGCACCGGCCGGAGGAGTCTTTGGAGGAGGCTGCTGGGACGGCTGGTTCCCGGCCTGGGCCTTCTTCTTTTTGGCCGCCTGCTTCGGCCCCGCAGGTGTCGGGGTCGGAGGCGGCTTTGATGGGCCCGATTTCGGCTTGGCCGGGGCCGTCTTTGCCCTCGCAGGGGGCGCCGTCACTGGTGCCGTCCGCACCGTGGCCGTCTTCGCCTGAGGCGGCCTCGTCGTCGTCTGGGGAGGCTTGGACGCGGCCGCAGCCGCGTACGAAGTCGCCGCCAGCGGGGGTCGCAGCACGCGGCTCTCCAATACGGAGAACCGCTGCTGGAAGGCGGCCAGCTCCTGTCGCACCAGGTCGAGAACCGAGTCCTCCGCTGGTGTGGGCTGGCCTTTCTCCTTTTGGCCCCGCGGCGGCGCATTCCGCTGGCCGCCTCCCCGGATTGTGGCCAGGTCCGCCTTGAGGGCGGCGTTCTCCCTCTGGAGAGCCTCAATGGCGGCAGTCAGGCGGGTAACCTCCGGCCGCAGATCGGACATATCATCCCTTGCAGCCGGAGCCCCGCCGTAAGTCCGCGTGGCCGCCAAGATGGAGGCCGTGGCTTCGCCGATCGCGTCCTCCTTGCTCTTGCGGTTGCGCTTCCGCGAGATGGTGCGGATGGCAGCCGCCACGGCCTCTTCTAGTTTGGCCTCGCTCGAGGCCAGACCAGTGTTGGGCTCTCCAGAGGGAGGCCCCCTCCCCGAGGTCTTGCCTCGGCCTTTACCCCGCACGCTAGTGGGGATCTTGCGGGCCGAGACAAGCCCCTCCTCCGACGACGACTCGTCGTTGCGGGGGCGCTTGAGGAACTCCTTCCTCCTGTCGGCGCCCCCCTCGTCACTCCTGACTGCGCTCCCAGAGACTAAGCTCTGGAAGCTCTCGGCGTCCGATGCCGAGTCGGTCTCCGACCCGAGCACCAGCGCCCCCTTCCTCCGCGGAGCGGCGCTCTGCGCTCGCTCAACATTCGGTGCCGGTGAGGTGGACGTGCTGGACAAGTCCAGCGACTCCACCTCACGGGCACGTGAGCCTCCCTGGCTCAATGCGGCGACTGCCGGGGTAAAACTGGGGTAAAAGTGTTTGTTGTCCCCCCCAGAGTACGGTGGGACTGACCGGACGTGTCCGGTGCGGGACTCCCCAGCTGCGGAGCAGCTGGGACCCGCCTGGGTATCTTTTGCAAAAACTTTTTCTTCCATTTTGTTTTACTTTTTTAGAGAGGTGAGTTCCTCTGTCCCTACTCCCATTTCCACTCCCCTGGTTCACTTCACGGTTACGTCTAAAGATTAGACGCATACCGGAAGTGAACCATTCCTCCCCCTTGACCCGATCTCTGAGACCGGGCCCCGCGCCGTCTAGAAGCTCGAGCTAGCTGCTCGATCCTCCAGGCGGCGCGCCTTTCCCCCGGTGTGTCCCTCTTGGTCTGGTTTCTCCCTCTGGGCCCGTCCGGCATGAGTGCCTCTACCGGCATGGCCCCAGAGATCATCGAAACACGCAAGCCCCACCACGACGACAACGTGGGGACACAGTTGGTGGGGTGTGTTATGGCACTTGGCGTATAATTTGTCAGACATAGAGGGAATGTCAAAGGAAGCTGAAACTTGTTCTAAACCAGAAAACCCGGCTCCTATCGCCATAAAACTGCTTACAGAATTATCGTTCAGATTGAGGTCTGTAGGGCTATCTATCTGGTTCTTTACAATTTATTAATTCTATTTTTTTCGACACATTTGGCAACTAAAATAGAATTTCGATAGAAATCCTTTCTTAGTTGCAACTAGAGAATACAATCCCGAGCATGTTTTTCAATCCCGGGATTACGTGATTCTTGATGCTGAATCCTGGGACCCTGGGGCTATCCCCGGATTAGACTATGTGGTTTCTAATTGGTCTCAAATGTAAAAAATTGGCCAAGTGCGAGTCAGACTCGCGCATGAAGGGTTCCGTGTGTAACTATAATAATATAATATAATATGTATATTTATTTGACGAAAAAAAACCTTACAAATTTCTTAAAACTAGCTTATTTACATTTTTTACAACTACGCTAGATAACTTTGTTTTTCATAGTGTTTGTATGAATTACAAAGTTATATTTGCGGTTTTAGAAAATATGCCGTATCTCAAAAACTGTTAACTCGATATCATTCAGACCAATTTTGGTTGAAAGTTTACATTAAGATCTACAGATACATATTTTTTTAGATTTTTCACTCTACTATTATAGAAGTTAGAGGGAGGGATACACATTTGACCACTTTGGAAGCTTATATCTTTTAAACGATTGACTTTATGAAAAAGTGGTTTCAGAAACTCCCATGTCATTTTTAAAAACCTGTCTATAAATACCACACACGCATAGGTTTCATGAAAAAAAAATATATTTTCAGTTTTAGTTCCATGTATGGGGTAGTAGTATGTTCCTTTATTTTAAATGATTTTTAATTTTTTTCTCAATATCGGAAAGCGTTTCATAGAATACATCTACTTACCAAGTTTCACATGTATAGTCTTAATAGTTTTGGAATAAAATAGCTGTGACATACGGACGGACGGACAGACAGACAGACAGACAGACAGACAGACGGACAGACATGACGATACTATAAGGGTTCCGTTTTTTGCCATTCGGCAACTGAACTCTAAAAAACGAGTAATTTCTTAAAATATATATTTTTAATTTTGGTACACCACACATATCACAGTATAGTAAGAAAAGAAAAAATTACAAAAAGATACTATACTTTGTAAGAAATAAAAAGACAATAAAACTTATTTCGAATTTTGAAAATACAATCGTAGAAATATCAATGCATCCAAGGTTTGACTTCCAAGCCTGCTTCGTTTATTACCAACATAAGCAGCAGCTGAAAACGCTCGTTTAGGTTTTACATTGGTTGGAGGAATAGACAATAGATACTTATATGCTGTTTCTAAGTGATATCCACTAATTTCTCCATTTTGAAACTGGCTTATTTCACGTCTAATACTATATTTTGCCAACACCGATTAATTTTGTATTTGTACTTCACGATCTGGGGATTTCATACTCTTATCAATTTCCAGCTATAACTTTTCCTTTAGTGTCAATTGGGGTTGGGATTGGGAGGTTTGTGGCCTTAACTCATCATCTGTTTGTGATCCTGATCTTCCTTCTTCTTCTTCCGTGTCATCTCGACTTTTAAGTTTTTTAACAATACACTTTATTTGCTTCTATACTAAAGCCTGTGTAGAAACTGGAAATAAGTCATGCCATTCCAAATCCGATAATAACTGATTTTCATCATCTTTTCATGGATTTTGTAATTAATTCAACACACCAGTCAAATCATCACTTCGTCGTTGCTTCATACGTTCCACTAAGGATGTTTTCATTTTTTGGCAAGTGTCAGCACTTGCCAAAAAATGATTATGCTAGATAGCTGTTTTATAAGAAATTTCAAAGCGGAATCAGCTGTGCATAAATTAGCATCTCGCCGACAGATTGCTTCTACTGTCAATTTAATTGGGGTCAGCACATCAACAATTTTATTTACCAATTCAAAATCAACTTCTTCCAAACGAATTGGATGATTGAGATCTATAAGAGCTTTTTGAATGAAGGTTTTTAAAAGATAAAATCGCTCCAGCATTGTTAAAAGACTATTCCACCTGGTTTTACAGTCCAAAAGAAGTGACAGCTCTTTTCCATGTTCAATTTTCATTTATTTTTGAAGTACTGTTTCATTTTTCAATGGTGATCTTTTGAAATACACTCTACAACTTTGCGGATTTTCTTTATCAGCTCATTAATGTTTTCATCTTGTGTTAACTCTGGTATGTGTTATAGCGCAAGGTCATTTTGTGAGATTAAGATTAAGTCTTATTCTGGACTGTCTAAGTCTTCTAAATGTTCATTATCATGGATGTCGTCCATATGATCAACAGCCACAGGTGGTTCATTTATAGTATCATCTGAGGTAGAGCTGTCTTGCAAATAATTATGTTTTTCATAAAGCCAGTATTCAGGGAAATATCAAATATACTTAGACGGTCTTTCAATATACGAAGACAATTTTCAGCCATACTTTCATACTTCCATAAATATAAACAAGTCCTAAATTCCAATTTTTTTTTATATGAATGAACGTTGACAGCCATGTATGGTTTATTGGATGTTGAAGTCCACTTGTCGAAAGAAAGACTAAATCTTTCACCTGCACTTTTCAAATGTTTCAATTCTGCAGTTACTTGCTTTCTGATTTTTTCACTGTAATTCATGACACGTTTTTGAATGGTGACGGCTGACTTTGGTAAATCCGTGTATTTTGCAAAGACAAATTTTCTCGAATCATCTGAAGTTATGAATATACTGAATGGAAATCCATCTAATGCAATCATTCTTGCGAAAACATCATCGAGGCTATCGTCGGCACTTTTAGTAAAATAATCATTTAACTTTCGCTTGGCTGGCGGCGGTGCTGTGTTCCGATTATCAGAATCTAGACTTGTTGAAGCTGATATAAGCTTGATGTTATGTTTTGATGACAAATGTGTATGTAATCCCTTAGTCGATCCATCCAAAGTCTTGAGAATGGCTGAGCATCGGTTACATTTGGCACTATTCCTATCCTTCGCAACTAAAAAATAGCTCCACATTGACGTCGTATCACTGTGTTTTTTATGTTTAACAAAGTCTCCCGCCATTTGAAATACTTAATTTCAGATAATTGACTTTTAAATTTAAATGACGTAGGTCGTGGGTTTAAATTTAGAAAATATCTTGTAATGAACAAAGTTTTCAATATAATTAAGCATATCTTAAAACTGGAAACATAAGTCACAACTATACAATAATATAGGTTATCCATCAGAATTCAGACAGGCTTTAATGTCCTCTCATACCTAATTAACCTGTATTATAGATACATTGTAAGAATGATATTTTAAAAGAGTAACTGTGGAGTTTCTTGCCGGATCTTCTCCATAGAAAACGACCAATTTCGAACCGTGCCCTGCGCCAAACTGCTGACGTTTTATAAGTGCCCATGTAGGCCTATGTGAAATAAAACATTTAGAGTTTGAATTAATTTTTTTCTTAAAATTCAAACGCGAGCCAAAAATAAAAATAAATCACAAGAAACAGTAGTAGGTATCTCTACTACTATTTTTTAAGAGATAACATAGAGCAATCATGCCAGTAGCGTGCAACCAGCGCACCACGCACCATGAGACCAAAAGTCTAGTTTAAGCATATACTAACGGGAACCCGTGTGAAATTAGTACTTCCCACAATATGATTATAAATTAAAGCCTGTCTGAATTCTGATGGATAACCTATATTATTATATAGTTGTAAGATATGTTTCCAGTTCTAAGATATGCTTAATTATATTTAAAACTTTGGTCTATACTGTCGTATAGACCAATTAATACAGCACAATGGAATTACAAATAAAAAATATCCGATAAGTTGGTCATCATGTATGTCATTGATATAAACTATAAAAAGGAAAGGGCCAAGAATTGAACCTTGCGGAGCACTCATCTTGGCTAGGGATCCTGCAGATGTCGCTCCATTAACAATAACTTTTTGTTGCCTGTTTGATAAATATGAAAGAACAAGGTCAGCAGAACACGAATCCACGAACTCCGTAATGGTGTAATTTACAGATCAGTGTTTTGTGGTCAACGCAATCAAAAGCTTTGGAGAGGTCACAAAATATGCCAATTGCATCCTGAGATTTCTCCCAAGATTCCAGAATGTGACGGATGAGCGCTACTCCTGCGTCTGTTGTTGACCTACCTTTCGTAAAACCAAACTGCCGACTATGCAGAATTCCATTTGAGTTAAAATATGATAGCATCTGGTCCAGCATGATTTTTTCGTATATTTTGCTTAATGCTGGAAGCACATATATCGGTCTATAGTTAGAGGGATCACTCTTACAACCCGACTTAAAAATGAGTACTACTTTACTATGTTTCATTAAATCGGGAAAATTACCGTTGTCTATACATTAATTAAATGTGCCTGTTAGGATAGCAGCAATTGAGTCAATAATATTACCAAGAACCCTAACAGATGCACTCCATAAGTCATCAGTATTTGTTATGTTGACTTTGGAATGCTTTTTAATTACATCAATAGAAATGGGCTTAAATGAAAATGTTGGTATATCCTTATTGAAGTTTTCCTTTAAAAAAGATTCTGCTAATAATGGCGAAGAATGTAGAGATTTAGTAACCTCTACTGGAATATTGGTAAAGTAATTTTCCAACTTCTCAGCCACTTTTGACTTATCTGATATGACCTGATCATCGATGTTCAAAGTCAAATCATTCTAACCCTGTTGGTTTGTGTTTCCAGTTTCTTTGTTTATCACCTTCAACACAGTTTTTATTTTATTGTTAGAAATGCTAATTTTATTACTTTCTGATTTAGATTTAGCTTAGGGCGCATACTCTTTTAAATATCTTTGAGTAGTTTCTTACATAATTATGGAAGGCTTCATCGGAAGTCAATGATTTTTCATGGTATAAGTTGTATTAATTGTCTCAGCTTATTCTTATTCCAGCAGTGGCCCATTCATTAAATTTAGATTTATTACTCATTTGAAATTTTTTAACTGGACATGCCTTACTAAATTCGTGGCATAGTGAAGAAAATAATATCCTGTAATTTTCATTGGGGTCATGGGAGTCAAAATTGGCCATTGAAAGATTACTTAACATGTTATAATTGCCGCTTTTTAACCAACTCAAAGGATACTAGTTGACCTGTATGGTCAGACCTAACTCCACTAATTTGAGACGAGTATTTTATGGCACAATTAGTATAAATATTATCTATGCATTGAGCTGATGTTGCTGTTATTCTTGTTGCTTCCTTGTATGTGCATTTTAAGTTAAATGAACCAAACAATGAAGTAAGCTTGCAGTGTTCAGGTGAATTTACTAACAAATCAATATTTAGGTGACCACAAACGAAAACGAATTTATTATCTCTTATAAGCTTAGGTACTTAAAATTTCTCCCATTATCATTAAGAATGATGACAAGTTTGATGCTGGTGGTCTATAAACACTTAAGAAAGTTTGGCCTTCAACTTCTGTACATGCTACCTCACACAAGCAATCAACAGAGCAAGCGGTGATATATTTTTGTTCCTTATATCTAAGAGAATTACTACGTAATATTAAAGTACCACCTCCTACTGAGGACCTGTTGTATGCACTAGTAACAGAAAAATATTAATTTTAAACAACATTCTATCTGGTTTTAGCCAGGTTTCACAAAAACATAAGATATCTATATCATATTTATCTATTAACATTTCCTCATCTAATATTTTGCCGGAGAAACGATTTATATTCTGATGATATAGTAAAATTGTGTTATTATAACTCTCCTTTGTCACATCTAAGGGTTTAAACAATTAATTTATTTAATTTTGACCACGTTTGCTGAGCAAGCGATATAATGCGGTCGCACTAAGTTCGCCGCGAGCTTAGTGTATTTCGAACAGCAACCGGGTGCACTCATTTTCATCATTTAGCGATAATTTTAGCCCTTACGTTACTTTGTTAATTATACTTAGCAATAAACCCTTGAAGGTTATCAGTGTATTTAACTTAGTAGACACACACGATATCCATATTGAATGTTGGAGAAAAAGTTGCATCCTTGGTGGATGCAACTTTTTCTCCAACATTCAATATGGATATCGTGTGTGTTTTAAATTGGATTTCAAAATGAAAGCCAGATTTGCAATCACCACCCCCAAAAACCCATTACACGATACCCATATCGAATGTGTGAGAAAAAGTTGCATCCGCCATCTTGGATTTTAAAATGAATGCCAGATTTGCAATCACCGCCCCCAAAAACCCATTACACGGTACCCATATCAAATGTTTGAGAAAAAGTTGCATCCGCCATCTTGGATTTTAAAATGAATGCCAGATTTGCAATCACCACCCCCAAAAACCCATTACACGATACCCATATCGAATGTTTGAGAAAAAGTTGCATCCGCCATCTTGGATTTTAAAATGAATGCCAGATTTGCAATCACCACCCCCAAAAACCCATTACACGATACCTATATCGAATGTTTGAGAAAAAGTTGCATCCGCCATCTTGGATTTTAAAATGAATGCCAGATTTGCAATCACCACCCCCAAAAACCCATTACACGATACCCATATCGAATGTTTGAGAAAAAGTTGCATCCGCCATCTTGGATTTTAAAATGAATGTCAGATTTGCAATCACCACCCCCAAAAACCCATTACACGGTACCCATATCGAATTTGTGAGAAAAAGTTGCATACGCCATCTTGAATTTAAAAATAAATTCCAGATTTGCAATCACCACACCCAAAAACCCATTACACGATACCCATATCGAATGTTTGAAAAAAGTCTTCATCATCACTTTCACTTCCTCAAATGGTGCATTTCGGGAGCAACTGCACAAGGTACTATTAGAAATACCCAAAACGCTATAGGTGTGCCTATAATCTTTAAAGAGTTCCCTCGCTTTCTCCAGGATCCCATCATCAGATCCTGATTTCATAACAATGGAACCAACTAGAAAGTATACCCTTTCAAACGAAAAAAAAATTCCAAATCGGTCCAGCCGTCTTCGAGTTTGAGGTTACATACATAAAAAAAAGTTTAAGACGAACTGAGAACCTTCTCCTTTTTTTTTGAAGTCGGTTAAAAAGCAATAATAACATCACAAAATAGAAATACGTACTTTTTATGAGAATGGCTTTTTTTTCGAAAATTTGCGCCAACTTTCTTCTAATAATATTTTTTTTTTACATTTTCCCATAATAAAACAAATATTGAAAAAAAAATGTTAAAGAAATATATATTGAACAATAAAAAGTAATTGTTGGGTATGCATAGTAAATGGTACTCAAAAAAACAAAAAATATGACTTATGTTATTCAACGGATTGCTGCAATACATACGTACACAATAGATCGCGAATTATCGTTACCGGCGAAACGCTCCACGATGAGACATGACCCCTCTCTGAGCTCCCGTGGACGACTGAATTTTCGACCGGTGTACGTTGCGTATGGTTCAAAATAGCGCGCAAATTAGAAGAAAAAATTAAAATTAAAACAACCAAGCGACATTTTTTAAATGTTAAAGCTGTAAATGATAGTATGATAATTAGAGAATAATATGAATTGAAGTTTATGAAAAAATTCAACAGTTTGCTATCAAAATTCAGCGACGCACGAGCATGTTTTGTAAGGATTTTTGTCCAACTTTATGTATTTTTGCTTAATAAACTATAAAATATTTTTAAATTTTGCCAACTATGTTTGCTAACACATTTATTCTAGTGTTCATTACATATTTTTGTATGATAATTAAAGTACTATTATAGGTTATATTCCTTTAGTTGTGAAGACCGTTTTGAGTTATTTTACTCGGCGCAGGCTTAAGTTTTAAATTTAGTTTTAATTTCACTGAAGTGTTAGTTTGTGGATCAAAAAATGCTGCTCCAGAAACTAGTTTGTTTTTAGATCCATCAGTATATATTTTGTAGAATTCCGAATAAGTGTTATTTAAAAACATAGCGCATAACTCGCTCAATTTAGTATTCTTGAAGCATTTTTTAGCCTCAACCAAACAATTTATTTCTGGAATTACAATTTCAGATAGGTCAATCCTGTGAACCCAAGTATCCATAGAGAACATTTCAAACTTTGGGCTTATGTAGACAGGTAGTAAAACTAGAGACTCGTGAACTTTGGTTAATAACGGTACTTTTCTTTTCCAGTGGGTTTGTTGACAAACTACTCGCAGTTCCTCTAAGACAGTAGTAGTATTATTATCCTCGTATGACTTTACTTTGAGCCAGTATTTACCCGCTAAAAAATATCTGCGAATCTTTAACGGTTGGAGGTTTAATTCATTTTCCATAACGTGGATGGGTGTAGTTCTTATAAAGCCTCCGATGACCCTCATGCAAACGTTTTGGACTCTGTCTAACTTACTTAGGTGGGTTTCACAGCTACTGTCGTAGAGGAAACACGCGTAGTCGATTCTACTTCGAATGGTTGAGATACATATATAACCGTCTCAGATGCTTGGGATGAATTCCCCACCCAGAACCAGACAGAATTTTGAAAAGATTGATTAGCTTTAACGCCTTTTCTCGGGTTTCATTAATATGTTTAGCCCACCTGAGGGATCGGTCAAGCCAAATACTTTACATTGTCTACCACTGGCAGTAATGTTTGATTAATTTTTAAAGTTACTTTCTCTCTTGCTACACCATTTTTAAAAATACAGGCTTTGCTTTTTGTGGGGGATATTTCAAGACCTAGTTTTACAAGAAGTTTCGTCATTTTATTTAAAGCCGGTTGTAAACGTTGTTGGGCCAATGAGACATTACTGCAAGTGGTGTACAAAACAAAATCATCCGCATACTGCGACATATATACGTCCCCCCACGATTACGACAAACGTGCATAGTTGCTATATTAAAAAGTAGTGGTGACAACGGATCGCCTTGTGCCAATCCCCGACTGGACGTACGTTTTATGTCGCGGTTATCTATTGTGATTTTAAGGTTTCTCAGTTTAAGAAAGTTCCAGATGTACCTACATATCCTAGACCCTACTCCGATTTGTTGCATGATTTTTAGTAAACTATTAATGTCCAAATAATTATAAACATTGCTTATTTCTATGAAAACTGCCACCGTAATTAATTTCTTGGAAAAACCTATTTGAATACGTCATACTAAAACGGCTAAATTATCTACGGTTGAGCGACATTTTCTAAAACCCGTAGTGTTGTTTGACAAAAGCTTTTGTTTTTCGATAAACCACTCTAATCTATTCATTAAAATGTTATGAAAAACTTTGCAAATACATGAAATCATTGAAATGGGTCGAAGAGATGAAAAACTTTGAGAATCACGTCCCGGTTTAGGGATTGGCACAATTACAATATCACGCCATTGTTTAGGAACAAAACCCGATATGAAGATCTTATTATACAACTGAATTAACACTTTTAGACAGTTTTGTGGTAGCTTCTTAATCATAGAGTAAGAAATATTGTCACTTCCAGGTGCAGTATCTTTTGATCGTATGCATTTCTGGAGTTCTGAGCACGTGATCATAATATCAAGTTCGGGGTTATTTGTGTCGAAAGACATGTCACGCGGGGGAACAAAGTCCGGCGTTAAACTGAGAAGCAGCTCAGTAGCCTTATGTTTATCTATGTAATTATTCGAATATTTGTATCCCTTCAGCCATTTCATTTTTTGCCATACGGTTGATTGAGACGTTGAATAATCTAGTGATGAACAAAAATCACCCCACGCCTTACTTTTAGCTATGCGAATCATTTTCTGAGATTTGAAAATCTTATTTTGCAATATTTCATAATTTTGAGGATTTGGATTGAATCGTCTGAATTTGGACAACGCCAGCCGACGTTCAGCTACACATTTAGATAATTCCGGTTTCCAATAAGGTTTAGGTAAAAATTTACTCTTTGGCTTCGGATTAATTTTAAGTAAAGGGATACAAATATCGGAAGCTAAGTTTATATAATCAATGAAAGTATCGTAATCAGCCTGCAAGTCTCCAGAAAATGTAAATTCACAAGAGAGGGTGTTGAGTAGCTCCCTGTATGAAGTCCAATCAGCATTTTTAAAATTTTTTCGTGACATTGTCGGAGGACAAGCCTGGATATTTGACGTAACTTTTATAGCCCTATGATCACTGCCTAATGTCTCATTCATGACTGACCAGTTGAACAGCAATGCTATGTCGGACGATACCAAAGAAATGTCGGGAGATGACTTTTGACATTCGGAATTGACCATTTTTAACCGCGTATGGTTGCCATTATTTAAAATAACAAAGTGATTATCCAACAATGCATCGAAAATTTGGACACCCCTACTATCCGTTTTATATGACCAATTAGAATGGTGCCCATTAAAATCTCCGAGAATTACTGTATTTTTTGAAAAAATGGATAGTAAATTATCCCAGCCATTTTGAGAAGTTCTAATCGAGGGGGGACAATAAATAGAAATAATATTTTCTACCAAACCACAGTTATATACTTTTACGCAAACTAATTCTATACCTCGATTATTGAGTTGGACTTCACACAGTTGAGATTTTATAGATTTGTGGGTAAGAATTGCTACTCCTCCGTAACCATCAAACCTGTCCTTCCGATAAATTGTATAATTGCTCAGTCTCATATAACTTTCTGTATCTAGCCACGTCTCACTTATCGCCGCAATATGTATGTGTTCTTGACATAACAACTGTTCTAATAGAACAAGTTTAGGTTTCACACTTTGAGCATTCCATTGTAAGATGTTTAGTTTGAGACTAGTTTTGTTGTTATCCATTAAGGAAATCAAGCAATTTTTTCATCATTTGCCAATCTGACACATTATCTACAACCACTAGAATCAACCATTGTATACAACACTGGATCACCAATTTAATTTTTTCCGCTACCGTACATTTCTTGAAAAATATTATCTCCTTTAATCTAGCTATGAGCTCTTCAAAATGCACCTCTCTTTTTCCAGACTCTTCCGGGTCATGGTTCGATTCTTTTGCTTCCTCCGTTTCTGTTGGTAGATAAGTAGCCCAATAATCATTATCATCTCGTGTCTTTTCGTGCTTATTAGCACTTTTTTGCTCTTTATGAGTGAGAGGATTATGAACTAGGGCTTTAGTTTTGACCACTTCTGCATATAAAGGGGAGTTTGATCTCACTGTAAGGTCGATATTATGTTGAGGGTATATATAACCTGCGTTTGTGGCACTAACAGGTTCCGTATCTTCTCGGCGTGGTGAAGGTGCTACGTATAACAACAAAGCCTTCCTATAGGTACAATTGAACTCTGCCATGAGATCTTTGAGTTTCTTCTCTTTTAAATAAGCAGGGCAACTTTTAGCAAGTACCATGTGTGGTCCGCCACAGTTTACACATTTGAAATTTTGTATATCGCAGTTTGGATGATTACTACCACATTTTGGGCATAATATTTTGTTCGATGGGCACACTCTTGCTATATGTCCGAATTTCCAACACCGTGAGCATTGCGACACGGGGAACACAAATGGGGCCACCTTAATCCTTAAAACCTTCTGCATAAACATATCTCCCTTAAAGCACAACCGAACTGCTTCACTCATAACCCATAAATGTTCCGGGGATTCATTAATATTACGCCTCATTAGTCGCTTCAATGAAACTAATTCAAATGACTCAGGGCAAGTAATACAACTCCTAAGCTCCTCGTCAGTTAGGACTAAATCTACGTCTTTGATAACACCGTATGAGTAGCTTTTGTGATCTGGTCTACTAAATCTCCAGTCCATATCTATCAAGTCTTTACAAGTTTCTAATTTAGTTGCGCTCACCTCATTTTTGCAATCAATGCGCACCCTGTAATTATTTATGTATTTCACCTTCGTTATATCGTTAATACCTTTTTCTTTAAATAATCTTGCTTATGCAAATTGTCTTGGTAGCTTTTCTTTCGATGAGATGTATATCTCTACACTGCTTTCTTTGACCTTTTTCTCTTTGTTTTGTATTAGTGTCCAACCCACCACGTCCTCTTCTCTGCCGCGTTTGAGCGGTTTAATCGAAACTTCCTTTGGTACCACATCCATATTAAATTGCTCCATCACTTCTTGGTCCACTATAGAATTGTTACTGCTATTCAAAACACTTCTACTTTCAACAGGATCGTTAAAGAACTCGCTATCATCCTCCATTGTAAACAATAATTCCACAATACATTATATTAGGTAAAAAGCGCTAATTGACCCTCGAAGTCAAACACGACGCTCGAGAACAATAAGCTCGTTAACTAATGAGATAGGTACAAATATCGTTTACTGCGCGCGTCCGTTCGAAACGAATACCGCTGCGAAACTGAAGAGGTAACTTGTGCTGCAATCAGTTTAAAATAGAAATTTTATTCTACATGTTATTTTTTTGCAATGACCACATCACCTAAATGTACTTTATTAAATAACGTCACGATTAAATGCCTAATTAAAGCATATTTTTCTGAAGTTCCTTATAAAGTCTAAAAAAGTATCTACCCTGGCCTGTCCCCCTGTCAGTTTCAGTTTAATTTGCAAACGATAGGTACATACCTTCTTTGTATCAGTTATTAAACTAAAGTATGTTAAACACAAATTTCAATAAATATATTGAAGTCTTAGAAAAATAACGCATAGAATCCGTGTCAAAACACGAGCGAATTTGTGTGTCCACTTCATTTTCTTTGTGTACGTGAGCCGAATGTGTCTATGTTCCTCAAACGCACACAAATATAGCTTTCAGTGATACCATTACCAGACCATTACCCACAAAAATGGGAAAACTCACTATTTTGTAGCTGAATCAAATCAAGTATTTTATGTTATGAAACTAGATAAGATGATGTTTTTTTTATGTAATATGACTTATATGACATATTTTTACGAAAGGTAAACGAAATAGGATATCGTTCATTGCGAATAGAATGTTTGATGTGTGATGTGTTATAATAATATTATAGACATGTATTAATTTCTTGAAAAATCTCGTTAGATACTGAAAACATTACTTAAATTAAAAAAGTCGTAATCATTTAAATTGTAATCTTATTATGTCACTCTTCGATCTAACAGTAACTTTTAGTTTTAAAACACTGTAGTTAGTAGCTGTAAATAAATATAGTTTAGTTTGACGCAAACATAATCGCCGCCAAAACTATATTTTTTTAAAACCAAAATAAAGGTATTTTTTCAGTCACAGATTGCAGATCACACATCGAATTATGATAAGTTAGGTTATTAGAATTTTTGTTTGATGATCGATTTACGTAAAAATAACTTATAAAATGTAAGTTGTGTATTTATTTGTGAAACTAGTATTTGCGTGTTGCGCGAGGTGCGAGCACCTCGCGTGCTTGTGGTGGTGGATTGTTCACTTTTAAAACCCCTAAATGTAGTAAAATGTCAAACATAACCCTAACAGAGCAGCAGCTCCAAGGGGGGAGAAGGGGGAGTTTCTTAGCGGATGCCTACGTTATAACATCTATCTGCATGCCAAATTTCAGCCCAATCCGTCCAGTGGTTTGGGCTGTGCGTTGATAGATCACTATGTCAGTCAGTCAGTCAGTCAGTCAGTCACCTTTGAGTTATATATATTTAGATGTTTTATTGGGAATAAATAAATATTTTTAGAGATATTTAAGTAAATATGGGGTTGGATCGTTTTAGCTAAAAGCCATTTTCAATTATGCTAAGCTTATATTGAATTTCGCAGTAACGATCCAGCTTGGCAAAATGTTATGTAATTATGGATTAAATATAATAAAATAGTAAATTTTCTTTATTGAATTTTTGTTATATGTCTGAATACAACACTTATCACTCTATAAAACCTGAGATCAGTTTTACATTATATAAAGAGATAATCTTAAGCTATTTTTTTATTATTTATTTATCAAAAGAATGTTTAAATATTTAATTTGATCTAGAATCACATAAACCTCTCGGGTTTGTGTGTGATACTTTACAATTCTATTTATCCGTCTTAAAATTACTTAATACATACAGACACTGTTTAATGTAACACAATTTACTGGAAAAAAAAATGTAGGTAGGTACTTAAAAATGATCGACACTGTTCTGTTATAAATTTGAAAAGAAATATGTTTTCAATTTATGTTTATTATTTTTTCCGGTAATAATATTGCGCATGTCGGTAGGTAAGGAATTTATTAGTCGAGGTAATAGATACCCACTCGTCCTTGAGCCGTAGAAGTTCTTTGCCGGTATGGTAACGAGTTGTTTTTGTGCGACACTCCGCGTGTATACAGGTGACATCTTTCGAGCTGTATTGATGCATTGAAAAATTGTTCTTTTAAGATGCTATACTTGACCTTATGTACAGGTAATGTTTTGCAATATTTAAAATATTCAGAGTCTTTTGTGAAGGTTGATTTGATTTTAGGTAAAATTATTAACTTTAATGTCCTGAGTTGTAGTTTATATATTGAATCCAGGTAAGTCTTCTTCTGTTTGCAATGATTTGTCATCACTTAACTCTATTCAACTTCCTACATTTCAATATTAATGTCTGGTTCACCCCAAACCCTTCGAAATCGTCTTGAAGATTGGTATTACCTTTTTGAGTTATTATTTGTTGCTCAGTTTAAATATCGTATAATTTCTCTGTAATGACCCAAGGTTGGATCGTTTTTGCGGAATTAAAATATAAACCTGTCATAGATGTGGGTTGGTACCCCATACTAATAAAAAGGTCAAATTCACATATTTTGACTAGGGTGTTTTTACTAATTAAAAATATAGACCATAGAGACTAATTTGGCATACTCAGCTCATTTTCGACCATATTGTGGGTTGGATCCTTTTTGCGTATCTACGTCCAAATATGAATTGCAAAAGACTATACTATCCTTGAGAAAGACTCTTTAATTGCTAGTGCTAAAGAACAAATAAAGACTTTTCTCGGTACATTGCATGTCCATCAAGTGTCATGAAACATAGAAGATCCAAAAAAAATTGAAAATGAAGCCTGCTTTTGCAATGAAAATTGTGATCATTTCAAAATTGGTGTCATAATATACTCCTCTAATAAAAAAGCTCGTCTCCGAGTCGAGGATGTTTACGGACCAGATTCGGAGTCCCAGAACGAGAAGGAGAATCCATTTGAGAGTGAACAAGTCATTACACCAAAAGATGGCAAGCACCATATATGGGAACAACAACCGTCGACATCCAAAAAAGCATTCAAGTACAATGATTTTATTCTTATCAAACTACTCTCTAAAAAAACAGAGTACCGTTATGTGGCCAAGTCTACGGGTTTAGAAGAAGAAGATGATGAAATGCAGAAAATTTCTGTAAAATAGGGGACAACAGTGAAAAATTATTTAAAGTAAAAAAAAAAACGATATTTCATTTATCTCAGAAGATCAGATTGTTCAGGAATTACCTATGCCAAATCTTATTTTGAAAGGGCAGAGGATGTTCTACTGTTTCAAAGAGTCTGTGAATGTGTTTAAGAAAGCTTAAGCATTTAGTTTTTGTTAATATTGGCAAGAGGGTACCTTTAATTTATATTTTTTATTTTATTTTATGATTAAAACATGTTCATTTATTTAGTGAAATGTAGCATAGGTACAGGTAATATGTAAATTATCCTAGTTATCACAAGTCTGATTATTTGTATTACTTAAAAGACGCTAGTCTATATAATTAGTATTAATAAAATAATATTTTATTATTTATTGTAGGTACAATGCCATGTTAATTTCATATATTATTGTGTAATGACACTAAAGACACTTTTATTTTAAAATTCAGAAAAGGCTGAAATAATATAGTCTGTTAATGTTTTATATGAAAAAAAAACTTATTTAAAAAATCTAAAAAACCCGACTGCTCAACTGGAGTGTAAGAAACAAGCACATTTTTATTATTTTTAAAAGTGACAAGCAGGTGGGACCCAATTGAACATATTTTTTTTAAATGGGATGGGTCCACCTGCTTGTCACTTTTAAAAATAATAAAAATGTGCTTGTTTCTTACACTCCAGTTGAGCAGTCGGGTTTTTTAGATTTTTTAAATAAGTTTTTTTTTTCAACTTTTTAGTTTAAATATTAATTAACAATTTTTTAGTTTTCCCGGTCGTGTCACATTGGCACTCCACCGGATTCAGAAAATGAGTCCATATTTTTTTACTTTCTCATTGTGTTATTTTGCTAGTATTACACTAATGATAAACATGATATACCATTTTGAAATCCTTATGTTAAGCCCTTTAATTTGATACCCATATAGTCGTATTTGAAAAATATTTTTTTTTTCGCCATATATAACGGCTTCGCACAGCCGCCATGTTTATTTTTTTTAATGTCATCTATCTAAGAACACTCGGGCTGTTAATACAAATCTAACGATACCTCAATTGTGTGAATCCGTTCAGCGGTTCTGGAGATATGAGGTAATAAAGAATATTACAAACATACATACATACAAGATACGCGCGAAAAACATAACCCTTCCTTTGCAGTTGGGTAATTAGTAAAAATGATAGTCTGATTATATCGTCGTTGCGACTTTAAGACCTCTTATGTGTCACTTTTGGCAAAATCACTTTTTTATGCCAGGATTTTTCACATTTTGAAGCTCTATCGCATGCAAAAACTCTCATGTATATACGACGATTTAATCGTCATTTGTTTACCAATTTCAAGATCTACAATGTGCTTCCTAATAAAATGTTGATGCTTAAAATATCTTGTGTGTTAATGTTCACATACGAGTTTTTAGGTCTATGTCATACTCGGGCTCTTTAGGCAATTATTAGATCAAAACATCTTATGTGCATCAGGACGAGAAAGTCGGGTATTTTTTTAATTATTTGCCTATGTCTGCAATTATTTATATGCCTCATTATAGGTATTAATTCATTTTGTCAGTGAGTGCAGGACATTACTTGATTTGCGTAGATCGAATTTTTTTTCGACTTATGAGTGTAACAAGAATAAAAAAATAGTAAACCGCTGTCCAAGTGAGATTGAGTTATAAGTTAATCAGCTAAACACAGGTGATTCTGAATCAAGTACTTTTTTATAATTTTGGGGAACCTCCAAGAGTAGAGAGCTGTTCTAGCGGTTCCCTTAATACGCCAGAAGATGTGGGCTTAATTATCTTCAGGAGTGAATTATCAAGATGATGTTACGGAAGATTTATTTGATCTAAGCATCACCCTGCTCCACGCCGCTGAAGACCCGGGTATTGCGTCTGAAGATTACGTTACGAATGCTTCATCTGATCATAGCATCAGCATACTCTATGCCACTCAAGACCCGGGTATTGCGCCCGAAGATGACGTTACGAATGCTTCATCTGATCATAGCATCAGCATACTCCATGCCACTGAAGACCTGGGTATTGCATCTGAACCGAAGCCTATCTTTGAAAATTTGAGCGATGTTATCTGTTAGTGATGATGATCCAGATTGGGTTCTATTGATTTCGCGGCGAAGGCGGACTCTTTATCCATTGCAGAGCCAGGTTGAAGAACATTTTTGGACATGGATGAATGTATTAGGTCACTGGCTGTGCAAGATTTGAAGAGAAACAGGAATTTATTTTTACAAAGACGGAGGATCTTGCCTTCTCCGGATAATAAAGATAGTGATAGTGATGGCAATGTTAGTGGCGTATCATTACCCGACAGTATTGATGGTAATACCGCTGTATCTGTACAAATACCACTTCCATGCACCGTTAACCTGAATAAAGAAGCCCGCGTTGCCGTTAAATCGTACCTTGGGTAAAAAAGTTAGCTGACAAATGGACACTATGCGTTGAAAAGCCTGTAAGAATTTTGAAACCACGTTGCTTACGTTGTGTAGCTTCAAAATCTAAAAATTATTTTCTTTGTGCTCTTGTATCCAATGAAGAACGAGAACAAATTCATAAACATTTTTGTAAGCTCAAGATTTGGTCAGAGAAGATGGCGTTTATAAAAGCATCAGCAGTGAGGTGTATAAGACGACAACGTACATTTCAACAAAGGTCTACAAAAAATATATCTTCTATATATAGATATCTTCAGAAATAAATTGGACGCAAAATGCACTACAGTGAGAGTGTGTAAATTATTTTTTCTTAATACACTTTGCATTGGAGAAGATTTTTTTTTAGTTTTCACCGCTGGACTAGAGAGGTTGATAATTTCAAAGAAAATATTGCGGAACAGACTGCGGAATACTCTGCATCAAGTTCCAATATTATTGCTAGGCCAGGGAGGAACGTTGAATTGACAAGAACTGTTAAGACATGACTGGATATTATACCGAAAGTAGCCAGCCATTACTGTCGACTTTTCGATCTGGACTCCACTACACGCATGAGGTTAAATTTCGAAATAATAGGCCTTGCAAAAAGAACCGATCTTGTCATGGTGGACATTAAAGGTCTTAAATATTTATCTGATGGATCGGTATTTTATAGGTTAAGACATGTCGATGAGTGGTCCGTACTTCCACAGCAAAGAAATAACCAAAGAAACGGTTTGGTATCTCCGAACCGATTGTACAGATCGACATTAAAAATTACTTAGAGCAAGTTCAAACATTTACAGGAACTGAAAATGGTAATAGATCAGGATTATCATTGGTTTTACAATGCACAACAATTTAATCCGGGTACTTAATGCATAATTATATCCATAATAGGTACCTGAGAAAATAATAGTACTTTGATTTGTAACTTTTATATTATTCTAATTTTTGATTCTACTATTATCATAACCTAATTAGTACTTTCAGATAAATATTTTTCAATAAAACCAGTACTTTTTTATTTTAATTTTTATAGGCATTTTTGTACAAAATCTCTGATGTGATACCTAAAGCGCAACGAAAATCTCTTATGTGTTAACTGAAACAGTTTTTGTTTCTTTTTACTATCATACTGCTTTTAATTTCATATATATTTTTATTTCATATTTTTATTACACAAATAATAAAAAATAACACTACAACTAGTTTAACTAGTCATAGAAAAAAGATTATCAAACCGTGGATTACACCGGGTTTGTTACGCTGCATTAAACACAGGGATAAGCTCCATATTAAAGCTAGAAAGAATCCAGAAAGCTTGGAAAATAAACTTATTTACACTAGATACAGAAACTTCTGCAAAACCATTCTTGCCAAAGTTAAATGTGCATTTGAAAACATAGAATTCAAAAAGGCTAGGAACAACTCAAAAAAAACCTGGAATTAATAAAATCAATAGCATCCTTAAATAAACAAAAAGATAATAACGAAACCCTATTAGAAATTAAAACCAGCCCCCATGAATCTGTTAATGTAATCAATAAATTCTTTGCAACCGTGGGACAGAAACTGGCTGAGAATATAGACAGTATGGACAGTAATGGAACATTCATACAAGATTTACCTCAACCAACACTAAATTCTTTTGCCTTACTGGACACTGATGAAGAAGAAGTACGCTCGATTATAATGAATCTGAAAGACGACTGCGCTGTAGGAATAGATGGCATTTCTAACAGGTTACTAAAAGCTGCAAATAGTGTGCTGACTCCTGTTATTACATATATATGTAACCTGAGTTTCCACTTGGGAGTATTTCCCAAGCTGTTCAAAACAGCGCTCATACATCCTATATTTAAGTCAGGGAATAGAGATAGTGTCAACAACTATCGACCTATATCGGTCCTTCCAGCGATGTCTAAGATACTCGAAAAGCTGTTAAACAAACGGTTAACAAGTTACTTGGACACTTTTAAGCTGATATCAAATAATCAATTTGGATTTGTTCCTGGTAGATCTACAGAAGATGCACTAAGAACGTTAACTGAATCTATTGTAAAATCACTTGACAGTAAATCGAAGT
This sequence comes from Tholera decimalis, assembly GCA_943138885.2. Classification (NCBI taxonomy): domain Eukaryota; kingdom Metazoa; phylum Arthropoda; class Insecta; order Lepidoptera; family Noctuidae; genus Tholera; species Tholera decimalis. The sequence continues at coordinate 16,274,848 of OW964552.2, read as the reverse complement.
GTATTGGAGTATTCTTGGACCTTGCGAAGGCATTTGATACTGTCTCTATTCCCAAACTACTTACTACGATGGAAAACATGGGAATAAGGGGTTTAGCATTGGATATGTTTACTAGTTACTTAAATGGACGTACCCAACGAGTAAAAATTGGCTCGTATGTCAGTGAAGAAGCTCAAATAACATATGGAGTCCCACAAGGAAGTGTTCTTGGCCCCCCAATGTTTTTGATGTATATTAATCAACTGTGCAACTTTCAACTTCACAATGCCAAAATTGTAACCTTTGCAGATGACACAGCAGTAGTCTTTCATGGTAAAACTTGGGATGAAGTCGCTGACATCACAGAAAGTGGTATTAGGCAGATATTACATTGGCTCAATAAAAATACGCTGACTATTAATCTCAACAAAACTAAATATCTCACTTTCTGTATAACAAAGTCAGGAGCGCCAGCTACAGATAAAATAACAATAAGAGCTCACACTTGCCATAGTAACAACAGCACTCAGTGTCACTGCACTCAACTTGATAGAGTTAATAGGATTAAGTATCTAGGAGTCTGGGTTGATGAAAACCTTAACTGGCATCATCATATTGAACTTCTGACTAATAGGATCCGGAAACTAATGTCCATTTTCAAAAGAGTACGCCATATACAGGATTTAAATGTCTTGAAAATAATTTATTTTTCTCTTTGCCAGTCAATATTGGGATACTGCATTTCTGTTTGGAGAGGGTCTCACAAGACGTTTCTTCTTAAGCTCGAAAGAGCACAAAGGGCGGCAATCAAAGTTATTCTGTCCAAACCAAGGGTATATCCTACTGTAAAACTCTACAAAGAATTTGATGTCCTCACAGTTCGCCAATTATTCATTTTGCGTAATCTAATTTATGCACACACCCATTTACTGAGTAACAGTTCACAAATAGGCAATAGGAGAAGAAACGATATCGTGTTTAAAACTAATCCACATAAGACAATTTTTGCAAAGAAATACCCCTATGTAATAGCTCCCTATATTTACAATAAAATGAGCAAAAATGTGCCTTTAAAGAGATTACGACGTTTTAAATTTAAAAAAGTAGTTAAGAACTTGTTAGAAGAATTAAATTACCAAGAAACTGAAAAACTATTAAGTGTTCCTGGATAGCCCTAAATGTAAGCAACCCCTACATTCATACGTCACATATCTATAAACTTAATAAGGCACACATATAGTATTCATACCAAATCAAACACACACATACAAACCCAGATACAGACACACACACAACCCACACACATATACACACACAAATAAATACAGACACACATCTCGTACAACCAATACTTATATTAACAAATTTTAATTTTTATTGTATAATTTTAATTCTTCGTAACCCTGTTTATGTAATAATAACGGATTGTTGCACCATACATAGCATATTGTAAAATTTGATCAACTTCGAATTGTTACTGTTGCTTATAGCACAGGTGTTTGTACCTAGTTTAAGTGACAGTGTTCATACTGTAACCATAATTTATTTAAGCCAATAAACGTTATTATTATATTATTATTATTATATAACAGTAGCAAAATAAAAAGCGGGAAATCATTTGGCTGATACCTATATTTTTTGTTGTACTTAGTTTCATTACATTTTTTTCAGTAGACGGTTTTTATCGATTTTCTCATAAAGTTGTATTTTACACATAGGAGGTCTTAAAGTCGCAACGACGATATGTTAATTACAATGTTTAATTAGTTGATTTTACTAATTTTGTTACTTTAATTGCTGCAAATTCTCTCCCCTGGCCTAGATACTTATTTATCTTCCCTGATCTTGGTGTCTCTACCCTGCCCAATGTATTTACCCTGGCCATGTAAAAAGTAATAAAATATGCATAAATTGACTTGCCCTTGCGTGAAAAGATACATAAATAGGACAAAAATCGTAATATAAGTGTTTAATGTAAAAACAGCAACTTTTCTCCGTGGCCATATTCTATATGGACTGAAAACCTCTTATCATAGAATTACCCATAGGTATACATAAAAGCTTGCTAAGTAAGGATGCAAGAGTATAATAATTATACTCTTGCATCCTTATTTATTAATATTCAAGCAATTTGCATTTATATAAGACTTGAGAGTTTAACATGCCTATAGCATTGTTTCTTCTTATCTATCCAAGAAATAAGTGACAAACTGTGGTGTAATTAAAGTTGTGTCAAAGTAGCAGGTTTCTAGGCCACTTGCAATGTGTAACCTGGCATAGCCCAGGTAATGGCATACCCTCTTAGTGTAAGTAGATATACCTATAATTGAATGAATATGGTTAGGGTATAATCTCCTTTTGTTCTTATCTATATGGATGTTCAGCTTATTTAATTATTTAAATGAGCATTCTATATGATTTTTTTCCAATGTAAAACATTGCAACAAAGTCAAGGTACTACATAAACAAAATATTTACTAATTCCCATTTTTGTATCTTTTTGCATACATAATTTTATATGGATTTACTTTATTTCATAATTAATATTACTCCCTCCATTTTTTGTGCTTCTGAGTTGTAATAAATATGTAACTTGTATGCTTGATAACAAGGTTGTTTGAAGTACCTACCTACGACGTAGGTAGTTACAATAACATTATGTCGTTTATAAACAAACATTTGCTGAACATATGCAGTGTTAAACTGGTGAGCAATAACATTTAGATTATAGCAGCTAATTATTATTAAAAATATGTTGAACAGTCTCAGATTTATTTATTGATGTTCGAAGTGATACCCTGATTTTTATAGTCGATTGATTACCGTACCTGAGCTCCATGGGTACTCCGATAATCCCAACGATTTCTTCAAGTTCTCCTTTCTGCTGCCCATTTTGATTTTAATATATTACTATAATTAGCAAACATTAATCTACCTTCCGTACACCTCAATTATTACTTCCTTGTCACTAAAACATCCAGCCAAAGCTTGCCAGAGAATGATTGACATTTAAGTATGTTGCCATCATTGTGACATCTTACAATTATGACTTTGACAATGGATTAACCACAGAAAACTTATAAATGACTGATTATCACGACATGGCAACACGTTTCCAGGAGACAGGTCATAAAGCTCATTGTATACTAGAAGTAAGCATAACGATCTTACCTACGATGTAGCTAGATGCTGTTTCAAGATGCTACGGTCAGTACTTAGTCATGCCAAGGGGTTGAGAATCGAGCTGGCTTGATGAAGCATCGGGAGCCGCATTGATGAATACTTATGTGTTTCCTTCGGTATATATTTATAGATACGTAATGAGTCTTTTTAAAGATTGTTGTTGTTCTCATATGTCGAAGTTTACCTTCAAATGTCTCAGTAACGTGACACTTTGGGGTACCGTATTACCGGAATTTTGAAGTGAAAACTTCTGTAGCATCGTTGTGATTTGAAAATTTATGAAACGAAAAAGAGACAGTAAAAAGAGACAGACTTAAATTCAAAAGAAAAAAAAAAAGTCATAATTTTTGAAGGTTTCACTTCTACCACGTGTGAATTGCACACATGTTTTTTTATTTTTTTTTTGTTCATGTGTCCTTTACTTACCTACTCATAAATACCACTTTCACAGAGCGCGGCCACAATTTAGATAAAAATCAAAATGGCAGCGGCGGGTTGATAAGCCAGCTTCCATTAAGAAAAGTTCAAACCCCTTGAGATGAGACCATACGACATGTACCAGCTTTCGTTATAAAAAGAATCACCATAATTGGTACACCCAGCAAGAAGTTATAAGGTTATAAATACAGTCGAATCTGGAAAGTCCTTCTTTTTTGAAGTTGGTTAAAACAAGTAATAAATTAATTTTATTTACCTAAAATACACTTTAAGTTATCTAGAAATATAGATTAAATTGTGGATTGCAATTTCTGCAAAAAATTCGTTTATACTCTATTTGACCATGTAAATCCCGTTTTTGGGTTTAAACCATCGGCCCATCAAAACTGCCAACCATGGGTCAGTTAATGAATGCTGTCATCTCCTTCTATTCAACAAACAAGGACAACATCTCGCCGTAGAATGTTGCGGAAGTCACATCTACAGCTACCAAAGCAAACGAATGACACTGCACCGGGGTAGTTGTAGTCAGTAATAGGAGTGCAAGTACACGATATTTATCGATGTTTCATAAAAGATCGATATATGTACGCGATATATCACTTCAATTTGATATAATCGAATCATCTAGCATCGATATATAAAAATCGATATATTTTATCCGATATATCAAAAATATCTTAAGAAATTAAAAGCTCATTATGTCTTTATTTTCTTTATGGGTAGCGTTTTGAATAAAAATAAAATGTAAACCTTTGGTAAACCTCCGAATTATTGAAAAACTAGTTGTTGCAGTAACGAAACGCAAGGATACAAAATCATTTTATCTATTTAATCTATGCTTACGCACGAAATAGTAAATACTACTATGAGAACCCATTAGAAATGTCTGTAGATTACGGAGTAGGTACAGTTCCCTATATTATACAATCTGTAGCATTTAAATATTTAACAATGGTGGCGAGCTCTGTTCCACCTGAGACTTTTCAAAAGCCGTACAGGTTCTAGCTCAGCAGAGAAGCAGACTGCAAGCCAAAGGATTAAATAAAATGTGGTTTTTGCAAGGTCTAGAGAAAAAGTACCGGGATTTATAAATAAACATAGTTGATTTGTTTCCTCTGTAACTGTTATTACTCATATTAACTTAACACGTTCAACGCGGAACGAGATCTTTTAGTTCTCGTTTATGACGTTTCAGTATCGCGCAAGTGAAATCCTACGACCATCCCGTTTTGGCAAATGATATTTCTGTATGTTTCTTTACTGATAGAGTGAGATAAATATATTTTCTGATGTTAGGTACTTCGGGTGTAGTATTTTTATGAATAAAAACGAACGAGATCTAATGGTTCTCGTTGCGACCAAATAGTAAAATTTTGCATCTAGTGCGGAACGAGAACTAAAGGATCTCGTTGCGATCTCGTGCGAAGCTTGATGAGAAAATAATTAGTGCCGTGACAACTTTCGATGAGTGCACGTCAAGTACGCTGTAATTAGGATAGATAATATTATGCCGAATCGCAAACGCAGTCGAAAAATTTTGGAACTTGTATATAACAATAAGAAAAAGGAAGATGGCAAAGAAAAATTTTATTGAAAGCATCATAACGAAATTCCCAGGAGTACCTTTTAACCTGGAAAAATATGATGCGGAATTGACCATTGAACACAAATATATAGTAAATACCAAGAAGAGACGTTGTGTGGGTTGCTATTGCTAAAGGCACGAAGAACAATGACGAGCAAAGAAGCTATGTGTCTTCCGTGTTTTAATGAAAAATATTGTCATTTTTTGTACTAAATAAAATAGTTATTAAGTTTCTAATGCCTTACTTAATTTTTTTTTGTTAAAATAAATGATCCTGTATCGATAATGTTGTTTTTCTTATTGTTTCCCATCACTATTTTTTTATCGATAGTGTGCAATATCGGCGAAACGCAACGAATTAGGAATGATATAGAAATATAACTCTCTAACGAAGCCCGCTAAAACATGGTTCCAAACTCATACCACTAAACTGATAATACGAATTCAACACGCGCACAAACAAAACAAAATACTTTGCTGAATTTATTTTCTGCGCAAGGATCCGTCAATTCATTCATTTGGGGCGCTATTTTATTTAGTAAGATAATGTTAGAGTGAAACTGAAATATCGAATCAAGCGAGTGCGAACGAGATGGATTGTTTTGTGACATCGAGCGGCGAGGATGGTGTTATGCAGTATCAAGGATCTTCTACCTACTAACTGGATTGCTTACGAATGACTCAAAGAATACAGAAAGTCTTTCTTAGCTGTTAAACAATAGAGTATAAACTTGCACGTATAAAACTGAAGGAACTATTCGTTCCGAGCGAGACAGTGCCGTGTGTGGACTGTGTCCCTTTCTTCTGTGTGTCAGATTAAAAATATTTATTTCAATGGTAATTTTTTCGACCTGTCTGTTGTAGTAATAACACCTAGTTTTAAACTTCTTTGGAATTCTATCTTTAAAATGAATTGCCATTATTACTGTATGCATATTAATGAAAATTAAAGTTATTTTACCATGCAAACACAAGATGTTTAAACCAAAAAAAAATGGAATTTGCAAGAATTAGTAGTGATATATTATACTATACCTGGCAATTACTACGTTGCCGACTGACGTTTACTTGACATCTGTATGTTTGTAAATTTTAATTATATTTAATTTTGTGAGTTTTCGTAATATTAAAGTGCAAGTTATTGTAACCATGGTAAGAACGTGTTTTGTGGTTAATTGCAAGAGTGAAAAGGGTACCCCGGGTCTGGAATTTCCTTTTTTAAGTAAGTTTTGTGACTTTGTTTACAAATTGCATTTAGGGTGACTATGTTTTCAATGTAAAAGTGGATGTTCTTCTCTTTATTCTTCTTATTTATTATTTTTCTTTCTTCTCATTATATATTATTTTTTGTTATTTTAAGCTTTCCTAAAAATTATGATATTCGAGTCCGGTGGCTCAGTGTTCTACACAGAAAAGGGTCAGAAACGGTTTCAAAATTTGTAGCCGCCATTTCAAGCCCGAAGTAATATTGCATTTCGAAACAAGATCAAATGATGCAATTCCGTCCATTTTCCCTAAAGTAAGTTATCAATCTTTACAAATGACATGAAGATCACCGTTTCGAAAAATGTAGAATATGAGCATAGCAAGATGAATTTTCATTTTGAATATATCTTAACCATAAATACTACAATTTTGTTCTCATCAATCTATTATTATTTTAGATTCCTGTCAGCGAAACAAATAAATGTTTCAAGTACTATAATATTAAAACCCACTAAAGAAAAGAATATACAACCTGTACTGGGCACATTCAAAGATCTGGTAAGTGAAAGTTATGAAAGGAGTCAAATTAATGAGCATAAAAGTCGACATTTTAGTTGTTTTATTTACTTTTGCTTAGCAAATTGATGGCAAAAATATTTTATATCATTTTGGCCAAAAACTCAGCTACGCAAACTTGCTTACAAGTGTAGTTTATTATATTAATAATTACTTATAACTTAATTACTTAACTTTTATCCACTGCAGTTAGTTAATGTCGACAAATAATAATCTATACTAATATTATAAAAAGGTAAAATTTTTAAGTTTGTATGTATGGGGTAATCTCTGAAACTACCGAACCGATTTTGAAAATTCTTTCGCTTACATGTAGCTGCATTATCCCTGAGTGCTATAGGCTATAAATTATATTTATATCATGCATATTAGCCGAGCTAATATAATCTTTGTCAAGCAAGTCGGGGACGGGATCCCGTGGAATATTTTCGACTTCTACGCGGACGAAGTTGCGGGCAGAAGTTAGTAATTCATAATTTAAAGATTATTTCCATACTTTTACTAATAATAGTGTAATACATTTTTAGGGTTGTGTGTCAAGCCAATCTTGTAACAAACCTGCAGCTGCAACATATGAGGAACTAGAAAATATAGAACCAACCTAATAATAATAACCTTATAATTATCATTCGATCTGCCTCCTTTATGTTTAGAATTATGTATGTTAATAATATTGATTTCTAACCTTAAATAGCACATGTTGTGTTAGCCTGTAATTAATTTTTACACTTATAAATGTAATATGACTGTTTCATACAAATGTATAGTGTAAACAATTGTAGGTTAACCTAAATAAATATATACCGAAATAAATTATATCTCTTCTGTTATTCTTTCTATTTATAATCATCGTCTTTCATGAAGGGTTTTAGTAGTTTTAATTATATATAAACATTGCATCATTTTATTTTAGTCTACTGGCTCTAACCGTACAAGTGTCGAATAAACATAGATTACCAATTAATGTACGTTTGTTTGGACGTCTATACCACTGCCTATCAAGGCCAAGCCTTCGAAGAATTGCCAGCTGGTGATTCTGTTATTAATTCTGTATCTGCAATAATTGTATTTGTATCACGGGTCTTAACCACTTTGATACACAATAATTCAACGCAATAAAGTTTGCAAAACCAATTTTGCATTTAGCCCGCATAAGGAAGGGTTTATTATAGAAATTAGCGCGCTCAATATAAGTTCCTCAGATATAGATATTGAGAACTAGCTTTTCGCCCACGTAGAATTCTGTTATATCGCGCTACCGAGCAACTGTTCAAAAATCTGAGATAGAAAGAACCCTATATAGTTCCCAGGGTTTTAAACTATCTCCATGCCAATTTTTTTCGAAAGCGGCTCTGTGATTTAACCGTGAAAGCGTAACAGACCGATACAGACCTTTGTATTTATAATTGAATTTATTTCTTTCTTTCTATTTAATACGTTGTTAAGAAAAAAACTGGCCAAGTACGAGTCGGACTCGCACATGAAGGGTATTTTTATAGGTAGGTAATGAATGGTACGGAACCATTACCTATAAAAAGCACCAAAAAAATCACAACTGTTGTATGGGAGTCTCCCTTAAATATTTATTTTAATTAATTTTTAGTATTTTTTGTTATAGCGGTAACAGAAATACATCATTTGTAAGGTTAATAATAAGTGTCTAAAAAAACCTGCAAATATTGCATCAAATAAAATTGTCCTTACGTTTATCGCGAATTGATATCCACACTACTAGAAAGAGATAGCTAGGTCCTTCGAGGGTATACTCTTCGGAACGGATTTGAGCTTCGCGTCCGCATTCCAGTTTAGGTACAAGTTCCTTGTGCAGTATACAGTAGGAGTCAGTCATTTATTATGAACTCAAATATTATAAATTAATATTAAACCTCTTTACATTAACTTTACAAAAAGTGTAAAGCTTCATAAAAGGGAATGCCCGTCAGCCATATAAAAAAATTCCTGAAATGAACAAAAGAGTGAAATATACGCCAAATGTTACTACAAATCGTAGGTAACCCATTACAATTTCAATAATTATCAAAAAAACTTGGTAGAAGTCAGCTACAAACCTTTTTCTGAAATATTGGTCGTAATAAGTCTAGGGTTAAGGATGCCAAGTCATCGTTTAGGCGGGTTCAACCAAAGTCCGTGTTTAAAAATGGGTATCGTGTGCACAACTAAAATCAAAATCTTCGAAAAATGACCATAGTCGTTGCTATAACATAAAAAAGCAATCCGTATGTAACTCAATTCGCAAGCGCTATTGTAGAATCAAGTAAACAAACAATCGAAAATGCAGTAGTGTCAAACTGTCAGTCTGTCAGTAGGTAAGGCAAAGGAGATGTGATTCATACAGCCTACGATACGTTTTCTATTCAAAAAATATTTGATTTTAATTAATATTGACATGCATATATTATTTTTTTAGATTTATGGTACACATTAAATTAATAATTACTGTGCACTAAATGTGCAAACTAATTCGTTAGAAATTATTTTACGATTCCTGTTTGGCTGAACGCCACTTACTAGTGTCAAATAAACACTGACCTCCAATAAAAATAAGAATGAATTAAACGGATATCAGGTTAAATATTTTAATGATTTCCATATTTTTATATCCTACTGAAACAAACTTGAAAATTATTTCATTATACATATTTTATGTTAAAAAGAATTAAGGACTATTCGCAGTTTCTGTCCATTTCAAGCCTTTGGACAACACCCTTTGGAAACGAATAAGTTATTTTATTACTTACCTGATACCTATTTTAAATGGAAATCATTATTTCCTCAGGATCTACCGAATTTCATATTTATTAATTTCTTAAAGTACATAAATAAGGTAAGAACTCAATAACTAGCCCCGCATCAGAAGAGCGTTAGGCTTATAAGCTCTGAAACTAGATATATATATATATATATATATAATGTGTGAATAGAGTAAATTTAATATACAAGGAGGTTTTTAAAAAGTACGAGCCAAAATTTAAGGGTACTCGAGGTACTCAAAACAATACTTTGTTGTTTAGTAAAATGGACAGAAATATCTCCTAAATATTGGCTCTCTCTATTTATCAGCTCATATACGGAGTGCCGATTTAATGACCTACATTGTTTCAACGTGGTGTAATACCTACTGATAACATAAAATACATTAGACGTGATTTAAAATTTGTATTCTTAAGCAATCATTAAATTAAGTTATTAGGATTTACCAGAATTTTTCACGAAATGCTGTGCAACAGTACTAACCGTACAAATAGGTACAGCTGATTTTTTAGCATACGATAGCCCGTGCGTTACGAATATAATTGTCTTCGTTACCAAAATGTATGGAGCAAACCCTACTGGCATTAGTTGGTAACCAGTCATCCTCTCTTTTTTCTAAGCGGACTGCTGCAATCCACTGTAGTCGTCGAATCTCTTGTTTGGGGAAACTAAAATAAGAAACACACAGGCAAACCAATCCATCCAATTTATAAAACTCTGTACTTAATATAAAATATATTATAATAGTTAGGTATTAAAAACTGGCTGGCTACCTGTTGCATAATACTGACAACTCGTGGTTGTCTATACGAAAATAAAACACGAAATTATTTTACTTACGAGTGATAAGCTATCCCAGTTAGTTTTTTACTTCCTTCTTTCCGTCTTTTACACCACCTTACTACGCAGGAGGTCATTTTTATCCCTCAGAAACGAGCTTTTTCTTGGATTTTTCACTAATCAACACGATTCTGGCGTCTGTCACTGAGCGCACGTCAGACTGAGAGGCGCTTTGATTGTATTTTTTTTTCCCCGCCTACTTGATTGTATTTTGCGTGGAACCATTTTTGAGCGGAGTTCGTGTTCTATATGATTCCTAATTCGTTGGCGAAACGAGATCTAAGAGTACTTGCATTTTTTTGCTATCTTGTGCGGAACGAGATCCAAAAGTTCTCGTTTTTTTATTTTGAATATTTTCCATTATTTTGTTTTAGATAACTTGAGGCGGTGAAAACGAACTTAAAGGACTGTTCATCCCCTACCTGCACATACAAAAAAAAATATAAGATTATTCATATTTCACAGAAATATTGAGGTTTGAAGTGACCAAGTCGTACGCGATCTATTGGATCTCGTTGCGTCATTCCTTGTGGATCACAACGAGGATCTAGATAGATAGATCTCGTTGCGTCATATTAACTAGATGTATAAATGGGCTTCCGCGATGAACGTGTTAATTGAATATTAATTTAATGTTATAGACTAATTAAAACCAATTAAATTACTAACGATATATCGAAAATATCGATATGTTTCTTCGAATTATCGCAGAACATCGATATAACTATCAAGGGCGGATCCAGCTTTGGTGCCAGGGGGGAGGGGGTCACATAAGGTCACATTTCGTGGTCAAGTCACAAGAAGTTATAATTTGTATTTCCTGACTTCGCTGCCACTTGGCCATCCACTGCCGATATTCGTTTACAACGACAGAAACTGCAGAGTATTATCTAGTAACAATGTTTAAAAATAATTATTAGTGGTCCACCTAGGTCCTGGACCCAGCCCAGGGGGGGGGGGTCATGACCCCATGCCCCCCCCCCCCCTAGATCCGCCCTTGATAACAATACGATATTTATTATATCGAAAAAATATCGACATTTATTTTACAAAGAGTTTGACAAACCTCACAATAGAGGACAGTGAGAGTTTGCACCACAGAGTACATTTTATGAGAAACATACATTTTATGCACTCGAGAAAAAAAAGAAGTTCGACGGCGGGCAGCGATTAGAAAGAATAATTACCAACTAATATAAAACTTTTTGGTACAGAAGTATAACCAAGAACACTCTCCAAAAAATGGTAAATGTGTTCTCATACGAGAACACATTTTGAACATTTTGATTTTTGAAGTATGTAAATCAATAATCAATTATCTCTCTGCTACTTTACTTTATCACTATCAGTGATAGGCAAATAACTTGGCAAGAGTCGTTCGATGCGCAGAAGTCGATTTTTAGATGTCAGCGATTGTTAGCGAGACGCGGGGTATAACATAGCGCCTCTCCGAGCGCGGGATTGGTGCGTCAGTAGTTCTCGTTCAATTTGCTCCCGAATACACTTGCGTACACGAAACTTGTACCCTTTGTTTTTGATACGAGTTGTTGTTTTAAATTTAGTTTGTGTTACGTTGATTACCATGCCAGGACCAAATACCGTTTTACGCAGACTATTAAAACGTCAGAACGAACAGTTCTAAGACACTATAGTTAAGGAAGGTTGAAATTCCGAATTCGTCAGTCTTTAGGACTCCGGGAAAAGAGAAGAATAAAAGGGGTAGCAATTTTAATTTTGACGACGAGAACATATTATTTTTATTTACTTATTTATTTTATTATTTATGTACACACAGTAAAATACATTAGGATACAACATAATTATAATATTTGAGTACAAAGGTACTGCTTATTTCTTAAGATTTCTTCCAGCAGACCTGCGAAAGGAGAAGTGAAAAAGAAATGTAGACAATAGTGTGTGAGAACAAGAAGAGAAATAAATATGAATATGTGAAGTCTAAAACTAAAATAATAAATATACTTACACATACTTATAATGCAATAAAAATAAGATATACTTAAATAAATACATAATGTTAGAATATATAAACATATTATATAAATATATACATAAATAATTAACACAGTTAAGAGGAAAGGTAATGCTCTTTTAATCGACATTTCAATAGAGATATAGTTTTTAAATCACGAATGCTAGGCGGAAGTGAGTTCCACAATCTTACAGCATGGACAGAGAATGAATAAGAGTAGTAGCTAGTTTTATGAGGATGAGATTTAAGGAGGGATCTGAGCACGGGTCACTAGAACGAGCGTAAGAAAAACGCTCACGCAGGTAGGAAGGGTAAGACAGGTTGTGTAAAATGTTGAAGAGGAGACACAAAATCCTAGTGTTCCTGCGAAGATGGATTAGAAGCCACTTGAGTTCCTTGCGAAGATGAGAAACATAGTAACTTTCGAAAAGCGAAAAACAAAGCGAATGCACACTTTTAATGTTTTTTTTAATAATTTTTTTTCACTTTTAAATGTATTTATGTATTACTAGCTTCTGCCTGCGACTTCGTCCGCATAGAAGTCGAAAATATTCCACGGGATCCCGTCCCTGACTTGCTTGACAAAGATTATAATAGCTCGGCTAATATGCATGATATAAAGATAATTTATAGCCTATAGCATTCAGGGATAATGCAGCTACATGTAAGCGAAAGAATTTTCAAAATCGGTTCGGTAATTTCAGAGATTACCCCATACATACAAACTAACAAATTTTACCTCTTTATAATATTAGTATAGATATCTATTTTATTTATAATACCGAATTAACTAATGAATTCCTCTTCTTTCTTTAACATTGACATGATTAAAAATAAATGATGGCAATAACCATAGGATAATGGCAAGCAGTAAAAGTGACCACTTTTTTGTTCCACTAAGTGCACGATGCGCGAACTTACTACACCAAAACCTTGCCAACTTACGTGCCGAGGACTATATCAATCACAGATTTGCCTTAAAGGTGTACCCGCCCGATCACTATGTTTGGCACGCCAATCCCTTGGGAAAAGCGAGCCAAATAATTAGATGTGATCCTAGACCAAAACCTGAATTTCAGAGAGCACATAAAGACGGCTCGCTTGCGAGCCGCTTTCGCTCTCGGTAGGCTTCACAACTTGCTGAATGCACGCAGCAAGCTCTCCCTTAGATGTAAAATGCGCATTTTCACGACGTGTATACGTCCTATCATGACATACGCCTGTCCGGTGTTTGCTCAAGCCAGTCCGGCTCAGATCCATAGGATGCAAGTCATTCAGAACCATTTCTCCGAAAGGCCACGGGCGCGCCCTGGTACTTGAGGAACGAGGATCTCCATGTAGACCTCAAACTCCCGACCATAAAGCAAGTGTTGAAACGCCAGTCAGTGCGTTACTTTACCTCTGCTGAAAACCACACAAACCCCCTGATCGTATCGGCGGCCCGATACAGACCCTCCAAAATTTCTCGGGTTCGTCACCCGCGTAACGTCCTAGACGAACCCGACGACCCCACCACCCAAGTAACACAGTCTTGGAGGCTTAAAACAAATCTGTCTATAGACAGTCTATTCATGGTAAATCTTTAGATAGGGGCTTTCTAAAGATGGTTTCAATAAAGAACATGTATTCTTATAGTTTTTTTTCTCAAGCTCGATTATTTTTAGAGCATTTGTTCTAAAGCACACTTATTTTAAGTACGTTTATAGGTATATTGAATGTTTTAAGATACAATGCTCTACAAATAGTTAATAAAGCCTAAAGGTACCTAACTTGATATAACTTTATAGATAATATGATATATTTTAAGATAAAACTTTCTATTTTATCTATTGGTACTCTTATCTTTGCTTATAAACAGACTTTTAAGTCTAGATAAAATACTTAAATAGATATTTTTCAGATTGTCTTCAAAAAGTATAGTGAAAACGTGTTTCTAGTGGTTTTTTTCCTAAAAATGGCTTAATTAAGTTTATTTTACCTTAAATATTTGAATTGGATGATTTTATGCAATGGAAACAGTAAAAAAAAGACAACACGTCGAAACTGTGACGGAGCGGCCCCGCGGACGCCAAGTAGGTACATGCGCGGTCCGAAGGGGGGGGTCACAGGGGATATGACCCCCCCCCCCCTCCCCCACAAAATCGTACACGTCAAATTGAAAAATCTTCTACAAATTAAAAGAAAGCTATTTAAACGGAGCGTAGAGTCCGTTCCCACTTATCCGATCAGTCTTTTTGCCCTGAAACCGGACGTCGGACGTGGGTGTTCACATTATATCCGATCAGTCTGTTTTGCCGGAAGGTCGGTGGTTCGACTCGCCGCCAGTTTACATTTGTATTTCGTACGCGATGGACGGCGACGATGATGTTCTTATATTGTGGTGGTATTTGAGACGAGAGAGACATTGGGTGCATCCTATACTTCGAGACCGATTTTCAACATATTTGAAACATTGATGGGTGAATTAAGGAATGATGAGGCAAAGTTCTGCAACTACTTTGGAATGTCTTTTTCCTCTTTCGACGATCTCTTGGGAAGAATTTCAATGGACATAAAATTACAAGACACAAGATTTAGAGAGTGCATTTGTCCACAACAAAGGCTGTCCATATGTTTAAGGTACGTCCTTTTTTTTCAAAATATTTATATAGGAAATGCTCTTCCAAGGTGGCTAGTTGGATTGTAATATAGTTTTTGATTGTAATATAGAGGTTGTGTATGGTATCCACGATATTGATCTTGCCATTCAGTTTGATAATCATATCTTTGGAAACCAACACTATTCCTTTGATTTTTTGTATAAGAGCTAAAAATCCTACTTGAAACTCTAAAGTTTCATCCATCGTGAAAGAATCAACGGCGGGTAGTACACCCTTGAAAAATAATAAATTTGGGTTTTCTTTTTCTTGTGTCATCCTAAAGTCCAGAAATTTAGACATCTTTTCATCGACGTCTATTGTGCTCTTCGTGCTTATGGGAATTGAAGGTTTACGAAAGTCAGTTTCATTACTAGGACCACTTTGTACATTTCCTTCATCGTAGTTTTGAATTGACTCTTCGGTTGATCTCGGCTCATAAACCTTCTTTAAAAACATCATCTATCATCGTGTACATAACGTCGAGACTTTTTGGCAGCAGATCCAATTTTTTTTCATCTTTCTTATTTTTCATCGATTTTCACCATGTGTCTCGAATGTTGTTCCATTTATCCGATACAGATTTTCCTGCAAACAAATAATAATACGTATTATAAAATTTTGTTGTTTAAGTGTTTTCATCCATTTTATTTGTTTTCAGATATTTTGCTTCTGGGTGTTCGTTCAAGGAACTCCACTACTCATAATTATAGGGTAGGAATATCGACTATTAGTAAAATAATAAAAGAAACCAGCGTCATTATTTGGAAGAGATTATTCACAGATTTCATGAAGAATGGGAAGCCATTACAAATGAATTTGAAACAAAAGCTAACTTTCCTCATTGTCTTGGAGCTGTACACGGAAAGCACATCAGAATTATAAAACCATGCCATAGTGGTTTTATGTTATTTAATTATAAAGATTTTTTTTTTTGTATTACTTACTGTGGTCGATTCAGAATACCGATTCATCTACATAAGTGTTGGTTCATATGGAAAAGAGTGTGATTCTACCATATTAAAGAACAGTACCTTTTGGTAAAAATTTAATGATGGTTCATTAAATATACCAAACCCCAAGCCTGTACAAGAAACCACACAATCATGAAGAAATGCCGTATGTACTCATTGGTGACGAAGGCTTTAGCTTAACACCGAATCTCTTAAGACCATATCGGGGTACACATTTAGATCATGAAAAAAAAAACTTCAACTATCGCTTGAGCCGAGCTAGAAGATATGTTGAGTGTGCCTTTGGTATTCTAGCCTAAATGGGCCGATAGATCTTCAAATAGAAACGGCGATTAACGTCATAAAAGCTTCTACGGTTTTACATAACTTTGTCCACATCGTTCACATCCGCGACCGTGTAGAGGTGGTCCTACTGCAAATATAATTCGAAGAGCAAGAGAAGAATACCTTGGTAGGAAGCAGCTATATGAAACTACCTACATAGGGTAGTTCTCGCGTTTCGTGCAAATTAAAAGAATTTACGAGAAAAATACAGAATTATTTTTTTCAGTGCCAGAGCATAGCTACTTGAAAAATAAACTAGCTATATGCGTATCATTGAATTATACGCAAAATTGACAAAGATATGTGCTTTATAATTTTTTTCGTACATATGGTAATGAGATAAGAAATTTGGTTATGATATTAGGGATAATGGTAATGAGAAAATAAAAAAATAAAAAAAAAGGAATTTGAATTCGTGTTTTATTTTTATAAAAAAATTACTGACGTAATAGAACTAATCAACAATGAAACAAAACAACTTTCAAAACTTTTTTTGTTAATTATGAGAACCTACAAGCTATATATAATCAACTCCACATTATTAATTAATCAGTCTCATAAGTAAATTGCAGTCTCACTTAGACTTACTTATTAAACATAAAAACTAATAGGAACGTTAATCACAGTTTTAAATTATTATCATCACAGCAGCTTTGAGCTCAGAATATGCAGTTATCATTAGATGAATCACTACAATTATAATTTATATTCTCCTTTGCTTGTATTACTATATCGCGTTTATCTTCATATTCATCCTTTCTTTGCTTGCGTTCTGCGATAATATGAAGTTCATCTTCATCTGAAGAGTCATCGAAAAAGCTTCTCACCACTGTCCTCTTCACTGGTCTTCTTATGTCTTCTTTAAATTTTCCTTTTTGATGGGTACCACCAGAGATAAAATTCTCAAAATCTTTTTGACATTTTGTCGTATTCAGTTTCGGCTTTTTGTCAATAAAAGCCTTGTTAGACCAATGTAGTTTTATATTTGAAAGCACTCTTATAGCTTTATTTGGATTAACATTACTTGAAGAACATTTGATGTTAGGAGCTGCACTGACATCCAAGCTGCTTAAAGGCTTCGGCCGTTGAGACTGGTGTGATATGTTACAGAGTTCTACATAAACATTTGCTATATCTCTAAAAAAGCTTCCTGTGGTATTTATATCTAAAATATCGTCTTATATATGAATTGTAGAATTGCCCAGAATAGGCCTTGGCAGGTCTATAAATCCAAGATGGTACCCGTGAGAGTATATCTGTCCATTTTCACAGAAGAAGCAGCTAAGCTTTCTGAAGGTCATGGAACTGTTAGGTGACCAGAGAACTTGATGAACTGACATTGTTCCACGAAATGGTTGGACCTCAGACGGGATTTCTTTTTCTGTAATGTCATGTTCTGAGACAGAAAGTAACTTAATGTTTTTGACTTTGCTGCCAACAAGTGTCCAAAATTTTTGAAGGCTGCCAATATCTTTGCCCAGTTGCACAATTTGAACAGCAGTCCTCTTCAAAACTGCCCCAACTCCATCCAGTGCTCCCTTACCATGTCCCGCTTCTAAATAGTTCCAAGTAATGGATTTGAGCTCTGGAAAATCTTGATGCAGTTGACTAATGACATAAAACATGAATCGGTTCCTATATTGGCTTGATGGGCTATCTGATATGAAATGTATTGTTTCAATTAGCGGCGTAATTTCTTGGATATAGCCAAGTAGTGGTAACAGATGAGCCCATATAGCCCTTGCATCATGTTTATTACATTCACTAATACTGCAAGCACTATATGATTTCAAAATTCCGGTTTCTTGATCAATTATATAAGCAACTGCAGTGTGTAATGTTATTTGTGTCCTGCTTCCACCAAAATGAAAGCTTTGAATTTCTTCATTAACATGAATTTAATAATTAAAAAAAAAATCGATATGTAGTGCAGCCTCCATGGTAGATAATGTTGCCTTCAATGATTTTAAGTGTCTATAGTTCTATACTGAACAAAAATGTTAGCACAATGTATAAAATATGGCTTTAATGACTTTTGCAGCTTTTCTATAATATTTTAGGATAATCTGTTACTTTTCTCTTGTGTTTACAATCATTACTTTTTCTTTTCCTTTTGTTACATAATTTTCTTTCTTTGTGCACCACTCATAATAATCTATCTTGCCTTCATTGTTAAACTCTTCAAAATTTAGAGCTCTTCTTTCGCAACACTCACAAGTTCGGTTTAAGCGTCTTTCACTGTAAGCGTCACAGCATAAACTTTGCAGCAAAACAGTTCCATTTGCCTCTTTGATTATTTTATTTTTATTTAGGCTCTTCACTAATAAATCAACATTCACATGTACTTTACACGCACAGGTATACCGATCGGTGGAATATCCTATGTTAGTGTTCTGAATAGTAAAAAACGTTTTATATAGATTAGTTAGAGTATCATTTAAATATCTTTTGTGCTTTCTAACTCCATTTCGAGTTATAAATTATTTTTTTCCAGGGGATAACTTTGTGTTATTATCGTCTTCAAAAAAATCATCAACTTGTTCTTTAATATCCAATTTAGAATGATCTTTTGAATGTTGACTTTGAACCTTGGTTCGTACTGTAAAGTTGTTAGCCTTTTCCAATATTTTGTATTTCTTGAAGTTATCCCTATTCCCTACTACAATGTCGCTGAATACACGTTTTTCTTTCTTCATAAGGCCACTAAACCCTTCGGATAAATTTGTGCAAACTAACTCACCAATAATAACTTCTTTTTCACTTCTTCACGCTTGTTAGTGTCAATAGTTTCAACTAGTCTATCTACTTTCTCTTCTGTAGTTATCTGTCCACATTGGGCTTGTCGTATTTGGTTTTTCTTTATCATCTTAGCTAACATCCTTTTAAAAACATCTCTCTCCTTTTCAATTTTTGCTTTTTCCCGTTTTAGTATACCTATTTGTTTATTGTATTTAAAGCGTAGCCTCCTTATCAAAGAATTCTTTTTTTGGCAAGGTTCGCAGTCTTTATTAATTATATTTTTAGTTCCGTGAGATGTTCCTTCTAATGGATTTTGTTGAATAACTACATCTGCGTCATTTTCACGATCACTCGAGAGAGGGATGCCATCTATTAATAATTGTTGTATTCTTCTATTAGTTTTCTTTTTTTCTGTGTATCGTTTGCTATTTTCCTTCCATTTCTTTCTTTGAAGCCTTTTTTCCCTAGGAGTCATATCAGCCACACTTTTAATTCACTTTTTCTCTTTTCGCTTTTGGTACCTCAGCCTTTTTTTTTTCTTTTTCAATTGCATATTTTTCGGGATCATTTTTAATTTCTTCATACTTTTTTCTTTTACGTAATTTTGCTTCAACTAACTTTTCTTCACGAGATTTTTTCGACTTTGTTCTAGCTATATTCTGATCTGTAAATAATAATATTGACTATAATAATATTAACTGCCTCGTTAGTCCTGCGATATAAAATGACACGACGAATTAAGAGATCTTGGGTTCGATTCCCGGGTCGGGTAAAATGTTAATGGGTTTTATTTATAGTAAATTCTTAGTAACAGGGGCGAGCTTGTTGCCGTTTACTGAGCACATTTTCAGGAGTCTGATACATATACATGTATGTACATGTAATACGGAAACATTTCCATTGCCACCAGTAATAAAATACGTATTTTATATAGTTCCATATGAATTATTCTAACACGATTATAGAGAAAACAAATAACAATTAAACTATGTACAAGTAAAATCTGTTGTTACACTAATCTTCATTACCATCATTTTATGATCATTACCGTTTTCCAAATAGCTGATGGAAAATTATGGTAATGAAAGAAATGGTAATGATACAATGGCACTTTATTTAAAATTGCTCCTTATATAACTTTAAAATGTTAAGGATAATCATCAAAACACTATATAAACCCAAAGGTTATCATATTAACATCTACCGAAATAGAAAATCAATTACTCTTTATGCCAAAATATCCCTAATGGTAATGACAAAAAAACTTACCACGTCTAATAATCTCGTCTTCGTCGTTGTTTTTTCAAAACACCGCAAACGTCTGACTCTGTTCTCGTTCACTGATCGACTAAACGAGCAACGCGCAAAAGGGAACGGGGGCTGGGGACAGTGCTAGTAAGTTTGTATAGGTGATTTCTTTACTTCAAGTTTAATTGATGGTAATGAATATTTTTTTTATTCAAAATGATTTAATCACAGCAAAACTATATAACAGTCGTAAATGATTTTTAATTATATAACTTTTTATAGCTTGATAGTTATTTTATACACTGAAAAATAGTAATACTCAGTAATCGACCAAATTTACGTGTTATTTGCCTAAAAGTATCAAAATTCGATATCTGACCAGTAATGGTAATGATATTTAGGCATATATTTTATATATATCTCTTTTTTTAAGTACCTGACGTTATCATTTCCCTGTGGCACATATACGTATGTAACATACCTATAATATAAAAAATATTTGAGAACTTAGGCTTATTCAGTTTATTTTTTATTCTTTCCGACACGTGTTTTGCACGAAATGATAGAAATACCCCATAGTCTATACTTATAATAAATCTGTAGAGAGGTCAATTCTGTACATGAAATATATTTCCAAAATAACTATCAGGGGGTGATTAAGGATCGATACTCATGCCAAAAATGCAATCAGTTAAATTTTTGTCTGTCTGTCTGTCTGTCTGTCTGTCTGTCTGTCTGTCTGTCTGTCTGTATAACCGTTATAGAAACAAAAACTACTCGACGGATTTTAACGAAACTTGGTACAATTATTTTTCATACTCCTGAGCGGGTTATAGTATACTTTTCATCACGCTACAATCAATAGGAGCAGAGCAGTGAAGGGAAATGTTGGGAAAACGGGAGAAGTTACTCCATTTTTTAAGCTTCCGTCGCGTGTGCAACCTTAATGGTTAAAGCTACACAAATCATTTCATGACGGAAATGTTCTCCTTAAAATTATATAAAAAATATCCCACGACAGCATGTCTAACTTTTATGGTTGACTCACAATAACACGTGTAACTCCCGATAGCTTAGCAGTTCGAAGCTTTCTGATTATAATATTTGTCTACTCTTACGTTTATAACACTCTCAGTCACCCCTAATTGAAAAAGTTAACATTATTAACTATTCCTTAAAAAAATTGGCCAAGTGCGAGTCAGACTCGCCCATGAAGGGTTCCGTAGTAACTATAATATAATATGCAAAATTTGACGAAAAAAAACCTTACAAATTTCTTAAAACTAGCTTATTTACATTTTTTACAACTGCGCCAAATAAATTTGTTTTGAAAAAAAAACCTTACAAATTTCTTAAAACTGGCTTTTTTACATTTTTTACAACTGCGCCGAATAAATTTGTTTTTCATAGTGTTTGTATGAATTACAAAGTTATATTTGCGGTTTTAGAAAATATGCAGTATCTCAAAAACTGCTGAACTGATTTCGTTCAAACTAATTTTGGTTGAAAGTTTATATTAAGATCTACAGACATATATTTTTTTAGATTTTTCATTCCATTATTATAGAAGTTAGAGGTTGTGTCCGCCACACACACATTTTACCACTTTGGAAGCTTATATCTTTTAAACGATTGACTTTATGGAAAAGTGGTTTAGAAACCCCGATGTCGTTTTTAAAGAACTGTCTATAGATAACACACATGCATCGATTTCATGAAATAAAATATTTTCAGGTTTAGTTCCATGTATGGGGAGCCCCCCTTTATTTTAAATATTTTTTATTTTTTTTCTCAAAATCGGAAAGCGGTTCACAGAATACATCTACCTATCAAGTTTCACATGTATAGTCCTAATAGTTTCGGAATAAAATTGCTGTGACAGACGGACGGACGGACAGACAGACAGACAGACAGACGGACAGACATGTCGAAACTATAAAGATTCCGATTTTTGCCATTCGGCTACGAAACCGTAAAAAGAATCATATAAATCGGTATAGAAACACCAAAGTTATACATGAAATACGCTTATAATAATAAGCCATCGCGCGTGAATACTGAATCATGCTATAAGGATTATTTTTGAGAATCGGTCGCCGCGCTCGACGCGTCTCGCGGTCGAAGCGTTTTCTAGGTACTTAAGCCTCATGTGAACGTGATCTAAGCAATATTACCAATACATTAACTTACGCTGACGGAGTCGCGGGCACAGCTATATTGTATCATTACGCTAAGGCCAATAGGAGCGGAGCGCCAATGAAGAATGCTTCAAAATCAGGGTTAAATTTAACGTTAGCCCAAAGTAACTATTCCACGCGGACGAAGTCGCGGGCAAAAGCTAGTATTGAATAAAAAATTAACTTACCAAATTTTTTTCTTTCTTTTTCGTCCAGTATCTCAAACTCAGGATTATTATGCAAATTTCCCGCCACGCTTCTAATCGTCGATTTGTGAATTTGTACTCGTCCAACGTTTTATCCCACAATATGGGTTTATTTTCGACTAGCGATATTAACGCGCAAGCGTCCACGTCCATTTTGCACGAGCACTGACGCCAAAGAGAATGTAATACACTAGACGCCGAATGAGACTAGCGACGCGAGGAAGGGCGGGGCGGAGGGGGTCTCGTCTTCAGTCTAGACGCAACGTTCCAATCCGGGCGTTTTGACTGATCGTCGCAGTGGCAAAACGTCCGTCAAATAACTCCGATCAGTCTTTTTTCCCGGATCAGTCATAATGTGATCAGCTCCATACAAATTGTACTGCCACTGGCACATCCGTCTATTTAGACTGACCGAGAAAAAAGACTGATCGGATAAGTGGGAACGGGCTCTGATACATTTTATGGTGTGCATGGTTTCGTCCTCGACAGCCGGTGGAACTTCGTAAAGCTCTTCCGACGTTTGGCTCTAAGGCTGCACGAGGCAGAGGCTGCATTGAAGAAGCTCCTGCCCAATCTAGGACGGTCAAACGCTCTACGCGGAGATTGTACGGTCCTTGCCATAGGATCTGGAGGTGGTAGGACTCGCGCGCTTGCACAATTGGCGCAAGGACTAGGCATGCCTCAATCGCACCGATAAATCACCTCTTTGAGGAGTGGCTGTAGCCGCCGATGAGCTGACGCCATGACGTCCTCACCTTCCGCCTGATGCAGGTGCTGACCGAACTCGAGGCTGTTTCGGGAGGTACCTGTATTCGAAACAGCGGGAGGACCCGCCTGGGTGTCGTCATTGTGAAGATAACCCGCAGGAAGCGGAGGAGCATACGGTAGAAGTGAGCCCCGCTTGGGCGGAGCACCGCCGTGTCCTTGTGGAGGCGATCAGCAGCGGCGATCTTTCGTTCCTGGTTCAGACCATGGTGCGGGGCGAGCGAGAATGGGATGCAGTTGCTTCCTTCTGCGACGCAGTCATGCTAGCGAAGGAGGAGGCTGAATGCGTGAGGGAGAGACAACTTGCTTCCTCACGCCCCAGCCGCCGATGGAGACGCCTCGGGCGTTGGCAGCCAATGTTCGGCCACCGTTGGCGTGGGTTTGCGGCTAGAGAGCAGGGGTAGCCCCACCGTTCGGTAAGGATAGGTCTGCTGTCACCTAAATTGCCGGCCTCAGACTTCAAAAACCAACCCTCATCTAAAATTATAGTTTTTTCTCGGACACCCTAGAAAAAATTATTTTCGAAGTTGAAAACAAAACGAGGTTTGCTTATGGTTTTATTTTTTTTATAACATTATAGAGCTATGATAGAGCTCTATATTTTTTCATATAGTCTCTTTCTTTATACAAATCAACATTATAAAAACAATGTGATAAAATCATCGTGCTTTTTAGCACCCGTAAGACATGAACGCTTATAGGGAAAATCCCCCCGGACGCTCTCCAAACTAGGACAAATCCGGGGAAAACCAGATGGATGGCAGCCCTTGGTTACCAGGCTCGGAGAGACGGTGCGTCGTGTTGAGCCTTTGCCTGCTGGGAATGTTCTAACGAGACACCACGGCCCCGGCCCACAAGGGCAACTGAAGGAACAGGGTCGGTTTTTAGTCAGAAGAAGCCTGACACTCCCTTCCGTTAAAAAAGGAATAAAATAGTGTATTGTGCAATAAAGTCAAATTTAGTCGATTTATTTTATTATAAGTGACCCCTCCAAAATTGCAGGCTGCGACCGCGCCTGAGTAGGTATAATACAACCGAACATATCAAAACATGCGTTACTCATCTAGCAAACATTTTTGTCGTATAATCAAACTTTTATATGACCTTGAGTCTTATTAAAGTTATTTTACAGTAATTTTTATAACTCTTCGTCATGTACTGGTGCATTATGTATCCGAATAGTCATATACGGTTTTTGTCGTACAAATATATCATATAGACGTTATTTCGACTTTTTTATACAACCGTCATATAATAGCGTCTACGACGACATCTATAAAACTTACATATACAACTTTTCGTCGTGTAAACGTTTTCGTAGTATAAACGTCATAGTACTGTCAATTTTGTCATATAATTACTATCTAAACATCTGCTAAACGGATAATAATTGTTTACACGTAGTGTTTGTAACCATTATATATAAGTCGAATAAGTACTACGAGTGCAACCTGTATACATCCTAAAGTATCACAATCATGATAATACGACCGCTATTTAATTAATACTCATATTAAAGGCTTACAACTTCCTTCATTTTGAAATCAAATTTATAATATTTATTTACTGTTTGCTACAACATGGATCGAAAAAAGTGGAAAAGTTAAAAACAAATATCATTTGCCTCATGCACGTACTTTAATACAAAGTAATAGATCTCAAGCTGAGAGTGAGGAAAATGAGAAAGGTTCCGTCTCACATTTAAATGCAAATTTAACCAATCAATTTAACCAAAATGCTACACCTAATAAATGGTCGAGCTTTTGTGCTATGCTGTCCAGTTTTTCTGCACTAATTTCTGAGATTCCTGTGGTCTCAGTGGATTGATCATATGGTAATTCTAACACCCCAAAGGCTTGAAAAGAATGTGGTGTAATATCAAAACTGGCATTTTGATCAATTAACTCAACACCACTGGTATTTTCCTAAAACAAACAAAATGTAAATCATAAGCGTCCGTGTGGAATCGAAATTTTATACAAACTTCCCTTTAGTGATGATTTCTGGAATAAAATCCTATGTCTTTCCCAGGGTCTCAAACTATTTCCATACCAAATATAATTTAAATGGGTTCAGCAGTTTAAGCGTGAAGAAGTAAAAAATAACATACTTTTCCATTTATATATTAACTAGATTAACTGCATTAAAGAGTAAGGAAGACAAGATTATTATTAACTAACACAATACACACAATTCTACGCCCCTTTGATGATAATTTTATAATAAAAACTGTCCCATGTCCTTCCCAGGGTCTCAATCTATTTCGATACCAAATTTCGTTGTAATCAGTTCAACGATTTAAGCATGAAAGAGTAACAAACAAAGTCCCTTTAACATTTATATTAATTTAGGATATAAAATGCTCTAAGAGCTGATTCCTTCGGGGTTGAGATCCTAATGACGGAAATATAAATATCTTGTAAGGTTGATAAACTTACAGATAGACAGTCAGTTACCAGGTCGTTCAAATTAATTTGTGTGGTCGATTTTTTAGGTTGTTGGGTTTTTGCAGTGATCTCCTGGTCCGTATCCGTGTCGGACATATCCAACATAAGAGCGATTTGTTGTTCGGAACTTTTATAATTGGAAATATTATTTTGCTTCAGGATACACGGCATCGATTTATTTCTGGTACAGAATCCTCAGCCTTTATCAAAATAGCCTCATTCTTTCGTGGCCAATATAATGCTCCACGTTGTTCCCATTGTGCTGGCACAGTTGTTAATAAAGATTTACCATTTTCTGTGATCTCCATTATGGCATTTTGCTAAAAAATAAGTAAACAAGTTATTAAGGACAACAAAAACTTACTAAGTAAAAGCTATTCTAGTAGTCTCTAAAACTATATTATTAAAAATAAAACATTAATAATTCCACAACTTTCACACAACGCCATCTAGTCCCAAACTAAGCAGAGCTTGTGCTATGAGTACTAGACAACTGATAAACATACATATATATTTCTAAATACATACATATTATAGATAAATTACACCCAGACAAAGAACAAATGATCGTGCTCATCACACAAATATTTGTCCTGGGTGGGAATCGAACCCACGACCTTGTGCATAGCAGTCAGGGCCACTGACCACTAGACCAACAGGCCTGTCTGATGACATTAGCACTTTAATAATTGTACATAGGTATCATGTTTTGTTGATACCTAATAGATAATTTCGGTTGCTTAAAATCTAAGAGCCATGCACCCACTTGCTATTACCGACCTACTACAACTGACTGACTAAGCGAAAGTGCGTGAGCGAGCAGCAAAGGTAGATTCTGCGTGTTAGAGGAGATATTCCAGCAATCGAGACATCACGGCATCGCCCGGCCTAAAAGGCGAGTGAGATCGACATATTGGCTCTGTCTAAGTACAGTGCGCCATCTAGTGACTCGGGATACTAGTTAAAACTCTATTCGGATTTAACAGATAAATTACGCTACTAACTTTTAATAAATTATAATTGTAAATTTTCTAGCATAACAAATAAAAGTTATGAAAAATGGTAAGCTCAGTTTTTAGAGCTAATTGTGTGAGAGACGTAAAAATAATTACAACTGTAGAGATTTTTTAACTCTTTTACCAATAAGTACTAGTAAAATATAATAAGTATTACCTATTAAGCTGAAGCGTGTTTCCAAAATCCTTACAATTTATTTAATGATTGAAATATAAAAAAGGTAGGTATGATTAACTTTGACTAATTGCAATATTCGCATTCGTCGTCTGGGAAATGATTATAGATAGCAAAATATTTGCAATGGGGGCACCAAAATAAACCGTACCGTAATACATTATTCACATTGTTGTCTGTCAAAACAAAATGAAACGGTCTATTTCCACGGACTATCTGGAAACCACATCCATAACAAAGAGAATAAATATGAAATGAGTTCATGTCCACGGCCATTTCAAATGTACGCGTATCACTTCGATGAAGTCCATCTTTGATAAAAACTTATCAACATCCGCATAATTATAGATCATTGTGGGGTTTACCTAAAACAAAAGAGTTATTAAGACTTAACTATATTATATGTCACGCAAGTCCTTCTGTTCTTAAAATATAAATTCTTTGAACTACGTTATCTAGGCGTTTATTATTTTATTATGGATCCCTAAATCAACTGTCATGTCGTACACATTTACAATGAACATGTAGTTTATAGGTCGGGAAGTCATATAGTTGTCATATAATCCAGTCACTTAATAAATTATTAATAAAAATATGTGAAAACATTAAAATTTTAAAAGCGCATAAAAAATTTGTCACAAACTTACCTCACATTAATCAGTAAACTTGATTGCACAATGGTTTACAACTGATGAAATGGTTTTATCACCTCAATCATCAAAGAAAAAATGCAATATTAACTCAGCTGTCAAAAACACTGCCATATTATATTAACGTGATATAATCTGTTTTAATACAATTAGTTCAATATAAGCATCATCTTTAAATGACAATAACACAACGATAACATTATATGAAAGTCATATTGTGTGTCATTATTCGACACGAAGTCGAATACACGCCGCGACAGCTATCATTACATGACATGTAGTCAAATCGCCGACGTGTTTAAGACTACTATGCGACGAAGTAGGTATTTATATGACTGTTACACGAAACTCTTAGAGCCTTTAGTTGAATAAAATGGGCCCTAATGCCGTCGAGTAAACGTCCTTATGACATTTATACGATAATACTAAATAATATTAAGTTGCCACCAAAACGTCTACTCAACGTCGTAAATGTTTGTTGGATACTCGGTCAAATTACGGGCTTTGTACGCAAATCTGCGAATATGCCCATAACAAATTAAATACGAATAGGTAGGGGTACGCAGCTACGGAAGGATCCGTCCACTTTTGTATACCAGCCTTATGTTAACACTTTGCGTCTTTGGCACCGCCACCGCCGCTGGCGTATATCTATACATACCTACCTACTATTTTTCACATTGTCTATAAATAAAAAATCTTTTACTTACCCTCTTGAATTGATTAATTAGATTGCTCTGTTACTGCATAAAATCGTCTTCCGTTCACAACACATCTAATGACCTGGATGACAGTTACTAGATAATCTTAAACCACTCATAAATCTGTTTTGTTATGTTCTGTCGTTTTTCTAGTAAATTTTATCTTGACGCCATTTTTATTGCTTAATTTTGCTTCAAATGTTTTTCGTTACATATTTTAACGCTTATTATTATGTTTTTATAATTAAATTATGTCTAATTAAACATTTAACATGTTTTAAATTACTATATTTTAAATAAAATGAGTATTTGAAACATTATAATGCAATTTCAAAAATTGCCTTATAGAAATAATTTGGTAAAAAAATATTAAATCTTACATTTACAGCGGGCGCTCTTATTTTAAGAGAGTTTTACATAATAATCGACGATAGAATTTCAATCGCATATAGATTTGCTTGTTTATAACTAGCTAAAACATAAGTATATATGAAATAAGAAATTTGTTACGCCATGATGCAATACAATAATAAGTTTAAATAACTCTTGTAAGTTCTTCGCCATTATGTGTCGTTGTCTATTACAAATCAAAAGTTACTTAAAGTTGTTAGTCTTGAGTTAATTTTGGTTTAAAAACTCGACGAGTAAAGACTTCTTTAAAGGTCTCAACTTTATCTATAAACTATCTACTAGTAAAATTTGTGATCTATAAACAGTTTAGTGAGACTAGGGCGTCCAACCTCGGAATACCGAGATCTCGGTATTGCGGGATCCCGCGTCATTTTCCAATCCCGCGTGATGCGGGATTACGGGCGCGGGATCCGCGGGATTTGCGGGACTAAAAAAAGCATGCATACGACCTGTCGCGAGCGCGATCGCTCGGTGACTGGCGGCCGGCAGTGTTGCAAACAACGCGGGGGCCCATGTCGCCCGTTTTTCACAGCTTATGTAGCCTAATATAGCCGAATTTCAGTCAGTGGTAGCCTAAGTATGTAGCCTAAAATATCAGTAAAGTTTTTTATTCAGTATTTGTTACAGTTTTATGTGAAGAAAAAACGGTGTAATTTGATTGATCTCATACTAATACGTAAATAAATGTGGAGTTAGTTGATTAATTCATTGTTTTTTTTTTTGTGATAAATAAACGGTGTAATTTTATTGATCTCATACTAGTAGTAATACTGGAATAAATGTGGAGTTAGTAGATTAATTCATTGTATTTTTGTGATAAATAAACGTTGTAATTTGATTGATCTCATACTAATAGTAACACGTAAATAAACGTGGAGTTAGTTGATTAATTCATTGTTTTATTTGCCTTAAATAAATGTGAATATTGTCAATATGCGGGATCCCGCAAATATCCCGCGGGATTGAAAATTCATAGTCCCGCAAATACCGAGATTGAATTCAGGCTGCGGGATTGGACGCCCTAAGTGAGACACTAGAAAAATCTCTATAGACAATTAGAAAATTTACAACTCTTATCTCTATCTATTCATGTTTTTTTAACTCATTCTTATGCGAGCGGATAAGGTAGTGCCCACTTTTACTAAACTGTGTCTATAAGCGTTCTTGAAGATTACTTGGGGGATATTTTACTCTTAAGGTAGACGATAAAATTAAATTCTATTAGATATCTAATAGTCCGTTTTTAGACGCGATTGTGTTACTTGGGCACCATCCGACAAGAGAGCAGTAGGGAAACTAGCACTCTTAGAAAATACCGAAACAAAACACGTTCCGTATTCCGGCCTCGCCAACGAGGCCCATCGCGACGTCTTCGTACTTGTAACGGAAACCCTCCCCGTCCTTTGCCAAACGAGCCAGCCCGCGATGCTGAGCGGGTAGCGATAAATAACTCCTTAAATAATATGACGCAGCCTGTCCCTTTGCATCCCTCCACCAACGACCCCGTTATGCCGAGGCCCGTACTCCACAGGGAGTGCCCTTAGCATGCGGTTGTTTAGAGTCTGGCAAACGAAAGTAGACACTCGAATTATTTGCAAAGTTTTTATATGGCAATGCTATACTAATGTCAAACTCAATTTTCCAAAACAAGATGGCGTATTGTTGATTTGTTGTGATCAGTTTAATAGCGTTTATTCAGCGAAAAATGAACAAAACTATTAAAAGTGGAGTACGGGAGATGTTGTTTCGCATGAACTTTAAATATCAAGAAAAACAATAGGAGAAAGACGCCGAATTCAAACAAAAACAAGATTGTTTACGTGTGGTGTTCGATTTCATAAGTTAGTATGACGCTACTAAGTTGATACTTTGTCGTAATTCATAATATATTTATCTTTTAGCGAGGAAAAATATTTTGATTCACATTCATTTTATTTGATTCACATTCATTTTATAGAATGTTAAACATTATGGTTATTTGTTGTAAATAATATGTTAAACATTATAGAATGTTAACATACAATTAAATGTTGCATGGTTTTTAACATTTTTTTTTCTTTTATAGAAAATCTGGTGGATGTAGCAGGTGTTGATGAGATAGTGAAACCTATTGAAAAACTTACGGATTTAGAGCAGAAAGATAGGATAAGAACCCAGAACCAGTACTTGGATAAAATAGATTCAATCACTGGTATGTTTTTACTAGGAGGTCTTAGGAGGTAGGTAGGTCTTTATAAAGATGTAATTGAATTCATGATTTGCAGAACCTAATCATTTTGTTTTACCATTCTTTACAGAAGTGAGCGTTACTACATTAAAAAGAATTTAAAAAGAAGGTGAGCGTAAAGGCCATATAAACCCACAGTGTCCGACTTAGATAGTTTCGACATAGATGCTATTCGTAACAAAATTAACTAATTTCATATTGTTAGAAAACAAATTTAAAACGAAACACACCAGAGCCAGTAGATGAAGCTGATGAAGTTCTGAAGCAGAATGGGCACGAGGTATTGCGACTTCCCCCCTACCACAGTGATCTAAATGCCAATGAGTTAGTATGGAGTTTGGCTAAACATAAAGTGGCAAGTAAAAATATTGCTCTGCCTGCAGTGGAGTTACAGAAAGTTATAAGAGTCGTTTGAAAATATAACTCCCGAGGAGTGAAAGAAAATGACTGATCATGTCATCCATGTTGAAAATAAATATGTATAAAGAAAGGGACAGAATTATAGAAAATAATTTAGAAAGTTTTATAATTAACGTAGGAAACAATGACTCCAGTGACTCTAATGAAACTTTCCACATGGAAGTCTTACATTCAGATTTTGATTATAGTGAATAAATCAGAACTATTTTAGAATACTGTTGTTTTTTAAATCGAATTAAGACACAATATCTAAACTATTACCTACCTAAAATACCTCTTGTATTTTTATTCCGATGAAATAAAATAGATAATTCTAAAGTATCAAATAAGGTTATTCCAGGTATTTCATAGTAGTTTTGGGGTTGCTATGCTGATATTTTTTAAATTTGCCGCGCTTTTTCAGTCTCTACATTCGTTTGCCAGACTCTAGAATATAATTTAGTTTGTAAGCCCTAGCTGGGGGCCTTTATTTTTAGAGATGAAATCGACTAAATCGTCTCTGTAATTAGTTCAAACTCAATGGTTCCAAACTGACAAATGTCAAAAAAACAAGTTTATACTTGTATAATTTGAAGCCGGTCGGTTGGCGTATGAAATTTATTTGAGTGACGCACTAGTAAATATTGAAATATTTGTGAATACTGCATTAAAAATGACGGATTTACCTTTTCAAGCTGAATATGCTAAAAGTGGAAGAGCCGGGTGTAAAGGATGTAAACAAAAAATCGATCAAGGAACACTGCGTATTGCCGTCATGGTGCAGGTTAGTCGCACAAAAGCCAAAACATTAAAAGGCTACCGCTGCTTTTATCATTATAAAATTATTTATTCAGTTATTTAGTCTATCAAAAGATTAAACCAAGTTCATTTAACTAAGAAGTCGATCAACTGTTATAGGTACCGGTATATAAAGAAAAGTAACTATTAGTGACTGGTGAAAAAATCTACTATTTGTGTCTGGTGGGCATAAATAGCTTATTGTTTTCATGATACTGAAATATCCTTATTAGTCAACAACCCCTGAGGATACCCACTAACCCAGATTTAAGTGTATTCTATACGTCTTATGCTTAATGCAACTTTCTTTCGGGTTTTCTCAAGTAAATCCCGATCCTGTGGGAATTCCGGCATATAAAGTAGCCTATGTGTTATTCCAAGATGTCAGCTATCTACTTACCAAATTTCATTCAAATCTATACAGTAGTTCTAACATGATTGAGTAACAAACATCCATCCATACTTCCATCCATCCAAACTTTCGCATTTATAATATTAGTATAGATGTGTGTTGAGTATTTTAACTGTAACAATATTTGTTCCAAAAGTAAGTAAGTTAGTAAGTATTATTTACACCACACTTGACCAGTGAATTTTAAAATGTCATAATCAGACATCGGAATAGGTAGAGCTGTTTTATGTACTTGCCATAGGTTAGAATAATATGGATACTCCCCGAGTCCCGGGATTTGGTTTGTAAGTAACAAAATCATTAAAAAAAAAACTATTCTTGCTTTCGGGACTAATGAAAGATTACACTTCCTTTCTGACGGGTAAATATAAGAAGGACAGGATTAAAGATAATACACTCGGCGTCACAAAAATTGCACCTCTCTGAAAATATGTTTCAAGCATGTCCCGCCATCAACGAATACATTAAGCCCAATTAATATTGGTATCGATTGAAAGTATGTTTATCGACCTTTAAATTAACAACAGTTAGAATTCCTAAACACAACAAATCACATTAGCACGTAACATTAAAAAAAAAGTTCTCAAAATACACATTACAACGGTCACTAGTTGCACCACCACTACAAGGGTATAAAACGGGTGACCCGTGTCAAATGTGGGTCATTCGCTATCCAACCTTTGAAGTGAACACACGTGAACAGCTGTAGCAAGAAAAATAACCCTGAAGATGGATACAACTGCAGATGAAGCTACTCAAGTTATTGCAGTACTGCAATCAGGGATGCGGCAATGTGATGTTGCTCGGCAACTGAATTTGAGTCGTTTTTCCGTTCGACGAGTGTTCCAACGCTTCCAAGAGACTGGTGGCTATATCCGAAGACGTGGATCTGGAAGACAACGCTGCACATCCGAAAGAGACGACCGCTTCATTTTTTCGACGTCTTTACGTAATCGGTTCTCCAATTCTGTTGAGGTGCAACAACAACACCGATAAGCTCGCAGAACTTCTGTAAGCGTCTCCACGATAAGAAGAAGATTGCGGGAGAAGAAAATTGCAGCTCACAGGGCTGCTACAGGGCCAAAATTGACTGCACAGCACAAGAGAGACCGGTTGGAGTTTGCCCACGACCATGTGGATTGGACAATGGATCAATGGAGGGCTGTGCTCTTTTCGGATGAGATGAGGGTTTGTCTTTTCTGCAACGACAGGCGTAGAAGAGTGTATAGGAGGCAGGGGGAACGATTTGCACATGCCTGTATTCAAGAGACAGTGGAATACGGGGGTGGCTCGTGCATGTTCTGGGGCAGCATGTCAATCTACGGCAAAATGAACCTTGTGTGTGTTTCTCGGACTGGAAGTGCTCGCGGGCAAGGGTCGCTGACTGCTCATCGGTACATAACAGAGATCTTAGAGGAGCATGTGGTCCCTTATGCAGGTTTTGTTGGCAGTGCGTTCATGTTAATGCATGAAAACGCCCGCTGCCACACCGCATTAATTGTAAGAGACTACCTGCAAGAAGTTGGGATCCCTGTTATGAGCTGGCCGGCGCGAAGTCCAGACCTGAACCCTATTGAGCACCTTTGGGATGAACTGAAACGGCGAGTACGGGCACGTGATCCTGCTCCTACCACTCTCCAAGACCTCCAAGATGCCGTTGTTGCAGAATGGGACAACATTCCTCAAGAGACTGTTGTTACATTAATTAGGTCCATGAGAGAATGCATGCAAGCAGTTATCAGGGCTAGGGGGGGTAACACTAGGTTTTAAGTTGTTTTTAAGGACTAAGTTGTAATTTTTTATGTAAAAATAAAACAACACATTTTTATCATTTGCATTAGCTTGTTTTTTTTTATTCCCTGGTAAACAAAAACCAAGTCTGTTGCTTTATTCTGAAATTTAATTAAATTGCCTTTCCAATGATATCTTATAATCATATGTCTATAAATGTTTAATAGGGTTAAAATAACTTTGAAGGGAATTCTTAAAGACGTGCGATTTTTGTGACGCCGAGTGTATAATAAATAGATAAACTTGATTCATTAAACCACATATATTTTTTTACACAACAATTTCTTATTCAAGAATCAACAATCATTTAAACATTTTTATTCTGAAGTTGTACAAAAACATTTACAACATGGCTCATGCGCTAATTGGCTTACATAAACCATTTTTATACATATTGGCAAAAATAATGAAATTCAATAAAATCCCGTAGTATCAGTCATGTGGAATATCCATATTAACATCAATGTTTGCGGTCAATGAACCTAAATAGCTCTACCTATTCCAATCACTGGTCATAATATATTTAACTAAAATTTAAATATTACAAGTGGTCGCCTTTTGTCGAAGTTTGAAAAAATATATTTAAGATAGAAAAATTATTTAAAAAAAAAATTGCTTTCTGCACTCCTTCTCAATATAAACTTTAACTGTGCGAAATTTTAAACTCCTCCATCTACAAAATTTCTGTAAAGATGGGTACAATGTTTTTGCTTCACAAATTAATATTTAAATTATAGGATTCCTGTTGTAACTACTTTTACCATCTCATTGGTAAATAAAGGTCTGCCTCTCCTTTCTCTTAAGTATTTATTTAAAAAATAATCCTTTTAATATAATTATTTCCTTGTCATGACAGTCTGCATTTCATGATGGTAAGCAACCAAACTGGCATCATGAAGACTGTTTCTTCAGAAAGCAACGTCCCAGCTCTACCGCTGAAATTGGAAACTTTAATAAACTCAAGATTGCAGATCAGCAGAGAATCAAGTCTGTTATGGGTAAGGAATTAAATTAAATTTTGTCATGGAAATGTCTATTTATATGAAAAACTGCAGTACAAGCAGTACATCTCATGGCTTTTTTCTTTTCTATATTAACACAAAGAGGGACACTTTATAGTGTCAAGGCAGATGAAATTTTAAACTTTTATTGTCATGTGTGAGGGAAAATAAAATCAACAAATTTATGGCTTGCACACAAAGATTTAGATGTATGTAATATGTAAATACGGTATGTTAAATAACAGAAGGCGTTCCCTTAAACTCGTTAATCTATATCAATAATAGATTAAAATAAAAATATCAGCATAGAAAACTAAGTATATACAGGGTTAAAGGAAAAGTTGTGCTAGATCCGTTAAGGGCGTGGAGTATCCATCATTTCTGACTTATTTCACTATGAAACACTCTATCCTAAACTTAACCCTTTTCGAGATATTCGACTTTTAATTTTTTATTAAAAATTGCCGATTTTTAAGCTACTAAATTTAATTTTGTTTACTTTGTGTGTCTTATTATTATTATTGCATTTTTACATGTGTAATAAGATGCTTTAGGACGTCAATCATTAAAATAGTGCATAAGTTAATTGAATAGGCCGTATTAGACAAGTGAAAGAAAAGAAATTATAAAATATATTAGAAAGTTTATTTTTCTCTAAGGAAAATCTAAAAAAAAATATTATGACAGTTGTTCGGCAGATGTGTTTTAAAATATCTATGTTTCATCAGCTATCTAAAGAGGTATAACAATCTAGGGTTTTATTTAAATGCATTGAAAAATACTTAGCTTCATAGGCGACAGTGGAGAAGAAAATTAATACTTAGCCCTAAAAAGTAAAATAAAACAATAGGTAAGCATGAAATTCTAAAAAAAATTCTACGGAAGCCAGTCTTCACTACTCCAGTGGTCAACATTGTCTTCATTTGATTTGCTGCATCCACAATCCTTTCTCTTAATTCTTCCACAGATGAAACTGGATTTGGCTCGCTGTGGACAAGACTTCATGCGCCCCCACACATGAAAATCCATGGGGGTTAGGTCCGGGCTTCTTGCTGGCCATGGCAACGGCCCACCTCGTCATAGGAAATGGATAGCCATTTGTTTGGATAATTTGTGTCCAGCCAGTCTCTGACACTTCTCCTGAAATGGGCAGGGCAGCCATCATGTTGGAACCACATGTCCCTGATCAAGTTGAGTGGCAGATCATCCAGCAAATTACTCAAGTCTCCTCCCAAAAAGTTTTCGTACGTTTCCCCATTTAGATTGTCCGGGAGTAAGTAAGGTCCAATCAAATGATTGGAGATAATGCCCATCCACACATTCACGCTGAATCTTCGTTGGGACCCCTTCAATCTTTTCTTATTGGGATTCCTTAGTTCTTTTGGGGCCCAGTAATAGGCGTTGTGATAGTTAGTTATGCCATCTTTATCAAATTTGGATTCATCTGTCCACAAGATATTTCTTAGAAAATCTGGGTCTTCTACGTCAGCATTTAGCATAAATCTGCAGAAATCCAACCTTCCCGCGGGGTCTCCTTCTTCAATAGTGTTAACCGGTGTGTAATGGTACGGGTATAGTCCAGCAGTATGCACTGTAGACCACACTCTCCATTGCTAAATTCCCAGATCACAGGCAACAATATTAGTGGAAGTAGTCGGACCCGCTCGAAAACGTTGCACTATCTCATTGTCCTCTTCTTCGTCGTCAACATTTCGTGGTCTTCCCATGTCTGTATTTCGTCTCAAAACAGAGCCAGTTTCTCGAAGTCTTCGATAAACTCTGTCAAAAACGGCCACATCTGGCACTCGACGACCGGGGAATCGAGTTATGTATTCGTTGCGAGCTTGCGCAGACACACAATCGCAGTATCCGTAACAAATAAGCATATCAGCATATTCCTCAGGTGTGTAGGACGTCATCTTCAACACTTCCGTATCACAAGTACAAATCAGAGTCCGGTTAACAAGCACAGTAGTCACAAATCAGAAGAAATAGTCCAGAATCACAGCCAAGTCGAGAAAAAGAGCAAAACGATATCACATCTACTATGTACGAAGCACAAAAGCAGACTGATAACCAAAACAATATCCCGTGTTGTATTCCCAGCCCTAACCTTTTCTTTCATTCGCACCTACATAAATCGTCACTTGTCTCGCTCGCACGGTGCGTCTTATCTTGAAGGACAATAGGCGTGGGACCGTTAGAACTGGACTACCTGGAGCGTCCCAACTACTTTTTATCCACGAAATGTAATACAAATCCTAGATTGTTATACCTCGTTTGATAGCTGATGAAACGTAGATATTTAAAAACACATCTGCCGAACAACTGCCATAATATTTTTTTTAGATATCCCTTAGAGAAAAATAAACTTTAAATTATTTTTTTTAATTTCTTAACTTTCACTTGTCTACTACAGCCTATTCAATTAACTTATGCACTATTTTAATGATTGACGTCCTAAAGCATCTTATTACACATGTAAAAATGCAATAATAATAATAAGACACACAAAATAAACAAAATTAAATTTAGTAGCCTAAAAATGGGCAATTTTCAATAAAAAAATTAAAAGTCGAATATCTCGAAAAGGGTTAAGTTTAGGGTAGGGTGTTTCATAGTAAAACAAGTCAGAAATGATGGGTACTCCACGCCCTTAACGGATCTAGCACGACTTTTCCTTTAACCCTGTATAATCCGAATTAAAAAAAAATATTAATTAAAAATAAATTTGAAACAGGAATGTTTAAAATCAAAATATTAGCGCGGAACAGTACTTAGCATAGGTACTAGCATCGCCTAAATCGGCAACGTCGCACACGATGCCGAGCGTCTCACGAATACTCACGAAGCCGTTATGAGCACAGAAGTGTCAAACAGATAAGAGTACAGAAGGTCCACTCACGGAACAAGTACACGAATTTGTTTTACCTAAAACATAATTTATTATTAATTTTATCTAAAAAATAATGTACCGCTTATACATAGTGTGCGGTTAAGTTTTGAGAAAGTTTCATTTGTTTAAACCACAGTTTAGGCTAGGATTTAAATGATAATGACAGTATTACACGTTAGCAAGTGAATATTTTTAAATTTAAAAACTTTTACTTTATGCAGTTGCCTTCGTAATACCTAAGTACTTGCGTTTATTCATAGCAATTGTGTAACGTCACAGTAGTAACATGTTCGTTGAACGGGGTACTCCCTGAGTATAAAAGCAGTTTTAGGAAAGAGTGGGCCTTCTGAACTTATTAATTTTGTGGCACAGTCGTTTAGTGTTATTTTTTATTTTAATTTTTTCGATATGTTTTATGTATTATGATACATTTAAATAATGTTGAAAACTTACCTAGATTTTGAACTTCTCAATATGCTGACCTCCGACTCATGTTTAACAACCGGCCGGCTCTTCTAGTGCTTGAACCGGGCTCCTCCTCAAAATGCCTTAGCACGTTCTCTTCTTGCCGCACAGAGATCACGGGTCGGGGGCCACCAGAACGACGCGGCACTACCGGTTCATTGTTACGAATACGCCCCAGGGCACTCACAATAACACGAGAATTCCGCAGTTGATGTGCATTGGGGTACCTCTCAGCATACATCCTCAGAGCACGTGCACCATCATAATTAAACTCGGCATAAATGAGCACCATGTTCACATACTCCTGAGTACTGAATTGATAACGTGTCATTTTTCACACAAGTATGACGCTAGATGTTGCAATTCAGTTCAATTCAAAAACTTTATTCCAGACTTACGTCCACAAAGTGTTAATATTACATTAAAGGAACTTAAAACTATTTTAGTAAATTACACACATACACGTAACAAAAGAAACAAAATAAAAATGTGAAAAAATAAGAGTCAGCGCGTGAGATTAGTTCCGAATAAAATTAGGTGGACATTAGGGAGTAGGAGGGCGGTTCTAAGCAATCAATTAGATCGCCGCACACCGTCATTCATAAATTAATTGCGACGTTGCCGTCCTTCAAGTACGCGTGTACAGAGTGTTTCTTTTACGTATCAGTTTAACATTTTTAGTGATTATTTTAATATATAAAAAAACAATTGTTTTGAATGGTAATCTTTTTTTAGCATGTATGGATGCTATACTATTGCGGGTGGAACGCCTTCTGTTAGTTAATGTATAGTAGTGTCACAGCATGATCTTGTCAGTATGGTAATACTGTCCATCAATTTGTTAATATTAACTATCTACTGAACTTAATCAGGTACCTATTATAAAATGAATTATAATATTTACGGTTAAAATTTAGGTTAGGTTAATTTAGGGTAATTAAGGTTCTAAGCAATCAATTAGATCGCCGCACACCGTCATTCATAAATTAATTGCGACGTTGCCGTCCTTCAAGTACGCGTGTACAGAGTGTTTCTTTTACGTATCAGTTTAACATTTTTAGTGATTATTTTAATATATAAAAAAACAATTGTTTTGAATGGTAATCTTTTTTTAGCATGTATGGATGCTATACTATTGCGGGTGTTAACCAACACAACAGTATGTTAACTAACAGAACGCCTTCTGTTAGTTAACATACTGTATAGTAGTGTCACAGCATGATCTTGTCAGTATGGTAATACTGTCCATCAATTTGTTAATATTAACTATCTACTGAACTTAATCAGGTACCTATTATAAAATGAATTATAATATTTACGGTTAAAATTTAGTATCATTTGGTTCGAAAAAAGGAAGGGGAGGGGGCGGTGCCCCCTTCACTTCTGGTACCACTGCCCTAAAAAGGTAACTCACCGTTTCAGAGATATTAATTTTTTTGTAATCTAACCTCAAAGCGGTTAAAATTTAGTATCGTTTGGTTTGAAGAGGGGAGGGGTAGGGAGGAGGGGGTGCCCCCCTACACTTCTGGTATCACTCTCCTAAAAAGGTAACTTACCGTTTCAGAGAAATTAATTTTTTTGTAATTTAACTTCAAAGCACCCAAAAATAACTTACAAGCCGTAGTCGAAGCCCCGCGCCCCGCCTCGCTCGCTAGTCCCCGCCATCCCCTTCTAACCTAACATGTCCGAGTCGGTTTGCCCTTAGCTCTGAGCTCGCTTCGCTCGCTCTTGCATCCCAAGTCTTCCTAGTAATGGTTGTGCCTATTGTACATACGTACAACCAGTACACTAACTTTCTACCAAGCAGGGTTTTTAGAAGGTCGTCGAAAAAAGCCACAAAAATATCTCGAAACATATTCACGCAAAGGAGAAACGAAACCGCGCCGGTACCGCGCACTGTAGGCTGAAATCAGCGTTTCATAGACATTCAAATCATTTTTTTAAAAGTGACATTTTTTTTTCACATGGAATACTAGAGGAAACTAATTACATGCCTAAAAATATATTCTTTATGAAATGGGTACGTAAACGGAAGTCAGAGAATATTTTCTTTAAAAATTTGTATGGAGACAACATAAAAAATACGACAACTCTGCTATCGCACAATTGGCCCTAATTCCCTTCTAGGGGATTAATCCTTGAATTATTTTTGATTTTTTGACATACTCGGTATCACGGCCTCAGGTGCGCTTTTTTTTAAATGTACATAGTTATGTGTTTTTTTTTTGTTTATGTGGCAATTTCGTTGGACCAATTTGGCTTAACATACATGAATATGATCTGAACAATTAACTAGAACAGTTTTATTTAAAAAAGTAATAATTTTTTTTATTTATTTATTAATGTCTCAATTTTAGTGGACCAGTTTTACTTAACATTGTATAATGTAATCCAAATATAAATACAAAAAAATTAAATAAAAAAGAACACGTCATATACCTACATCGTTTGTAAAACAGGTTAAAAATGGCGTATTTATTGAATCAATAATACAATGTAACTAACAAAATTTCTTAGAATCAAAAATAAGACAATAAAACTTAACTACCCTCATAATTATACCGGTTAATTATTACTCATTAGGGGTTAATGGCTTACATATTCAAATAAGTGCACTGTATAATATAATCAAATACGTGAAACAGATAAGCTAATGTATGTACGTATGATTTGAGTAACTATTACCTAATTATATTAGTATTTCGTCGAATCATTAACCAAACATGATCATGAGGGTAGTTAAGTTCGATTTTTGTTAATGGTGTACACTATAAAAGAGTAGTGCATTCAAATTGCAAATCAAATACTCTTTAAGCATAGAAAGTACAACAGCAATAATGGATAGCATTGTGATACACCTTGATATGTTCGTTATTTTAAAAAGTTCCGAAAGCATCCGCGTTTTTCAACATTTATTTCAAAATGTAGTTTCTCGGTTGACGCACAGTTTATCAGAAGATTGAAGAGCCATTATAAAACGATGGCAATCAGCACACCGGAAAATTGATAATTTTCGAAGAGAATATGGAAGCTGGCTCGGGGCTGAGATTGATTGGCCGAGCTGTATCAAAGAAAATCTTCTCAAGAATGCAACTAATATAGCTCATGAAGAATGCCCTGGTACATCAGTTTCGGCGGGGCCATCAACATCAACATGTGTAACGACGACGAAGAGAAAAATTTGCTCTCGGATGCCTTTTGAAGAATTGGGAACGAAGCAAAAAAAAAAGACGGAGTGGTGACCTAATGGACCATAATTCGACGGAACTTGTTT
The DNA here is from genome assembly GCA_943138885.2 of Tholera decimalis. Lineage (NCBI taxonomy): Eukaryota > Metazoa > Arthropoda > Insecta > Lepidoptera > Noctuidae > Tholera > Tholera decimalis. The sequence continues at coordinate 16,232,544 of OW964552.2, read as the reverse complement.
ATGCAGCTGTATCCAAATTGAAAGAAGATGGTCAAAACCGTTTTGAATCTATTATTGAATATTTAACAAAACATCCAGAAGTAGTCGACCAATTTCAAGACATGATTAAGAAACCACCTCACAGATAAATTTTTACTGCTCAAAAGGCTCTTGGTTTATTGTTATCCCTCAAACTGTCAAAATGGCAATACATTACATTGACAGAGTCAGCTATTCGAGAGGGTCTTAATAATTTATACCCTTCTTACTATAGAGTGCAGCAAGAAAAGAACGAGTGCTACCCAGCTTAATGTGACTCCATTACAGTAACAGACTCTTCAGCAAAAATTACGCTGCAGGTTTTGTTGGATTTAACAGTGAAAAGAATCATGAAATGTTTACCGCAAGATCTTCATGAAAAAAAAAAAACTAATATTAATATCTAAGTGGGGTTTTGATGGAGCATCCAGCCAGAGTAGATACAAGCGGAAGATGGAATCAACGCAAAACACTGACGATGATGACTCGAGTATCTTCATGACCTCATTGGTACTACTGAAAATGACATGTGAAGAAGAGACAGTATGGGAGAACTCAAAGCCTTGCTCAGTTTCAGTATGTCGGCCATTATTATTTGTTAAGGAGAGCGAAGCAGTAGTGAAAGAAAAATAAAGAAAAATGGACGCCGAAATATCAGCACTTCGACCTACTGAATGTGGCAGCAATATTGTTCGACACAAACTTATGCTGAACATGATTGATTTGCACATATACAGGCAGTCCTCGTACTTACGGCATGTTAGGTTCTCGAAATACGCGACGTAAATCGAAACGACGTAAGTCGAGACATATTTTTCGTATGTTTACATGTAAAACTCAAGGGTTAGGATCCACATATCCGTTATTCCTGAAGTAACTAAACAAAATCAGCAGCACGTGCGGGGTAATCCCCGTACGCTGACACCGCGCCCCGCCAGCCCCACGGTAATTGGACATCGCGACAAGTGAATTCTCCTATGCCGTAAATCGAAACAAATGACGTATGCTTGAGGAATAGTGTCAAAACTATAGATGCTGGCGGGAAACATTCCGAATCATTCCCGTCGAATACTTCGGAAGTATTCTGAAATATTCCGAAACTTTGGGAATATTTCAACTGTCAAAAAAAAACAGGAAAATCGACCTTTGAAGTCTGTTAATATACCAAAACCTGCTCCTAAGTAGGTAAGAACAAATACTTTTCTGAAAACCGCATCAAAACGTGTTTACTTGCAAGGCTTTATTTGCTTTTATTGACTGGGCTATTATACGCGTTAAGTAGGTAGGTAATGATTAATACCTACCTATGCGACTCGCGAATACTCGCGATGCGTACAGAGCTACATACAAACTAACCAAAAACATAGGTAACCCTTTTTCACAACTGACATTTAAGGCTATAATCGTATAGCACGACTTACAACTCGATCGCCTAATGCATGTATTTTGACCAATAGGATGCACGAAGCGTATTTTAGTAGTGTTCGTAATAGTAAGTATTAATATAATGTTACACGCCCTGTACTCACAAAATGCATATTATTTCTAATTGGGCGAAAACAGGAAGGGATGTGGTTTGTCACTAGCTCCGCTTCGGCAGAAATATTTTCTTAAGTGAGTATGCGTATCTTTGGCCGATAGTACCTACCTAAAAACAAAAGAATAAAAATCCTGTTAATCGCAGGCTAATAAATCTACCTATAAAAATATCAACATATACTTAATCAATCCCATTTATAATAAAATAAACATTTATATTTTACTCTCGTAGCGTACATACGTACTCTCGCAGTGAACAATAATTAACTCACCCACCACACAACAAGCAAACACATTTATTCCCATTGAATTATTCGGGCGAAATATTCGGAAACATTCGATTGCGGGGTACGAATCTTTCTCGCGCGGGTGAAAACTTCTCCGGGGAGTGCATCCCCTCCCTCTTACCGCACCCCGCACCGCCATCGCCTGGCACGCACGACTCGTGGCCGGTGGCAGTCGGGTGCGCGCGTCGCGGTGCCAGCGCGGCGGCAGCGGCCGGCGCACAGAGATCGACGATCGATGCAAAATACGATTTTTCAGCAAAAAAAGTTGAAATCTTAATAAATAATTAAAAGTTTCTTTAAATCAGAATGATTCAAAATGAATTTATCATTTTGAATAATTCCCATTTAAAGAAACTTTCCCCGAAGTATTCCGGAATTATTCGGAATTATTCAGAAGTTTTGCAACTATAGTCAAAACATTGTTCGACGTAACTTAAAACGACGTAAATCGAAACGACGTAAGTCGAGGACTGCCTGTATTTCAGATGCAAAGTCAAATGCGTCATGCTACGTTTGTTTAGCGAAGCCATCTGAATTGAACAATTTGAAGGCAATTGAAAAACGAGGGACACCAGATTCCATGATGGCTCTTCGAATTTGAGACATTTCAACATGATGAAATGTCTCCTGCATAAAACCAAAAACCAACCAAAACCAAAAACCAAAGCTCAACAGGATTCAAGAGATGCAAGAAAGAAAATTATCCAAAATCGATTTAAGGAAGAAATGAATCTGCTCATCGATATGGTTAAGCAAGGTCACGGAACTACCAATGACGGCAACATTGCAAGAAGATTCTTTGAGTTTCCAGAAAACACTGCTGCCATCACTGAACTAGACGAAGAACTGATCCGCAGATTTGCAATAATTTTACAGGCTATTAAATCTGGTGAACATATTAGGGTTGAGAAATTCTAAGAATATACGGACAAGACTGCTGAAAGATATGTGGCATTATATAATTGGTACTATATGTCGTCAAGAGTACACAAAGTACTGCTTCATGGATCTGACATTATCAACTAGAATAAAATTGTACCAATCGGAAAGCTTTCTGAAGAGGCATCGGAAGCTCGTAACAAAGATTTCAGGAGGTTCCGAGAGCACCACTCTCGGAAGAAAAGCAGAGTGACTTCCACCGACGATATTTGAAATTTTCTTCTTCTTTCATCTGATTCACTTATTTCATCAGTAAGACATACGATGGATGCAAATTGTGATAATTTAATAAATACTTTTTGAATGTCACTTTTTTGTGTTTATTTAATAATTATTTGGATTCTAGACTTCAATCCAAACTTTTCCACCAAAATTGACACATTAATAAAAAAATAAAATTTCTTAGTAAGTTTTTTTTAAATAAAACTGAACTTTCGTTGTAGTTAATTGTTCAGATCATATTCATGTATGTTATGCCAAATTGGTCCAACGAAATTGCCACATAAATAAAAAAAAACACATAACTATATACATTTTTTAAAACAAAAGCGCACCTGAGGCCGTGATACCGAGTATGTCAAAAAATCAAAAATAATTCAAGGGTTAAGCCCCTAGAAGGGAATTAGGGCCAATTGTGCAATAGCAGAGTTATCGTATTTTTTTATGTTGTCTCCAAACAAATTTTTAAAGAAAAAAATCTCAGACTTCCGTTTACGTACCCATTTCATAAAGAATATATTTTTAGGCATGTAATTAGTTTCCTATAGCATTCCATTAAAAAAAAAAATGTCGCTTTTAAAAAAATGATTTGAATGTCTATGAATCGCTGATTTCAGCCTACAGTGCGGCGCCCTGAAATCTTTGAGTGCTCTATCTCACTATATAAAAATGTACTCTGTGAAACGAAATGAATGATGATTTCAATCGGATGACAGTGACATGACACAAATGGCGCCTTTTTTACGTTCCGTTTCATCGGTTTTGCACGAAATCTTACACCACAGACAATATTTTGACAGATTTGGTTATCAATCACCCATTTTAACGTTTCGTTTTCACTTTTATCTGATTTGAGGTTAGAAACTTATTTTGTAATTTTCTCGAAAAATGTGCATTACCTTTTAATAAGATCATAGCGTTATAATCAAGAACAAAAGCCCTACCCGTTTTAACCATTTTTACCCCCTAATTCGAACCAAACGACACTAGACTCAAGACATATTTACTATTATTTTCACCAATTATAATAATTTAAATAAAATAATATTAACGACATCATCCGACGAGCTCTTGTCACCGTCGGCGTTCCAGCTGTATTAGAACCCAATGGCCTGGCACGCGACGATGGCAAAAGACCGGACGGCATGTCTTTATTTCCTTGGAAGATGGGTAGGCCTTTAGTGTGGGACGCAACTTGTGTCGATACTCTTGCGCCATCCCATCTTCCTAGCTCGTCTTGCTGTGCTGGCGCTGCCGCTGCGGCTGCTGAAAACCTCAAGCGGCGGAAATATAATAACCTTGTTGGTAGTTATATTTTCGAGCCGTTTGGGGTTGAAACCTTGGGGTCGTGGGGTCCGAGTGCTCACAGATTATTTAAAGATCTATCCAAACGCCTAGTTGACACTTCGCGTGACCCAAAGGCTGGCTTTTACCTTGGACAGCGGTTAAGCATTGCCATACAGCGTGGCAATGCCGCCAGTCTTTTGGGCACATTACCAGTGGACAGCGATGCGTACGAATTTCTGGACGCCATATTTTAGTTTATTTTTATATGTATATAATTATGTAGTTTAGGGTTTTTATTTAAGTGTATATTCCATTATTGTTTAAAATAAATATTCAGTTATTATAATAATAGGCCTTAAACTTAGCTGGCAAAATATTGTTGAAGTCTAATGAGTTTCATCACTCTGATAATTATGTTTGTTCTTTCTGCTGCAAAGTTTAAAGATTTATTAACAGTTTAATTTTGATTTCAATATTTATGAAATTACTATAGTTGTTATTTTTTGGTTTAAATCATATTCATTGTAAAAATCATTCATGTGTATTTTGTGGATAGTGTTGTTGGAAACACATTTGACCATTTATTATTATATTTTTTTTCTCTTCTGTATAATGAAACTACATTGTGAAATTTTAATGGTTGTTTTCCCGCAGCGAAATGGCTTTGTCTTGATAATACAATCGTTTTATAAACAAATAAAATATTAGAAACAAAAAACGGCAAATTAACCATTGTGAAAAACAAAACTCGATAGCGACCACGAATATTGATATTTTTCCTTCATACTTTTACGGGCTTAGGAACGTCATAAATACTTTTTTAGCTGCCATTGACTGAATACGTATTTAAACTAAAAAACAAGTTTATTATCCAAGTAAAATAATTTTCTGAATTAGACACCTAACAAAGTATTTGAGGCGTATTTCATAAATTTGAATCAACTTATTTACAATAATTTAATTAACTTAACTACCTTGAAATGTTCTTACAAAAGTACGAGTAGGTACTTACCTACACTTCCCGGTAACGGAGTAATTGTTCTAAGTGCAAGCCACTGCGTTGTATATAAAATTGAACACGTTTTAATTGATTATCTTTCAATTTTATTATGGTGTCTCTGTCACGTCTTACGATATTAAAAGCGTCCACTATTGCAGTTATTAACGCGTCGCGTGTTTCTTGTTCTTCACGATACAACAGGCGTTTGAGCTCAGACCACAAGAAAAAGGCCAACGGTGTCAAGTCCGGGCATGGGAGTCGTCATTAGCCCTGGCGTACAGTTGCACCATAGCGACATACTAATTTTTATGACGATTCATTTTTGAAATGATAACACATTGCACGTACGATGTTCGCGAAAGGTCTAAGCGCGGAGCGCAACAATCGGTGCCTCGGCGGCATGTTACCGCGTGCGCGCAGTGTAGTTATTGCAGTATCACCATGCGCGAGAGCTTATTTTGCTCTGAATATTTATTAATCACTTTTTCTTTTATCAGCAGCGCGCGGCGGCACGTGCGTTTCGTGCAGGTACCTACGTTACGTCTACTGAACTACTAATGATTCTCGCGCTTTCGAGTTTATGAATTTTTTTTAATAATTTGATAAAAAAGCAACCTGTTTTTTTTAAGTTTAACTTTGTTTCGATACTACTATTGATGGGTAACCGTCCTGCTCTGGGAAAACAACCTATAAAATTTCGCGCTGTTTAAGTGTTTTTCATATGTAAAAATTGGCCGACGGAGGGTAAGCTTGGTGATCTGTAATACAGGTTTTACCTTCAGCAGACACCAGCATCTATGTAATGTACCATGTAACAATTTGCTGTGTTCATTGTTGAGAAAATAAATAAAATTCAATATTTTTAATAATAGTCTGAGGTTCAAACCCCACCCATAATATATTATTTGCTGTGAACCCACTTCCGACACAAGCATAATTATTTACCTAGCTTAGTTGGAGGGGTTAACAAGACTGCAAGTAATGCGAATTATACTCACATTGCTAGTTCTCTTTTTAAAAAAAAAAATCAAGGTATATATAATATACAGTGCATATTATTGTATATCAATTATTTTGATTATAGAAAATTCAACTGGAATAGTAATGCCAGTTGAAAAACCTAAGGGCAAGGGTAAATCCAAGAAAAGGACTGCTGATGACGCGACCAGTGAAGCTGTTGCTGAATCAACTAATTTAGCACTTAAAGATTACCTTGTGGAATACTCCAAGAGTAGCAGAGCTACATGTAAACATTGTGATATTAAGATATGTAAGGTAAGACCAATAAGTTACATTTTATTTGGTAAAAGAGAGTAACTCAAGGAGATAAGGGCATTTAGACTAACATTAAATAGTTTCACAAATTCTACCTTCATTGGAAACAAAGTAGTAAGATTTTTATAAATAATTAGCTGGTTAGACACAATTGAGCCTGTTTGTAATTTGGTTATGACACAAGTTTTATTGATTAAGTTAAGTTCAAGGAGTATTCATTTCTTATGATTGTAATATACAATTATATAACTTTTATAATTTAGTTTATAAGTTGTCAATTTCAATTATTTTTCATTGATAACTTGAAATTATAAACAGCCTTATTATTATTTTTAGGATGAAGTCCGTATTTCTAAGACTGTTTATGATACTGAAGTAGGCAGCAAGTATGGGGGGCAGCCATTGTGGCACCATGTCAAGTGCTTTGCAGAACGGAGGAGTGAGTTCCACTTCTATGCAGGTGGAGAGAGTCTGCCTGGGTTCAAGACCCTTAAAAAAGAGGACCAAAATATTGTCAAACAGGAGATCAAGTAAGTCATTAGATTTAAAATTATTTTTTTTATAATTCGCCTAAATCTTCTTTCTTACATATTGGAAGGAAAAGGTACTTACAGGAAGATGTAAATTAGGAGTCCCTTCGAGAGTACCCAGCGTGCCGGTTCAGACGATATTTCCACCAAGCTTCACGAGAGGAGAGATAGTTTGAGGGTTCACCATACAACACCAGTAATTTACCACTTTTTAGAGTTTTAGCGCGGGCGCACGTTAATACGTGTCGCCAGTTAGCGAGTGGGCGCCAGTTAGAAATAAAACGCTTAAAATCGGCGAGAAATAATCTGAACTAAGGTCAGAGACTAACTCTAAGTGTACTTAGTTGTTAGACAGACGAACACACAAATGTAAGCTTTGTGGCTCTTAATTCCGCGTTTCCGGATATGAGTAACATGGAAAGGACCACAGTAGTCCACAGCGGTATTAACAAACGCTTTCGCTTGTGAAACGCAAAAGTCGGGTATATCACCCATAGGCAATGACGTATTATAATAGACGCGTCAAAACAAAACACCTCTCAAAAACGGCACGAAACACACACATAGAGAATTACTATCTAATACGTGTAAAGAAAGGGACAGAAAATAAATGCCATCTTTAGGTACACCTGATGTTAGAGAGAGATGAATATACATCTTCAGTTAACAACCTCCCCTAACGTCACGTGACTGACTTCATTCATACGCTAGCCGCCATTAGCCGTGTAGAAAAATAAAAATAAAAAAATTATTTCTGTTGATATTTACCTATGAAATGACACATTTTGAACTCTCACGGAAGCAGTATAATTAGTGCAACGTCTGAAAACACACAAAGGCATACTTTTTTCCTAATTTTCTTTTAAAACACATTTTTTCTTAAGATGTGTAGTGTAGCGATCGCGACACAGGATCGTGCGTAACTAAACAGACACGAGGCACTTACCTTGATTTCAACTTGCCATTTTAGAGCGCGGACAACGTATCTATAGTTTATTATATATCTTTGCCCATAGGAGGGTAAGTATTTTGAGGTTTAAGTTAAAAACATTTATTACAACTATGTACACGTTGTCTTACAATGTTACGAGCAGATAAAATCCAGAACTTTTGTCTAATTATAGATAGTAAAAGAGCGGGACCCGTATGTAAATTAGTTACATGATAAAAGTCAATTACGAGTTGAGTAAAACGTGATTTAGTTGGAATTAAAATGGGGTGCTTTTGACCATAATCAAGTTGAGAATGAGTTAACCTTCCACCTACTCTGGGAATATTATTCTAATCCAGAAAGGGGTTGAGTTTAGCGAGACTTTTATTTAAATTCTTATTAGATTTTAAAGCGTTAATTTCTTCAGAAAAATATCTACTTTGTACGTAACGAATAAGGTATATTTCCGCGGCGTCTAAATCCGAAACGGTGATACAACCACGCGAGTTTAGTAACTTGCAGAATCGTAATATCAAAACCAAGCTACGTAGTAAAATATAATATTTAGAAATGTGGTCAATTAAGTATTGAATAGGTTGAGGAACTTCTTGCCTTACTTTAACAGTGAGCGATATTTTTAGTTTCCATTATTTCCGCATTATTATTATTTAAATTGACCTTAAATGGCTTGATTGGCCACTGATTTAAGGGGAATGAAAACCAATGCGGAGCATTAAACCAAAGAGTTAAATCATTAGATTTCTTGTCCCGTAACGGGACGAAAAACTACATCAGCGGGATTTTCAGTTCCATCGATGTGAAACGAATGTTTAGCAGGTAATTTTGAATTAATTTCAACAATGCGATTTACGATGAATGTATGACATCTATGCGAGGGCGAGTGGATCCAGGGGAGGGTGACTGTTTAAGAGATCAGATGCGAGTTGATTAAGTTTGCTAAGAGAAGAGCAGCAAATAGCTCGAGGCGAGCTAAGGACGTATTTTTAAGCGAAGCGACGCGAGATTTAGAAGTTAGTAAGAGGCCTGATCCGTTATCTTCATCGTTAGAACTAACCCTTATGTAAACAGCGGCACCATAACAGCGCTCACTGGTGTCTGCGAACTCAAGGAGAGTGACATGAGAACCAGAGGTGATACCTACATGTCGCGGGAATTGTATTTGCTCGAGATAGGAAAACTCTTTGTGAAATCGATTAAATTTATTTTCAATGTGAGCGGGTACAAGATCATCCCAATCAAGGTCATGCTTCCAGCATTCCTGAACTAAAACTTTCCCTGCAGTTTCCAGACTAGTCCCCCAATCGATACCTTACGTCTAGTGCGTGTCTGGGGGTTAACAGCGTGAAGCCTCACTTCACTTCCTTCTCCTTTTCTTCTTCACTCTTGCAAATTATGAAAGTTAATAAAAAGAGCAAAGTTAAACAGGGGCATTCTGTTATGGTGTACAATAAAGAGTATATCTATCTATCTATCTGTACTCCCTCTCTCTCCAAGTGAACCTCAGTAATATCCGAGGTCTGCACTCAAACCTCGTCGCAGTCCACCACCACCTCGAGACTGAAAAACCTGCTCTTTTGTTTCTTTCGGAGACGCAGATCAGAAGTCCGTCAGACGTGTGTCGTATCTTTCATACCCATGGTTTACCTTGGAGCAAAACTTTAAACCACGTGCGGGTGTATGCATGTACGCCCGCGACGACATCTGCTATCAGCGTCTCCGCAACCTTGAGGACTCCAGGTTCTCAACGCTTTGGGCTCTGGTGGACACTGGCATAGATAAAATTATTTATGCCTGTGTCTACCGCTCGCACAGCGGAGATCAGGAGACAACCAGGCTCACACAGTACATTAGTGAGGCGGCAGATGCGGCCCAGCAGCAGTACCCCTCAGCTCAGTTCGTGTTACTGGGGGTCTTTAATGCCCATCACCAGGAGTGGCTCTTCCCATACCAGAGCACCGATCATGCTGGGCGAGAGATGCACAATCTTGCGCTCGCATTAAATCTCACTCAGCTGGTCCAAGGAGCAACGAGAGTGCCGGATGTTGAGACGCACACAGCCAATTGCTTGGACCTTCTGCTGACTACAGATCCAGATCGCTACTCAGTAACGATATCTTCACCGTTATGTAGTTCTGACCACTGTCTGGTGAAGTCTGTATCCGTCTACTCCCCGCCCGATCCCAGCTTTAAAGGCACTCGGCGGGTGTGGCAATACAAGTCAGCGGATTGGGACGGCATGCGAACTTTCTTTGCATGTTATCCTTGGCAGCCTACTTGCTCCTCTTCAAATGATTCATCGTCGTGCGCAGACGCCGTGACGGATGTTTTGCGACAGGGGATGGAGTACTATATTCCGTTCTCTGACCTAACAATGTCCGGCATAGCTCGATCTTGGTTTGGCGCCGAGTGTGATCGAGCTGAAGCGCTTAAGCACGCGGCGTACCTAACATGGGTCGATGCTCGAAACTGCAAAGCAAATGACGTGGATCAGAAGAAGAGAGCCTTCACAGGGCTGCCAAGTCCTGCAAGAAGATTTTGCGGAGGGTTCGGTTTGACCACGTTAGCCGAATTGGGAACAAACTCGCTTCATTCCCTGCTGGCAGCAAAGCGTTTTGGTCCCTGGCAAAGTCGGTCGAATCGAATTTCTGTCGCCACTCACTACCACCACTGCTCAAACCTGACGGGTATCTGGCCCACTCCGCTGAGGAAAAAGCAAACTTGTTTGCCGCTCTCTTTGCGGAGTCTTCACGTCTGGATAGTAGTGGCGCTCACCCTCCTGATGCTCCTTTTGGATGCGAGACGTGCATGTCGGACATTCGCATCCATCAGAAGGACGTCCGTAGAGTGCTGCGTAATCTTGACGTGAACAAAGCTAGTGGCCCCGACGGGATACCAGCAATTGTTCTTAGAACTTGTGCGCCTGAACTGTCTCCAATCTTGATACACCTGTTTCGCCTTTTGCTAGAGACTGGAAAGGTGCCGAAAGCATGGAAGCTGGCTAACGTACAGCCTGTACCCAAAAAGGGCAGTCGTGCTGACCCGGCCAACTACAGGCCTATTTCAGTCACGTTACTATTAAGTACACGCTCCATACTCTTACAGAGCATGGAGCGTGTACTTAATAGTAAGCTGGCATACCTAGAAGCCAACGATATCCTCAGTGACCGACAATACGGCTTTCGCAAAAACCGGTCAACTGGGGATCTGCTAGCGTATGCCATTCATATCTGGAGTGAGGCCATTGAGAAGCACGGGGAAGCACATGCTGTTTCTCTTGACATCTCCAAGGCCTTTGACAGGGTCTGGCACGATAGGCTTATTGCTAAGCTTCCTTCTTTCGGTTTACCCACTCAACTTTGCGCCTGGATTGAAGACTTCCTGAGAGATCGGTCCATTCGAGTGGTTATTGATGGCTGCTCGTCTGGCCAATTGGCTATTAATGCCGGGGTCTCTCAGGGGTCGGTTCTCTCAGCAACTTTATTCTTGCTGCACATTAATGATCTGCTTATGCCCGGTACCTTTGGGTACGCAGACGACAGCACAGTTGCTGAGAGATATGTGTCCAGCGCGCGTGCTGGTGGGTCACAGATCAGGTCTCTCCGTGAGGATATGGTTGGGCGCTTGAACTGGGCTGGGGTGATGCCAACTAGGTCAAGTTTAATGCAGCTAAGACCCTGGGCGTGTCTCTTCTCCGCAAAAAGGAGCCAATTTTAGCCCGTTTATCGAGGCTAAGGCTCAATTAGCATCAAAAAAGTTGGGAATTTTGGCAAAGGTGAGACGGTACTTCACTCCGGAACAGCTGCTCAATCTGTATCAAGCCCAGGTTTGGTCGTGTATGGAGTACTGCTCTCGTCTTTGGAATGGATCTGCCAAATACCAACTGGACGCGCTTGAGTCCATTGAGAAATGGGTCAAGAGACTCATTGGCAACGATGCACTGGTCGAGTCAAAACTCTGGAGCTTTGACTCGACCAGTGCGGTCGAGTCAAAGCTCCAGAGCCTTGAACATCGGCGACGAGTTGCTAGTCTATCGGTTTTCTATCGGTTTAATTTCGGAGAGTGTGCGATGGAATTACACAATCTAATTCCGCCAAGTCCGTTCCATCATCGGACTACAAGACAAACGGCGATGCGCCATCGTTACATGTTGCACATCCCAGCCATACGCACTAAACGTTATGGAAATAGTTTCATTGTGCGTACGGCTAAGGAGTGGAATTCCCTGCCGGAGTCTGTGTTTCCCGATAGCTATAACCTAGAGGTCTGTAAGTCAAGAGTGAATAGGTTATTTTTAGGTAAGCGTGCTCCATCTTCGACCACATCATCACTTACCATCAGGTGAGATGGTGGTCAAACGTGAACCTATTAACAATAAATTAAAAAAAAAACTAATTATTATTTTACAACGCCAACTAAATATTCTACAAAGAGCGACTATTAAAGATCAACAATTATCTAAACTTATTCTTCTTATTTAAATATTGCCACCTAATTTACTAATTCAGCCACGGATTTTACATCTCATCATCATTTTACGGTTTACAGCATCAACACAAAGTCCTCATAGGTTAGGTGTTTTTTATTTAATGGCTCCTCCATTGATCGAAGGGGATTCAGTATTATTATTTTTTATTTTCTACATTTCCGCCGTGTTCTTGAATACACAATGTACACTGACGTGTAATGTAATTTCTCACTCTTGATAATAGGTCACCAGTAGCAGCTCGACTTTCGAAGAGCGCGTGCGCATCAGAAATTCCAAAATGCGTCACAGACACGGAGCACGTCCGGTGATACACTGACCAAATGACCTTGACCTAGACAGAGAATATGACTACCCCTCCCGTATACCCCCGCGATGAACCGCGCTCGCCTCGCCCGTTCGCGGAACGATATCGTGCTTTATGACTCTTACGACTCAAGCATAATAATTATAGCGCATATAATAATACAAGCGGTATAATTTGCATTGATTTGTATCAGGCGATCAGTTTTAGAAATAAAAGTTGTAGGTTTTTGTAGTAGCGAGCTGGCAACGTGGATAATATCGATGCGCCCGGGGGTCGTTACCCTGTCCCGTTAACAATACATCATGTAAAAAATGCTTAAAATAAAAATAATGTCCTGTGGCTAAACTACGGCATATATTCGATTGATTGTTTGTGTGCAGGTTGGAAATATAATAACTAAATACGAAGTTTAATTTAAGATCATATTGTCCTATCCACGCTGTATATTAATATTTTAGAAGTTTACTGCTTGAATGCATGTTACAAATTTGTTGCTAAAAATAACTACCATGCTGAGTTGTATTTACAGTGGCTTACAAAAAAGAAACTAGTGGCTAATATAGTGTTATTCAGATGCTCGTTAATTGTGGCTGACTTAGTAATTTAGAATGCAATGTAGATTTTTAGAGGCGAATGATGATATTAAAAAGAAGTCTGTTTAATTAGCACCCATTCTTTTTGCATTATGTTGTCTCTCTCATATGGCAAGGATTAAAAGGTCAGAAAGATAATGTCTTTCTGGTCAGCTAGTAATTTTATATTTTTAACCGACTTCAAAAAAAGGAGGTTTGCGATTCGTCTTGAACTTTTTTTTTTTTATGTATGTTACCTCATAACTCGGATATGGCTAGACCGATTTGGAAAATTCTTTTTTTGTTTGAAAGGGTATACTTTCTAGTTGGTCCCATTGTCGTCACGTTTGGATCTGATGATGAGATCATGGAGAAATCGAGGGAACTCTTCAAATATTATAGGCACACCTATAGCGTTTTGGGTATTTCTTATAGTACTTTGTGCAGTTGCTCTCGAAAAGCACCATTTGAGGAAGTGGAACTGATGATGAAGACCCCAGATGGCCACCGAAACTACTCAATAATAAGTATTTCGTTGATTGCGATTAGATTACTTGAATATGGATGTTAAGCACTTTATGCTCGTCACAATGCATATGGTGAAGTAGAGCTGATGGTGATGTACCAGGAGAACTCAAAAATTAACGACTCTGCACCGGGAAAAGCAATATTTTGTAAAATGTGATAAGTAGTTGATATTTTGGCTTTTGTAACTAGGTAAATTACAAACGGACCCACTAAAAAGCGTGAAAAAAAAACTTTTTAGCAAAAAATAGAACCGACTTCCATATAAAAACACTACAAAGGCAAAAATAACTTTAATTTCGGAAGGCGGTGTCTTTAGTTTTGTATATATTTTCGTTTTTGACACCGCCTTTCGAAATTAAAGTTATTTTTTCCTTTGTAGTGTTTTTATATGACTTCCATATAAAAACACTACAAAGGAAAAAATAACTTTCTTTCGGTTCTATTTTTTGCTAAAAAGTTTTTTAAATTAAAACAAACTATACCAAACAAACCAACACATAATGAAAAACTATGTTCCAGACCATTTAAAGCAGATGAAGTCCCAGTGAAAAAATTGAAAGTAGAACCCAAAAATGAAGAAGAATTAAAAGCAGAAAAAGACAAAGAAAAGAAACTGGTAAAGCAAAATAAACTGTTCTACAAATACAGAAATGCGCTGAGTGAGCTATCAAAGTCTGATTTGGAAGAATTACTTGAAGTAAATTCACAAGAAACACCTGCTGGAAAAGATGAGGTTTGTTAAAAATTATTTTACAAGATATTATAACAAGGTTTGTTGGTTGTTTGGTAATATAAAATTATCTGGGAATAATACAAGAGCAATTCAATAAATAGCATCTTTGCAATTAATGCAACAAGTACAATAAATACCTTATGAACTTTTCAAACTATAGTTGTACCTACTGTTGGAAAGAATCCACTTCACAAGTGTTCTTTTTTAGCATACATTGTGTCCCACTGCTAAGCATTGGCATCCCCGTCTTCGTTTCAATCCTCTCTATCTTGAGCAATTTCGGACCATGTTTGCCCCGCAAACATGCGCAGATCATCACCACACCGACGCCGTGGTCGACCTCGACGGCTTTGTCCTCCTTCAGGCGTCCAGTGAGGGATGATTTTTGCCCTCCTCAACCCCACCCACCCCCACTCCCAAGGCTTTCCCTTACAAATCTAATACATAAATGATTGTTTTGCTTCCCAGTGTTTGGATCGTGTTGCTGACTGTATGGCATTTGGAATTCTTGAGCCATGTTCAGAATGCAAGCAAGGCCAGCTGGTGTTAGACACATTTGGTTACAAATGCACAGGTAATGGTATTTCATTAGCTTTTTATTTTATTTACATTTACTGCCCTTGGCTTGTGTAACTATTTTGAAATAGTTTAATATAATATCTTTAAATATTATAAAGTCTCCCGCCGCGTCTGTCTATTCGCAATAAACTCAATAACTACTGAACGGATTTTCATGTGGTTTTTATAAATGAATAGTGTGATTCATGAGAAAAGATTTAGTATACTTATAATTTATAAAGTTTTTGTGTGAATTAGCAGTTTATAATCACAAAAACTTTTGGTCTGCTTGTAAAGATTATTTAAAACTTTCTATACTAATATTATAAAGCGGAAAAGTTTGTTTGTTTGTTTGCTTGAACGCGCTAATCTTCGAAAGTACAGGGTGGATTTGGATGAAATTTGGTATGGAAGTAGCTTGAAGCTTGAGGAAGGTTATAGGCTACTTTTTACGTGACTGCAAAAAAGGAGAGTTATGTTTTTACCGTGATAGAATCCACGGGAGCGAAGCCCCGCGTGAGTACTAGTACTATATAAACACTGTATAAATAACATGAAACTTTCATTGTGCCTACAGGTAACATAAGTGCATGGACAAAGTGTTCATATGTAACTCAGAATCCCAAAAGGGCTCCTATGAAAATTCCAAATGCCTACAAAGATGGGTCCATCTTTAAAAAATATAAGGCCAAAACTGACGTTAGATTGTTTGAAGCTGAAAGGTTACCACTACTGGTGGTTGTTAAAGATGAAGCTACTGCCACGTAAGTTGCATTATTATTATTACTAGTGGTTGTGGTCGAAATCCAACTGTTATTACTTTTAATATAAAAATATCTCATTACTTGCTCTCCTTCTCCATACACAACTTTAAGTGAGCCAAATTACTTTCAAGTTTTTGCTTCACGTATTCAACGTTAGTCACTTCAGCACAAAGGTAAAGGTGGCTCTGGTGTAATGTAAATTAAGGCCAATCTTACTAATATTATAAATGCGAAAGTTTTTGAGAATGGACGTGTTATTGTTACTTTTTAACGCAAAAATTACTGAACGGATCTGAATGAAATTTGGTAAATAGATAGGTGACATCTTGGTATAATACATAGGCTAGATTTTATCCCGGAATTTCCAAGGGATCGGGATTTACGCGGGAAATCCCACGCGAATGAAGTCGCGGTGAGAAGCTAGTCGTTTATAATTGACTAAGTTTTCCCGCCATCTCTTTCTGAGTCCACTGCGTTGCCGTTTGCTGCTATTTGGGTCCCAGTATGTGGCAATTACACGTAGCTTCTTAATCTGTACTAATATTATAAAGTGGAAAAGATTGTTTGATTGAACGCGGTCATCTTCGAAAGTACCCACTGGATTAGAATGAAAATTGCTATGGACGTAGCTTGAAGTTTGTGGGCTACTTTTTTTCCTACTGCAAAAAGGAGGAGTTATGTTTTTAACGTGATAAAGCCCCGCGCGACTTATATTATAAATATAATTATAGTATTGTGTAGAACTGTAGATATCGAGTAGAATCCATATTGTTATCACGCCGCACAATAAATTATTTATCAACCTAGATAATAATGTTGTTGCAATTTAAGAACGCTAAATAATAACGCACAAATCGTCTGACTCAACGATGTTTACGATTAATGCATATCTGCAGTGGAAATACTAAGTTAAAACACTTATCTCCACTTTATGGTGCAATATCTTAACTTTCAAAAAAATCTGAAACACTTCGATTTGTGGAAACATGCTATCTGCTTAAAATCTTACGACATGTTTTTCTCTTCTTATTATTCCAAGTAGAATAACATAGTTTTAGTTACTCCACATACAATTTAATCAGAAATAAAGAGCAAACAAAGAAAAAAACGATACATATCGAGTTTAACGAGAAAATTAAAAATAATCTTGCTTGCCTTGGTAAATAAATGACAAAGATGTCATGATGCCTATTTCCATTGTGAAAGTAGCCTGCATGTATGATGTAAGATTCATAATAAATACTTAACAGTTATCAGATTGAATAATACAAGTTTTCCTTGTATCAATTCTATGAATCTTTATAGATTTCATATTTGATTTTAGTATAATAATTTGTTGAAATATCCGGTTGTTGATACTTTTGTTTTGGCGCCAGGGTGTAAATAGAAAAGTGGACTGACTTCAGGCCATATCCACTCTCGCTGGAGCAATTTGACTTTTACCATACTCCTCTACTAGTCTAGTACTAGAGAAAGACTTCGTATGTTAGGTACTTAGGTTCATGAGAATTATTATACAAACATACTACTTGTATGTTATTGATATATATATCTATCATTTGTAGCGTGAAGAAAGAAATGCCAATACCACCATTGAAGAATTTGCAGTTCTTCTTATATGGGAAATTAAAGGATAAGGAAGGAACAAAGAGACGTATCCTGAAGTTGGGTGGTCTCGTTGTTTCCAAGCTGACCGACACTACCGCTGCTGTAGTATCGACCAAAAAGGATATCGAAAAAGGCACTGAGAAAATGAGTGAAATACAATCTAAGGACATTGAGGTACTTAAATCCAGAACCGTTAACTAATGAAATTACACATTTATTCACAGTTTAATTAAATGACGCGACGACTAAATAAAACCATATGCGGTTTATTATATTAATTTTCAATTATTAACACACTTATGAGACTACTGAGACAATATCGGATACAGTAACTTGACCTGCATGCAATCCAACTTTTCTAAGAACTTTTAAGCTATGTACAAGCTACCTCATCTATCGCTCATCAAAAAATAAACTTGTTCGCGTTTGACCACCATCTCACCTGATGATGTGGTCAAAGATGGAGCACGCTTACCTAAAAGTAACCTATTCAATCTTGACTTAAATACCCCTAGGTTATAGCTATCGGGAAACACAGACTCCGGCAGGGAATTTCAATGTTGGGGTAGAAAAAGAATGTGCCAAATAAACGAATGGTATTCATTATTCTTGATATTGAACAAATCTAAACATGTGTCTATTCTATTTATTTGTTTTACAATGTTGAAATTTCGAATTTCTGTGAACGAGGTAAAATTATTTCCAGCTCATTGACTTTTATAAGTCGCACAAATAATCGTCACTTGATGTAATAAACGAAATTAAATCTGTTGTAAGATTTGAATTTTCATCACCTAGAAAAACATACTCGCTAGAAATAGAATTATCTCATGGAGATAACCCGACAACAATATTACAGACTGGCGACCATACACTCGGTTGCAGAGTTGCTTTGCTCTTTCATTAACCTATATCTATGCATGTCCTGTACCTATTCATTGTATCCATTACAGGTTGTTGACGAATCATTCCTCGATTTAATTAAGCAAGATGGTACGATTTCTGAGGCGTTAGATCTTATCAAAGAACAAAATATTTCTGACTGGGGATCAGGCGTAAGTTTAAATCTTGATATCTCACAATTTTTATTCAATTTTCTAATCTAAAATATTATATATAATAATCAAACACTACATGCAATGGCTGGGTGGCTGAATGTGGCCAACTTGCAAGGTCATGGAGGGCATCACGGAGGCCCAGAAAGCGACGACGGAGTGTTCTGGCATCGTGAAGGCTAGAAAGCTTATAATAGTGACTGATTTCGGTCACAGTGGCCAATCTCAGCGGACCAGCGGCCAGTGATGTAGGAGATATTATAGTGCGTGTACGTGCGCAGCGTGCGACGAAAATCCGACTCGACCGCAGAGAGATCAGGCGCAGGACCAATGTCTTAACGTGTGCACCGAGGCAAGGTGGTATCACACTTCCAAACTCAGCTCTACTATTGGGAAATTTCTAAAATTGGAAAAACCCAATAAAACTTTCTCCGACCCGGGAATCCAACCTAAGTCCGAATACTCGACAGTCGCGCTTGCAAGAACTAGACAAACAAGGCAGTTAAAGAGCTTAAAAAGAGTGTCTGAAAGAACAGGGCGCAACACGCTGCTGGGCAAGTGCCTACTTGCCCAGCAGTGAACTACGAAACAAAAGATACAATGTATTTTTTTTTACTTTATAACTGTCCAGTATTGATATTATTTTGACTTCTCTGCATACATACACCTAAAATATAAATCAGGCTTTGCTTTTTTACTATATTTTATTTTTTTTTTTTCTTATAGCCAGCTTCAAGAGTTCCCCAAGATGTTTTGGATGGGAAGTCTATTCCAAAATCTGGCAGCTTGTATGTTAAGTCATCGAAATCGGCCGTCAAGTTGAAAATTCAAGGTATTTTTTCGTTTTTTGTTTTTGGTAATTATATGAATATGCATACTAGTATGGTCTTCATGTTTCATTTTAAAAATATAATATAATAAGGATAATACTCAAAGCTCAGCCATCAGATGGCGCTTTTTCAACCAAATATTGAAATGGCTTCAAGAGTTCCCCAAGATGTTTTGGATGGGAAGTCTATTCCAAAATCTGGCAGCTTGTATGTTAAGTCATCGAAATCGGCCGTCAAGTTGAAAATTCAAGGTATTTTTTCGTTTTTTGTTTTTGGTAATTATATGAATACGCATACTAGTATGGTCTTCATGTTTCATTTTAAAAATATAATATAATAAGGATAATACTCAAAGCTCAGCCATCAGATGGCGCTTTTTCAACCAAATATTGAAATGGCTAGTTGACACATTCTGTGACCCAAGGGCTGGAAATTACTTAGGCAAAAGGCTGAGCATCGCCATATAACATATAGAATAGTCGGTATGACCGTATGTCACCACATGGATCAAACAGCTTCAAGTATACTTGTCTAACAAATACTGGGCTTGGATTCCAGATTGTTCTGTTCTAATATATGCTACTGAATACCTACCATGTCCCAGTCTCACTTTTTCTGTTATTTTTATAATGTACCCATTTTTTAATAATTGTGAAAGTTCGTGTTTCAATCACTCGTAAACTGGCCGAATGGATTTGAATTAATTTTCTCACATAACCTATTGACCCATAGGCTACGTGAAGAAAGAATGAGGCTAATGAACGGATCTCAATGAAATTAGGTAAGTAGATAGTAGATAGTCCTGGAATAACTTCTACTACTTTTTCTTCGGCTACTTTTTATCCTGGTATTCCCAGGGGATCAAGATTTACGCCTTTCCTTGCGGACGAAATCGCGGGCAGAAGCTAGTAATCTAATATGTATTTGTTGATTTAAATAAAGTAGCTGTTAGTCTTTCAATCTGCTTAATATATAATTCTGTCGGCAGGCGGTACAGCAGTAGACCCAGCATCCAATCTGCAGGACGAAGCCCATGTGTACACAGATGGCGACGGTACCAAGTACACGGTGGTACTCTCGCAGACGGACGTCGTCGCAGGGAAGAACTCTTACTACAAGCTCCAAGTGCTTGAGAGCGACGGTAGAAAAAGGTAAGGTGTTTAATCTCATTTCCTTAAGTCTCGCTAGTCTAAACTGTTACTTCGCAGTTGTCCGACTGCCGGCGTGTAAACGACTAACTATCGGTGATTTACTCGCTCAAGAAACGCACAATGAAATATACATTTCGTGTAAACGAAAGAGATGCATATACTAACAGTTGCTCTCTGAATGTTCACACTGCCGGCGACTACTCGTTTCACTAATTTTGTCGCTGAGCGACAAGAGCCGTCAAAAATAATACTTGCTCAGCGATCACTTGGAGGTCAGAACTCACGTCCAGAGCTCAGCGATTAAACTATCGGAACAACACAGTCCCTACTCGCCAACTTGTTTTCAGATGCTAGCTCCAGTCGCTACTCGTTCATCGTCGGCGGTGGGACAACTACTTAACACCGTCATTCTGAAACAACTTCTGTGACAATATGAACAGTTGAGTTAGTTGATTACTGAATTGACAAGCTTTTCAGAAACCGGGTTTTAGCAACGCAAATGGCTTTTAACAAGAGATTTAGTAGCCGATTAGTTGATTTTTGCTTTGATCAGCCTTCTAGAAACCGGGTATTATCAACTAGCAAGATTACACTTTTTGAACAGTCAAAACAAAGTATAGTACGGGACACGTAAGTTGAACTATGACCTTGAATGCGCAGTAACACATTTTTGGGTCTCAATCGAAGTGCGGGGCGCGGGGCGGCGCGTAACCATAACGCAGCGACGCTAGCCGACACGCTGTCGCGCTGCGGCCGCGCGTCATGTATTTGCATTTATTTGTATGGATTAACAAAGCAGCGCGGCTAATTTGAAGGTGCCCTTACTCCGCCCCGCGCTGTCCGCACACTCCGCGCGGCCATCGTGTACAATCACGCACGAAGTTTTAAAGTTTTTTTCCATCTAATCTGTGATCATTGAATTTAATTTCCAGAAAATGAGTCCACACTCCACCACAACGAACTATTAGAAGAGAGGGGAGGAGAATGATATTTGACGTTTTACAATTACTTTTTAAAAGAAAATAATATAACTGATTCTCTAAATGAAACTGCGGAAGCTACGAAAAAAAGTATATAACCACAGTTAAAAGAATTTTAAAAGAGAGTCAAAGTTCAGAATTTATTATCGCATGTAGGACCCAGGTAAAAAGAGACAACGAGTAAAATCAGTGACAGGCATAATAAAACGATGCATTCACGATTTTCATATAACTGAGAAAGAATTACCGACAGTTGGTAAACTTCGTGCAAAGTTACGTTCAGATATAAATTATGAAGGTTCTCCATACTTGTACCTGCGCAGACGACCGCCATTTTGGTTCAACTTATGTGTACTCGGCCTATACTTACATTTTGAAGTTATTCTAGATAATCTGTATACATATAAAAATCTATTGCTGTTTGTGAGTCGCACTAAAACTCGAGAGCGGCTAGATCGATTTGACTAATTTTGATTTTAAAATAGTTAAATTAATAACTCCATCTGGGCCCTATTTAATAAAGCTGACAATTCGACATATATGTCAAAAAGTGTCAAAGTTGTCGAATTGTCGCGGTTAGGCTGTTTAATAAAACTGACAAATATGTCAAAAATTTACAGGAAAAATCGTGACATATTTGTCAAGTAAAAACACGTTTAATAAACTCGACATGTCACAAAACCACATCAAAATATTTCTGACAATTGTCAATAACAATATTGGCGACGATAATTTGTCGACTCTTGACATATTTTATTATAATATTCCACAATAATGGAGCGAAAAATCTAAAAAAAATATGTTGTAGATCTTAATGTTAACTTTCAACCAAAATTGATTTGAACGAGATCAGGTCAGCAGTTTTTGAGATACAGCATATTTTCTAAAACCGCAAATATAACTTTGTAATTCATACAAACACTACAAAGTTATTTGGCGTAGTTACTACGGAACCCTTCATGGGCGAGTCTGACTCGCACTTGGCCTATTTTTGACATATGTCAGAATCGTCGGATTGTCAGCTTTTTTAAACCCGGACCTGGACCAGCACTCGGGTCTATAAGCAATTTTTTTTAAGCTGCGTTACAAATTTCTCCTCGTAGATGTCCTTACAAACATTTAAATACGCTTGCAGAAACATCTAGTACCGGAGCAACTATCTGTAGGCCATACAAATATTTGTTCCATCCGCGAACCGGACCCGAAACACTTGGCTCACAGTCGATCGTTCAACCAATCGTGTCTACGAATCAAATCAAATTTTATTTCCAAGACAAATGTACATTGTTTCATGAAATATACAGTTTTTAATGCTAGTGCTTAATTGTACACAAAAGCAGTAGTACTTGAGGCCAAACTAGACAAAGCCTGTATTTCGGCTCTCAAGGCCCTTGAGTAACCGATACAGTCGTCTGGTACATTAGTGGTTTACTTTTTTTATTGTATAATGGACGGCATTCAATGGATCCCTTTAGCAATGATATATAAAATGAAGTAAATAAACAAAAAAAAAAGTAATAATAATAATAACAGAAAAAAGTATATGTGTAGAAAATCCTCTCTTTGCATGTTATGTGGGCGTGAGTGTATGAATGTAAGAGGATTTGTGCGTGTTAATGGAAGCGTGATTTTTGCACCACATTTATGTTGAATGGAATTAAATTGTATTAAAAATAAAATGGTTTATATTTTATTCCGGTATTTGTAGCAGTTCCTCTGTCTCCTCAGACGTACGTTTCTGATGATAAGTGCTTACTATAGTTTTACAGGACTTAGTGGTCAATGGATATATAATTAAAGTTTTATTTATCTTGTTGTGAATGTAGGGGCCAATGAAGGGAGTAAATCTATATAGTACTGAATTTTGTTTTGAATGTTTTTTTGTGGACAGACAGTGTTTTTTTTTCGTTTATCTCGAGTTGCAGTATTGAAAATTAATGTTTTTTATTGCTTAAGGATTGACAAATGATTCTATAAGTTATTATTCCTTTATCCTCCTAAATTTACATTTACATTTTGCGTCAAATAATTATATAACAAAAAAAAATTATTTTTGTTTAATGTAATATTGATCGTATACACTAGGTACTGGCTGTTCCGTTCCTGGGGACGCATCGGAACTACCATTGGTGGATCTAAAGTGGAAACCTGCAATTCTGTAGATGAAGCAATTCAGAAATTCGAAGATCTATACACGGAGAAAACTGAAAACTATTGGGAGTACAGAGATAACTTTATGAAGGTGAAATATTTAATGTATTTTTTTGGGGATAATAAGAAGAAAGAGTTCCCAAAACAGTAGCAATGAAACCACAATGGAAATGTGCTCATCATGTACGACTATCTTCTTATCCTTTGCCCCATCCATGTTGGTGTCGGCTTCCAGACAAACCGGATGTAGCAGAGTGCCAGTATTTTATATGAGTAGCCTATCTATCCTTTACAACCCGATAACCGTAGCACAATATTCTTCAGAACAAATGATGTCAGATCTACTATCGAAGAAGTAACATAAACATAACCTAATCATCCTATAACATTGCCAGTGCTGGGACACACTCCCCTCTATGAGACAGAATGGGATATCACGTCTTCGATTTTTTTTCCTAGCACATGCCAGTTTCCTCATGATGTTTTTCTTCACCGTTTTGAGTGCAGTGGTGGTGATACAAAATAACCCAAAGTAGTGAGCCTAAGTCAGGCTCTTTACCGCTTGACCACTCACCGCTGCAATAAAAATAGTATTGTAAGCAATTTTTTTCATAATCATAGTCATCTATTAGTTAAATAAAAAAATACAATAATGTGATCGCTGGTACTTAAACTAGGTAAAAACCTGTGCTATAAGTAACAGTTAGGCCGTGTGGGTGATCAATGGAACCAGTTTCAAATCAGTATATTTAATTAATTCTGTGTATCAGGTCCCCGGACGCTATTACCCATTGGATATGGACTATGGAGTGGACGATGCCCCACAAAACCTAGACGTGGACACTAAATGTGACCTCCCCATGCCAGTACAACAACTTATTATCAAGATATTTGACGTCAATGTCATGAAGAAAACGCTGCTGGAATTCGAGGTAAGAATGTCGTTTGTTATAGAACTACGTAAAGTTACTCTACCATATCCCATAAATGGAATTCCCTGTTGGAGCCTGTTTCCTATCTATAACCTGCTTCGACCACATTCGCTCAAAACTGACTGCACTAAGTAAGCATATCACTTACCAAGCTACCAAAGTCCAACCTTACTTGGTCTTTATTAAACTTAGTCACCTAGTTTTAAGGAAGAATTACAAAGATTAATTGGATCTTTTAATTATGTAAGGAGATATGTACCTGAGATGGCAGAATTAATGTCACCCTTATGTAAACTTTTAAAAAAATATGTTGAGTTTCAGTGGTTGTGCCACATCATGAGAAAATGTTAGATAATTTAAAGAGTAAAATTACTCAGGCACCAGCTTTGAGCCCATTTTGTACTGATAAAGAAATAATTTTGCAGTGTGATGCTTCTAAAAATGGTATTGGGTGCTGTATGTTTCAAAAAGATGATAAAAATATTTTAAGATTGGTTGCCTGTGTTTCTAGAACTATGAATAGTGCTGAAATTAATTATAGTCAAACTGAGAAAGAGCTATTAGCCATTTATTATGGTACACAAAAATTTCATAAGTATGTATATGGTTGTAATTCTGTAAGTGTCCAAACTGATCATAAGCCTTTGTTACCAATTATGTCAAAACTGATTAGTAAGATTGGTTCACGTAGATTAAGACGTTTAAGGTTAAAATTACCAAAATACAGTTTAAATCTTGTATATATCCCTGGAAAATTGATACATTTTGCTGATATGCTATCAAGGAATAGTAGAAAATTAATCGAGAAAGATGTTGAGATGTTGGAAATGGTACATTCAGTTTCAGTACATTTAACAATGAGTTCAGAAAAAAAAAATCAGTTTCGAGCTACTAGTAAAGACAGAATTTTTTCGGAGATTACAAAATATTACTTTAATGGATGGCCTGATGAATCTAGGGTTTCCTCGGAATGACCATCAAAAACCATATTATAAACTTAAGGATGATATTTATGTTGAGGCAGGATTTGTGTGTGTGTGTGTGTTGTGTTTGTTGGTTCTAAAATAATGATACCAGAATCTTTGAGGTCTTTGTACTAAATTTAATTCACCAAAGACACCCTGGAGTAAATAAAAGTATTAATAGAGCTAGAGACAGCTATTTTATTGGACAGGTATGTCTGAAAATATTAAGAATTTAATTGTAAATACACACCATACGCACAAAACGTTTTGGGAATACCTTCATTGTGCGTACGGCTAAGGAGTGGAATTTCCTGCCGGAGTCTGTGTTTCCCGACAGCTACAACCTAGGAGTCTTTAAGTCCAGAGTGAATAGGTTACTTTTATGGTAAGCGTGCTCCATCTTGGATCACATCATCACTTACCATCAGGTGAGATAGTGGTCAAACGCGAACCTATTTTGTATAAAAAAAATGGTTAAATGTAGAACATGTGAAAAATTTAGACCCAAGAATTATTATGAGCCTATGTTATCCCATAAGATACCTAAGCAGAGATTTAGTAAAGTAGGAACAGATATATTAGAGTTTGCTAGTAAATCATATTTAGTGATAGTTAATTACCTGTCACATTCGCTGAAAACAATTTCTTTGTTAGACAAGAGTTCTAAATCCATAATTAATGCAATGCAAGAAGTATTTACTAGATTTGGTTACCCGGAGACTGTAGTTGCTGATAATCCGTTTTTGTCATACGAGTGCAAACATATTATAGATGTAAAGATATACAAATTGTAACTAGTAGTCCACATTACCATAGAAGTAATGGGTTAGAAGAGAAGTCTGTACATATTGCTAAGACCTTGTTAAAGAAATCTAATGATGAAAACATTGATTATTATAGAGATTCCATTTTGCATTATAATAATACGCCTTTAGCTGACTTACAGGTTTCACCATCACAAATTTTACATAGTAGACGCCTAAGACTAACTTGCCTCTAGAACCAAAGATAGAGAAAAATGTTGATATTTTGTTGAATATGAGAGTGTCTGTAACTAAAAACTTTCATGATAGGAAAGCTAGAAGAAAAGAACAACGTTTTGAGATAGGGGAACAAATAGTATATAAAACTGATAAGGAAAATATTTGGAAAAAAGGGAATAGTCCTACTAATCCTACTAATATATATATATATTATATATATATAATATTATAAATGCGAAAGTTTGTGAGGATGGATGGATGTTTGTTACTCTTTCACGCAAAAACTACTGAATGGATCTGAATGAAATTTGGTAAGTCGATAGTTGACATCCTGGAATAACACATAGGCTACTTTTTATCCCGAAATTCCCACGGGATCGGAATTTGCGCGGGAAAACCTTCCTACGCGTACGAAGTCGCGGGTAGAAGCTAGTATTAAATAAAGCTAAAGAACCTAGAAGTTACATAGTAAGCGGTCATTCTAAACCAGTAAGACGAAATAGTTATCACATGAAAATGTCTCAAACTAATGTAAGCTATGGTCCTAGAGATATGTTTATAGATGTAAGCGATAAAGATTGTCAATTAGGTTTACCTAGATGTTCACAAAGTGTTTCACCTGATGTAACAAACAAAAATAGTTCATGTTTGCATCAGACTAGATCTGGCAGAGTTATTAAACCTAGACAGATTTTAGATTTGTAATGACCAGTGTTGAATTGTTGATTTGATAAAAGTATACTATTGTAAGGGGAAGGTGTTCTAAAATAGTACCTAAGATTATCTGTGGTAAGATCAATTCTCTATGATATCATGGAGAGCCCGAGACAATCAAATCTTTAATAATAAAACACAATTTGCTCCCGAATACACTTGCGTACACGAAAGTTGTACCCTTTGTTTTTGTTACGAGTTGTTGTTTTAAAAGATATTGTTAAATTTTGGCCTATATAACCGATGTGAATATAAATTACATGATAATTTTCATTTCTTTTTTTACTGCTTGAAACATATTTTAGTATTCCATGGACACTTGAAATAAATAAATTCAAAATAAAAAGTTGGGTCACGATTAACGAATGCGTGGTGCCGTAAAAATGTCTATTGGCCAGATAGTGTTGCCGATTTACGTGATTTTTCCCCGATTTCAGGAAATACGGACGGTTGTCTGGATTAAATCAGAAATTGATAAAATTCGGACTATTTCGGGTATTTTCAACGTATAGATAGAAATAAAAATAATAATAAAATATTGAATGGGTTATGTTATTAATTTAACCCTAGTAAATAATATATAATCGTCAACTAAGTGAGGACGGGAAATCCCCCATGCTTCTTCAGTCTAACGCTTTGTCTCATTCACTTAGTGAAGCTCACATTCGTTTGTTCAATTGACTGATTATTTCTGAAATTGAGTTGATCACTTATTCAATAAAGCAAATAGGCATTGTATCCTATTATTGACAGTAAATAAATTAATATCTAAAAAAATATTTATTTAACACTTTATTCATTTAAATACCTGAATTGACTAGCTGGAGAAGAAAATGTATTCCATAATTTTTTATCTGAAATTACTACTATACTATACTATTGGACTTGATTACGATGAATTGATTATTTTTGTATCTTCAAGTGTCCGTTAGTAAAAAATGATTTACTATGATTCCATAAAATATTTACAGTCTATCTAAGTCATTTTCGATTCAAACGATTCTTAGGCGTGCCATGTATGGAGCCGGAACAATGTTCTTTAGTTTTTGTTACGTTGATTGCAATGCCAGGACCAAATACCGTTTTACGCAGACTATTAAAACGTCAGAAAGAACAGTTAGACACTATAGTTAAGGAAGGTTAAAATTCCGAATTCGTCACTGTCTTTAGGACACCGGGAAAAAATAAGAATAAAAGGGGTAGCAGTTTTATTAACTAATTATTATGACGACGAGAACATATTATTTTTAATAATTTTTTTAATACTTTTTTTTCACTCTTAAATGTATTTATGTATTATATGTATTTTATTTATAATACCGAATTAACGAATGAATTCCTCTTCTTTCTTCAACATTCTTCTGAACAGACATGATTAAAAATAAATGATGGCAATAACCATAGAATAATGGCAAGCAGTAAAAGTGACCACTTTTTTCTTCCACTGGGTGCACGATGCGCGAACTTACCCCCACTACGCCAAAACCTTGCCAACTTACGTGACGAGGACTATAAATGTATTGGATCTATTTAATTTAGTTCTGTTACAGAGATTTTATTTTTTAATTAGTTCTTTTTTAGTTCTATTTATAGATAGTTCTTTTTTTAATGTGATTCTGCAATTATTTCTTTAATTTATATCAGCAACAGAAAGAATAAATATGACCACACATTTCTAAAACACCTGATCATAAATGTATTTATTTATTGTTTCTAGCTCGACACTGAAAAGATGCCGCTAGGAAAGCTGTCTAAGAAACAAATCAAGTCTGGTTACAAAATACTGTCCGAACTTCTCACGCTAATCGATGAGGGATCTGCTAGTCAAGGCAAATTGATCGATGCTACCAACAGGTTACTAATTATTATTTATTTCTATTTTGTATGCTGTGTTTTCTTAAGAACTGGGAATGGGAGCCATTGAAGAATGTTAATAGGTATGCCAAAACGGTTGAAAGTTAAAGAAAGATTGTTACGGTAAAGCTTATATGTATAGAAATACACTAGTTTTTGTTGTAGTAAAAAATATCTATTAGTTTTGATTTTACATCGAGTCTAGCTAACAGTCACGTAACCGCATGTGACGTCAATTTACAACGCTCCACTTCGTAGCAAGTCGCCATGGTTGGTGGTTGTATTTGTACGTTTCGGCACAACATATGATTTCCTAGTATTTGGATTGGACTTTTTTGAAAGTATTTATAATTTCTAATAAAACGTAACACAATGGTAGGACGGGAAGTAATTTCAGACATCCCTCTTTTAGAGGTCTCAGCTTTAGAGCATGCCAAACGAGGCTGATTGTAAAAAAAATCAGGTCTAAATTCCAATTCTACCCTAAGATATCAGCATTTGAAGATTTGTCACGTTAATTGGAGCATTTTTGAAAATTGTTTTAAAAAATTACTTCCAAGAATTTCTAAGTTGATGCGTTTTGGCAGTTAATTTCCCTTGACGGTAGGCACCCCTTGCAAAAAAAATTAGCCCTATAACTCAACAGGTGTACGAGATTTAGAGTTAATTGATTTTTCAAAACTTTTTTTTTTTTAAATAAACGATAGAAAATTGGCATAAGCTGAGAGTGCACGTATGACCACAAAGGCCCCGTCTACAAACCCTGAAAAGATGGTAGCTGCAGCTAGCGGAAATAAAAATCTACGGGCCCCATAAGGTTCACCAGGTAAATCCAACTAATTTTGTCATCAGAGATGGGCAGACACAAAGGGCGGTGGGCAGATTTTTTCAGAATACAAATTCTTGTAGATAAGCCTATATAAAGTTGTGGGAGTGGTATTTCTTACCTTTTACGATTTATTACAACGCTGAAACATTCAGTAAGTAATATTTCTTGTTAGTTGACCATCTGTCCGTCTGTGTGCACTCTCTTCACCACATGCATTATACAATTTATACCAAATTTCACATACATGTGCTACTCCTTTGGCACACCTCTGGAAATATTTTTCAGCCAAATTGGTCGTGCGCTTTAAAAGTTGTGCGCGCGCCAAAGCAAAAAGTCTTCTGATTTCGCTGGAAATCAGTATGTACGGATTACTTGACACGTTGAATCGAATTGAAACACTAATTTTTGTTAAAATTAAAATTAAATGAACATAAATATAGTTCAAATACATAAACATACATACACTTCTTATTTGGATTCAATACACTTTTTCCTAATGGCTTTCAAAATACTTCTTAATTGCATCACGATTAATCACGAGTTAATCATCCAGTTACTTATTTCAGTCAAGTCACAATCTGTCAAGCTCATAAATTATAACCAATAACTACTTTTAGATGTATATGGCTGTTTAACCCAGTCCAGCCGGGTATATGGCTGTTTAACCCCGTCCAGCCGGGTATATGGCTGTTTAACCCAGTCCAGCCGGGTATATGGCTGTAGGGGTCAAGCGGTCACGCTTGACCTTGGCGGTGACGTGTCCCTTCGGAGATGGGCACCCTTGTAGTCCCCGATGGGAATGCAAGGGAACGCCCTTACAATGTCGCCCTGTGGTGACTTTCAAAGTCATCATCGCCCTGGAGACCGGGTGAGCACCCGTATGGGATGCGAGGATCCGGCAGGGAACGATGTTGACGGAGCTGGAATCCACAGGAGATGCCCTAGATAGATAGGTTCAGTTACATGCGGCGTAAGCATGCCATAGATCCAATGCCCTGCTAAGGTCATTCGGGTACGGATTATATATATTTGACTTTTATTTGAATGTAACCATTACCCCCACTAACTAGTCGATCCCCCCGGTAAAGGGCCGGAGGCCCTTTACCACTTCTCTCAAGGATCTCCACCGAGCGGACCGGGAAGGGCCCCGGAGCTGTAAATAAACCCCGGTCGTAGGCGTAGCTCGGTGGGAGGAGAGAGACAGCTCCGAGGGGGATACCCCAAGATGGATGAACATAGAAATAGTCCATCTTTGCCTCAGACAGGCCTTACCCACCTTTCTGGGGGCAATCCGCCGGTGTCCCGCCCGACGGAGGCTGAGCGTGGGAGCCATGAGGAGGGCCCAAGTCCTCATGGCGGTTTCACTCATGTGGCCCCACAATGCGAAGTCGAGGATAGCGCCTCGTCCGACCCTTCTGAGCTCGCGGAAGGTGATTCAAACCCAAGGGGAGCAGGGCTGACTTTGCCCGAAAATCGTCCTTCTGAGGACGACCACGAAGTCGAGGATAGCGCCTCGTCCGACCCTCCTGAGCTCGCGGGAGTGGTTTCCAACCCAAGGGGAGCAGGGCCGACTTTGCCCAAAAACCGTCCTTCTGAGGACGACCACGAAGTCGAGGATAGCGCCTCGTCCAACCCTCCTGAGCTCGCGGGAGTGGTTTCAAACCCAAGGGGAGCAGGACTGACTTTGCCCGAAAACCCGGTGATGGCTCAGCGAACAAGGCTATGGGCTTATAAAGCACTCATGGCACAAGCCAAACATCACGGAGCACGAGTTCTGCCCTCTGGAGTCGATCTAGAGGAGAGGTTGGAACTTATTCTTAACGAACTCGGAGACGAAGTTAGAGACCGCATTACAGGCTCTCAAAGAGATGAGCTCAAAGAGGTCATTCAGCAATTTTGCTATAGATTTGAAGCTAGACGGGCAAAATCGAAAGGTAGAGAAACTGTGTTTTTGGCACAAAATAAAATCTGGTTAGATGAAGAGTTTAACTTTCCCGAAACTATATTACAGATAATGCGTCCTCCGAAGATGCCCGAATTGGACATCTTAGTGCCGAAAGACGGACAAACTGAAGAAGATAAATATGAAAGCTTCAGTTCACGACATAAGCTACGTGTAAGACGGAATTTGGAGACGCAATTGGAAGGGGAGCCGACACCAAAAATGGTGAAAGTACTCCCAAACGTTGTTAAGGTTAGTGGCGAGGATTTGCCATCAACTTCCAAGAGGGCATTGGAGTATGTTGTCTCCAGCTGCCTTACAAGTCCAACGCGAGCGACCAAGATGGCCTCACTTATACGGAAAGAAGGACAGAAGCCAACACCTTATAACCCAGAGGAAGCGCTTGCACTTATAGTCGATAGAAAGCTGTCGAAGGAGACGTATGTTGAACTTCGTCGGGGAATGATTGAGCACGGGTACAACCCACCCCCATACCCTTCGTACGACAGAGTTTTGGAAGCTCAAAAAGCATGCTATCCTGACGTGGAGCTTCACGTCACGGAAATAGAGGCCTCAGTGTCTCTCCACGGACTATTGACACATACATTTAATAGAATTGTAATGGCTTACGATGAGGCTTTTAATGCTTACTGCAAAACTGAAAATAAAGATATGATTAGATGTGACTTTGAAGTTTCCTGGGGTTTCGACGGCAGTACTGGACAGTCCTTTTATAAGCAGGCGCTAACAGAATCAGTAGACGAGAACTGTCTTTTTGCAACAACTGTCATACCGCTACGTATTTCAACAGACGGCAAGCAAGTAATATGGCTAAATCCAGCTCCACAATCTTACAGATACTGTCGTCCTTTGCGCATTCAATTTAGAAAGGAAACCCGAGAGCTTATTTTAGCAGAAAGAGAGTGGGTACAGTCACAAATTGAGGAAATGGAGACTGTTTCTTCCCAAACTTCAGCTGGGCACCTTATTATTGCAGATCCGATACTTAATCTAACCGTTATTGACGGGAAAGTACTTAACATCCTTGTAGACACTCCTTCACATCTTAGATGTCCATTTTGTAAAGCAACTGCGTCTCAATTTAACGATCTATCGAGACGTTTTCAAGCAGTAGTAGACGTATCCCAACATGGACTCAGTCCACTTCATGCGTGGGTTAGAGTACTTGAGTTTTTGCTTCATCTTGGCTACAAGAACGATCCTAGAGTACGAAAGTGGAGGGTATCGCAGTCATCTGTTGAAGGACGTATAGTTGCAGAAAGAAAAAAGAAAATCCAAGATGAAGTGAGAGAGAAGCTTAATCTTCTAGTTGACATTGTGCGGCCGAATTCTGGAACAACTAATGACGGTAACACTGCGCGCAGAGCTCTCTCAGACAAGTTCAGGGGGATATTTGCTGAAATACTTGGTCTCGAGAATTGGTTACTGGATGACCTGCATATTATCCTGGTTGTAATATCTTGTGGCCTTCCAATTGATGCACCAAAGTTCGGTGCCTTCTGTAAGTCAGTGGCTGAAAGGTATGTATCTGCATACAGTTGGTTTTACATGCCGGTGACCATACATAAAATATTATGTCATGGTCAAGAAGTTATTGAGTCGACAGCGCTTCCGATTGGCATGCTCTCTGAACAAGCTGGTGAAGCTCGGAATAAGTACTGGAGATAGGGAGCACCACACGCGCAAGTCAAACCGGAAGTTGACAAGGACTGACCTTTTTCACCGCGCACTGGAGTCCTCCGACCCGGTCATCTCTGATTATCGACTTCTCCACAGAGGTAAACAGTTAACAAAACTCCCGATCCCTGCTAAAGCTCTTTTTCTTTTGAAACCTCACACTATAGAAGAATGTGTACCAGCAGAAAATACCGAGGACACTGACGTAGACGTGTCTCAAATCCTTGAAGGAAATCACGTCGACAAAATGTTGGAAGCTGAACTTGATCTCTTCACTACTGAAGATGATTGAGTCTAATATATTGAATATACAATACACAAGCCGTCCTTAGGCATTAAGTAGGGGAGCCTTCCCACAGGCTTTATCCAGTGGAGGTCGTCCTACAGACTTTAAACAGGGGGACCCAATGGATCGATGAGTGACGCTCTCATCCTGATGATGGCAACAGCA
Organism: Tholera decimalis; assembly: GCA_943138885.2. Classification (NCBI taxonomy): domain Eukaryota; kingdom Metazoa; phylum Arthropoda; class Insecta; order Lepidoptera; family Noctuidae; genus Tholera; species Tholera decimalis. The sequence goes on along the minus strand of OW964552.2, from coordinate 16,198,410 downwards.
TGCCGAAACCCACGTTTTAAATAAGCCACCCTTGGAACTACACATAGTATATTCAATATTCGTTCAAACATAGGTTGGTCGGGTCGCCACAACCTTATACTGGGCTGCACTGAGTGAAACGTCACGACTGGAGCATCACACATCGACTAGTTGATTGATCAAACGGAGCTCTACTGTTAGTCATTCCGAACTGGAAGCAGTTGCTTTTGTACTGAATCCGGGATCGAGGAACCAAATGTACAATGCTCCTAACTCAAAAATGTATGAACTGGGCAGACAAGCAACGACATGTCGAGTGAATCGGTAAGTCTTATCTTTATCTGTTATACACAATACTTTAATTGACACGCTACGTGAACCCGAAAGGTGGTTATTTAAAGAAAAATGTTATAGTGTATCTTTTGATTTGCTGTTTAAATTTTATGTTATGATGGCGTATTAACATGCGTCAGTTAATAAAATGCTGAAATAAGTAACTGGATGATTAACTCGTGATTAATCGTGATGCAATTAAGAAGTATTTTGAAAGCCATTAGGAAAAAGTGTATTGAATCCAAATAAGAAGTGTATGTATGTTTATGTATTTGAACTATATTTATGTTCATTTATTATTAATTTTAACAAAAAATAGTGTTACAATTCGATTCAACGTGTCAAGTAATCCGTACATACTGATTTCCAGCGAAATCAGAAGACTTTTTGCTTTAGCGCGCGCACAACTTTTAAAGCGCACGACCAATTTGGCTGAAAAATATTTCCAGAGGTGTGCCAAAGGAGTAGCACATGTATGTGAAATTTGGTATAAATTGTATAATGCATGTGGTGAGGAGAGTGCACACAGACGGACAGATGGTCAACTAACAAGAAATATTACTTACTGAATGTTTCAGCGTTGTAATAAATCGTAAAAGGTAAGAAATACCACTCCCACAACTTTATATAGGCTTATCTACAAGAATTTGTATTCTGAAAAAATCTGCCCACCGCCCTTTGTGTCTGCCCATCTCTGATGACAAAATTAGTTGGATTTACCTGGTGAACCTTATGGGGCCCGTAGATTTTTATTTCCGCTAGCTGCAGCTACCATCTTTTCAGGGTTTGTAGACGGGGCCTTTGTGGTCATACGTGCACTCTCTTCTTATGCCAATTTTCTATCGTTTATTTTATAAAAAATAAGTTTTGAAAAATCAATTAACTCTAAATCTCGTACACCTGTTGAGTTAGAGGGCTAATTTTTTTTGCAAGGGGTGCCTAACGTCAAGTGAAATTAACTGCCAAAACGCATCAACTTAGAAATTCTTGGAAGTAATTTTTTAAAACAATTTTCAAAAATGCTCCAATTAACGTGACAAATCTTCATGCTGATATCTTAGGGTAGAATTGGAATTTCGACCTGATTTTTTTTACAATCAGCCTCGTTTGGCATGCTCTAAAGCTGAGACCTCTAAAAGAGGGATGTCTGAAATTACTTCCCGTCCTACCATTGTGCGTAAGGGTGTTGCCACACCAAGCGATCGATCATCGATCGATGCCATCGATCGACATCGCTCGACGTTGATCGATTGGTGTGGTAGCTTTAATTGATCGACGGATACCGGTCGATGGTATCGGTCGACGTCGACTAATCCATTTTACCATCGATCGATTGGTCTGGTAGAAACAATCGATCGACGTCGACTAATCCATTCTACCATCGATCGATGGCATCGATTGACGATCGATCGATTGGTGTGGTAACACCCTAAGACGACACCGTGCTGAGAGCGCGAGCGGACTGAGCGAGTGTTGTCAGATAACGTCACACCTTCACACGCATCGAGTACGAGTCCGTAGAGTATCGTCGTTTTTTTTTACATAGAATATGGAGAGCTAATATTCAAAATTAGTTAACATTCTTCATTAGCATAGATACTATGACATCATAAGGTATAATTAAAGAACGAGATGCATAAAAAGCACTTCCACTGTTGACTACAGAACGCATCAAACACCACGGTTGCTGTGAAATTTGCTGCTGGCTGCTTAGTCCCTTTCCTTTTTCCTTTTGTACTGTGCGGCGACTCCTCTTGTTTGTTCTTGTTTCAGCCAGCAGATGACGCATTTTAATGTACACTGCTGCCGTAACTGTGCTAAGCTGTTACGCCTGTTACCGCAACTGTAAACAGCTCAAACCAGTATGAGATTAAAACACACTGTAGTAGCATGTCTCATCAAGTCATCATCTATCTATCAAAACATATTCAATAAAATTCACGTGTATGTTTGTGATTTTAACATAATTGTGTTTTCTCAAGTGCTGTTTGTTATTTACATGATATTAAAACACAAACAAAATTTGTCTGTCTGTCCTTCGGTTTTTCTCGGCTTATCTCTGAAATGGCCGAACAGATTTAGATGAGACTTTCAATGAAAGATGGAGGAGGTTATAGAGCAATGGAAATGGGCTAATTTTTATTCCGAAAAACTCCGGCATTTTCCCGCGTGACGCAACCAAAGTCGTAGGCTTAGCTAGTAGATAAAATAAATCAAGTGCATAATATTCCAGATTCTTCACTCTGATCCCGCACGACTTCGGCATGAACAACCCACCGTTGTTGGACAATGTGGAACTCATCAAGACGAAGACTGCCATGCTCGACAACTTGCTCGAGATTGAAATAGCTTACAGCTTAATGAAAACAGAAACTGGTACAATTTTATTAATATTGTCTAGATATAAATACCAAAATTCCTTCCTATTGTTACAAGAATAATAAGTGTAGAAGATAGGTAGATGGTTTAATTAATTATTATGCTGATGTTGAGAACATCACTACGCGCAAACCAATATGAGGAATGCCGTATAAGTAATTAAATAATTATATTATTTGGATCAAAAATTTAGTGACACAAAGGAGCGAGGGAAACACACACGATGACCGCCATTTGTGTACCGAGTTCACTCGGTACAATGGCGGTACACAAATGACTTTAATTAATTAGTTTCGTTATGTTAATTTAATTAATTTTAATTTTTAATTAGTAAAAATACATAAAATAAGCTCATGCTTATTTCTTATACTAAAAATATTAAGTCTAAACATATGTGCATGATTGTTTCACCATACAATAAGACAATATTTTTATTAAAATAATATTCCCAATATACCTTGTTCTTTAGTACATCTATTCATAAATCTTAAAGTATGTCAAATCAATATTAAGAACTATGAGTTCATAACTGTAAGGATTATCTTTGTCAAATAACTGAGGTACTACTACCGCCGAACACAAACATGTGTTACTTATCAGCGACACAAAAATAAAGTTATTTGGTTCTACCAGTCATGTAACTGTCCCAGTTTTGATTGTCTTGTAAATGCAAGCATAATACTCGAGTAACAATGACAGGTCGAATATCTTTAAAAAAATATATATCTATTTGCCTTGTAGAGTTAATAATATCAACGGATATTATTGTTTCACAGATTCGGAGAACACCAGTCCAATTTCGGCTCACTACTTGAAACTGAAGGCGAATATTGCACCGCTGCAAACAGCATCGCCCGAGTTCGAAATGATTCAAGAGTATGTCCGCAACACGCACGCTGCTACTCACTCCACTTATACTTTAGAAATAGAGCAGGTTAGTCAATCGTATGTTGATTGCATCTTAATCTAAGTACATAAAAAATGGATGGATCCTTTTGTGAAATGAAGATAATACCACTTGCAGTGTTTTTGGAAGGAAGGCAGTTACTGTGCTGGTTATGGCAAGGCAATAATAATGCATTGTCAACAAGATAGCATTGAAACTGATCAAATGGGCACCACTACCTTTGGATAACTGTAAACTATAGTTACAACTTAGCAGACTTGGTCCCTACTCCCTAGGACTGTTATGCAAGAAATGTGCCACCCACAACTACAATTGTATAAATCCAAACGAATAATGTGTCTCTCCGTCTGTCTTAGTCACGTATTTCACATGTAAACCAATGAATTTATCCACGGTCTCTGTTTCTTTGGTTAACTATAGTGGACAGGAGCCAATACCACATCATTTGTCCAAAAAGAGAATCAGTGGTGTGGCTCAAAAGGCTGCTCAACTGAAATGGGACTGAACTTTCTTAAGAATTGAAAGAAACAATTGCAAATTCGAGACCGGTGGTAAAAATGGAGGGAGGTCTTTGCGTCACCTTTCGGCTAACCTAATCATTCTTGTAGTGTCTGGGAGGCGCAAGAAAACACGGATATTTCGAATGTCTTGCAAATGTGAATACATTTGTTACAAAGTAATATCTTTCTACCAACAATACAGATTCGAATCTTACATTTATGTTTTCCACATAATAATAAAAAATTACATGATGATCACTTGCAGGTGTTCCAAGTGGTTCGCGAAGGTGAAGACAAACGCTACAAGCCTTTCAAAAAGCTTCACAACAGGCGACTGTTGTGGCACGGCTCCCGTGTCACTAACTTCGCTGGAATTATCTCTCAAGGTCAGTTTTAAGCTTAATCATTTCCTTTACAGCGACATTAGTATGACATGACTTTTAGTGCTGGACTCATTTCCAGGTTTTCTTTTTTATTATTACCGCAATCTCATCTGTTGGAAAGCAATCGACAAAGTCTGTAATGGAATTAGCGTGCCATTTACGCGAATTGCATACTCTTCGCATATTGGGCCAATTTGTTATTTCAAACTGGAATTTTTATAAGTATTCTCGACTTTTCGTTGTATTGAAGAAGGTCTACCGCACAACAACCACTCTTTAAATTCAAGCCTAGCGTGCCGATGAGCATCGCCGACGTGTCTACTCCAACCCACGACGCGTCGCGGCCTCCTTCCAACACTTCGTCGGTCCCTGCTAATTATGGCTGACTCACTTAGAGCGTATACTACATCCCTGTACAGACAGTCGATAACAAGCTTGTGGTCCGGCTCACTACACATGCAATCACAACACTCCGACAACACTGACGGGAAATCAATCTGTCTCACACGGCGATGACATAGCGGTAAATTGCCTCTGAGCTTTTGTCTCCCCAAATAACTTTATTTACACTAGAAACACGCTCATTCAGTTTAGGCCTAATTATTTGAAGATCGCAGTCGATCAACAATGGGTAATGATCCGACCACATGACGTCGTACTTAACTAACATTACATACAGTTTTTAGCGCACATTCTATGATGCACATAACAATGATCAAGCCAATGCCAATGAATGAGCCAGGAGATTGATTGATTAATTGAATGTGCCCGACAGAGTTCGAATCCACAACCTTGCTACTAGGATTTCGGGCTCGTAACAACTAGACCACCGCTGCACCTTGCCTGATATATTTTTCTTTGTTCTGTGAATAGGTCTCCGCATAGCCCCGCCGGAAGCGCCAGTCACGGGTTACATGTTCGGCAAAGGTGTATACTTTGCGGATATGGTGTCCAAGTCTGCCAACTACTGCTGCACCGACAAACGGAACCCAACTGGACTTTTGCTTTTGTGTGAAGTGGCTCTCGGGAATATGTATGTATAGCTTGCAAATATTATTTAATCATATCGAATTTTATGCTACAGATACTGGCATATTAGAGGAGTTCGTAGCGAATCGATCCTAGAGGTTAAGCAAGCTTGCCAAGGTCTGTAACATAATGAGATTCCTTCGTGCCTCGAAGGCTTTTGATCCCGATTGTTATTTGTACATATTTGACCGGCGTTATGGGTAATCAGAAGCCAACAAATCTGACACTACTCTTGTCAAGGGGTGTTGTTGTAGCTACTGGATTGTGGAAGTCATGTGGGCAGTCGCTCCATCGTTCTATGTAAAACACTGATAACTATCACTAGCAGATAATGAGATACTGGCAACTTAACACAGCAACCCTATTTAAGTCTGTCAGTCAGATTTAAACATCATTCATGAAAAAAGATATGCTTCTTGTAATAGAATTTATTCATCAGCTTCCAGCCCTCTACCCATGAATATTGATGTCAGCATAGTACACTATAATTCTATTGCTTTTCTTATTCCTCACTAATTTCATCCTTCTTTTTTTTTATGTACACACAATATACTAACAAAACAAAAAATAGACACAGCAAAGAGCAGAAAGTACTGTTTTTTCAAAAGAAATTAGTTCCACCGGATGTGCATCAATCTTTTGCTGGAAGAAACGTCAGTACAATGAAAAAACTGTGACAAAGTTTTCTTTGAACTAATTGAAGTGAAAACTTCTTTAGCGGCGCTGAGCACTTTTTGTATGGGTAAAAACTGTTAAACTCGCGTCAGGGTCACATGACCGATCGAAAAGCGTAAGACTTTTTTTAAGTGAACACTTCTTTAGCATCTTTGTGATTTGAAAGTTAATGAAACGAAAAAGCGTGGGGAGTTCAGGGAGGTGAGGGGTAAGGGGGGTCCCGTGTGGGAGCGGGGTGGGGGGAGGGGGTCTTGTGGGGATTTGAGGGGCGAGTTGAGGGGCGAGTTGAGGGGCGAGTTGAGGGGCGAGTTGAGGGGCGAGTTGAGGGGCGAGTTGAGGGGCAAGTTGAGGGGCGAGTTGAGGGGCGAGTTGGGGTGCGAGTTGAGGGGCGAGTTGGGGAACGAGTTGGGGGGCGAGTTGAGGGGCGTGTTGGGGGCGAGTTGGGGGCGAGTTGAGGGGTGAGGTGAGGGACGAGTTGGGGGACGAGTTGGGGGGCGAGTTGGGGGCGAGTTGAGGGGTGAGTTGGGGGCGAGTTGGGGGATGAGTTGGAGGGCGATTTGGGGGCGAGTTGGGAGGCGAGTTGCGGTGCGAGTTGGGGGGCGAGTTGGGGGGCGAGTTGGGAGGCGAGTTGCGGTGCGAGTTGGGGGGCGAGTTGAGGGGTGAGTTGGGGGCGAGTTGGGGGGCGAGTTGAGGGGCGTGTTGGGGGGTGAGTTGGGGGGCGAGTTTAGGGGCGAGTTGGGGAACGAGTTGGAGGCGAGTTGGGGGCGAGTTGGGGGGCGAGTTGGGGCGGGAGTCGGGGGGCGAGTTGAGGGGCGAGGTGGGGGGTGAGTTGGGGGGCGAGGCTATTTTTAGGGTCATACATAGATTTACAAGCATCACATAAATGGCCGCGGGGCGTGCGGCCGTCAGCGGCCTAGTACTACTACATTACAGATTATCTATGTACTAGTACTAGGAAGTAGTATATCTATGTAGGTACACTAGTACCTACTAACTACCTACTACCTACTAGTAGTACTAACTAGGCAGTATTTGGAAGTATTTGATGATTGTGACGCTAGTGGGCATTTAATAAGCGTCTTGAAAATATTTCCAAACTTGCACTTGTATTCATGACTGTACCATTTTAAAATTGAACGCGCTTTTTCGATATATCATATACTGAAAAACAAATTACGAAACCGATTGTCCCTTAAAATGCTGTTAAGTTTGATGATGACACGAAACGTGATGGTGGATCTTGCGTTACGTTTACTCCATCTGTCTCCATCTCCAAAAATGTTAGTTATATAATGTAAACATGTATGACTTTAAGAATTCCGAAATTTCAAATGAAACGCCAAGTCGGGATTTAAGCGATTTATTTAAAATAATTGATAATGTGGATTGTTAATTAAGTAAATTCTATTACAAAAGTAATTAAAATTAAGTTATATTTTATTTACCTTAATAAAACGGTAAACTCATTTAAATATTAGCCTTGAATAGCAGCAAGAAACAGGGTTTTTTGAAGTGAAAACTTCTTTAGTGTTGTTGTGATTTGAAATTTTATGAAACGAAAAAGCGACAGTAAAAAGAGACAGACACATAAATTCATAAGATTTAACGTGGGAGAAAATGAGATAGGAAGCATTATACAGTGTTTCTTATGTCGTGGAAATTTTATATGGGTAAACCAGGGCAAACGTATACCTTTGATTTTTCGTAAATTTTTGAAGGATTTTTTGAAGTGAAAACTTCTTTAGCGGCGTTGTGCACTTTTTTTGTAATGGGTAAAAAATGTTAAACTCGCGTCAGGACACGTGACCTGATCGAAAATTCGTAAGACGGACGGAGAGTAGACAGTCGGCGTGGCGTAGGAGAGGAACTATCCCCCTCTCTTTCTACGGCGCGGTGAAAATGTATGCCTGCGCCTGCTGTTTCGAGAGATAAACTTTTTAATGTAATATAAAATGTCATGTTTGTGTACGATAGTGCAATAAATAAATATTGTATTCTACCACATAAATGATAGTACTTTTATACTGATAATTAAAGCAATTCGTGCAAAATTATTCCCTAACCATTCCAAAATATCAAAAATGCACAACGTTAATATTCAAGTTTTCACTTCTGCCGGCACTCCCGGAGTGCAACCCGCATTTTTTTTTTAAAGACTTCACCACCCATGGTTGACGGGTAGAGAATGCTTATGGCATTAAGTCCGCCTTTGTACATTTTGTGTTGCATAAAGTTTTAATAAATAAATGTGCAGCAATGTGGGTAAAATTCACCTTACTATACAACGTGTAATTTAAAGGGTATATACATACCAAGTGCATGGCTTCTTTGGATGATAACAAACGATATGGCAAGGGTTTTGTAGTCCTAAGTCTACGTGTGTAGAACTTATTACAAATTCCAATACACTGATACCAGAGACAGAATTTTTCAAATTAAGAAGAACGAAAAGAATTATCGTGTTATTGGCAAGTGACGTGGAAAGTTATTGACCCTCGTAGTGCTGTAACACATTTGTTATGATTGGTATTCAAGAAATATATGAAACCAATAATTTGGTATCAATTCTTTGAGTCAGTTATTTTGTGCTGAAACTGTGCATAGAGACTCCATACCAGATGTTGTCTTCAGCCCTTTTGGATAGATATGGGGTTTCCGTTACACGTTGTAGATGACGCCAAATAACTTGGCAAGGTTTTGGCGTAGTGGGGGTAAGTTCGCGCATCGTGCACTTGTGTGGAAGTGGAAGAAAAAAGTGGTCACTTTTACTGCTTGCCATTATTCTATGGTTATTGCCATCATTTAGTTTTAATCATATCTGTTCAGAAGAGTGTAAAAGAAAGAAGAGGAATTCATTCGTTAATTCGGTATTATAAATAAAATAAATTATTAAAAATAATATGTTCTCGTCGGCAGAATTAGTTAATAAAACTGCTACCCCTTTTATTCTTCTTTTTTCCCGTTGTCCTAAAGACAGTGACGAATTCGGAATTTCAACCTTCCTTAACAATAGTGTCTAACTGTTCTTTCTGACGTTTTAATAGTCTGCGTAAAACGGTATTTGGTCCTGGCATTGTAATCAAGGTAACAAAAAATAAATTTAAAACAAGAACTCGTAACAAAAACAAAAGGTACAACTTTCGTGTATGCAAGTGTATTCGGGAGCAAATTGAACGAGAACTACTGACGCACCAATCGTGCGCTCGGAGCGACGCTACGTCATACCCCGCGTCCCGCTGACAACCGCTGACACCTAAAAATCGACTTCTGCGCATTGAACGACTCTTGCCAAGTTATTTGGCGTTACCTATAGCAATCTTGTAAACCCTTCCAACTAAGGTAAACTGCTTGGTTCACGGCAATAAATTAATAGGTGGGGTTCACAACCTCTCGTTCACAATTCCGACAGCTTAGCCATTAAGGTTATTATATCTTTTAAGTTATTTTTTTATTTAATTGTACTACAGGAAAGAATGTCACCATGCGGAGAACGTGAAGTTGCCGGCCGGCATGCACTCGGCGTGGGGCGTGGGGCAGACGTACCCCGACCCGGCGCAGAGCCGCACGCTCGACTGCGGCACCCTGGTACCGCTCGGCAAGCCCGTCACCAACAAAACACATACCTCGCTGCTCTATAACGAGTATCCTTTATACATTTTAATCGCAGTTCTCACTTTTTTGTCACCTACGTATTGCACCCAGTGTTCAGTGTGTATAACATATCGAGATTCCTGCATGGCTCGGAACGCACGTTTCATTCATTCATTCATTTCATTCATTCGTTTCTGTCATTTGTAAATCTTTGACAATCTTTACAGAGTAGTCAGAAGCCAGAAAATCCGACATCAAACTTGCCAATGGTATTGTGTTACCCAGATACTGGGTTGAGTTGAGGAGGTTAGATAGGCAGTTACTCCATGTGAAATACAAGTACTCAGCTGCATCCGGTTAGACTGGAAGCCGACCCAATATATTTGGGAAAAGGCTAAGTAGATGATGAAGTTCAGTGTATTTAATTCATTAGACAGACTTTTACAGAGCATTAGGCTGCGTTTCCACCAGAGATGTGCGAGGATGCGTAGCTAGGGATGTGTTTGTAAAGTACCAATAGAATCGCTTCATTTACCTCGCCTCGGTCAGCACAGCTCTGGTGGAAACGGCTCAGCGGAGCTAGATTTTTGCGCATACAAAACAAGCGAGGGCTGTGTGCGAGGGATGTGTACGAGAGATGTGTTGCGAGGAATATGTGTTGAGAAGGATGTGTTGCGAGGTTTGGGCATACTCGCACCACACATTTTATACGCATTTTCACAGCTCCGCTACACATCCTCGTAGGCACATTTTCATCGCACAGTTTTGGTGGAAACGCCCTCACATTTTCACAGCACAGCTAGACATCCTCGCACGACACATTTTCATCGCACATCTCTGGTGGAAACGCACCCTAATACTCGGGTATTAAATATTTCAATTCTATCATTAAATAATGAATGACAAAGTTGTTCACTGTAAAGCGGGACATTCATTCATTCATTCATTCATTTCATTCGACATTTCTGTTGCTTTTATAGCTGAAATGCTGTTAATCCAGCTGAGGTTAGGTTGAAATGTAGCTAGGTAGGCCGCTGACCGTAACAAGTTGGAAGTCGAAGAAACGGGTGTCATGCCACGGCTAAACCGTATGTTAATCAGTATTGGCCTGCTTGATTTGCGGAAATTCTGATTCCCGAAGCGGTTCTTCATAAAATTCGAAAAATAACCATGAACACCAGAATAATCTTTTGTTTTAGTATAATTTTCCTTAGCACATTGCCCAGATTCATCGTATACGACGTCGCCCAAGTCAATGTGAAGTACTTAGTGCAGATGAAATTCAACCACAAGTATTAAAATGATACAATACCAATTTAATAGTAATTTGATTGGTATATTCCATTTCTATTTTTATTATGTAATTTTGTTTATTTTTTTAAGTTAGTTTTAAGGCTCTCTGTAATCGAGCAAACATTAAGTTTTTAATTCTGGTTTTTTATCAGATTGGAGATGATATAATTTCTTCATGTTTTTCGTTTTTGTAATTTGTTTGCGTCTAATCTAATACTTTTCGCGTGTGTTAAAAGTTACTTAGTTTTAGATGAATAAAATCAACCTTTGGTGAGAAAAATTGAAAATTTGGTGACAAATAAATCTTTACCGAAGAAATTATTACCTGTTATCATGTTCAATGTTTCTACTGTTTGGGAATACATTCCACACGTGAAAGGTGATGATGTTAGATATAATGTGTTTTAAGATAATTGCTTTTTTGATTTATCTGTTGATATACCAAATTATTGTCATGGCATCCAGAGAATGGTCAATTGTTGCTGGAATCTCGGAGTGATAAAATTAAACATTATATTTTCATGTAAGTTAAATCATATGTATGATTCTGAAATGTGTATTTTTTTAATTATTATATTAAGTCGGCAATGACGTATTTATCACAATAATCATTCGATTAAACTTTGTTGAATATGATAACAATATTTTATTAAACCCATGCATACAGATTTTAACTTAGATTTAAGAACGTGTATACGCATCCGACGTAAATAAGCTGTTTTTAGTACGTTTTCCGACCAAATGAAAGAAATTCAAACGTAACCAACAATTGCCATAGTTGATTACTTCTTTATCTTCAAAGCTTAGATAAAATAAACAAGTAGATATGGCCAACAGACGAAATTATGTCGGAACCGTGTGTCTCCAGTTAGGCGCTGGGCGGGGCAACAACTATACATGCAGTTTAATAAAATCAATAGGCTTACACCCGCATTTCTTAAATCAGAACGTACTATACAATCAATAATAAACCTTATTCCATCAAACACAGCGTGTATTTACCATGCACCGTAGAACTTCCCAACACAAAAACATCGGTCGCTATCGTTGTGCTGTGCAAAAGCAATCCCATAAAAAACAATACTTGTCAAAAAAACCAAGTCTCGCAACTCAGTTCTTCTACCGTAAAAAGTTGTGAGATCCATGTAATACGAAGTCGGTTATTCGATTATACAGTCCCTACTTAAGGGACCTTCTGTCTTAAGTTGTTACGTAATTATCTAACCTAACCTTTGATCGAGCGTGCTGCGGAAGCGGCGTGACAGAAACGAATAATAGCCACAAAACAAAGCCAAAAATAATTTTAATTTCGGAAGGCGGTGTGAAAAAAAAAGAAAATACAAAACCAATAACACCGACTACCGAAATTAAAATTATTTTTGGCTATGATATATTGATATGGAAGTCGGTTTTATTTTTTTGCAAAAAGTTTTTATTGGGAGTCGGTTTAATTTTTTGGTATAAAGTCCCTTATAGCCATTTTTGGTCGCAGATTTGTAAAAGGTGTAACAAGTCGCATTAGTTTCGTAACTGATACGACACCTTGCGACTGTGTGGGGGTTCGCTTTTATGTGTCGTAACCGTTTAGTAACAAAGCGACCGAAAGTAGTTTTAGTAACTTTGTGTTGTAGCTGTGTCGGCTTGTTACAGAAAAAATTGTGTACACACGTTTTACACACTTTGCGTATTGTATGTAACTAGTGTACAATATTAGTAACAATGTGTAGTAACTGAGTGATAACATGTGTAGTAACGTTACGTCAATGTTTCGGAATACTTATAACACTAACTTGGCTAGATGGAAGTCACCAGATCAAGTCATTCTCAAACTATTGTCTTGTCTTAACTGCCGGTATAACGTTTAATTTAAAAAAAAATGAGTAAACGACCCAAAATATCACGTAGATTGATAGATACCGATGGACTTCAACATTTTACAGGAGAGTAAACGAATGAACGAACCAAAATAACACAAGTACAAGTAAGTTAATCCTATCCTACTTACTAATATTTATAAATGTGAAAGGTTGTCAGGATGTCGTCACGCAAAAACTACTGAACGTATTTTGATGAAATTTTACAGTAATATAGCTGATACATCAGAATAACACATAGGCTACTTTTCATCCCACTGCTGGGCATGGGTCCATCGCAATATATCTAAATCCTACGCGGCCGAAGTCGCGGGCACAGCTAGTTATTAATAATATTGTTGGATGTTGTGTTGTTCCTATTGTGACAGATACTTACTCATCATTTTGTTGATTTTTCTAACGTATTCACTACCGAATCCAGAAAATAATGCTGAAGTATCTTGAACCGAAGTGCTTCGTGCTAATCCTTCGCATATCAATATATTTGCAACATCACTTGATTATGATTCAGAAGAATCAAGAGAATACAATTTGCAAGATGTGAAATGTAAGCTTTTATGTATGCTTTGCAACTTCCAAATGGTATTTATTCCTGTATTGACAACGTTAGGGTAAAAATAAAATAAAATATAAGAAGAAACGATTTTTATTTCGAAATCACAAAATCATCAATTGCACTATAACTTCACTAGCATTAGCTACTTTGTCTTTTGGGCACATTACCAGTGGACAAAGATGCGCACGAATTTCTGGATGCCATATTTTAGTTTATTTTTAGATGTATATAATGTAGTTTAGGGTTTCTATTTAGTGTTTAAAGTGTTCAAAATTTAATGTTAAAAACTAATAAATATTATGTTCATCAGTTTAATATGCAGTCATATAAAGTGGTATCAAAAATAGTATATTTGTACGTATTGAGTATTGGTTAGTAAACCTAAATAGAGCAATAATAACAACAAAATTTTATAATTTAATTCCTATTCACTGTCGTCTCCATCATCTATCAATCATGAAGATAATTTGTCAGCATCTTCGTAGTTGTACTTTTGCTGCACAGTACATTAAGTTATCAGAACTGATATTCATAGTTTTGGTCTCATGTTTTAAATCCAAAAACTTGTTTTTTATTTTCACATCAGAGAGTATAGTCACTATTTTCGATGCTTTATTGGAATATTTTTTGTGTCTGGCGTACCGTCGCACGGTGGGCTGAAAAACGGCTTTCATAGACTTAGGCATTTTATTTTGCAAGTGCCAGTTTTTGTGCCGGATATCACTTCTATTTGTTATAACAATATACAAAAATGACACCAGAATTGATTCTGCACAAAAACGAAGGAATTATAATTTTTTTACGAAAATTTTGTATGGAGCTAGTATGAAAAATCGAAATATCTCTGAAACGGCAGCGATAACCGTAATATCCTTATAGGAGGTTTTAGTACTAATTATTTATGATTTTTTGACATACGTTACATAATGGTTGTAGATGCCTTTTTTTTTTTTAAATCGTCAAAATATTTTTATTTATTTTTACATATTAAACGTTCCTTTTAGTGTTTAAGTTGAAGAATTCAGAGCTTTAACAACTCTTAACATAAAATAGCATCACCCCTATAGACCTGAAGGACTAGACAGAGGTGTGTAGTATCTTGTTGATCTTGTAAGATTTCCAACAATACCAAATAGTTGAATATCAGTGTCAAAGTGCCCATGCTGTCGCTTCTTTTAGAAAGATAGGGGAATGAAATTTTTAATTGATCATACCCTAAAAGTATGATTACAACATAACCGGACACATAATAATATCGACACAAAAGGAATTTTAAAACCTTGCATACGTTCAAAATACAAAATAACTTATTGTGTAGTCATCTAATGAGTCTGATGACAAGTAATTAAGTAATTAGAATGATGGTTGTAGTCTTCTGATTCTAATGAGCCTATTAAGTGATTAAATGATTTGAAATATCTTGCAACAATACCAACTAAGAACTGCATTCACCTTTTTATAATTAGTGAGCTAATGTGATTTGCTAATGTTGATTAGTTCTACTATGAGTTCTACGAAATGTTTTTGACGATTATAAATTTTTATTATCATATCTTTTATAACTTTAATGAGGGTAGTTAACTAATTATTGACTTTATACAATAAAAGGGCTATAATTTTGTTCCATAATTTAGATTGTTCACAACCGTGTAACTGCTAACACTAAAACTATTTGCTTTGCGACTACAAAATCTTAGAATGGAAAGTTTAATCACCAACTTAGATTTGTTTGTTCTTCTAAAAAGTGAGTGTCCTTCATTTAATCATGAAGTATTGTTTAGTGCAATTGTGTCCCGCATAGGCGATTGCCTTTCTGCCGAAGATCAAGTAACTCTCAAAGAATTTTGCCGGAGATTCACGCGAGCTGCTTTAAACAGGTGGCAGAAATCTAAACGATTCTTTGATAAGTTTAGAAATACGTACGGAGAGTGGTTGCAAGCAAATATTGATTGGCCGAGTTGCGTGCAAACTTTAATAAATCAAGAACCAACTGTTGATGAGATACCAAGAGCACGCTCAGTCTCTCCAGAACCTTCGACATCATCGACTGTTGGAACAATGACAAAAAGGTCCCGAAAACCATTCAAAGATCTGGGAAGCAAACAGAAAAAGAGAAGATCTAGTGAGCACATAGGCGAGGATTCCTGTGAATTGGCATATGCAGCTGCAGCACGTTTAAAAGAAGAAGGTTATGAAGATATCGCATCTGTAATCAATTATATGATCAAAAATCTAGAAGCTGCCGTTAAAATCAAGGAAAGCATTAAGAAAACAGTAATATTTACACCAGAGAAAGCACTTGGATTGCTTCTTTCACTTAAGCTTTCAAAGTGGCAATATATTACGTTGCGAGAGACTGCCATTCGGGAAGGTGCTAAGGATATTTACCCATCCTACTACAGGGTCCGGCATAAAAAACTCCCCGATTACAAAGTAACGTGCAGCGGACAGTAGAAGGAGCAGAGTGGTGGGGGGCGCGTCGTTAAGTAGCTGCCTACGTGCCGTTTTCAGTGTACGCCATGGCGTGGTCTGGTGAACATCGTGCCTTCGTAGTGGAAGATTTTATTCGAAATGGCGAATCGCCTATTAATACTCAACGTGCTTTTCGCGTTCGCTTTGCGCTCGGACGACGGGACCCTGTTCCCGATAAGAAAACAATTTATTCTTGGGTTGCTAACTTTCGTGAGACAGGTTCCGCATTAAAAAGGAAACCACCTGGACGACCACGGACTGCAACAGGCCCCGGAAATGTTGATGCAGTTAGAGCTTCAGTTCAACAATCTCCTCGACGATCCGCTAAAAAGCATGCGGCAGCATTACGGATATCTGATCGAAGTGTGAGAAGAATCTTGCATCGAGATCTTAAAATGCATCCTTACAAAATTGTAACTACGCAGGAACTGAGTGAACGAGACTGTGGTGTCCGTGTAAGTTTGTGCCAAGACCTTCTTCGGAACATTCGTCCCAACGATATTGTGATTTTTTCTGATGAAGCACACTTTCACCTTGCCGGAACAGTGAACAGCCAAAATTGCAGGTACTGGTGTGAACACAATCCCCAAGAATTTCATCAACGACCACTTCATAGCCCTAAAGTAACAGTATGGTGTGCTGTTTACAATTCCGGAGTGATCGGTCCTTACTTTTTCGAAGAAAATGACAGGAATTTAACCGTCAACAGTGAACGCTATTGTGCCATGCTCCGCGACTTTCTCCAACCGCAACTAAGGGAGCTTTTTGGTGAAATAGAGAACGTGTGGTTCCAGCAAGATGGTGCTACAGCCCACACAGCGCGGCAGTCACTGGCATTGGTGAAGGAAATGTTTCCTGGACATGTGATCTCGTTGCGTGGAGACGTTGGCTGGCCCCCACGGTCGCCGGACTTAACGCCCTGTGATTTCTTTCTTTGGGGCTATTTAAAAGCAAAAGTTTATGAACAACGTCCACAATCTTTACGAGCCCTGAAAGAAGCAATTACACAAGAGGTTGAAGCTATTCCACCTGAAATGACTCAAAGAGTAATGAATAACTTCAGGGAAAGACTCAATCAGTGTGTCGACAGTGCAGGAAGCCATTTAAGGGATGTTTTATTTAAAAAGTAAGACAATAAGAGTATTTTCTAAAATGGCATAATATGTACTTTTATTTAGTATAAATAAAATTGTTCTACCTTATTTGGTTTTGTTTTTATTAGCTTTCCTTAAAGGGGAGGTTTTTCTGCCGGACCCTGTATAAACTGCAACAAACTAAGCTTGCATGCTACCCTCCTAATCAATCAGTATCAGTTACGGATTCATCAGCTAGAATTACACTTCAAGCTTTACTTGACATCACGGTGAAGCGGATTCTTCAAAGTCTTTCTGATAATGTGGAAAATAAGCAGTTAAAGCTGATATCGAAGTGGGGATTTGATGGTGCTTCCAATCAAAGCCGATACAAGCAGAAAATGGACGGCGAGCATGATGATTCAAGCATTTTCATGACCTCCTTGGTGCCACTGAAACTGACAGATGGAGATAATACTATATGGACAAACCCGAAACCATGCTCAACTTTTTATTGTCGTCCGGTTCAGTTCACTTTTGTAAAAGAAAGCCATGCAGTTGTCATTGATAACAAAAGAAAAATGGATGAGGAAATTGAGGCCCTTAACCCCACAGAGTGCATTAATAGTAACAGGGTGACTCATAAACTAATGATGACAATGATCGACGCAAAAGTCTGCACGTACCTTTCTGAAGCTAGATCAAATGCATCATGCTACCTGTGCTTAGCAAAACCAACAGAAATGAACCACTTAGATGCTGTAACATCAAAAACTGTGTGTTCTGACATATATGAATTTGGCCTATCATCCCTACATGCCCGTATAAATTGCATGGAATGTCTGTTACACATTGCGTACAGACTTGACTTCAAACAGTGGGCAGCAAGAAGTAATGAGCATAAAGATATGTTACAAAACAGAAAAAAAAACATTCAAAATAAATTTAAAGAGGAGCTCAATCTGTTAATTGATATAGTAAAACAAGGCTCGGGAACTACCAATGACGGGAATACCGCAAGGAAGTTTTTCGAGTTTCCCAATAAAACTGCAGCTATTACTGGGTTGGATCAAAACCTGATAAAAAGATTTGCTGTTATTTTGCAAGCAATAACATCTGGTGAGAAGATCGATGTCATCAAATTTAAAGATTTTGCTCGCAAAACAGCAGAAAAGTACGTGGAATTATACGACTGGTACTACATGTCATCAACCGTACATAAACTATTAATACACGGAGCTGACATAATCGAAAAAAATGATATTGTCCCGATTGGGACTCTCTCGGAAGAAGCCTCAGAGTCTCGAAACAAAGATTTTAGGAGGTTCCGGGAACATCATTCGCGGAAAAGAAGCAGGCAAGATTCTAATCAAGATATCCTAAATATGCTTGTTGTTTCTTCGGATCCTTTTCTAAGTGCACAAAGGCCGAAGTTAGATGCCAAAAGGAAGACAACCTTTTTTGCTGAAACTCTCGACCTAATACAGTTTCCGGAAACTGAGTTCGAGTTTGTAGGTATATCCGATCTGGATTCTGACTCGGAATTGGAGTCCGACAACGAAAGTTGTAAAGAAAATTTGTAAAATTTAATTATTTTTCTTTATGTTCTTTTGTTATTTATGTTAGTTTATTGTACCAATATGTTTAGTTAATAATTTCATAAATTATAGTTTCAAATATGTATTTTGTATAATTGAATTTATTAGATATTATTTTTGTTACTTCTGTTTTATTTAAATTACCTATCAATAAAAAGTTTATATACAGTCTTTTTTTTTTCACATATTCTTAATATTTGGGGAAAAAGCATGCTTCCTAACGATGTTCTTAACTTTGACACAGTTCATGGATCGTTTTGAACAGTTTCATATGTTAAAATAAATAATGTTAGTACTATAATCCCCTATAAGGATATTATTATTATTATGTGTCCGGTTATGTTGTAATCATACTTTTAGGGTATGATCAATTAACAATTTCATTCCCCTATCTTTCAAAAAGAAGCGACAGCATGGGCACTTTGACACTGATATTCAACTATTTGGTATTGTTGGAAATCTTACAAGATCAACAAGACACTACACACCTCTGTCTAGTCCTTCAGGTCTATAGGGGTGATGCTATTTTATGATAAGAGTTGTTAAAGCTCTGAATTCTTCAACTTAAACACTAAAAGGAACGTTTAAATATGTAAAAATAAATAAAAATATTTTGACGATTTTTAAAAAAAAAAGGCATCTACAACCATTATGTAACGTATGTCAAAAAATCATAAATAATTAGTACTATAACCCCCTATAAGGATATTACGGTTATCGCTGCCGTTTTAGAGATATTTCGATTTTTCATACTAGCTCCATACAAAATTTTCGTAAAAAAATTATGATTCCTTCGTTTCTGTGCAGAATCAATTCTGGTGTCATTTTTGTATATTGTTATAACTAATAGAAGTGATATCCGGCAAAAAAACTCGCACTTGCAAAATAAAATGCCTAAGTCTATGAAAGCCGATTTTCAGCCCACCGTGTCGTCTGTAAAAGTATTATTAATTTATGTTAAACAATATAATGTATTAATAAAGAATTTTATTGAGACAATAAAACGGAATTAGACGGAAGTATGGTATGTTGTAATTGTATACTTCCGTCTAAAACGACTTAGGTGTCTGTTTGTGTCTGTGTTGTGTGCGTGTGCACGTGTGTTACATTACATAATGAGCGTATAGAGGAGGGTGCTATGTGTAAAAGTAATTAAAATAAATTATATAAACTGTACCAATATCATTTTCTTTTACATCTAACTGATCCTCTGTTTCAGATTCATATTTTCTTGTGTTCTTTTGCATCTCCAGATTCGTATTTATCATCATCTACTATATTTGGCATTTTCATTTTTATATTCATCACTTCCTCTTTTTCTTGATCTAAACTTTTATTATTTGTAGAAGTATCCTTTCTCGTTTCGCTCCTTTGTTTTTTCGATGTACTTGTGTTCATTTCACCCCTAAAATAAAGCACATTGAATGATTTCAACTTCTATGCATTTTATATACCTAATCGTATTCTATGGTAATTTAAAAGTCTTGAATAGAACAACATTAGAAAACTAGTAAAAACTGAGTTCTTAGTTATTTGTACAGACAACAGTTCTCTCTCACCCACGTACTTGGTAGAAGGGATATTAAATCAGAACAGCCTTCTCTATTTAAAACAATGCAATATGGCATTTTGCCTAGCAAACTAAAGTTTGGGAAACTGTGAACAAAAATCAAGGAGAGACCATTTTTAAAATTCAGTTATTTTGTGACGAATTTACGTAACATGTCCACACAATGTCGACACATAATCGTAACTTTGTAACTTGTTCTGACGAAAATATTTTTCACATAACAAAGAATATATTTTCATTATTTATCGATAGTACGGTTTATTACTGCTAAAATAGTTTGTTATTAAGTATTCAACTGTATTACTGCATTCAAATAGAAGCTTTAGATAATAGAAAATAGAAATATCATTAAAATAAAAACAATGTGTATTTTCGCCCGAATGGTTAAATTATGATATTAATGTGGCGCGTTGATACATTTCAACCTATCCCACTAATTTACACGATGAATTTAATTTCCCATTAAGATTTGAGTATTGAGGACCATAATAATCAACAAATAAATCTTTGTTTACTTACCTCGGTGATACTGTTATGATGGCGGTTTCTTATTTTTATAAGTAATAAAATTCACGTCACTTCACGAGTCAATGTCAACGAATGAGCGGTTATGAGCGATTGAATGAATGATTTGTGGGAACTCTGGTTAAAATATGGTAAAGCCTGCAATACATGTTGGCCGAGCGTTGTCGAGTGATGGCCAATACCAACATGTAGACGATATATTTGCCTTGTCTTGCTATCGCTCGGTATCACTTGCCAAGTTGGGCGAGTGGAGGCCAGCGCCAACGTGTATAGAGCTCATTTGGTGCAACTTGTCTTCGCTCGCCGTTGCTCGTGATTACTTGCCTCACTTCGGATCGGTGTCGGTTTTTGGTCACAAATCAAAGGCGCTCGCCTGCGCTCGGCCAACGTGTGGGCATCTCTACAGACCCTCTTCTACATTGGTCGTCTGCATTGGCGTTCGACGAACTTGTCGAACGTGTGGACATTATTTCTTGCCTTGTACCTATTTGCAAACACTCGCGTTGGCCTACGCTCGGCCAACATGTATTGCAGGCTTAACAATGTTACGACACAGCGACGTATATTAGAAACCGAATGTTACTGTGTCGACTCTTCCCCAATTTTAGTTGCAGCAACTACTCTAATACGGAACGGCGACGAGATTATGTGTCGAGAATAAATCAGTGCCCACACTAGGTGTCGAAACCGTTACGTCATATTCCCAAAAATGGTTATATGGGGTTTTTATTTCACTCTTTTTAGTTGGTCGATTTTTAATTTACCTAGTTACAAGAGCCTAAATGTCAACTACTTATATTCATTTACAAAATATTGCTTTTCCCAATGCTGGGCCGTTATTTGTTAGTTCTCCTGGTACTTCACCATCAGCTTCACGTCGACGGCGCGTTTAAAAAACGTGTGCACAGTAGGGTGTCCCGAAAAATTTTTTTTTTGCTTTTCGCTACTCAAGCCCCCTCAAAAGTTGCATTATTAATTTTAGATTACCGTAATAATAATAAAAAAAAAAACATAAAAAAATATCTTGAGGGTTCTACCGGCATTTTTTTTATTTTTTTATCACTTAAATAACCCTCTAGTCAATGTCGTCTATTCTATTTTATGTACATAAATTATTCCCATTTTATTTTTTATTTCATTGATAGTGAAACCCTAAGTTATGATTTGCAGGCAACGACAGGATTTTTTCTGTTAGGAATTGGTTTGGAACAAACTCGCAAAATTCATGTTTTGACTTGTTTTTCTTAAAATCTCTACTTCTACTGTGAGGCAGTTCGTCTCATTTCTATTGCGGTTTTATTGCTGTAAGGTGTCGCTCTGCACTTCCTTGTGATAAAATACGTGTTTTTGTTATATATAATAATGGGTTCAAGACGAAGTGAGACTACTTGTGCTATTTTGGGATCATATAAAGAACTTGACGATCGTCAGTTACCAGTGATAAGTGACGTTAAAAATTCATTTTGTTTACTAAAAATGAACTAAAACTACAGAAGAATGGGAAAGATCCTTCTAACACAGAAGTTTTTTCAATCGTTTCTGGAAAACTTGATACGATTTGGACCAAAGCTTCGATTCCTATCGTTTCCAACGTACGAGTTACCCAATTGCTGAAATCATATTTCGACAAATACCTGTCATTGATAAGATATTCCAAAAATAAAAGAAATGATAGTTACGAAAGCAAAGTGAGTGCTTTTTGGAATCGTCGAACAAGCTCTTCCATATTGCTGCTTGTAAGTGCACTTCGTTTGACATTTGTTCCTGCATAAAACCTAAGAAAGTTCCTATTTCTGAAAGAGACTTTTTACTGGATCAAAGAAGTGATAGAAAAATGGCAATAAGCGGTATAGACACAAAAGAAACAGCAAGACTTTTAAAGAAACATCAGAGACAAGAAAATTTGAATCGGAAAGAGTCAGAGCACGCATGTTTTCCCAGTGCATCACTAAAAACCAATCCTGTTCCGGTGCGCGAGTTGCCGCCTCGACCGCAGTCGCCTGTAACAGAGCTTTCTGCGAATAGTGACGTGCCTGTAAATGAGACTCCATCTACTTCGTTGAATCGGAACACTCTGGCGCTGCCAACAGTAGCTAAGGTATGTGATCGGTATGGACTATCAAAGCGACCTGCGGCTGCGGTCGCTTCGGCGGTCTTAGCTGACGTAGGATTGGTATCTTCCGAAGATCTAAGTCTTGTTATTGATAAGAATAAAATTCATAGAGCTGTTTCAAAAGCACGGACCAAGACCAGCAAAGACATAGATACGATTGTAATAAAAAGTATCTACTTTGATGGACGAAAGGACAAAACACTCATAAACGAGAAAATAGGCGATCGGTACCACCGCAGAGAAGTCTTGCAAGAACACATTTCAGTTCTCACAGAGCCGGGATCTATTATTTTGGGACATATGACGCCAAGTCGTGGCACTGCCAAAGGGATCGTCTCTTCTATCATATCCTTTGTTAGAAAATCAAGGGTTGAACTTGGAAGAGGTGATCTGTGTGGGGTGCGATGGTACTGCTACGAATACAGGTTGGAAGGGAGGTGTCATTCAATACCTGGAAAACTATTTAAAGAGACCGTTGCAATGGTGTGTTTGTATGCTTCACGCGAATGAATTACCGCTTCGTCATTTGTTCATGTCTCTGGATGGTAGCACATCTGGGCCAAAAGAATATTCAGGACCTATTGGAAAACAGCTAGCTGCTTGTGAAAGTAAACCTCTAGCGTCTTTTTGTGCAGTGTCTGGCAATTTGCTAGTATTGCCTGATAATATTGTGAAGGAACTAAGCACGGATCAAAAGTATCTGTACGAAATGTGTCTTGCTGTGATGGCTGGTTCCTGTTCCCTTGAGCTAGCGAACCGCCAACCTGGAAAAATGGCGCATTCGAGATGGCTCACTAGTGCCAATCGCATACTCAGACTACGTAAGTACTGTTTCGCCGTCAAATAATTTGCAGCTGCTTGTGAACTACGTGGTCAAAGTTTACGCTCCTGTTTGGTTCCTAATCAAGCAAAACTCATCATTTAAAGATGGAGCCAAGCATATTTTTCAAATGGTTATATACTCTCGATTTTTGCCTGATAGTCAGAGATCTATTGTAAATTCGGTGATCGAAAGAAACGCTTTTTTTGCGCACCCAGAAAACTTGCGTATTGCCATGTTATTCGACGATAGAGAGCATATTGGAGAGCTTGCATCTCGCAAAATATTAAAGGCCAGAGAAGCAGAAAAGAGCAACTCTCGCAGGGTATTTAAAGCACCAAAGCTTAACTTCTGTGCGCGAGACCACCGATATAATATTTTGGCAAGAGTGAAATATCAGCTCCACCAATTTTGCGACACGTCTCCAACGATGAACTTAGAATTAAGGCTAAAGAACACATCCTCGACATTATTGACTTTCCCTGCCACACACAGTCAGTGGAAAGATGTGTAAAACTAGTGACGGAGGCTTCTCAAAGCGTCACGGACGCTACAGCTCGGGATGGTTTTATTAGGAACAGATTAAAATCTCGCTCAGAAATGCCTAATTTTGGTCACAAAAACCAGTTCCGTTTTTAAAGTTGCCATTGATTATTTTGTCTTTCAACTATTTTAAACCTTGCTTTAACTCATTGTTGTACCCTTAAATTTAATAAAAACCATTTCAATGTTATTTTTGTATGATTTATAGTTTATATTAGGAACCCCTAAAAATAGCAAATTTGAAAAACTTCAAGGACTGGTAGAGGCCTCAAGATGTCGGATATCTAATTAAATTTTATAATAATCGTAATATATGTGTCAAAACGCAACTTTTGATACCTCTTGCGTAGCCGTAGCTTATTTTTTTCCCCCATACATGAACGGGACACCCTAGTGCACAGGCCCGTCAGACAGTCTACAAAAATCTTATTATTATAATACTAGCTTTTGCCCGCGACTTCGTCCGCGTGGAATAGTTACTTTGGACTAACGTTAAATTTAACCCCGATTTTGAAGCATTCTTCATTGGCGCTCCGGTCCTATTGGCCTTAGCGTAATGATATATAGCCTATAACCTTTCTCTATAAATTGACTATTTAATTAAAAAATATTTTTTCAATTCGAACCAGTAGTTCCTGAGATTATCGAGTTCAAACAAACAAACAAACAAACTCTTCAGCCTTATATTATTAGTATAGATAGCTGTTGCCCGCGACTTCGTCCACGTTTTCGTCGTTTTTCGTAAAAAAAAAAGTAGCCTATGTCCTTCCTCACGGTTCAGTGATTTTGATGTAACAGACAGATTAACTTTCGTAATTTAGTAGGGAAATATAATATGTCAATCTATAATACTGTTAAAAATATACGTATATATATGTTATACCGAACCGCACAATATTATTGTGAATAGCTGTGCCCGCGACTCCGTCAGCGTGTAACTCCTTGTGTATTATTAATTTAATATATCGGTAATATTGTTTAGATCACGTTCACATGAGGCTTAAGTACCTATAGAACGAAAATTCTTCAGCGCAAAGCTTCCGGGTAAACTATGTTGAAAGTTGACCCGTCCGGCACGTGAACATAAAGATTTCTAGAACTGCTAACCCGGGAAAGAGCGACGTACAACTGACCATGCGAGAAACAACTGACACCGAGGTCTACTCCAGCAACACGAAAAGTCTGCCCTTGAGCCTTATTAATTGTCATTGCATAACACACCGATACTGGGAATTGCGTTATTTTAAATTGGAATGGAAAATTATTTGGTATTATGGGAATTCTGGGAATAAAGAGGGTTTCTCCTGCACCGCAACCTGTTAAAATTTGAGCCTCGATTATATTTTGTTGCAACTGGGTTACTTTTAGCCGAGTTCCATTGCAAAGTTGTGGTGGTTTTAAATTTCGGAGCAGAATAATAATCAGAAAGCTTCGAACTGCTAAGCTATCGGGAGTTACACGTGTTATTGTGAGTCAACCATAAAAGATAGATATATGCTGTCGTGGGATATTTTTTATATAATTTTATGGAGAACATTTCCGTCATAAATGATTTCTGTGTAGCTTTAACCATTAAGGTTGCACTCGCGACGGAAGCTTAAAAAATGGAGTAACTTCTCCCGTTTTCCCAACATTTCCCTTCACTGCTCGGCTCCTATTGATTGTAGCGTGATGAAAAGTATACTATAACCAGCTCAGGAGTATGAAAAATAATTGTACCAAGTTTTGTTAAAATCCGTCGAGTAGTTTTGGTTTCTATAACGGTTATACAGACAGACAGACAAAAATTTTACTGATTGCATTTTTGGCATCAGTATCGATCCCTAATCACCCCCTGATAGTTATTTTGTAAAAATATTTCATGTACAGAATTGACCTCTCTACAGATTGTATAGATAGTAAGTATAGATAGTATATATAAGTATAGATAAACATAAGAATTTAATTTTACTATTTTGAGCAAATTAGTATTCAAGGCGCGATGGAACGAGCCAGAAATACGGAATCATTTGCTGTCTCACTCCTGGGTTAGCCGAAAATGCCCGATTGCGCGTAATACATCGTTCGGTAGATTTCGTTCCATGTCGAGCGTGACTCGTTCTATGTCGTGACCCGTGACACTGTCGTGACTCATGTCACTGTAGTGTCTCGTGTCAATGTAGTGATTATAGTGTGTGTTATTTCACCACTGTTATTTTGGAACGTTGTTACTTCATAATTAGTCACAGTGATCATTTGAGGTGCAAGATAACGTTATTTTTGTTGTGACGTTATTTTTCGCCCATCTTTAGCACAGATGCACTTCGGAAAGTAGGGATAATTGAAATAGGTTTCTTTTAGCGCTGAAAAAATAAGCCTGTGTTTTCAGAGCGTTGAATTTGACCAGAATGTCGTCGCTCAATTGGGAAACGATATTTAAGGTCAAATTATAATATCTCTGTACATGGCTTTTCTAAGAGAGGTAACTTACGGCTAAGGGCACCACGCCCGGTGAAAAAAATTGAAAATAGTCTGTGCTAGGTGCTTCAGATCTCGAGAATACTCGAGATACACAGGTGGTAGGAAAATACATTGAGATAGGAAAAGTACCTATGGTACCTATGGAGATGGCATATTCTACTATATGAAGAATAGTTATACAAATATCTATCGAATCGACACTCACACGACAAAAAGCGTGTTGTCTCTTTTTAACCTACCAAGAGCTACATATGACAAGAGAGACGTCTAAGTGTTTGTCAAGTACAAATTTGTTAAAACTTTTATTCGACGTCAAAATCATGTCTATGCGTGACCGGTCGCCATATTGAGTGACCAAAGTACTCTCTAGTTTTGTGGTAGTTGTACTCTCAAACAATTGCTTGCTCAAGATATTTTTGTTGTTTTATAGAAAAACCAGCATCCGACCGCGACTTCGTCCGCGTGGAAAAAAAATCCCCCGATTTTGAATCATTCTTCATTAGTGCTCTGCTCCTATTGGTCTTAGCGCGATGATATATAGCCTATAGCCTTCCTCGATAAATGGGCTATTTAACACTGAAATATTTTTTTAAATCAGAACCGTAGTTCCTGAGATTAGCGCGTTCAAGCAAACAAACAAACAAACTCTTCAGCTTTATAATATTAGTATAGATACGTTTAGGTAAAAAAACGGTAATTTAAGAAATAAAAAACTCGACTGCGTAAAAAATTATAATAACTTTAAATAAAAACTGAAAAGAAAAAGCAAGTCCAAGACTCTATAATCTATATTATGTTGAGTACCTGCTATTGAATAACTGATACCATGGCAATAATTTCGTGATCGATACACAAATAAAACGAATAATAAATACAAAAGCATAGAACATAGCGACTTAACAGTCGGGACCCATTATTGTGACGATTTAAAAAATGTTAAATGGGTCCCGACTGATAAGTCGCTATGTTCTATGCTTTTGTATTTATTATTCGTTTTATTTGTGTATCGATCACGAAATTATTGCCATGGTATCAGTTATTCAATAAACCTTTTCAGAAAAACGGCACCTTGTAGAAGAGTATCCAGTAACTTTGTCAAGACATTTTATGATGCGTTTTAATGCATTGTTTGCAAGGTTACAAAAAGGAAATGATCCAATTTTAGGAAAAAACATCATTGATTTTTGGTGGCGGGTAGAATTTCAGCTACGAGGAAGTCCCCATATTCATATGGTTTTATGGTGCGCTGATATGCCACCTTTTGACACTGTTGAAGGAATGCAGTTACTGGAGCAGGTAGTAACCTGCGAGATACCAGTCACAGATGACGATCCTGAATTGCACGATTTAGTTGTCCAATTACAATCACATAGACATACTCAAAGTTGCTACAAAAATAACCGAAATATTTGCAGATTCGGCTTTCCTAGACCGATATCAGATACAACTGAAGTCTTAGATGACGACCAAGCGACCAGAAATGGTGGGAGATTTTATATTCTGAAAAGAAACGAATCAGAAACTATGACTAATTGCTATAATCCTCGTTTGCTAAAACTATGGCGTGCCAATATTGATCTTCAGCCGTGTGGTTCAGCTCTAGGAGTACCTAGCCTACTACATTTCAAAGTACATTTCCAAGGCGGAACCTGCAGAAGTTTCAAGATCAATTAGACAGGCTATACAAAATGTAAGGGCTCGCGGTGAAAGCAATTCAGGTCGATTGATTTTCGCTATACAAAATGCTATTCTAACGCACAGGGAAATTTCAGCAAATGAATGTGCCTTCCGTTTGTGTCACTTAAAGCTGCGTGACAGTTCTCGTAAAAGCGTATTCGTGAACACTTGCATGCCAGAACAGAGATATCGAATGCTGAGGATTGATTCTGAAAATTCTGAACCATACAAAAACTTGTTTGACAGATATGTTCACAGGCCTCTTTCTCTTGAGCATCTTAGTCTAGGTGAGTTCGCAATCTGACATCATATTGACGCTTATGAAATTTACAACGAGGACTTGCCTGTTGGTCCATATATTACATTACCTACTTGACAATCTCGGGAGAATGAGAAAAAGAACACGTCCAGCCATACTTCGAACACGTTACTTTACGTTAGCCTCAGATCCAGAAGCGTATTATTATTCTTTAATATTGACTCATATTCCATTCCGGGCAGAAGAAGAATTGTTAGATGGTTTCGACTCAGCTAGAGCAGCTAAAAAGAATCAACTGCGTCCACCGCAAGAAGGTTTTGATGCAGAAACTATGATGAGATTTGAAACGGAAATTCAGCAAGCAATTAGTCGTATTGTCGCTGAAAATTTGGCAGCAGGAACTTCAGAGCATCAACATTTTCATACAAATGTTGTTACTCTCGCTCAGCCTATTGAAAACGTATTAAACGATGTAGGTCACATTATGTTTGACGACATTGAGAGCAAAACGATAATTGTATGTCAGACAATGAGTTTGAGACAGCTGTTGTATCGCTAAATTTGAGCCAGAGACAGTTGTTCCAAAAAATATCCGCAAAGTTACAAGCGTAACAATTTCTGACCAAATACTGATTTTTGTTACCGGAGGGGCTGGCACTGGTAAAACATTTACTTTAAAAGTCATGACAGAACAAATTCAAAGGTTAAGTCACACAGTAATAGGAATAACTGTAGCCGTCACTGCACCAACCGGTGTAGCAGCCCGACTCATTGGTGGTACTCTACATTCCACGTTTGCGTTGCCTATTGAAAAGGGACGAGCTGAAACATTACGCCCGCTTACTGGTGAAAGATTACAAAGAGAAAGACAAAAGTGGAGATCGATAAATTGAATAATTATCGACGAAATATCAATATCTATTTGACCCTAATGAACGTTCACATTCGCCTGCAGCAACTAAAACAAGATGAATGCTACTTTGGTGGGATAAATGTAATTTTATTCGGGGATCTTATGCAGTTACCGCCAGTATCCAAGATTTCAGGCGGTGCTTACTGCTTTCGACAACCGTCGTATCTGTCTGGCGAAATCAATCAGTGGCATTTATTCGATTTTTGTGAATTGCCCCAAAATATGAGACAGGCAGGTGATAATACTTTTGTGGACATACTAAACAACATACGCGTAGGAGAACTGACAATGGACCAACTTGAAATCCTAGACGGTCGTAGGATTCCACTCACAGGGTTATTTGCTGATGGAGAAGCCGTGAGAATTTTCCCAACCACGAGACAGGTTGACTCATACAACTTGGCAATGACTATTGAGTTAGGTAAATCATTAAAACTTTATGAAGTAAATGCTGTGGACATCTCTTTAGAAGCGAAAACATATGGACAGTGCCCACGGAAAGAATTTATATCTGGCGATCCAAACAAGACGGGGGGCATTCTCAGTACATTACGTATTGGGATTGGATCGCGAGTTATGTTACGCCGTAATATAAATGTTAATCATGGTCTAGTAAATGGCGCTATGGGCGTTATTCAATTATGATGGGATAATTATCACTTCCAAGGGTAATATCCAAGCGACCCCAATTGAGGAGACTAGATATATTGGGTGAACAAAACGTCAAGTCAATACAACTATTATTCTGTCCAGGTATAGTATATATATCTGCGTTTGGCTCTGCCATTGTTAATGACACAGAGGTTCCATTTATCCAATATATCAAGTAAGCCTATGCTAAAATTATCACAATTATTTGATCCCCAACGATTAAAATCCCCATGACCAATATTGGACCGCTTACACAGTTTAATAAATTTTTAATGACATAAAGATAGGTGTGTAATACTAATATAGAATGAAAAAATATTTATATCCTCAGCCTTAACATTAATAAACTATTTTTTTATCTGTAGAACTAACAGTTGTTCAAATGTCAAAATTCATGTCACTTGTCATTGTCAGTTTGTCACTGTATTTCGCCGTGATGGATAAAAATTTTAAAATAAATATACACACAGTTTTGTGATCGTCTATTCAGTGCTGCGTTGTTTATATACTTTTACACTCGTACAAATTATTGAAGAAATATTAAAAGCACATTTTATTTGCCAAAGTTAATTAAGAGTTACTGGTGAAAATGGAATCTGATATTATCAATTGGAGTAACAAAGAAATTTTAGATTTATTACATAAAGAAAAAGTATCCAGTATTATAACAGAAATTATTAAATCCCACGATATCGACGGACAGTGTCTTTTATCCTTCGTTGATCGAGACTTTTATGACTTCCCGTTCGACCAGTTAAGATTAGGGGAACGCAAGAGATTCATACTGCTTGTGAAGAAATTACAAAAACATAACCGCAATGCGATGTTCGAGCTCGGACTCTGTGATGATGCCCTCAGTAATCCATCTACAAATATTAATTTCCTTGGGACTAACTTGTCACATTTGAGTTATAATCTTCATAACAAAATACCAACACCAAGTGACATCTATGTGAGGAATTCAGAGTGTGTGTCAAGTTTTACTCCAGATGTGAAAGCTTCAAGATTGAAACCTGAGATTTGGAAGACAGCAATAGCCCTAGGTAACTATATGCACATATTAATGAGTATTTTATGTTATATTTACATTTTGTTTGGGATACTGTCCAAGGAATCTGCATGAGTAGTATAAACAAGTGGTACTTGTACCATTGCATCATGAAAACATAGTTGCAAAACATGTGTATACACAACAATATTACCAAGTTATTTATAAATAAGAATTATTTTGGCTTTGTGACATATACCTTATTATGAATGTCTCTTTTTTTGGGAATATTAATATGAGGATGGACCAGGTAACTAAGGTCCGTATTACAGAACGTTCCTCAAGTCCAGTTTGAGCTTAATTCGCCCGATCTCAGTTTAAATATAGAATCTGCTCTTGAGCATTGGTCTTATTCCAGAATGATAATAAAACTACACTCAGATTCAAATCGAGCCTCAAGCAGAGAATATCTAATTGTCTATGCATCAGTCTGTTTTCGTTTATGTTTTATTTTCTTCGTCTCCGCTGTTCTGATCTACGAATGATCGTAAATAATTCAATTTATTTTAATACCAAATTTTTAAGAATAAAAAATATGTACTGCACGGTTTCACTATAGAAATTATTTTTTAAGAATTTGTAAAAGCAAATTCTTGAAGGTAAAAGGTGTTAAGGCAATATTTTCTAACATATAAAAATATAGCAAGAGTAACTTGTTCGTGGAACGGAGTGGATCCTAAATAATGTCTGTGACAGTGTTGTTTTGAATTGCTCATTAATCATATAATAAGTAATATTCAAATAAATAATGGCTTGGGAACAACAATCAATAAAAATATTAAAAGGAAACAAAGTTATAGTTAAAACAAAACAGAAATGCATATGTTTTACCAATTCGTGGTCAATAGATGGCAGTATTACAAATTGTCAAAAATCTTCATCTTGTGAAAATCTATACCATTTCTTAAAATAATTATTACCAAAATTGTATGGGCCCTTCACATGGAACGCTGAAGTTCTGTTTTTCTGTTCAAATCATTGGTGAAAAAATTATTGTTATAATCTGTTTAAGTTAGAAAACACGGGATTCATCTAGTAACTTAAAATGGCAAAAAATTACGTGTAAAAGTGTTATTTGTAACCAATTAGCAAAATAAAATGTGATTTCATCATCATTTGCCAAAAATTACCATTTTATATCAAATTATAAACTGAAAATCAAATAGTTAACTGACAAGGAAATCTCTGCTCGAGCGTGGTGTCGACCATACTTGGGTGATGAATCTACAACTGAGTAACAATCTAGAATAAAGCCGTAACCGTAACATTCTAAAATTAAATCTCGAATCAAAACTAGTTTTAAACAGAGATCAGTGTTCGAGTTTCGTTCTGTAATACGGGCCTTAAAGTAATAAGAAGTATCAGAAAGTAATTCATTATCTCTTAATTTATAATTATGGTTGACTTGATGTATGTTTCCATGCAGGCTATGTCTTCCTGGTAACGTGGGTGACTGCTGTAGTGATGGTGATTGTGCATGACAAGGTGCCAGATATGAAGAAATACCCTCCACTGCCGGACCTGTTCTTAGACAATGTGCCACACATCCCATGGGCCTTTGATATGTGTGAGATCACGGGCTCATTCCTTTTGGCCATATGGCTAGTTGTGCTATTCTTCCACAAACATAGGTATGTATGGAACATAAGTACATTTTGACAACTTGTTTGGCACAGTAGTAAGGCTATCTACTGCTGTGCTGTTTGTTGCAGGTTCAATTCCCACACCGGGTCAAATGTTTGTATGGCCTATAAATATCTGAGAAATACAAGACAAATTACAATTTCCTTGAAGCTAATTTTCTATTTACATGCAATTTATAGTAAATGCAAAGTTTATTGAAGTGCACTTATTAGATGAAATCATGCAACTGCTTTGTTTTTTGATAACAATAGCTTGTCCTTTAGATAAATTAGTTTAATTTGTTCAACAAGAAATAAATTCTTTCTTATGTATGATATACAAATATTAGCTTTTGGCACCCCTTTTCCATATAAACTTTAACTATGCTAAATTTCATAGTCCTCTGTTTGCATAATTTTTGTAACAAAGGTCTTAAGATTTTGCTTCACAACCCTAAGACGACCCACTGACCCAAATTAGTATATTAAAATAAATGGGTTCTTTGGCTTCATAGCCCTATTCAAAAGACATCAAAGGTGTAAGAAGTATTGTTACCCAGAGTACTTTGAACCATGATTTTTGTAAACAAATTATGATTTGATTACATAATATGTTATGAAGCTTTTTATATGATCAATTTTTAAAATTGTCATTGTTTTTAATACTGATAGTTATTTAACATTTAACAGGCTGGCAAGTTATTATAATATCTTTTATTTACCTAGTTTGGCTTCCATTACAATATCAATGTATCATAGGAGTAGGACTGATATTTTTGTGCCTTCTAAAGGTGTAAGCAACACCAGGCAATATTTTAAGCAATATTTGCGTGGCAACACTAATGGAGCAATCTGGATCGAATAGGTGAATCAATCTGGAGCACCAAAATGCAGCAATTGTTTCGGCATTATTGCTTCTCATTGTTCCATATATTCCATATTGCTCCATGTCGCTGATACGAATTGCCGAATATCCATTGGGCATGGAAATTCCAGTAAATTTTTATATCTGTCTCGTTTGCACTTGCTTGCTTTGCGGTTGCTGCAAGGAGTGCGAGGCGGCGCGGGTGGGCGGAAGTACAGCGGCGTCTGTGCACTGCTCGGCCTCTGTCTATTGTGAAATTTGACTGCATTTGGTCGATTTAATATGGCGTCGTCTTCTTCGTGAAATAATGAAAAGATTTGTTAACTTTATCAATGCAGTTCACTTGCATCCTCGTTTGTGGGATAACAATAGTCCCGATTTTAAATATTGCTCGCTGAATTACTGAATTGCTCGTGTAGGAAAGTATTGACTAGTTTCTTGAAGTTGGCCCTTATCTCTCAATGTTGTTGTTGCAAAACATTTTGAAAAGTTGATGCTTGTTGCGATTGCCCTAAATTGCTTGATGTAGTTGTGACGTCACAGTTGACGAATGTTTACCAGGATTGAGCAATTTTAGTTGCCCATGTAAGCGTACCTTTACAACTTATACATTTCCATAAATGTATTTTATGTGCATAACAACAATTGTTGCATATTTTTCTACTTTGTGGGAAGATATCTTTTATAATATATATTTTTTTTTATTATTTTTTACGTTAAAAAGAATACTTACATGCATTTATTCATGAAATTGAGAAACTCATTATATGTAAATGAAGGTTTGTTCTAATGTGGCCCAAGGGTTTCTGTAATTGCTCAAGAATAGTTAGTACATACATTTTAAAGTACATCATTTCTTGGAAGGGAAAATTTACAAAATGTGAGTCTACTGACTCCCAAGCTAGAGTAATCTGTGTTATAAGAGTCAGTGTTCCTCGGTACAGCAGTGGCTAGCCTAAATTTTAATACATATTATAAACTTTTGAATAATACAAAATTAACTATTTGTGTATAAGAGTATATATGCTTGCGTGTTTGTGTTGTGTGTTTGTGTGTGTTGTACGTGTTGTGTATGTGAGTGTGGTGTGTGACTGACTGTTTGTGTACGTGTCTCATTAGGTGTAACTGGAAATAGGTGTAGTAGAGGTGTCACCTGAGTATCAGCTTTTCAGTCTTATCATAATCTAGACTTAGGAGCCATATCTGTAATTTGCTTTTGATAGAGATACTATATGCAGTATTTTGTCAATTTTGTTGTCTAAGAAAGAGCTCATATGTGGGAAGTGTCGGGTATCAAAAGCAGTGCGTGTGGGATTTATACGGCAAGGATTAGTTCTTGTTCTCCTCAACAAGTTTGCTGCGGTGTTCGGCACAACAGTAGAATGCCGACGCAGGGTCGTAAAATAAATAAAGAGCTGCCTTACAGTAAGCACTTTGCACTCAGCATACAAGTCTACCGTTGGGTGCCTGAAGTTTTTGGAAAGCATCACTATTAAAGCAGCTCTCTGTGCCCTCTCTAGTTTAATTAGGGATGATAGATAGATTAGATACTAATGACCGCAGAGAAGTATGGCAGAGCAAGGAGCTTCACGGACGCTATTACCGGGCCCTTCATGGGTCTGACGTAGATACATTAGCGTCCGTAGCCTGGCTACGTTTTGGTGACCTCTTCGGGGAAACCGAAGGTTTTGTTTGTGCGATTATGGATGAAGTTATGATGACGAATAACTATCGGAAATATATTGTGAAGGATGGTACGGTAGACACATGTCGGGCATGTCACAAACCGGGAGAATCCATTCGTCACATTATCTCCGGTTGTTCTCGTCGGCTAACGGAGACTATTTGCATAGACACAACCTTGTAGCCAGGATTATTCACCAGCAACTTGCTCTTAAATACAATCTTGTGGAATCAGAAGTACCGTACTATAGGTATGTGCCCGACCCAGTTCTCGAAAATGGCAATATTACATTGTACTGGGATCGGTCTATCATCACTGACAGGACTATTGTTGCCAATAAGCCTGACATAGTGGTGATAGACCGATTAGAGCGTCGCTCAATGATTGTTGATATAGCGGTCCCTCATGACGAAAACCTCGTGAAAGCCGAGAAAGATAAGCAATTTAAGTATCTTGATCTGGCTCGCGAGGTTGTCGACATGTGGGATGTGGATACAGCAATCATTGTGCCGATAGTCGTCTCGGCCAATGGCATAATAGCGAAGAGCCTCGACAAACATCTTAGGAGGCTCTCGTTGGGCAGCTGGATCAAGGGCTTGATCCAGAAAGTAGTACTTCTGGACACGGCGCGAATTGTTAGGAGGTTCCTCTCTCAAGAGCCCTGACCACCGGTAGCTTGGACCCTGTACCCGATACCGGTGGGCTACTGTTTTTTATATTTTTAAATGTTTTTTTAATTTTATAGGAATATTTAAAAATGTAAATAATATGTTTGTAAAGTGTAATAAATGAAATAATAATAATAAAAAACTTTATTTCTCCTCACAAAAGAATGACTTACATACACACATCAAAAGTGTCTAGGGATCAAGCATTTTTATGCGGATTTCTTGAGATTGAGATGTGGCTTTGTAATAAATTTATGATTTTATAAATTTATATGGATCCTTTTTGGTGCATTTCATAATTTGAAACAGGAACTGTTAATCAAATTCGAGTAAAAGATGAAAATCAGCTGTCAATATTTTCCCTATAAAAACATACAACGCATTGAAGACATTATTAGTGCTACTGTTTCCCTACTACTGATTAAAACCAACGTTATTATGGAGCGGCGACGTCATTTAAACAGGGAAGAAATGCTCAGAGCCGTGGGAATGATAGAAGCTGGTTCCCGGCAACGTACTGTGGCTTTAGCTCTGAATACAAGTCAGAGTGTTATCAGTCGACTTTGGACACGTTACCGAAGCACTGGTACCGTGGCTGAGCGCCATGGAGGACGGTATCGCTGCACCACACGGAGACAAGACCGATACATTCAAATCTTAACTCGAAGAGCTCCAACAATAACCGCCATGATGTTAGCCGTGAGGCTTCATCACTCTTCAGGGAACTTAATTAGCGACCAAACAGTCAGAAACCGCTTGCATGAAGTGAACCTTCATTCCCGAAGACCGCTACGGGTACCACCTATAGCAATGCACAATCGTAGGATTCGATATCAATGGGCTCTTGAACACAGAAATTGGGCAGAAGAACAATGGCGTTTCGTGTGCTTTTCTGATGAGTCTCGTTTTGGTATGAGACCGGATACAAGACGTATACGACACTGGAGAACCCCTGGACGCCAACAGCGATTAAAATCCTGCCAGGAAGTCCATCCTTATAGTGGTGGAACCATCATGGTATGGGCGGGTATTTGGATCGGCGCACATACTGGTATTTGAACGATCTACGCGGCCAAAATTATTTTGATGCTTATTCGGTATCTAAATAACGCAAATAAGAAAAACATACATATTTTTTTACAAAAATACAATATATTCACAATCTTAAGGTAGGTTATACGAATTACAGGGAAAAAATAAAAATTTAAAAATTATGTTTCTGTAATACTTTCTTCATCGCTCTCTGATGAAATGAAATGAAATGAAATAAGAATAAAAAAAGCGGGTTAAAAATATCTTGGTTGCAATTTTCTCTGGAAAATTTCCTCGCAAAATCTTGGCGGTAACATCTAAAATGTTTGTTACGAGCCTCAGCTGCTTCCTCGGAAAGCTGCCCGATTGGTAATAACGCCTTTTCTATTATAACTGCACCATGGACTAAAATCTTGTGCATTGTTGGCGTCATAGGATGAAGAGTTTTTTTTTCATAGGATGAAGAATTTCTTCTTGGCCTTTTGTAACACACTGTAGCACTGAAAAAACTTCTTCTTGGTCTTTCTTATAATTTCGTATTGTCATTTGCAACGCTTGCATTGGTGTCAAAGAGGGTTGCTCTTTACTTGATTTCCTAAGACAAAATGCCTTCTTATATTTAGTTGTTCGTGTCGGAGTACTGGTGATATCTTTAAAGACAATTGATGCATCTCTTTTACTAGATTTTCCCAGCTCCACTTGCACAGCGTGAATTATGATCTCCTATTCGAAACCAGAACGAAGTTCCTCGGTCTTGTTTTGCTCCTCTCACTTGCCTCTTCGAACATTTTGGGTGGTCGACCTGGTCTATTTTGTGAGGTCTCAACAACAGGGATTTCAAACGTATCTTCCAGCCTTGACCGGCTGTATTTCAGAAATTTGTCTTCTTTATAATGAGCTTTGGTCCACCTTTGTTTGAGTTCTGATTTGAAAAGGCCAAAACTACGTTTCAAATTAACAATTTGGTGTTCATTGTAATCTTCACTTGAGAAAAGTTGATCTTTTAGATTATTTAATTTTGCATCTAAATTAGGCAAATTTTCTTTCTTCATGCGGTCAAACAAGTATTGTCGGGTCATAATTCTTACTTCTGACGCATCCTGTGCACCTAAAACAAACGTACACTATGTAAAAAAGTCGATAACAAAAATTGCATTTTATTGCTAAATATCTTTAATCCCCCAAAAGTGAATCTATCCGGACGTTTCCGGAGATCTTTTTGATAATATTTATAAGAAAAATGTTCAAATAATAACCTGTAATTATCACCATAGCCCGATATATTCCGATACACAAACAAAAACACTAGCAAAGCAAAAATATTAAACGAAATCACGGTATGAAAATGACTTCATACATTATAAAAAAAACCATGTTGTTTATTAGTTGATCATAACTTTATTATTGTAGTTTGTAAGTCTCTTACCTGCTCTATCAGAATCCATCACTTTCAATTCATAGATCAACTTGAAAAATATAAAAATTTACTTTTGAAGTTTAAGTTTAGAAAAGCGCCGAGAACAGATACGTACACGTAAGTGAAACGGTCTAATTCCGACAGACACTACGCGCGTCGGGTGTGCGATAGCAGATAAATCGAAGATGGATATTGTTCCCTGGTTCGTCCTCTGTTCGTGGAACTCATTTTTTTTAATGTTTTTGTTATTTGGATATGGGGACTTTTGGCCGCGTAGATCGTGCAAATACCGGTATGTGCGGCGGAAGAACTGAGTTGATTTGGATCAGAGGCAACCTCAACGCTCAAATTTATGCTGAGACGATTGTATCTGACGTCATCGTTCCTCTACAAGTGCAAATCGGTCCCTTATTTCAGTTAATGCATGATAATGCACGACCGCACACCGCAAGAGTTGTAAGACAGACTCTCGCCGCAGCTAACATCAATGTCCTGCTCTGGCCTGCTCAGTCGCCAGACTTGAACCCGATTGAGCATGCATGGGATATGCTACAGAGAAGAGCTCTGCCGAATATGGAGGGTATCCAGTCGCAAGAAGACCTTTTTTTGTTGTTGCAACGAACATGGGCGGCCATTCCACAGCGTGATTTGGATGAACTCATTTTGAGTATGCCAAACCGATGTTCTTGTGTTGTTAGTGTTCGCGGTAGAAACACGGATTATTAATTGTTTAAGTTACCCAATAAAATTTTAAAGAAAACTGTTATTTCAGTCTTTTTTTCGAACTTTAATGTTAGTGGTTCAAATGTCAAAAATCCCTTTATTAGGAAAATGGCAAATTTCTTTATTAAAGCAAAGGTGACTTGGTTTATCGTTACTGTGACAAACGAAAACACTTTATTTGATGAATCCTTAAAGAAAATTTTAATTAATATCAATCAGGAGAAAAGTTATTGCAAAAATATATGTTGATCCCTAGACACTTTTGATGTGTGTATTTATACGAAGATATTTTAAAGTAACACTTACAGTAAAAAAATTGTGGGGAGCTGGTGTCTGTTACAGATCACCAGGCCCCTACCCCACAAAAACAGGTATAGACAATGTTTAAAACATAGCGTGTGTATACAAAATAATATAAACATTTTTATGAAGAGAAAAAAAAGAACAAAAAATTCATATTTTTGTAAAAGTCATAGTGCCTCTTTAAAGTGTGTTTGTGTGTGTGGATGTGATGTGTGTGTGTGTGTGGATGTAATGTGTGTTTGTAAGTTTGGATGCATGAGTGAGTAGTCTGTGTACGTGAGAATTTTATTTTTGTATGTTTTGATGTGTATTATGTGATTGATACTATTAGTGTAGAACATTTTCTGTAGTTGTGTAGTCTAGATTTTGCAGCCAGTCTCTCACTATCAACTTACATTTACTTTTAGGGAGGGGATATATAGTCAAAACTTTGTTTATTTTATTATATAATTTACAGCTTTGATAGCTAAAAAAACGATGGGCAAAACGTGTTTTGAATGAGGGGTTATTAGCAAGCAGACAATATCTTTTCTACGCCGTTTGTCTAACAACTTTGGATCATATAATAACAATGAGTGTTGCTTTGTAACAATTTGCAGAATATAAAGTTGACGAACCGTCAGTACCTTGCATTTTTTATATAAGTCAACGGTGGGATATAAATAAGGTAAAAAGTGGCTAACTTTTAGTACAGCTCTTTGAGCCCTCCCAAGTTTTAGCATCAGGGTTTTTGCTGCTCCTCCCCAAGTAGTAATACAGTAACTAATGAGTGACTGCGCGAGAGCAAGATATACCGTTTTAATCAACTCTTCGTTTGCCACTTCTCTTAGATTTTTAAATATATAAATTAGTTTCCGAGTCCTTGCAGTTATTAGGTCTATGTGTTCCTGGAAACTTAACTTACTGTCAATCATAACACATAAGTATTTGATCGCATCAATTCTTTCAACATTGGAGCATTGATCGATACAGCCGTTGGAATCATTACATTTATGAGATATTATTTCAAATTTGGTACTGTCAAGGTTTGTATTTCTTAAGGAAAAGGTTATCTACTATCCCTATGACGGATGCACCTTAAAAGACCAGGTGTAATCCACGGTTTTAAAGTTATTTTCTATTAGGGACTTTTACTTTTTTAGAATGGAGACTAATACAGGATTTAAGAATGGACACAAGAGCATCTGTAGCAGAATTAACATTATCTATGTTTGCGATAGTGGAAAAATCAAGATTATTGATATCCCTTACAATTGACTTATGATTGACAAGCGTGATGTCGTGTGTCAGTGGCTTGTTAGAAGTAGTCAACTTTAAACATGCTATGACCGGAATATGGTCTGTAATGTATGTTTCTAGTTTAATAATGGTGGGTTTATTATCACATTTGAGTAACACATGGTCAAGACAGCTATCAAGTCTCGTAGGACTATGATAAGCAGGGATAAGCCCATGGGAGGAGATGTTCCAGAAATGTATGGAGCCTGGGTTAGCACTATGTACATCACATGTAAATATAGCTGTATAATGTAGTAACCGTGTTTTAGTGTTAATTTTCTATAATTTCACTTTATTTTAGTGTGATATTAAAATTAACTTGGTCAAGGAGAGCAACACAAAAAATATGGTGGATCGGCCATGTTGCTGTTGGACACGGTTGGTTTACGGACGAGATGTTAATATTAATGTCACCCA
The DNA here is from genome assembly GCA_943138885.2 of Tholera decimalis. NCBI lineage: Eukaryota > Metazoa > Arthropoda > Insecta > Lepidoptera > Noctuidae > Tholera > Tholera decimalis. The sequence continues at coordinate 16,157,180 of OW964552.2, read as the reverse complement.
CTACCACGATATTTCTAAAAGATTTATGCATTATTAAAATGTAATTTAAACCATTTAAAAAGTTGTCAAGTTTCAAGAAAGAAGGAGATCTGTACATTGCTTTAACCGGGTAATGTAGCAACCAAATAGTTAGCATCAATAAATGGTGGCTCGGTTATCTGATGATGTAAGTCTTGGTGAACATATATAGCAACACCATCATTCTGATTAAAATTATGAGTGGTGCTATATAGTGTGTAGCCATCTAACTCTGGTAAGTGTACAGCCTTATTGAGCCAACATTCAGAAAGAACAATGAGATCATATTCTAATTCTGTGGTCGTCAACATCACAAGTCAATATTTCCAGTAAGTATCTGTTTATAAACAAGTACAGGCAAGAAATGAAAAGTATCTACAATATTTTGTCTCTGGACAAAGATCAAACAGCTGTGGTTGTGTAGTCTTTGTTGCAACTGTTGTTATATCAACAATGTGTTTTACTTACACTTGACAGACTTTGGACTCATTGTACGCAATTTGTCGTCCAAATGAGAATAAAATTGTTCTCTTAGTCATTATACCCTTGTCTTTGTGCAAAGTTATAAGTTTAAATGAGGAGCTCATAAATTATAACAGCCGCACGGGTCGATCTTAAAGGTCAAGCAACGCCTACCGACGTTCGTCTGATGCTCGGATGGGTGACCATCTTAAAAAATCGAGATTCCCCCGTGCTTTAGAAAGCACGTAAAGCCGTAGGTCCCGGTTGTTATTTGTACAGTCGCCAGCACATCAAGCTATCCGAATCTGTCAAATTTACCCAATTGAGTTTGAACCTTATCATGTTGTAATAAAGTTGTAAATCTATTAAATTATTTTGACAGATTGGAGTAGGTTGATGGGCCGGCCACAGTACATCTTTGTCAGTCGTTACGGGTAGTCATATGTTAGAAAATCTCACCAATCCTGCCAATTAGTATAGTGTTCCTTAGCTACTGTGTTTTGGAGATCCGATAGGCAGTCGCTTCATGTAAAATACTGATAGTCAGCTGCATCCTGTTAGACTGGAAGCCGACCCCGACATAGTTGAGAAACGGCTAAACAGATGATGATTTGTTCTATCTTGTAAATACCTTTTTTTGCGATACATAATTTCATACTTAGGCTGCGTTTCCACCAGAGATGTGCGAGGATGCGTAGCGAGGGATGTGTTTGTAAAGAACCAATAGAATCGCTTCATTTACCTCGCCTCGGTCAGCACAGCTCTGGTGGAAACGGCTCAGCGGAGCTAGATTTTTGCGCATACAAAACAAGCGAGGGATGTGTGCGAGGGATGTGTGCGAGAGATGTGTTGCGAGGAATGTGTGTTGAGAAGGATGTGTTGCGAGGTTTGCGCATCCTTGCACCACACATTAATGCGCATTTTCACAGCTCCGCTACACATCCTCGTAGGCACATTTTCATCGCACAGCTTTGGTGGAAACCCCCACACATTTTCACAGCACAGCTAGACATCCTCGCACGACACATTTCCATCGCACATCTCTGGTAGAAACGCACCCTAACCCTGTCACATCACAAGTTTACAAAGAAAATTCTTGCGTCGGAAGTATTTCCGGAGACGCTATCACTGCATAACTTGCTATGGGCAGACATGACCGTGCATTTTTAAACAGAAATGTAAATGAAACTAGGAGAATGAAAGTTGATTATATGTATAGTCACCAAGATGATGTTGTTATTGCGATCGTTGGTACCTATATGTATACCACGGACATACCACATAGCATAATTGAATGGAGTAGTGGTTTTCACTGCCTTCTATTGCGTAACCACGGTTTTTTATGGCACTCGATTTGTAGGTATTTCTTTCGCTTTACGAGTGCCGTCTCGTGAAATGTACACATGTTTTATTCGGTTCCTTGACGATATTTTTTACGTAAGACTTATTTTTACGAAGAATTTATTATCACGATTATTTTACTAACTCTCAAATATTTTCAGTTTTGTGTACCTATTCTGAATTTTGTGAATAATTCATTTCCGAAAACATTCTCCGATCAGCCCGGTCTGTAATGAGCTTGAAGAATGTTAGCTAGCTATAGCAAAATCGACGTAGGTAGCTCTAACCTGGGGGTCTTTAAGTCAAAAGTGAACAGGTTACTTCTAGGCATACCTGCTTCATGTTTGACCACATCATCGCTTACCATCAAGACCCTATTTAATAAAGCTGACAATCCGACAAGCCCAACCTATGTCAAAAAGTGACAATTCGACAATTTTTCTGTTTAATAAAACATACCAGGCGACAAAATTGTCATGGTGGAAAATTGACAAATATGTAGGAAAATCGCGACAATCTGACATTTTTTGTTTTTTTTTTTTTGTCGTGAATATCTTGTCAGATCTGCTTTATTAATCAGTTTTTTTTTTGTTGTTTTGACATAGGTATTTGTAGAATTGTTAGACAATTCTGACAGGAGCGTTACCCTCTGTCGTGAAATCATATTTTGAATTTTGAAGGCGTAAGAAAGTATTTTTTTGTAACCATTATGCAAAACTAAAATAAAAGAAAACTAGAATGAAGCATAAAAAAATCATCTTAATTAAACGCTGTCGGTTGGTAAGTAGAGATTGGTGGCATTGCCTCGTTGTTTGGCAAAGCGTAGCCTTTGGCCAAAGAAATAGCCAGCCCTTGGGTTAAGGGAAGCGAAGCGAAGAAGGTCAACGACCCTTTACGATATTTCTATAAAAAAGCTGAGAGCAAACGGGCCCTACAGTCCAAGAGTTTCGACCCCAAACGGCTCGAAAATATAGTCATTATCGAGATTACTGTATTTACGTCGCTTGAGGTATTCCGCAGCCGCAGCGCCAGCACAACATGATGAACTGGAAAGATGGGATGGCGTGAGAGTATCGACACAAGTTGCGTCCCACACTAAAGGCCTGACCATCTTCCAAGGAAACAATGCCATGCCGTCCGGTCATTTGCCATCGTCACGCACCAAGCCATTGGGTTCCAATATGATTAGAGCGCCGACGGTGACAAGGCTCGGTAATATTATGTATAGACAAGGGCTCGTCGGATGATGTCGTTTAAAAATCTCAAAACAAACAATCATAATTGCACTTGTGATTGATTCATTCTGTTACTTTGTAGCTATTTTTTTTTATTTTATCCTCATTTATCTTCTAAAACAATTTTTTTACAAATGTTTCGACATATTTGTAAAAAAAATTGTCACGATAATCCGAAAATTGTCATCGCCAATTTCCGCCGACAATTGTCAGAAATATTTTGATGTGATTTTGTGACATATGTCGAGTTTATTAAACGCGTTATTACTTGATAAATATGTCACGAAGCGCGACAATTCTTCTATTTTGACACTTGACATATATGTCGGATTGTCAGATTTATTAAATAGGGCCCAGGTGAGATGGTGATCAAGCGCGGGTCTATCAGCAATAAAAAAAGTATAATCTTCAGTTCTTCCGTTTGTTGTATAACTCATGACATTATTTTAAAGTGTATTTAAGAATGTGGAGATAACAGAGGCTTATTAGTCTCGCCACGATTGGCATTGAGTGCAATAACTTGACGAAGTTTTCCAAGTCAACAACGGCGAGCGCTACTTACTACGCACGATTGTATGTGTTGAGAAGACTGTCTACCTGACATTCGGTCTTTTAAATATTATATACCTGCTAAGAAACCAAAAGCAACACTAATTATGTACATTACCCTCCTTAAAAACGATGCTTCAATTGGTAAGTAGTAGGCATATCTCGATAATAATGAGACTCAACAGCAATGCATTTTCAAATAGTATAAGAATTAGTACTTATAATCTTGAAGCATAATATTGGTGTAGGTCGTTGCTCCGTGAGCGGGAATCAAACCCCAATGAGCTAACGTTAAACTGTAACCAATAGCTCCGTAACTGCACCGAAAGGTAAACTTTGTTATACATACACTTTATCATTCTTGTATAAGGAAAGCCAAACAGGGAATTCAATATATCCTCATTTTTTATTTTTTTATACAGCCATTGATGTCCCACTGCTGGGCAAAGGCCTCCCCAAATGTTTCCAGGTTCTCTTTTCCACAGAACAGATAAAAGAGGTTAAAAGGGCCTTGTGGGCGGGGTAGACGCGCCGCTCATATTGTGAACGCTCCTCATAGTTCAACCGAAATTAGCTTCACCGGCCAACAGTCGCGCTTTTATTGTATCAACGAACGAAGCTCCGCGAAAAAATAGAATTATGCAGTCTTTCGGTATCATACCCTCTCTGAAAAGACGCCATGTGTGTAATGTAGATCGAGAAGGGATTTCTGTTTACCGTTAAGTCCTAAAACCTTAAAATACGAGTAATATTTGTAATTATTACAAAAGTACTAGCTTCTGCCCGCGACTTCGTTCGCGTGGGGAGGTTTTCCCGCGCAAATCCCGATCCCGTGGGAATTTCGGGATAAAAAGTAGCCTATGTGTTATTCCAGAATGTCAATTATCTACTGACCAAATTTCATTCAGATCCGTTCAGTAGTTTTTGCATGAAAGAGTAACAAACATCCATCCATCCTCACAAACTTTCGCAACTATAATATTAGTAGGAAGTAGGATTCATTCAGATCCGTTCAGTAGTTTTTGCGTGAAAGAGTAACAAACATCCATCCATCCTCACAAACTTTCGCATTTATAATATTAGTAGGATAGTAGGGAGTAGGATTATGTAGTTTGTAGACAAAAACGACACAATCGCAATTTGAAATTTTACATTGCTTGCAATACATGGGTACATCTTGTAATACGTGAGCGATCGCGCAATGTATTGCGTTCATTGCGAGCGTCGCGTGTGTCGAGCCAATACAAATGAATGCTGCGAAATTCCATGCGTATCGATAGTGTTGTACCAAGTTGTAAACACTGTCGATATTACGAATATATTTAAATGATTATTTACCAGTATTATTGTAATCCAAAGTTGAGCTTACAGACTAACTGACAAAGGCTTGCACTGACGGGTCGGGTCTACTCAAATCTGTGTGGTTTTTCCCTAAAAGGCCATTTCAGACTAATCTACATAATCCTCATAAACGGTTGTGATTATGTGAACTATGAGGGTTATTTTATTCGAGTTAAACATAATTGTCTGGCAGTTTGAGTGCTTTTGTGGCCTATCCAAACGTCCTTACCTTGGTATTGTTCGTCAAATCGTTAAGCTCCTTGTTCTAAGTTGAGCTATACGTCATTTGACACATGCTTGCACTGTATGGACAGGCCCACTCAAATCTGTGAGCATCTTTCTTCAAAAGATCGCCTCAGACTGAAACCTATAAGGTTCCCATATAATTAAACCAGTGTAGATTGTATGGACTTTAAAAGAGACGGACCCCTCAGTTTGTATCGGTGTTTCTTCTCAGGATAGTCAGTTAGGAAAAACCGGCCTCATCTGGTTAATATCTACGAAAAAAATGACGTGTAAAAGTGTTATTTAATAACCAATTTGCAAAATAAAGATCATTTATCATTTATTAAATTACCTTTGTTTATTATTACCAATTATTGTTAATAGTGTGATTATCAATTTAGTTTCTGATTGGGGTTTTCCTCAAAATTTTTGTTTAAGTTTAGCAGTTTCTAATGAACACATACATTTTATTACTAGCATTCCAACATATCCAGATATAGAACAATTATGGATTAAGGCAACCGGTAGAAATGCATGGATACCTACTAAATGTAGTGCAATTTGCTCTATACATTTTGAAGAAAAATGAAAATTATTACATAAAAAAAGAAACCCAAAATATACTTAAAAACAGGAGCTTCTCCACAAAAAATATCGCAGTAAGTAATTTATGTACTATAAAACTATTGGGGTCCATATTGGCTCACCTAACCTTGGTTCTTTACCTGGAATTGTTCTTCCTAATGATTTGTAATCCGAATGATCACTCTTCCTAAAATTTTTCATCCTAAAGTTTTTATTCATACTATTTGTAGTGCTACCGACGATGTTCATAACACTCATGTTTCCGAAAATTGTAATTAATAATATCATTAATATAAATCTGTTTAAACTCCTACTGTTTTTTATAATAACGCTTTTATCCCTAAACATAATTACCATAATATTTTCACTCATACTCAGAAAGAAACATTTACCAAGTGTAATAAAAAATATATGTCGAGGTAGCGCTCGCCGGCAACTGCGGTGGTACCGCTCGCTTCGCTCTCTCGGCTCGCGCGTAGTTGGTCACAGTTCTAACCTTTTTTTTTTTTTTTTACGGGGGGAAATCCTCATGGACTACCTCCGCCTGGGGAATGGCGGAGGGGCGTGCCGGATTCTTACCGGCTAAAACCACCCCGGTGTCTTCTCACACGTGCGCGGGGAGCCGCGGGAAACCTAATTCTTCCGCAGCCCCGCACTAGTGCTGGCCGGGTCTGTCCCGGCCTCGCCTCCTGCACGGGGTAGTGAGGTGTTGAACTACCCCGTGCATCGCCTCAGAGGCGCGCGCCGACGCCCGCGCGCGCCTGCGACTCGGGTCCATCGAAAAGGGGGCGGGGGACTTCCCCAAGTCCCTCGCCCCTGGACCCATTCATGGGGGCTGGAAAAGGGCGTTGTCCGCCCTTCCCCTGCGCCCGGTGCGCCTTCTGCGGCCAGGGAAGGGAGTGGAGATCTCCCTCTCCCTTTCCGCAGTTTCCTTCTGCGACATCACGTCCTCGCAGAAGGACACCACTGCGTCCCACGACTCTGCGCTGCCGACCATACTCTGCACTACGGCCGGCAGCGACAGATCGCCTCCTACTTAATTTGTTTGGAATTACTTACTACTTAATTTGGAAGCAACGTTGAAAGTGCGCCCGCTGCGCCCATCAACTTGGGCACCAGCCGCCGGAAGTGGGGCCCGAATTCCCATCGGCTGTCGAGCACCAATCCCAGATACTTCACGGTGGACTCGACAGCTATCCGGGTCCCGCTGACCACGATGTGTGATCCCGGCGGCGGCGCCCGTCGAGGGCCATGAAACACCATGGCCTCCGACTTGTTTAGGGCCACCTCCAGGCCCAGGCGCCGGATGCGGTTCACCACCTGTGACACCGCAGCCGTGGCTAACAACGTTGCTTCCCTGTGCGAGCTCCCCCGGGCAGTTACGAGCGTGTCATCCGCATAACACGTCACGTCGGCGCCCGGCGGGAGTTCGCCTCTCAGCACCCAGTCGTAGCCGATGTTCCACAGGGGCGGTCCCAAGACCGATCCCTGTGGAACACCGCACGACGTGAGGTGCCGACCAGCACCGTCACGTCCCCTCACAGTTCTAACCTAACCTAACCTATGGATATCTTTGCAGGTACACACCGCTATAAATAAAATTAAAGAAGACGAAAAAAATCAAAACAAAAAGATATGACTGAATAATAGTTTAAAAGATGATTATGTTGAGAAAATATAGGAAAACAAATAAAAATACTTTTATTTGTTTTCCTATATTTTGTTTTGTTATTATACAATAGAAGACATTTAACATTATGAAGTTGAATGCTTCGGAATTATAAACATTAGAGACAGAGTAGTTAGGAATTGTGATTGTTAGGATGAAAAATGTTAGGAAGAACATTTTCGGATTTCCAATTATCGGAGTTGAAATTTTAGGTGAACTTAGCCGCACCCAACTATTGGTGTTTCTGAATAGCGGATCTAAACATTAAATGACATCACCTAGATAATTTTTTGGCGGATATTATTACATGAAACCGTGTTTATTGGGTCTATACAGCTTTTAAACTGAAAATTCATGGTTAAAATGATTTTTTCATTGTGGTTAGGAATTTTTATACTCATTCTAAATCTACCATCGCAATCGTGACACAAGCTAAAACAGGCTGCATTCCCCGTAGATGAAAAAACAAGTCAAACAGAACAATGAAATTTTGAATTTTTCATTTTGGTCTCATACCAAATGGACTATGAAAAAAGATCATTGCAAGCAATAAATAGTTAGTGTAAAACAATCACATGACTTCTATTTAAGTATATCAAATGTTTGTTTTCTAAATTACAGCTGATTATGAATGCAAACAAATCAGGGTAAGTCACGTGAAATTAATGGTTATTGAATATATTTATTACTTTTTAACATAAATTTTTATCACTTTATAGACTTAAATAAAAACCCTAAACTACATATATACATCTAAAAATAAACTAAAATATGGCATCCAGAAATTCGTGCGCATCGCTGTCCACTGGTAATGTGCCCAAAAGACTGGCGGCATTGCCACATTGTATGGCAATGCTTAACCTCTGTCCAAGGTAAAAGCCAGCCTTTGGGTCACGCGAAGTGTCAACTAGGCGTTTGGATAGATCTTTAAATAATCTGTGAGCAGTCGGACCCCACGACCCCAAGGTTTCAACCCCAAACGGCTCGAAAATATAACTACCAACAAGGTTATTATATTTCCGCCGCTTGAGGTTTTCAGCAGCCGCAGTGGCAGCGCCAGCACAGCAAGACGTCCTAGCTCGTCTTGATGGATGGGATGGCGCAAGAGTATCGACACAAGTTGCGTCCCACACTAAAGGCCTACCCATCTTCCAAGGAAATAAAGATATGCCGTCCGGTCTTTTGCCATCGTCGCGTGTCAGGCCATTGGGTTCTAATACAACTGGAACGCCGACAGTGACAAGAGCTCGTCGGATAATGTCGTTAATATTCGCGTGCCGTGCTATGCGACCCGCACTGCGACCGCATGAAAGGCCGTGGTGACCGAGGCTGTTGACAACTTCGCCGCAATGGCAGCGATGAGCAGAACAACAGGGAGCACCTAATCGAAGGGAAGCAGCGAGGCGGAATGTAGTATCATCGAACAAGGTGCCTATGTTCGATGACGGTAGTGCGTGAAGCCAGAGACCCGACTCCCATTCACCCACAGCCAGCAGGCGCGCCCGCTCTGCAGCCGAAGCAGATGTGGCAATAAGGTCACTCTGAACTGCTCTACAGAGCGGCTCATCCCACCGCCTCTGAGATGAGGGATTGTCGGGTGGATTTAGGTTCGGGCAAGCGAGTTTCCAGGTATCTATAGCCTCGGTGAAGAACGGCACATTGAAATCAACCAGTGACGGAGCTAGGATATTCCTGATTAATTTCTCAGTGCCGTGTACCGAGGACATAAAAGCCGGTAGACTGATACTAGTAATTTTGCGGATGCCGAGACCACCGATACAAATGGGAAGAGTAGCTTGTGCCCAAGCTCGGTCATCCAAAGCCACATTTAAAATTCCTGTCAGAGTTTGGCGAATAATTTGGTCCATTTTTTCCAAAAGGTGAGGATGATGCCATAGATGTGAAGAACGAAGAAAGTACATTAATTTAGGTCCAAAACAACAGTAACGAATTAAGGTGATGGCCGAATGCATATTAATTTGGTATAATCTGTCCGAGATAGCATTAAAATTTTGTATATTTTCCTTGACAAAATCGGGAAAGGAATTCTCATAAATTAGAGACCCAAGAAGACGAAGAGAATTTTTTTCCACAATTTGGATATCTGGGGCTATTGCGTTGAATTTTGAAAGTGTCAGTTGTCTGTCAGTACTGTCGGATATGAATAGTTACACTTCGAAAGGTTGAGGTCCAATCCTATGGAATGGAGTTGATTTATTAAAAACTGTAGATCATCTAATACTGTGTCTACATCGCCTCCCAGGGTTCCATCATCGAGATACCAAACATTGAATTTGGAATTTAGCTGTCGAATGATTGGGTGAATGGCTAAACTAAAGATCGCTGGCCCGAGGGGATCACCTTGTTGGCAACCAACAGCTGATTCCAAAAGGTTTTCCTTATAAAGCAATTTGGTTGGATGTCTGTAACATTGCCAAAGAAAACTAAAAATTTGTGGTACTTATTTTTTAGTTTCTGCCAACAAAGTGTCCCTATTGACTGAATTAAAAGCATTTTTTATGTCAACCTTCAAGATGACCTCTCCTTTACCTGAATTTAAATAGGTCGTCAAGGCGTGTACGGCAGCCTCACAACCCCCTTTGGAGCAGTAACCCAGTTGCAGGGGCTGAAATTTGGTCGAAATATCCTCACCATAAAATTTGGAGCAAATCTTGGCTGCCATACGACGGTAGGTAGTTCCCACGGCAATGGGGCGGATGCCGCCATCCCTCTTGCGTAGGGCACATAGATTGGCCCCGTACAAGATATCGGTGACGGCTTCGTTCACCTGGCCCGAGAGCATAAGGATAATCAGAGCCGTTAGCTCCTTCAAAAGCAACTCACCAGACTCTCCGGCGCCTGAGCTGAGTAGGTCCTTCAGGTGCTGCGGACTCAGCCAATCGAGGCCGCACAAACAAACGGCTGTGAAAACTTCTTGACCTGTAACGGTGAGGGTGTTTATGTCCTGATTGGGGGGGTCGGGAAAGGAAAGACCATCCGCTGGGGCAGGGTGTTTGCTCTCCAGAGCTGCGAGAGTATCTGGAGAGTACGGGGCCACCACATCACTACTGAAAAGTATCCTTGCAGCTCCGCTAATGTCACCTTCCCCTAATTTAGATTCGACCAGGCGGGATATACTTCTTGTGGAAGTAACCCTCTGTGTCGGTAATTTTCAACCGACGACAAAAAGAGGAGGTTATCAATTCGACGCGTATATATATATATATATTTTTTTAATGTATGATCATCGATTACTCGAAGACGGCTGAACCGATTTGGAAAATTCTTTTTTTGATTGAAGGGTATACTTCGATATTGGTCCCATTTTCATAAACGTCAGGATCTGATGATGGGATCCTGGAGAAATCGAGGGAACTCTTCAAATATTATAGGCACACCTATGTCGTTTTGGGTATTTATTATAGTAACTTGTGCAGTTGCTCTCAAAAAGTACCATTTGAGGAAGTGGAACTGATGATGAAGACTACAGATGGCCGCCGAAACTACTCAATAATAAGTATTGAGTGGATTGCGATTCGATTACTTGAATATGGATGTTACGCACTTTATGCTCGTCACAATGCATATGGTGATGTAGAGCTGATGGTGAAGTACCAGGAGAACTCCTCAACAATTAACGGCCCAGCATTGGGAAAAGCAATATTTTGTAAAAGGTTATAAGTAGTTGATAATTAGGCTCTTGTAACTAGGTAAATTAAAAATAGACCAACTAAAAAGAGTGAAATAAAAACTTTTTACCAAAAAATTAAACCGACTCCCAAAAAACACTGCAAAGTGAAAAATAACTTTAATTTCGGAAGTCGGTGCCAAAAACGAAAATACCAAACTAAAGACACCGACTACCGAAATTAAAGTTATTTTTCACTTTGCAGTGTTTTTTGGGAGTCGGTTTAATTTTTTGGTAAAAAGTTTTTGCATCCTGAATATGGGCCGAAATATTATAATTTTCTTTAATTTGTGAAGTTAAAGTTTTTTTTTCGTTAATTAAATTATATTATGTCACAACATGATGACGTAAAACAGAACTGCAATTACAAAGAAACAAAAGAAAACTTGAATATCGTGGCTGTAACGGATGTTCCTTCTTAATTTTACATTATTATTTATAAGTTTTTAGAAGGTCCACACTATTCGTACCCCTCCGAAATTATAGCGAAAAATTGGAAAACATAAGTAACAAAAATTTTAAGAATTGCAGTAATTTTATCGATATCGATTATCGTCCTCTTGGACGTAACATGTATGAGAAATAAATTGCTTTTGCGCGTATAAGACTATGAGTGCACGTCACGGACAGTGTTTGCGTTAGTGTGACAATCAGTAGCAAGCTCGCGATCTAAGTGTGTGCAGTCTATTTGTGTGCGTAATGCGTATACGTATAGGTCTCTTGCTTGTAGTGGAGCTAAAGAGTGGGAGACAAGTGGCGACACGCGTTCTCATACGAATCAGGAACTATTTCCTTTCTAACCTCTTTTATCTGTTCTGTGCTCTTTTCGAGGGCCACTTCAGACCAACCAACGCAATGTGCAACTCTAGATCACCCCCTCCCCCCCATCTTTTCCTGGGCTGGCCTCGGTGGCGTCATCTATTCTCAGGCACCCAGTGCATGGATATTTAATACCCTCATACAAAATATTTACGTTTTACGAATCTGGATTATATGGCTTGGAATTTCCGAGTGAAACAAAACAAATTCAACAGTCAGAATAGAGAGGACAGAAAAACAAGCCTCGTTTTTCTTTGACAGAACCTAGCCCCTTTTTTGTAGGCGGGAAAATAAAATCAAGCACCGGTTGGGGTGGAAAAAAGAAGAGAAAAAAAAACTCACCCTATTCCTTCAGTTGTCCTTATGTTCCGGGCCACGGTAACTCGTTAGAATAGTCCCGCATCCCCGGCAAAACCCAGGACCCTGCATTCAGCCGTCGCGCTTACGAATGTTAGAAGAAGAATAAGTTACAAAATTAAAACTAAAATCACTATTGCCATGAGTTTGACAGCTTGTTGCCTGCATTAAACACTTTAAGAGATGTGTTATGCATGTCCTTTCATTGCTGACTCATTACTGTTCGTTCAACTCATTTATGATTCACAAATACAACGAAAACTAAGACGGTATGTGCGAGTGTCTCTGCAAATAAAATGATGATCATTTACTTAAGGAGTCTTCAACGATCCTTTAGTTTTTAACATCGTTCATTAATTTCTTTTAAACGAGTTTTTTGTCTCAATATTTACTTACTAAGTACTTTTACAAACCGCGTGTCTCATTATCTTAATGATTTCCAACTAACATTTTCCGAGCTCTTGTGAAATCTTGTGTCTACGTCAATAATCCTTGTGCAGTTTCAAATATAACGTACAAGCCTATTAGGTTTACGTTTAAGGTCAGTTTTAACAAGCCATTTTATCCACCGATACGAGCTTGTACAAAACATGTATTATGATTTCACTGTATTGATAAGTGATTCATTTCCGTCTTTATCAAGTTACTTTATCATTTGTAACTGGGTAGGTAAGTAATTTACGCAGTTACCAATTGCCATTGTGCGTGCACCCGACATGCTTACAGACTGGAGGACATTTGTTGGTTTGAATTTGACGTCATCAATTCATTGTTACAATAAAAGAGTGAATTATCCTTTGCTCGAAATTGTGGTCTCTCGTGATCGTGGATACGTGTCCAAATCCGTTCTTTTATATGGTAATCAAAGTGGAGCGTGCGTTCCGTTCATTACACCATATTTTTTCGCATGACAGCGTTTTAATTAATGGGAGCAGTATAATGACCCAGCCGAAGCGGTGTCCCCAAAGTAAATGGCTCGGATTATTGTACACCTATTACACTGTCTGTATAGGGGAAGGTGCTGTACCTTGATACAATTTTGCTTAAATAACTTTTCATACTAATACCATGATACATAAAGTCATAAAATGAATAAAATCTGGATGGCAAAGGAATAAATTACTTAAGTAATACAAATTTTACAGTACCTAACCTAAGTTTTTTATATAAAATATGTAATTATTGGGTTTAGAAAAAATATAGTATTTGGATCAAGGTACAGCATTACCTACGTACCTTTATCCGTCTGTGCCATACCTTGATCTAGTTTAGTGGTCTATTAAAATTATTGACTTATCCCACTAATAGGCATTATGAATATGAATGTTTGTGAGGATATAAATGTACGTGTATGTGATCGGATGGTAAGTAGATAGTTGACATCCTGGAATAACACATAAGCTACTTTTTATCCCGGAATTCCCACGGGATCAGGATATACGCTGGAAAACCTCCCACGTGAACGTAGTCGCGGGCAAAAGCTAGTTTTAATATAATTAAAGAATTTTGGTCCACAATTCAAGTGTGTCTATAATAAACTTTATGAAAACCACGTACTTACCTAAGTATTAGGGTATAGAGCCATATTGTAATTTTGTAGCTTCTTATATGTATTAGTCCACAAGGGGGAGGGAGTAGGTACTTCCAATTTTATTAAAGAACAATGGCGGATCCTCTAACAAATTTTTGTTGGCATAATTTTGTAGCGTCTATTAATGGAAAATATACAAGAGTATAGAGTTTCAATTCATGATCATTTTTGCCTTAAGATCCACTATTAAAGGAACTCTCGTGGACCACCCGGAGAACACGGTGGAGCATACGGTGGAGGTGTGCCCCGCTTGGGCAGAGCTTCGCCGTTTCCTCGTTGAGGCTATCGGCGGCGGTTACCTCTCGCGCCCGGTCCTGGAGCGGAGCGAGTGGGAATGGAATGCAGTCGCCTCCTTCTGGGAAGCAGTAATGCTAGCGAAGGAGAAGTCCGAACGCGCGAGTGAGAGGTAACTCTCTTCCTCACGCTCCAGTAGGGCTTCCAATCCCGCAGCCTAAATTCAATCTCGGTATTTGCGGGACTACGAATTTTCAATCCCGCGGGATCTCGGTATTTGCGGGATCCCGCATATTGAAAATATTCACATTTATATAAGGCAAATAAAACAATAAATTAATCAACTAACTCCACATTTATTTACGGCGTGTCCAGAAAATATTATAATAAAAATAAACATATTATTAAGAACTTAACATAACCTAATTATAATTAAGTACTCTTTAACTTAAGTTTACTCACTGACCTGTGAAGTGGAGGTATTTGTGTAACACTTGATGCTTTGATATTACTGGGGTGGCATATTTTTGTCAAATAGTGTAATCTTAAATTCATATATTTTTTCATGACTGTTTTGGTAAGAAATATTATGTGATTATTCATCGGGGACTGCTCAAACTGGTTAATTTAATATTATCAAAGACATCTAATCCTCTGAAATGTGGCAAAGCCTTTGCCATGAGTTCCTGTTTGACATTTTTACTTTTAACTGTAAATTTATCATCCGTGAGACAAACTGTTTTCATGAATATTTCCATTCATTTACAAATAGTTTAGTAGGTTATAATAGGTTTTTGCTATAAGAAAAACCCTAGTTAGTAGAGAAATTGTTAAATATATGAAAACAAACACACACCCATGCACAACAAATAAATAGCATGAATGTATTGACTTATTTTAAGCTAAATTCACTAATATATTATCAGAACCATGCCGATTATTATAACGCATTCGAAGCTTCAACGGAAGTAAAATACAAAAACCATAAAAATATAAAGAAACAGCACGAGGATAAGGCATAACATACGATAATTCGAAACCCAAAAACATCACCGATTATTAACCTAAAATTTAAGTAACTTACTTTACGAACATTGGTAACGCATTTCTCTACTACGCTGTAAAATAATCAAAATAAGCAAAAATACATTATTTACATCGATCTTCCAACCGGGTTAAAACGGTTGACAGATTGAAAATAAACTATTGTAGCGACGGCAACGTCGAAACTCCTTGCGCATGGTATATAGATGTATATATATATAGTATATGTATAAAGAATGTTGTCATTTTTTAAAAGTAATTAATTATCAATATCAATTTATATGTATTTACCGATTAATTATCAATTAATCGATATTACCATGATTGTCATGTATATTATAGAAATAATTTAGCCATTTGTATAGCAATATCAATTTATTCATTTACCACACAGATCTGAAAGGGTTGTTTTCTGTGGAGAAGAACCGGCAAGAAACTCCACAGTTACTCTTTTCAAAACATAATTCATTTTCACATAAACATCAATTCACTACATGTACTTTGCAATATTACCACAATGTGATTACTATCGTTATAACTTTAGCTTTATTTACTTGTGTATCTACTATTTCATTACTCCATTACATATTATATAAGTAAAGTTATTTATAGAATTAATACCAAATGTTCATTAAATTATCACACAATTATCAATTAATAACACTGTCACATTAAAGTAACAAATACAAAATAATTAATTTATATTCAAATACAATAGCAATACGATAGGATTTTTATACCAATTCTACACATAAAAATATTAATAAAAGTTAGAAACAACACAAGTTCACTTAACTTAGGTCCGTTCGGTGTGACTGCTCCAGAGCGACTGTGAGTGACTGTGTCTAGAACTTTTTTGTAAGGTAGGGCCACTCGTAGATCAGCTCACTAAGGCTGTGCGTCTACTTAACCGGTCTGTCCTGTGGTGACCTCTAATAAATTAAAGGCCCCCAGCCAGGGCTTACAAACTAAAATATACTTACAAGCTAATGACCGCACGCTAAGGGCACTCCCTGTGGAGTACGGGCCTCGGCATAGCGGGGTCATTTGGGGAGGGCAGCAAAGGGACAGGCTGGGTCATATTATTATTTACGGGAGTATTTATTGCTATAGGCTCAGCATCGCGTGCTGGCTCGTTTGGCAAAGGTCGGGGAGGATTTCCATTACAAGTACGCGGACGTCGCGATGGGCCTCGTCGGTGAGGCCGGAATACGGAACGCGTTTTGTGACTGTGTTTTCTAAGAGTGCTAGTTTCCCTACTGCTCTCTTGTCGGATGGTTGTGTCTAGAACGACTGAGCGGCGGCTTTTATACACAGTGTAAACAAGTGACGTCATATCGTACGATTTTAAAACAGATTTGTTAACCTTTGTATTTTAACATTAAACTATGATTAAATGATATAAAAATACAGTAAATATGTTGAAATTAATTAGTTCAATTACATATTAGTCTTAGAGTTAGTATACAAACAACGTTATTATTTAAATAACGTTCAAGTATGCTGTTATACAAGACAACAATGAAAGAACAGTTTAAACTATCTTATAAATAGGTTTCGTAATAGTGTTTACAAGGTTTTGATAATAAATAGTTAAATGTTGTGTATCACATGATAAAAAGGTTATAATTATTATAGTGATATTTTAATTTGTGTTCAATTAAAGAAATAAACATGAGTTAATGTAATAAACCAACTGAAATTATTTGAATAATCCATCACATGCTGCGGGCGTAAAATAAATTGTTTATTATTTTTTACTTTTTTGTACACTTGACTTTTCAACGTAATTTTCTTTCTGTCATCTCATGTAAAAAAAAAAACTTTTTTGCAACAAATAAAACCGACTTCCATATCAAAACACTACAAAGCCAAAAATAATTTTAATTTCGGTAGTCGGTGTTATTGGTTTTGTATTTGTTTTTTTCCACACACGCCTTCCGAAATTAAAATTATTTTTGCCTTTGTAGTGTTTTGATATGGAAGTCGGTTTTATTTTTTGCAAAACAGTTTTTATTTTCGCGCTTTTTAATGGGTCAGTTTGTAATTAATCTACTTACAAAAGCCAAAATCTCAACTACTTATCACCTTTTACAAAATATTGCTTTTCCCAACGCAAAGCCGTTAATTTTTAATTTAAATTTCACCATCAGCTCTACTTCACCTTATGCATTGTGACGAGCATAAAGTGCTTAACATCCATATTCAAGTAATCGAATCGCAATCCACGAAATACTTATTATTGAGAATTTTGGTGGCTATCTGTGGTCTTCATCATCAGTTCCACTTCCCCAAATGGTGCTTTTCGAGAGCAACTGCACAAATTACTATAAAAAAATACCCAAAATACTATAGGTGTGCCTATAATATTTAAAGAGTTCCCTCGATTTCTCCATGATTCCATCATCAGATCCTAACGTGATGACAATGGGACCAACTAGAAAGTACACCCTTTCAAACTAAAAAAGATTTTTCCAAATTGGTTCGTAAATGAAGGAGTTATGCTCGAACAAAAAACGCAATGCAGAGTAAACGAAAAGATCGTCGATGTACATATTTTTTTTAGACTTTTGTTGATTTTTCAGAACCAGCTTGTCCGATTTAGATAAAAGTTTCATGGGACCATTTGGGAAGTACACTCTTTCTAACAAAAAAAGATTTTTTCATATCGGTTGGCAAGCGGTAATCGGTTCAAGTCGGTTAAAAAGCAAGAAATATTTTACGATTTATTGTTTTTCATGATTTTAAAGACAAACATTGTAAAATACTTGTACTTAAATATGGTAAGTGATTCCATGATTCACAAAGTTTTCGTTTTGGCTTCGGTTTTTACAAGATACCACTGAACAACTCGGCATTCTTATAAGTTATCACGATCGCGGTCGAAAGCGCACTAGTTCGCGGAGACGGCCACTTGCCTGTGACATGAGCCCTTTGGCCATGTCGCGCGGACACCGATATCCCCCTTACCACTTCTCCTGTATTTTATATTTCTATAAGTGTAACTGACCCATAGGGCGCACGTGCCAGTGCTCTGCGCTCCCGTTCTATATACAAATAGTCGGATAGGTTAATCGACTGGCGTCTTTTTGTATTGTCCTTGTTGCGAGGGATATTACGTGAATCAAAACAAACTACGTGTAGGTACCTACTTAATGTTATATGCAGCAATAACTTAAAAAACACAAGCAACACAAAAATAAAAACTAAAACGTTTTTAAATTATCCTCAAAATTAGTTACAAAGGATCTCAGAACTTAATGAGGCCAATATTCAGGGACAGGCCCGTTGGTATAGTGGTCAGTGGCCCTGACTGCTATGCCCAAGGTCGTGGGTTCGATTCCCACCTAGGACAAATGTTTGTGTGATGAGCACGGTCATTTGTTCTTTGTCTGGGTGTAATTTATCTATAACATGTATGTATTTAGAAATATATACGTATGTTTATCAGTTGTCTAGTATTCATACCACAAGCTCTGCTTAGTTTGGGACTAGATGGCGTTGTGCGAAAAAGTTGTGGAATATTATATTATATTATTATATTTATTATATATTATTAATATTATAAGAAAACAAAAAAATACCCTTCACCCGCGAATACATACTTACAAAGTAGTCTTTCGTCGAAACGAAACAGAATTAATGTCAGCAACTAACTCCATGTCAATAGGTCTTTAACAAACTATCATTCACCATAATCAGACATCCGTGAAATCGGCGGGAAGATTTTAAAAACTTAAATCCCTGAAGGTACAAAGGGTGTCAAGGCAAAGCAGCTTCCCCTACACGTGGAGTCTGGTCAAATAAAATACCTACGGGTTAACGTTTTGCTAGGTGATATTTGAGTTTTGGACACCTGTCCATGCATGTAAAATGTATTCTCCTCTACCGGTATCGGGCATACATTTCTTTTATTGGCCTTCCCTCTGATTTAAATTTTAATTATTCTTTACTTGTTTCGAATGGAATAGAAAATAAATTGAAATCTGTGTACCTATTCTGTAACTGGGATTTACAATTATAGAGACTTTTCATTTATCCAGTTTTTTCAAATATATAGGTTTAAAATGTTAGTTATCTTATTTATACTTACTCTTGCTAATTAATTTGATTGTTTGTTAATAAAGGTGTCGTAACTTCTGAGAAATTGACTTATAAACACAGGCTATTGAGCTGCAAAGTTCCAATTATAGAGGTACACGTTGAGCTATTTCAATTTCAAAAATTCTTCATTATAATGTTCAGTACCAGAGTAAGGCAATAGGTATTGCTCCCAATATAACATCTAACATCATATGAACATTCCTCTTCAGGTTCATAATTCTGCGAAGATTCTTCGCGCTCGCCGGCACCGTGTTCTTATTACGATGCTTCACGATGCTGATCACATCACTATCGGTGCCGGGGTCCCACCTGAAGTGCGAGCCGCGTTCCTACCCGCCGGCCGACGACCTCACGGTGTGGGGGCGGCGCCTCCGCCAGGCCTACGACATCTGGAGCGGCGCCGGCATGTCTGTGCGCGGAGTGAGGACTTGTGGAGACTACATGTTCTCAGGACACACGGTCGCGCTGACGCTCCTCAACTTTTTTATAACTGAATGTAAGTATGCACTGTAGCTCTTTGGAACTTGACCTAAATCTCGATCTGATCAATGAGGTGATTCGTCTTCTTAGCGAGTCGACGGCAAAAATATGTTAACTTATGTTCATCATCGTGGTGAAAGGGAGCGCCGGTCGTATCAGAAGGTACGTGGAGGCACCTTTGTTGCACGCCAAAGGAGAAGGTTTTTTTTTTCTCTTTGGCAACTTAGTCGGTGTCGACTAGTCTGCCAGTGTCATGTTATGACGGCAGCGTAGGGTAAGGGTGTGCCGTCGAACTTTGGACTTTGTGGTAGTTGTTAGTTCAGCTGCAAGGACGAACACATGAGTTAAACACCATTATCTACTATATACAAGGTATGATATAATAAACTATATATTATACAACGTGTAACGGAAACCCCATATCTATCCAAAAGGGCTGAAGACAACATCTGGTATGGAGTCTCTATGCACAGTTTCAGCACAAAATAACTGACTCAAAGAATTGATACCAAATTATTGGTTTCATATGTTTCTTGAATACTAATAATAACAAGCGTGTCACAGCACTACGAGGGTCAATAACTTTCCACGTGACTTGCCAATAACACGATCCCATAAAAAACAACACTTGTCAAAAAAACCAAGTCTCGCAACTCAGTTCTTCTACCGTAAAAAGTTGTGAGATTCATGTAATACCAAGTCGGTTATTCGATTATTCAGTCCCTACTTAAGGGACCTTCTGTCTTAAGTTGTTATTGTTACGTAATTATCTAACCTAACGACATCTTATAGTGACCATATCAACATTAAAAATCTTTAACGTTTTAAATAAATAGATTGACTCAGCCATCGCATGAAAACACAATATATCTCACAAGTAATACATACATATATAAATTACATTGTTTTTGCGATTGCCAAGTCAATCTATTTATTTAAAACGTTAATTAAGAGTTTTGTGAAAATGCTCTTTCCGTTGCCGCGTTCGACACTCGCGGAATTGACATCATAAAAAAAATAACTTCAGAAGATTTGCGGTCTTGATTCTCCTTAAAAATGATTTGCCATTTTTGTAGCGGCGTCAGATCTTTGTTCTGCACTGCTACTTTCACAGTCTTTTACTGTACACACTTCTTCATAAAATTGATCCATGTTGAAGAACTCATTAATTTTTTTTTTAATAAATCTAATTTGCTATCGTTGAGTTCATATTTGGTGTTTGGTGTAATGAGACATTTTTGTACCATACACAACAGTCGTTTTTTATTTTCGTGACTTAATCATCAGACAATTTTTTAATTAAGTTGCTGCATGTGAATACCACAAACTTATCTTCAACCCTCAGACTTCAGCTCAAAAGTTGGTAAGCAATTGCTGATGCACACAGCAATTTTTCGTATCCAAGACATGCATCCTGTAAAACCTTAAAATGTAATGCTTATCTGCAAACAATTTATATTTTTATATTTTATCTGCTATTAAAATTATTGCAAACCCCGTACAATGAACCGCAGTAATATAATTATTATGAGCTGACGGATACCGAATGAATGGACGAACGAAGATCAATAATTGAGTAAAGCCAAATTATATGTGCCCACAGGCGTGTCTCTGATGGAGAAAACAAAAAATCTATTGACTGAGCAAAGCCAAAGTGTACACGCACACGATCGTGTCTCTGATGTTGTAGAATAGAAAATTTTGTTACTTGGCTAAGGCCTCTGGAGCGAGTAAAGAATCAAAATATAGCACTAGTGATCTGATGCGTGTTATTTTGAGCGCTTTGTTACAACCAACATGATAATGTGATGCGTAATTTGATTTATTTTTTCTATACTACAATAATGCTTATTGTTATTTTTTTTATTTATCGGGACATTTTGCGTCCCGATCAGCAACAAAAAGGGACGCGTCCCCAAACCCCTAATAATCGGGACGTCCCGCGAAAATCGGGACACCTGGCAACACTAGTAAGAAAGGAATGAAAGCTGAGGTTTATTAGGCCTTTACTGGAACGAGGGTTCCGCCGTTCCTATAAGATTGACAGCGATGACAATGACATTGATCATACGGCCGCGCCACCACGTTGCGGTGTAAACAAATCGGTTATTTATAACGGGGCGCTCAACATTCCGGCCGTGAAACCTTTTTGCCCAAACAACGCTTTTAGTTGACCTACATGTCCTGTATATCAATACTTATGTGTTATTAGAAAACAACGATAATTGCCTTATCCATCAACAATATACATACTCACTGTAATCTTAACAACATAATACAGATAACCTAATCTTTAGGCATACCTATAGATAAATGACGCATTAAGGAAGTTTAGAAAATATTATATATGACGCATTCCTTGTTCGTGTTATTTATCAATTAAAATGAAGTTGTTTTCATAATGCTGTAGACTCCTGTTTTCTATTACGTTTTATTTGTGAACATAATTATGCCTATAATTCAAATGTGAAACAAGTCGTAAGCGGCGTAGATTGTCACTATCTTGTAAAAACAAAATGAGGAAATATCATGATATTAAGTTGGCCCCACAGGACGAATGTATTAATTTGCGATAAACTGTGAAGTAGCCTTGAATTCTTAACAATTCTTCGACGATGTATCTATCAAATAAAATCTTAAAATCAAACAAAAATTAGGTATTTATTATGAAGAGGAAAATAGTCTCACATTTTTTTCCTTAAATAAAATGTTTTGTTTATTTTGCTGGTGCACTTGCGTAATCAACCCGCGTAATTAATCTTGCAGTTGAAACAATGGCAAAAACCTGAAATTATAAAAAAAAAAACTGTAAAACAAAGGAGTTAAATAATTCCATGAAAATAATCTAGACAGTAGACATAGACACCCAGATGCAAAGTCCAAATGTCCGATTCATGTTGAGTTTTAACAATAGCTCTTCGTAAAACAAAGTGTCGCTAATTGTTTCTTTGTTCTTTTATAATCACAAGTTAGGTATTTGTATTTGCCAGCTTTGTTCATACAGTTATAATCAGTTCAATAGCATAAATACAAGATTTTGTTCAAAAGATTATTTACAAAAAAAAATCTTACTCTTTTTCTTAAACCGTTGTCTTTTTGATTGGGAAAGATGATTTCATTTCTTCTTTCTTTGTTTTCAGTACAGTTTATCCTTATCCTGTTCTGCGCTCATATCAGTAACTAAGTGACAATATCCCGTCTCTTGTCTGCTAATAAAATAAATTATAACCATCTTTCACCAATTTATTTGCCAAGTGTAGTTCTAGATTGGAGAGCCCTTTGATCTTCCATTGTAGCATCTATAACGGTCAATAAACAGTAGCCAATGTTTCCACTCTGATAAGATCATGATAAAAAAGTAGGTACTTGAAACCACTCTACTTAGAGCTGAAATATATCTGCCTACTTTATCTGTTCTTCATTCTCTTATAATAAGCAATATGTAAGTAAAATGATATTCGTATTAATTTTGCACAGGCAAACAAAACGTTCTGCGCAGTGCTTATCAAGTGTGCCTACTATCTTTTAAAAAAATACCGGACTTCGCACAGATATGCCGTCACTACAATGTAAAATGTTAATAATTCGGGACATCACCTAAATAGTAGGTAAATACCTAATCATGCAAAATTAATTGTGCAAGGGCATCCCCAAGCCTCTAGAATTTATATGTTAATTAATTACAGATAAAGATTTAACATATCAGTATCATGGTGACGAGAACTCGAAAATTGTATGTTTGTTTATAGGCTTGCATGGGGCCATTTCAAAATTAAGATATTGCGAAAATGGTACAATATAAATGTTGCCTATGTTTCGTCCTCAAAAAAATACAGATTCCAGTAATGCTGGGCTAACCACGGGTCCAGAGGCACCGAAAAAAGCTAGTCAATCATATTTAAAACACGTTATGTCGAAGAAATTACCGTTATTAATGGACAAAATAAGTAATGTCATTGGTCCAACTTTTTGTTTGTGATAACGATTAGCGACATGCTTGACATCAATATCTTGTTTTCGTACCGTGCATTTTGCAGTTCATGGACCTATGGACCGCTGTATTGATCTAGTTGTTAGACCACGAAAGAGTGCACAAAGGTTACGCCTAAAGCAATTACTTAGGAAGAGCATAGCCAAAAGTAGAGTAATTAAACAAGAGCCTACGTTCCAGGGCGTTCATAATAAGAGTAGACATGTAACACATCGGGGTTCGCTCGTTTCCATTGAACACACCTTATCGATCGCTTAAATCAAGCAATCGAGGTCAAGAGTTGGTTAGTCTCGAAACAAGAAAAAACTTTTTTAAATCTTGTCCTAATTTTAAACTTAAGCTGAAACACAAGAAGACATCTGTCGATACAATTCTGACACAGTTCTATGCTTGCCAACAGGATGGATGATCTCAGTATGTCATGAAAGATACTCCTTATGATTCTCATGCCAAAAGATTAGGTCGCCAATTCATGACCAAGGCTACTATGTAACTAATTTTACCTGTTTTCTACAAATTACAGATACCTCCCGCAATTTGTACCTGTTGCACATACTGACGTGGGTGATGAACATGTTCGGGATCTTCTTCATACTCGCAGCGCACGAACATTACTCCATCGACGTGTTCATCGCGTTCTATATCACTTCCAGACTCTTTCTGTATTACCACACGTTGTCAAACAATCAAGCTCTCATGCAGAACGACTCCTCCAGGTAAAATTTCAATACCTCTTTATACATAACTCAGTGCATAATGTCATATTATGGGCCATCATTGCCTTTACAAGCTTGTAATGAAGTCATGTCGACATACATACATAAACTCACCACTCACATTGCCATGCGGATCGGCAGTATCTAAAAACGACACGATATACATATATATAACCAAAACGTTGAAAAAAAAAATAGGTAAAGGAGCTCCCTTACCTTTTTTTTTCAACGTTTGGTTCTCTATAAAGCAGTTTGAGCTCAAACTGCTTTATAGAGAATTTTGATCTAGCATTGATCAATGTGCAAAACTGTAAGCGCACCTAAAGATTCCAAACATTTCTTTTCTTATGGCTTTCATTTGCATTGTGCCCAAATGTGTTTCCCGCAAACCATAATTAAGTAAATAATTTTGTTTTATTTTCGAAAGTGACATTATTGTATTTTATTTTATCTTATTGTTATAATTATTTAGTTTAAAAAAACCACCTGACATCAACTTGAACCTTTCACATTGTAACTAAATTTATTTATTTTTAATTAATTCAACCTTGATTATTATTATTATTAATTCGTGTAAAATCATTTTGTGTTGCGTTGTGTGTGATTTAAATTTAAGGTACTAACATTTAATTCTAAGGTACCTACTAACAATTTCATGGATATTTTTTTTTGTCTGATGTATAAATAAATATATATATATATAAAGCCTGCAATACATGTTGGCCGAGCGTTGTCGAGTGAAGGCCAATACCAACATGTAGACGGTATATTTGCCTTGTCTTGCTATCGCTCGGTGTCACTTGCCTAGTTAGCCGAGTGGAGGCCAGCGCCAACGTGTATAGAGCTCATTTGGTGCAACTTGTCTTCGCTCGCCGTAGCTCGTGATCACTTGTGTCACTTCGGATCGGTGTCGGTTTTTGGTCACAAATCAAAGGCACTCACCTGCGTTCGGCCAACGTGTGAGCAGCTCTACAGAACCTTTTCTACATTGGTCATCTGCATTGGCGTTCGACGAAGTTGTCGAACGTGTGGACATTAATTTTTGCCTTGTACCTAAATAGGTAATAGGCTCGCGTTGACCTACGCTCGGCCAACATGTATTGCAGGCTTAACAAGCAAACATCCCATGAAATGTCCACCTCATTAAAAATCATTCTCAGGTGGTATCATTAATATTTGATCAGTATGTATTCCAGGACGCGAATATGGTTCCCGCTGCTGTCGTTCTTCGAGTCTGAAGTGGACGGCATCGTGCCCAACGAGTACGAGGGCCCCGTCACCATCGTGAACAACCTGCGGCTGTGGTGCCTGCAGCTCATCGCCGACGTCAAGGAGTCCTCCGTTGCCAAGATCGCCGGCTCCAAGCTACAGGAGGGCGCCGCCATGGGCGAGTACTCCGTCGTCAAACTGGTCGACGGCATCAAACGAAACCTCAGCATGGTCGAAGAATACAAAACTTCACGCCAAAGACTAGTTACCCTAGACAAAAACATACAAGCTTGCCTTCTAGACGAACGCCCCGACGTAGAACTGCGACACAGAAACATAGCCGACTTCCCCGGAGACGCTCTCCTTAAGGATTTCAGTAATCCACCCTCTCCAGTTATAAAAAAAAATATATGAACGAACCAAACGTTCTTTTAATAGAGGCTGTTTATAGAGATACGTCATTGTAGCCTTACAATGAAATTAATTAGATACCTGAATGTTTACATTTCCATTATAGATTTTATATCATGTTATTCCATATTTATTTTACTATGATAAGTTAAACATAGAATAAATTATTAAGAAAATTTATTTGCTCAAAGTACTAATCTTGAATAAATAACATTTTCGCTTGTACTTTTTGTTATTCTCCTTTATGCCGACGACCGGCGACCGTACATGCAGCATGATACGAAACGCTCATACTCTGAGGCTACTTGTTGCCATGTGACATCCCGCTTATCTCAAGTTTACCAAATACGATGAGTTCAAAGTTGAGATCTGCCGCAGTAAGACAACACAACAGTGCGACAGGTGGGCATGATATCAAGCGATATAGAACATTCAAATACTACGTTCAACAAAGACGGTTTCCTCACGATTTGTTGCATTGGTTGATGCTACGTTGTTTACTTTATTTATTTATTAGGAACAATTAACATTTACATGTTGTAGTGGTACAGTAAAGGTAATAAAAGTAACATTTTGCAAACCCACATAATTGTTCACAGAATAAAAATATAAACTTAGGAATTAGGTCAGCTTTAGATAAAGATATTTTAATAACTATGTTCTTTAGCTAAAGTTTTATATAGGTACTACTAACTAGGTGCATTGTCTAACGACAAAGAGACTGATAGAAGAGGGTATGGAACTATGCTCCTGTGTCGGAGTGGTAATGCAGTGCGACATACAAGCCAGTGGGACGAAACGAGCGGAGGGAGACGCCATTAAATCTGGAAATCCATTGTAGTTAAAAAACTGACAACTTGCTACGGCAGAAAGCGGCCTTCTTGCGATGTCCCCCTGTCGTTCCCTCAACATAATGTCGTTTTAGCACTTTGTGAGATATCGTTCTGATTTGAATGTAGAAAAAAGCTCAACGACTTCGATCCGAAATCGCAACGCATCGTTTAGTACACCATTCAAGTGGACAAATAGAGCAGAATGTTTTTTGACATTAAGTTCGCATGAACTCTTCATGAAGATTAACATAAATATTAGTTTTGACTCACACTATGTCTCGAGTTCTTCCGACTATTTTGGGTTCGGCTATCATTCTAACCGTGCAGAATGCAGTAGAATTAAAGAGTACACAGCGACAGCGATAACTGATCTGTCCTCCACAACACTAACTGGATAGCATTATGCTTTAGCTTGACTTATCAAACTTTTAAGAAGGAAGGAAGAAGACTGGAATTCTAATCCATTTATCCGTAAAGACTGCCTGCCGACAATAACCGACACGGCTAAATGCTTAACGTAGGTACTTTTCAACAAGGCACGGAAGGTTGGATGGCAGTGATTCCTGACTGGTAGACTCCCGCTGTCCTGTTCTACGTGATGCCACAACACAGAAAGTCGGGGCGTTCGATTTAGTAAAATCTGAAATAAAAAGGTACAAGTCAAAATTAAAGGTTTTCTTTGACCATTTATGAGTGTTTATTGTGATTTTGTTAACTTGGCCATAATGTATTGATAAGTATCACAAAACATCTTGGCGTGTGCTGCCTAAACCGTTGCAGTTGGCCTTACCTGTATAGACTCGTCTGTCTGTCCGTCCGTATGTCACAGCCATTTTATTCTGAAATTATTAGGACTACACTTTAACAGATAGACACTTTCAAAGTTGTAAAATGAGTGACCCCCGCCCTTCTAACTTTCATAATAATAAAGTGAAAAATCTAAAACAACATGCTGTAGTACCTGTGTAATGAAAACTTTCACCGAAAATTGATTTGAACGAAATAGAGTCGGTAGTTTTTGAGATAAAGCACTTTATCTTAAACGGTAGGTATTATAAAAAAAAACTGTATTTATTGTAGATGAACTTTGTTTTTTACAGTAAATAATTTTGACGAAACGTCCACCACTAGGAAGGTATACTTACTATGAGTCGGCGCGGCGTGCAGCGTCAAATCGACTCATCCAATAAAAAAATCTTTCACCAATAAAATGCTTTATACGTTATTACGTCACTACGTAATAACGTATAAAGCATTTTGATGGTGGAAAAACTTTTTACCAAAATATTAAACCGACTCCCAAAAAACACTGCAAAGTAAAAAATAACTTTAATTTCGGTAGTCGGTGTCTTTAGTTTTGTATTTTCGTTTTTGGCACCGACTTCCGAAATTAAAGTTATTTTTCACTTTGCAGTCAACGAATTAGGAATTCCTAATTCGATGTTTGCAGTGTTTTTTGGGAGTCGGTTTAATTTTTTGGTAAAAAGTTTTTATTTCTAGATGTTCGATTTTTAATTTACCTAGTTACAAGAGCCTAAATGTCAACTGCTTATAATCATTTACAAAATATTGCTTTTCCCAATGTTGGGCCGTTAATTGTTGAGGAGTTCTCCTGGTACTTCACCATCAGCTTGACTTAACCATATGCATTGTGACGAGCATATTGTGCTTAATAACCACATTCAAGTAATCGAAGCGGAAAACATGAAATACTTATTATTCCTACTCATATATTGAGTAGTTCCAGTGGCCATCTGTGGTCTTCATCATCAGGTTCACTTCACAAATGGTGCTTTTCGAATGCAACTACACAAGTTACTATAAAAAAATTCTCAAATCACTATAGGTGTGCCTATAATATTTGAAGAGTTCCCTCGATTTCTCCAGGATCCCATCATCAGATCCTAACTTGGTGACAATGGGACCAATTTCGATGTATACCCTTTCTAACAAAAAAAGAATTTTCCAAATCGGTTCAGCTGTCTTCGAGTAATCGGTGATCATACAAAAAAAAAACTTTTTGTCGTCGGTTGAAAAAACATGCTGTAGTAGCTGTGTAATGAAAACTTTCACCGAAAATTGATTTGAATGAGATAGAGTCGGCAGTTTTTGAGATATAGCACTTTTTCTAAAACGGTAGGTACCTATTATAAAAAAATTGTATTTATTGAAGATAAACTTTGTTTTTATAGTAAATAATTTTGACGAAACGTCCACTACTAGGAACGTACTTAGGTACTATGAGTCGGCGCGGCGTGCAGCGTCAAAACGACTCATCCAGTAAAAAAAACCTTTCACCAATAAATTAATGCTTTCTACGTTATTACGTAGTGACAAAGGCATACATATTTTTTGCTGAAACAAAACTTTCACGCGAGTCTAGCTGCGGGCAGTACTGAATATTATAAATGCGGAAGTAACTCTGTCTGTCTGTTCACATATTCACGTCTTAATTAAATTTGTGCTGAGATAGGTACATTAGACCTTGGAGAAGGACGCGGGCTACTTTGATTCCGCTGAAAAAAGACCTGCCACGCGATCAAAGCCGGAGGCAGAAGCTAGTACCTATATTATAATAATTCAGCCTATTACGTTCCCCCTGCATTGACACTGGCCTCCTCTCTATGAGAGGGACTAGGCCGTAATCCAGCACGCGGGCTCAGTGCGGGATGGTGAATGACGCATGTCTTTGAATGTTTGGTCTAAGGACATTCTGGTTTCCTCACGATGTTTTCCTTTACCGATTCGAAAGCAGTGATGATGATATAAATTACCTCACTGGGTTCGAACCCACGACTTGCTAGTACCTATTATAAATGCAAAATTAACTCTGTCTGTTACACTTTCACGTCCAAACCAGACAACTAATTTATATGAAATTTTGTACCTAGGCTATAGGAGTAATATCCAATACATTAAAGTTAACCCCGTGGTAGGGTAATAAACCTTCTTTTTGTGTACAATTTTTTGTTAAGATCGTGCGAGTGAGATAGTAATTTGTCATTGCGCCCGCCATGTTTGGCGTTTCACCGTTAGCGTGCGACAGTGCTGTCATTATTTAATTAATTTTAAATAGAAAAGGTGAGTGTAAGTTCATGATACTTTGACAATTACTTGTTAAAAACATATACTTGTTGATACCGACAAAGGTTTTAATAGATTTTCATTAGTTTTTGCGTAATACCTTATTTCCCGGGTTCAAAATGTTATCGATTCACAAGATTGCAACTCTAAACAGTGTCACCGCATTAACCAAGCAAATTTTTATTATTTTCAATTCGTGTATTAATAATTGTTTTTAGTACGTATACGTTAGTAGTTTAAGTCAGAAAATATTTATTTTTACTAAGGTAAAAAAGTAGGATCGCTTTCAAGCATTTTAAAAATGACCGTTATTTTTTTTATCACATAATTAAGTGAGTTAATTTTTTATTTTAGACGGCTTGGAGGAAAGCAAAAATAAATCAAATCCGCAATTGAAAGTGTTCTGCAGTCAAAAATGAGTCTCTACAGGGCATCAAAAGAATATAAAGTGCCGTGTAGTAGGTACTTTAAAGGTCAATGTTGAAAGGGTCAAAACAGAACGCAAGCAGGGCATAACACAAATTAAAATGCTCAAGGTTGGTAGACCATTTTCTTTGTCAGCAAATTTAGAACAAAGTTTATTGTCATACGTTATACAAATGCAAGAACTTGGATTTGGTCTTACTGTCAACCAAATCCGGCAAATCGCTTTTTCACTCGCTGAGACAGCCAAATTCAAGCATAACTTTAACACAAACAAAAAATGTGCAGGATGGAATTGGTGGGTAGGCTTCAAAGAACGTTATGGTTTAAGTTTAAGAACTCCCGAAAACCTTTCATCTGGCCGTACTATTTGTTCAAATCTTGCAATAATAGCTGACTTTTATGAAAAATTAGAAGCTGAACAAAATATTTTAACCACCGAAGACGTATCAACAAGACCTCAAAACAAAAATAAAATAATTATACATGACATATTAACACTACCAAAGTGGAAACCAAATACCAAAACACAAAAAAAGAGAACCGTTTCTCTAGCTCAGTGTTTAACACCGGTTGCCACAACTTCATCTGCAACCGTATCTGTAAGACATGTCAAAAAAGAAGCTAAAAGGCGGCAGTTATCCCTTCAGCAGATTAATAAACCAAAATCACGAAGACAAACAAACGAAAATGACAAACAATCTTCTCAATCGTCAAAGGGATCAAAATCTTCAATCTCGAATGATGATTGGATTTGCAGTACGTGCAATGTGGGCTATACTCATAAGATGTTAAGTTACAAAATGGAGCCGACTGGATAACATGCTCGTTCTGTACTAATCCTTATCATACCCATTGCCAAAGTCCAATCATAAATGACAACGAAAAAATTTTGATGTGTGATGGTTGTAGCATTGACGAGTCCAGTGGTGCAGAGTAAAAAACAATTATAAAGTACAATATTGTTTTTTATTTTTCCCAACTTTTGGTTGTATACATAATTATTACTTTCAATTTGTTTATATTTTTGTTTAATTTTATGTTTTGTTACTTTTGTGTTTAAAAATAATAAATACTCACTTAATTCGGTTATATCAGAATTAGAGAAGTACTATCACCGAATTATAGTGTTTATCGCAGAATTAGACAAGTCATCACGGTTTGATTAAGCTCATTTTACGCCGAGTTAATTCATTTATGTTAAGATTACACTTACTCATATGATAAATAAAAGACTGATTAATGTTCCTATTAAAAACAAAAATAAAATTTATAAAGTTTAACCTGTTTTTTTTGTCACATTCTGTTTTGTCACAGAATTAGATGAGTTTACCCTACCTACAGAGGTAGATTAGACCTTGGAGAAGGACATAAACATAAGTACTTAGGCTGAAAAAAAATTCATGCGTGCGAAGCCGCAGACAGAAGCTAGATAAATATACCTACTCTTTATTACTACACCATAACAGAAACTAATAGAGACATTAACAACTAAAACAGTGATACAATGGGCGGTCTTATCGCTAAAAGCGACCTTTTACAGACAACCTTTCCTTGTTCCTAGTCGAATTAGAAAAAGCTTAATCTAGAGGTAGGTAGTAGTAGTAAGTAGCTGCCTTTACCCATAAACGAATCGTAAGTAGGGGACTTCAGTACCTAACAAACATTTTAAGATAGTAGGTATAAATACACACCCGTACAGGCGAATTACTTAGTGTAATTTATAACATCATCACTGCCTAAAACTGTTCTGTATCTGTTTTTCTTTGATATTTTCAATCCCTCCCTCCAACTGAACCATTTTCAGAAATGACTGCTGTAGTTGACTACTGACAAACGGTAGATTTGTTATTGAACTCTACTCTACTACTAGGTACTACCGCTGCTCAACCAATATGGACTAACTCTTGGGTACTCGAGGAGTGACAAGATACGAAATCTTGATATGATATCATTATTTGGAAAAAACACCAAAAATATTAGATATTTTTGGAATGCTACAACACCATTCACTTTAGTTCATATTATGTTCGATTCTTAGTGCTACCAAGCGTGCTTGGGATCTCTCACACTCAACTTTCTGTCTGTAGGTCCGTGCAGGAATCGAAGGCGTGATTCGTAGCACAGCAAACGTGCAGTCAATACACGAGACTTCTGCTACTGGACTTCGTGGGTGAGCTGTTACGGAAAAACGTTACCTTTCGAGCCCCGCTGCGTTCGATAAGGTAAAATGCAAAAGAGCCGTTTCGACTACCTCGCATGGCCTTACCAATTTACTGAGTGACTTCATCTGCTGAATACAACATAGGTACCTACTTAGTAGTTAGCGGCCGTCCTCGCTTTTTAATAATTTATACAGGCTGGTTTTATTAACTTGCATGGAACAAGGAACGCAATAAGTGTACGGGAATGGTTGTATGCCAATATCTACCCTAAAAATATAATTATATAGTTCTGTATGTATTGAGCGGACTATAATATTATTGTTTCAGCAGCGAGCTACGCTTGGGTGTTTAATATCTAAATAATCTATATAAGTGACCCAGACTGTATGTCCGCACGCAATCCCTGAGTTGGGAGCGGGCGTGATTTAATCATCTAATGAAAATTATTCATTTACGTTAAATATGTGTAGAATATTTTATATCTATACACAATAACCTGCCCCGCTTATCGTTCCAATGACATTTCGAACCAGTTTATGAGAAATTGAAATGACATCCATTGTGAATAAAAGCGAGTATGCGTTTGTTTGTTCTTCTTTCATGCCACAGCGGAGCAACGAACGGATCGATGTGATTTTTAGTATGTAGATAAATAGGCTTTGCTTCGGGGAACAAAAACTGAAAAAGCGGGCGAAGCCACGGGCAGAAGCTAGTTTGTCTAAAAGTGACTAATATGATAATTAGAAACAATAAACTGGTTGTCTAGCGATGTAGCGCTCTAAGCGAGCATAACGCTGACGCGACGGAGTGGAATACTGATGCATGCAGAGTGATTTTGAAAGTGCAAGTTTTCGACATCATCTGCGACCTTGACTACTGCAGAGAAAGAGCGAAACATCAAGAATTGTAAACATGCATGTTTATCCATTGGAATACTAGCTCAAATGAAGTAATTATACTTTTTGTAACCTACATGTTACTATACCATGAAACATTATTTCTTGGTTTTGTTGCACATTATTATAAAGTAAACAAGGCAAGAAATAAATAAAATAAGTGTTTCTTTCGTATTTTATATAATTAATAAGAAAAATTGTTAAAAAAACTGTCTTTAATTAAAATTAATAAAATGATGATTAATTTTGTCATGAGTAAAGTCTATTACAACCAAAAGCATTTTCGTAGAGAATGATAATTTATGCAATTATGTTTTAAATAATGAATGTAAATAAATAATACTATATTTCATGGCAGTCTAGTCGAAGTAATGGCTTTTTGATTTTGCATCGAGCAAAACAAGTAATAGCAGAAAACATCATTCTCGCGGAAATAACTACTTTCACTTATATAAAATCATATTGAAATTAATTTAAAACATATTCCATTGTAACAATACAAAAAAGAATAACGAAAAAAGTAAATTGTAAATAAAAAATTAATACTTTAAAAATAATACAAGCCTTTATGTTGGATAAAATTGTTAAATAGAAATCTTATTCTGGAACTTCATAGAAAAAATTTGATTAATTTTATTATAGCTCTAATGCATTATGATAATAGGTCACATTTTATATGAAAACGTAACTATACATCGTCACATAACATGATTCTCAACAAATACTTCTTTACATTATATACAATGACTATATCAAAGAAGTGATGATGATGCATTATAAATAACAAAACTTAATGTATAGTGCTTGCTTAGTGCTAATAGGGATTGATTTGAGCTGAAAAGCAAGTAAGTGTTCAGTCCTTTATTCAGCTGCAGCAACCTGCTCGCTCTGGATCAGAGCCTCGGATGGATTATCTTTCTTAACTTCTGCAGTCTCTGTTGGTTCATCTGCAGTTGCTTCTTTTTCCGCTGAGTGCTCACGCGAACTGACAGTACCATTTTCATTAACTTCGTCCTTCGCTGGAGAGTTTTCTTTTGAGACCTGTTTAGCTTCTATGTCGGTTTCCTTTTCAGGAGACTGAGCTTTTCCTTCTGGAGTACCTTCTTTTTCTACCGATTTTTGTCTTTCTGGTTCCTTTTCTTTTGAATCGCCATCAGCTCCTGTATTCACATCCTTAGCAGGAGTACCTTCTTTAGATGCTGCACCACTTACATCTCTTGTGGGTGAAGCTTCTTTAGCAGGGCTACCCTCTTTCACAGGTGATTTCTCTTTTTCATCAGCAGTCTCAGTAGAGTCAGCTGTATCTGCCTTCTCTTCTGTGCTTGCCTCAGTTTCTTTGCTGTCAGCCTCAACATCACCATTGACAGCCTTTTCCTAACAAAAATAAACATGTATATTACAATAAAATTCTCTTGTATGTATACATACATTTTGCCATCTAAAACAAAATAATTTGAGGTTGTTGTTGTTGTAATATTGGTTTTATGGAATTTTATGTCTATGGATTACTGGCAGGTTTTAAAGTCTATGGTCTTTAAAACCTAATGTTGTTAGGAAGGTTTTTTTGAATGTGACAAGATAGATGAAAAGAAAAGTCAAGTGAGAAAATATTTCAGTCGTAGTAGTTCAGTTGCATCAGTTAAGTAAAGTTGAAATGGTCGATCATTTATTTATTTATTTATTTATTTTATTATTTATGTACACACAGTAAAATAAAATAGGACAACATAATTATAATATTTGAGTACAAAGGTACTGCTTATTTCTTTAGAAATTTCTTCCAGCAGACCTGCGAAAGGAGAAGTGAAAAAGAAATGTAGACAATAGTGTGTGAGAACAAGAAGAGAAATGAAAATTAATATGTGAAGTCTAAAACTAAAATATTAAATATACCTACACATACTTATAATGCAATAAAATAACATATACTTAAATAAATACATAATGTTAGAATATACATACATACATAATGTTAGAATATACGTACATATAAATATATACATAAATAATTAACACAGTTAAGAGGAAAGGTAATGCTCTTTTAATCGACATTTGAATAAAGATATAGTTTTTAAATCACGAATGCTAGGCGGAAGTGAGTTCCACAATCTTACAGCATGGACAGAGAAGGAATAAGAGTAGTAGCTAGTTTTATGAGGATGAGATTTAAGGAGGGATCTAAGGTGTGATCTACACGGTACGTCGCTAGAACGAGCGTAAGAAAAACGCTCACGCAGGTAAGAAGGGTAAGACGGGTTGTGTAAGATGTTGAAGAGGAGACACAAAATCCTAGTGTTCCTGCGAAGACGGATTGGGAGCCACTTGAGTTCCTTGCGAAGGTGAGAAACATGGTCATACTTACGAAGACCGAAAACAAAGCGAATGCACAGATTTTGCAAGCGCTCAAGCTTGTTTAATAGCTCCTCGGTAGCATCCAAATAGCAGGCATCGGCATAATCTATAATCGGCTGAATAAGTGTTTGTGCCAAAGAAACTTTAGTCTTCAACGGCAGAAGACTTTGAAGGCATTTCAGCGAATGAAAGGAGAAATTTACCTTTCGGCTGACCTCACTGACCTGAGCACGCCACGAGAGATTGGAGTCAATAACCACACCCAGATCTTTAGCGGTTTCGGTATAGTCAATGCGAACACCGTCGAGATATAAAGGCATCAGAGATGCAACAACAGCCGCACTGCGAACGAATCTGCTGCCAATAATCATGGCCTGGGATTTAGTCGGGTTAATTTGCAAACCAAATGACTTAGCCCAAACGCTGATGCAAGCCAGGTCATGATTCATTGCAGCAATTGCAGAACCCGCGTCAACTACAGTAAAATGACGGTAAAGCTGCAAGTCATCTGCGTAGAGATGAAAACTAGAGGAGATTACTCTGGTAACAAAGTTTATGAAAATTGAAAAAAGAAGAGGAGAGAGAACGCTACCCTGAGGAACACCCTCAGTAAGGCTACACCAATCAGAGAAAGACTCCTCCAGGCGAACACACTGAGAGCGTCCCCGAAGATAAGATCCGAACCAGGCTAAAGTGGAAGGAGAGAAATTGATAGATTTGAGGATACCAAGTAAAAGATCATATGTTTTAGTTATTTTTAGAGCAGTTTTATCAAGATATACAAAACATGTAATGAATCTACTAAGCATTTTATAAAGACTTAGAATGGAATAAAAGCTGTGAAATGATTGAATGAAGCACTTTATTTGCATAAAGGATGCCACCCTTACAACATCTTGGTAAGAGAACAATTTTTATATCCTTAACAGTTGTTGACTGAATAAATTGAGTTTGTTGGTGTTACAATTATAACATTATGTTATCACTTTACTGTTTCCTGTAATATTGTCCTGAGGAGCATTTCTAGCATAAATAAATGTGAATGATCAAAGCATCACAATACCTGTTCATTGTCAACTTGTGGTGGTTCCTCTGGTGGTGCTTCCATCTTCAAGAACTGTTCCAAAGTGTCCACTTCATTGGCAAGGTCAAACTGATCATAATCCTGAAATTCATAAGGAATGCTGATAGGATTGTTTGTTTACAGTTTTTATCATCAAACAAGATTGCTTACTTTAATTGTTTGTGAAAAGAAATGAAAGTACCAACAGCCAAGTAGTTTATAAACAAACCAATAAACAGTACCTACACAAGCATGTAACAAAGAAACAAAATACAAACAGATGGCAACATACCAAAATTACCATGTCATCTATGTTCTTTAATCTAATAAAATAGTATTGCTGCTTAATTATATGACTCATAATAACGTACCCCACAATACTCGTCGTCGTTGAAGACCTGGGGCGGCAGTGGGGACCGCGGGTTGGGGTCGCTTACTGTGCCACCGTTAGATTTAGAGTTGTTTTGCATAAACTCTTTATCAGATTCCTTTCCTGGTTCCGTTATGTCAATGACATCATATTTTATGCTTTTGGAATCTAGTATCATCAAAACACGTTGCTGCCGTTTCTTTACCTAGAAAATACCATATTTCACGTACATCAAAAACAATAATTACATGAATCAGCTTTAGAAAAAGTCGAGAAAAGCACCCGGCCGTCCCAGGAATTTTCTAATATTAAACATACCTCTTTGTTTCCAGAAATACCACTGATATATACTTTGACAACCATAATGAAAGCTTTCGATTCAAACTATAACAAAGGTAAATAACAATCGCTACAAAATATTATACGAGAAAAATAGGCTTGGCCATTAGACAATCTGTTTTAATAATAATAATTATAGGAATGGATGACAGTTCTTAGTGTAACCAATTTATAGTTTTCAAATTCTACCATTTCATAGGATTCACATTGACCTTCCAGATCCGATGATGATGCATTTACAATCTAGAAATTACACTGGTGGAAACCAAAAACATAATCAAAGAAAATGCAATTTTATATTGTCATTTTCTATAACTGGTTTGATCTGGTAGGGTAAACATGCTAACATACAGAGATCATGTATCTCTAACCTTCTCCTCTCTAAATACCATAAGACAAAACCAGTGCTTATCTCTGTTAGCTTACATATTTTAAACCACACAATCGTCCTTATTTTATTATTAATCGTACTTATTTTAAACCTCAACCGTCTCCCAAATTGGGAGTCTGTTTCACAAAGAGCGATGAACGGGGAAAGCTTGTGTTGTTTATTCAAGTTTCCAAATTTTGCAAATAATTAAGGCCACATTTTCTCATACTTTGTTTCATAAAACTACATCATTAAGATGCATTTAATAGTTAAACATTTTTAAATATAATAATGGCTTAATAAACATTTTGAAAGTACATTATTACTATAACAAATGTAACTCTAAATCGGGCAACATCAGATAACGTTTCGTTCTACGGTAGAAGAACTGTCAAAATTTAAACGCGGCAAATTTAAATTCAGTCACTTTCGAGTGAACTTCAAGTTTTACTATAGGAAATATTATATATCAACCGATATAGTATTTACTTGGGGTTAAATATTATTATTCTCTTGCGCTAGTTAGTATCAGGTAAGTCTTGCTTAATTTCACAGCAACATGATCTAACTTTAATTCTTCGAGCACTGTATCACTTTCACCTCTCTTTGGATGTGCTTAGATGTTTTCTGACTTTCATGGCCTGGAAAACTCTACCATAATAGGTTTTTTAATATCAATAATAAATAAATAAACGTATTGCTAAATGGGAGGAGGGATTCGTGGTTAAAGTATAACTGCCGCATGGGTGGATGTTAGAGGTTAAGCAAAGCTTGCTTCGATCCATGGATGACCATCTTCTTAACATATCGTTATATCCTCCGTGAGGCAAAAAGAAAGCAAAATTTAAGTCGTTGGTGAAATTTAGATAGATAGATAGAATAAACTTTATTGTACACCATAATTTGTTCATCTTTGACAGTTGTTACGAGTAGTAGTTATAAGATTGGATAGCCTCGATGGTCCTGACATCAGCCCCAAGTCGCATACATTTTTGATTTCACTCTGCCATTACTGGCTCTTGGAGCAGGTTCTTTTGAACCTTTATAAGTCTAGCTGGAACCTGTGTCTTCACTTCCTTGCGCCAGACGTAAAGCGAGGTTAGCATTTTGGCGTCCAAATCCAATGGCACCAAGCGCGGATCCACCGTTGTGGGCATGATGGGCATGCCCACAACCCTAATAGACTTGTGAGTTGTGACGTCACACTTTCACGGTCTATTGAGATCGAAAGTCTGATGATAAGCCTTAAAAAAACCGGCCATGCACGTATCGGCTCACGCGCAGTGTTAAGTTCCGTAGTTTACTACAACGCCAAGTACGAGTCTATTAGCGAATTAAGTCTCTCCTGGTGCTTCTCACTAGCTGGTCATCGTTACTTACGACTCCTGAGACAGCATCAAGATAGGTATCTATTTACTAGTCTAGTGTGCCAATCTTGTCTTACTGGCTACTAGAAATGAAGAAAAAACAATACCTATTTTCGTCCCTATTTCCAGATCATTTGGGGTTGGATCTCCTCACTTTCGTGCGCCAGAACAGTCTGTCTTAGGTTGTCGTTTCAGGCAATTGGGATTTCTCGAGGTCTCTGTTTATCTATGACCACCAGGTCAACGGTGGGCGGCCTCCCCCTGCCACGTTTTTGTTCCGGGAGTTTTAGGGCAATATTTCCAACGTCGTCCTCTGGCGTCTTTTGAAATGACCATACCAGCGTAGTCGATTCTCCGTTATTTTGTCAGCGATGTTGCGACTTTGAAACTGTCTCGTATTATATACTCGTTTCGTATTTTAACGTGACTAGTTACACCTCCCGCCCACCTAAGCATCTTCATTTCGTTGGTATGTACTTTTTATTTATGCGTCTTTTTGACTGTCTAGCATTCGGTACCGTAGAGTAACGCCGGGCGCAGTGCCGTTATGTATACTTTCCTCTTGGTTTTTATTGGGATACGGGGATCACAAAACAAAGGTTAGTGAGCCACTTCAGCTATGCGGCGCTGACTCTGTGAGTGACGTCAGTGTCTACGTTTGCATCTCTTGTTAACATAGGAGCCTAGACATTTAAATTGGTTTACTGTGGGTATGGGTGTCGTACCAAATGTGAATAGTCTCTGGAGTAGTGTTTGCGCTGAAAGGATATTTTAGATACTCAGTTTTACTTCTGATAAGTCTCAGGCTGTACTTTTCCAGGGTTTGCTTCCATATGTTCGTCGTTCCTGCAGATGTAGGTCCTTGTGGTTGATTCTATATTTTCCGCCTTGATTCTAACTACCTGTATAGCATCCGTGGTTGACTTGGATGCTGTGAAGTCAAACTGGTTTGGGGATATTCCACAGATCTTGTTGAGACGGTTGTTTATGATTCGTTCTCATATTTTGAGTGTGTAAGCGGTCCATTTTATACTTTTATAGTTTTCGCACTGCGCAGCATCGCCCTTGTTTTTGTAGAACGGCTGTAGATAGCTCGGGCGCCAAGATTCTAGAATACGATTTGTAATCATGACGATATTTCATAGCTTTGCTAACCAAGCTTCAGTTACTGGGTCTAGTCTTTCCCGTCTGGACCTATGGCTTTGCGGCTTTTCATTTTACTCATCTCGTCCTCATTTATAGTTGGTATGGCTTTTCATTTTACTCATCTGGTCCTCATTTATAGTTGGTATTGGACCATGTGTGGGTGCACATGGCGGTGAATCTTCGTTTGGAAATTCTTCCTTCAATAGCTTTAGTATTCGAACCATCTCTCGTTAATTTCTGTGTTTTTTGTTAGTAATTACTTGTGGTCCTTAAATTTCATTTATTTATTTACTTTTATGTTCATGGATGCTCTATGTTTGCGTTTTGTTAATTTCAGTATTTCGTCCGCATTTTTAGCACTCTTCACTTTCGTAGATCGTTTGATTGCTTTTGGTGACCTCTTGTGCTATACATCTTTTGCATCCTGCTTAGGCACTTTATATCGGTCCTTATCTTCCTCTAATTTAGAACTCTGCTGCTGTTCTTAAAAATATCTTTTTATTCACAGGGGTCTCTTTGATTCTGACATTTGGAGACTCCTAGGAGCCCTGCCGCTTTTGTCTTGAACCAGGTTTCAAACTTAGACCAGATATCATTTATGTTGTCATAACTTACTTCCAAATCGGTCTCCAGATAATCTTTTATCACGCTCATTAGTGTCTCCCCTGGACTATCCAGCTATCTCCACTTAGTTTTTGGTGTTCTATCTACCATAATTTTTGTAGGTTTTGGCAGCTCGTACACAGACACGAGTATGCGAAGGTGTGATGTAAGTTCATCACCAGGTTCATTAAACTTTCGTTTGACGGTCTTGTCAGACATGATAAAGTCTATCTTATATTACGACTTGATTGTGACGCTCTACCCGCACATTAATAAGTGATTAAGTGTTCTGGTTTCTTTTGAAATTCGTGTTTATTAATGTAAGTGCGTCTTTCTGCAAATTCTAGTAGGTATTTCTTCTCGTTGTTTGTTTAACTCGCCCATCCCAAACCCACCATATACATTATCTCCTGTGATATCCCTGGTATGCCCACGTGTCCATTCAGCCCCCCCCCCCTATAAATAATCTTGTATTCATTTGCTGGAATGCTCTGGATGAGGTCGTACATGTCTTCCCAGAATTGTGCCTTTTCTATTTCTGTGCATCCTGTTTGAAGTGTATAGGCTGATATGATATTGGTTATTTGTAGATCATCCAGAGTATGTTTAACGAAAATGATTACTTCCATCCCTAAGGCCAAAGTCCTGATGCGCGTAAAAAAGGAAATAATAAAAAAAAAAGCACTTGGCCGCTTTTCGGGTGGTTGTGCCCACAACCTTTTTTGAGGACTGGATCCGCCCCTGAATGGCACCGACCCAAAACACAAGCTGCCTCTCTGAATATTGTGCGATATCCTTGTATTGATTGGTCTGTCAGACTTGCTGACTAAAACCACGCCGTTTTCCTTCATACACATACGCCGGGGGCTGCGGAAACACATAAGTATTCTTCATCGCGGCCTCCGGCTAGTGCCGGACCGCCTCTGCGGGCCTTATCTTTTTAAGTGGGGAGAGTGAGGTGTTTGGCTCCCCCTGTGACTTCTGAGAAGGGCGCGCGTGGAACAAAAAGCGCTGCCACCTCGAGTCTCGTGTTATAAGGGACGCTGGGCCATCCCAAAGTCTGCCGTCCCTGGACCTATTTAGGGTGGCCGCCAGAGGGCATTCTCTGCCCTCTGTCGACGCCCGGTGCGCTTTCTGCGGGCTGGGAGAGCGCTTGAGATGATGGATCTCCCGTTCGACGACGACGATCCCTTTCCGGAG
This sequence comes from Tholera decimalis, assembly GCA_943138885.2. NCBI lineage: Eukaryota > Metazoa > Arthropoda > Insecta > Lepidoptera > Noctuidae > Tholera > Tholera decimalis. Next base: position 16,114,900 of record OW964552.2, on the reverse strand, counting down.
CCTCCTTCTGTGACATGAAAACTTCGCAGAAGGAAATCACCGCATCCCAAGACGCTGCTCCGCTGGCCATGAAACGAATCACAGCCGGCAGCGACAGGTCGTTTCCCAGTTCTGAAACGAGGGCACAGCGCGGCTTCTCCCAAGCTGCACACTCTGCAAGCGTGTGCCATGCCGTGTCGTCCCGACAATGGACGCAGTGATGACACCGAGCGTCTGGCTCCCTGCCTAAGCGGCGCAAGTACTTCCCGAAGCAACCGTGTCCCGAGATCACCCAGGTCGCCCTAAAAGATCCGTGCCTCCTCCCAAGCCAGTTATCGAACACTGGCTGGACCGCCTCGATAGTAACGAGGCCGGTGGTAGCGTATGGGGCATAATTAAGCCTGTCCCGCCGTTCTGCCAACAGGACTGACCGGCACAGCGTGAGATAGACTGGAAGCCTACCCCAACCCAAGGTTTGGAAAAGTTTAAGCAGATGATGAAACATTGATTGTTAAAAAAAAGGGTTTTTACTTGACTGCGACGGAGCCCGAAAGTAGGGTAATGTTTTATATACTACTAGCTTCTGCCAGCGGCTACGGCCGCGGGTTGGTCGTAAAATATGATGTGTGCCAAGTTTCATAGAAATTCGTTCGGACGTGTAGAAGTAACAGACAGGCAGAGTTACTTTCGCTTTTATATGGATGATTTGATCAAGTAATTTTTTTTGTCTTGGTCAAAAACTATCTGAATTCTGTGGTTGACTTAATGATTCCTCGAAAGATATAGATTAGGGAATGAACAATATAAGTAGGTAGGTACATGTTGTTACACTTCGTAGAGAAGTAGACGAGGTTGTCAATGCAGCGGTATATACATAGTTACGGCGAAATCATGCCTATTTTCGTCTACGTCTCTATATACCATACACAGAATACCTATTTTATAAGTGCGTGATCATAGCGAAGTCGGAAGTCAGATCCTGTTGAATATTTATTTAACAAACCTTAACCTTAAGAACGGGTGACGTCTGTATGATACTGATTAAAAACACGTTTATTTGGATTGTTATAGTCAATATTTAGTTTATCAGGAACAGGAACCTCCATACGATAAGTGTCTATAACATTCAACATGCAGAATGACGCCAGTGAATTCGTTGACTTTTGAGAGCAACCGTCAGCTCCATGCTAAGGAAATTTAGGATTGCAGATGTGGACTCAGCCACTGGACGTGCCGCAGACACATCCAAGATGTACGTAGTATGTGGAGTCATCAGACGCATGGTCCGACGACTATATCGTGAGGCTCACTAAAAAAGTTGTCATTTTTACTAAGAACTAAGTACTGATGTTAGTCATGTAAGGAGCCTATTTTTGAGAAATCAAAATATAAAATTAAATATAAAATATAAAGTCTAGTTATGGGGGTCGCTTGAATATTTTGTTACACTTACCAAAACCCGGATGGGACCATATTAGTTGTTTCATCTGCTTTTTTATATTGGTTATAGGCTTGCGTTTGACTACCGTCTCACCTGATAGTAAGCGACGATGTGGTCGAAGATGAAGCATGCTAACCTAGAAGTAACCTGTTCACTCTTGACCAGGCTATAGCTATTAGGAAACCGACGACAGGGAATTCCACTCTTTAGCTGTAGGTACGTTGAAAGTATTCCCAAAACGTTTCGTATGTATGGGTGGGATGTCCACCATTTAACAATGGCGCATCTCTGTTCGTCTTGTAGTTCAATGATGGAACGGGCTTGGTGGAATTAGATCAATTTAAAAAGAATACCAAAATTTATGTTAAATAAAATTTTAATACGTTCGTTTATAATACATAGGCATATTGTCATTACATGGAAATAAAATAAAAATATAAATCGCAGCAAATCATTAAACGCGACAGGCGTGGAATGTTCACACATAATAAAAGCTTTATATAATGTTATAAATAGGAATAAAATAAAATTATATAGCACAATTAATGCATATAAAACAAGAAACATTCTAGCATCTATTTATACATCATGAGAATGACAGAACTTGTTATAAAATGCGAGTTTGTTCTTAGTTGTAGACATTATATTAAGAACAAAATAGCACGGCAGTCACTCGACAGTGAGTGAAATGCAGCGATTATAAATGGTCTATCTATCAATTTTAAAATCGCGTGCATGTCATTGACTTGACTGCAGTCTAGCGAGACTATTAAATCTATGAGCCATTACATAACGCTATTGTAAAACATTACGAGACGTTGACACGGCGCCATTCGTGTGCATGACAGAACGATTACTCGAGAACAGATTCAGCTAATTTTCATACCGATACATTGAATTAATTAAAGGCATGCAGCTCGATGAACGACCTGATAAAATTGACAGCGGTTCAACGTCCGTGCCAGGTAAATAATAACGGTAAAATATTTATTTAAAGGTGTTGTTCTAATTATAATTGTTTATCTATTTGTGTGTAGGCACGCACACTGTTATATACGAGTATATTGTGCGGAAATATTGTTGGCTGACGTCCAGATCAGCAGACAGTTGTCAGTTAGTGTTTACGCTCAACGAGCTGTGCTGATATGTATTATAATTATACTCACCATGGACCGATCGACGTATTAAATGTCGTAGACGATTTTATATCCACTTAAAATATTGGTTAAAAAGATATATCTTTACTTTAATATAACACGTTAACTTTTAACATCTTATTCTTAAGAACTCTCTTTTAATATTATTTTAATCTCATGGTAATCCCGCTTGTCAATTAACATACACACGTAGAAGCTAAATAGGAATGTACAAAATGGATACTGTTAACTATTTTTATTTATCAGTCGTCACATGATTTTAATTTTCTTCATTTGATCTAATAATATTTATACATATAATTCTTTTTATATATTAAAATATACAATCGAAATCTAAAACAATATGTACACAAAATGTTTAAAAAATAAACAAAACAACGAAAATAAATTGCATAAATCAGGTTGACACACCTCAAATGAGATTATTAAAATTATCTAAATTCTTAAACATATTAACTTTAATTCTAAATAGTACATAGAGACAGTTATTGCCTGTTGATGGACGAGATATCGTTTTGTTTGACTGAGAAAAGGTCGAAATGCGCTCCGATCAAACGTGTGAGATAGTATTAGCTGACGCATTGCGATCGTCCACATTAATCACGTTGAACCCGATTTCAGTTTAGTAAAACTATACTTGTTGGCAACTTGACAATATTTAATTTATGATAAGTATGCGTTTAACGAACGTGAGGAATAAATGGTAACAAGTCGGATGTCAATACATCATCCATCAATATTTCGTTGGCAATAACAGTTTTGTGCATTACACATCATTTTTATAAGTTGTTGGACTTTTTTTTCTAGATGGTTTAAACAAGTAAATAAATAAGCAAATATGACCAATAAATAGATGAATTTTGCAGCTTCGTACAATGGCAATGACTCGCACTCACATGGTATAAGCGTTCCCGGTTTGAGATCTGACCAGTCGGCTAATCGACTAAGCTCATGACCACTATCATTATGGACACAAAAGCGACTGAGCGCAACTCTACGTGTAAAACTACACTTACTTGTATCGTAAACGAAATGTAAAATAAGCACTCAAAATATGCTATCACTTCGGCGTATAGAAGGAATACTGTTAAATCTAAATTCGGTAGGCCTTTACACGCACGCAGAGTGAGATCGCGTAGTACTAAGTACGTGGGGCGCCGCCCCGAGCTGTGAACAGTCCTGAGGGTGGGCGGCGATGTATAGGTGCCTCAGCGAGCTCACACGGGGGTGCCGAAGTCCGGGTCTCCGTCCCCGGCCAGCAGGCGCGCCGGGAACTTGCTGCGCTCCAGTTCACCATTCGTCATCGGTGCACCCTCCGTCACTCTCCGCGCAGACCCTATCCTGTGTACGAAAGAACAATTATGGAAACACACTGTCTCCCAAAAGTCCAAGCTTATGTTGAGAATTAGCATCAGTAGTTTTGGATTAATACATTTAAATGAGCCAGTTCACCAAAATCAAGACAATGTATTTACTAGCGCCAATAAACAATTTGTGTTTGGTTACTTTTGCATTCAATATCTCAGGAACCTTTCTTATGGACAAAGAGTTTTTTTTTCTTGATAGGCTTGCTTTTGACCACTATCTCACCTGATGTTATGTGATTTTGTGGTCGAAGGTGGTGTTTATAGCAAAAGTGGGATAGATGCCCTAATAGTATAGACATCACGATTTTAATTACTATACTATATTTTCGCAGACTTATTGCTTGCTGTTTTAAGTACCTATCAAAAGACTAATGGGTCCATCGTCTCGATGTGAGCCTTTGGCCAAGCTGGCCCAATTTGGCGGTCACTTCAAAGACTAACTTAAGACCTACCCACTCTAGGTAAAGGTGATTAATAATTAGGTAAGTTTACGCTCCCTGTATCCCTGAACTGACTGTAACGCATGTTTTGGTGCGATAGCATAGAATGCCAACGTTTTTGCGTGGGTTAGGCAACCATGTACCAACGATCCATATACCAAAATATAGAGACCCACTATTACTAAGTACTATTAGATAATCACTGTAGCAAAATTAGTTAATACTCTGAAAATACCAAACAATTACAAAGCTATTTCAAAAAGTGTGGCAAGTATATAATACCACTGTTACTCTACAGTCCGACGATTCTCGACGATTCAGTCGAAATCTAGTATTATTGTTTAACCTTTTGAACGCCATGGTCGGATATAGCCGACAAACAAAACGTGCCAAACACGCCACCGTCGTCTACAGCCGACAAGAAAAACGACATTTTTTAAGTACAAAATAAATATACTAAATTAAGTTGTGTGTGTGTATAATATTTGTAAAATTATGGAAAAAAAAATACATTATTGATATCCATAGATCGATAGTTTACTGTCCACTCTCGCGCATCCCTATGCAAAAGCGCATAAACAGTAACCTGTACGCCACAGTCGGGAAAAGACGTCAAGCGGTGACGTCATTAGCGCTACGGGAGACTGCTAGTGATTTCCTACATTTATTATTATGATCGGTTGTAATATTTGTAACGGCATTATTATTGTGCGAGTGTATAATAAAAATGGCTGGCAGTCAAATGACTACTGAAGAACTCCATCTATTAACGGAGCATGTGGGATGCAAATGATTTAAGGTGTGACGTCTCCAATTTACCTCCGTTGGATTTTAACCAACCAAGACCTAGCGACCCACGAAATGCTGCGTTCGGAAGACTGGTCGCTTTTGAACTGGATCGAGTGCCAGAAGAAAAACGTTCAGTAACTTATGTAAATATACTGAACGTTATTAGAAAAGTACGACAGCAAAAGGACTTGGATGATATAAGTTTGCCAAGTTACTAAGACTCTGAATAATAATTATAAGTAAATTGATTAAATAGTTTTAAATACTATTATGATTATTATGTATTATGTCCCACAATATCACATCCCTACTCGCATGCGAGAAAGTTATATCAAAAGTCGTGCCAGCCATGCCAGAGTCGGGTCTTCCTGACAGCGGATGACTTCATGAACAAGATTAGTTAAATAAAAGAATAATGTAACGAGTAATATTTTATTTAAAAAATATGGAACAAAAAGCAATGATTAATTGGCTATCGATAACTTATCGATAAGATGTTGGGAATCCTTATTTTTTTTTGTAGGTTTTTGCGCTGAATTTGTGGCTTGGCGTGGCAGTGGCACCGATGCGTTTACGCTCTGGCGTTCAAAAGGTTAAAATTGTATGTAGAGATAGCGTAGGCGGAAGCTGATTAGTTTAATTAAAAAGACAAATGTCCACAGATACAGTAGTATTAGTTTCCTACACTAAATGCACGTCTTAATGTTGGCAATGCCTTAGTAAATTATTCATGTAAGGATATTATAATCTGTCATAATTAACCATCACCCGTATTACCTTCTGGTAATAAATTGAACCGTCACATTTATGTCACGTACGGTACGGATAACTCTGCGGTCACGAACCCGTATAATGTATTTATTCTAACTACGGGCAGAAATTATTATACTGTGGTTTAGACATTGAAAAAGGATCACTAAAATATTATGAGATATTTAAAGCCTTTAATTGTGTTGTTTTCCTCAATCACACGGACGATGAACCAAATGAAAAACAATTCTGTATCTATATTCATTTGCATGAATATTCCAAGGCTACGGCTATTGTCCCCTAATTAGGTATCAGAAGGCCTTTGTTACTGACTTGATATATTTATACAAACTGCTTGCTATAAGTCTTTCCGAGCAAAAATCTTTCGCACGTATTAAAACTACGGTTTTAAAAAAGATTAAGATGGATTTCAAGGGCATTTTTGAAACATGCAAATTTGTCCGAAAAAACTAAAACAATTTTTGCTCAAGAAGTGCTATTACTCAGTAAACGAATATTTAAGTGATAGACATATAATGTAATGTTAAGTTAGTAAGTAAGGTAAAGTAATATTATATAATTAACAAGTTTCCTCTCTCCTAAATATTTTTGCTGTGCCCGAAAGGGGGCATATGATCTAATTATAAGGTACCACCTATGAATACCTACATATGGCATGCAATAAAAGTATTGAGTACATAAATAAATTGGTACTACGATAAGAGATCGAGAGATAATAATTGTGCTAATCATTATGAATAACGATGAGACAAAACCTGGAAGCCCAAATGAACTTGGCTATTCCCATTGCTGCTGCGTTGCTCCGCGCAAATTTCGATCCTGTGGGAATACCGGGATAGAAAGAAGCCTATATCCTACTCTATATTCCAGGGGAAGTCTCATTAAAATCGGTTAACGGTTCCAGAGATTAACCCAGACAAAGGTACAAACAGACAAAAATAAAAAGTTTGTGTCTTTTAGTACTATGTAAGAAACAACTAAGAACTTAAGAAAACAGTTATTTTGAAATCAGACAGAGACTTTTTATTTATATGTATAGAGTATAGATATAATTATGTATGTATATACATAATGACCTACAATGAGACAAAACTTGTAATAGCAATAGAAATCACCTATCCTATGCTTAGCAGTGTTATTTAATTTTGACGAGATATTACCTAAATCCTTTGGACTCTCTTCTGAGGGGTTTGACGTCACCGTTGGGCTTGCTGAAGGGCTTCGAGTTAGTGTCCTTAGGGTCGATGTCGATGAGGGGCGGCAGGGCGATCGGCGGCGGCGGAGGGACCGGCGCCAGGGGCGACGAGGGTACTGGCGATAGATATACTCTTTATTGTACACCGTAACAGAAACAAATAAGGACTTTACAACTAAAAAGAGTTATACAATGGGCGGTTTTATCGCTAAAAGGGATCTTTTAAAATTTTGGATAGATTTGACACAGAAGGAGAAAATAAATACGCGGGTAGTCATGGTGTACTATTTACTTTAACAATGTTTTTTTCATGTTGCACACTAAATTAAAAATCACATGAAGTCTTGATGAATACAATGTTTAAAAAAAATACACAAGAGATTCCATACACATTTTTCACCAAATAGCCTCCTTTACATTTTATGACTTGTTTAACCAACCTTGGCATGCGAGCAATTAATTTATTTATGGTCTTTAGCGAAATATTCCTCCAGTTTTCTTCTAATGCATTCCACATGGCCTGCTGTGAAGAAGAACATTGTTCTCGAACGTTTCGGTCAAGCTCTGCCCAAAAAATAGTCCGTACATAATTTTGAACTATGCTTTGGATCATTATCATGTTGGAAAATAAATCCTTTGCCGATTAACTTCCGGAGGGAATAGCATTTTTCTCCAAAATTTCTTTATACTGCTACTATTTCCAAAACATGGATGTCTTATTAATAAGAAACGAAGGCAAGATAACATTTTCCAAATTACGCCGCATAGTACAATTTTTGCAAAACGACATCCCTACATTGCAGCTCCTAGTCTTTACAACAAAATTAGTAAAAAAGTACCTTTGTATAATCTAACACAACTCAAGTTTAAACCAGTAGCAAAAGCCTTCCTCGCTGCATTAAATTACACAGAAACTGAAAACCTATTTTACGTTCCTAACTAAAACACGTCCACCAATTACAAATCACGCACAGTCCTTTTACTACCCATGTCTTTCATTATTCATCAATTCCTCACACACAAAACATACCTTCATCATACACACACATACGCATACACACACACACACTCAGACAACACACTCGCACACATTTGATACATATTTAATTTAATTAATTTAATGATACATAATATAACTTTGGCATGTTTAAATAATGTTACTTAGTTTCCCCTTTATTTATTATTTTTAATACTGTTTTCGATAATTTGCTTTTTTTTCTATTATAAAAAATTGTTTTTTTTTCTTTCCATATAAAACGAAACGTGATGATAAGCAATTATTTGTAAGTAGGTTAACCGCGATTCCTACTGTCACCTATAGCACAGGGAATCCTATTTTAGGTGACAGTGTATTTATATTGTATTGTTTACCATGGTGAAATAATAAACGTATTTGTATTTGTATTTCATAATTCCTTTAATTTGGACCACATTTTTAGTTCCCTAGCCTGAGAAACAACCCCAGACACTGTGGCATCATCTTTTCTTCTGCGGAACTTCGAACGAAAATTCTTCTTTTTGAACCGAATTTTTCAAATTGAGATTCGTCACTCCAAAGTACATTTTTGAAATCTTCTTCGGTCCAGTTTCGATGGGCTAGGGCCCATTGCATCCGTTTTTTTTTTATTCTGTGGTTTTAGAAGAGGTTATCGAACAGCAACGCGACTAAACAACTTGGCGTCTCGCAATCGTCTTTTCACTGTAGACACTGACACAGGTTTTTCCCGAGATTTGTTGACTTCCAACACAAATTTCTGGGGCTGTTAGGCGTCTATTTCGCTTGCTGGTTACCACAATAAACTTGTCTTCACTAGAAGTCGTAGCTCTTGGTCTTCCGGAGCGCGGACGATCTTGATTACTGCCAGTTTCTTTGTACCGCACAATAGTGCGATGAACACAAGTCTTAGATAACTTGAATTGAGATTTGCCTTCATTATGGAGAACAACGATGGCAGATCGCGTTTCAATACTAATTTCCCGAACTTTTCCCATTTTAGAGACGTCTTGACTGTACGAATCACAAAATCAGACTAACTGCGGATATTCGTAGATAACCATGAAAATATAGGGTTAAAATAAACATTAAAAAATATTTTAAGAATTTAGAACAATCGCATTGTAAGTTGACGCAAAATAAAAGAATTGTCAGTTGCGGTAATGAGTTAATAAAATTTATACAATCAATTATCGGACTAGCTCTTCTTCGGCTGACATTGAAGTTTGGAAACAATGGTTGTTTATTGCTCTTTCCTTAATAATAAGCTTCTAGGTAATCTTTATAAACAATAGAATATGTAGGTATGTAGATTACTTTTTATCACCAATATTTTGAAAATATGTACTAATAACAAAAGTTTTTTTATTAGTGGTCTCAAACCGGCAGTGTATATACAATTGAAAAGATAAGACATGTATATTAGCCGTTAGCTTAATCTGCTTAAAGCGCTTGCCGTGGACGGTCCGCGAACCATCTTGACATAGCGACATTACTCCGTGCCTCGAAAAGCACTTTAAGCCGATGGTCCCCGGGCACGCCGCAATCCGCGAGTTGATAACTATGTAAAAATTGTTTGAAACGCTTCGAAACGCTTCATGTGTACTCGTAAAATAATATTTTATTCATCACTTAACCTTTCAATTAAAATATAAGTAATTTTTTAATTTATTAAAAAACTATGGCCTAAATCGTGGCATTGTGGTCACGTGACTACGTATGACGTCATCGTTCAAAAAACAACTTTCCTGGCATTTGGCACATACTTCGGGTATTTTATGATATTTTACTCTATTATGAATGTGATAAATTATTATTAGTACTGTGCAGTACCTTGTTGTAGGAATACTACTATAAAAAAAACTTTTTATAGTAGTATTCTATTATTGAGTAGTTTCGGCGGCCATCTGTGGTCTTCATCCTCAGTTCCACTTCCCCAAATGGTACTTTTTGAGAGCAACTGCACAAGTTACTATAAGAAATACCCAAAACGCCATAGGTGTGCCTATAATATTTGAAGAGTTCCCTCGATTTCTCCAGGATCCCATCATCAGATCCTGACTTTGGTGATAATGGTACCAATTTCGAAGTATACCCATTCGAACAAAAAAAGAATTTTCCAAATCGGTTCAGCCGTCTTCGAGTACTCGATGATCATACATAAAAAAAAAAAAAAAAAAAAAATATACGCGTCGAATTGATAACCTCCTCTTTTGGTCGTCGGTTGAAAACGCCAGCGAAACTATTTATTCATGTCCCTTTAAAAAGAGATATTCGCAAGAAGTGGTTAGAACTTCTGTGTCAAATCCATCCAAAGGTTGTCTGTAAAAGATCGCTTTTAGCGATAAGACCGCCAATTGTATTACCCTTTTTAGTTGTTAAGTCCATATTTGTTTTACTGTTATGATGTACAATAAAGAATATATCTATCTATCTGCTTTTTTAAAAAGACAAAAATTAGGAACTCATCGAACGACTATTACAGGACGATAAGACAAATGAACCAGAAGAGAGAGAGTTAGTTATGAAATGAAATGAAATATTTATTTGTAAATTGGTTATAAATAACACTTTTACACGTCATGTTTTTTTGTGTGTTTAGTTTAGCTAAATGAGGCCGGTATTTTCTAACTGACTACTCTGAGAAGAAACACCGAAACAAACTGCTTCTGAGTTTGTCGTCAACGTCTCTTTTAAAGTCCAGACAATTTGTATTTGTATATGAGAGGCATGTAGGTTCATGTCTTTGGCATAGGCGTAGGATGGGGGGGAGCCGGCTGGGCCGTGCCCACCCCAGAATGGTCTGGTGCCCATCCGAGAATTTTGACTAACGAACAATTATGGCTGAAAAATTAAAAAATCTGGCCAAGTGCGAGTCACACTCACTCATGCAAGGCTCCGTTATGCGTTACATGTTAAATTAATTTATGTGAAAATTTTCATTTCGTACGTTAAGAGTTGACGCAACTTTGATAAGCGATCATCGCTTCTACTACTGGGGGCCAGGCCCCCCCTGGGAAATATCTCTACATACGCCAATGGTCTTTGGTATTCTTTTGAGGAAATAACCACGCAAATTTGAGCAGACCTTTTCAGACAGTGCAAGCAGTTAGTTAGTTACACAGATTACTATATTAGTAGCAAGCTATTAGTTATTCTTTTCTATTTTGTCTTAGGCACCAACCAAAGATAACCAGTCAGCTGTCAAAATATTGAACGATGACGTCTCGTTTTCTGATTGGTGTTTCTAATCACGTGACTCACTGATAAAAAATCTCATTTTTCACAAGGGAAAATAAATTAATAATAATCTTTTCTTCATTTGTACTATTTTGTGCTTCATATCAATAGATTTACATAATTAAATAGTTATTTTAAATTTTTATACATACTGTCAACTCGCGGATTTTGGCGGTAAGACCCCTCTTTGAGGAGTGGCTAGATCGGCGTCACGGCGTCCTGAGCTACCGCATGACGCAGGTCCTCACCGGACACGGAAGTTTCGGGAGGTACCTGTGTCTGATGGGGAAGGAAGAAACGCCTGGGTGTCACCACTGCGAGGGTCGCCCTGAGAACACAGTAGAGCATACGGTGCAAGACTGCCCCGCTTGGGCAGAGCACCGACGTGTCCTCACGGCGGCGATAGGCGGAGATCTCTCGCGCCCGGCATTGGTCGAGGCCAAGCTGCGGGGCGAGAGGGAGTGGGAAGCGGTCGCCTCCTTCTGCGAAGCAGTCATGCTACCGAAGGAGGAGGCGGGCCGCGTGAGGGAGAGGATGACGTCCTCCCTCCAGCCCAGCCGCAGTGGTGGACGCCCACGGCGTCGGACGTCGGCCAACGATCTCCGGCCACCGTAGGCGCGGGCATGCGGACAGCGAGTAAAGGGCAACTCGCTGTCCGACCATGGACCATGCCCGGGTCGACGGCGCGTTGTGTTCTACGCGCCCCTCAAAGAGCGTCAGCAATATGACGAGGCCCCCCCTGTAGAGGGCCGAAGCCTGCCGGGGTCGTGGGACTTATCCCATTATCGTGACCCCGGAACGTAAAGGGCTATTGAAGGAACACCGTGGATTTTAGTCAGTACAAGTCTGACAGTCCCTACGGCCCTGCCCGGGGTGGGAGGACTTATTTGATAATTTTACCACGTAAAAAAAAAAAGCTGGTGGTCTCGGCTGACCTTTTTATATCTTTGACAGTCGTCACGGATAGCCAGAAAAACCTAACGCCAGTCTTGCCAAGTGATATCTTATTACCTAACTACTGGGCTGTTGAGGTCAGATGGCAGTCGCTCCATGTAAATCACTAGTACTCATCCGGTTAGACTGAAAGCTGACCCCAAACACAGTTAGATAAAGGCTCAGCAGATGATGAAACATTCTTAATCAAAATCCATTTATTAAAATGAGACTTAAGAATTAGGATCAATTATTTTTGAACGTCATAAATTGCGAAATTTAGTCCTTCAGAACGCCCGTCACCGCTTTTTAGTGTTTTAGCAGAAAAGAAGTGGCGCAACAAACTCGACAACTACTTCGGGGTTTTTAATACCAATTGAAAAATAGACACGATAAATATGACCACGTAGTTCTGAAGCATATAAGTTAGAAGAACTTGACTTATATTCAATTGAAGTCATGATAGTATTTACGTTACATAAACTTAACCAATCTATAAAGTTCCCACTTTGGGACAATTCACACTGGCCGCATCTCTCAAGTGGGAATGGGCCGTAAAACTCCAAGTAGGCCGAGTGCGTGTTGGTGGATATCGCAAGTCTTCGGATTTTTGCTTCACCGTTTTGAGAGCAGTGGTGTTTTATTTATTTATTTAAGAGGGTGTCGAGAGCCTACGAGACGCGCGGAAAATAGGTATTTATTGCAGCGGGCTAGTCGTGTGCGTTGTCACACACACAATGACAAGTTCGCTCGAGGCCCGCTTGCCGTTGCACGACAAAGTTTGCTAACTTTGCATTTTTAAAATATTTGTCGTTATGTTGAATAAACTTGAAAGACGAATATTAATTATTTAGATGGTTTTATTTATCACACTAATATTATAAAGGCGAAAGTTTGTGAATGAATGTGTCTGTTTACATGTTTGTTAATTCTTCACGCTCAAACGGCTGGATAGATCTAAATGAAGCAAGTAGGTACATAAATCACAAAAATTAATTTAATAAATTATACCTATTATTATATAAAAATTAACGTTTGTTTTTACTGTAGTAATACATTATCCGTTCCCTCACTATTCATCCTATTGCAATAAAACTGATTATATGCTAAATATGCTTGTGTCTGGAGTGGGTTCACGTCAATAGTGTAATGGGTGGGGTTCGAACCCGTGACCTCTCGATCACAAGTCCGACACCTTATCCATTAGGGTATTGACGCTTCGAAACTGGGTAAGTAGGAAGTTAGGGTAGATGGGTATGCAGTACTTATTTGAATAATAAAACCAGTATGAAATAAAAAAAAATATAATTATGTAATATCATAATAAAACCAGACTGAAATAAGTTTTGTTTATTAAAATTTCGTTTAGTGCTCGTTTAAATTCTGATGTACTGTCATATTTTTAATAACATTCGGTACTTTATTATATTATATACGTGGGGCCATACCAAAAAAACATTTTTTCATTAATGCTGTCTAGCGAACTTACTTCGCAGAAAATATAAGCGTAATTTATTTCATAACAATATATGTATCAAGTGTAACTTAATTTAAAAGAAAAAAATAATAAAAGAAATCTATAAATCTAATGTTATATTGCTTATTATAACATTTTACAAAAATTGGCCAAGTGCGAGTCAGACTCGCCCATGAAGGGTTCCGTAGTAACTATAATAATATAATATAATATGTATATTTACTTGACGAAAAACTAAAACTTACAAATTTCTTAAAACTAGCTTATTTACATTTTTTTCAACTACGCCAAATAACTTTGTTTTTCATAGTATTTGTATGAATTACAAAGTTATATTTGCGGTTTTAGAAAATATGCTGTATCTCAAAAACTGCTGACTCAATCACACACATTTACCACTTTGGAAGCGTATATCTTTTAAACGATTAATTTTATGAAAAAGTGGTTTTAGAAACCTCAATCTCATTTTAAAGACCTGTATATAGATACCACACATGCATAGGTTTCATGAAAAAAAAATATTTTCAGTTTTAGTTCCATGTATGGGGGGCTCCCCATACATGGAACTAAAACTGAAAACATTTTTTAATTTAATTTAAATATATTTTAATTTTTTCTTAAAATCGGAAAGCGGTTCACAGAATACATCAATCTACCAAGTTTTATATGTATAGTCCTAATAGTTTCGGAATAAAATGGCTGTAACATACGGACGGACGGATGGACAGACAGACAGACTAGTAGTTGTAGTAGTTATACATATTATATTATTATAGTTACTACGGAACCCTTCATGGGCAAGTCTGACTCGCACTTGGCCAATTTTTCTTTGGCTAATTCCCGTAGTAGACAGACCTTGTTATGGCACTTGGCGTATAATTTGTCGGACATAGAGGGAATGTCAAAGGAAGCTGAAACTTGTTCTAAACCAGAAAACCCGGCTCCTATCGACATAAAACTGCTTACAGAATTATCGTTCAGATTGAGGTCTGTAGAGCTATCTATCTGATTCTTTTCAATTTATTAATTCTATTTTTTTTCGACACATTTGGCAACTAAAATAGAATTTCGATAGAAATCCTTTCTTAGTTGCAACTAGAGAATACAATCCCGAGCATGTTTTTCAATCCCGGGATTACGTGATTCTTGATGCTGAATCCTGGGACCCAGGGGCTATCCCCGGATTAGACTATGTGGTTTCTAATTGGTCTCAAATGTAAAAAATTGGCCAAGTGCGAGTCAGACACGCGCATGAAGGGTTCCGTGTGTAACTATAATAATATAATATAATATTTATATTTATTTGACGAAAAAACCCTTACAAATTCCATAAAACTAGCTTATTTACATTTTTTACAACTACGCTAGATAACTTTGTTTTTCATAGTGTTTGTATGAATTACAAAGTTATATTTGCGGTTTTAGAAAATATGCCGTATCTCAAAAACTGTTAACTCGATATCATTCAAACCAATTTTGGTTGAAAGTTTACATTAAGATCTACAGATACATATTTTTTTAGATTTTTCACTCCACTATTATAGAAGTTAGAGGGAGGGATACACATTTGACCACTTTGGAAGCTTATATCTTTTAAACGATTGACTTTATGAAAAAGTGGTTTCAGAAACCCCCATGTCATTTTTAAAGACCTGTCTATAAATACCACACACGCATAGGTTTCAAGAAAAAAATATATATTTTCAGTTTTAGTTCCATGTATGGGGGGGCTCCCCATACATGGAACTAAAACTGAAATTCTCAATATCGGAAAGCGTTTCATAGAATACAATCTACTTACCAAGTTTCACATATATAGTCTTAATAGTTTTGGAATGAAATAGCTGTGACATACGGACGGACGGACAGACAGACAGACAGACAGACAGACGGACAGACATGACGAAACTATAAGGGTTCCGTTTTTTGCCATTCGGCAACTGAACTCTAAAAAACGAGTAATTTCTTAAAATATATATTTTTAATTTTGGTACACTACACATATCACAGTATAGTAAGAAAAGAAAAAATGACAAAAAGATACTATACTTTGTAAGAAATAAAAAGACAATAAAACTTATTTCGAATTTTGAAAATACAATCGTAGAAATATCAATGTATCCAAGGTTTGACTTCCAAGCCTGCTTCGTTTATTACCAACATAAGCAGCAGCTGAAAACGCTCGTTTAGGTTTTACACTGGTTGGAGGAATAGACAATAGATACTTATATGCTGTTTCTAAGTGATATCCACTAATTCCTCCATTTTCAAACAGGCTTATTTCACGTCTAATTCTATTTTTTGCCAACCCCGATTAATTTTGTATTTGTACTTCACGATCTGGGGATTTCATACTCTTATCAATTTCCAGCTATAACTTTTCCTTTAGTGTCAATTGGGGTTGGGATTGGGAGGTTTGCGGCCTTAACTCATCATCTGTTTGTGATCCTGATCTTCCTTCTTCTTCTTCCTTGTCATCTCGACTTTTAAGTTTTTTAACAATACACTTTATTTGCTTCCAAACTAAAGCCTGTGTAGAAACTGGAAATAAGTCATGCCATTCCAAATCCGATAATAACTGATTTTCATCATCTTTTCATGGATTTTGTAATTAATTCAACACACCAGTCAAATCATCACTTCGTCGTTGCTTCATACGTTCCACTAAGGATGTTTTCATTTTTTGGCAAGTGCTGACACTTGCCAAAAAATGAAAACATCCTTCTTCATCATCCAAAATGATTATGCTAGATAGCTGTTTTATAAGAAATTTCAAAGCGGAATCAGCTGTGCATAAATTAGCATCTCGCCGACAGATTGCTTCTACTGTCAATTTAATTGGGGTCAGCACATCAACAATTTTATTTACCAATTCAAAATCAACTTCTTCCAAACGAATTGGATGATTGAGATCTATAAGAGCTTTTTGAATGAAGGTTTTTAAAAGATAAAATCGCTCCAGCATTGTTAAAAGACTATTCCACCTGGTTTTACAGTCCAAAAGAAGTGACAGCTCTTTTCCATGTACAATTTTCATTTATTTTTGAAGTACTGTTTCATTTTTCAATGGTGATCTTTTGAAATACACTCTACAACTTTGCGGATTTTCTTTATCAGCTCAATAATGTTTTCATCTTGTGTTAACTCTGGTATGTGTTATAGCGCAAGGTCATTTTGTGACATTAAGATTAAGTCTGATTCTGGACTGTCTAAGTCTGCTAAATGTTTATCATCATGGATGTCGTCCATATGATCAACAGCCACAGGTGGTTCATTTATAGTATCATCTGAGGTAGAGCTGTCTTGCAAATAATTATGTTTTTCATAAAGCCAGTATCCAGGGAAATATCAAATATACTTAGACGCTCTTTCAATATACGAAGATAATTTTCAGCCATACTTTCATACTTCCATAAATAGGAACAAGTCCTAAA
This sequence comes from Tholera decimalis, assembly GCA_943138885.2. NCBI lineage: Eukaryota > Metazoa > Arthropoda > Insecta > Lepidoptera > Noctuidae > Tholera > Tholera decimalis. The sequence goes on along the minus strand of OW964552.2, from coordinate 16,097,683 downwards.
TTCCAAATTTTTTTCAAAGTTCTAAGATATGCTTAATATATTTAAAACTTTGGTCTATACTGTCGTATAGACCAATTAATACAGCACAATGGAATTACAAATAAAAAATATCCGATAAGTTGGTCATCATGTATGTCATTGATATACACTATAAAAAGAAAGCCAAGAATTATATATAAATAATTATGAACCTTGCGGAGCACTCATCTTGGCTAGGGATCCTGCAGATGTCGCTCCATTAACAATAACTTTTTGTTGCCTGTTTGATAAATATGAAAGAACAAGGTCAGCAGAACACGAATCCACGAACTCCGTAATGGTGTAATTTACAGATCAGTGTTTTGTGGTCAACGCAATCAAAAGCTTTGGAGAGGTCACAAAATATGCCAATTGCATCCTGAGATTTCTCCCAAGATTCCAGAATGTGACGGATGAGCGCTACTCCTGCGTCTGTTGTTGATCTACCTTTCGTGAAACCAAACTGCCGACTATGCAGAATTCCATTTGAGTTAAAATATGATAGCATCTGGTCCAGCATGATTTTTTCGTATATTTTGCTTAATGCTGGAAGCACATATATCGGTCTATAGTTAGAAGGATCACTCTTATAACCCGACTTAAAAATTAGTACTACTTTACTATGTTTCATTAAATCGGAAAAATTACTGGTGGCGATGCGTGGCTGTGGCTATGCTAAAAATCTATAAAAGAAGAAGTTTTTGTGTGTTTTTACTCCGCCGCATGCCCTGTCATAATCCTATGCACGCGCCTGCCTGTTAGGATAGCAGCAATTGAGTCAATAATATTACCAAGAACCCTAACAGATGCACTCCATAAGTCATCAGTGTTTGTTATGTTAAGACTTTGGAATGCTTTTTAATTACATCAATAGAAATGGGCTTAAATGAAAATATTGGTATATCCTTATTGAAGTTTTCCTTTAAAAAAGATTCTGCTAATAATGGCGAAGAATTTAGAGATTTAGTAACCTCTACTGGAATATTGGTAAAGTAATTTTCCAACTTCTCAGCCACTTTTGACTTATCTGAGATGACCTGATCATCGATGTTCAAAGTCAAATCATTCTAACCCTATTGGTTTGTGTTTCCAGTTTCTTTGTTTATCACCTTCAACACAGTTTTTATTTTATTGTTAGAAATGCTAATTTTATTACTTTCTGATTTAGATTTAGCTTAGGGCGCATACTCTTTTAAATATCTTTGAGTAGTTTCTTACATAATTATGGAAGGCTTCATCGGAAGTCAATGATTTTTCATGGTATAAGTTGTATACATTGTCTCAGCTTATTCTTATTCCAGCAGTGGCCCATTCATTAAATTTAGATTTATTACTCATTTGAAATTTTTTAACTGGACATGTCTTACTAAATTCGTGGCATAGTGAAGAAAATAATATCCTGTAATTTTCATTGGGGTCATGGGAGTCAAAATTGGCCATTGAAAGATTACTTAACATGTTATCATTAAAAACATTAATTTCTTTTTAGTTAGCGGCCTAAATTTAATAGTCTTATTTAATTGCCGCTTTTTAACCAACTCAAAGGATACTAGTTGACCTGTATGGTCAGACCTAACTCCACTAATTTGAGACGAGTATTTTATGGCACAATTAGTATAAATATTATCTATGCATTGAGCTGATGTTGCTGTTATTCTTGTTGCTTCCTTGTATGTGCATTTTAAGTTAAATGAACCAAACAATGAAGTAAGCTTGCAGTGTTCAGGTGAATTTACTAAGAAATCAATATTTAGGTGACCACAAACGAAAACTAATTTATTATCTCTTATAAGCTTAGGTACTTAAAATTTCTCCCATTATCATTAAGAATGATGACAAGTTTGATGCTGGTGGTCTATAAACACTTAAGAAAGTTTGGCCTTCAACTTCTGTACATGCTACCTCACACAAGCAATCAACAGAGCAAGCGGTGATATATTTTTGTTCCTTATATCTAAGAGAATTACTACGTAATATTAAAGTACCACCTCCTACTGAGGACCTGTTGTATGCACTAGTAACAGAAAAATATTAATTTTAAACAACATTCTATCTGGTTTTAGCCAGGTTTCACAAAAACATAAGATATCTATATCATATTTATCTATTAACATTTCCTCATCTAATATTTTGCCGGAGAAACGATTTATATTCTGATGATATAGTAAAATTGTGTTATTATACCTCTCCTTTGTCACATCTAAGGGTTTAAACAATTAATTTCAGTATTATTAGATACTCTAGATAATACTGAATAGTCACTTAACCTAGGATCAGTTAAATTGTCAATAACCCAGTGTAAATTGCAAGCTAACAAAGTAGCCAATGAACTTTCGTCGTAAATTCTAAAATGAATGTCAGGATTGCAATCGGTATGCCCAAAAACCTATTACACGATGTGTGATGCAATATTTTGCAATCGACCACGTTTGCTGAGCAAGCGATATAATGCGGTCGCACTAAGTTCGCCGCGAGCTTAGTGTATTTCGAACAGCAACCGGGTGCACTCATTTTCTTCATTTAGCGATAATTTTAGCCCTTACGTTACTTTGTTAGTTATACTTAGCAATAAACCCTCGAAGGTTATCAGTGTATTTAACTTAGTAGACACACACGATATCCATATTGAATGTTGGAGAAAAAGTTGCATCCACCAAGGATGCAACTTTTTCTCCAACATTCAATATGGATATCGTATGTGTTTTAAATTGGATTTCAAAATGAAAGCCAGATTTGCAATCACCACCCCCAAAAACCCATTACACGATACCCATATCGAATGTGTGAGAAAAAGTTGCATCCGCCATCTTGGATTTTAAAATGAATGCCAGATTTGCAATCACCACCCCCAAAAACCCATTACACGGTACCCATATCAAATGTTTGAGAAAAAGTTGCATCCGCCATCTTGGATTTTAAAATGAATGCCAGATTTGCAATCACCACCCCCAAAAACCCATTACACGATACCCATATCGAATGTTTGAGAAAAAGTTGCATCCGCCATTTTGGATTTTAAAATGAATGCCAGATTTGCAATCACCACCCCCAAAAACCCATTACACGATACCCATATCGAATGTTTGAGAAAAAGTTGCATCCGCCATCTTGGATTTTAAAATGAATGCCAGATTTGCAATCACCACCCCCAAAAACCCATTACACGATACCTATATCGAATGTTTGAGAAAAAGTTGCATCCGCCATCTTGGATTTTAAAATGAATGTCAGATTTGCAATCACCACCCCCAAAAACCCATTACACGGTACCCATATCGAATTTGTGAGAAAAAGTTGCATACGCCATCTTGAATTTAAAAATAAATTCCAGATTTGCAATCACCACCCCCAAAAACCCATTACACGATACCCATATCGAATGTTTGAAAAAAGTCTTCATCATCACTTTCACTTCCTCAAATGGTGCTTTTCGGGAGCAACTGCACAAGGTACTATTAGAAATACCCAAAACGCTATAGGTGTGCCAATAATATTTAAAGAGTTCCCTCGCTTTCTCCAGGATCCCATCATCAGATCCTGATTTCATAACAATGGAACCAACTAGAAAGTATACCCTTTCAAACGAAAAAAAAAACCCAATTGGTCCAGCTGTCTTCGAGTTTAAGGTTACATACATAAAAAAAAGTTTAAGACGAACTGAGAACCTTCTCCTTTTTTTTGAAGTCGGTTAAAAAGCAATAATAACATCATAAAATAGAAATACGTACTTTTTATGAGAATGGCTTTTTTTTTCGAAAATTTGCGCCAACTTTCTTCTAATAATATTTTTTTTTACATTTTCCCATATTAAAACAAATATTTAAAAAAAATGTTAAAGAAATATATATTGAACAATAAAAAGTAATTGTTGGGTATGCATAATAAATCGTACTCAAAAAAACAAAAAATATGACTTATGTTATTCAACGGATTGCTGCAATACATACGTACACAATAGATCGCGAATTATCGTTACCGGCGAAACGCTCCACGATGAGACGTGACCCCTCTCTGAGCTCCCGTGGACGACTGAATTTTCGACCGGTGTACGTTGCGTATGGTTCAAAATAGCGCGCAAATTAGAAGAAAAAATTAAAATTAAAACAACCAAGCGACATTTTTGAAATGTTAAAGCTGTAAATGATAGTATGATAATTAGAGAATAATATGAATTGAAGTTTATGAAAAAATTCAACAGTTTACTATCAAAATTCAGCGACGCACGAGCATGTTTTGTAAGGATTTTTGTCCAACTTTGTGTATTTTTGTTTAATAAACTATAAAATATTTTTAAATTTTGCCAACTATGTTTGCTAACACATTTATTCTAGTGTTCATTACATATTTTTGTATGGTAATTAAAGTACTACTATAGGTTATATTCCTTTAGTTGTGAAGACCGTTTTGAGTTATTTTACTCGGCGCAGGCTTAAGGACAATTGGTTGTCCTTAAATAAATGAATAAATCAATGCATTCACCAATAAACGTGTTGAATTTATAATATTTTTTTTTATTTTTTTATTGCGCAGGAGCCCACTCTTGACCACGATCTCGCCTGATGTTAAGTGATAGACGAGGTCTATGATGGGATGAGCGAGCCCAGGAGATGCAAAAAATAGTGTAGCCTTATTTATGCATAATAATAGCTTCAGTTTCAGGTCACTTCCATTTTCAGCTTCTGCTTCAGTTTCAGTTTCAGGTCAGTCCCATTTTCAGCTTCAGCTTCAGTTTAAGGTCAGTTCCATTTTCAGCTTCAGCTTCAGTTTTATTTTTATAGTTGCACCCGTCATCACAGGGCATTGTGAGCTTAATACCTCCAACATAATTGGAGTCCTTGTATAACGTCTCTTTTATCCTTCCTCTTTCATATTCTGGCTTAAGGCTCTTTACTTTTTTTACTTAAAACTACCAACACGGTGACAATGAGGGGGGAAGACAGCAATAATTTTAAATTTTGATAACAATTTTCTCTTACTATCTAGTCTTATTCATATTTTTGTTTCCTTAAATCTACTATTTACAAGAGGCAGTACAATCTTACTGTGAAGTACAGGACTGTATGTGTACGGTGCTGTTCAACAAATTGTTTTATATAAATATAAATTTATACTTTACAATTGGAACCTTTTATGTAGCTTATTTCTATGCTCCTAGTATTAATAGCAAAGTTACATATGTTAGCCTAATTATAATACTATAGTTATCTAACATACTTTTCTTATACCTTATTCCTATTATTAACTATTTTACAAATTTTTATACAAAAGTCGAGGAACATGTGTTTGTCCTTTCTTGTTATGATGATATGATGGTATGATCTTTAACCTCTGCCTCTCGCGATCATGGGCCGGGCAGTCCAGAAGGACGTGAAGGACAGACTTCGAAGACGCAGGATCGCAGATGCACGATGGACTCTCCTTGCACTTGAAACGATACAAGTACTCGGAGAATCCACCGTGCCCTGTCAAAACCTGGGTGAGAAATCTGTCCACCTTTATTTTGCCGATGATCCGGTATGCGGCTATCGCGTCAGGGAAAAACACCTTGGTGACACCAGCCATTGCACTGGCACGATACCGCTGGTTCCATTCATCAAGCGATTGCATACGAATGCTCCGCTTGATGAATGAAACCGGGCAGCTGTCGTAGTCAAAAGCGCGTTTTGACTTCAGCGCAGCCTCCTTGGCCAGATGGTCGGCACGTTCATTCCCCTCTAGTCCTGCGTGAGCTTTGATCTAGAACTAAGTGACACTTTTGTCCTGGAGCAGAGCCCTTCGCAGATGTCCCCGCGCCTCGACGGCCAGGGGATGGAGGGCTTTCGGGTTTTTAAGCGTGAGCAATGCCGACGAGGAATCGGAATAAATCCCGACTGATCCGGCCAAGTGGTCCGCAGCCATCCGCGCCGCCCGGCATATCGCCAGGAGTTCCGCCTGGTATACCGTACAGTAGAACGGCAAAGCTTCAGTTTCAGCTTCAGTTTCAGCTTCAGCTTCAGTTTCAGTTTCAGCTTCAGTTATGGTTTCACTTTCAGCTTCAGCTTTGGTTTCACTTTCAGCTTCAGTTTCAGGTCAGTTCCCTTTTCAGCTTCAGCTTCAGCTTTGGTTTCACTTTCAGCTTCAGCTTCAGTTTCAGGTCAGTTCCCTTTTCAGCTTCAGCTTCAGTTATGGTTTCACTTTCAGCTTCAGTTTCAGTTTCAGCTTCAGTTACAGCTTTAGTTTCAGTTTCACTTTCAGCTTCAGTTTCAGCCTCAGTTTAGCTTCAGATTCAGTTTCAGCTTCAGGTTCAGCTTCAGTTTCAGGTCAGTTCCATTTTCAGCTTCAGTTTCAGCTTCAGCTTCACTTTCAGCTTCAGTTTCAGCTTCAGCTTTAGTTTCAGGTTCAGTTTCAGTTTCAGCTTCAGTTACAGCTTTAGTTTCAGTTTCACTTTCAGCTTCAGTTTCAGTTTAGCTTCAGCTTCAGTTTCAGCTTCAGTTCCAGGTTCAGTTTCAGTTTCAGCTTCAGTTACAGCTTTAGTTTCAGTTTCAGTTTCACTTTCAGCTTCAACTTCAGCTTCAGTTTCAGCTTTAGTTTCAGTTTCAGCTTCAGTTTCAGATTCAGTTTCAGTTACAGCTTTATTTTCAGTTTCACTTTCAGCTTCAGTTTAGCTTCAGCTTCAATTTAGCTTCAGCTTCAGTTTCAGTTTCAGCTTCAGTTACAGCTTTAGTTTCAGTTTCACTTTCAGCTTCAGCTAAAGTTTCAGTTTCAGCTTCAGTTTCAGTTTCAATTCAGCTTCAGCTTTAGTTTCAGTTTCAGCTTCAGTTACAGCTTTTTTTTTCAGTTTCACTTTCAGCTTCAGCTTCAGTTTCAATTTAGCTTCAGCTTCAGTTTCAGTTTCACTTTCAGCTTCATCTAAAGTTTCAGCTTCAGTTTCAGCTTCAGCTTTAGTTTCAGCTTTAGTTTCAGTTTCACTTTTAGCTTCGGTTTCACTTTCAGCTTCAGCTACAGTTTCAATTTAGCTTCAGCTTCAGTTTCAGTTTCAGCTTCAGTTTAGCTTCAGCTTCAGTTTAGCTTCAGCTTCAGTTTCAGTTTCAGCTTCAGTTACAGCTTTAGTTTCAGTTTCACTTTCAGCTTCAGCTAAAGTTTCAGCTTCAGTTTCAGCTTCAGTTTGTTTCAGTTTCAGCTTCAGTTTCAATTCAGCTTCAGCTTTAGCTTCAGCTTCAGTTTCACTTTCAGCTTCAGCTACAGTTTCAATTTAGCTTCAGCTTCAGTTACAGCTTTAGTTTCAGTTTCACTTTCAGCTTCAGCAAAAGTTTCAGCTTCAGCTTGTTTCAATTTAGCTTCTGCTTCAGTTTCAGGTCAGTTCCATTTTCAGCTTCAGCTTCAGTTTCAGCTTCAGCTTCACTTTCAGCCTCAGCTTCAGTTTCAGGTCAGTTCCATTTTCAGCTTCAGCTTCACTTTCAGCTTCAGTTTCAGCTTCAGCTTTAGTTTCAGGTTCAGTTTCAGTTTCAGTTTCAGTTACAGCTTTAGTTTCAGTTTCACTTTCAGCTTCAGTTTCAGTTTAGCTTCAGCTTCAGTTTCAGCTTCAGTTCCAGGTTCAGTTTCAGTTTCAGCTTCAGTTACAGCTTTAGTTTCAGTTTCACTTTCAGCTTCAACTTCAGCTTCAGTTTCAGCTTTAGTTTCAGTTTTAGTTTCAGTTTCACTTTCAGCTTCAGTTTCAGCTTCAGCTTTAGTTTCAGGTTCAGTTTCAGTTTCAGTTTCAGTTACAGCTTTAGTTTCAGTTTCACTTTCAGCTTCAGTTTCAGTTTAGCTTCAGCTTCAGTTTCAGCTTCAGTTCCAGGTTCAGTTTCAGTTTCTGCTTCAGTTACAGCTTTAGTTTCAGTTTCACTTTCAGCTTCAACTTCAGCTTCAGCTTTAGTTTCAGTTTCAGCTTCAGTTTCAGTTACAGCTTTATTTTCAGTTTCACTTTCAGCTTCAGTTTAGCTTCAGCTTCAGTTTAGCTTCAGCTTCAGTTTCAGTTTCAGCTTCAGTTACAGCTTTAGTTTCAGTTTCACTTTCAGCTTCAGCTAAAGTTTCAGCTTCAGTTTCAGCTTCAGTTTCAGTTTCAGCTTCAGTTTCAATTCAGCTTCAGCTTTAGTTTCAGGTTCAGTTTCAGTTCCAGCTTTTTTTTTCAGTTTCACTTTCAGCTTCAGCTTCAGTTTCAATTTAGCTTCAGCTTCAGTTTCAGTTTCACTTTCAGCTTCACCTAAAGTTTCAGCTTCAGCTTTAGTTTCAGCTTTAGTTTCAGTTTCAGTTTCACTTTTAGCTTCAGCTTCAGTTTCACTTTCAGCTTCAGCTACAGTTTCAATTTAGCTTCAGCTTCAGTTTCAGTTTCAGCTTCAGTTACAGCTTTAGTTTCAGTTTCACTTTCAGCTTCAGCTAAAGTTTCAGCTTCAGCTTGTTTCAATTTTGCTTCTGCTTCAGTTTCAGGTCAGTTCCATTTTCAGCTTCAGCTTCAGTTTCAGCTTCAGCTTCACTTTCAGCCTCAGCTTCAGTTTCAGGTCAGTTCCATTTTCAGCTTCAGCTTCAGCTTCGGTTTCAGTTTCAGCTTCAGCTTCAGTTTCAGTTTCAGCTTAAGTTTCAGTTTCAGCTTCAGCTTTAGTTTCAGCTTCAGCTTCAGTTTCAGTTTAGCTTCGGCTTCAGTTTCGGTTTCACTTTCAGCTTCAGATTCTGTTTCAGTTTTAATTTCAGCTTCAGTTTCAGCTTCAGCTTGTTTCAGATTCAGTGTCAGTTACAGCTTTAGTTTCAGGTCAATTTAACTTCAGCTTCAGTTTCAGGTTCAGCTAAAGTTTAAGCTTCAGTTTCAGCTTCAGCTTTAGTTTCAGCTTTAGTTTCAGTTTCAGCTTCAATTTAGCTTCAGCTTTAGTTTCAGCTTCAGCTTCAGTTTCAGCTTCGCTTTAGTTTCAGTTTCAGCTTCAGTTTAGCTTCAGCTTCAATTTCAGCTTCAGCTTCAGTTTCAGTTTCGGTTTCACTTTCAGCTTCAGATTCTGTTTCAGTTTTAATTTCAGCTTCAGTTTCAGTTTCAGCTTGTTTCAGATTCAGTTTCAGTTACAGCTTTAGTTTCACTTTCAGTTTAGCTTCAGCTTCAGTTTCAGTTTCAGCTTCAGTTACAGCTTTAGTTTCAGTTTCACTTTCAGCTTCAACTTCAGCTTCAGTTTCAGCTTCAGCTTCAGTTTCAGCTTCAGCTTCAGCATCAGTTGCAGCTTCAGTTTCAGCTTCAGTTGGAATAATGCATGCATTAAACTATAAACGTGAAATTAGAGATAAAATAAAACAAAAAAGCTTACTAACATTGCGATGGCTAGCCTAATAGCTAAGTAAGCTATTGTTTAAGTACCAACATATCATTTTACATATTGTATGATGATGAAAGCAGTAAGTAGCCTGCCTGAGTTCGAAACCACGACCACCACGACTGCTTTATTACCGAACTTATTTTGTACTTATTTTCTACGGTGTATATCCACGTGCAGAACATGGTGAAATATACCTACTGAACAAAATCTGTAAGAATGTTATAACCATGTTTACAAAGTACAATAATAATAAAGCCTGTTATCCTCAATAATTATTATTTGTTAAAGTGTTAGAGGATATATCTTAATTTAGTTTTCCTTTTGGCATAGGCCTCTAGCATTTTCCACTGATCTCCATCCCGGGTCACTCAATTGTCCTCCAATGAGGGCCTGATCTCATCCTCCCATCTCCTTATTTGTTTCCCTCTGCTCCTTTTGCAATTTCTAGGGCACGGTACCAATCTGAGATTCTTTGGCTCCGTTTCTCTATACTAGACCTGATCATGTGGCCTGTCCACCTGCACTTTGGTTGCAAAGTTTGCAAAATAAATAAAGGATTAATTGTGCTTGTTTATACTTACCTTTGATAACCTAAACATTATAAAATAACTAAACAATGAATACGCAGCATGTTTTATTTAAGATCTGTAGAAGTGTGAAGCGAAAAGAAATATTTTCAAATGTAAGGTACTCTGAAGTATGACCTACCTCCATCGGAGACAGGCAGGTTATCGCAGGGAGCTTCCGCGAGCGGTTCGTCCGAAGAAGGTGCTTCTAGTTCCACCGGCCTGTACGCACCCTTAGTGCGCCAGTCCTAAAGCAAATCATTACAACATGTAGTCTATAAATAGATGATAAATACCTTAATATGCCAAATATACAAAACATTTATATAAAACATGTAGATGCTATACAACAATTATAAATACCAATTACGATTTCAACGATTAATGAGATAATTAATTTACAGTCTGCATTACGAGTGGTATACAACACTTCTTGCTCTACGAAAAACACCCTTACAGCTACAAAAACTTACGTCGTGAATGTCAGAATGTTATGATAGCCCTGCTGTTGACTTTACTATAATATAATGATAATATGCGGTACACCGCAATCTCTAAACAGCATCACTGGCTACGCTCCAGCTGATTCTACTGTGACATTTGCCAGCCAAGGTCTTCTCCTATGTAAACATGGAGATTATCTTGGTTTTGTTACTAAGGATGTAGATCTGGTAATGATGCTGCGTAAACGTGACGTCATCGCTCCGTCATCGCGGCTTAATTGTTGCGAGAAACATTGTACACCCTTTACCGAAAATTACGCGGCCTGATCCGACCGTATGTAATTTAGTACATAATATATATGTAGAAGGAATGGAGAAAACTAATATTTTTCTATAATAAATTAATAAAGCATATGAAATTATTTAAATTATGATCGAATTTTGATCACTAGGTGAACTCTAGTTACTATAATTACTCGGCGTTAAAACGACGTTTACGCCTACGCTGAACAGCCGCTCGCTGCAGAAATGAACTAACTAATCGAGCTAAGAACTTTGTACGTACCACAACGTGTGAGGCTTCTAAATAGCGCTCTGTCTAGAAGAAATAAAATGTAAAAATAATCATGACAGTTTACTCGGTTTGTGTGGACCAAAGACTAAAACCGCTTGACCGCGCATACAGTGCCCCGATGCACGAAAACTATTAGCCTTTTGCCCCTATATATTGGCTACGGTACACAAACCATTTTAGTTGTGACCAAGTATTAGACCTGTGTGCATGCTAATAAATTTTAAAATTTTGTATGCAATTTATAACGCATAAAAATTCCTTCATGCGCGTTGTAGTGGTGTGGAAACATTCCCAGTCTTCTAGATACTAAATGGAGGACATAACTATTCATCAGTAATGAAATACTACGAAAATTATTTTTTATTTAATCAGATTATAAGCCACCGCAGAGGTCTATTTAAAATGGTGGTTTGGGTAATCAAGGATACAAATGAATCGCGCGTTGATGTCTTTTGGAAAAGTCTCTTACTTTCATGAAGAATTTTTAATTATTTTATCCCTTTCTTTCCCTTTGTATTTTTATCGTAAAAATCTGTGCTGTTACCTTTAACGGCTGAATATGATATCGATAATTATATAATTAAACTTATTTCTTTTTTAATTCAATTCAGATAGTTGTCATAAAATGCCTATCTACATTAACCGACTTTAAAAAAAGAAGTAAGTTCTAATATTTTTTCTTTTGTGTGACATGCATGTTTTTATTTTAGATTTCCGAAGATTCCAGAATAAAAAGAAAAGTGGATAGATAAGGTTACTAGGGAATATTGATTTCGAGTTTTGTTTTTATTGATATAATGATAAAAGTCAAATAGTGAATGTAACTATATTCAATCTTTCTAGGCTTCAAATAGTATGACGTACTTTAATCTATACTAATATTATAAAGCTGAAGTTTGTTTGTTTGTTTGCTTGAACGCGCTAATCTTCGAAAGTTCTGGGTGGATTTGGATGAAATTTGGTATGGAAGTAGCTTGAAGCTTGAGGAAGGTTATAGGCTTATTTTTACGCGACTGCAAAAAAGAAGAGTTATGTTTTTACCGTGATAGAATCCACGGGAGCGAAGCCCCGCGTGAGTACTAGTATTAATTAAATTGGGCCTTCGCATTACTTAATCGCTCTCGTAAGTTACTTTGTTTACGGGGTTGCGGTAATGTTCTAACGAGATATCGCGGCCCCGGAACTTAAGGGCAGTTGAAGGAACAGGGTGGGTTTTTAGTCAGTGGAAGTCTGACACTCCCTTCCGCTTTAGCCAGAGCGGGAGAAGTCATTCGATGATTTTCCAACCCAGAAAAAAAAAGGTTACTTTGTTTCGATGTCGAGTCCATGGGTTAAGTATGTAGGAGGGAGGAGTCATTAGATAAATCATCTAATGACTCACCACAGAAAAAAATATAATTACAGAGTGCCTGCTGAAGCTACAGTTGTTGATACACAACTGATTTTAATGAACATATTTTTATTATGGAATTTTTACTCAGCATTTTTACAATGTAAAAATCAATTTTATCGATATCGACTACTTTTCCTTAATCAAGTAGACCAATTCCTAACCAGGCATATCTACGCAACTTGACCTTGAACTGACCAATTGCAGCTCTGCATTTCCCGGTCGTCCCCCGGCCCGGAGTAGTGAGTCGTGTTCTTCAAACAAATCGGCCCATACGCTCTTTAGTGGTTATATACTCTCTGGTATGGACAAAATCATTATGTTATAAAAAACAAAAAGGGGCTACGTCTTAAAAGAAATAGCTACTTTCGGAATTAATTTGATTAATATTAGCTATGCCAAAATTGCTAAAATTTTTGTGTTTTGTGCTGTTTTTCCAAAGCGTATGTATACATAGTCAGAACATATATTTAACTAGCTTTTGCCCGCGGCTTCGCCCGCGTTAGTTTACACTTTGTCTATAATTCTTGTTGCCAAAAACGTAGTTTACGATACATTTTTGTAAACTACGTTTCTGGTTTTCCAGTGCTTGGCTTTAAACGACACCTTTTTCTAAATGTACACCTACGACTTTCAGTGTCTGTCCTTGAGCTTTATTTATTGTCATTGCGAATGCTGCTTTTAGGGGAAATTTGAGATTTTTAAACTGGAGTGGCAAATCGGTCAGGATTATTGAAATGCGAGGAATAAATACGTTTTCACCGCTTGCTGTTCCTGTCATAATTATTGCTTGAACAACATAGCGTCCAAGGTTGTTTATTTGTAGTTGCGTGCTATTACAGAGCCTTGGTGCGTCCAGATTACGCATCAACAGGACTGGGACACCAAGTTTAAGCCTCAAATACTGTGATGGGGTACCCTGACAATTCCAGAGAGTTGATAAACCCTACAGGGTACGACGTCACTGGCTCAATATCTATGACATTGTCGACAGACAGATACTCAACAACATCACAATCCACATGAGACATAATCTTTTCGTTGATCTGCCCTACAATTTCGTTAGTCGGTGCCAAAATTGCTCTTTCACGCAGCCATACTCTATCCCACATATTTGTTTTCAAATCCGAATAAACGTGGTTTATTAAATTATCTTGGACTATGTTATAAATTTCAGAGCTCAAATAAATCATCCCGTTGATATATGTTGCCATACGATCTTCTCCTATTTTCAAAAGGGCAGCCGCATATTGCCCGATTTTAAACTAGAAATAATTCGTATATTAACTTGATTGGTTAAAATTTAAACGACACGGTTGGCTTAACGGTTGACTGGTGCATGACGTGGGTTCGACCCCAGCCCTAAACAATGATTTGTATGGCCTACATGTATGTGTAATTTTCGATTGATTCCCTATACTAAATTCCAACACCCTTTTTTCATCCTTCAGGGATGACTTCCGGGATAAAAACTATTTTTTTTACTACAAATTTAATTAACATTATTTAGCTTTTTCCAGCGGCTGCGTCCGCGTGCAATTCGAAGACGATCGCACGGGAACCTTATATCGGGATGAAACTATCCTATGTCCTTCTCAGGGTCCTAAACTATTCCCATGCCAAATTTCATCTAAATCGGTTCAGCGGTTTAGGCGTGAAAAGGTAACAGACAGACAGACAGAGTTACTTTCACATTTATAATATTAGTATGAATTTGCAGTGCGGTCATAATTATCTAATAATATTATACGTATAATATCTGTTTCATAACATTAATAAAATAGTATGTATGCTGTAATGTAATTGAGTAATAGTAAATATAAACATCAAATTTTAGTATCTGTTTTTTAAATAGTAGGCCGTAATGCCAGCTGCGGTCGATTTCTATTTCTAGATTTTTCCTATTTTAAATATAATAATTTGTATTAATTAACACAATAGAGGCAACGGCGCATGTAGGTACGTTGTGCCTACGCTGCTATTCGCCTGCAATGTAACCAGCAACAAGCAGAAAAAACAAAACGGGCTAAGCAGAGCCGTATTGAACAAAAAGTACGGAAATTTCTGTAACGTACTGCGGTTGCCTTACAGAGATTTTCGTCGTTTGAAGTCGTTCGTCGTGTTGTCATCCACTGAATGGGCATGCCACAATAGCGGCGGTAAGTCCCCACTTTGAGGAGTGGCTAACGAGGCGTCATGGCATCCTCACCTTCCGCTTGACGCAGGTCCTCACCGGACAGAGAGTTATTTGTGTCGGATTCGGCGGGAGGAAACGCCCGGGTGTCACCACTGCGAGGATCGCCCTGAGAACACGGTGGAACACACAGTGGAGGTTTGCCCTGCTTGGGCAGAGCTCCGCCGTGTCCTCGTAGGAGCGATAGGCGGCGACCTCTAGCTCCCGGCCCTGGTTCAATCCATGGTCCGGAGCGAGGAGGCATGGGAAGCAGTCACCTCTTTCTGCAAAGCAGTTATGCAAGCGAAGGAGGTGGCGGGACGCGCGAGGGAGAGGCAGGTCTCAAGGCCCTCACATCTCTTGCGCCTCAGCCGCCGCAGGAGACGCTCCGGGCATCGGGAGTCACAGGGTGACTCCCAGCCACCGTAGGCGTGGGCCTGCGGGCTGCGAGCAATGGGTAGCTCGCCGGCCCGTGTAGACGGCGCGTCGTGTTCCACGCGCGCCTCTTAGAGTGTCAGCAAAATTGTCGGGGACCATAAGAGGGCCGTTGCCTGCCGGGGTTGCGGAATTGTTCGAAAGAGTTTGCCTCGGAACACGAAGGGCATATGATGGAACACGGATGGGTTTTAAACAGTAAAAGTCTGACACACCCTCCCGCTTCGCCGAGATCGGGAGGCAGTCATTGGATGATTTCCCATCCTTAAAAATAGGGTCCACTGCAGGACGTATATGATGAGGATGGCTTCATCAAGATGGTGAAGGGAAGGCCTCCTTGTCGCAACCAGTGCGATACTGTAGTGGTAGGAACGAACACGTTGCTGCGTCCGGCCATACCACTTAAAACGCAGCTGTAATCCAGAGTACATAACTCCACGAAAGTTGAAGAAGTCGTGGAGTATTTGCCAGCCAAGACCAGCTGGACTTTGAGGGTCAAGAATTTGAGGTCACGATACAACAAAAACTTGAAATCGTTTGTGGTACGAGTTCTAATAATGTAGGTGTTAAGTTAGAAGTACCTAGTTATTAATTTTAGACTAGCAGTCGCGGCTTCGCTCCCGTGGACTTTTTCTCGATAAAAACGTAACCCTCCTTTTTGTAGTCGAGTAGCCTATAACCTTCCTCAAACTTCAAGCTACTTCCATACCAAATTCCATCCAAATCCACCCAGTACTTTCGAAGATTAGCGCGTTAAAATAAACGAAGAAATAATATTAGTCTATTGAGAGTAAGGGTGTGTTGTACCTGAGGTTTGCGTTTCTTCTTGAGCGCGGTGGGGCGAGCATGTACGGGCGTAGAGACCGCAGACTCGCCGGACGACACGTCGCGCGCCGCCCGCACCCCCCGCGTACCCAGCGCGCTGCCTGACCACTACACACCACACATTGCCTTGTAAAAGCTATGTACACGATACTTCCATTGACGTATCTTGCCCGATCGAGTCTGTCCCTAGCTACCCTCCCCCAGCTACAGCCTAAGCCGAGGTCTGTACCTCACAGGGGGTGTCCTTATAGAGTAGACGCCTAGTTTGTGAGGTTAATATGAGTCCTGGCGGGAGGCTTTAATGATTATAATTAAGGCCGCCACAGTCAAGCAGCCGACCACATCATAGGACGACCTGTGAAAGGCCACTTACAGCAAAAAACCATTTGGAAAAGAGCGCCTCATTTTTGTGTAGTCGCGAAAGTTCTTTCAGCTCTGTCGCACAAATCATACAATCAATCAATCAAAACTTAATAACACTTATAAAAGGTCAGAAGCTAGTGCACGGTTTCTCTTTTCAAAACATTATTGTTTATCACAGTTTTATACAATACAATAATAATACGCAAAACATAATTTCCATAATACAGTTTTTACTAAAATGTATTTACTAATCAGAAACGAATTTAACGAGTTTATTGTGTTCTTGAATTCATCATCATACTCTGCATACTGCCGATATAAAAGAATTGAGTGAATTACCTCAAGCCTGGCCTCAATCTTGATGGAGTCGTCGTCCATGTCGAGTATGTTCAGGTTGTTGTTGATGTTGTTGTAGTCGGGGTAGGTGGCGGGCGGCGGCACCACGCGGTAGGGCTCCGACTCGCACTCGCTGTGCGAACCCGCGTCCGACGTGCGTCTGAGAGTACCCGAGTACAGTGAGAACATATCAACGTAGCCATCTCTGAAATCCAGTGCTCTTTTTTTTTCGATGGCAAATTAATCAAAGGACTCCTCCTTCTCTGGGCGGGAGCGGAAGGGAGTGCCAGGCTACTGAATAATAACCCACCTTGCTTCTTCAGTTGCCCTTTGCATTCTAGGCTTGCTGTTATCTCGCTAGAACAATCCCGCAACCAAGGCAGGGAAATAGAGTAAAATAGGACCTAAGAACACTTGTTCGACGTCTTCCAAAAGTCACACATATATTCAAGAGTCGATTACTTGCTTCTGATATTATAAATAACATGTTACTGTCTCAAATTATCCCGACAGATTAGTGTATAGTTAGCAGTCATAATGGTATTAAATTGATGCCTAATCAGCTGGGCGTATTTTGGGCACCCTTTCAATAATGAGAATTCTAAGAACGGACCAGCATCATCAGAATTTTCCAGCAATAGGACATGATGTGATTAATTTCAATCAAATGACTACCTGTGCGATAAATAAGAACAAAAATGATTCTTCGATCCGCCAGATTTTGAAATAAATGTTATGTTCTGTGCTGTAATTGGATGTCAATTAATGAAAAAATATGCAGCCATCTAAGCGATAATCACTCTTATGAACATGTACAATACCAGAGTTGTCAGCATTTTCACCGGTACATACAATTAGTCTAGCAAAGAAGAAAATATACTCTACAAAAATTCATTTTAAAACTAATTGTATTCTTTCTTTTATATGTGTTAGTGTTCCATTAGAACTAACGAGCATGTAATTGCTCTGAGGTCACACGTCGCCATGAATGGTGTTACGTGTCGGTTACACGAGTTGTCATTGAAGCGGCGCGGCTGTCCGAAGAAGACGTAGCGAAGTTGTTACGGTGCCAAGAATAACGACTAACAACTATTGAGCATACCAACTAAATAATTATAATCAGTAGGCGCTTGGACGGCTTCAAAGAATTACGTATTTAAAAGATTCTTCGTTCTGAACGTTAAAATATCTTTGCAGGCGGAGCGGAACTTAATATGTGACTTCTTTAAAGTAGTAATTATTCCCATGAATTTGTTACTACCGTATGTTTTTTATAGTCACATAAGTTAGCTATGGTGTAGCCAACTATTAATTTAAAAAAAACTTAAGATTTAGAAATGTAGCCTATTTGGATTAGAAAAAATGCTGGCTAAAACTGGATTGGATTGGAATTTTTGTTGAGTGAAGTACGGGGAAATATATTGCTGGGGTTGCATTCTTGGAATGCAAGGGCATCTGAAGGAACAGAGTGGGTTTTTAGTAAAAAATAAAAAGCGGGGTAATTTATTAATATGTGAAGCAAAAACTTTGTAACCTTTTTTCTTTTGAGTGTAAAATTTTGCACAGTTCGACCACTGGCTGACCATTAGTAATCCATACTATATTATAAATGCGAAAGGCTGTCCATGCGTTAGGCTTTCACGGCTAAACCAGCGCACCGATTTGGATGAATTTGGAATGAGAATAGTGGAAGACCCAGGGTCAAACATAGGCTACTTGTATTTTTTTTTAAATCAACCGCTAAAAGGTTGAAATAAGAGATGAATGTATGTATTGTTGAGATGTTGATTAACGTGGGTGAAACAGCTAGTAATCATATAAACTTGTCACGAATATGTATATAAACATATATAAAAGGCCCAAACAAGGCCGACATTCTGTCAACAGGCCCTGAGATTGGATGAGTTTACAAAATTTTCAATTTCCCAATTTAATTCAAATTCAGTCAAGATGATGTATGATGATGATGCATATTTCAATAAAATTTTATTAGCATGTGAATTATGGTATTTATTAGGGCAATATCAATCTAATTTATTCATTAACTGTTGGCAAGATGTTTTAGTCTGATACAAACTGATAATTAGGTTTTTAGCATTTTATTTCCTGAAGAATCTGATAATGTAGTATGTTATTTTATCATGGCAGGAATGTGAGGGCTTCACCCTGCCGCCACATATAACGAATTGTTTACGAGTTTTATATACAGGGTGGGGAAGATGATACGAAAGTAAAAATAATAAAAATCCGGACCGCAATTTTATTTGATGGTACATTTTCCTCGGGATAAGGATAGTCGGTGTATTCATTTACTATCGTATCATCTTCGCCACCCTGTATAAAATATTGTGGAACATTCCGTTCGATAATTATTAGGTCTTTACCTATGAAATTGCCCTTTTTTTGATGAAAAAACTTAACAAATCAAAGTAATCAACCATGCAATCACTGCATCTTCGCCAATTCAGAGGTAACATTGATGCCCTTCTTGAAGAAATCAGATGGACGGCAAACAACAAATTCTTCAAAGGCATTTTATAATTTCTCCCGGTTACTGAATTTTTTTCCCGCCAAGAAGTAATCCAAATTCTGGAAAAAGCACAAGTTTCTAGGCGCAAGGTCTAGTGTGTACTACGGATAGCGGAGAACTTCAACCCACAGCTATTGTAACTTGGAGACCGTCTGCTGTGCAGTATGGTCGCGCGTTGTCGTGCAGGAGCAACAGAGCCGAGCGATTGAACAAAGCTGGTTGGAGACGTGTAAGTTTCTCCATCATTGTGTTCAGTTCTTTACAGTACACATCTACAGTAAAGCTTCTACCGTTTGGTAAGAAGCTTCTTACCAAACGGGATGAGCAAACCACCAAACAGTGACCATCACCTTTCTTTTTCGTTTGGGGTATTTGCTGAACTAGGATCCAACCAACCTGCTGAGCACTTGCTATTGTCGAACAGACTCCATTTTTCGTCGCAGGTAACAATGCGGTTCAAAATTCTTTCGTTTGTGTGTCTGTTAAGCAGTGCAAGGCACTTCTCGGAGAATACTTTACACTGGCGATCATTCAGTTCGTGGGGCACCCATTTTTCAAGCATTTTTGCTTTGCCAATTTGACACAAATAGATAGGTTTATTGTTTAGATACTAACGTCGAAAGCTGCTACTAATTCAGCCGTAGATTGAGTATCGTCAGCTTCCAAAATCGCCTTTAATTCGTCATTGCCGACCAAGGTTTCCGAACGAACACGGAACTTTCCAGAACGGCAGCGGGCACACCAATAACGGGTGATGCTTTCGTTTGCAGTGTTCATTCCGTAAACGTCGTTGATGTTGCGAACCGCTTGTGCCGCTTTGCTGCCACGACGGAACCCATATTACATAATTACTCGAATTTTCAACGTATCCATGAACATGATGACGAAAAATCCTCAAATGCGATGAAAACAGAATGCTAACCATTAAACAAATGACTAAAATTGAAAAAAGAAGTCCATATTTTTTAATTAAAATTAATTTTAAATTAGAATCTTAGCTAAAAAAAAATATTTTGATTTGGAATGGCCAGTACGACAAAAAGTCAATTTCATAAATGAGCTTTATATGCATTGATCAATTACATTAGCCAAACTGCACACAGACTTTATTACAGGAACTACAAAGGCAAATATCTGTCGTAAATTGTATGTTGTACTAACATTTACTACAATTATGAAGGTCGTTTTAATGCACACAAATCGCTTTTATGTATCGTTTATTTGATATTTCACACAAAATATAGTAATAGTAGTAATAGTATTTTATTTCATAATGGGATTGCAATGTTTACAACTGTTGGAATTCTGTAATTTTAGGTTCTATTATATTATACAATGCAATACAAAACAGGCGAGATACTGTTCTCCTAGCTAGGCCGAAAGTCGGCCTGTGTTAAGGAGAGACAGTGCCGATCCCCTGATTGGTCGATTTATATGTACTAATATAATGCAATAGTTTAATACAATAGTTTTTATTACTATTTATTCATATACATATTTTTATATTTTAATTGTTTAATATTTTTATTCATAGCATATCAATACATGTGTAAGTGCGTCTGGGTGTGTTTGCGTTTGTGTGTGTGTGTGTGTGTGTGTGTGTGTGTGTGTGTGTGTGAGTGTGAGTGTTGTGTGGGCGCGCGTGCGTGCGTGATTACTTTGTGAGAAATAATTCAGTGTCATCATAATTGAGGTCCAAAAGGAATGTCCGTACAATTTTTTTACAATTGTGGAGTGAGAGTTTATATACTGGGCATATTGCATTAATTTTGTTATACAGAGATGGAGCAAGATAAAAGAGAATCTTTTTACGAATGAGGTACGTGGAGGTGGAATAATACAGATTCTGTCTTTCCGACGCTTAGAAATATGTCTGCATGGTGTCCTGGAATGTTGGAGTAATACAATATGTAAAATGTACTGTTGTCGTACATTTAAAACATTCCAGGATTTATAAAGTTCGGTGGTTGGAGACAAGATATGGCGGAAGGTTGCAACTTTAAGTATGGCTCTGTGAGCGATCTCTAAGGGCTTCATCACTGTCTTAGCAGCTCCTCCCCAGCAGGAAATACAATAAGTTACTAGTGATTGGCAAAGAGCGAAATATACGTTACGGATAACTGAAGCGTGAGCTACATGTCGCAGTGTTTTAAATATATATATAAGTTTGCGTACGCGGCCGGATAAGGTGTTAAGGTGTGATTTAAAATTCAAGTGTTGGTCAATGAAAATTCCAAGATATTTTATTTGTTCAACTGGAGTAAGTGATGGGCACTGGCAGGCCTGCTGAGACATTAAAGAACACAAGTGAGCTTTTAGAGAGATAGAGGGATTAGGTTGGGAGTTTGAGTTAATTGAAAAAGTAATAAAGTTAGTTTTAAAGGTATTCAGGGTCAAGGTGTGTGAGTAAAGCCATCTTAGTGTTGAGTTAAATCCTTTTTGTGCTATTTATTGACTGTAGATCTAACCATGAGTCAGCAGTAAAAGTTATTGCAGTGTCATCAGCATACGAAATTATTTGGGCATTTGGTATATGTAAGTTGCAGAGGTCGTTTATGAATACTAGGAACAATGTGGGCCCCAAAATGCTACCCTGCGGCACACCATATTCAATAGTGACTGTATCGCTATTGTAATTGTCCATCGTTACGAATTGCGAACGGCTTGTCAGGTAGCTTTTGAATAAATTTAGTGGTAGGCCCCTTACACCTATACGTTCTAGCTTGAGTAAAAGAGTCGGAATGGGCACCGTGTCGAAAGCTTTCGTAAGGTCTAAGAAAATGGTCAATACCTTTTTATTACTGTCTATATTTTTCACTATGTGATCAATTAACTTGTGTATTGCGTCGTTTGTGGATTTGTTTTTACGGAAACCAAATTGTTGAGGTGATAAAATATTAAAATGCTCAAGATAGTGAATGAGTCTTTTATTCATTAAGCGTTCGAGTATTTTTGATAAAGTACTAAGTACCGCTATGGGGCGGTAGTTATTAACGAGGCACCCATCGCCGCCCTTGAAAATGGGATGTATGGCTGCCTTTTTAAATGAAGTAGGGAAGATGGCTACAGGCTAAGTCAAAGCAAAGATTGAAAATGTGGCATAGTATAGGTGCGAGGATTGCGGAATAACGCTTTAAGAACAAGGTTGAGATACCATCCCAGCTGGTAGCCGCATTTGTTCGTAGCATATTTACAGTCGATATAATTTCGTCAGGATCTGTTTTTTCCAACACTAACGATTTTTCGAAGTTAGACGTGTGGGGGAGTGAAATGCGGGAAAGGAATTGTGAGTTATTTATGTTATCTGCAAGATTTCTTCCTATGCTCGCAAAAAAATTATTTACGTCGTTGCAAGACTGTATCAGAGGTGATGAAGCTGATAACAACTGTGAGTAGGAGTGTTTGATTTTGGTAGTGTTTGTGATGTTATTAATGGTTTCCCAAAGTTTCTTAGGGTTATACATAGCCTTATTTAATTCTTGAGAATCAAATTTTTACTTTTTACTTTCTTTAATAATGCTGTACAAAAATTTCTGTATCGTTTATCGTACTGATTATGATGTTGTCGGGCTATTGCTTTACTTTTTTATGCAGAGAGTCACGGTTACGTATACATCTAAGCAAACCTGGTGTTATCCAAGGTTTCAGAGTTTTTTTCTTTGCTGAAACCTTTATTGTTGTTGAGCATTCCTCTAATGCCTTTTTAGTAAGACTTATAAAGGCGTCTGCAGCATCGTTTGGATCTATCATAGACTGAATGGGAGCGAAGTCTAAACTTGCCATGACTGTGTCGAAAGCGTCGTAGTTTATTTTATTGACATATTTTATGAAATTCGACTTAATAGTAATTTTGTTAAGGCACAATAGAGAAGCATAATGATCAGTTACATTTGAATCATAGACAAGTGTCAAAGGCTTATACTTAGAGCGAATTATAAGGTGATCTAAACAGTTACTTCCTCTTGTAGGCTCTGTATGTGCGGGTAAGAATCCATGATATGCTAAGGTGTTGAGATATTCATGAGTTCGTATGTCTAATGAGTTATGTTTGATATCTATGTTGATGTCTCCCGTTATGATCACGGTTTTGTAGTTATTCAGTGACTGAAGTATTAGATTTAGTGCAGAAAGGAATGAATGAATATTATCGTTTGCAGGCGATCGGTATATACAAAGTATTGCTACATCTGAGTCTAATTTTATTATTAGACCAGAAGCAGAGCCGTGAAAGTCAGGTTCTTCGTAAGACGATACAAGATTGGATTTAACATATACGACGACTCCGTCACTCTTGTTTAAGTGTTTGGTGGTATGGTAGGTAATATAATTTTGTAGAATAGGAATGTAGTTATTAGTAGAGCATTTTAACCAGCACTCAGTCATCACTAGGAGTTCACAGTCAATACCAATACGATGTAATAAAGTTTGTAGATCAGTAAAATTTACATTAATAATCTAATATTTTGTGAAAGGATGTTCAATTGGTATGTAGTTTGTTTGATATACATTTGAGTCTGTTCTGGGGTGCATGTATATGTTTCTGATACAGAAAAATGATACACATTATCGATTAAATCGTAAGTATTATTAGACATTATTAATGTTCGTGTTTAAGTGTGGGTTCGGAATAAGGCAGTAATTACGAGGTGTTATGAAAATGATTGCATGATATGAGTATGACCACTGGTGTTCTTTGGCAGTATGTGGGAATATTCGTAGTGTATGTGTTCGAAAGAGAAAAGAGTGTATGAAAGTTAAGCGCTCACACTTAACTTTCATACACTCATTGTGTATGAAAGTTAAGTGTGAGCGCTGTATTTGTGTGTCCAGTATGGTGTAAAATATGCCATGATTACAACAAAAACTGATTTTATAATTTTTTCGATAAACTTGTTACAAAAACATAAAACAGATTTAGTGCAATAAACATTATTTAGTTTAAAATTAGTGCAATAAAAGAATACTAGTCATGCATTACTCTTAGAATGAAGTTGATTGAGCTGTAGTTAAGTTTTTTTTTTTTACTTTTCAAAAAAGGATATTTGTAATACATTAATGGGTACTAAATATAAAATGTGAACTAGTAGTACTTATAATATTCTACAAATCTGTGGGTGTGGTTCTGCTCTCCTAGGTAAGCTGCGATACCGCCTGTGTTTAGGAGAAGCATTGCCCGCCCCATTATTGAATATAATTAATTTTCTAACAATTAAATTAAGGACTAATATCAATCTATCTTTTAGTATATTTTACAATTAATAAAATAAAAATCTTAATCTTAATTTGTATAATTGTCTTAAACGTATGTGTGTTGTGTGTGTTTATTTGTGTGTAGTGCATGTTTATGTATGTGGTATGTAATGCATGTATTGTGTATAGTTATGCGGTTGGAGTGTATGAAGAGTACAGCATCAATACTAACAATATAGATTTTAGGCAACGCTTAAATTTTGATTTTATGTAGGTACGAACATGACATAAATTCTTCTGTCTCGTCATATGATTTGCCTAGGAGAAATGAATGAATAATTGTTTTAAATTGACGTAAAGGTAGTTCATAGACCAGTAAGGAGGAGTTAATTTTATTGTAGAGGGTAGGACCAAGGTAATAAAAGAATCTTTTTGTAAAGGTGAAGGTTATCGGAGGAACAGTACAAATGAAGTCCTTACGTCGTTTAGTTATGGGAATAAAAGGGGTTTCTTGATGTTGCTTGACTAAAGTTTTCATTATAAATAGTTGTCTTACATTTAGTTCGTTACAATCTCGATATAGTTGAGTTGTTGGGAAACGTATTGGCCGAAAAGTTGCTATCTTTAGAATTGCTCTGTGAGCTACTTCCAAAGGTTTCAGGGTGGTTTTAGAAATTCCGCCCCAACAGGAAATGCAATAGGTTGATAATAGAAACACATAAAGCACAGTAAACAGTTCGTATGACTTTTAGATTGGCGACGTAACGTAGATTTAAAAAAATGTAAATGAGTTTTCTAATTCTGCCAGTGATCTGATTAACATGTGCTTTATATGAAAGATATCTGTCTATTGTCATCAACGTAATAGGAATGATATAGAAATATAACTCGAAGCCCGCTAAAACATGGTTCCAATCTTATACCACTAAACTGATAATACGAATGCAACACGCGCACAAACAAAACAAAATACTTTGCTAAATTTATTTTCTGCGCATGGATCCGTCAATTCATTCATTTGGGGCGCTATTTTATTTAGTAAGATAATGTTAGAGGGAAACTGAAATATCGTATCAAGCGAGTGGGAACGAGATGGATTGTTTTGTGACATCGAGCGGCGAGGATGGTGTTATGTAGTATGGAGTAGGAGTCAGTCATTTATTATGAACTCAAATATTATAAATTAATATTAAACCTCTTTACATTAAGTTTCCAAAAAGTGTAAAGCTTCATAAAAGGGAATGCCCGTCGGCCATATAAAAATATCATGAAATGAACAAGAGTGAAATATACACCAAATGTTACTACAAATCGTAGGTAACCCATTACAATTTCGACAGGCCCGTTGGTATAGTGGTCAGTGGCCCTGACTGCTATGCGCAAGGTCGTGGGTTCGATTCCCACCTAGGACAAATGTTTGTGTGATGAGCACGGTCATTTGTTCTTTGTCTGGGTGTAATTTATCTATAATATGTATGTATTTAGAAATATATATGTATGTTTATCAGTTGTCTAGTACCCATACCACAAGCTCTGCTTAGTTTGGGACTAGATGGCGTTGTGTGAAAAAGTTATGGAATATTATTATTATAATAATTATCAAAAAAACTAGGTAGAAGTCAGTTACAAACCTTTTTCTGAAATATTGGTCGTAATAAGTCTAGGGTTAAGGATGCCAAGTCGTCGTTTAGGCGGGTCCAACCTAAGTCCGTGTTTAAAAATCGGAATCGTGTGCACAACTAAAATCAAAATCTTCGGAAAATGACCATAGTCGTTGCTATACCATAAAAAAGCAATCCGTACGTAACTCAATTCGCAAGCGCTAATGTAGAATCAAGTAAACAAACAATCGAAAATGAAGTAATGTCAAACTGTCAGTCTGTCAGTAGGTAAGGCAAAGGAGATGTGATTCATACAGCCTACGATACGTTTTCTATTCAAAAAATATTTGTTTTTAATTAATATTGACATGCATATATTATTTTTTTAAATTTATGGTACACATAGGTCGAATAATATTAAATTAATAATTACTGTGCACTAAATCTGCAAACTAATTCGTTAGGAATTATTTTACGATTCCTGTTTGGCTGAATGCCACTTACTAGTGTCAAATAAACACTGACCTACAATAAAAATAAGAATGAATTAAACGGATATCAGGTTAAATATTTTAATGATTTCCATATTTTTATATCCTACTTAAACAAACTTGAAAATTATTTCATTATACATATTTTATTTTAAAAAGAATTAAGGACTATTCACAGTTTCTGTCCATTTAAAGCATTTGAACAACACCTTTTGGAAACGAAACAGTTATTTTATTACTTACCTAATACCTATTTTAAATGGAAATCATTATTTCCTCAGGATCTACCAAATTTCATATTTATTAATTTCTTTAAGTACATAAATAAGGTAAGAATTCATTAGCTAATCCCCCATCAGAAGAGCGTTAGGCTTATAAGCTGTGAAACTAGATTTATATATATATATATATAATGTGTGAGTAGAGTAAAATTAATATACAAGGTGGTTTTTAAAAAGTACGAGCCAAAATTTAAGGGTACTCGAGGTACTCAAAACAAAACTTTGTTGTTTAGTAAAATGGACAGACACATCTCCTAAATATTGTCTCGCTCTATTTATCAGCTCATATACGGAGTGCCGATTTAATTACCTGCATGGTTTCAACGTGGTGTAATACCTACTGATAACATAAAACACATTAGACGTGATATAAACTTTGTTTGCCAATTGCCAAGTCAATCTATTTATTTAAAACGGTATAGATTTTTAATATTGATATGGTCACTATAAGATGTCGTTAGGATAGATAATTACGTAACAACTTAAGACAGAAGCTCCCTTAAGTAGGGACTGAATAAATTAATAACCGACTTGGTATTACATGGATCTCACAACTTTTTACGGTAGAACAACTAAGTTGCGAGACTTGGTTTTTTGACAAGTATTGTTTTTTATGGGATCTCATTGCTTTTTGTAGAAAGTCCTACTTGTTTCCTTTCCGGTACCTTCTACTTCTTGTATACCAACCACGAATTTTCTTAAAGCCCTCTCTCTGTCTTATGAGCGTTTCTTATTTTTGTAGGTAGCCTTACTTTCTTTATTTTCCGGTACTACTTCTTGAACTTCAGCTAAAGTTTTTTTCGAAGCCCACTCCCTGTCTCTATGGGTTTTTTTCGGAGGCTTTGATACGCACATATGAATACGCACGTACGTCTTTTGCATTAGTTAATAATATTTAATGCCGCACTCGTCAAACGTCTCGGTTAAAGTTAATCCATAAGTAAGTAATTATGCAATTTCGGGCAATTTACTCTACTTAATACTCCCCTACCAATACTCTTAATACTTCTTGCTTTTTTATTCCGTTGACCATTTAACAAGTTACCTTTGAGCATAATTATTATATCTAGGTACCTATCTACACTGGAAGACACGGTGGAGCATATGGTCGAGGTGTGCCCTGCATGGGTGGAGCACCGCCGTATCCTCATAGAGGCGATCGGCGGCGGCGACTTCTCGCGCCCTGCTCTGGTTTAGACCATGGTGCGAAGCGAGAGGGAATGGGATGCAGTCACCTCCTGCTGCGACGCAGTCATGCTAGCGAAGGAGGAGGCCTAACGTGCGAGGGAGAGGCAACTCTCATCCTCGCGCCCCAGCCGCCGGGGGAGACGCCCCGGGCGTCGTGGATCGCGAGTCGATTTCGGGCCACCGTAGGCGCGGGCCTGCGGACGGCGAGCAGGGGTCGCTCACCGTCCGGTAAGGACCAGGCCCGGGTCGGCGGCGCGTTGTGTTCCACGCGCGCCTCAAAAAGCTGTTAATACCAGTGACGGGGCCTCATAGGGCCACTGCCTGTCGGGGTTTGCGGGAAAGTTCCATCGAGATACCGCGGCCCAGGAACTTTAGGGCTTCCGAAGGAACAGGGTGGGTTTTTAGTCAGTAGAATTCTGATACACCCGAGCGCAAGAAGTCATTCGATGATATTTTTCACCAAGAAAAAAAAAGTACCCATCTACATCTATTATTTAATTATATTATACAGGTACACTGATTAATTAACTGCAAATGTAACTTTGTAATCCTATATATTTATATGGGATTACAAAGTTATTTATGCAGTTGATGTATCTAGAAAATTGGAACGAAATTGAAAAATATTATAGTTTTTCCTTGATTCATATACTAAACACTAATTGTTTTCTAAATTTGAAGCTTCTATGTCTGCTAGAAGTGCCTTAGACTTTTGATGATCGGTCAGTCAGTGAGTGACAAAATTTTGTAAATTAAGGAACTTTGACTCGTTATAATTCTTAAACTACTGGTTCAAATTGAATGAAATTTGAAATATACCGTGTTTATACAATGCCTGTTTGGTTACTGAAAATTCAGGCTTCTAGTTTTATCCACAACGAAGTTATAGGGGGTTGAAAATGGCCTGAATTGCTTCGAGAAAAGAATGGTACGGCCGTGCCGCTTTTTTGCTCGACTTGGCGGGGGCACTGCCGTGCTCCCAGATATTAAAAAAAGCTGGTATAGATATAAGTAAAGGCTGCTTTTTCCATGGACAGGACATATGTTGCTTGTGTACGGGTAAGTAATGCCTCGAATCTCGTCATACTACTACCAAATGGAAATCATACGCCCAATATTTTTTCACTATTTTGCTATGTGACCAAAATCATGGACCCAGTCATAATAATAATTTTCTCAATCTATAATTAAACTGTAATGTTCTTTTTTTTTGAGGAAATAAATGTCTTTAAACCAAAAATAACAATTTTTTTTTTTGTTAAGAGGACTAATATTTAAGCGATACTTTTTGTAATAGGAGACGGTGGGAGATCGTGCAGAGAGCTGTATCCGCCGGTACCAGCAACGCGGACGTCCCTACATGACCACGACCGCTCTGTCAAGAGCGAAGCGACACAGAAGAGGATGTAAGCGTTAGTTGCAGAACCTGCGACTAACAAACAGTACCACTAGAACTTTTACCATGTGTATTTATTGTTTCGAGTTTCCGAATTTTCGGCACTGTTGCAAGCGCCATGATCATGGATGAACTGAAGTTATTGCGGGTGGACATTGATGAGCAGACGAATCGGTCTACCGTCTAAGAAAAACTCTTAAACTCGATTCTGTTCCCGACACACAAAACTTACCGTGTCCACACGCGAGCTTGTTAGGGCACTTTTTCGGTTTTTACACATTTGCACCACTGGATTCCTCATTAATAAAAAAGAAATAGTACTGGTGGTCATAATAGTCATAGGTAATAGCGAGGCATTTGGCAAAATTAGCACGAATCAGTATTGCTTTAATCGATCAGTAAATTTACGGTTAACATAATAATATTTTTATCTAGAACGCAACCATAGAATTACATGAGTAACATTACCTATAACAAATACGGTTTAAGTGAGTATAGCATTCGTTTTCCAAAGCCCCTGTATCTTGAGATGCAGTCAATAATAGAGAATTTGTTCTAATGTTCGTAGCCTGTGTAGAATGTTATGAAATTCAAGATAATAAAAGATACATACGAGGGTGGTCCGATAAGTACTTAGCCTCACCACCTGATGTCCCCACTAACGCAAAAGAAATTTACTATCGTATAGTACATTCTCATAGACGGCTACTGTCTAAGTTTCACCCGAATCCGACTCGGGGTTATGTTTTGACCTCGTGTAGATGCGGGCGATACCGCGAAAATTATAAAAATGGAAAAAGAGCAATATCGTTCGTTGATTCGATTTGTGTTTTGTTTTGATGGAAGGGAAAACGCGCAGCGAAATCAAAGAGCGCTTGGATGATGTGTAAGGTGACTCTTCTCCTTCGATGGCGACCGTGAAAAATTGGTTTAACTAGTTTCAACGTGGTAGCACGTCGGTTTCTGATGAACCACGCCCATGTGCCCCAAACACGGCTACCACGGAGGAGACAAAAATCAACGATCTTATATAGAAAGACCGCCAATTGAAGATGCGCGAGGTAGCCGAGACAGTAAGCATCTCAAAAGACCGCGTGAGTCCTGAAAGAAATATTGTCTGCACGATGGGTGCCGCGTTTGCTCACTCCGGACAACAAGCGCAACCGTGGACCAATTCAGAGTAGTGTTGACGCTGTTTAAACGCAATCCGAAGGAGTTTCTGCGTCGTTTCGTGACCGTCGACGAAACATGGATCCATTGGGACACATCAGAGACCAAAGAACAGTCAAAACAGTGGAATTCACCCGGCGAACGTGCTCCGAAGAAGGCGAAGACTGTCTTATCGGCCGGAAAGATGATGGCTACTCTTCTCTGGGATTCACAAGATGTGATCTACATCGACTACCTGGAAAAGGGCAAAACGGTTACTGGGCTCCACTATGCCGAATTATTGGGCCGATTAGACGCCGAATTGCAGAAGCGGCCCCCTTTGGCGAAGAAAAACGCGCTCTTTCACCACGATAACGCACCGGCTCACACCTCCACAGCCGCCATGGCCAAATTGGTCGAATTATGCTACGAACTGCTGCCCCATCCACCGTATTCACCAGATTTGGCCCCGTGCAACTTGTTTTTGTTTTCAAACTTAAAAAAGTCACTAGCCTGGTAGAAATTTGAATCGAATGAGGAGGTGATCATAGCCACAGAGGCATATTTTGCAAACCTCCCGCAAACATATTTTTCAGACGGGTTAAAGAAGTTGGAGCATCGCTGGGACAAGTGTATCGAGTTAAAAGGAGAGTAAATTTAAAAATACATCACCATTTTTCCAAAATCTTTGTTTTTCTTTTGTAGGCTAAGTACTTATCGGGCCGCCCTCGTAGGTTACAAAAAGGTATGCAAGAGATAGAAAAAATATATAGGTAATTAATATCTTCAGTAAATGCTACTAAATGGCGTATCTTTGGGCTTAAAATAAAATATAATTTTGTAGAATGATTCAAAAAGAGACTTACTTTACTAGTTTTCCGCAAAAAATACGTTTTATACATGATTTACAAAGTAAATTACAATAATACGCTCTGTTTTTGTTCCTTATCAATAAAGCACTTTAATGCGATTAAACAATATAATAACAGTATGAAATCAGGCGTTACTTAGCGGAAAACCATGACATATACATATTTCAGGACAATATTTTCGAATCATTCTGCCAAAAAACAATTAATTGATACCGGCCGGTCTCTGAGCGAAAATTATAGTTAGGCGTATTTTTTTTTTCTAATAACTTCCAGTTGTGTGAGTTGGAGCAACAAGAACTATGTATTTAAACATGGTGATTCTAATATATATACTCTGAATAACCATTGTTATTTAGTATTATCTCCACTAGTACGCATTTTTGCGGTTAGTCGTCTCGTCAACATATAGAGATATATGGATGTTATATACACGTTCGGCAGCAGATTCATTCGCGGCCGAGTGGTGCACAAGTAAATATCTCCTGATTATGCTCCGAGAAGCAAGTTCATCAAAGCATCTAAACGATTGTCATAAACCCAAAATGAGTTACTCTACACATACGAACTTTTTATCGCTTGGAATGTTCAATATAGCCTTTGCAGTATCATTCAGTCCAGCTCAAAGAAAAGCATTTAAAATTTACTATACTTAGTAATTCACATGAACCTAAAATTATCTTCGAATTTGAGGATGTTACTAGAGGACTATCGAAGTTTCAGTCGATATCTATTTCATTGTCAAGTTCCGTAAAATACTCTCTCAAACTAAAAACAATTATTAAAATTCATAAGTTTTCAGTTTTTATCAGCTGGCAGGAATGAAGAATGTTAATAGGTATGCCAAATCGGTTGAAAGTTTGTTACAGTAAATCTTGTATGTATAGAAATACACTAGTTTTTGTTGTAGTTAAAAATACCGATTAGATTTTATTTTACACGCATTTAAACTTACGATAAATATCGAGTCCCGCTAACAGTCACGTGACCGCATGTGACGTCAATTTACAACGCTCCACTTCGTAGCAAGTCGCCATTGATGGTTTTATTTGTACGTTTCGGCACAACACATGATTTGACTATGACTGAGCGAGTGTTGTGAGATGACGTCACACCGTCACACGCATCGAGTACGAGTCCGCGTCGCACGTTTACTTCTATAAATCGGAAACTAATTGATGTATCGAAGTAATTCTTTCACTTGTATTTTTTATTTTTGACTATGAATATGGAGAGCTAATATTCAAAGTTAGTTAGCATTCTTCATTGGCGATCCTAAGCACATTAATTGACAACATAGATAATCAATCTGTGACGCACCGGGCGCGAAGTCAGGTGCCTATTTGTGATTATAATTCAAGTGCAGTTTTACTAGCATAGTTTTTAAGTAATTTTTCTAACACCATGGATTGTATATGTTACGTTGTTTTGAAATAAAGAACATTATTTAGCAACCGAAAATAAAAATATCCAAAAGGGAATATTATGCATAAAAAAATATTATGCAACCAGTTTACCATCGATCGAAAAACCAACCAGTATTCATCTGTCTCTCTCGCGAAAACGCTTTTTTCTACATCAGCTATATGAGCATTATAGACTAACGACACACTCAATGTCGGACTTATCGTTCTAATTATCAACTTTAGACTCACTAGACTTAATAAGTAATTTTGTAAGCAAATAAAATGACATGCATATTGGGTATTGAGCACGTTTGGTGTAGGTACCTGTTATAGTCGGGCGTGCGAGGCGCGGTGGGCGTGGCTCCCGAGCCGTCCTGCTCGCCACCAAACTCCTCACCGTCCTCCGGGTACAGCGGGAACCTGGTGGACAAACATACATGTTCATTAGATATATAGAATATACTTTATTGTACACCAAAATTTAAACACACCTATTTAACAATATTGCTTATTCTATGCTTACAATGACGGTCTTATTGCTGAAAGCGATATCTTCCAGACAACCTTTGGAAGGACTTTAAAAACTTTATTAAAGTGGGGAGGGCTAAATTAGTTCATTGTCTTCCTGCTCTTCTCTGTCAGACGTCACAGCATCATTAACTCCCTTTGAGGGTTCTGTAACCGACTGGCAAAAATAAAACCCTTATAAATTCATCATGTCTGTCTTTCTGTCTGTCCGTATGTTACAGCCACTTTATTCTGAAACTATTAAGACTACAGAGTTGTAACATGGTAGGTGTCTTCTGTGAACTGCGTTAAGATTTTGGTACATAAACAAAAATAAAATACATGTGTAAACAAAAAAAATAATTTTCATCTATGTTTGAAACATTTTATCACTTCCAAAGTGGTAAAATGTGTGTGTCCCTCCCTCTAACATTTAAAATAATAGAGTGAAAACTCTAAAAAATACATATGCTGTAGATCTTAACGAACACTGAACGAAAATTAGTTTGAACGAGATACAGTTCGTAGTTTTTGAGATATAGCACATTTTTTTTATTTAGCCGCTTTATCTATTTTTTATGTACAGTTTATCTATTTTTTTTTAATGTACAGTTTGGCTGGAAAGAAAGACTAAGTCTTGCCGTATATGCCGCTATACGACCTACGAAAGCACTTGAGCTAATCTGTTGATTATTGTTATTTACCTATGTGGCAGTAAACGACCAGTACAAGAAAACCGTAATATCGTAATAGTAGGCGGTTTTATGTTCTAGATTCCAGTATTCTCACCTATAATTATCTTCAGACAGTCTATCATCGTCATCTGTGGCAATGAACTGCACACAGAGCGCACAGTCACCCTTCACACTCTGCAGAGCTTGTACCGCCTCTTTGTGACAAGCCTGGAAATATAAATCATCTTTAGCAGTTTTCGGAAATACACCTGCATAAGTGGAATGATTAAAGGACGAATGTCCTCACTTATTAGTAACTAGCACTTCACCGGCGACTTCGTCTGCGTTGATATCGAAATAATTTACAGCCTGTAGCACTCCCCAATAATGCAGCTTTCTATCAATCAAGGAATTTTTAGAATTGGATCATTATTTCTGACCACGGAATAGATATAGCGCGTGTCAACATTAAGCAGAGATGCGCAATATTAGCTTATTCGCTGTCAGATTCATGTCGCGATTGGTTGTCTCTAAAATACACGAAATATATTAGAAAGTCTGCCTTGTTGTGCGGTTTTGACCTGCAAAAACGAAAGCAGAAAAAAAATGTATGTTGTGGAGGTGTATCGACTTTGTTAATTTTAAATATATTTGATTTTAATGACAATACCACATTTCATGACTTCAATGCAAACTATAAACAACCTTATTTTCATTAGTACAACGTTTAAATCTACTTGTTCGTTATCTGGAGCAACATACTATAAATTCTAGTAGGGATGGGACACATTCGTAAAGTAGGTCCGTATCGATAATTTTTATTTATTTCTAACTCTTCATTTCATAGCTGGCATCATCATTCAGATTTTTTTTTCGGACGGTTTATGTGTATAATTCATAAATGTTTAACTAAGATTGCATAGAAATGTCGACGTTTTAACCACACGTAGCCTGCATCCGTCTGTAGTAGATATACGGGTTGCTAATCACACCGCCTATTGTACACACACTATAAATGATTGTCCTGTGTTAAGTTAAGGTGTACAATAAAGTATATAATAATAATAATCACACTAATATTATAAGCCAAAAGTTTGTGTTTGTTACTTCTTCACGCTCGAAAGGCTGAACGGATTTCAATGAAACTTGGTACACAGGTAGACCATGTCCTGGAATAGCACATATGATTTTACGCGAGACTATGTTCCCTTGGGATAATTTTCTACTTTCAGGCGGGCGAAGCAGCTGGCAGCAACCAGTAGTTAATAAAGATAACATCACATAATGTAAACCGAAACTAATCAATTTCTGGATATTGACTTAAAAAAAAAAAAAAAAATTCAAATATTTCAGATTTTCCCAAGATCCTTTTATTAAGGATAATGGATGTTTATTGGGTCGTCAATATTCCAAAACATAATCTATCATCAGTTAGGAAAATTTCCTACGTCTAATCATATTACCGATTTAATGAAAGCCCTCACGACAAAATATATTAATATACGCTTTCATCACCTATTAAAATTAAACATAAAATTATCAAAACGGCAATTATTAAACAAATATGTAATATTTCAAGGTCAATAAATATTTTTAATACTATCTATTATCGTTGAATCATTGAACACTAGCTTGTGCCAGCGGCTTCGCCCGCGTGAAAGTAATACTTTATTATATGAAAATAATTTATAGCCTATCTATAGCACTCAACAATAATGCAGCTACATATTAGGGAAAGAATTTTCAAAACCGGTTCAGTAGTTTCAGAGATAGTTCCCTACATACAAACTTACAAATTTTATATTAACATAGATTCTATTTTTTTGAAAATGATCAACCTTTTTCTATTACTGACCATCTGTTTGATGTCGATAAATTATTACATTGCTCAAACGAATAAAACAATGTAACATCGATATTTGTCTACATCTCTATCTGAGTGGCAAAAGACATTATATGTGCATGCAAATATGACATCTATTTCAAAGTACTTAGCGTTCTGAATAGAATAAATTGGTTACATCGCCATCTAGCGTTGAGTAGCTGAACTCGTTTTATAAACGATAAACGCCTTTATTGACTACGTCATGTCAAATAATAACAACTTTCGGTCGTTGTAATAAGACTTAAGTTTTGACAGCATGATTATTAAAGTTGCGTTTAAACTTTGTAGCCCATTATATCACTGTTTTTATGTGTGTAATGGACAATATTTGATTTGCTAATGTGTGAGTATGGCGACACTGGTTCTCGTTTTGAGAGAGTGTAGGGGCACTTCTACTTAATTTTCTGTTCTGTGGTTCTGACGATTACCCCCTACATACAAAATTTTACCTCTTTAGTATAGATTATGTATGGGAAAAAAGCTCACAAGGAAGGAAGGAAAACATCGTGAGGAAACCGTCATGTCCTAGAACTGAGACATTCACCAACCCGCACTGGGCTCGGATGATGGATTTCGGCCCATTCATTGTCATGGAGAGTAGGCCTGTATCGCAGTGGGAAGTGGGAACATAATAGGTTGAATTATTATACATTAATAAAAAAAGGCCCAAAAATATAAATGGATTTCAAGTATACCGGTTTTAGAATCTAGATAGAGTCCGGATCGTTTAAATGCTTTAAAGGGTACCATTATGATCGGTATAACTTTCTTTATTGCTAAGTAATGCCTCTGTTGAGAACCTGGATGGCAACAATAATTTTAATGAAGACATACATATTTTTGAAACGAATGCATCAAGAAGGACATAGAAAATACAGATCTTTTTTTTTTCAAAAATGATTCCAGGATTATCTAGGGCCGCCTGACTTAGTCTTTGTGGTTTTAATTCTAATATTATTAAAGAACATAGTGATAATAGTGATCGCTGAGGCCTTTCTGTCATTACCATGACGGCACGGTGTCTGTATGTGTAGCATACCTGTGTGAGATCAACGTCGTTGATGGCGAGTATGGCGTCTCCCACGTAAAGCTCGCCGGTAAGCGCGGCCGGCCCACCCGCTTCTAGCTCCGAGATCAGGATTGGTACACCGTGTTCGCGTCCGCCCTGTGGTAATTTAAATAATAGTAATTTCTGATACCTACTGATACATAACAAAGATCACAAAATATCAGTTTTGTAAGCCGAGTCCAAGGCGAGGTTCAACCGTGTTAATTATTATGTTTATTATTTAATTAATAAGTTTAATCATGACCGACCGCCTTGCACATCCTCTATGCACGTGTGGTATGTCATTATTTTGTTGCGGATTTATTTTAAAGCTGTGATATCTTCTATTATTATATGATATGATATTCATTGACAGGCCTGTTGGTCTGGTGGTCAGTGGCCATGACTGCTATGCGCAAGGTCGTGGGTTCGATTTCCACCCAGGACAAATCTTTGTGTGATGAGCACGATCATTTGTTCTTTGTCTGGGTGTAATTTATCTATAATATGTATGTATTTAGAAATATATATGTATGTTTATCAGTTGTCTAGTACTCATAGCACAAGCTCTGCTTAGTTTGGGACTAGATGCCGTTATGTGAAAGTCGTGGAATATTATATTATTATTATTGAAATCAATGGCAATTTTGTCCAAATACATATTTAAATACATGTGTTGAATAAAGTATTTATTTCGATAAGGATTTATATCATGTTTATAAAACCTCCTTTACAAATAATGTTGAACAAATTTGATTACCATTAAAAAAGTTATAACGAGTCTCGGACTTTTCTAAGAAAATTATTCCATCGTACACAATAACCACGTAACTTTAACCGTTTACGCAGGGCAAGGGACAAAAGCTCTCAAAGAGAAACAAAAACCGTTTTTGTAATATTGTTCTTTGATGCTCTGCTACCATTGGTTACAGCGTGATGTCATATAGCCTATAGCCTCCCTCAGTAAATAGACTATCCAATACAAAGACAATTTTTAAATTCGAACCAGTGGTTCCTTAGATAAACGCGCGCCATGCTATACTCACAGTAACAGAGATGCCAAGTCCTAAATGCGGCGATCGCCTGACCCGCACGGTGCGTGCGAGCGCGCGCGTGGGGTGCGGCGCGTGCTCGAGCGCGGGGTGCGGCGCGGGAGGGGGGCGCGCCATGCCTCGCGCCGCGCCCGCGCCTCGGCACACGCGGACTAGTGTCTTGTGACGTTGCACCAGGATTTCTGCCTCCACCTGTGCAAGAGAAGACCAGAATAAATTCACGAGAGGGCTCATTCATAACAATAAAAAAAAATTGGTCCCGTGCAACTATAACACGAGAATAAAACCTTATATATGTATAAGACTTGTAATCCCAAAGAGCTATCAGCACTACTGAAGGGCTGATAGGGCCGTTGCCTGCCGGGGTTGCGAGAATGTTCTAGCGAATACCACAGCCCCGGAACGTAAGGGCAGCTGAAGGAACAGGATGGGTTTTTAGTCAGTAGAAGTCTGACACTCTCTTCCGCTGACACCCAGAGCGGGAGAAGTAATTCGATGATTTTCCTAAAGACTAAAAATAAAAGGTAATGGACACGAAGATAACACATATAAAGGCTGAGCTATTGTGCGCTGTTCGCTACGCTGCTGAGAGGCGTGAAAAGGACTTGACGGGCACGCACACGCCGCGTCTATTAAATTACTATATTATAAATTCAATGACTGAAATGTAGTCTTCAGTATAGTGAATAAAGTTTCAAATTACATGGCTATCGTAAATGTCAAAGTTTTATGTTCTTGAAACAAGCTAAAGGAATCAAACGAAAGATCTAGTCAAAGATCTTCAAAACGCTTACGTGACTCATCATAAGTGGCGTAACGGTAGGTATGTGGACACAACACCTAAAAAATAAGGCCAAAAAAACATTAGTGCTTTGCAATTTTTATTATTTTGGTAAAAATAAAGTAGGCGTCCACTTGCGGTTGCAATAGATAAGTACGTGTTGGAGGATGAGTTGTTGAGTTATAACAGTGTTATTTTAACCTACATGGAAATTTCAAGCAATTAAAACATATGATTTTTTCACCCGAAAGCCTGACGCAGAAGTGTGTTGATTAGCAGATATTATGTATGTTTGTTCCTTTGTAACTCTCTAAAATAATTTTTACAATTAATTGATTTGTATTTATATTAGAAGTGTTACTAAAGACAGGTTCCCCCTGTAATTTCTCTTGCATCGTAGGTGCGTTTAAAAACATTTTAATTAAATTGCGCATACACCCAGACACGGAATAACTATCTGAAGGTTTCTTCTCTGTTCGGGAATCGAATTTGCGACACGCAGATCAGCGGCTAATCACTCAACCACAGAGCCAACAGTGTCGT
This sequence comes from Tholera decimalis, assembly GCA_943138885.2. Classification (NCBI taxonomy): domain Eukaryota; kingdom Metazoa; phylum Arthropoda; class Insecta; order Lepidoptera; family Noctuidae; genus Tholera; species Tholera decimalis. Next base: position 16,058,658 of record OW964552.2, on the reverse strand, counting down.
GAAATATGGCGACAACCAGACGATAATGTGAAAAACCACAAATTCAAAGTCGACCAACTATGTGGGGACTCATTAAGTATGTTTGTTTGTGCGTCTTTTCATTTCGAATTTCCATTGAAGACCATAGCGATGATTAGCCGTTTTAAAGTTTCACTATATAATAACCTGTTACAAATTCATAAATGTAACTCTCTAAGATGTTGGGTAAGTATACCTATAATCGAATCAGTGATTTAACTAAAATAATTGCCACTACTGCATTATGCATCAAACATTTTGATGAATAAGTTGTTTGGAACGTTTTAGTATTTAATCTACATGTATTGCGAAAACCACTTCGAGTTTCGCTGAAAACAATGCTAGAATCAGGTTCTAACGAATATCATAAAAGCGTCTGTACCTACAAATGGGTAGAATAAAAATGGATTTTAAATTTATACATGTTTTTACAAATAAAATTGAAGTTTTTGTCTGTGATTTCATAATAAGCATGTTTTCTCAAGTGCTTATAGAGAAACAATAATAAAACACAACAAACTTTCTTTTTTATCTTTTTTTTTCTCGGTTTCATTATGTTCGTCTGGGCTAATCTCTGAGTCGGTTAAACGTATCGTAATGGGACTTCACCGAAGATACAGTAGTTTATAAGCAAACTTATAGGCGTCTATTTTATCCCGGAATTCCCGCAGAATAGGGATATACGCGTGAAAACCCTCCCACACGATCGAAGTCACGGGCACAGCTAGTGTTTAATATTTTTACAGTTGTGTTCGCAGTCTCGCAGGTGTTCGTTTAATGTAGGTACTGGTAAACCGCAGACTGCACGCAGACATAAGCTGACTAAACGCTTTATAGATATGAACGGCGCGACGCCAGCGCAGCTTTCTAAGTCGTACCACTACGTAATACGCCTGCACGTGTGACTCATCATCATTAGCCTTCATCCCATAATTTTATCACCTTTGCCACAATTATTACCTGATGTCTAGACATATCATCTTTCACACAATACATCCATCGCTCCATCGCTTCTTTGGTATCCCTCCGTATCGCAAGCGAATATAATTCACCATTAATTGTATGGACTTTAAAAGAGACATTGACCTCTGAGTTTATTACGGTATAAGTCAGGAAATACCAGCCTTATCTAAAAAAATATGTGTAAGTGTTATTTAATAACCAACTTGCAAAATAAAGATCATTTATGCGCCTAGCCTGTTACATCCGACTACAAGGCGCACAGCGATGCGCCACCGGTACACACACACGTTAAAGCGTTTTCAGAATATTCTGATTATTCATACAGCTAAAGAGCGTAATTCCCTGCCAGTGCATGTATTCCCTGAAAACTACAAACTTGTGGTTAACTCTGGGCACACGTGCCTTTTCGTCGATCTTCATCTCTATCAGGTGAGTTTATATTCATACGCGAGCCAAAAAACACTCATTAAAAACAGAATAGTACGACAACCGATTATTGCAACAACTTTTGTGTCAGTGGTGCCAGTTACCTATTTCTAATTCTATAGATTCGCGTAAGTATAAAACTACTAGCTGACCCGCCACGACTTCGTTCGCGTGGTATCCTACCCCTACCCAACCGATACCACCACCCCTATACTACCGATACCCTACCCATACCTTACTCTACCCCTACCCTACCCTACCAATACCCTACCCCTACCCTACTCCTACCCTACACCAACCCTACCCTACCCTAAAAAATAGATAGTAGCCGATTCTCAGACCTACTGAATATGCATATAAAATTTGGTAAAAATCAGTAAAGCCGTTTCGGAGGAGTAAGGTAACTAATATTGTGACACGAGAATTTTATATATAGCAGCTATAAAGTTAGAGACAGCCTTAAAATACTTTTTTCTTAAAGAGAACTAGCAATGTGGGTAAAATTCACATTACTAGCAATCTGTTAACTCCTCCAAAACTGAAAAAAAAGAATTGTTGAATGTACTAAAGTAGCGTAGGTTGAGTAATCAACTGCCATAGTCAACCCTTTTCATAGTTAATTTTACTATAACAAGAGTGAATTTAACAAAATCCACTTTGTTGATTTTACATAACAAAACAGATTGACTAAAACTATTTTAAGTATAGTAAAATTTATCGAACAAATATTTGAATACACTAAAGAAAGTTTGTAAAATACTTTCGTAAGAGTTCTCTAAATTTCCAACAGGTGACGCTACTAAATTTGTTCGTAACACTAACAAATAAGAAAGTTGATTTTACTTGACACAAATCATGAGATACGTTTAATATAATTAACACTAGAAATATATACATTTTACACAAGCTTGTCAATAAAATCAACAAAGAAGTTTTGTTTAAACAACAGTACGAGTTTCGCAACACAGTTCTCCAGATATCCGATAGGTGTCGCTTGCTACTCTACTAAAGTTGTTCGTAAAAACTAACAAATTGGAAGATTGATTTTACTTGACACAAATTATGAGATACATTTCATATAATTGACATTAGAAATATGTTAATTTTACGCAAGTTTGTAAATAAAATCAACAAAGAAGTTTTGTTTAAACAACAGTACGAGTTTCGCAACACAGTTCTCCAGATATCCGATAGGTGTCGCTTGCTATTCTACTAAAGTTGTTCGTAAAATCTAACAAGTTAGGAAATTGATTTTAGTTGACACAAATTATGAGATACATTTCATATAATTGACATTAGAAATATGTTAATTTTACGCAAGTTTGTAAATAAATTCAAAAAAGAACTTTTGTTTAAACAACAGCGCGAGTTTAGCAAAACAGTTTTCCAAATGTCCGACAGGTGACGCTTGCTAATCTACTAAAGTTGTTCGTAAAAACTAACAAATTGGAAGATTGATTTTACTTGACACAAATTATGAGATACATTTCATATAATTGACATTAGAAATATGTTAATTTTACGCAAGTTTGTAAATAAAATCAACAAAGAACTTTTGTTTAAACAACAGTACGAATTTAGCAACGCAGTTCTCCAGATATCCGATAGGTGTGGCTTGCTACTCTACTAGAGTTGTTCGTAAAATCTAACAAATTAGGTAATTGATTTTACTTGACACAAATTATGAGATACATTTCATATAATTGACATTAGAAATATGCAAATTTTACGCAAGCTTGTAAATAAAATCAACAAAGAACTTTTATTTAAACAAGGGAACGAGTTTCAAAGTCAGTTCTTCCCGACAGGTGACGCTTGCTAATCTACAAATACTAAAGTTGTTCGTAAAAGCTAACATACTGGAAGATTGATTTTACTTGAAACAAATTATGATATTAGAAACAAGTATGTACATTTTACACAAGCTTGTCAATAAAATTTACAAAGAACTTTTGTTTAAGGTTAAACATTAGCCCGTGACATGACTCGCTATTGTAGGCACATAACGTGGTTTCCATGGGTTTTATCTTCTACATTATATATTTTAGCGTGTTCCGACAACTAACGGCAATTTGTTCACTATGAACTATAAGAAAGCAAAATTATGTCATTATATGCAATATGTTTTAGTATTTGCTGAATACAAATTAAGTGTGTGCAAATACACTCATTTGTACAAATCAAACTTGTATTCGGCAAATACTACAAACATACCGAATACAACAGCATTTAATGAAATAATTTTGCTTTGATAGGTAACATAGTTCATTCATACTATAACCTTAACCGTTAAGTATAGTTACAGGAAATTGTTCCTATGAGACCATCCATAACTTTTTAAGATATCCTGAACTGCATTCACAGATTTCGGAAAAAGTTTAAGTCAGCAAAAAAAAAACTAAAATACAAAAAAATGCCAATCGATTTGATTTGATTTGATTTGATTTCATGTGGGGATCAAAAGACTCTATGGGACCATTTAAGGTATGAGTAATAGAAATGACAGCAATCGCCAAATACTTTTTAAGGTCAACTGAAATTTGAGTACAGAAACTACGGTAGGTAAGTCAAAACACCGGGTTCACACGCAGGCATAATCTTCTAAAACATAAGAACTAAAAAAAGTAGTTTCTGCACTCAAATTTCAGTTAAATGTGACTTCACATATCCTAAAACCATAAGACAATTTAGACGCTTCTAACGATACTTCATTTATCAAATTATCATAAGTAATTTAGAAGTTATGAGGGAACATAATAATAATAATGAACATACTTTTGGGGTTGTAAATCGGGTGAATGCAAGCAAAGGCAAAAGCTAACAATGTATATTATATACAGCGTGGCATGGACATTGACGCACATCCTGTTACCATGGATTCAGTAAGTACATGATTCTGAATTTTTTTTTTGTGTGGTAAGATCATCCAGTGAGTCCTTCCGCCCAGGGTGGGGCGGAAGGGACTGTAAGACTTTTACTGACTAAAATCCACCCGTGTTCCTTCGGATGCCCTTTAAGTTTTGGGGCCACGGTGTCCTGTTTAGACAGTCCCGCGGCTCCAGCTGGCATTTGGCCCTATGGCGGGTCCTGTCAGTTTGCTGACAGCTCTTTGAGGCGCACGTGGAACACGACGCGCCGCCGACCCGGGTTCTGAAGCCCCCTGCGTTGAAAGTTTTTGTCGGTTATTAAAAAAAAAAGTTGATGTTCCATACATTTTGACCGCGTAGCTATTGCACTTTTCTGTGAAACTAATGATTTTTTTTTGATAACCGACGTAAAATTTCTTCGCTAGAGGGTCTACAATCGTGTGCTGAATTTACGGTTACAGTTTGCGCGTCGATGTCCCTGCCACCCTGTATATTTGAAAAGTGCTTATTAAGCCCTTTCATTTGGTACCCAATTTTTTTTAACAAAATGTCACATATCCTATAATATTACAAATGCGCGAAATTTCATTCAAATCCGTTAAGCCGTTTATGTGTGATTGAGTCACAAACATCTAAACATCTTCACAAACTTTCGCATAATTATAATATTAGTAAGAATAAATATAAAAAAGTAACGATTTAACTCTTTGTTTTGATCTATACCACACCAATATATCTACCTACATGTTACTTAATTAAAATGTTGATTTTACGAAACATCTTTGAGATTTTACTAAACTATAATGTCATTTGACGTGACGTCATACCTATTCTTCCACCAATTCGCGTTCTGTCTCGACTCGATACGACTTAGAGTTGCCAGATTAACACTTCTCCGCCCTTTTTAATTTTATTATAAGTAATTTGAAGTAGGAAATGACGGGAATAATTTTGACTAAAATTAAACGTTTTTAGGGTTCCGTCTAAAGGGTAATAACGGGATCCTATTGCTAAGACTTCACTGTCTGTCTATCACCAGGCTGTATCATAGGCTGCTGTATGATAGCTAGAAATTTGAAATTTTCGCAGATGATGTAGGTATTTCTGTTGCTGCTATAACAACAAATTCTAAAAACAGAATAAAATAAATATTTAAGGGTGGTTTCCATACAATAAACGTGATTTTTTGCCGTTTTTGCTCGATATTAATAACGATTGGTACGGAACCCTTTGTGCACGAGTCCGAATCGCACTTGGCCGATTTTTAGACATATTGCATACTGCCTACTGGTCATATCATGTCCGGACGTTTTCAGCGTGACAAATAGTATACCTGTAGATTTTGGGTGGTAGGTACTGTGTTTTCCCGTCCGCATAAGTTTTTTTTTTAATTTTCATGATATTTTGACGCTACTGAACAAGATAAGAAAGGGTGTCGCGCTGACACCCTTGAGCGTTTCATATAAAACTCATAATTATGCCAAGAAGCTACCGCCATTAGATAAACTTCGGATTTTAAGATTTATAATATCATGAAAATAAAAAATAAAAAACTTTTATGCGAGTACACGAAAACATGCTTCTCTCTCATTTGTTCCAAGCATCTACAGAAATAAGGTAAAATCTAAATAATGGAAATGAAGTACAGAAAATATGGCCAATACCATCTCTAAATATATTTTGGACTGAAAAAAAATGCCAAGGCATGTTACTCGTGCGATTTACCCAATGAAGTAATCGTAAATAAAATAATACATAATATTTTTGGGGGAAAAATTCCAACTTGCATAGCGGAATTCAAAATATCTCGTTGGCAACACTGTTCTTCAAATTCTTTCTATTGACGCGTGCGCCGCGGTGCTCTGTGTTGGATTAGTTAGATATTTAATATTTATATCATTCATAGTTACGCTAAAGTAATAGTAGTTCAATCATTGTTCATAGCAGTTCATAGTGAGTGAAAATGGACTCGACGTCACAAAATACGTTAGGATTTACATTACACTCCAACTTCGCCATAGCACTTCTCGATTCCTGGGGAGTCTCGAAGGAAACACAAGCTGTATTGCAAGGTAAGTTCTTACTTTAGAGATACTGTAGATAAATGTATTCCAAATTTTAATATCACTCCCTGGGCCCTGTCCTTCTTTTTTTAGAATATGACTTGGATGTATTTTGCATAGAAAATATTTCTGATTCTGATATAAATGAGCTGATTCCAAAATCAAGAATAAAGGATAGAATTAAATTCAAGGCTGGATTAGCTCAATTTAAAAATGAAAATAAATCCCTGGTGAGTATTTTGTAGTATACCTATTATTGTACCTACTTTCCAGAATGTAGCGAGGCAGAGTGTGGTGAGGCTCGGTAATCTCAAGCACAGGCTTTGCTTGTTTTAAAACTGATTGATTTGTTCATATTATTTTGTTTTTGTACTATAAGAGAAAAGAAGTAAATAAACTACATATATATTACTAGCTTTTCGCCGCGGTTTCACACGCATTAATTTGAAAATGTCCCGCGGTTGTATGTAGCGTGATGATATATAGCCTAAAGCCTTCCTCAAATAATGGACTATCCAACACAAAAATAATTTTTCAATTCGAACCAGTAGTTCCTGAGATGAGCGCGTTCAAACATAGAAGCAATCAAACTCTTCAGCTTAATAATATTAGTAAAGATTATTATTTTAAAGATTTTTAGTTTTGGTAGAAATGTTACTAATGTATCTCAGATCAAATGCTCTTAATAGTATGAGCACTGATCTAGCTGGAGTCAACTTGAAATTGTTTTTTCACATTAATAAAATACAAACTTGTTCGTATAATTTATTATTAAATATTTAATATTTTTCTTTAAATATTTAAGTTTTTTGCAAATATGCCATTCAATATTTATGCTTGACAAAATTCGGCCTTATGATATTATGCTTTTAGAATTTTTAATAATAAATATTATGCCAATTGATATTTATGCCATTTAACAGTATAGGTTTTATGTTTAGGACAAAAAATTATGCGTAGGTAATCATTCAATTTTATTTTTTATCTTTTCAGGTTGAATTAGATTTTGAATTCATGTACCCAAACCATGACCTAGAATTGTTCAAAAAGTGTCCAATATTCATGGAAAAAGCATTGCCAATTTACAGTAAAATAAAAAGTTGCGTGGATAATCTGAAAACTTTGAACGACGATAGTACCACACCAGGTCAGTAGATGCTAATTTATTTTCATTATCCTTCCTATCCTACTTCCTACTAATATTATAAATGCGAAAGTTTGTGAGGATGGATGGATGTTTGTTACTCTTTCACGCAAAAACCACTGAACGGATCAGAATGAAATTTGGTAAGTATATAGTTGGCAGCCAGGAATAACACATAGGCTTCTTTTTATCCCGAAATTCCCACGGGATCGGGATTTGCGCGGGAAAACCTTCCCACGCGTACGAAGTCGCGGGTAGAAGCTATATTAAATAAAGATAATAGATAGTCCTCATTTTAACAGGCTTATCTTTGTAATAATTTTTAACTCCTTGCAGATGTGAGAGATTTAAGAGTCCCAAAATGTATCACTTGAAGATCTTAATAATATGAAGCTATGGTTGAAATTTAATAAAGAGCCTTGGGTAGATGTTGTGGAGAAGTGGAAACTAACAAGGACATTCCGAAAAGAAGATTTATCTGGAAAAGATAAAACCATCCGGGACTTATTTAATGAGTGGCCTTCAATCAAAGCAAGCTTGGGCTACAAACTTGTTCGTATAATTTATTATTAAATATTTAATTTTTTTTTTTAATATTTAAGTTTTTTGCAAATATGCCATTCAATATTTATGCTTGACAAAATTCGGCCTTATGATATTATGCTTTTAGAATTTTTAATAATAAATATTATGCCAATTGATATTTATGCCATTTAACAGTATAGGTTTTATGTTTAGGACAAAAAATTATGCGTAGGTAATCATTCAATTTTATTTTTTATTTTTTCAGGTTGAATTAGATTTTGAATTCATGTACCCAAACCATGACCTAGAATTGTTCAAAAAGTGGCCAATATTCATGGAAAAAGCATTGCCAATTTACAGTAAAATAAAAAGTTGCGTGGATAATCTGAAAACTTTGAACGACGATAGTACCACACCAGGTCAGTAGATGTTAATTTATTTTCATTATATTAAATAAAGATAATAGATAGTCCTCATTTTTACAGGCTTATCTTTGTAATAATTTTTAACTCCTTGCAGATGTGAGAGATTATGTTTACCTAAAACTTATGAGTTCGAAGTTGCCACCCACCATTAAAATTCCAGTTCAACACAGTTCAATTCATTTTACATGTCGCGGTAAGTAAATAAAGTGCGCAATAAATTAAAAAAATAAATAACACAGTATTTGTGTCTAGCTGTGGTAGCCGATTCGTTTTTTTTTTTTCTTATTATGACTTGCTCTTTGGTGAAGGAAGACATCGTGAGGAAATCAGCAAGTCTTAAGAACTCAACCCAATGAAGACTTGTGATATTAGTTTACAGGCAATGGGTTCAGTGTGGTAGATTATTTATGACCCAGAACATCTTGTATATTTGTAGTTGTTCAACCTTGTATTTGTTCTATTACAGAATCAGAGCGAAATAGTAACAAAGATCAAGCTGCGTCAGGATGAGCACTTGGCCAAAGGACTTACTTGCCAACCACTGATAGTCGTGGTAGGGTCATCGATAGAAGAAATAACCGATTACTATGTCCATTATGAATCAGTCATTTATAAGATCGACACCCTACTAAAAGCAGTAGATGTATGCTTTAAAATTTTCCATGTTTTCAATTTAGAGTACCCGACAGAATGTGTTAACGTGTGGACCTTTATACAAAAATATTTTTACGGAATTGATTGCAAATCTGATAAAAAAAATTCAAGTGTAGCTTGTTTTATGGCGGATCTGTCTTAAAACCTTTTTAGACTGAAATTTCTATTTTGTGCCAAATATTTTATTTTGTGATTTGACTGTAAGAATTATTTAGCATATTTTGATAAAACTTAGAAATATTTTTTGTATGTATTGATATAGTATAAAGCTGAATTGTAACTGCGTTAGATGTAAACTTAGCAATAATGTTAAGTAATATAATATTAAGGTTTTGCATGGCGTTGGTATGTTGGACATTGTGGGCGGATAATTCTTTCTTTTTAGTGCAGAATGGGTCAGCATATCTAACTACCCTTAGAGTCACATGATTGAAGATGATCCCTTCTGGACATCCTTTAAGACGAGCCTTTTGTAAGAGGTTACCGCAACCTTAGTTTTAAGTACATTTAAATATAAATATGTTCATTCATTTAACCATCTCCATATTAATGTGATCCTGGTACTCTAAAATCTGTTCAGTCAGTTATTCCTATCTGTTCTAAGAATGTACATTTTGGGAAATATACATTAGGGGAAAGGTGCATTTTGGAAAAAGTACTTTTTCGGAAGTGGACATTTCGGGAGTTGTACCTACCTTTTGAAACCGGTGTACACTATGGGAAGTGTTCATTTTGAACCTGAAAGCCTTTTATGATTATTTTGTGTCACATTTGTTTTGAGTTGATTATTTTATGTGATATTTCAGTTATTACCTCGCCTGTAAGTGAATTGTTTAAGTTTTATTGTAAAAGCAATTTGATAACAATTATAATATACTTAATTTTATTCATTTAATATTTTGTTTTCTTTTACTATTTTAGTTATAAACCGAACAAAATTATTGTATCATTTTATCATACAATTCAGATTTAATTTGTTTAACATTTAAATGTGTATTTTTAACAGTTATAATTGGAGTACTTTTTGGTAAATTTTGCTAAACATGTTCTTTTATTTTGTACTGTATGATACCGCTCACTGGCGGGTGATTTTGTCTTTCGTTTATTTTTTTATTGGTAGTTTACTGATTTGTAAATTAGGCAGCTGACTCCAAGTCTCTGACGACAAAGTATACACGGTGACTTTATTAGTGCGCATAATTTTTGAGGATGTTCGTTCAGTCGGACCATTAGTTTGATGGTATGAATATCCTTATAAGTTATGCGCACTAGTCACGCAGTATATTACGCTACGAGAGATTTTCAGTCAACCAATAATTTACAGCTTTCATGCATAATGGCGAAACATGTTTAATAGAATATACCTACATCCTGTTCGTACATTTTAGGAGAGCGCATTTTGTATATTTTACTACTAAAAGTGAAGTAAAGTATACGAAATGTGCTCTCCTATAATGTACGAAATGGTATGAGTAAATGTTACAATACTAATTTTACATATTTTATTACAATACCTTACGTAAAATATGCAAAACTTATTTAATGTAATATACGAAATCATACGAGTAAATATCACAAAATTAGTTTTGCATATTTTAAGTAAAATATACTAAACCAACAAGAAGATATCTGGTAAATTGTATGAAATTAATTTCACATGTTTTACCAAACACTTTTAGTTAAACATATTAAATCAATATCGTTAAATGGACGAAAGTAATATACGTGAAATATGCAGGACTCGATTAGCTGAATATACTAAATTAAATGAGTAAATGTAGCAAAATTAATTTCATATATTATACATAACACATTTAGTGACATTCATTAAATCTCATCGTGAAATATACAGTACTGGATTAGTTGAATATACAAAATGAAATTAGTAAATGTAGCGAAATCAATTTCACATTGTTTACATAACACGTTTAGTGGTATTTATTAAATCTCATCGTAAAAGATCAAAAGTAATCGACGTGAAATGTACAGGACTTTTTAGTTGAATGTACAAAATGAAATGAGTAAATGTAGCAAAATTAATTTCACATATTTTACATAACACGTTAAGTGACATTTACTAAATCTCATCGTAAAATATCGAAAATAATCGATGTGAAATACACAGGACTTTTTAGTTGAATAAACAAAATGAAATGTGTAAATTTACTAAACGTATGGGTTACATAATCAACCAGTTCTATTTGGTAAAATCAACAATTTCGTGTGTAGGACCTATATTAACCCGCGGATTTGATAAAATTTACGCGGAATTTAGTAAAATCAATCATTCTTTTTTTTTCAGTGAACTAAGCTAAATATGCTGGTGTCTGGAGTGGGTTCACGGCAATAGTGTAACGGGTGTGGTCGAACCCGCGACATTTTGATCACAAGGCCTTAGACATTAGGCTATTGCCACTATAATACTATTGCTTCTGTCACCTATTTACTTAAGGTACTATAGCTTCAATATTTCGCTCATCTTGCGCAACTCACCACACTCCATTCAATTACATTTAATATTCAAATTAACTTTCAGACATGAGCTTACTAAATATTTTATCGATACGCAAGGCGGCGCGACGCTAGCGCAGCTTTCTTTTTGCCATCGCATCACTTCGCAATACTCTCAATTGTAGCATCTGTATGTGTGACTGTGGAATTGAAACCTGCTGTTTCGCAGTGATTTAATGGCTACTGATTATATTGCCTAATTATGTTTTCTGTCTCGAGTGATTACATTCCACTAAATATTATAGTAGGTTTACGATATTTAAGTTAAATTAAGTACTTCATAGTGTTTTGTTAGGTAATATCACGCGAAGTATAAGTTGAGGAACACGATAATTATCATATTCACATTCCACATTACACATATCTACGAGGTAATATTCTCAATAGATCACCAGAGACATCATTTCATTACACTCTACATAAATGGCGTTTATATGAATATCCCAGTACAGATTGTAGACTTTAAAAGAGATCTATGAGTTTGTTCGTTGTTATTTCTTGGGATAATTAGCTAGTCAACACCGGCCTAAGCTAGTTTAACTGATTGGTTTAGTTAAATATATTATTAACTATATAATTCATAATTTTAGGTCAGATTGAGGGACAGGTACAGATCCACTGTTTCCGAAAAGCCTAATGCCAAACTTGAGCGTAAATTCAGAATCCAACCTGGTACTAAAAGGCCATAATACTCATTTTACTTGGTAATAAATCCTTTTTACAAATTAAACCCGTTCATTCAAACTCTTGACTAGCAAGGTGCATTCTTTTTTGATGGAAAAATCTTCAAATGACTCCTCTCCCGCTATGAGTTGAACGGAAGGGAGGGACTTTTACTGACTAAACACCTACCCTGTTCTCTCAGTTGCTCTAGCGGTCCGGGGCCGCGGTATCTCGTTAGAATATTACCGCAACCCTGGCGGCTAGCAAGGCACTTGAGTAACAATTCCAGATATAAAATTGACGCAGATAAGAAAATAAGTCATACCTGAGCCCACAGTGAATCTCGTAGTTCAGCACGCATATCTCTGCCCAGTAGCTGCAACTGTTGTATCCTACCTGCCAGTTCTTTGTCCAGGTACTTTGTGGCTAACCTGGAATTATAAATATTAAGCGAGCTAAGCAATATCATTATTTACATCAATGCAGACGCGGTCAAAATAAATCTGCGTATCTTTTTCCCGACTATTGTGGAGTAGACTTCCAGTATAATCAGAAATTGCTGAGTACGTGTCCTTTATACATAGCTACTGCGTTTTTCTAAGCAAAACTGGTGTCAGGTTTCCTGGCACCGGTTTGCCAAAGATCTACCAATGACCACACAATGAACAGACGGCATGACGAGATTTCCGAAAACTTGAATTTGAATCGTAATGTTTTTATTATGCTGGTATGTCATTGTTTAATCATAATTTTCCACAGAATAACTCTAAGGCGATTTTCACACTGCCCCGCATCATGCTGCATATTGCGTGTCGACGCACCTACGCGCGTTTATGCGGGAGTGCAGATCTGCATCATCGTGCGGGTTTTTTGCGCACTCACGCGCGTAGGTGCGTTTTGTAGATTCACGCACGGCGGCTCTCATTTATTCGCCGTTCTCTGTGGTGGTCGTGCAGTACTGAGCATCACGATAGTTTTGATAAAAATGGTTAATAGTGTGGAACTCATTCAGGACGCTGCCATTATACTGTTTGGTTTTTGTACGGTCAAATTAAAAGAAATCGTGCCTATAGAAGATACTGGGTACAACCTTATTTACAAACAAGATCTTTAAATGGGTCATTTGTTCAAAATTATTGGGACCTTAGAAAATATGAAGAGATATTCTTCAACTACACGCGTATGTCAACAACATCTTTTGATTATTTGCTCAGCAAAATTCGAACAGGTATTAGTGGAAGAGATACAAATTTTCGTCTTTGTATTACGCCAGAAGAGAAGCTTTGGGTAACATTGAGGTAAGTAAATAATTTCAATTTTCTAAATACATATTAAGTTAACTATATCGATATTATTATAGTTAAACCCAGGCTATTATAAAGAAATAATCAGCAATCACTTGTGGAAAACTCCACATTGGCAATGGAAGATCAAATATCTCCAATGTCCGTAAATACTCAAAATTCCGAGGAATCTGAACTTTTACCATTGTTCGAAAATTAAAACTACCTAATACGCTACAAAAAAAACTTAAGATATAAGGTACAAAAAGTTAACAAAATAAATATTACTGGGATCTTAATTATTATAGTAACTGCGATTACTGGCTTACTTAAAGGCTAAGAACTTTTTTGTGAACTGTATTCGTGATTTCATGAATGAAAGCTGTAATTAGTAGAGTAGATACATTAAAAATAAGTCGAATGGCTATCTCGTGGGTTCATAATTGTGATTAGCAAGAAGGTAGTTATTTGTGATTTTAGAAATTAAAGCTGTGATTAGTAGAGTCATTAAAAATTAGTAGAGTATCTATTTAGTGGTACTATCTAATTGTGATTAGCAAGTAAGTAGTTATTTGTGATTTTAGAAATTAAAGCTGTGATTAGTAGAGTCATAAAAAATTAGTAGAATATCTATTTAGTGGTTCTATCTAATTGTGATTAGCAAGTAAGTATCTAAACACTTCCAAGAATGAAAGCTGTGATTATAATAGTAGACTGATGTGTATTAGATAAGTACTAATTAATATTCCATAACAGTGACTGCAGTACAAATTTTGATAAATAAACGCGCAATAAATCAAAATCACTAGTTTTATTCGTATATAATAGCCTGGGTTTAACCTTTTCGCCGCCAACGTACACAAAACGCAATGCCTCGCCGAGCGCCAAGCTATAAATGTATAACTAAATATACAGTAAACAGTAGTGATGGGCAGGCGCGTGCATAGGATTATGACAGGGCATGCGGCGGAGAAAAACACACAAAAACTTCTTCTTTTATAGATTTTTAGCATAGCCACAGCCACGCATCGCCACCATGCTACGATGCGTGGCTGTGGCTATGCTAAAAATCTGTAAAAGAAGAAGTTTTTGTGACCGATTACTCACAAAAACTTCTTCTTTTATAGATTTTTAGCATAGCCACAGCCACGCATCGCCACCATGCTACGATGCGTGGCTGTGGCTATGCTAAAAATCTATAAAAGAAGAAGTTTTTGTGTGTTTTTACTCCGCCGCATGCCCTGTCATAATCCTATGCACGCCCCTGGTGATGTGGATATCGTCATATCGATGAATAAGATTTGTACGCGTAAAGTTAAGATTTAAAGTTGATTTTACGAATATAAATAAAAACTGATTAAATATTTCCAGATTTGTTTTATTTCACAGTATCCTTAATAAGAAAAAACCGGTCAAGTGCATGTCGGGCCACGCGCAGTGTAGGGTTCCGTAGTTTTTATAATAGCATGCTCTAACTAAAAGCCAAACATGACTACCTAACTAATTTGACTTCCTATACAAATCCTCACCTGATCCGACAATTTTGCACGGAAAGTTTCAATTTTTTTTTAGAGATTTTTATAAAACTTGTCATAGCCGGTGTTTTGAATTTAAATACGGACACAGAGCTACACTACTCAATCGTCACAAGAAGCTAGCATGATACAACTGGCGCTTAGCGCCATCTATCGACATTTCTATAGAGTTGTTCGAAATTTTCCAGTCAAATACAATTGGTCGACTATTACTCGTAAACTTGTAAAGCCCACTTACGTGTGATAGTTTTCCTTTAAATTTCGTTATATATAGGTACTACTGCCGTGACATTTGAATTTCTAACTATAACCGTTTATTTGATAGAGGGGGGGGGGACACTTGACTCTAACGAAAATTGGTACTTTAAAGCTTGATAAGTCACGAACGGTTTACTTAATCAAAAAACGGTCTTACCAAACCCCCAATATTTTTGAAAGACCTATTCAACGATATCCCACACTATGGGAAGAACGAAAAAAAAAAATTATCATCCCACTTTACATGTATTGGAGGTACCCTAAATAATTGTTTTTTTCAAAATTTTATATTACCACTTTTTCGGCGTCATTAACATATATACTCATGCCAAAGTACAACTTTCTAGTACCAATCGTTTTTGAGCTAAACCGCGGACAGACGGACAGACAGACGGACATGGCGAAACTATAAGGGTTCCTTGTTGACTACGGAACCCTAAAAACAGTATAAATTATGAGTATCAAAGAAACTAATACATAACTCAATTAGAACTATAAGGAATGGGGTACATCTCTATTTGTTTCAAGATCTCATTCTTTAACTTCATATCAAGTTATTGGCACTGAGGGCACGTTGAATTCGATTCTGATCAGGGATGTGGTCTATGGTGATTCCACACCTTGCAAAATTTTAAGAAGTTCGTCCGAATCAAGTTCTTCACTCATTTTTCTATTTGATATCAAGTGAAAGAAAGAAAGATGCGTGCGCGCGAATCCGATTTTGTGCTGCACTATGCCAAAGTGACCTTGACAGCCGCACGCCTGTGACGTCACTGACCAACTTCTATAGTAGTTTGTGGCACTCGGTGGCGCACAGGGGCATAGACGACCAATTGTTTTGTAGAGATGGGAAAATAACTATCGACAAGAATTCATCTACTATCCTTTGTAATGAAGTAGATAACTAAGTTCATATTTTATTGACCTCAAATTGTTTTCGATATTCGTAACTTTCTGTATTCATAAATATTTCAATGGTGAAATCAATCTTTCACGGCACATCACTGGCCAACTTGATATGAAGTGATTGGCGTTCTGAGGAAAGTAACAAAATTCGGAGTTTCTGTTTTTGCCGTTTTTAGGACAAACTAGGGCTTATTTTGTGTAGAAAAATAAAAAAAACAGGGTAGTAGACAGTGCTATCTTAAATAATAAAATGAAACAAAGCTTTTAATCACAGTAAATTTATTTTAATAAGATAGTTAAAATGAACAACTTCTATAGAAGTTGTGGTGCTGGTGGCACGAAAATCCCGAACTTCTATAGAAGTGCTTGGCGGTGAAAAGGTTAACTATAATAATATTTGACAGGCCCGTTGGTATAGTGGTCAGTGGCCCTGACTGCTATGCGCAAGGTCGTGGGTTCGATTCCCACCTAGGACAAATGTTTGTGTGATGAGCACGGTCATTTGTTCTTTGTCTGGGTGTAATTTATCTATAATTTATGTATGTATTTAGAAATATGTATGTATGTTTATCAGTTGTCTAGTACCCATACCACAAGCTCTGCTTAGTTTGGGACTAGATGGCGTTGTGTGAAAAAAAAAAAAAAAAAAAAAAAAGTTGTGGAATACCTATAATATCGATATAGTTAACTTAATATGTATTTAGAAAATTGAAATTATTTACTTACCTCAATTTTTTTTTCTTCAACCGATGCATTATTATCAGTAAACATATTTATTACTTCCTCCCATTGTTTCACCTTCTGCGCTCTGTCACTGTATTCATCACATTTCATATTCCAGATAGCTGGGTGGTTTTCGATTTCGAATATAAATCGATCGATATCGAGATCCATTTTCAAACACACACGTCACGCCCATTCAAAATCACGCGCGGCACTGCGGGATTCGGTGTGCCATACCTTGCGTCTCGCCCCGCACCTACGCGCGGGGGTGCATGTTTCTCCGCGTGTATGCGCGTGATCCGCATGAACGCGCGTGGTTGCGTTTTCAGTGTGTTGGACTGTGCATGTTTTCTATACAAACGGAGATACTAAGGCGATTTTCACACTGCCCCGCATCATGCTGCATATTGCGTGTCGACGCACCTACGCGCGTTCCTGCGGGAGTGCAGATCTGCATCATCGTGCGGGTTTTTTGCGCACTCATGCGCGTAGGTGCGTTTTGTAGATTCACGCACGGCGGCTCTCATTTATTCGCCGTTCTCTGTGGTGGTCGTGCAGTACTGAGCATCACGATAGTTTTGATAAAAATGGTT
This sequence comes from Tholera decimalis, assembly GCA_943138885.2. Classification (NCBI taxonomy): domain Eukaryota; kingdom Metazoa; phylum Arthropoda; class Insecta; order Lepidoptera; family Noctuidae; genus Tholera; species Tholera decimalis. The sequence goes on along the minus strand of OW964552.2, from coordinate 16,041,101 downwards.
AATTTTTCAAAATTATTGGGACCTTAGAAAATATGAAGAGAAATTCTTCAACTACACGCGTATGTCAACAACATCTTTTGATTATTTGCTCAGCAAAATTCGAACAGGTATTAGTGGAAGAGATACAAATTTTCGTCTTTGTATTACGCCAGAAGAGAAGCTTTGGGTAACATTGAGGTAAGTAAATAATTTCAATTTTCTAAATACATATTAAGTTAACTATATCGATATTATTATAGTTAAACCCAGGCTATTATACCTATACGAATAAAACTAGTGATTTTGATTTATTGCGCGTTTATTTATCAAAATTTGTACTGCAGTCACTGTTATGGAATATTAATTAGTACTTATCTAATACACATCAGTCTACTATTATAATCACAGCTTTCATTCTTGGAAGTGTTTAGATACTTACTTGCTAATCACAATTAGATAGAACCACTAAATAGATATTCTACTAATTTTTTATGACTCTACTAATCACAGCTTTAATTTCTAAAATCACAAATAACTACTTACTTGCTAATCACAATTAGATAGTACCACTAAATAGATATTCTACTAATTTTTAATGACTCTACTAATCACAGCTTTAATTTCTAAAATCACAAATAACTACCTTCTTGCTAATCACAATTATGAACCCACGAGATAGCCATTCGACTTATTTTTAATGTATCTACTCTACTAATTACAGCTTTCATTCATGAAATCACGAATACAGTTCACAAAAAAAGTTCTTAGCCTTTAAGTAAGCCAGTAATCGCAGTTACTATAATAATTAAGATCCCAGTACCTAATATTTATTTTGTTAACTTTTTGTACCTTATATCTTAAGTTTTTTTTGTAGCGTATTAGGTAGTTTTAATTTTCGAACAATGGTAAAAGTTCAGATTCCTCGGAATTTTGAGTATTTACGGACATTGGAGATATTTGATCTTCCATTGCCAATGTGGAGTTTTCCACAAGTGATTGCTGATTATTGGAAAAGTTTCTTTCAATATATTCTTCAGCTGGTAGATTAAAACTGGATGAGGTGGGCTGATTACTTGGACGCGTATTTTCCGTACATTCTCTGTGAGGTTTAGTGTAGTAACCACCATATTGATTTGAATAAGTGCCGTATTCATAATAATCGGCGCCTTGTACTTGTTGGAAATTACCTTCCTCATTTTGTGCTTCCAAGATACATTTTATTATATTTATCTTTATCCTTGGCTTTAATCTTTGCGGCACCCTTTTAAAATCGTCAACCAATGACAACATAAATTGTCGATCAGAATCTTCTTCATCAGTCTTTCGTTGCAACGTAGATTTTAAAACGTTCAAAAGTTCACTACCAATTTTATCTGTTGGGTCACTGTTTTTGGTTTTCTTTGGTTTCGGTGGAATTATGTTACTACCATGTTGCTCTTCAACTGGGTCATTGTTTTCTTGATTTGCCATACTGTTGTGCGTTTTATTCATTGATACTACTGGTAAGAGAAACAAGAGTTGATTATAATATTTGTATTTTATATGCGTAGCAGCTGATCCGCTTTTGGTAGTAGCTAGTTCCCGCCGTTGTTTAACAAAACCATCACGAAGCGTTCTCCACCTTTTTTGAAGTAATGTTCCTAAAACAAAATAAAAAAAACTCTTATATTTCAGATACTTAGCAAGCGGTTGCTCGTTTACTGAGCTTCATTTCAGCCATAGAATAGGATTATCAACCATCAGAAAAATCGTGGAAGAAGTTTGCACAGCCATTTGGGACTTCATGAGAGCAGAATGTTTTCCTGAGCTCACGACTGAAGCGTGGTTAAGCATAGCTGAAGGTTTCTAACAACGGGCAAATTTTCCTCATGTGATTGGAGCTATTGATGGAAAACATGTCAGAGTTTACAAACCATCCTTAACAGGATCATTGTATTACAATTACAAACATTTTTTTTCAATATTGTTATTAGCCATTTGTGATTCTAATTATAAATTCATTTTCATCGATGTTGGTGCGTATGGTAAATGTAGCGATAGTACTGTTTTTCAGAATTCAATATTTTACAAAAAACTTAGGGAATTTAATCTTAATATACCAAAAGAATCGAATATTCTGGGAGTTCCCAATGATCTGCCATATTTTTTCATAGGCGATGAAGCTTTTAGCATTTCTGAACACATATTAAGGCCATATCCGGGGACCAACTTGAATTTTACTAAAAGAATATTTAACTATCGTTTGAGCCGAGCGCGCAGGTATATAGAATGTGCATTTGGAATTTTAACTCACAAATGGCGAATATTTCAACGACCATTAGATGTTAACGTAAATTTAGCAATAAAAATTATCAAAGCGTGCTGTTTGCTTCACAATTTCGTAAGAGAAAGCCATGGTGTTAATTTCAACGAAATAGTATTCAATGGTGATACAGAGGGTATGTGCGAAATTCCGAGTGCTAGAGTTCTATCAGGTACACGCGGAAGTGACGCAAGGAATAATTTAGCTGATTTTTTTGTTAATATTGACCCTTTGCCGTGGCAAAACAAATATGCTTAAACTAGCTGCAGCGTTCATAATTGTAATTTACCTATCATTAACTTGTAGTAAATAAAAAAATTAAAACAACTTACCGTTCTTTTTTTTTCTTCAACCGATGCATTATTATCAGTAAACATATTTATTACTTCCTCCCATTGTTTCACCTTCTGCGCTCTGTCACTGTATTCATCACATTTCATATTCCAGATAGCTGGGTGGTTTTCGATTTCGAATATAAATCGATCGATATCGAGATCCATTTTCAAACACACACGTCACGCCCATTCAAAATCACGCGCGGCACTGCGGGATTCGGTGTGCCATACCTTGCGTCTCGCCCCGCACCTTCGCGCGGGGGTGCATGTTTCTCCGCGTGTATGCGCGTGATCCGCATGAACGCGCGTGGTTGCGTTTTCAGTGTGTTGGACTGTGCATGTTTTCTATACAAACGGAGATACTAACAAGTAACGTTAAAACACGCAGTCACGCAACATGCAGCGTGGTGCGTGGCAGTGTGATAATCGCCTAACAAGTAACGTTAAAACACGCAGTCACGCAACATGCAGCGTGGTGCGTGGTGCGTGGCAGTGTGATAATAACTCTATCATTCATGCACTTGAAACTTTCCCATGCCTTATTAAATGGAATAGGCTTAACACGGTTACTACTTTTCTGTAAAACACGAATAGTAAAAGCATTATTGTTCCCATTTTCGGAATTCCCTTTTACAAGTTTTAGGTGCTTGATTCTTACTGCGATTAGTCTAAGCCATAATATTTATAATATGCGACATAACATAAACGGTCATATCTTTTGATCGCGTTGACTTACAGGTTTAATTTCTTTACAGCTAAGGAGACTGTAAAACCCGATTATCTGAATTAAATCTCAGTTTGACATCGTTACGCGTTCTTGACACACAGACAGACGGACAAAGAAGTGCAACAGAAGCTATAAGAGCTGTTCTATTTTTCCTTTATTACGGAACCATAAAAAAGTTGAGAATCTTTCTTTTCCACATGATTCACTCTAGTTATATCATACAATAAAAAAACTTACCTTGCTCCAAAAAGTTCCGAGTGAAGAGCGAGCACGGTTTCCCTAAGTGCGGCGTTCTCTCTCGCCAACTGAGCCGCCTCGGACCGCGCCCGCGCCGCATCCGTCACGTTACCGGCAGCGTCGCCGCCTTCCTGACAGCCTCCTGCACATACACACAGTTCCTGCTGAACTTTAGTTTTACTAAAAAAAATTTTTTGCAAAAAATAGAACCGACTTCCATATCAAAACACTACAAAGCTAAAAATAACTTTAATTTCGGTAGTCGGTGTTATTGGTTTTGGATTTTCTTTTTGTTTTTCACACCGCCTTCCGAAATTAAAGTTATTTTTAGCTTTGTAGTGTTTTGATATGGAAGTCGGTTCTATTTTTTGCAAAAAATTTTTTTTTCACGCTTTTTAGTGAGTCTGTTTGTAATTTATCTAGTTACAAAAGCCATAATGTCAACAACTTATCACCTTTTACAAAATATTGCTTTTCCCGATGCATAGCCGTTAATTTTTGAGGAGTTCTCCTGGTACTTGACCATCAACTCTACATCACCATATGTATTGTGACGAGCATAAAGTGTTTAACATCCGTACTCAAGTAATGGAATCGCAATCCACGAAATACTTATTATTGAGGAGTTTCAGTGGCCATCTGTGGACTTCATCATCAGTTCAACTTCCACAAATGGTACTTTTCGAAAGCAACTGCTCAAGGTACTATAAGAAATACCCAAAACGCTATAGGTGTGCCTATAATATTTGAAGAGTTCCCTCGATTTCTCCAGGATCCCATCATCAGATCCTGATTTCGTAACAATGGGACCAACTAGAAACTATACCTATTCAAACGCAAAAAGAATTTTTCAAATCGGTCAAGCCGTCTCCGAGTTATGAGGTAACATACATAAAAAAAAAAAAAAAAAAAAAAAAAAAAAAGTTCAAGACGAATTGTAAACCTCCTTTTTTTGAAGTCGGTTAAAAATGGAGTAAGCACCTGCTTCACTTGATCGCCACTTATGTAAAGTTATGCACATCAGAAGCAAAACAGGTGTGTAGCCATCCCAAAGACTAAGTTGAAATGTCTCATGTGTTTTTAGGGTTCCGTAGCCAAATGGCAAAAAACGGAACCCTTAAAGTTTCGACAAGTCTGTCCGTCTGTCTGTCTGTCTGTCCGTCCGTCCGTATGTCACAGCCATTTTATTCCGAAACTGTTAGAACTGTACATGTCAAACTTGGTAGGTAGATGTATTCTGTGAACCGCTTTCCGATTTTATGAAAATAATTTAAAAATTTTAAAATAAAGGGGGGCTCCCCATACATGGAACTGAAACAGAAAATATATTTTTTCATGAAACCTATACGTGTGTGGTATCTATAGACAGGTCTTCAAAAATGACATCGAGGTTTCTAAAACCACTTTTTCATAAAGTTAATCGTTTAAAAGATATACGCTTCTAAAGTGGTAAAATGTGTGTCCCCCCTCTAACTTCTATAATTATGGAGTGAAAAATCTAAAAAAAATATTGTATGTAATCTTTCAACTAAAATTGATTTGAACGAGATCGGGTCTGCAGTTTTTGAGATACAGCACATTTTCTAAAACCGCAAATATAACTTTGTAATCCATACAAACACTGAAAAACAAAGTTATTTGGCGTAGTTGTAAAAATTGTAAATAAACTAGTTTTAAGAAATTTATAAGTTTTTTTTTTCAAATATATATTATATTAAATTATATTTATTATAGTTACTACGGAACCCTTCATGAGCGAGTCTGACTCGTACTTGCCCAATTTTTTATTTATTTCACCTACACTAATTTTGACAAAGTTCTATGAGTCCAGGGAGTATAGTTTGGAGTGTTGTTAATACGAGTAAGTGAGAGCTTACTCAGATAGCCAGAAGTTTGTAAGTAACTGTCGATATGGTGACTTTAGAATTAGATCTGGTCTGGAGGTTAAAAGCACTGTGCACATCTGGGGGCACGGCAGTGCCCCCGCCAAGTCGAGCAAAAAAGCGGCACGGCCGTACTATTCTTTTCTCGAAGCAATTCAGGCCATTTTCGACCCCCTATAACTTTGTTGTGGATAAAACTAGAAGCCTGAATTTTCAGTAACCAAACAGGAATTGTATAAACACGGTATATTTCAAATTTCATTCAATTTGAACCAGTAGTTTAAGAATTATAACGAGTCAAAGTTCCTTAATTTACAAAATTTTGTCACTCACTGACTGACCGATCATCAAAAGTCTAAGGCACTTCTAGGAGATATAGAAGCTTCAAATTTAGAATACAATTAGTGTTTAGTATATGAATCAAGGAAAAACTGTAATATTTTTCAATTTCGTTCCAGTTGTCTAGTTACATCAACTGCATAAATAACTTTGTAATCCCATATAAATATATAGGATTACAAAGTTACATTTGCAGTTATTTAATCAGTGTACCTGTATAATATAATGAAATAATAGATGTAGATGGGTACTTTTTTTTTTCTTGGTGTTAAATATCATCGAATGACTTCTTCCGCTCGGGTGTATCAGAATTCTACTGACTAAAAACCCACCCTGTTCCTTCGGAAGCCCTAAAGTTTCGGGGCCGCGGTATCTCGATGGAACTTTCCCGCAAACCCCGATAGGCAATGGCCCTATGAGGCCCCGTCACTGGTATTAACAGCTTTTTGAGGCGCGCGTGGAACACAACGCGCCGTCGACCCGGGCCTGGTCCTTACCGGACGGTGAGCGACTCCTGCTCGCCATCCGCAGGCCCGCGCCTACGGTGGCCCGAAATCGACTCGCGATCCACGACGCCCGGGGCGTCTCCCCCGGCGGCTGAGGCGCGAGGAAGAGAGTTGCCTCTCCCTCGCACGTTAGGCCTCCTCCTTCGCTAGCATGACTGCTTCGCAGCAGGAGGTGACTGCATCCCATTCTCTCTCGCTTCGCACCATGGTCTAAACCAGAGCAGGGCGTGAGAAGTCGCCGCCGCCGATCGCCTCTATGAGGATACGACGGTGCTCCACCCATGCAGGGCACACCTCGACCATATGCTCCACAGTGTCTTCCAGTGTAGATAGGTACCTAGATATAATAATTATGCTCAAAGGTAACTTGTTAAATGGTCAACGGAATAAAAAGCAAGAAGTATTAAGAGTATTGGGGAGTATTAAGTAGAGTAAATTGCCCGATATTGCATAATTACTTACTTATGGATTAACTTTAACCGAGACGTTTGACGAGTGCGGCATTAATTATTACTAACTAATGCAAAAGACGTACGTGCCTCCGAAAAAAACCCATAGAGACAGGGAGTGGGCTATGAAAAAAACTTTAGCTGAAGTTCAAGAAGTAGTACCGGAAAATAAAAAAACCGGTCAAGTGCGTGTCGGGCCACGCGCAGTGTAGGGTTCCGTAGTTTTTATAACAGCCCAGTGCGTTTCGTATTCGCTGACTGATCGTTTCGTACCATGCTCTAACTAAAAGCCAAACATCACTACCTAACTAATTTGACTTCCTATACAAATCCTCACCTGATCTGACAATTTTGCACGAAAAGATTTAATTTTTTTTAGAGATTTGTATAAAACTTGTTATAGCCGGTGTTTTGAATTTAAATACGGACACAGAGCTACACTACTCAATCGTCACAAGAAGCTAGCACGATACAACTGGCGCTTAGCGCCATCTATCGACATTTCTGTAGAGTTGTTCGAAATTTTCGAGTCAAATACAATTGGTCGACTATTACTCGTAAACTTGTAAAGCCCACTTATGTGTGATAGTTTTCCTTTAAATTTCGTTATATATAGGTACTACTGCCGTGACATTTGAATTTCTAACTACAACCGTTTAGTTAATAGAGGGGGCGGGACACTTGACTCTAACGAAAATTGGTACTTTAAAGCTTGATAAGTCACGAACGGTTTACTTAATCAAAAAACGGTCTGACCAAACCCCTAATATTTTTGAAAGACCTATCCAACGACATATATATTCTAAACAATTTAATTTATATATGTATTACTTGTGAGATATATTGTGTTTTCATGCGATGGCCGGGTCAATCTATTTATTTAAAATGGTAAAGATTTTTAATATTGATATGGTCACTATAAGATGTCGTTAGGTTAGATAATTACGTAACAACTTAAGACAGAAGGTCCCTTAAGTAGGGACTGAATAAATTAATAACCGACTTGGTATTACATGGATCTCACAACTTTTTACGGTAGAACAACTAAGTTGGGAGACTTGGTTTTTTGACAAGTATTGTTTTTTATGGGATATATATTACGCCCAACAGCAATATTATAAAATAAAAGACTCATTACGGAAATTTTATGGCGAACCATTGGGGACGTGTCATTAATGCTTTAAGCAATATTAGGTATGCCAACGAAATCCCCACAAGTATCTTATCCCAATGTCATAAGAGTAATCAGCTGGTAGATTCCTAGTATCCAATTGGGGACGATCTCTACATAACTAAACAATGTCTGCAAGTGTTCCTAGATGACTTGTTCGCTTGCTACTCTATGAGCGTTAGTTAACTTTAGACTACTAAATAATATCAATTAACAAAGCGGTTTTAGCTATATAATGGAACAAAACTTACCAGCAGACGCGGCGCGTGCTTGCACCAGTTCGGCCCTCATATCCACGAGTTCAGCCTGCAAACAGAGAAAAAACCATAATCCCTGACGCTTAAAGTTCCCCAACAAATGGACGGCATCGTATATCAACAATAAGTAGTCTCGAATGTCATGGTAGTGATTCAGCACAATAGAATTTAATCTCGATCCAAAATCAATGGCGGCGTAAATCCGAATTAAAGGACACAGCGGTCGTGTTGTCGTGTATGTCCTCGACTCAACATGGGCACATAAATCGTTTGACTTCTGTACCCTCGCGGTGCGTGCGCGCAGCCCGGGCGTGCGCGTGCCGTACCCAATACCCAAGCCCACAGCCTACCCTCATCCAAATTTGACATGTCATCTCCCCGCTAATTCCATGATGATTTATTTTATTAGGTACTTCAGTTGAACATATCGTTTAAGTATATTTAGGACGTGGTGTAGTTTATGATCTCATTCCTATTTCCAAGAAAAAATACTTCTCGATTTCTTGATTATTTAATTTACCACAGTTCACAACGTTATTGCATTATAAGGTAAGGTGTCGATCAAAATAATATCTTGACATGGTATGCAAAATCCTCTAAGCAGTTAATAGCAAAATAAAACCTACACGTGAGATTATAAATGGAGCTTGGTTAGGCCCGCCCTAACGGTTAACAAGGCCCTTACAAGGAAATATCTATTTAACTACATAATTTTATGTTAATGCCGGTCTATTCAATTGTATCCATACAAATAGCTCTAGTTAATTTTAGAATTAAATTGAATCAAGGAATGCAGTTAAGCGACATTTACAAAGAATTGTTGTTCTGTTTTCTTTTAGAATATTAAAGAGTTTACTCTTATCTCCGCAATGCTGAATACTGATTGGAAACAGTACATGTGAGCCGGAAATGTATGCCGTTGTACTATTTAAGTGCAGGAGTATAAAGCTATGATCTCGAGTGGATGTTACGACGGAACGCGAAGCGGTGCAAGCGCGCAGGCACTCGGCAGCTGCGCGCAGCCTGCACCAACTTGTGAAGCAAATGCACATTTTATATACGCGCTCACATCTAGACTGTAACACGAGGCACACAGGCGAGCATACAAGTCTTAAACAAATCGATAAGTTTAAAGTAAGTACTAACTAAGGCTATTTACCTAGCCATAAAGCTTCAGAAAAAATGTAGAAATTACTAGTATTAATAGGTTTCTTTAGAAGCTCCTTTAAAACTTTCATACATTTAACACATGCTATTAATTTGGTCCTTCGTAAGTAGGTCTGCCAATTTATGACTTGATTATTGAGCTTCGAGCTTTGAAGGTAATGGCTAATTTAAATCACGTCAATTACAAATCCTGGACCTTGATTTAGTATCAAGTCATTATTGAAAGGGTACTATTATACGAACGGGACTCAAAACGGCCCACCTGTAAAATAATAATAGCAATGGTGGATGGTGGTCATTAGCTGAAGATAATCAACAACAGAACTCCATAGCTAGCATTCGGTTTTATGATCGATTACATAATTTAATTAAAGTAATAATTAACACCATCTTCGGATCTTTATGAGGCTGGAAAACATAAAAAAATCTAAACATTTGGTAGTAGTTATGCCGCATGTTTTATAACTTGTTTCCACGATAACATTTTACGAACAAACTAAAAGTGATTATCATTCAAGTATTCATAACATAATATCGTCTTCAAGCTCAACATCATCGAATTCGGTTCTAGTCTACTACTTTACTTAATAGTTAATAAATCTTTTTACTAAATAGTTATTTACTTAGTATGTATCTGCTTATCAATTATTAAAAGCTTCCGCCACGTACTACGGGGACAACGGGAATACACCTACCTAACGACGGCGAAAGGCGCCGAGATGTAATGAAACTTCTTAATGCGACTTGTATACCTGGTGCAGCAAACAAAAGTAACGTCCCAGTAACGAGAGTGAATGTCCATACCCCGACTTAATTACAACTATTAAATTTACACCCAACCTTTGCAAAACTATTATTTCGAAACGTTTGTCACATTTCTTAGTACGAAACGTAGTCTTCGTACGTTTACGTGTCCTATCGACGGTTTCTCATCGAGACTTTCAGTGCCACACCCTTTGCAATTATCCTTGGCACACAAAGATATTGTTACGTCGCTATACATGTATGCAAAAACCATAAACAACCTACATGAATGCCTATGTGAATGAACATGCTGGATAAATGGACAACAAAATATGCAGGCTTGCACTCTCAATATTTAACTAACATTGTTTGGGATGAGTCTGTCTCGCCTCGTACGATACACCAATAAACACGACCTACGCTGATTTCAAGATCATTATCGCCTGGACATGACAGTGGGCGGTTGTTGTTGTTAAAAGCGATCGTGAATATTATAACAACGATGAGAACTCTAACGTCTTTAACACAGCCCAGAATAAGATGCAGTATAAAAACCATTATAATAAATGAACAGTTAAGTTGTATTGCGAGACAATGAATACGATTCATTAGGGCCGCAATAAAACGCGAGTATCTTAGAACGGATGGCCCTCGGCAATTTAAATACCAACTTCGACGACAACGTGCCCAGCTACTTTCATCTCTTCCCTAATTAAGTTGCGAGTTATTGCGATACGTCTGGGCACTGGCAATAAAGCGGCTTTAGCGGCCAGAGATGCGAGCTGCTCGACGCCGAACAGTTTTAGGTGCAATCGAAGTAAAGCGATTCACGCTGTGTGTGTACACTCTTAGTTTTACGTGGTGTGGGCGCCGATCTAAGATAACGACTAACAAACGGAAGATTGATTCACCGCTGTTTGATATCACTGCACGCATCTCAGATACTAGAAAGATTTGATGATGGTGCGCACGCGCCACCGCCAGTGCTCGCGGGCTAAGCCGAACCGAAGATAGATCTGACAATTCATGCAAAGCAACAACAATAAATCTCCCAATCCGTGTGTCGACACATTTACACGTCTTCCGAGATGAAATCTGACTCTCATGAATAACAGCACATGCCATCGCATTTTAGTAGTAAGAGTTCACATGAAAGTTCTCGCGTCTTGTCTGACATGTTTAGTGGACCACACGAGTTGATATACAACTTTAATTGAATTAGCCTCGCAATGCAATCGCGTCTGGCTCTAGCACAATTCATATAGGCAGATACTTAAATTAAATTAGAACGAATGAAACAAGAAATAACTCCTGCATACGGCAAAAATAAACGCCAGAAAGCTTGCTCTAAAACAGTTTTATTGGTAAAGTGAAAGGTATGAAGAACTAAATCAAAAGCCTTAAAATAAGGCTTAGCTTTACCATTGGAATACGTTGTTTTGTAAAACACTTGAGCGAAACTGGTAGTAACATAATATGATTGGCTACAGCTTTATTTACGACACGACATTATGGAGACGTATGTTTTTCCGGATACACTCATAAGAGATTGTTTCTGTATTAACTTTCCGTAATAATTTTCACCACGGGTATTAAAAAGCTCAGAATGTAATTGATACATAAGTATCTATGTATTATAAAATAATACGGAGATACCAGTAGTATAAAAATATATAGGTATCAGTAGCGAAGGGTAAATTTTAATAAAAGGGAAGCCGGACCAAAAATGCTTACCTTGCTCAAGTGTGAGGCGTGAATTCCAGTAACTGTGGCTCTGTGGCTGACTTCGAAATCTTGTAACTTCGTAAATAATTATTTGTTTAATTGAAAATAATAGATTAGTATTTATATATTCATATATAAAATAATAGACTAATATTTGCCATATTTCAAAAGGGAAGTCGGTAGGAATCGAGTTGTATGGAGCCTTCGCCACTGATAGGTATATGTATATATATTTTTTTTTTTGGCATAAATGAATTACAAACTTATATCTAGAATTTACAAAGATGTACATATGATTTTTCATGTTATTTTTGTTCGATGGCCACTGCCACGGCGGTGGGAGATTTTTATGTTTTCGCAAGACTGTGCGGAAAATGAACATTTGGCGGACTGTGAGGACTTTGTATTCATAATATAATTGGTATGTGGGATATCTGAATGGTTTGTTTAGAAGAACTTTAATAACTGTCCGTTGAGCTCTTTCTAATTTAATAATTGATGATTTGATAATGGAGTCACACAAGGATCAGTATACAAGTATTAAAATATCTTTATGAGCAGAAAGTCTCAATTTCTTAAACAGAAAGAAAAGTTTTCTTACGCGTGAGGTGAGAGCTTCTAATTGGGGTTTCAAAGAAAGGCAGGCATCAACGAATATCCCAAGATATTTGATTGAGGAAACTCTGTTTACTATAGAACAGGGGCAGTTGGTTTTGTCGAGACAATTATGGGCTTTAATTTTGAGGGAAGATGCTGAGGATGAAGATCTTGAGCCACATGTAAGGCAGTTGGTTTTCTTTTTACGTTCAGCGTGAGAGAATTTGTTGCCAGCCACGTCATCACCTCGCTAAGGGCAATTTCAGCATTTTCTTCTGCCGTTTTCCAGTCAGGTCCACTAACTAATAGCACTGTATCATCTGCTTAAGTTATAATGTGAGTAGAAGGACGGGAGAGTTGGCAAAGCTCATTTACATAAATTTGAAATAAAAGACTTCTTTTATTTTAGCAGACTTCCCTAGGGCACCCCAACATCCAAGAGTTTTTCGTGGCTAAAATGATCACCAATCTTTACGAACTGAGTACGATCAGTAAGAAAATCCTTCAGCAAATTTAAAGCCATACCACGTATTCCTATTTGTTCCAATTTTTTTAATAGCACGGGGTCAGAGACAGTTTCAAAGGCCTTAGAAAGGTCTCAGAAAATGCCGATACATTTAAACTTGTTGTCAATTTTATTAACAACATGATCCAACATGTCAGATATCGCATCTTCTGTCGATACTCCCTTTCTGAAGCCACATTGATTTTTTGCTATTATATTATTATTCAAGTAACTGTATATGTATAAATATTCTTACAAATTACCTTCAATGACTATGTCATTATCACATATGAAATATTGCAAAAGTTAAAGTTTACATGGGGCAGGAGTGTGACACATTTTTTATAATAATGCATTCGGAATAATTACAATAATGCTCTCATTTCGACCACTGGTCCTAATCTATCTTCTATGTACAAATAAGTCCATTGCTGGTTGCATAGATATAACAAACAAGGAGATATGGCCGCCTGACGTAATTATATCGAAACCATGTGCCTCCAGTTAGGCGCTGGGCGGGACAACAACTACACATGCAATTCAATAAAATCAATAGATATTCACTCGTGCACACACCCGCATTTTTTAAATCAGAACGTAGTACACAATCAATTATAAACCTTATTCCACCAAACACAGCGTGTATTTACAAAACACACAAAAACACACACACGCTGTGTTTGGTGGAATAAGGTTTATAATTGATTGTGTACTACACACAATCAATTATAAACCTTATTCCACCAAACACAGCGTGTATTTACAAAACACACAAAAACATCAGTCGCTATCGTTGTGCTGTGCAAAAGCAATTTATTTTACATATAGGTACCCTAGTGATTGACTAAATCGGAAAGTTATCGATTCTTCTATTTATTATTGTACAAAAATTATTTGAGCTCCTGAAACTTATTAACAATTACCCCGCAGGTAATAGTATAATAGGTTTTTGTTATAAGAAAAACCCTAGTTAGTAAAGAAATAGTTAAATATATGAAAACAAACACACACCCATGCATAACAAATAAATAGCATGAATGTATTGACTTATTTTAAGCAAAATTCACTAATATATTATCTTAACCATGCCGATTATTAAAACGCTTTCGAAGCTTTAACGGAAGTAAAATACAAAAACCATAAAAAATAAAGAAAGAGCACGAAAATAAGGCAGAACATACGATAATTCAAAGCCAAAAACACCACCGATTATTAACCTAAAATTTAAGTAACTTACTTTACGAACATTGGTTACGCATTTCTCTACTACGCCGTAAAATAATCAAAATAAATAAAAAATCATTATTTTACATCAATCTTCCAACCAGGTTAAAAAGGTTGACAGATTGAATAATAAACTATTGTAGCGACGGCGACGTCGTCGGAACTCCTTACGTACGCATGCTGCGGGCGTAAAATATTTTTTTTATTCTTTTTGTACATTTGACTTTTCCACGTATTTTTCATTCTGTCATCTCAAGCAAAAAAATTGGCCAAGTGCGAGTCAGACTCGCCCATGAAGGGTCCTGTAGTAACTACGCAAAATAACATTCTTTTTCATAGTGTTTTTATGAAAAACAGTTATATTTGCGGTTTTCGAAAATGTGCTATATCTCAAAAACTGCTGACCCGATCTCGTCCAAACCAATTTTTCTTGAAAGTTTTTATTAATAACTACAGCACATTTTTTTTTTACTTTTCACTCCATTATTATAGAAGTTAGAGGGGGGGGACATTTTACCACTTTGGAAGCGTATATCTTTTAAACGATTGGCTTTAAGTAAAAGTAGTTTTAGAAATCTCAATGTCATTTTAAAAGACCTGTCTATAGATACCACACACGTATAGGTTTGATGAAAAAAATATTTTTAGTTTCAGTTCCATGTATGGGGAGCCCCCCTTAATTTTATTCATTATTTTTTTATTTTTGTCTTAAAATCAGAAAGCGATTCACAGAATACATCTACCTACTAAGTTTCACGTGTGTAGTGCTAATAGTTTGGGAATAAAGTAGCTGACATACGGACGGACGGACGGACAGACAGACAGACATGACGAAACTATAAGGGTTCCGTTTTTGCCATTCGGCTATTCCTTAGCCGAATGGCAATGGCCCTAATAAAAATTAAACATATTTTCTTAGAGGTTTCCGTATGTTATAAAAACTCCTAAACTATAATAGTAATATTTCATTCGTCAATTGACATTGTTGTCGATAACCTACGTTAGTGGATCTACACAAACACATCACTAACTCCTCGCAAGAGTCAGCGGCTGGACTACGCGATTAATATAATATCAATATAATATGATAATATAATATCGTTTTGTTATTTTTACATTGCTTGTCCAGCTACTTATTGACGAACGTAGGTAGTGGTTAAGGAGCGATGTATTTATAGCAAAAGTAGTACAGTCGCTGTGATATTTGAAAACAAAAATAACATAGTAAAAGCAAGAAATATTTTACCATTTATTGTTTTTCATCATTTTAAAGACAAATATTGTATACTTGTACTAACATATGGTAAGTGATTCCATGATCCACAAAGTTTTAGTTTTGGCTTCGGTTTTTGCAAGATACCACTGAACAACTCGGCATTCTTATAAGTTGTCACGATTGCCGTCGAAAGCGCACTAGTTCGCGGAGACAGCCATTTGCCTGTGACATGTGCCGTGTGACCAGGTCGCGCGGACACCGACACGCCCCCTTGCCACTTCTCCTGTTTTTTATATTTCTATGGCTGGTTGTTAGTCTCGGTAAAATTTTAGTATGGCTGGACCACTTTAGCTTATTTTGGTTTTAATACATTTGTGGAAAGCAAAGCCCAAAACAAGTCCAAGGAAAGCTTAAAAGGTGAGACAATATTATGGAAATAAAAATACATATGGCGGTACGGAAGATTTGAAAGGCCGAAAGACAGAAAGTCAGAAATACGTCTGTCGGGTCAGCTAGTAATATTACAAATGTGAAAGCTTGGATACTTGAATTAGTATGTGCTTCAATCACGCAAAAATGGCTAAAAGGATTTGGATGAAACTTGGCACATAGATATATAGTTTAAAACTTGGAATAACAAATATTATTCTTTTTATCCCGGGAACGACATAGCTAAAGAGAGAACCGACATGGAAGTAAATTTTGTACACAAGCCCGCTTGAACTGTACAATAGCTCTTTCCTGTAAGTCTACATGAGGTCATTGTTTCGTCTGTCTTGAACGCCCTACATGCATTGTTTATGCCTATGACAAATACTTGCTCCGTGTGCAACTCTTCATTTACATGCGTCCCGGTCTCGCTTGCAGTCGCATCACGCCGGGGACGCAACTGTCCTTTAACTTTTCACTTATTGCCAGTCAATATGTAAATTCTTTCATTACCGTTCGATTCTAGAACTAACAAGCAGGAATTGTCAGAGTTATTTTGTCAAACTTATGTTCAATAATGTAAAATTTTCATGTGTGCTAGCAAATATAATGCATAGTTCACAGGCTGCTCGGCGAACAAGATCACCAGATAGCGGTATACACACCTACGCTGCAATGATACTTGAGGCTTGTGCAACTGATCTCCAAACATACATTACATCTACATCCGTAATGCAGCAATGGGTGCATTACCATAAAATGTATTTTAAACTCATCGCCTTCACCGAACGATTAGAAGGTTTTATGAATGATACAAGATCAACCAGATGTGAACATTGGAACAATGGTGAGAATGCGAGGTGCAAAGGTGATGGATCGCCACCCGGGAAATGGATGTTATCAAGCAGCATGAGTAGTGGATGAGAGCGCGGCGGGAAGCTCGCTTCGACCCATTTGCCTATCTACAGCAAAGAGTTATTACCGCTTTTCACCTCGTCCTATTGACGGTATCCACTATTCAACGACAAACAGTAAAAAAGTTATTTGAGTTTGCATGTCGATTTTCAATAGAACAATACAAGTGTCACCAATTAGGAATTCAATATTCAAAGGCAGGTATTGGCAAATCGTCCAGGCCTGAAAGCAGTCTAATGTTGTACGTTGGGACACAGAGAGCCACAAATCAACGTACGCGTAATGACAATGGAGACAGTGAAGTAACAGTTCGTAGCACTTAACAAATGATCTTCGGTGTAATCACAGTGACAAGTGTTGGCCTCGGCCGTTGGAGGCTGTCCAAACCATTTTATCTTGTTTCACATAATACATAGTTTGAAGGTGTACGTAATTATTATTTATATTGTTTATTCGTTTACTTTACGAGCCTACTGGTATTTTACTTGCAATGACTCCAAAAACAAAAACGAAGTGTTACAAGACTACAGGTAATATTTTCAAGAGCTGCAAAATAAAATTGTTTTTAAATAAACTAAGTGAGAACATGAAATAACTAATTCTGATGACATCCACAGTCACATACCTATCACAATTTCAGTGCCAACGACAAGTAAAGCACACCTGCATCATGCTAAGAGCCTTTCAAGAGAATTAAAGAGGAGCACATTGGTATTTAACGTTAAATGGAATAATAATGCAATATGCATGCTCATTCGTGTGATTTGATCGTGATCGCACCTGGTGAGTGCGCTGCGCAGGCGCAGGCATTCATTTCCCGCGCGCCGGTCGCGTCGTGTTGTCTACGACAATTTCGCGACACACGTTTCTCAGAATCGAATCAATGCAACACATGCGCTGCACCCCCAATGAGGATATGCTAATCTCAGTGTTCTTATAATGTCCGGTGTACTATTGCATATAACACCTTTGTACGACATCGCCAGATACAATCAAAACTATGTTTTACGACGCAATTAAAATAATCATTGTGGTTATTAATCATAAAGAAAATTATCAATCTCTATTGTGATTGATTAACAGGTGATATAACTGCATATTCTTACCATATGGTTGTAACCGTGCCTAATAGCACATGAAATTGAATACCCCAGAAAAACAAGTTATTGCATAATGTGTACCTATTCATGTAAGTAATGTATTAATAAACGAAAAACAGTTATCAAGAGCCGGATCAAATGCGTGTAGTGCGTATTATTTTAATATTCGAGTGATTAAGACGCAATAAAATGATTAAAGCGATCATTAAGATGACAAATGTGAGAGTGGCGTACGTTTGTATTAAATAACCGATCCTTTGAATACAATTTGTTATTGATTGAATGAGTCATGAGTTTGTTTTAATAGTTCTGTTAAGAAATACTTGCGCGCAAACGTTGCAAACATGAATTTATATCTTGTCTCTCGCAAGACATATTTCAAGATATCAGACACCTAAGGACAGATATTTTAAGGCAGTGGTTTAATTATTCTACAACTGTTCTGACAAACTGATAAGCTCATTTAAAGAGTAAAATATTTGCCTAAGACAAACATACATTCTTTGTATAATACACAATTTTCGTACTGATTATTCGTTCAATGGCAAGGTCGCCAGATTCGCGTGGCGTTATGTTTTTAAGAGCAGAATGAAATAAGAGCAGTCATTGAGATAGTCCAACATGCAGTTGTGCAAGTGTTGTGGTGATTTGAAAGGCCGCCAAAGATAATGTCTATTTCACGCCAGGGCAATTGCCTGCCGGGGTTGCAGGAATGTTCTAACAAGATACCGCGGCCCCGGATCGCAAGGGCAACTGAACGAGCAGGGTGGGTTTTAGTCAGTAGAAGTCTGACACTCCCTTCTGCTCCACCCACATCGAGAGGAGTCATTTGATGATTTTCCCACCTAGAAAAAGAAGAAAACAGATGTCTGTTCCACGCTATTTATTTATTAATACTTTATGCAACACAAAAATGTACAAGGCGGACTTAATGCCATAGGCATTCTCTACCAGTCAACCATGGGTGGTGTAGAGATAACATGGCAGGTGCATAAAAAAAACCTAAGTACTTACATAATATATTCAAAGTAAAAGTCTTATTATTTAGTCGCTAAACTTTGTTCTGGGACAATCTTAGCGAGTTTCAACGAAACTTTTTGCTAAGTCCCATCATATCTTAAGGCCCACTTGATGCGTTTAAATTTTGAAAGAAGCCGGGAACTCAGCAAGGTAAACTAAACTAGCTGTCAAGTCATGGTTTTAGGACTCCAGTCTTGGGAGTATTTCCGTTTGAGCACCAAAGGTAGGTATTTCTATTTGAAATGAGAAAAACTTTGGTGCTCAATGCACAGGTGCTCAAACGGGAATACTCCCAGTCTTTTCTTGGTCTTTTCTAACCGAACTTCACAATATCTGAAGATAAATCAAACAATCTGATTGTCTTAACAAAGGACATTACCATAATCGAAACAGTGATTGGATGTTTTAGTATCCAATATAAAACATTACGTCCGGGAGAACAAAGACAGCGACTTTAATATTTTTTTTATTTACATTGAAATGGAAATTAATAGTCTGGATAAAGCGTTGAAGAATGAAACGACTTCCATATTTTCCTACTTTTTATTCTCCCTAGTTTAACTTCAATGATTCATAATCACAACGGGTTCGCTTCTGCTGTATTGAAAAAGGCGACAGCCGACAAGTGTACAGTAGATTGTTAATAAAATTTATTATGTTAATAAACAATGCTCTCAAGCTCATAAAAACAAACAAACAATAAAAGCGATTTTAAGCTATAAACGTATGCAGTGGTTTATGAGTGTTCCACTGAGCAGTAAAATTGGCATCAAGTCATCGACGAGGGGTGTACCTACACTAAAGGGCATGAATCATACGCCGCTTGGGTTCGAAGAATGGATAGCGATCTAGTGCACTATGCTATTTATGTATAGTCTATTTACATTTATTGCAATTTGAACTGAATTCCTTTACGTATTATTTTGAATGATTTTCCCATCATAAGCAATTCCGCGGCGCAATAGGCAACCACATCAAGAGCGTCGAGAGTAATGTTCAATGAGTCTATTGAAGGCTAGGGAACAGGTTTGCGGGCTGGCGCGGTGTTGCGGTCACAACGTCCGCCGATGATGGTGGCACGCTCGAGCGGACCACAAAGTAGACCGCAGGAGCGTCCCGCCGGGCGCCATCATCGCCCGCACCACCCACTAAACATGGAATCCCAAAGGCGTCACTTGTGCATCGTATCAAGTAACGACCTGAATAGGGGAAACACAATAGCATTCATGAATGACGCGACGCTTTCGAGATAAGCATCTGGGAACAAAGCTGCCGAGGACGACGCTTGTGCCGTTAGATGAATTTGCGTCTATTGAACAGTCACGTACCTTACACAAAATCCGGCAGACTGATTTGCGAAAACTACTAGAATTACATTAGGATAATATCCTCGCAGTCACAACAGTTTACACCACAGCGTCCCTCGAACCAATGGTTGTGACGGTATGAAATAAAAATTTAAATCTCGTTACGTAAAAGATATCGTTAGGCAACCACAGTTTACAAAACATGCATTATAAAAATAAACATATTTTCGTATAGACAAAAATACAAATCTTATGCGGTTTAGTACGTACAACCATGCTCAAGCTAACTCACATATAAATTACTGCCCCCGTCACGACATTTATTCAAATGAATCTATCTTTAGATTACGAATCGTTTTTCTATCGTATTATTCATTTTATTGCTTCAAGTATTGCTTTTCGTATAATGCGATTCGTTTTTTTACAAGTGGCATGCATAAGAACCATATCACATTTATTACAATAACGTGTGAAAGAAACAAATTATTTAAAATTCATTTGCTGGCAAACAATATATTGCTTCACGCTAATCAAACTGCCATTTCTCTGAGTGAGGTAATTGTGAAAATAATAGTGATTGCTATTGACCTGTGTAGGACGCAGTCTGCGAAGTCATTATTCATTTACGTCCTCCAAGCTAATTGCATTATGTTTCACATCGAATATCATCACTTAATAAAAAATACTTCCGAAATTAAAGTTATTTTTGGCTTTGTAGTGTTTTGATATGGAAGTCGGTTTTATTTTTTGCAAAAAAGTTTTATTTCGCGCTTTTTAGTGGGTCGTTTTGTAATTTATCTAGTTACAAACGCCAAAATGTCAACTACTTATCACCTTTTACAAAATATTGCTTTTCCCAATGCAGGGCAGTTAATTTTTGAGGAGTTCTGGTATTTCACCATCAGCTCTACTTCACCATATGCATTGTGACGAGCATAAAGTGCTTAACATCCATATTCAAGTAATCGAATCGCAATCCACAAAATACTTATCATTGAGTAGTTTCGGTAGCTATCTGTGGTCTTCATCATCAGTTCCACTTCCCTAAATGGTGTTTTTCGAGAGCAACTGCACACGTTACTATAAGAAATACCCAAAACCTTATAGGTGCGCCTATAATATTTAAAGAGTTCCCTCGATTTCTCCATGATTCCATCACCAGATCCTAACGTGATGACAATGGGACCAACTAGAAAGTATTTCCTTTCAAACTAAAGAAGAATTTTCCAAATCGGTCCAGCCGTCTTTGAAATATGAGGTAACATACATAAAAAAAGAAAAAAACAGAGTTCAAGACGAACTGAGAACCTTCTCCTTTTTTGAAGTCGGTTAAAAAAGAATTTTCCAAATCGGTTCGTAAATGACGGAGTTATGCACGAACAAAAAACGTAATGCAGAGTAAACGAAAAGATCGTCAATGTAAATATTTTTTTAGACTTGTTGATTTTTCAGAAAGCCGTTTCTGAAAAATCAACAAGTCTAAAAAAATATTTTCCGATTTCAATAAAATTTTCAAGGGACTATTTGGGAAGTATACTCTTTCCAACAAACAAAGAATTTTTCAAATCGGTTGGCAAGCGACGGAGCTATGCCCGAACAAACATAAAAAAAAACAAACAAACATCCGAATTGAGAACCTCCTCCTTTTTTAGAAGTCGGTTAAAAATAGTATGACAGCTTATTCATATTGATTAAATATCCTTGAAAGTATCAATTACGAAAATGTGAGAAAACAGCCTAACGACATCTTATAGTGACCATATCAATATTAAAAATCTTTACCGTTTTAAATAAATAGATTGACTCGGCCATCGCATGAAAACACAATATATCTCACAAGTAATACATATATAAATTAAATTGTTTATTGCGATTGCCAAGTCAATCTATTTATTTAAAACGGTAAAGATTTTTAATATTGATATGGTCACTATAAGATGTCGTTAGGTTAGATAATTACGTAACAACTTAAGACAGAAGGTCCCTTAAGTAGGGACTGAATAAATTAATAACCGACTTGGTATTACATGGATCTCACAACTTTTTACGGTAGAACAACTAAGTTGCGAGACTTGGTTTTTTGACAAGTATTGTTTTTTATGGGATCTCATTGCTTTTTGTAGAAAGTCCTACTTTTTTCCTTTCCGGTACTTTCTACTTCTTGTATACCAACAATGAATTTTCTTAAAGCCCTCTCTCTGTCTTATGAGCTTTTCTTATTTTTGTAGGTAGCCTTCCTTTTTTTATTTTCCGGTACTACTTCTTGAACTTCAGCTAAAGTTTTTTTCAAAGCCCACTCCCTGTCTCTATGGGTTTTTTCGGAGGCTTTGATACGCACATATGAATACGCACGTACGTCTTTTGCATTAGTTAGTAATAATTAATGCCGCACTCGTCAAACGTCTCGGTTAAAGTTAATCCATAAGTAAGTAATTATGCAATTTCGGGCAATTTACTCTACTTAATACTCCCCAATACTCTTAATACTTCTTGCTTTTTTATTCCGTTGACCATTTAACAAGTTACCTTTGAGCATAATTATTATATCTAGGTACCTATCTACACTGGAAGACACGGTGGAGCATATGGTCGAGGTGTGCCCTGCATGGGTGGAGCACCGTCGTATCCTCATAGAGGCGATCGGCGGCGGCGACTCCTCGCGCCCTGCTCTGGTTTAGACCATGGTGCGAAGCGAGAGGGAATGGGATGCAGTCACCTCCTGCTGCGAAGCAGTCATGCTAGCGAAGGAGGAGGCCTAACGTGCGAGGGAGAGGCAACTCTCTTCCTCGCACCCCAGCCGCCGGGGAGATGCTCCGGGCGTCGTGGATCGGGAGTCGATTTCGGGCCACCGTAGGCGCGGGCCTGCGGATGGCGAGCAGGGGTCGCTCACCGTCCGGTAAATACCAGGCCCGGGTCGGCGGCGCGTTGTGTTCCACGCGCGCCTCAAAGAGCTGTTAATACCAGTGACGGGGCCTCATAGGGCCATTGCCTGTCGGGGTTTGCGGGAAAGTTCCATCGAGATACCGCGGCCCCGGAACTTTAGGGCTTCCGAAGGAACAGGGTGGGTTTTTAGTCAG
Source organism: Tholera decimalis (assembly GCA_943138885.2). Taxonomy (NCBI): domain Eukaryota; kingdom Metazoa; phylum Arthropoda; class Insecta; order Lepidoptera; family Noctuidae; genus Tholera; species Tholera decimalis. The sequence continues at coordinate 16,017,890 of OW964552.2, read as the reverse complement.
TAGAATTCAGATACACCCGAGCGGAAGAAGTCATTCGATGATATTTTTCACAAAGAAAAAAGAAAGTACCCATCTACATCTATAATTTCATTATATTATACAGGTACACTGATTAATTAACTGCAAATGTATCTTTGTAATCCTATATATTTATATGGGATTACAAAGTTATTTATGTAGTTGATGTATCTAGAAATCTGGAACGAAATTGAAAAATATTATAGTTTTTCCTTGATTCATATACTAAACACAATTGTATTCTAAATTTGAAGCTTCTATGTCTGCTAGAAGTGCCTTAGACTTTTGATCAAAATCGTTTTTATTTTACATAGGCCTAAATGGGCACTCATAAAACGTCAGAAGTTAGGACACGGTTCGAAATTGGTCATTTCCTATGGAGAAGATCCGGCAAGAAACTCCACGGTTACTCTTTTAAAAAAAAATCTTGATTTTCACAATCTTTGCATAACAGATACAATTTTTATTTATTTTTTTGGTATGAGAGGACAGTATAGACTAATAGACATAATAAAATGTAATATAACTAAACAGAAATGAATCTCAGTCTATAGTGTTCACACATTTACATTAAAAATTAACTTTACAAAACTGCAAATAAACTAAAGCAAATGACATAAAAATAAAAATTATATACAAGTAAAATAAAAAAATAAAAATAACAAAATAAAAACAAATAATATCAACAACAAAAAAAAGTGGGGTTGTTAATAGACCTTTATACAATAACGCAGTCACAATAAGCCAGGGAAGCCACGTGTGCAGAAGGAATCATTGCCAAGCAGTCTTATCTTCAACGTAGTCCTTAATCTTATAATATGCTTTTTTCAAAAGGACACGTTTAATATGCGTTTTAAATTTTCCCTCGCTAAGATCTGTCACATACTTTGGCAACTTGTTATAAAAGCGTATGCTGTTTATAAGGAATGACTTGTTTGTCTTGGGTAATCTCCATTTGGGTATAACAATTTCATGTTTATTGTATGGAAATCGCTTCTAATCTTAAAAAGTCCTATATTTTTGCGTACATACAATATGCTTTCTAGTATATAAAGAGAAGGCAGAGTCAGTATATTTACTTCTTTAAATACATTTCTAAGGGATTCGCGGGGACCCATTTTATAAATTGCCCGGATTGCCCTCTTTTGTAATATGAAGATTGAATCTACGTCAGCTGCGGATCCCCACAGTAGTATACAATAAGACATAATACGGTGGAAATAAGCGAAATAAACTAACCGAGCTGTCGCTATATCAGTCAAGTGCCTAATTTTTCTTACTGCATATGCAGCTGAGCTTAATTTACCTGAAAGAGTCCTAATGTGAGGGCCCCATTGCAACTTTGAGTCAACAGTTACACCCAAAAATACAGTTTCAGTAATAAGATCAATTTGTTTGCCGTCAAGTATCAAACTGAGTCCAGCTTGTGGTATATTAGGTAGTGAAAACTTGAGACATTTTGTCTTATTTGCATTAAGTGCGAGATTATTAGCTGAGAACCATTTCGAGAGAACAGCCAGACTTTCATTGATTTGTAAAACATCTGTATCTCTTCTAGCTATTTTAAAAATGAGTGAAGTAACATCGGCGAAAAGAATTATATTACATAAGTTGGACATCATGAGAGGTAGGTCATTAATGTATACAAGGAAAAGGAAAGGACCTAGAATTGAACCTTGTGGCACGCCCATCTTCACTAAAGATCCTGAAGATATAGCTCCGTTTACATTAACCTTTTGTTGTCTGTCTGATAAATAGGAAAAAACCAGATCAGCAGCTAGTCCACGAATTCCGTAATGGTGTAATTTACATATTAGTGTTTCGTGGTCAACGCAGTCAAAAGCTTTGGAGAGGTCACAGAATATGCCAATTGCATCATGGGATTTCTCCCAAGATTCCAAAATGTGACGGATGAGTGCTACTCCTGCTTCAGTTGTTGACCTACCTTTCGTGAAACCAAACTGCTGACTATGTAGAATTCCATTTGAATTAAAATGTGACAGCATCTGGTCCAGCATGATTTTTTCGTAAATTTTACTCAATGTTGGAAGCACAGATATCGGTCTATAATTAGAGGGATCACTCTTACAGCCCAACTTGAAAATTGGTACTACTTTACTATGTTTCATTAAGTCTGGGAAAGTACCGCTGTCTATACATTGGTTAAAAATGCCTGTTAAGACGGGAGCAATTGAGTCTATGATATCTCTAAGAACCCTAACAGATATACCCCATAAGTCTTCAGTATTTTTAATGTTAAGACTTGCGAATGTTTTTTTAATTACATCAATAGAGATATGCTTAAATGCAAATGTTGGTATATCCTTCATAAAGTTTTCTTTCAGAAAAGATTCTGCTAATATTGGAGAAGATTGCAACGGTTTTGTAACCTCTATTGGAATGTTGGTGAAGTAATTTTCCAGCGTCTCAGCCACTTTTGACTTATCTGTGATGATATTATCATCAATGTTCAAAATCAATTCATTCCGATCTCGTTGATTTGTGTTTCCAGTTTCTTTGTTTATCACCTTCCACACAGTTTTTATTTTGTTCACAGAAGTGCAAATTTTATTACTAATAGATTTTGATTTAGCATGGGCGCAGACCCTTTTAAATATTTTTGAATAATTTCTTACATAATTATGGAAGGATTCATTAGAAGTCAACGATTTTTCATGATATAATTTGTATAAATTATCTCTGCTTATTCTAATTCCAGCAGTGGCCCATTCATTAAATTTAGATTTATTATTAATTTGAACTTTCTTAACTGGACAAGCCTTGTTAAATTCAAGGCAAAGTGTAGAAAATAATGTACTATAATTTACATTGGGGTTTTGGGAGTCAAAATTGGCTGTTGAGAGATTACTGAGAATGTTATCATTAAAAGCTTTTAATTTGTTTTTAGTAAGAGGCCTAAAATCAATAGTTTTATTTAAATTTAACTTTTTAATCAACTCAAAAGATACAAGTTGACCTGTATGGTCAGACCTAACGCCACTAACCAGGGAAGATTCTTTGACAGTAGTACAATTGGTAAAAATATTATCAATGCATGAAGCTGATGTTGCTGTTATTCTCGTTGCTTCATTGAATATACATTTTAAATTGAAAGAACTAAACAATGAAATAAGCTTGCATTTTTCAGGCGAATTAACTAACAAATCAATATTAAGGTCACCACAAACAAAAACTAATTTATTATCTCTTATAAGGTTAGTTAGAATTTCTTCCATTATTATTAAGAATGATGAAAAGTTTGATGCTGGTGGTCTATAAACACACAAGAAAATTTGGCCCTCAACCTCTACACATGCTACCTCACACAAGCGATCAATAGAGCAAGCGGTGATATCTTTACGTTCCTTATATCTAAGATAATTCCTACATAATATCAAAGTACCACCCCCTACTGAGGACCTGTTATATGCACTGGCAACCGAAAAATTATTAATATTAAATAACATTCTATCTGATTTTAACCAGGTTTCACAAAAACATAAGATATCCATATGATATTTATCTATTAACAGTTCCACATCAGGTATTTTGCCAGAGAAGCGATTTATATTTTGATGATAAAGTAAAATGGTATTATTATGCCTCTCTTTTGTCACATCTAAGAGTTTAAAGAATCAATTTCAGTATTATTACTTATTAGACACCCTAGATAAAACTGAATAGTCACTTAACCTAGGATCAGTCAAATTACCAATAACTGAGTGTATATTGAAAGCTAACAAAGTAGCTAATAGATGTCGACTTTTCTTGGGAAGATAAATATGTTCCCGAGTTAAAACAAAATCTCTAACAAAATTGTTAGTATCAAAATACAATAAACGGTCACTATGACGGCATACTAACATATGCATTAAGTTATTGAGGCTAAAAATGTATTGATTTTGATAAAATGACAAATTATTAGAATATGGTAAAGCACATAAAATTAATTTGTCTAATTTTAATTTAAGGAGGGTGTCAATATCATTAACTAAGTACTTTTTAGTTACATTAAGACTGTTGTAAATAAAAGAATGACTGTGGTGTGCTCATTCAATTTTGATTGTTCAATTTTATGAACAAGCTCAGTGAAATGCAGGTTATGGTAACAATGACTTAGTATAGCGTGATTACAATGAGTATTTAATAGTGAACCAAAACCTGTCCCTAAACTATCTGAATACACTAAAATGTTACTTTTGGCTGGACTTATGGTTTCCAAGGTATGTGGCACACTGGGAGACGCAGGAGTAATATTCGATGAAATGATGGCCGTGGGATTTGGAACACAACTGCAGGTGAGGTTATTTGTCAATGACTCATACCTCTCCGCGTTAAACTTTACCAAGTCCGCCAAGTCACAGGCCTCCTGCATGCGCTCACTTAACATTTTCTGGCTCGACTCATACTTATAAAATATATCTGTTCGACCCCAAGCCCAGCCAACGGTAACTGGTATGTCGAACCGTCCGCGATTACGCGGAGCCCTACGTTGTGGTAGGCTCTTAGGCCTTAATTCAAACAAAATGTACCACTAACCTGATTGCTGGGGACGCCAAGTTCGACCTTCAAAGGTCATGCCCTAAGTGTGGTTGATGTATGTAAAATGGGGTGAGTAATTGAAAGGTGTGATGTAAGTCAAGTGTTGTAGAACGTTCCCAAGGCGCCGATATCCAGATGGCGCGGTTCCAACTCAGCATCACACCCGACTCGTTCCCAACAAACGCGCGCTACGCGTGGTAGACAATAAGGCGATGTGTTCCGAGAAATATCACTGGATTCTTGTTAATCCGAGCTTACAAAGTTCAATCAATCACTGAACACAATTAATCTGTTCATATCTCGTGAGATCCAATTCGATTTTCAATTAATTCCGCGTGCCAGCTCAACCGACGACAAGGCGGCGTACGATTCAACAATACCCCGGGGATTTCAACAAATGGGGAATACACTTCAACCAACAAATAATTCGCGACCCAATTATCGGTCTCAACAGGCGAATTCAACAATATTTTACCAATTATATTAACACAAGAGCGGTTCCCATGACCGGCATTTTTTCCAAACAAGCAAAGTCTATCAGTCAAGTCAAGAGAGGTTATGTCAAGACAATAGAATGTTGCCACACCAAAAAGAGCGTTCAAAATTACATTTGGGACGCAACATCTACCCCCCCCGGACGGGCCTACCCGTCCGCTAATCAATTGGAAGTCTTGACAAGGTTGCAAATTCAACACAGCTTCAATGCGGCCAAATACCGTAGCTAGTTCATTAAAGGTGAGAACGGTGTCTCCCAACAATCTCCGCCAGCGTCCCTTTGCCGCTTTCACCGCGGCCCCAAAAATACCCCCCCAATGGGGGGCAGGCTGGCGGGTCAAACAACCAAGTGACCCCTTGGCGGGCCAAACTATTACCAATGTCAACCTGGTTCTCATTAAGGAAGGCGTATACCTCCTTCAAATAGTTACTTGTACCCTTGTAATTCGTACCGCAATCAGACCTAATCAACGAAGGTAACCCACGGCGAGACACAAATCTTTCCCAAGTCGCCTCAAAGGCCTCTGTCGAGAGGGAGGTTACCAGCTCCAAATGTACTGCCTTGGTTGACAGGCAGACAAACACACAAATAAGCCCCAACAATCTTGCTATTACGAAGGGTGGACGTCTTCAACAAAGGGGGACCAACAAAATCCGTTACGACGCCAGCAAAGGGCCTCGCCTCATTGACGCGATCAGCCGACAAAATCCAAAATTCTCGCTGCCGAATGGCCAACAGCGCATTGCAACCGGCATGCGAGTTCTTAGTGTGACGATCAGTCACCAACAATTGTACCAAGTTCAGTTACAACAAGGGCAGGAGCACCAATTTTAGGGTAAGGACAACTCACAAGGGTGACCTCAAACCAGGTCCTTCCCTCAACAGTGGTGTCAGCCGGTTCGCCAATTCCCCAAATCTTGCCTGAAAGGTCGTTCACCTTCAGGCCAACCTGTCCCGCTAACCAAGAAGACAAAAGGCAACCCCGGACTCCCGTCTCCAAAATGGCACAGACCACAATCGAGTCACCCAAGGGTCCCCAGACCGTGACCGAGGCCGTTGGCAACAAAACCGTCTTGATCGGGGGGGTCCTTTAGCGGGCAGGCGTCAATCTCTTAGTGATGCCTGGGCGGCGACCAATCGCCGCTTCCAGGCTGCCTTCGTTCACGACGAGGCCAACAATCCAAATATTCGTCCGCGCGGTGTCCCAAGCCGCTCGCCATCACTGGAGGGGCATATCCCACCGAATGCCCGTATGGCGGAGGGCGCGACTCCAGCCGGGGACGTTCCGCCAACGGAGGGGAAAGGCAGTGGCGCCGACCCGGCCACTGCTGCCTAGCAGCCAATGCGCGTTCTCCCTGACGAGGGAAGACCAAATGGCGCTCGTGGGGCTCCCGTTCAACTTGCGCGGGGGGTGGAGAGCGGCGTACGGAATCGCGGGTCTCAGCCCGGTGCTCGTCTCCGGGGTACCCCCCCCTGCGCGAACCCCCCTCAGAAGCTGGTCTGCTGGAGCGGTTCGCGTTGGCGCACAAAATCTCCAAGTGGGACCCATCACAAATTCTACACGGGCGGGGGTCGGGGCAGTCCCGATGGAAGTGGGCCCCCAAGCACGAAAAGCACAAACGGCGTGCGTTGACAATACGGCGGCGGGCACTTACGTGCAAATTCAAAAAATCCGGGCAACGCGCCATGACATGCCCCGTTGCCTTACAAAAGTCACAATGATGAGGACTCCGGGCACCATCAAAACGGGGGGCGGGGCGATCATCAACAGGCCCCCTAGCCCGAGGACTCCGGGCGCCAGCAAAACGGGGGGCGGGGCGATCAACAACAGGCCCCCTAGCCCGAGGACTCCGGGCGCCAGCAAAACGGGGGGCGGGGCGATCATCAACAGGCCCCCTAGCCCGAGGACTCCGGGCGCCAGCAAAACGAGGGGCGGGGCGATCATCAACAGGCCCCCTAGCCCGCGGACTCCGGGCGCCAGCAAAACGGGGGGCGGGGGGAACATCAACAGGCCCCCGGGCCCTAGTCCGTCCCTGGTCTCTGGGCTGAGAAGGTAGTGGGGGCGACCCCGTAGCGCCACGAGTGTTATCCGCAAACCGACACTCGTCTTCCAAAAATTTGAGGAGGTCGTCAAAGGGGGGAAGATGGGTGGCACCATCCCCACCGTACTCCTGCTCAAAACGTGACCTCAACTCCGCGGGGAGCAACTGCAGCACTATGTGCACCAACAAGTAGGACCAATGTTCTACCGGTAACTCCAAGCGTCTCAAAGCGTTGGTCGCTGAAACCAACGGGTTCAGCAAGTCAGTGCGCAACGTCGACGTGCTGACAATGGCCGGTAGCCCCAAAATTTGGTCGATGTGCACATCAGCCAGGCAGCGCCTGTTCTGATACCGTCGGGAGAGAAGCTCCAGAGCGGTCGGGTAAGAGGAATCCGTCACCGGCAAGTGCTGCACCAAGGCTCTGGCTTCGCCCTCCAGGACAGACAACAAATAGGTCAGCTTCTGGGCAGGTCCGAGGTCCAAGCGTGCATCGACAAGACTCTCAAAGAGATCTAGGAAGCCCAGCCAGTGGTCCAAGCGACCGTCAAAATGTGGCAGCTCCAGGGTGGGCAGCCTACTCAATAGTCCAGGGCCTGCAACAACAGGGGTCTGCGGCTTGGCCGCATCAGGCACCCGGCTCTTCAAAATTTCCCGCGCTCGTAGACATATGACATCCCCCAGGTGGATAATCTGGTCATAGTCACCCAAAATCTTATCGCGGGCTGTCTGATCCATCACCCCCAAATCCACGTCCATGATGTACTCGTTGAAGCGTGTGAGCGCAGCATCAGCTGACTTGATCCTCTCAATCACTTGCCCATACCGAGCAAGGGTGAGCTCTTCCAATTCCACACGCTCAACAGTTGCAGCTGCCGATGTGAACCATCTCAACTGTGAGGTCAATCCCGCAGCAGCCTCCCTGACTGCCCTTAATGAGGCCATTGCAACAATCAAATATTAATACAAAACAACAATCAATAACCAACAATCAAATATTAAACAAACAGCAATGACTTGTTAGCCGGCCAAGTAATCTCAACAAAATAAAAATTCAAATTCAATTATTTCAAGCCCAAATCCGACCCTGCACTTATTCCAAGTATGAATCTAGCTTGCTAAGGATGGCTAGTTACAAAATAAATAACAATTGAATGTATAATACAATGCTGGATCAACCTCAAATTAAACATCAATAAGCACAACAATTGTCTGTATAATATTGAGCCGGACAATCTCTAACAAAATCCAATAAATACAATAAATGCAATAAGTCAATCCACACCATTCAAGTCCTATTATGTTAGACTATGTGTAACTATTATTTAGATAACCCTTCAAATTCAGATCAATGACATTCAATTATTAATTTCAACAAATACCAAATTATGTACCAAATTATGTACCAAATTATGTACCAAATTATACCAATAATTCCTAATTTCACAAATAAATCCTGTTTGTCATTCAATTCTAAGGGGCTAGCACTACAAATTACAGTACAAACTACAAGTACTATTTGAGCCCGGCTGACAAAGCAATATATTCAAACTTATCAAGTTATAAGTTGTGTTAAGTAATTAAACTCAAGTTTTAAGTTTTCAACAATATTCAAAACTTCCAATTAAACCAGTGGATCTTATATTATAAGAACCACGCTCTGCTACCAGTTTTGTTCAACCCCAAGCCCAGCCAACGGTAACTGGTATGTCGAACCGTCCGCGATTACGCGGAGCCCTACGTTGTGGTAGGCTCTTAGGCCTTAATTCAAACAAAATGTACCACTAACCTGATTGCTGGGGACGCCAAGTTCGACCTTCAAAGGTCATGCCCTAAGTGTGGTTGATGTATGTAAAATGGGGTGAGTAATTGAAAGGTGTGATGTAAGTCAAGTGTTGTAGAACGTTCCCAAGGCGCCGATATCCAGATGGCGCGGTTCCAACTCAGCATCACACCCGACTCGTTCCCAACAAACGCGCGCTACGCGTGGTAGACAATAAGGCGATGTGTTCCGAGAAATATCACTGGATTCTTGTTAATCCGAGCTTACAAAGTTCAATCAATCACTGAACACAATTAATCTGTTCATATCTCGTGAGATCCAATTCGATTTTCAATTAATTCCGCGTGCCAGCTCAACCGACGACAAGGCGGCGTACGATTCAACAATACCCCGGGGATTTCAACAAATGGGGAATACACTTCAACCAACAAATAATTCGCGACCCAATTATCGGTCTCAACAGGCGAATTCAACAATATTTTACCAATTATATTAACACAAGAGCGGTTCCCATGACCGGCATTTTTTCCAAACAAGCAAAGTCTATCAGTCAAGTCAAGAGAGGTTATGTCAAGACAATAGAATGTTGCCACACCAAAAAGAGCGTTCAAAATTACATTTGGGACGCAACAATATCCCTAAGTGTATTTTCCCTACTCAGTAATTCCTGCTCTAGATTTTGTATATCAACATCATACATCTTTTTCTGACTATCTAACTTGCAATTACATTCTCTTAATTGGCTATTTAGGATAACACGCTGCTTTCTAAGTTCTATATTATATTTATAAACACTTTTTGATTTTAAATGATGATGATCGGTCAGTCAGTGAGTGACAAAATTAACAAAATTAAGGAACTTTGACTCGTTATAATTCTTAAACTACTGGTTCAAATTGAATGAAATTTGAAATATACCGTGTCTATACAATGCCTGTTTGGTTACTGAATTCAGGCTTCTAGTTTTATCCACAACGAAGTTATAGGGGGTCGAAAATGGCCTGAATTGCTTCGAGAAAAGAATGGTACGGCCGTGCCGCTTTTTTGCTCGACTTGGCGGGGGCACTGCCGTGCCCCCAGATATCTACTAATTACTGGAGTATTTTCATATATGGCACGTGGGTATTGTCATACATGCAACCTACATGGAATGGCTGCATGAACTAGTTATAGGACTTTATAAGTACCATGCTATAAAAAAAAGATTCCATCGAACTGAGAACTTCCTCCTTTTTTGAAGTCGGTTTTTGTATCACGTTGATGTCCGATCGGAAAAATAATTGCCTAGTTGGTATGATTTATTGGTTCTATGTGTATTATTTTAAGGAATATATAGTGTCACACACGTGATCTACTTTCCTCAGATATGAAGTGACAACTGTTATATATATTTTCCTAGTTTTTCCTACAATCACCCTTTCAAAATAGGGCTAGAGGTGAACTTAGTCGAACGTAAAAGCTTACCTGAAATTTTCGTTTAGATAGAATCATGAGTTAACATTACAAACTGTCAAGGCGACAGGCCGAGGAACAACAACAACTACAATAATCTAGTGGTCATTCTTAGAACACAGTAACTTTCAAGCAGACAAGTTAAAATACCTCGTGATTCTAATGAAAAGTGAGGTAGAAACAAGTAGGTAATTTGCGAGACAGAGCTTTCAACATTATGAGGTACTAAAAGGGCATAAAGCCCATTACTGTTAATGTAAAGCAATGTTGAGGAAGCGCTCGCACTAGCCGACACATGCGCGCAGCCCGTCCCGTGTTTACGTGTGCCACTTGTCTTGGTGTTGTTAACCGAATACAATCATAATTTGGCCCTAAGACCTTAGCAAGCTTTAACTATTCAGCACAGTTTACCATCGAGACACACATTGCACAGAAATGGATAGGCGTCAGCAATATAAAATAATAATTTATGATGCAAAGGTTTATATCAACCGTACTTATAGACCACAACATAAATCATTTGTCAAGTTACTTAAAACTAATAAACATTTTATGTTGTATCAAGTAGAACAAACACGTCAATCAAAGAGATAGTCGCATAGGCGATACATAGACGGTGCCACTAGAGCACCAACAAAAGGAAAGCTTCGAGAATTTCCTTTTTACAGCCGGATGCCCCATCTCAGGGAATCGAGATTGCAAACTGCTCAAACCTTGGCAATGTGGCGAACTGTGAGAGTAAGACTAGTAATGGCTTAGTGTCGTTAAATTTTGCATTTAAGTTTAACGTCTATAGTTATTACTCGATCGAGAATTATTACTCCGAGTTACTAGAACTCGTCAACCCGCTGCACGTGTGTAGGTAAGTAGGCATTGGAACCTAATTAAACGTTGGTATAGTTTATTCTCCGGCCTGCGGCAAGCGATTCCCACGAACCGCAGAAAGGCAGACCTGTCGCATTATCATATTAAAGGTAAATCGTGTACAGGCGTGACGGAGTACCCATTTCTGCAAACGTCGTACGCGACAGGGACGCGTTAAAGTGATGTTTTATGTGATGGTGGACCTTGGCCAGCTTACTTCGTGGCCGATGTCAACGCTGCAATGTAAGCAAATAACTGTTTATTTTTCAAATGCAACACTATAAATTGCAACTAATTAACATATCATCTTCTAGATACCTACCGACGTACAACTATGTATTTGTCATAAAATTGAAAGGGTGTAGGTACGTATTATATTTGTATAGCAGATGATTGAGACTATAAAAGCCAAATTCAACGTGTGAGACGATGATTTCTTTGAACGTACAAAGCTTTACATCAACACCTAGCAAATAGCCTGTTGCTTCCTCGTATCCGCTTAAGGATAACGCATGTGAGAAAGTAATGTTCTCGTATAACATTGTAACTAAGCATATCGTGAATCAATAAACTGGAGGGCAATATCAATCAGGAAATCTCATCGCATTTTATGAGAAGTATAAAAACAGCGTATACCTACTCAACAGAATGGTTATTAAAAGGTAAATAAAATATGAGTTTTTGCTTAGACAACAGCTGGCATTAACTACCAGCTTATGAAAACTGTTAAAAAAAACTGAATTGAATAAAATAAACGTGTCATAGGGTTTAAAATGTTTCACTTATAGAACATTTGTAAACGTTTATGAATAAAAGGATTAAAATCGCAGTGTCTTTTTTAAGTTTCCGTGCTTTCGTATGAAAAATGAAATCCTTATTTGTTTCTTTCTATCATAACATAACCAGTCTGCAACAGCCAATTTACTCCGAATGTATTGGACTAATTCGGTTGAAATTTGGTGTAAGTATGCGGAACGTAAATACATAATTATATAAATTATGTGTGTGACTAACTTTATAATAGTTATCTATTTAAAAAAAAACTATCTAACTAATTTATCTAACTGTTATTTCGCTAGGTTAAAAAGGCCTCTAAAGAGTTTATTTTTTTATAATTTTAAGATAAATAGGTAGTTTGCAAGAAAATAAAATAGATGAAAATTGACCACACTCTTAATGAAAGAAACTACTGAGAATATAATTTCAATAAAGCAATAAAAAAACTTTTTAGCAAAAAATAGAACCGACTTCCATATCAAAACACTACAAAGCCAAAAATAACTTTAATTTCGGTAGTCGGTGTCATATTTTTGTATTTTCTTTTTTTTTTTGACACCGCCTTCCGAAATTAAAGTTATTTTTGGCTTTGTAGTGTTTTGATATGGAAGTCGGTTCTATTTTTTGCTAAAAAGTTTATTTTCACGCTTTTTAGTGGGTCGGTTTGTAAATTATCTAGTTACCAAAGCCAAAATGTCAACTACTTATCACCTTTTACAAAATATTGCTTTTCCCGGTGCAGAGCCGTTAAGTTTTGAGGAGTTCTCCTGGTACATCACCATCAATTCTACTTCACCACATGCATTGTGACGAGCATAAAGTGCTTAACATCCATATTCAAGTAATCTAATCGCAATCCACGAAATACTTATTATTTGAGTAGTTTCGGTGGCCATCTGGGGTCTTCATCATCAGTTCTCCTTCCTCAAATGATGCTTGTCGAGAGCAACTGCAAAAGTTACTATAAGAAATACCCAAAACGCTATAGGTGTGCCTATAATATTTGAAGAGTTCCCTCGATTTCTCCATGATTCCATCATCAGAACCAAACGTGATGACAATGGGACCAACTAGAAAGTATACCCTTTCAAACAAATAAAGAATTTTTCAAATCGCTCCAGCCGTCTCCGAGTTATGAGGTAACATACATAAAAAAAAAAGTTCAAGACGAATTGTAAACCTCCTTTTTTGAAGTCGGTTAAAATTGGCCAAGAACGCGTCAGAATGAAATACAAAGTTAATGTTGCTGTTTTAGAAAATGTGCTATATCTCAAAAACTGCTGATCCGACCTTGTTCAAACCAATTTTTAACCGACTTCAAAAAAGGAGGTTTACAATTCGTCTTGAACTTTTTTTTTTTTTTGTTATGTATGTAACTCATAACTCGGAGACGGCTGGACCGATTTGAAAAATTCTTTTTGCTTTTGAAAGGCTATACTTTCTAGTTGGTCCCATTGTTACGAAATCAGGATCTGATGATGGGATCCTGGAGAAATCGAGGGAACTCTTCAAATATTATAGGCACACCTATAGCGTTTTGGGTATTTCTTATAGTACCTTGAGCAGTTGCTTCCGAAAAGTACCATTTGGGGAAGTTGAACTGATGATGAAGACCACAGATGGCCACTGAAACTCCTAAATAATAAGTATTTCGTGGATTGCGATTCGATTACTTGAGTACGGATGTTAAACACTTTGTGCTCGTCATAATACATATGGTGATGTAGAGCTGATGGTCAAGTACCAGGAGAACTCCTCAAAAATTAACGGCTATGCATCAGGAAAAGCAATATTTTGTAAAAGGTGATAAGTTGTTGACATTGTGGCTTTTGTAACTAGATAAATTACAAACCGACCCACTAAAAAGCGTGAAAAAAAAATTTTTAGCAAAACATAGAACCGACTTCCATATCAAAACACTACAAAGGCAAAAATAACTTTAATTTCGGAAGGCGGTGGTGTCTTTAGTTTTGTATATATTTTCGTTTTTGACACCGCCTTCCGAAATTAAAGTTATTTTTGCCTTTGTAGTGTTTTGATATGGAAGTCGGTTCTATTTTTTGCTAAAAATTTTTTTTGTTAAAAGTATTTATTAAGATCTACAGCATATACCTATATTTATTTTAGATTTTCACTCCATTATTAAAAAAGTTAGAGGGAGGGCACTCATATTTTACCTACCACTTTGGGAGCGTAGGTATATCTTTTAAGTGGTTGACATTAAGAAAAACTGGTTCGAGAAACCTAATGTCATTTTTAAAGACCTGTCTATAGATACCACACACGTATAGGTTTGATGAAAATAAATACACTTGAGAGCAATAAAATCGCACACCTCTTGTAATTTGGTTTATAACTGTTTTTTGTTTTCTTCTTAAATCTAAAGATATTGGGTACAAATCATTAGGCAAAATAAAGAATACAAGCTTAGCTTTAAAAAAACACAAAATTAAAATCATTGACCTTCACGTAACCTACAGAAACCAGCCGTACACCAAATTCCCCAAATTCACCCGTTAGCGTTGTCACTACTTGCACCCCTTACCCGCAGGTATAATAGGGTCGGTTTTTGGATTTCTAATCAAGCCCTGGCTGGGGGCCTTTAATTCATTAGAGGTCACCACAGGACAGACCGGTTAAGTAGTACATTAGCCGTATAGAGCTAAACTACGAGTGGCCCTACAAAAAAAAAAAAAAAAAAAAATTCTAATCAGTTGCATACCGAAGGTCAACGTGATAACATCTCTACTGAAAGCATGCGGAAAAATATGGATACCACGCCCGCGGAAGCCGCTTAAGTTATTGCCTTGCTCGAAGCAGGCCTTAATCATAGTGAAGTTGCTCGACGACTAAATTTGAGCCGCTACTCTGTTCGTCGTGTATACCAGAGGTTTCAACAGACCAGTGGCTACATTCGGCGACCAGGATCTGGCCGGCGACGAAGAACATCAGAGCGTGATGACCGCTTTCTTGTGTCGAGGTCTTTAAGAAATCGGAAACTGAATGCGGTTCAACTGGGACAAGAGCTTCGAGAAGTTCGCAATGTCAGTATAAGTCGGTGGACAGTCAGAAGAAGACTTGGTGAAGCAGAACTGACTTCACATCGCCCAGCAAATGGTCCCAAATTGACCACAGCTCACCGACAAGCCCGACTACAATTTGCCAGGGAACATTTAAATTGGACGTATGACCAATGGCGGTCTGTTATGTTCTCTGATGAGTGCAGAATGACATTACATGGTCATGATGGACGCTCTAGGGTCTACTGAAGGTCATCAGAGCGATTTTCACAATGCTGCATAAGCGAACGTGTAGCTTTTGGCGGTGGATCGTGTATGTTTTGGGGTGGCATAATGTTGGACACTAAAACTGACATTGTATTCATCACTGGAGCGAATACCGGCCCGAGATCGAGAGATTTGACAGCTGCACGATACGTCGAAGAAGTGCTCGAAGGACATGTGAGGCCGCTTGCGTGGCTTATGGGAGAAGATTTTCTCCTAATGCACGACAACGTGAGACCGCATGTCGCTAGAACAGTTTGCGACTACATGGAAGACGTTGGAATCACCGCGATGGAGTGGCCAGCTCATAGATCTAAACTCAATCCGATTGAGCATGTTTGGGATGAGCTAAAAAGAAGAGTCTGAGCAAGAAGCCCTGCTCCTACGCGCCTCCGAGAGCTTCAACTTGCCATTGAATAGGAGTGGAACGCTATACCACAAGATTTCATGGTAAAATTAATACGGTCCATGAAAAACCGATTAAGAGAAGTCAAAGATACCGTACAAAATAATATCGTTAGGCTGCGTTTCCACCAGAGATGTGCGAGGATGCGTAGCGAGGGATGTGTTTGTAAAGAACCAATAGAATCGCTTCATTTACCTCGCCTCGGTCAGCACAGCTCTGGTGGAAACGGCTCAGCGGAGCTAGATTTTCAACCGACGACAAAAAGAGGAGGTTATCAATTCGACGCGTATATTTTTTGCGCATACAAAACAAGCGAGGGATGTGTGCGAGAAATGTGTGCGAGAGATGTGTTGCGAGGAATGTGTGTTGAGAAGGATGTGTTGCGAGGTTTGCGCATCCTCGCACCACACATTAATGCGCATTTTCACAGCTCTGCTACACATCCTCGTAGGCACATTTTCATCGCACAGCTTTGGTGGAAACACCCACACATTTCCATCGCACATCTCTGGTGGAAACGCACCCTTATACTGATTTCTAATTAACTATCCATGCTAATATTATAAATGCGAAAGTAACTCTGTCTGTCTGTTACCTTTTCACGCCTAAACCGCTGAATCGATTGAGATGAAATTTAGCATGGGAATAGTTTAGGACTCTGGGAAGAATATAAATATACGACTAATATAGAAGAAGTATTTAGTAGTTTGGAATTCTTTGCATGCGAGTGGGAGAACTTGACGTGGCCGATTTTCATTACGTTCATATCTATTTTATACTAGCTTCTGCCCGCGACTTCGTACGCGTGGAAACTCCGATCCCGTGGGAATTCGGAGATAAAAAATAGCCTATGTGTTATTCCAGTATTTATTTATTTATTTATTAAAACTTAATGCAACACAAAATGTACAAAGGCGGACTTAATGCCATAGGCATTCTCTACCAGTCAACCATGGGTGGTGAAGAGATAACATGGCAGGTGCATAAAAAAAAAAAAACTAAGTAGATAATATTTTCAACGTAAAAGTTTTATTACAAGTGTATATATACATATACTTCTAACTAGAATAAACTTACATACATATTAAAAATATATTATATATATATAATATAAAATGTTATAGAAAGTGGGTTCTGAAAACTCTGCTTCCACTATTTGTTAAGAAAATAATCCCGCAACTTTCTCTTAAATGCATATTTATTGGTGGCCGTCCTGGGGGCTTACTCTTGAATTCAATGTCGACCGATCGACATTGGAATTGTGACGTTTCGTACTCTTGAGTTCGACACTAGCGCCAAATTGACTGTCTATTATGAGGAACTAATTGGGATCGGAATCACATTGAGATCGGGATTGATGTGCGGTAAACGCTACTCTTGAGTGTAGTTTGACAGCTGTCTATTGCACCCGTATTGAATTGGGATTGTTTGTTGATTGTGATTTTTCCAATAGCAAAAGTGAAACTTTTTAGAAATTGTTTTGCGTTTTAAGTGGTTTTCAGAGAATAATAACTGTTTAATATGGCACGATTAGCAGTAGTATACAGTGTTATACGTAATTTGCATAAAAATAATTAAAACAAAGACGAAATAAGCGTCGGCTAATGCGATATACGGATAAAGGATTTTCAATTAATGAAGACGAATTTAAAGCGAATTATAGAGTGAGCAAGGATTTGTTTGAGGAAATTTATGAAAATATTAAGCCCTTTGTTTTTTGCATTGCATGCATTTAACTCCTAATTGTTAATGAATAAATAAAATAAATGAATTGTTTCATTCTGCTTAAATGTACTTTTATTTACTTAGTAATAAAACTATGACAAAAATCAAATCAAATCGTGGTGCCGTTATTGCATCATTGTGTGCTGGGGATAAGGGGACACTTGAATATTCAAAGAATGGATTTCTGTGTCTTCTTGGACTAGTACACATGTGTGAATGCTCCTCCTCTGCCTCTATAAAACTGAATGACTCAGTAGGTCTACTCTGAAACAAAGAAATGATTATTATTATATAAAATTAAATATAGGTATAATTAAATTAAAATACATATAATTATGTACCAATTGAGAAAATAGATTGCCAGCCAATCTTGAATCTCCTATTGCAAATTGCAGTCCACCCATCACCACCACCAATATATTTTTTAAGGCAGACAATGCCGGCAAGTTGTCTGCTGTGCCACCAGCAGTGCGCCTCATTGTCCATTGAAGCTGCGAGCTGTGCATACTGCTTCTTTAGTGAATCGAAGACGTTACTTTAATGAATAAAATATGATTGTATATTTACTTACCACTTTTATAAAACTGTAATATTAGTTAGATAACTTCACGAAATAGGTACTAATAATTGCTCAAAAGGAACCAAACAACCAAACTCGCACAGTATCGTAACACAGTATACTTTAAATGCTTTAGACAAACTTGCACTTTGTCGAATTGTATTATATAAAGCTATTTACTTCTAAAAGCACATGAATATTTATTATTGAAATTTGAGAACTTTGACATCTTATTTTTTTTAGTATTGAAGGCAATTAGGCAACGATCCTACCGCATGCAGCCAGTCATGATTCACTTTATGATTTTTTTTAATAATCTTACGCCAAAATGAATTTACTACGTTACAATTAATCAATTAAACAACTATTTATATAATATTTATTTATTGGCCTTGTTATTTAAAAGATAAAGCATTTTAAAACCCTATTACCGGTTTATTGTAATTAGTCGACCAACACTACTGCGGCCCGTAACATTGCCAACTTCACGCGAAACAAAACAATCACGGTGCGATTCTAATCCTAATCCAATGTTGACAATATTGTTTTCAAGAGTAGCGAATCACGTGACTGCAAAATTTACATTGGAATCGTATTGGCCTTAGATTGGATTTAAAATTAGTTTGAAGAGTAAGCCCCCTGATATCGAGAGGTAGTGCATTCCACAGAAGAATAGCCTGTATATAGAAGGAAGAATGAATAAAATCAGAAGTATGCGAAGGACAGAGTAAGAGAAGATTATTGGAAGAGCGCAGACTTTTAGCGTGTGAGGAACATAGAAATTGAAAATGAGAAATAAGGTCAACTACCTACTTACCAAATTTCATTCAGATCCGTTCAGTAGTTTTTGCGTGAAAGAGTAACAAATATCCATCCATCCTCACAAACTTTCGCATTTATAATATTAGTAGGAAAGTAGGATAGGATAGTAGGAAGTAGGATAGTAGGAAGGAAGTAAGATAGGATTAGTAGGAAGTAGGATATTGGATGCATTGTTCATATCTATTTTATTTTCTCGTCTATTGTATCCTTACATAAATGAGATAAAATTGACAAGAAGATTAAGTTATTAAATTTTTATGGGTAATATTTTTTTTTATTAATCTTATTCTTTTCAAATCCGTCTTATTCAACGTAGGCTATTGAACCTTAAAGTACACTGCAGCAGGTAGCGCAGGAAAGAAAGACTTATTATCCAAGCAATTTCTTTGCACTAATTATAGTAATGGAAATTAAGAGCTACTTCTGAATTAGATGCCGATAGTAAGTCTTGTAAGTACTCGTGTTTAAAACCGGCTGAAATAGAAGGCTTTTAAACAAGATATTACACGTAATCCAATTCGTAAAATCATCATAACTTTAACCTTTTCAAAGCATTGAAAACACGTATTATCTTGTAAAATCACATTCAACGTCACGTTACAACCGATAAATCAGTGCTGATTGAAATAAATGGCAAGCTCACTATGGAACATGTAATAAATAATCCATACATTTGCAGTCAACAAGTCCTAGTATATTCTCATTTTGGAACAGCTTACTTACGCAGTGTCTGTTAACGTGCTGTTTTCATAAAACATTACACAAGACACGAACCTTGTTTCCATTTAATGCGACCCTATTACAAAGTACAAGCAAAAAGATTTCTAAGCGGTAACGAAAAAGGTAATCAAGTCTGATCAAGCAATAATTTACGCATGTTAACGTTACCGATCAGGGTAGTAAAGCAAAGCACGAGCTTTCTAGAGCGTGACTTGTAAATCAACAAAACTGAATCGCTGCGGTCCAGCTAGTAAAGGAACCAATACATTTCGCCAATGAGGAGTAAGTGCTGTGGCGATGACCGCAGTTTCTACTTACCTACAAGTGATTTAAATCATGTGTGCGCTTTTGGTCCATGCTCTATACTTGTCAGAATTACGAATATAAAATTTTACGTTTTTGAGAAATCGTAAAACTTAATTTCATTTTCAAAATGAAAAATAGTCTAATACACTTCTGTTTAATTGGCTCGTTAAGCTCGGTTATTATTTCACGCCTATGTGTCAGTGTAGCAATTTAAGATTGCACAAATCTACTAATTGAACATATGAATGAACATTATTATCAGCAACAGTATCTGGCTTCAAAAACAAGGACCACTGCTAATAATAGGTGCTTGTACAAGTTTATGACTCACTTCGTTATAATCTGATGCAAACGACACGTATTTTGCGATGCGATACTTTTGAAATATTTTATAGCTATAAAATTTAAGGATTATAAGATGCTGCCTGCTCGTTTCTATTAATCTATACTTATAATAAATCTGTAGAGAGGTCAATTCTGTACATGAAATATATTTCCAAAATAACTATCAAGGGGTGATTAAGGATCGATACTCATGCCAAAAATGCAATCAGTTAAATTTTTGTCTGTCTGTCTGTCTGTCTGTCTGTCTGTCTGTCTGTCTGTCTGTCTGTATAACCGTTATAGAAACAAAAACTACTCGACGGATTTTAACGAAACTTGGTACAATTATTTTTCATACTCCTGAGCGGGTTATAGTATACTTTTCATCACGCTACAATCAATAGGAGCAGAGCAGTGAAGGGAAATGTTGGGAAAACGGGAGAAGTTACTCCATTTTTTAAGCTTCCGTCGCGTGTGCAACCTTAATGGTTAAAGCTACACAAATCATTTCATGACGGAAATGTTCTCCTTAAAATTATATAAAAAATAGCCCACGACAGCATATGTCTAACTTTTATGGTTGACTCACAATAACACGTGTAACTGCCGATAGCTTAGCAGTTCGAAGCTTTCTGATTATAATATTTGTCTACTCTTACGTATATAACACTCTCAGTCACCCCTAATTGAAAAAGTTAACATTATTAACTATTCCATAAAAAAATTGGCCAAGTGCGAGTCAGACTCGCCCATGAAGGGTTCCGTAGTAACTATAATATAATATGCAAATTTATTTGACGAAAAAAAATCCTTACAAATTTCTTAAAACTAGCTTATTTACATTTTTTACAACTGCGCCAAATAAATTTGTTTTGAAAAAAAAACCTTACAAATTTCTTAAAACTGGCTTTTTTACATTTTTTACAACTGCGCCGAATAAATTTGTTTTTCATAGTGTTTGTATGAATTACAAAGTTATATTTGCAGTTTTAGAAAATATGCTGTATCTCAAAAACTGCTGAACTGATTTCGTTCAAACTAATTTTGGTTGAAAGTTTATATTAAGATCTACAGACATATTTTTTTTAGATTTTTCACTCCATTATTATAGAAGTTAGAGGTTGTGTCCGCCACACACACATTTTACCACTTTGGAAGCTTATATCTTTTAAACGATTGACTTTATGGAAAAGTGGTTTTAGAAACCCCGATGTCGTTTTTAAAGAACTGTCTATAAATACCACACATGCATCGATTTCATGAAAAAAAATATTTTCACATGTATAGTCCAAATAGTTTCGGAATAAAATTGCTGTGACAGACGGACGGACGGACAGACAGACAGACAGACAGACGGACAGACATGTCGAAACTATAAAGATTCCGTTTTTTGCCATTCGGCTACGAAACCGTAAAAAGAATCATATAAATCGGTATAGAAACACCAAAGTTATACATGAAATACGCTTATAATAATAAGCCATCGCGCGTGAATACTGAATCATGCTATAAGGATTATTTTTGAGAATCGGTCGCCGCGCTCGACGCGTCTCGCGGTCGAAGCGTTCTCTAGGTACTTAAGCCTCATGTGAACGTGATCTAAACAATATTACCAATACATTAACTTACGCTGACGGAGTCGCGGGCACAGCTATATTGTATCATTACGCTAAGGCCAATAGGAGCGGAGCGCCAATGAAGAATGCTTCAAAATCGGGGTTAAATTTAACGTTAGCCCAAAGTAACTATTCCACGCGGACGAAGTCGCGGGCAAAAGCTAGTATAATATAAAATCTTATATATTTAATCGGTGAATAAGGGGCGTCTACAATTTCATAGACATAATGAGTAATGAATAAAGATATGTGTACAATCGCCAGTAAAGGACAATTGACCACCCGTGTAGCTTCCCCCTCTTACCTCCCGAGAGCAGTCGACTCAGAACCCACATAACCTGTCACGAGCCGGCTGTGGTCAGCAATGGATGGACACGCTTCGCGGTAATCGAAAATTATTAATGCTTAATTACTGCATGAGCACAATCGCGGCTCTCGCACACCGGCGCCGCTTGTTATCATTTATTGAGAACCAACCCGTTTCCATCGCATATTGATTCAAAGTAATGACTTTATATGGCACCACGGGTGTTCTATTACGAGGTGTTTTTAATGTAATCGCAATTATGTGTCGCCATCGAGGCGTTATTTAAAACCTAATGTAAATGATATAAGAATGGCAAACCGCTTATCAGCTTTCATGAAAGCAAACATACGTAGAGATTTCTAGTGTGATAAGTTCATCGTGGAAGGTAAGGTTTCCAAGTAGGTAACGGTACGATGACGCACATAACATTTTCAAAAATCATAATATATTTGATATTATATGATCTACCTACGAAATGATAGCTCTGTTTAAAATTAAAATGTGTGGACCAGCAAAAGTAATATACGCACATTATGCTCCCAGCAAGTTCGAAATGAATATTAAAAGCTAAATTTCTCTATAAAAGACCGCTTCCTACCAGAACACTTTGTGAGACTATTGGAATTCATGAATATAGTAATTTCAATAGAAAATACTGTTGGCTTGTGCCGCTAGCTTAGGACCAGATAATTCAAAAGTAAGTAAAAGCTCCCTGCAAAATATCATTGTAATAAGAGAATACTACTTAACATCGTAATTACATAACAACGACAATGCAGGCAAATGTGTGTAACATTCAGATGATACGTGGTAAGAAAGTAGAAAACACATTTAACTCATAAGTAGTTGCAAAAAGACAAAAAACCATGTCCAAACAGTGAAAACATTTCCAAACAACATTTATATTCGTCTGCTTACTGGTAAAACATGATAAATGCACTTTTACACTAAACAGAGTTAAAAATGCAATTATATGTAATTTTTCACGCTCTATCTACTGATAAAACCGAATATATGCAATGTCCAATGGCTGCAGAGATAACGAGTTTGTAAAGGTGATATATCCTAATGTTTTTTATAACTTAAACGCGTTTGTTTATAAAGGTACACTGTAATAAATACGATTAATGCTTTTTACATTTTCAACCGACGACCAAAAGAGGAGGTTATCAATTCGACGCGTATATTTTTTTTTTCTCTTTTTTTTTATGTATGATCATCGATTACTCGAAGACGGCTGAACCGATTTGGAAAATTCTTTTTTTGTTTGAAAGGGTATACTTCGAAATTGGTACCATTTATCACCAAGTCAGGATCGGATGATGGGATCCTGGAGAAATCGAGGGTACTCTTCAAATATTATAGGCACACCTATGGCGTTTTGGGTATTTCTTATAGTAACTTGTGCAGTTGCTCTCAAAAAATACCATTTGGGGAAGTGGAACTAATGATGAAGACCACAGATGGCCGCCGAACCTACTCAATAATAAGTATTTCGTGGATTGCGATTCGAATACTTGAATATGGATGTTAAGCACTTTATGTTCGTCACAATGCTGATGGTGAAGTACCAGGAGAACTCCTCAAAAAGTAACGGCCCAGCATTGGGAAAAGCAATATTTTGTAAAAGGTTATAAGTAGTTGACATTTAGGCTCTTTTAATTAGGTAAATTAAAAATCGACCAACTAAAAAGAGTGAAATAAAAACTTTTTACCAAAAAATTAAACCGACTCCCAAAAACACTGCAAAGTGAAAAATAACTCTAATTTCGGAAGTCGGTGCCAAAAACGAACATACAAAACTAAAGACACCGACTACCGAAATTAAAGTTATTTTTCACTTTGCAGTGTTTTTGGGAGTCGGTTTAATTTTTTGGTAAAAAGTTTTTATATAATAAAGAGTAAAATAGTAAGAAGTATTCTGAGAAAGGGTCATAAATGTGTTTATGCCATTTTACTAGTTAAATACTACTACTTGATTTACTCATTTCTCTACAGCAAAAACATAATAAATGTCATGTATGCTTTTTTACCAGTAAGAACGAGATCGATCAATCGCAGTTGTTACATTGCGCAGGCTCTATGTGCTCATCATAGAAATAATTGTTAATAGATCAATCGTTTTGCAAGCAGTTGTTTTTTTTTTGGATAACTGAGGCATCCAGATTAAAAAGGTCCATGATAAATAAACATAAAATCCTTGAAGGTGAGTGATTTTAATTCCATTATTTGCAAATTTTATGATTATTTTAGTATGTGCATAGCTTTTTCTCAATTTATTTAGGTACTTACAGAGTTTATATGATACCTATCTGCATTTTAATCTTACGATAATGCTAGATTTTGGCAGGTTTTAAACAATTACGAACTTTTGTGTCTTTTTAACATTTTTACAGATTATTTTAATGAAGAGCCTTCGCATCAAAGGTTTTGGAGCCTGGCTTCGAACTGCACTTAGGCTTTGAGCGGCTCTAGAGACAAAATAGTGGCTGAAATAGAGAGCGCATGTTTGATAGCGATGACTCTGATAAAGATCCCACTTTCAACCCGGTTTCAGACTCTTTAATACCTACTACGAGGGAATGTACGATTCTGTGAAGATTGTCTCCATACAATCGAATTATGTTGAAAAAGCAGTTCCAACTTATCGACGGCGACGTGATGATTGCACAGGCGCTAGGCTGATTCACATCATGTCGTTATATCTCTTTGGGAGCTGTTACCAAAAGGAGTATTCGATACTACTCGGAGAAGAAAATTGGAAAGTTGATATAGCAAAAAAAGCGATTTGAAGGTATACCCGCGAAAAAAAGAAAGGACTGCTAAAATACCAAAAGAAATTACCTGCGAGAAATGTTTTTATACATGTTATGTTATCCAGAAGTTAGATATAATTTATGTCATCACTGCTGGAGTTGAGGTATACCGAGCACAAAAAAATGACATTGTCGATAATGATGATGAAGAAACAGCGACAGTTCACGAAAAAATGTTTCTTTTGTCACAACGGAAGGGTTTTTCGTAATCCAAGGTTCATGTAAATTTGCTTCATTGGTGGATTTAATTTGTTTAATTACGACTTCGATTGTTATTCATTATTGAATGAAATTTATGTTAATACATTATTTAAAAAAGTTTAATTTATTATCGTTTCATAGATTACCTTTACCTAAAAAGTGATCACATTTGATTGAAGCTTATAGTACCAAATACTTAGTGTCATACTCCCACGAAAACTACAGGTAAAAAAGGTTAAATGTATCAAAAATATAATTATCTCAGCGAATTTCGTCAAAAATAATCTATTAAATCGAGCAATAGGTGTAAAATTCTACATGGCATTTCACTAAACTGAAATGAGACTTTGAAATAATGGAATTCAGAAGATATAACATTTTTGTTAATTACAGGTAAAACATATTAAATGCAGCCTTTCGATCTAAATTTAATTTTATCTAGTTTATACTTAAACCAAGTATTACGTAAGAATAAATCTTAAAAGAAGGGTAGTTATTGCAATATTTGGCTTAATCAGTTTTGTAATTAATGAGTTTAAAACAGATCGAATTAACACTAAACAAAACAAACTTTAAAATGTCATTTACTCGAATTGACACAAATTGCACTTATTACTTTTTACCCGTAAGCAGACATTTATGTAGATAGTGTTGTCTAAAGCCCTCCTGAAAGCTGACATCTTAAGGCCATTGACGTTCATTTATAGTTTAAAATCAAGGATATGAAGGAAAATGCCAATATTAAAATTTGTTATGTACTACCGAGACAGACTTCCTGCACTGATCCTTAACAAGTTTGCTTAAGGACAGGACGCTTCTGATAATGTCAAACTAGAGAAAGAAAAGTATTCACACTTGAAACACTTATTTAATCCTCGTATAATACAACCCAATAACTTTATGTAACTCATTGGTATTCAATAAACCAATATTCCAAAAGTGACAGGAAAGCAGTAGCACTCGACAAAATGATTAAATTATGTTTGCACAGTCTATAGAAAACAGACTGCTATCACAAACCATACTCGTTATACGCTTTACGCCATAATAAGTACTTACAGCAGTATTGTGATGGGCATCTTCGTTCAAAAATTTATTTGCACTTGTGATACTGGGCAACCACCATTTACATGAATCTACTTTGATGCTATAGGGTATTGTCATCAACTCATCATCCATAACGAAAAATTCTGTCATAGTCACGGTTATGATAATCAGAAGAATAAGCATAGTGGGCAAAGCACATTTATACTGCAAAATAGCTTCCGCCCAATAGCATTCATTTGATTGCACTGACAATATCGCACGCAATATTGTCAGTGCAATCAAAATGAAGGCACCTGCGTGCGTATACACTGTCCTCGCTATCAGACGGGTGCTGATAGCAAACATTGATCGGCTCGACAGCCATCGAAGGGAAAGTCAATTTATGTAACTAAACGTAGCAATAGAACCAATATTGATTAACATGATCGATGAAGATTCGGATTCTTCAAGCATGGCCGTGACGCAATATAGACAAGTGTTTAAAACATACAAGTGGCCTGCGTATAATGCTTACTGGCGTACTTACTAGTACAACATGCGACATCATTTCTCTATAAAGCGCCGGCCATAAAGAACGTCTTCTTTTTTTAATTAACATCTAATCAAGGGCTTCATTTAGAAGAATTTAATACACGATTTATGAGCGGTGAGAGACCAACTTTCTCACGCGTTTTGCTGACAAGATTCAGCGCACCTATTTTATGGCATATAATAATTTCATCTTAAATCTTAGAAAGCTCTTTTACATATAAGTATAAATGAATGTTTGTAGGTTGTTCCATCTAGTAGTACAACGTTTGCAACTAGCGCTGCTACCTGATCTTTAATGACGTTATCGTAATTGCACTGGTACCATAAACTTAATTGTATGCGAGCATAGGTATATCTTTCAAATAACACTAATTAAATGAGAAAAGAGTTAGAATCATTAAAATCCTTACAGCATGATTAAAAACACAGATATAAGTATATTATAACATTAATATATATTATGACCTTTATCAAATAATTTGCAATCTACTATTAATTATTCGAAATTACTCATACAAGCCAAGATAAATGTAATAACCGTTCATTGCATCAAGCACTTAGTGAAAAGTTCCTGAAAAATGCATTGAGTAAAGGCTTCAGTGTGAGGGCGGGCGGGGAGGTGCGCGTACGTACAAGCGAGGCGTGTTCGGCGGGTCGGCGCGGGAGCCGGCCGCCAGAGCCACTGCGGAAGCTGCGGCAAGCGCACCTGTTGCACGAACCCGCGCCCCGCAATATAAACTTTACGCGAAACACACGTGTATTTACCCCGCGATATTTTACCCAGTGACATGACTACTAGTGATAGTTCAGTGACAGTGCCTACAATAACGTCCTAGTGGACCATCTACAATTTGGAGCAACCCTAGGTCGGTAGCGCAACTTTTTATCTTTCTTATCACATTATCGCATGTTTTGATTGCACACGCAATATCCGCTGTGCGAATATCTTGTTCGAGTTTGTTTTATACTGCATCCTTTTAATTATAACTTCACATCTGTCTATTGGAACATTACGTGTTGATAATGTTTTGCTGAACTTATTTAATTACGATAAAAAAATGGCTAATGATCATTTCACGAAAATGATAACTGCCATTAATTTTCTTTATTTATTTTGACGAAATCATTGTTGAAAATAAGCTATCATCATAAAGTCTACTTCTCTATCACAAAAATAGATTCTCAATGAGTAAAGTGACAACTTGTTTATATGCTGCCACCGATAAACAAGTTGTAGAATAGGTGTTCGCAAAACCCCGTAACTTTAATATGCATAATCGCATTGAAACAAATTGTAATTCACAAGTCTCGCATCTATAAATAATTTTACTATCTGGAGCATGTAAATGTCATCGGTGAATAAATAAAACTAGTGTTTACAAATAAGAAGACTGCTAGGTAATGACAAGTAAACGTTCTTAATAGTTTAGAAGAACCCTAGGAGGTCGGCGAGTGACATTACACGTTTTATCGACGATATATTGCTATCGAGACTGGTTCCTCTTCTACGACCGCTACGCGCTGCTATTCCGTTGGCGAACTTCGCTCAGATCATACTTTATTCTTTTTACAATTTCATTAAAAACATCGACCTACATTACGCAACATAAAGTGAACGTGCACCTTATCGAACCTATAAATTAAATTCAAAGAAGCAATTCTTTTCATTTATAACTTTTTAATGTAAAACTTGATGCGATTAAAATGTCTTCACGCTTGCTGCATCGTTAGGATTGATCACGTAAATCGGTGAGCTTATTATGTGACATTAGCATTTAAAGGACCTCTGAGGACCAGAAGCTATTATTAGAGTAGTTTATTCCCTTGTGCGGTGGTGTGAACGAACCTCTAACTAGGAGGAACGGCAGCATAAATCAAAGCATTACCGCCTCGACATTGCTTAACTAGCAAGGCGCTGTACTGGGATATCATAATCGCTCGCCAGACATAGCAAACGCTAATTACTAGACGTCGCCACGGACTCCTGAAAGCCGTTTGGAGGCCCGAGGCTATCATTGCATAAGTACTTGGGCAGAGCGATCGAATGGGCATAGAAGAGTAAACACTCGTTACTGCACTGATGATTTCATACCGGTCAAGGAAACTCTTAAAGGAAAACCACAACCCACAAATAATTATTTCTGCATTAATTAAAATATGTGTTACTGACGCATTTATCAACAAAATATGTGCAATAAATTAAGTAATCAATTCATTTGACGGTCTTTAATCAAATATCTGGATTGAGAGGGTGTCTCGCTAATTAAAAGCTATACAGTCATTAAAGCGTTATCCTGTCTGGCGAACGGATTCACTGTATGATTTAGAAAAGTCAGGGTGATTGGATTTATTTTATGAACTCTACAAACGGACGAGTTTCGCCTTAACCTTTATGCCTTTAGTGGCTTTAATTCTCATTGATTAAATAGTAAATGGCAATTAAAAGATGATCAAGGGCTCGCCTAGAGCGTCTGTTGGGTAAGCCTTCCGAGGGAGCGCGTGCGCTCATCTGTTCACTATTTCGAACTGCATAATGACTGGTTACTATTTAGAACTACTCGATCACATAACCGCATCTATGATAAAGCTCAATGCGTTCGTTGCAACCCGCCGAGTTCAAGTTGATTGATCTGAAATTAAAAGTTTTCTAGTAAAATATTCAATATATGCTATACCATATTCGAAACGGAAATGCACATGCTTGCTTATAAATATAATATACGTGCAACCTTTCAAAAAGAGGAAATTCATGTTCAGTTTGTAAATGGAAGTGAATTCAATATACTCGCCACAGAATATAATTAAAGGCTATAAATGATTATGTTCATACGCGAAACATACTCCTGTCAAGCAGGAGTCGAGAACTTAATGGACTTTCGCTTGTAAATAACAATACGAATAACATTTTAAAAGGATTCGAATATTTTTGGGTTACACTTTCACCGTACTCCAAAGTAATTAAGGCAAACTTATTAGGCACTTATCTCGGCTCAATAGTCTGATACATGTATGCAGTCTTAATGTAAATTTTGATCTTAAAATAATACGTGATTTTTATAAGGTAATTTTAATAATATATATATATATTGTAATTCTTATAATATATAATACCAGAATTCAATTATTTTAATCACGTACCTATTTCCTCCATGATAACTATACAACCGTTGCACATGAGGTCATAATGCTTATTTGCCTCAGTTTTTTACGAATCACCTGAACAACTTCCTTTCTCTATGTATATAAGCAATGATATATCTAGAAAATGCTAATACAACTCATTACATAACCGCAGCAAGTTTTACCGCTTGTGAAAAACTGAAAATGCGGCTTTAACTGACCTAGGTCAAAGTAATGTCGTTCAACCTTATATCAATTTAGAGGCATGACATTTTTTTTAAACTTCACGTGAACAATCCAATAGTAAATTATATATATGACCGGTAAAACGGTGGCTCGAGCTTATAATGACATTGTTAACTCAAACGTGCTATTTGCGCCGAACCACTCAATTACTTACACGATAGCAGATATCACGAACTACATAACCTATCCTAAGCTGTTCGTTAGTATTCAGTGCCCGATATTATAATTAATTATAATGCAGCAGGCTGCGTTCTTAGGGCATACAATTAAATCGAAAGGTATGCATATCAACGTAAGTAAACAGAACAAGTCGGCATTGCTCCCGGCCTCCCGATACACGAGCTTGTATTTGTTCTACACAAATAAACCTCCCGGCACGTCCCCGAGTACGAGATAGGTACATAATCATACAAACAAGGACAAACACCTACTTCTTACTTAAACTTTACCACATAAAACCTCATACCACTAAGATTACCTTAGAATGACAGTTACAAATCAGACCCATTCGGTATCAAATTCTAGTCGATGGATTCATGACGCATAAATGGTGGATAAATGTTGACATATTATAGGTACGGTTTTGCATCCTATATCTACGTGAAGGCGACACTTTGTTTTCTTAACCTCCATCCACACTTCCCGCGTGTATCAGTTGCGAGACGAGAGAGAAAGTACCAACGTATATTTCGTAACTCCTGCTTTTGAAACAAGTAAGAAAATCGAAAACGAAAACTAAGTGTTGTTTTGTTAAACAACAGCATAAATATCCATAAAAGATATCAATACAACCCATCAATAAAAATGCTAACGCAATTCAGGCGCGATACTTAATGATATTATATTACGTGAGTGCAAGTGTTGAATATTACATAACTTCATAACACTTGATAGCAAAACATATTACTGTGAATGGGTCTCGAATGAGAATTTGGGAAATGGCTTTATAACGGCTGTAACAGCAATGAATATGTATATATATTTGTAACACCCACGATTTTTACTTCAACTATAGAATCAATATTATCGTCACTAAGGTGTTGATCATCAATACCGGTCCGGCCCGGAGGGAGGTCCCGCACTCCGCAGTGAATCGCTCTGTCTGCTTTTATTTGCATGGACCGCAAAATGTGACCACGAGATAATTCCGCCTAATGTGTATTCAAAGCAAATCATCGCCATGCTAATGTTGTAATTAAGATAGTATCGCGACAAAGCCGGTTTGCAGCCGCATGCCTTTGACTTTGAGGCAGGCGCTAGATGACATCAGTTTTTCTACCAATCTCATTAATTTAATTGTACGGGAAATAAAATCCGTTATGATTACTGAAATCACATCTTTATCAAGCTCAAAAGACTTCAAATAAAAAAAAAATATAACCAGCAGGACTCATTGAGTATATATTCGTATACTTCGTTGGCATTTCTTTATAAAACCCAGTCTTGTGTTCGATGTGTTATTATTGAAAGAATATCAGAGAGACACACATTCCAATACCATTAATCATAAAACTATCCTGATGGAAGCACTCACATTTAGGGCACATTATCAGTTTTTGTTTCTTCTTAAGTTTATGAGGCATTGTTAAAAGGTGACTCCTAACCACAAAGCCTTTCCGTAAAGACATTGAACCTGCTTGAGTGGTGACCTCCTTGACATCGGTTGAACATACACGCTACAACAAAACTATGATTCCACATTTCCAAACAATTCTTTACTGAGTTAGCGTTACATGGGGGATTATAACAGGGTTATTCCAAGAACTTGAAAAGTTGAAACTGCTTCGCACCTAATTTGCATAAAACGTTATTTTCTTTATGCTATTGTCACATTAATATAATATTGCTGATGTGTTTGTCAATAAATTGTTTATAATATAATAAATTGTTTATTTAAGAAATAGTGCAAAATACAGTTACAATATAAGTCTTAAGAATTAATTAAATTAAGGAAAATTAACATATTTGCCTGTACTAGGTTAAAAACCTGTGCTTCAGGCGATGAAGTACAAACTATCTTAAGTGGTAGGTGTACATAATCCATGAAATAACTAAAACTAAATCTAGATAATAATAGTTAAACATGTGTTCCTAGTGTTTAACATTCTATTTGCATATTGCAAGTAACTCTTCCGTCTGGTCATATGTCATATTTTGTAAATAATTACATATTGCTTTTTTACAACTAAAATAATTTAAGTTATATATATTTAAGATTCTATTTAATCTATTATACAATAGTGGACCTAAAAACGAAAAAAATCGATTTGTAAAGATAAATTTTGAGGTCGGATGTGAGACGCAGACTATATCTTTTCGCCTCTTGTTAGTAATGTGCGAATTATAGGTAAGTATTGTATGTTGTTTTAGAATTATGTGCATTATAAAAAGTTGACGGACTGTTAGTTTAGTACATTACAGGATTTATATAACTGGGATGTAGGAAAGAGAAAGGGGCGGGAGGTTGTAACTTTTAAGATCGTCCTTTGTGCTCGTTCAAGAGGCAGTATATTTGTTTTCAGAGCGCCACCCCATGAAGTAATGCAATATTGAATTATAGATTGACATAGGGCCAGGTATACTTGCGTGATTAGTTTGGAGTCCGCGATTGATCGTAGTTTCTTAAATACAAATATTAATTTATGGACTCGACTGACTAAGTTTTTAATATGATGTCGGAAGGCAAGTGTATGTTCAATTGTAATCCCGAGGTATTTTAAGTTGTTAGTAGGGAATATAGTAGGACACTATATAGTTACACATGTTCAGAGATGATGTTATGCATTCGTGGGCGTATAGCTTTTTTTTTTTTACCGGCTCCTACTTTCCGAGGTGTAACTGTGCCGATAACCGACCGTATCGAGCTTCTGGGGGTCACATTAACTTCTACCCTCAATTTTGGCCCGTTTATCGAGGCTAAGGCTCAACTAGCATCAAAAAAGTTGGGAATCCTAGCAAAGGTGAGACGGTACTTCACACCCGAACAGTTGCTCAATCTCTATCAAGCCCAGGTTCGGTCGTGTATGGAGTACTGCTCTCATCTTTGGGATGGATCTGCTAAATACCAACTGGACGCGCTTGAGTCTATCGAGAAGCGGGCCAAGAGACTCATTGGCAACGATGCACTGGTCGAATCAAAGCTCCAGAGCCTTGAACATCGACGACGAGTTGCAAGTCTATCGGTTTTCTATCGGTTACATTTCGGGGAGTGTGCGATGGAATTACACAATCTAATACCACCAAGCCCGTTCCATCATCGGACTACGAGACAAATGGCGAAGCGCCATCGTTACATGGTGGACATCCCACCCATACGCACCAAACGTTTTGGGAATACCTTCATTGTGCGTACGGCTAAGGAGTGGAATTCCCTGCCGGAGTCTGTGTTTCCCGATAGCTATAACCTAGGAGTCTTTAAGTCAAGAGTGAATAGGTTACTTTTAGGTAAGCGTGCTCCATCTTCGACCACATCATCACTTACCATCAGGTGAGATGGTGGTCAAACGCGAACCTATTCTAAATAAAATAAAAAAAAAACTGAGGGTTAGAAGTAGCGTGTTGAGGCCTGCGCATCACAAAATGAATGTATTTCGTTTTGTCAGCATTTAATGTGAGTAAATTATGTCTCAACCAGTTGTTTACTATATTAAATCCTGACTGCGCTTTCTCATATAGTTCGTCAGTAGTTGTGGCGGTAAATACAAGTGCGGTATCGTCGGCGTATGATATTATTTTGCCTTGATCTAATTGAATGTTGCACAAGTCGTTAATATATATTAAGAACAATGTGGGGGCCAAAATACTTCCTTGAGGCAAACCAAATCCAGTGTTCTTTTGATAATTGCTCGTAATATTATCTATCTTAACACACTGATGCCGATCATCTAAGTAGTCCGCAAAAAGTTTTAGCTGCGTTCCTCTTACACCAAGAGCTTCTAATTTGTGTAAGAGCGAAGTCGTACAAACAGTGTCAAATGCCTTGGCTAGATCAAGAAAGATCCCTAAGGTGTGGTTACCTCTTCCTAGTTCCTGTGTCAAATAATTAGTCAGGCTATGCACCGCGTCAGCTGTTGATAATTTGGCTCTGAACCCGAATTGGAAGGGTGAAAGATAATGTGTCTTCTCCAGAAAGTTAACTAGTCGGCTATTTATAATCTTTTCAAGTATTTTAGATACCGACGGAAGTAATGATATTGGTCTGTAATTAGCAACTAGATCTTTGCTACCGGATTTATAAATAGGGATGACTACAGCCTTTTTAAGGAATTTAGGCAAGATACCTTCAGAGAGGCAGATTTGAAATATATATGTTAAAGGAGGAACAAAAATATGCATGAATCTTTTCAGGATCTTATTGCTTATACTATCCCAACCAACAGCACAGTCGTCCTTTAACTCTGTGATAATTCGCGCTATTTCGTGTTCATCAAGCTCTAGTGCTCGAACTGTGCGAAGGTGGAGTTGTCTGATAGCCAGTTAGGTTAGTTTTCATTTCAGCCAAGTTTTTACCCACGTTAACAAAATAGTTATTTACGTTATTGGCAGACGAAAGCGGTGAGGAATTCGTTAATAGTGAACTCGAATGTGATTCGTGCTGTTTTAAGATATGAGTGACGTCTTTGATGTGTTTCCAGATTTGCTTAGTGTTTTTACCTGCGCTATACAATTTGATTTTATCGTAATCAATTTTAATTTTCTTCAATAAATTTCAATAACTTCAATGGTGAAGACCTGTTTAACTAGATAGGATCAGATATGAAATCAATGGGTTTATTTTAAGTCACGGTACTATTAGGCAATGTGTGTTGTCTTGGACAGATGCAACTGATTGAGATCAGTACAGGGAGCGGCACGCGCGCGCCGTGGGGCTGCCACGACCAGTCGCTGGCGTGGCGGGGCCATTGTTGCTCTTGCGCCTGGTTTGAACGGCTGAAATAATATTTCAGCCGTATAAATAATAAGTCGTATATATATTTTAAAAATCAGGACTGCATAATATGTACCTACCGTTTGCACAAGCACCAGCTCTCCTCTGGACATTAAACGGTTTGATAAGAAGACAAAGTATGTCTGCGCTTGCTTTAGCTAAAATAATTTGATACTACTGTTTATTTAGCCAGATAAAACTTGGGACAACAAACACGAAACAATGTTTGGTGAAGGTGAAGTAAATGACTAATTTGGAGTTATTTGCTTCACCTTAACCAAACATGTAGTGTTTTACAATAAATACTGATTAGAATAACCGAATGTTTATTAATTTAAATACATTTACAACCAAGTCAGATAACTTAAGTAAGGCAATACTTTTTCGACTTAATATGCCATAATTGCCATTTCATTATTCTATTCACTAGATATGATATTAGTACCAACCAATTTCAACATCAATGATAATATCATTTACAACGTAATAAAAAACAAGTAAACGGTAGCAGTCACGCAACATCGTTTTTCAATTTACCATCAGGTAAGATTTGAATAACTATGAAATTATCTAACAGCGGCGTCGCTACTCCAAAACGTATCTGTGTAAAATAAAACAAAGATAAGAGTGGAACATTAAAGATAAATTACACCCGAATTCCGGATAGGTTGTTCAGAAAACGTGGACTGTGCCACCAACTAATTGGCAGCCGGTTTGCGCGAGTGGTCGCCGCGCAGTCTACCGCGTCAGTAACCCACTTACGAAGATGAACAGAAGCAGTCGACACAGTAGGCACACTATAAGGACTTGGCTTAATGCGCACAACAAACGAACACCTACATCCTAAACTTTCCAACTTTCTTTGTGCAGCTCTGTCAGCTATTTGTCATAATCTTTAAACCGCAACCAATGTTAGCGAAAAGATTTCAAAATACCGTCGGTTTAGCTATGGTGACTGTGAAAGGCCACACGATGACATGCCGACACGTCTCTCATTCTTAAAGATGATTCAACTATTGACAAGATTCTCGAAACGAGGACAGTGAAACGACCTAACGCGAGCTGATAACGTAGTCTAGGAGCACTCGTACCTATCTCTAGGTACATTAACACAGTTCGCCGTTGTTACTGCAACAAAAAAAACAGTGCTCAGGGCCCACGGCTACGCTGCCGCGGGGCAAACTTCTAGTTAGCGTTGATGGTAAATACATATCATACACAATACACATATATTGTTTAAGATTAAGTTGAGAAATTAATTGGTATTCAAATAGATGCAATTCAGTCTCTATAAATCCAAATACAACTGTCACGACA
Organism: Tholera decimalis; assembly: GCA_943138885.2. Lineage (NCBI taxonomy): Eukaryota > Metazoa > Arthropoda > Insecta > Lepidoptera > Noctuidae > Tholera > Tholera decimalis. The sequence continues at coordinate 15,981,645 of OW964552.2, read as the reverse complement.
CTTCCCCAGGAAGGCCCTTTCCAACGCAACACTATCATTTAATAATCTGGTTAATTAATTGAAACTACATAATATAATTGGGAACAGTAAAATTTAAAGGGTCTAAAGCAGTCATTATGTTGTTAAAAATTGAATGACGAAGGAAGTTTTAAGCCACATCGCTCACAACGGCTCTCATTGAGGTGAGGCTTCATTTTTTTGTTATTTTTCTCTGATGAATTGAGCACGGAGGTTATTTATTTTAAATGGTGACTCATATGAAATTGCAACATAAAGGCAAATTTATAATGAGCTACCAGACGACATTCCACGAAGGCCGTGTAGTCGCAGACAGGTAAACTTTGCTGAGCGGAGTCCGCGTCCAACAATGTGATCACGACGACGCGGGCGCAACCAATAGAAACAGCTGCTTTCGTAATGAAATCGTATTGATAGAGTCATCTAACTGAATATTTATTAGATGTAAATGCTAACAAGTGTAAATTATTTATTTTGATTATAATTTCTTCGTTCTCTACCAGCTGACACGAAAAGGTATAAATATATAATTTACTGACAACTCTTTTTAGCTATTTAATCGGTAAGGGCATTTCCTATTTAAAGTGGAGGCTTCGTATGCAACCTTGTTTTTGTTGCCTTCCTACAGAGATTAACCGAATTTTTTAGAAATTTCATCAATATGTCTAGAAGATTTGACTACATCTACTGATATGTTGTTTATCTTGTTTAAGTTTACCAACATTTTATGATGTAAATGACGGCGGCTTGAGTTAGTGGGAAAATTTACGCATATGACGTAACCGTATCATAAATAGAGCATTTAGTTTCTACATAACTAATAACCCAGATTTTAATTCGATCGTAGCTCATATCTTTGGCAGAGTGGCCACTAAAGTTCGCACGAACGTAACAGCTTATAACAGAAGTCGTAAAACAGTAAAGTAGCATCATGTTTTTTTTTATGATTTATTTTTTTATTTATTATTATTATTTATTGTTTTATTGTTTTTTTTGTGTATTATGTATCTTTATACTTTTAAATTTTAAAGCCTATACCGACAAAAATAAGGAGCAGTAAGAACATACTACAAAAGGGACAGCCGAATAGAAATCAACAGTCAACGAGTCAAGTCGGGTGGTCCACGGGTCCACGCTTTTATAACGGACAACAACAGCGCACGTCTCACGGCGTTCTAGATAAAAAAGTAATAGGACATCTCCTTTCCCTACATTTTAATTTAACAACGGAAGCCGCGTGACTCGGCAAGAAAAGAGTCACTGTTATTCCGATTGACGCGACCGATCCGACCAAATAAATTGTTCCAAAACATCGAAGTGATTAAAGCATGTAGACAAAAGGGGTAGAGAATGCTGGTACAAAATAAACGTGATCTCACCAGGAAGCCCGTCCACAATAGGACGAGAGAAGGACGAAAAGGCCAATGACTTTGTAAAAACAAATATATCTCTATTAATCCCATTTCAAACAAAGCTAATTATGTCCGATGGATACCAGTATTTACATAAGAACTTAACATTAATAAATATCTGGCTAATTATAATAACTGGCGGGGTTTGTAGTAGCGATATTAATGAATTTCATCTAGACTTAATGCGTACCAATAAAAGCAATGAAAGCGTGTAGCACCTGGAAGTGCGTGCTGTAGCCGCGTTGGCTCGCCTCCAGTTCCACTGAACTTTGACAACTAGCTGCGGCGATAAATTGCTGTAACACATCCGTCTGCCGCACTTGTATACGCTACACAAAACTCTGCTAACGTGAAATTGCATTTCAGGAAATGTCATCACATCACACAAGTTGCACGTCTTAGGCTGTTTTTCGTCAACAATCAGCAATGCGCTGTAAATAATAATTAGGTAAATGAAATATTTTACGCTCCGTTTCTGCATTCCCAGATCGCATGTTTTCAAGTACTGCGAGGTCGATGCTCTCCACAAACGTGCATTCCTTTTCCCTTTCTGAATTTCGATTGCCTCCAGGTATGTAACAGGAACAAAAATATAATGACGGGGTTTCGTCAATTGATCTCATACAACAATATTGCTTTCAGAGGTGTCGTGACATGTTTAAGTATTGTGTTGTTAGCTTCGGGAGCGTGTACTTTCTTTATCGGTTTTTAATCATGCGGGACGCCCTTTCATAAAGGTTCATTAAAAGAAATTGGTGTGTCGTCATCCACTTCATCATGATTTAGCTGTCATTGACCACGTCAGCGTCAGCATGAATACTCGATGCGCCAGTAAATCATGATAGCCGTTATATGCGATTGCTTCGACATCTGATATAAAGTCGATTAATAACGATACTGATCTAATTTTTTAGTATGTCAACCTGAAACGAATTGGACGGTAACCGAAAGTAGCATGTCTACGTGACTCCTAAGTGGCGACCACGTGATGTTATTTGACATCAATGTATTTACAGCGTATGCAAGTACCGACTGATGAGACCACAAAATATTTAATATGTAATCCTGAGTTACATCCGTGCACTGTAACTTCGAATCAAACTAGACACATTCAAATGAATGGAACATCCTATTTGCGCTTCATATTAAAAAGATACAATAGCTTAGAACACATAAGACTGATTTTATAATAGCGGACGTATTATGATTACGTAAGCCCATGATGCATACGGGAGGAGGGCTGAGGTTGATGAAAGGCTGACCTTAGCAGTGTGGGTGTAGCTAGACAATGATAATCCGACAGACCCGAGGTCCACGAACTATACCGGAATGCAAATAAATAGATGCACATGAACAGGACGAGCCCGTACACCTGTCGCTGATCACACAAATAAACAATGCACGTCATGCCGCGACCTACGGTAGTAAGGATCTGACATTATACAGCCATCAACATGAAACACTCACTAACCAAACGTTAGTATAATATAATACATCTCAACTCAAGATAAATACTTTGAATTTTTAATAAGGCAGAACGTCCTGCAATTTACTTTGAGTAATTTGAAAAAAAAAATGAATTTGTTAACATAGTGATGTTAGAAGAAACTCACGACAGACCAAGAGTAGTGTCGCCCAATTGCAAGACCAAGACGAGACTTAGCCAGTCTTGGTCTTGGTCTTGCGTCAATATACCTGGTATTGGTCTTGGTATTGCGCTCCTAATCTTGGTCTTGCGCAAGAGTCTCGCAAAAGTCTTGCGATTAACGATTATCCTATTGCTATTTACTAAACGGTAGTTTAGATAGAACAATGTAACAGAGTAGGTCCATTTTGAGCTTGAATTGACATAGGCATAGTAAAGGCCAACCAAATTAATACATTTAATAAGAAATTCGAAATATCAACTGACAAATCATCTCTGTGTGTTAAGACCTCATGGTCTGAACCCACGGCCTCGGTGATCCGTGCCGATGGTCTTACCAACTGAGCTACCTACTGTGTCCCACGAAAGTCTGTTCCTTTCTTAATGAAAGTTTACATTTAATAAGCTTACATGTGCTAAAACATGGTTAAAACATATAAAAAACAAATGAATAACATTAACTTGACTGTATTTAAATATTCGTCACTCATGTCAAATTGTGATTCTTTGGAACATTAATAAAACAGATGCGTTACCAGATAGGTATAGTGTGCCTACGTAGCAATAAAATATAGATATTATGTAAGTAATATTCTGTGTATTATGTTCTTCTTTTGATGGACTTAATCTACATTAATTAAATAAAATTTGCCTAGGTACGCTACCCCCGCCGGGGTCGCGGGACTCATCCCGTTACCGTGGCCCCGGTATGTAAAGGGTTATTGAAGGAACACCGTGGATTTTAGTCAGAAAAAGTCTGACAGTCCCTCCCACCCTGCCCGGAGTGGGAGGACTTATTTGATAACTTTACCACGTTAAAAAAAAAAGGTACGCTACCTACTGTATTTATGTAGGTTCTTAATAACTACTAGAGTATGATAGAAGTTGATTTTAAAACATAAAATGCGCGACGTGACGTCACTCATTTGATTAGTATTGTAAATAAATTTACACACAAGTATTTACAATAATTCTCATGGGAGTGCGGCGCGGCGGCGACGATTGTATGCGATATCAATAGAAGCTGCCTGCGCGTGTACTTGTATCTTGACCTTGTACTTCCGAATAGATGTGAACTTTCTTTGACAGGTATCTGACCGCCGCGAGCCGCGCACTATCAAAGTGCCGCGGTGGTCAAAACTAGGGATGCCCTCTTTTTCTTATAATCTATATTTTGTACAATGTATGTTTATATTATTGTTTGTAATCCGCATAAGTCGATATAGTACAAATAATACATACAAGTATTAACTAATCACGATAACACGACACGACCAAAACAAAAAAAAAAAATTGTAATAAAATCCAATGAAAAACTTATTTAATGCAAACGAGATAAAAGTCTCTCTGGACAACGATCCAAACTCGGAGAACACATAAATAGTTCTTTTCAGAGCTGCCTAAGTTTCATTGTTTCCCCCGCATCGCCCGACCTTCCCCTGTGATTTTGCAATGTAAGTATATTATATACTTATATATTTTAATTAGTTTTTTTTTTCCGTTATGAGTATTTGTAGTACACTAATTTAGCCCTCCCCAATTCAATTAAAGCTTTTAAAGTCCTTCCAAAGGTTGTCTGGAAGATATCGCTCTCAGCGATAAGACCGCCATTAATAATAAAATAATATAATAATATAATATTCCACAACTTTTTCACACAACGCCATCTAGTCCCAAACTAAGCAGAGCTTGTGGTATGGGTACTAGACAACTGATAAACATACATATATATTTCTAAATATATACATATTATAGATAAATTACATCCAGACAAAGAACAAATGACCGTGCTCATCACACAAACATTTGTCCTAGGTGGGAATCGAACCCACGACCTTGCGTATAGCAGTCAGGGCCACTGACCACTATACCAACGGGCCTTATTATAACCAAAGTTATAGAAATAAGGTTATGTAAGTGTGTTTCAATTTTTGGTGTACAATAAAGTATATTCTATCTATCTATCTAACACAAAGAAAACGTCAGTCTGAACTAACTGCAAGACGCAAGTGTCTCGCAGGCTTAGTCTTGTTCTTGCTTAAATCTTGCAGGGTAAGTCTTGGTCTTGATCTTGCTAAAATTAGACGGTCTTGGTCTTGTTCTTGAAAAAATGCAAGAACTAGACCAAGACTGCAAGACCAAGACTGATTTTTGGCAACACTAATCAAGAGACAATACGACGATAAAAATACTTTGCTTATGCGCTTGTCACAACAACAACATTTGGTTTGTATTTAAACTCTCGTTTGTAACAAACAACGCGTGCCTAGCTCGTAGTAAAGATGTTGTGTCTTGTCATGTCAGACCTAAACTTAACCATAGGATCCGAACTGGAAGTTTATAAGATTACTTGCAATATCGGTAGAATTCACATTACTAGCATTCTTTTTAACCCCTCTAATTTAAAGATGCTTGTGTCTGGAGTGGGTTCACGGCAATATAGTGTAATGGGTGGGGTTTCGAACTCACGTTCTCTCGATCACAAGTCCGACACCTTAGCTATTGACTCTCTTTAATAAAAATGTACAATCTAATTGAGACTGAAAAAAAAACACAAATACTTCAGAAAAATATCTATACCCGGACTTTTAATTCGATGCAGTAACCTGACATAAGCTAATGTCACTTGCTAAAATAATGATACCCTATTTAACCTAATAGTGATGGATTCAATCAATCGAATAATAAATGAGCGATTTTTAATTGTTAGAAATTTAAATAAATGATGAAATTTATACTATTTTCATTTATTTTTAAGTAGTAACCAGAATTTATCATAAATAAATCTATTTTTATTAAAAATATTCATATCTAACCAAACATGATAAAAGCCACTCTTTTGCAAATTGTTTCATGTGATAAATATTTTAATAAATTGCGCGGGATTACTATTAAAAAGACTGCCCTCACACCACTGCGACCTAAGCCCCGTTGGAAAGACTACTGATACAAGGGCCGGCCTATTGCAAAAAAATAAAGAGTATTATCATGATCTATTCGTTTTATTTTTCACGCCCCATTTATAATCACATTTTACTTTTTGTTATTTTCACACAATGATAGTAAAAAATTGTTTACATCGTTATTCGATTTTATTCCTGAATCGATTAATTTAGTTACATCACAATTTCCTAGTCGTCATTATCTGACAACCCAGAAACTGTTAATCTACTTCATTAACTTCATTTTACTGAAGTTTGATATGTGTTACCTCAAAGTAACGACTGATTCCATTATGCGTAGTAGAAGAATCAAAGAAGGTAAATTAAAAAAACCGGCAAAGTGCGACTCGGACTCGCGCACGGTGGTATTTGTTTTATTTTAATTTCATTATTTATTTTTAAATTGAATATATTACTAAATATTCTGTGAATATTTCAAGCGTCTACCTGTTGCCGTTATCAATATCGAGCAAAACGAACAAAAAAATTAAAAATCACGTTCGTGTATGTTTGTCGTTATAGCGGCAACACAAATATAACATCTGTGAAAATTTCTACTGTCTAACTATCACGGTTCATGAGATACAGCCTGGTGACAGACGAACTGACGGACAGACAGACGGATGGACAGCCAGCGGAGTCTTAGTAATAGGGTCCCGTTTTACCCTTTGGGTATGGAACCCCCTTAAAATGATGAATGGATGATGATGAAGAGCCCAATCTATGTGAAGATTATTCAGATTAGTAATGTTGATACCAGTAACCATAACTCGAGTTAACTACAAATCAAGAGTGACACAAATATGGAATTTTGTCCCATTTTATTTGTATCTGCCACAATTAAACTGCGTGTGCACCCAAATCGGGGATGTGACTCAAGCGAGTGAAAATGTAGTAAGGATTAACTGATATACAATGCGGCCGTTCTAACTTGGCGAACGTGAAGTTAGGCTCTGCGAACTTTAACGCTTGTGCACTCGTACAAAAATAAAGGTTTTAAAAAAAATAAATGCAATTAGCAGTTGTTATTCCTGTTAACCTAATAATGTAGGCATGTATGTATGATGTACAAAAACAATTTACAGTGGAAAATATTAAGATAAGCTGCAGGCTGTTATTTCTGTAATACAAAAAGGCATGGGAGGTGTTTTCCCGGCAGGACCCTGATAATTACTGTCAAGATCTGACTGGGGTCTAATAAGTAAAAGCGTAAAATTAAACGCTTGTGTTAAAAATGTATTTACAATCACAAATTGAAAGCTGTTATTTCAGGAATTCTGGTTGATTTAATAACAACCATGTGTCTAGAACTTGTAATAAAATACTCCATGCATCTCCGTTTAATTTAGTTTGTTATTGCTAGCTAATATAAATATAATTACTTCCCAGCAACATCGTACTCTAGTGTAATTAATATATAATAATATATAATATATATATATAATATATTCCACAACATTTTTTTTTTTTTTTTTTTTTCACACAACGCCATCTAGTCCCAAACTAAGCAGAGCTTGTGGTATGGGTACTAGACAACTGATAAACATATATATATATTTCTAAATACATACATATTATAGATAAATTACACCCAGACAAAGGATAATAGACGCCCATAAGTACTTCGATAAAGGTCTTAAAGCAATCACCGCTTTAATCGATTTGTGTGCAGTTATAAGGTAAATAAACGTACCTTTAGGAAATTACTTTAGCGAAGTCGTATGCTTATAAAGAACCGCTTTACAGTTTACTGATATCAATGACCCCGGCAGAGTGCCGCACTGTATGTATAGCATTACAGAACATTTTCATACAAAGCCTTCTTCACGATAGCCGTTCGCGACAAGTTAAGCAGGTGTGAATCGTAAATCATATAATTATATTTTTATTTTCGCATCTAAACTGTTACGAATTTTTTTCGTATAATTTTTACACAATCATTTTCACAATAGATGGAATCCCACAAATGATGAACTAAGTTTCAAAACTAAGAGCGGCCGGGCACACAACATTAAGCTTATTGATATAGCCCGAGTTACATTTTAGGCGCTACATTAATGGATTAACAACTCATTTGTCAAAACCTAATGAAAGGTTTATGAGATGGTATCACTTAACACTCGTTGTTTTTGGAATGAGTGTGACGTTTTATGTTGTATATTTATTTATTTATAAATTATTAAACTTTATGTACAATTGTGTTACATGGGCGGACTTAATGCAACAAGGCATTCTCTACCAATCAACCTTTGGGTTAAAAAAACACATTGTGGTAGGTGTACGAGAAAATGAAATTAAATAATATATTTAATACTAATATATAATAATACTAATAAAATACACATATATGCTAAAATGACAAACTAATAGATACGGTGCTTTATAATATTCTTTCTGATTAAGAGAGCTCATAAGAATTATGACGAAGACCAAACTAAGAATAACAGCCCCTTAAGTAGTAGTTTTTAATTTTACGCTTAAAAAAAATTTTTGACTTAGCCTTCTTGATGTCAAGGGGTAGCAAATTCCAGAGTTCAATTATCTGTATTATTAGTTATAAAAGCAGATTGGTTTAACAATAAGTCCCGGATTAATTAAACTCCTTCCTTGCGCTGACTCGCTGAGCGAAAAGTACCGTTAAATAGCTTACTTATCGATATTGTGAGCTTCCGAAATGGCAGAGCTTTTATGATAATACTATAAAGATCCACGTGCAAACGGAACTGATAAAATAACTTAATCAGATCTTTAGGGAGCCGTCTTGCCAAATTAGCTTGGTGAACGCCCGACGCGACGTAAAAACTTTCGATCCAACCATACTACACTACAATCTTCGATCGTGAAGGAACGATCACACAAAGATATTTTGAAGACCGCTGGGACAGGAGCTGAACTCATTCAATGCTACATATGTCTACGGCTCTAGGGTGTACGGGTTTCTCAGAAAAAAACTAAAAGAACTGCCTATTATAATTAAATAATATGAAATTACGATTACGTTATGTCTACAAGAAAAGCAATTTCGTTAGTATTAAGGAAAATTTATTAACAACCACAAAAGTCGTCAATTTCACCTTATGAAAAGCTTCACATTTTTTGTAACACCACTTCTTAAGAAACTATATTTTTCATTAACGGTCCCCTCAAGTCCCTCATTCCTCAAATATTGACAAAGACAAGCAAACTTCAACAAGATCATTGTGTTCCACAGACGGGGCGATGTTAAGAGCGGCCGTGGCTGCGCTGGCGTGCCTGTGCGTGGCTCGCGCTTCGCCCTCCGAGCACGGCTTGCGAGCGTACACGCTAAACACACAGAACCACAAGGTAAACATAAACACCACCCTGTAAATACTACATCCATAAAAAAGGCTTAGCACGGAAGCATCAACCACGTCATAGACAACTCAGACCCACACACGCATCTTAAATCTCTTATATATATGGCTTTAGATGCGTGTACAAGTGATACGAAAAAATCTCAAACTTAACTTCTACAGAGTTGCATGCCGCATCGTATTAGAACTGCATCGTGCGTCTTATGTAAATCTTCCTGCCCTTAAGTACATCGTACGTTTGTTGATCAATAGCCACGTATCCAAACATGTCTTAACAATATTAGAGTAAATGGAACATGGAATATGGCACCGACACCAACACTATTCAAATAAAACCTGATGTTTTCGGCTGTCTGGTGTGTCGAATATTTAAGTACCGCTGTCAAGACATAGTTGGAGAACTAGACTGAATGAATTTAAAACTTAGTAGTAGTTAGGCAATAATAAGTACCTAAGAGAGGCAATAAATAGTCTTTGGAAATAAATGGGAATTAGCTACTTGACACGCTAAACTTAATCTTTAACGACTACGCAAAATATACAATACTAAATATCTTCGATACTTTACTGGAGCTATACCAATATTACGTGCTTGGTAAATGGACCAACGTACTATTTTGAGAAATAAGTACATATTTCAAAGTTGTACGGTATTAAAATCACGCGCTGGATTATTATAAAGCATGGAAAATCTATTGAAATAAGTATTAAAATTAATTAAAATACATGTATGGAAGAAGAAGCGCAAAGGAATGAATAAAAAAAAAACAATCGGAGAAGCACACTGGGGAAGTAGAATTCTTGTGACGAAATCGAAAGACACGGAACTAACCAGAGTCCTTTTCAAAGCAGGTCACATTTCATAAAACATGGACTATAAACGAGAGACTTTTTATTCTATGATATTATACTCTCCGACAAACATCAAAACGTATGGCGGAGGACTACCGGAAATATCATGATGTTCTCGAAGATTACATTCGATAAACTAGTTTATAAATAAATGTATGCCTATTAGGAGCTTAACATTTATTTCGGTAGGGCTTCACTATGAACAAAATAAGAATAATGTGTTACTATCTAATTACAGGACATCTCGACTATCCTTTCTACCATTGAAGAAAGACTTCGCGTTTTGGATACAATTAGTATCGTGCAAACAAAACAAGCACGACGACTGGACGCCATTCAGGATAAGCTTGGTGAGTGTATTAGTAATGTATTATTATACCTACTTTGGATTTTTGGAGAAACACAGGTAGAAAATTAACCAGTTAAGAATGGTCAAGACATAGTAATTGCGCTATAAAACATTGCTGCTATATATCATCTTACCGCATAAACCAATTACTATTACGCAAACTCAATAATGTCAAGGATCGATAACAGGCAACCCATATATTTACGAAGTAATTGCACCAAGAAACACAGACATTGTTAAACAGATTGTCTTCGGACTACAGGCACAACTGCATAAACCAGAACAAAGTCATATCACAACAATACATGGGTATTTTGTTCCGGGAAACTAATGAGTCACGTATGTGTATACGAACTACGGTAGTCTTATTGTATCATATCCTATTTTACTATGGGTCAGCTTTTGCAATATCTGCTGGAGTCCATCGCTCGCAATTGAATGAACAAGAGCAACGTACAATTAACTGCTAAAGGCACCGCTTCGGGCTGCAGTGGTATGAATAAATTAGCAAATGGACGTCGTACACACGCTGAATAGGATACCGCTAATATTCATGAATTTGCTTACAGATCACGTGGAAAATACATTGACTTTAAAATTAGAAAGAGCCCAATTAACAGCAGAAAGACTTGAGCACAGGTTACATATGCTGCAAACTAATGTACAGGTGGGCTTTGCTAAACATTCTTAGTAAAAATTCTTCGTATTTACGTAAAAATGGCATTGTTAATTACTAAACTTATTTCAATTATTTCAGGCCACCATCAAAGAGAGCAGTGAAAAAATAGAACATAGTCAAACAAAAATAGCTGAACTAACTAAGAATCTAACAACCCATATTATAAACCATAAGCATTTATTAGAAAAGGTATTTATAAACCTTTGAAAGTAATATTTCCTAAATATAATTAGGATGGAAATATAGGATTAGGTCACAATCAGTTATTTTAATGAAGCCATATAAAGTGCTATGCTAATTTGGATTAATTTGTGGTATTCCCGAGATAAGCTGAATATATCGGACTATTTTAAAACTACAATATTTTCATGGATTTACCGCATATTCCAGGTAAACGGCGCGTACGCAGACACATGGCATCGCAGTTTAATACTAGAATCTTTGATGAGAGATGGACTCTCTCTCGTCAACGTGACCAGAAGAGAACTGGCAGACGGGCTGCGGTCCCTAGCAAGACGACAACGCGATGCTAGGATCAATTCTGCAGATTTGGACCTAATTTTCACAAAAAGACTTAGCGATAACACCTATAGGATCGATCTAAAGGTACAAACCTTTACATAAAAATTTGAACGTTTCAATTCATAAAAAAAATAAGTTATTCAATCAAGCATTCAATCCTTGACCGACACGCACGTTGAATACTCACTCAAGGAAATTCCAACAAGGTTGGGTCTATAGTAAACAGATTCTACAAAAACTTAATGCTTTTTTTGCAGATGCAAGAACTTCTAGATGCACAAAAGCGTTTCGTGGATTCGTGCCAGCAAGTGCAGCAAGACGATCCGAAGCACGTGACGGATGTGTTAGGCAAACTAATAGATTCGTTAATTAAATTGTACGTACACCATGAATTATTCTCTGACCATACGAGTCTTTATTTATGTAAATTACGGTGAAGAATGAGCCACCACAGGTTTAGAATATTCTTGGTGAATACGCGGAAATGCTATAGACCTCTTTCTGGAAACCTATTTAATATGTTTTCATATATCACATGAAGCTATTTATAATTTAAATTAGCAATTGTTTTCTTGGTTAACCAATCATAACAGCTAGCGCCTGCAGATTTGTTGGTCGTTAACACTGATGACTTATTTAAATGCCATCAATCTTTCGAGATAATACAAAATAATGCTTACTACCAAAAAAAGATTTTTTAGAATTGAATCACTAGTTCCGAAGATGACCCCTACCTACATACTTACAAACAAATTTTACCTCTTTATAATATTAGTATAGAAGTATAGATTGATCGTAATTAAACATAGCCATTTGTTTCCAGAACATCTTCGACATTCCATGAACTGAAGAAAATCCAAGACGATATAAACAAATATGACACTAGAGTCGTTAAAATTTTGAATGCGACAAAAGTACCGCAGGTATAGTGCATTAAATAAAAATAATATTAAACTATTTATTTCCAGGTTACAGATAGCAAAATCAATGTGTGGTTGTTAAATTAATAAAGACATTTTATGAAGACTTTTCGAGGTTTAGTTATTCAAGATCGCATAGCAATGTTGTTCAGTTTTTCTTGTTAGTGTGCATTCCTTGTAAAGTGATTCGAATAGGTGAAATTAGAGATTTAGTTATTCGAGATCTCATGGATACGGCGTTAGGTTTTTCGTGGTAGCGTGCATTCGTTGTTAAGTGTTTCGTATTCGTGAACTTACGGGGACGTGTTCTTCGGTGTTTCACTTTTCGAAATCACGTATCACACCCATTGATAACAATTACTTCTTTGAATAATTACAGGCGGATGTCACATGTAGACGCTTGGAAGGAGCTTTCCGCAATACCTCCCACACGATCCTAAAAGAGAACGAACTAAGGCAACTGACAGAGAAGTTCGTATCGCTGACGGACCGAGCAGATGCTGCGCTGCAGCGACTGGAAGCACATCTGAAAGACGACTCGAACGACGAGGAACCAGAGCAAGCGTCTGATGTTACTGCTGCAGCTGACCGACTTCTGCAAAAACTGGAAGGGATCAAGTAAGTTATGAAGCTTACCAATTTTGAATAATTTGACCATGGAATTGGGTTGTAGCAGTGGTAGAGCTGGAGAAAACCATTTGCAAGATATTTTACATTTTATATTGTAGAAAAAACAAATTTTTGTCTTCTTCGACTTTATATTAAAGACGATAGGTACAAAATTTACCAAGCAAGAAACAATAATGCTATTGCGCTACATAATTATATTGGCTACATGCAGTGCTAGACTAATTTACTTTTTGTTATCACAGCAGCGAAGAATCTGACGAAGAGTTTGACTGGGAGGACGACGAGGCCGGATACTTCGACGACAGCGGGGGCGACGACATAATGGGCATAGACAGGGACATCCTAAGCGGCAGCACGGCTCGCAGGACAAAGACTACGACTGTGAGGCCGCCGCACCGGCGACATCTGCATAAACACCCTTACGACCGCGGCCCTGGCCTCAACTAATCCAAGCCGTCGAAATTAATTTGTTATATAAATACTAAGAGAATCAATTGGTATTTTAGTTTAAACATATTTTTGCCCTCGTTAGGCAGCTGTCCGACTGCCGGTGAGAAAACTACTAACTATCGGCGATTTACTCGCTCAAGAAACGCACAATGAAATATACATTCCGTGTAAACGAAAGAGATGCATATATTAATAGTTGCTCTCTGACTGTTCACACTGCATGCGCTTCACTAGTTCTGTCGTTGAGCGACAAGAGCTATCAAAGATAATACTCGCTCAGCGATCACTTAGCGGTCAGAACTCACGCTGAGAAACCAACCAGATAATGACTAAACTATCGGAACTACACACTTGCTGCTCGCTGCTCGCCAACTCGTTTTCAGATGCTAGCTCTACTCGCTACTCGTTCATCGTCGGCCTTAAACTTGCAGTTGAAGTTTTACCCTTATGCCAGCTGCCAGCATTGCTTTATAATCACTATTTATTAGGGTCATGGAAAATAAATGGTCTGAACAAACTTGACCAAATAAGTATCAAACACAATATGACTTAAATACATGATGTCATGTTTAACACTTGTATAAACAATCTCTCTGTGGATGCCAACCAAATGTCTCCAAATATGTATTCAATTTAACACAAACCCTTTTGGAGAAAGATTTCTATTGGAGAATAAAAATGTAAAGAAGGAAACTCAATCAAATCCACACGTGCCCAGGGTGGTTTGGCTTCTACCAACAGTTTTTGAATCTGGCTAGGACATGCTTGTTTCCTACAGCACTTTGATTAAATAATTAACACGAAGCTAAACAATGGCTTACAATTATTTATAAGTTTGAATCATGTACATAATGGCTTTTTTTCGGGGGGAATATAATCAAATGACTAAACTACTAACTACTCTGGGTGTAGCAGCAGGGAGTGTCAGACTACTACTGTCTAAGAACCCATCCAGTTCCTTCAGTCGCCCTTGCTTTCCGAATCGCGGTATCTCGTTGGAACATTCCCGCAATACCGACAGGCAATGGCCATATTGGGCCCCATCACAAGTACTATCTGCTGAGGCGACTGCATCCCATTCCCTCTCACCCCCACACCGCGGTCTAGACTAGTGACACCCTAGCTTGCAGCTTTGTCCGCATGGACTATGTTTGTCATTTAGTTTGATTTTACTGATCATTCATAATGAGTGAAAATCTTTAACATTATTGGGTGCGAACTGAGCACCTCCGAAAAGTATTGATCCTATTCTTCAGGTTACTAAATTAAGGGAATGAAATTTTTCAAACAAATCTTTCTAGCCTGTCGATGGTAAAACCCATCAAATACGAGTATGTTTAGCTTAATCCTCCTACCTAACTACGCTCACTGATGCAGTCCAGGAATGTGAGGCCTACTCTGAGTGACTTCCCGATTGGTCTCTAGAACGCACATGATTTCACAACGTGTCTTACGAGATACATACATACCTACATCAGAAAGAATTTGTATTTTATCCTAAGAGAATCGATGTTGACCGTGATTACACACAATGCTGGTTTTATTTGTTATTTGGCCCTGAGGAGGGCCGGTTAGGACTTCGTGCGATAGGATTAGCCAATAGACAGGAATTGATTGCCCAGCGTGCGCCGGACGTAACAGAGGGTAGTATGATACGTCACTCGGGGAAGCTCCTTTCTCGCAGTAGGTACTATCCGTTTGATCTCCTTTCAATGTGATAGAATAGGTCTAAAATAAACTGATGATTTTTGAGTTATTTTACTTTTAAATTGTTTACATAGGTTACTTGTAGGAAAGCCTTCTTCATCTTCAACCACATCTTCGCTTACCATCAGTGAAATGGTAGTCAAACGGAAGCCTACAAAAACTAAAAAACTTTTTTGCAAAAAAATAAAACCGACTTCCATATCAAAACACTACAAAGCCAAAAATAATTTTAATTTCGGTAGTCGGTGTTATTGGTTTTGTATTTTCTTTATTTTCACACCGCCTTCCGAAATTAAAATTATTTTTGGCTTTGTAGTGTTTTGATATGGAAGTCGGTTTTATTTTTTTGCAAAAAAGTTTTAATTTTCGCGGTTTTTAGTGGGTCAATTTGTAATTAATCTAGTTATAAAAGCCAAAATGTCAACTACAAAAAACTAAAAACGCGCGAACAAAAAACACAATATAGAGTAACCGAAAAGATCATCAATGTAAATATTTTTTTAGACTTTTGTTGATTTTTCAGAAACGGCATGTTCGATGTCGATAAAATTTTCATGGGACCATTTGGGAAGTATACCCTTTCCAACAAAAAAAGAATTTTTCAAATCGGTTGGAGAGCGACGGAGCTATGCCCGAACAAATATAAAAAAAAAAAAGACAAACAAACATCCGAATTGAGAACCTCCTCCTTTTTCAGAAGTCGGTTAAAAATAAATACCAACTATTGACTCAAAAGAAGCAAGCAGAAAATTCTTCTTGTTAAATTTTATTTTCTATTAATATCATTGATTGAGCTTAACAGACTGGAAGCTCTCACTCTGCCAGATAAACTTCAACAACTTATAGTTTTGGAAACAAGTTAAGTCAAACTTTTTTATCTATTGTGGTATTACAATTTGCAAAATAAATACCATTTATTTACAAATCTATAAATAGTAGTTTATTTATAAATAGTTTGTGGTTTGTGTACTAAAATAATTCTGTTTGAAGATGATGATGAAATAAAACTAACCATTGCAAATGTTCTAGAAACAATGTTTTATTGACAATTGATGTTTGTGCAGAATGCAAGGTGCAAAAGTTATTAGAAGAATATATGGCTCTATACAGCACTATTACTTGATAGATTATTTTTGCTACCTACCCTAAGAAGAAACACTGAAGCAAACTGAATGTCAATATCTCTTTTGTAATCCATACAAACCCTACTAATGATATAGTGATAGGCAAATAACTTGGCAAGAGTTGTTTGATGCGCAGAAGCAGATTTTTAGGTGTCAGCGGTTGTCAGCAGGACGCGGGGTATGACGTAGCGCCGCTCCGAGCGCGCGATTGGTGTGTCAGTAGTTTTCGTTCTATTTGCTCCTGAATACATTTGCGTACACGAAAGTTATACCTTTTGTTTTTTTACAAATTGTTGTTTTAAATTTAGTTTTTGTTACTTTACTGTAATCAACCAGGACCAAATACCGTTTTACGCAGACTATTAAAACGTCAGAAAGAACAGTTAGACACTACAGTTAAGGAAGGCTGAAATTCCGAATTCATCACTGTCTTTATGACACTTTTTTTTCTAATTAGTTTTATTAACTAATTGTGACAATGAAAATATATTTTTTTTAATGTTTTTTTTTTAATACATTTTTTCACTTTAAATTGTGTTTATGTATTATATTTAAATATTTATTTTATTTATAATACCGAATTAACTAATGAATTCCTCTTCTTTCTTTAACATTCTTCTGAACAGACATGATTAACAATAAATGATGGCAATAACCATATAATAATGGCAAGCAGTAAAAGTGACCACTTTTTTGTTCCACTAAGTGCATGATGCGCAAACTTACCCCCACTAGGCCAACATGCTGAGGACTATACATGTTTGTGCCAAGTCTCAAGTTTTTAAACCCAACCAAAAAAAAAGCATTTCATAAAAACAAATTCCCCCACTATGCTACAAATAAGTATGTTCAACAAAAGCCTTCCTTACTGTGCACCTGTTTTAAACTACAATTATAGCAGTTTTGGCTGTAGTCGCATCATATGCAAAAATATAACATTGCTGATAAATTATGCTTGATTACAATATCATGTTGTCTATAGGGATGTACTAACTTAGCAGGTTCACATAACATCTATTCTAAGTTTTTTACTAAGTTAGTTTCTCATTAAATGGTGCAGTTTTTCTCCTTAAAAAAAGATTTTGACTGGTTCCAAGGATCTCTCCTATGTAATCCTAAATTACTTTATACCACTTATAAGAGAGTAAAGTGTTAGGGAAACCACACAGGAATGACATCTGTATGTAAATTATGAAAAACAATTTTTTTGTATAAGACATATTAACATACCTCTATTTTGGCACTGTTTTGAAATATTGTAAGCGCCTTGTGCGTGAGTTGTGCAAAGCATGAGCTGAGTGTGGCGATCCTCTGACGAGAGGCAAACACCACCTCTGGCTCCTCCGTCTCCAACTCTGCTGTAATTCACAAACATTATATTAAATTAGTTGGTACATTATTATTGTATTATGTTGAATATAATTTAGTTAAGAAAGTAATATCATAAAGAATATTTAGTGTTTTTAAAACTTATATTTTCTTAAATATATTAGTTTCCTATTAGAGTGTTGAGTATAAGACTGAGTTTAAAAGGGCTATTGGAGATTACATCAACAAGAAGCTTTGGTGTAGTTAAAACCATAGCTTATGAAATGTTCTCTTCGAAAAACTCTAATGTTTATATGATCATGAATAATAAGGCGATTGAACACTTTTATCTGGACTATAGTAAGTAACAACACAACCCATAGCAATGAACTCAGACAATGACATAGCTATGTTCTGAATATATAGCCAGTAGCATAGATTTTCCTGCATGTTGTTGTATGTTGGACTGTATATGTTTTGTTGCATATTGGACAAAATTATGTTTAAAGTATACAATAGCTGAGTTTGATTTAGTACTATAGCCATATAATTACTTCAAAACGTATTAGATCTATACAAAAAATCACTAGACAACAGCAGCATGACTCTGATCGAAAAATAACAAAACGGATAACAACCGGTGCGTTAAAATGTTCAGAATGGAGAAAAATAAGTTTACTTACTTATAGAGGTGTCTAATTCGACACATGCTTTGTCAAATTCCTTTTCTAATAGATCTAACCATCGAAATCCTACTCCGGTAGTCGCCATTTTCACAATAATTTGTTGACAATTTAATGTCAGTTTGACATTTGCCCAAGCCAATCGTTCAGAAACAAAATGTTTAAGAAATCGATTTTAATCATATACTTCTCACACTAAAAAAACATAGTACCACTAAAAACTTACAAAAAATAGGATAACATCTATGTTTATCAAAAACCATAATGTCTGCCAGGCATCTGTACCAAAAATCTAACTCGGAGTACTCCGCAAAAAATAAGTGTGTTGAATAACGTGAACATTTGTCATTGCAGTCGCCAGAACAGCCTAGACTTGGCTCGAGTTTCTATTCCGTATCAACTTAATCAAGTCCTACAATTCCGGAACGAAGTAGTCATGAGCAGTTTCCACTGCTGTCTGTGAGTTTGACGAACTTCGTTCTTAGCTCGATTGCAGACTATGCATATCTCGCCTGATGGTAAGCGATAGATGAGGTCTACAATGTGACGAACGAGCCCAGAAGATGCCTATTTACTCTTGCTTTAAAGGCTGAAAGGTCATGTGTCAGAGAACACAGAAGCCGGCAGAAAATTCCACAACTTGGCTGTGCGCAAAATAAATGTGGTTGGAAGAGAAGCGCTTGGTACGACAAGACGGTATATCAACCAAGTGTGGATGGTACCCAGCCGTGCATCTGGTAGACCGGTAGTGAAATGGAGATGGAGGAATCAGGTTTTGGAGCTCCTGCGCACACTCCCCGAAGTACAATCTATAGAAAAGAGACAAGCAAGCAACGGTTCGCCGATGAGCCAGACTATGAAGCTTGCCCGATAGCACCTCGTCGCCTATAAGCCTTTTAGCCCTGCGCTCGATCGAGTCCAGTGCAGCAAGTTAGTATTTTGCAGAGCCATCCCACAAGTAATAATAAATATTTATTTGCTAAAAACATGGTAGGTATAATAGGTAGGGATACAAAAATTCTAAATTGGTACAACATGTTTTGCTTGTAACAAGCGTGCAAATTATTTGTGGATTTATGATCAATGTAAGTACAGAGTTGTCTTATACTTAGAAATCATAATTATAGAAAATAATAAGATGAGTCATTGGCCTCCCTTTCCTAAACTAGGCAGAAAACCTGTCTGTATCTTAGGAAAGAGAGCCCTTATAATGGGTCTAATTGGTGTTACACAAAAATATCGGTGCGTGCCACAGAAATCAAAAATACAGAGAAGTGGTAAGGGGGCGTATCGGTGTCCGCGCGACATGGCCACAGGGCTCATGTCACAGGCAAGTGGCCGTCTCCGCGAACTAGTGCGCTTTCGACGGCGATCGTGATAACATATATGAATGCCGAGTTGTTCTGTGGTATCTTGTAAAAACCGAAGCCAAAATCAAATCTATGTGAATCATGGAATCACTTACCATATGTAAGTACAAGTATTTTACAATATTTGTCTTTAAAATCATGAAAAACAATAAATCGTAAAATATTTCTTGGTTTTACTATGTTATTTTTGTTTTCAAATATCAGAGCGACTGTACTCCTTTTGCTATAAATACATTGCTCCTTAACCACTACCTGAGTTCGTCACTAAGTAACTGGACAAGCAATGTAAACATAACATACGAAACTGTATTACGCGGATTCATCGCGTAGTGAGGCCGCCACTTCTTGCGACGAATTAGTGATGTGCTTGTGCAGATCCACTAACGTAGGCTATCGACAGCAATGTCGATTGACGAATGAAATATTGCTATTATAGTTTAGCGGTTTTTCAACCGATGACATAAAAAAGAGGAGGTTATCAATTCGACGCGTATATTATTATTATTTTTTTATGTATGATCACCTATTACTTGGAGACGGCTGAACCGATTTGAAAAATGCTTTTTTTGTTTGAAAAGGTATACTTTGAAATTGATCCCATTGTTACCAAGTCAGGATCTGATGATGGGATCCTGGAGAAATCGAGGGAACTCTTCAAATATTATAGGCACACCTATAGTGATTTGAGTATTTTTTATAGTAACTTGTGTAGTTGCATTCGAAAAGCACCATTTTGAAGTAGACCTGATGATGAAGACCACCGATGGCCACTGGAACTACTCAATATATAAGTAGGAATAATAAGTAGTTCATGTGTTCCGCTTCGATTACTTGAATGTGGTTATTAAGCACAATATGCTCGTCACAATGCATATGGTGAAGTGAAGCTGATGGTGAACTACCAGGAAAACTCCTCAACAAATAACAGCCCAACATTGGGAAAAGCAATATTTTGTAAATGAATATAAGTAGTTGACATTTAGGCTCTTGTAACTAGGTAAATTAAAAATCGACCAACTAAAAAGAGTGAAATAAAAACTTTTTACCAAAAAATTTAACCGACTCCCAAAAAACACTGCAAAGTGAAAAATAACTTTAATTTCGGAAGTCGGTGCCAAAAACGAAAATACAAAACTAAAGACACCGACTACCGAAATTAAAGTTATTTTTCACTTTGCAGTGTTTTTTGGGTGTCTGTTTAATTTTTTGGTAAAAAGTTTTTTATAACATACGGAAACCTCTAAGAAAATATGTTTAACTTTTATTTCACATGAGATGACAGAAATAAAAATACGTTGAAAAGTCAAGTGTACAAAAAAGTAAAAAAAAATAAACAATTTATTTTACGCCCGCAGCATGCGTAAGGAGTTCCGACGTCGCCGTCGCTACAATAGTTTATTTTTCAATCTGTCAACCGTTTTAGCCCGGTTGGAAGATCGATGTAAATAATGTTTTTTTACTTATTTTGATTTTTTTACAGAGTAGTAGAGAAATGCGTAACCAATATTCGTAAAGTAAGTTACTTTAATTTTAGGTTAATAATCGATGGTGTTTTTCGGTTTAGAATTATCGTATGTTATGCCTTATCCTCATGCTGTTTCTTTATTTTTTATGGTTTTTGTATTTTGCTTCCATTGAAGCTTCGAATGCGTTATAATAATCGGCATGGTTCAGATAATATATTTGTGAATTGAGCTTAAAATAAGTCAATATATTCATGCTATTTATTTATTATGCATGGATGTGTGTTTGTTTTCATATATTTAACAATTTCTCTACTAACTAGGATTTTTCTTATAACAAAAACCTATTATAACCTACTAAACTATTACCTGCGGTTACCCCGCAGGTAAAAGTTGCGTAACAGACTTACAGTAGGAATCGGTTTCATTATGCTAAATCAACAACACTCACTGCGGCATTTACGTTGTTGAGCAGACCAATATTTTGAACATATGAAGCAATGGATTAGCAATATACCTCAAAATCATTCAGATCTTGATTTATAGTGTGTTACGTAATTATTGCGATGCTTATTATATGGTGATGTTTAGAAGTAGCTTAGGATATATGTAAATGATAAATAAGTGCTTTTCGTACTTTTCAGCTTCCCAAATGATGGTAACATAAAAAAGGAATGGATTGATGCCACAGGCATGCCACCTAACTGGTACCCTACAAAAAGTAGCACCATATGCTCGGTTCACTTCAACGCAGAAATGTTCTAGTCTCTAAAGAAAAGTCGCAGGCTTTTTGAATGGACAATTTCAAAATTAAGAGTACAACTGATATTTGCAGAAGTGTGTTAAATTTTATTTTATTACTGAAAGCTATTCTCATGATTTAGGGTATTCATAAAATCAGTCATTCAACTTTTCAGGATTATATACAACCTATACGGCTGGTATGTTCCGATCAAGAGCGTAATGTAAGTTAACATCGACTTCTATTTGACCTATCACTATGATAATTAAATATTAAGATTTAAGTCGAAAGCGCCAGGGTAGCCCTTAATACTTAGTATGTAGTACTTAATAATAATTATGTAATGTTATGTTCTTAATAATATGTTTATTGTTATTGTAATATTTTCTGGACATGCCATTTTTTATTTGGTTCATTTTCAGGTGCCCAAAAAAAATTGTACAATAATAAATGGAAGAATCGATAACTTTCCAATTTAGTCAATCACTAGCGTATATGTAAAATAAATTGCTTTTGCACAGCACAACGATAGCGACCGATGTTTTTGTATGGGTAAGTTCTACGGTGCATGGTAAATACACGCCGTGTTTGACGGAATAAGGTTTATTATTGATTGTATAGTACGTTCTGATTTAAGAAATGCGGGTGTGTGCGCGAGTGCGTATCTATTGATTTTATTAAACTGCATGTGTAGTTGTTGCCCCGCCCAGCGCCTAACTGGAGACACACGGTTCCGATATAATTTCGTCTGTTGACCAAATCTACTTATTTATTTTATCTATGGTACTAACTGTTAGAAAATTGTATATCTTAAGTTCCATCATCCGCCAACACTCTATGATTTCCTTCGATAAGCAGCTTGTCAGTCAGCGGCGACGTGGCTTTCCTTTATGTCCAACTGTCTCTTGCAGGACTGCTTTCGCAAGACGACAGTTTAGTGGCCTAAGTGCTACGCTCTATAATAAAGCCCACAAACAATTAAATATCTACACCTTAACTAAGTGTAAGGTAAAACACGTGCTTTATTTTTGGCTGCAGAAATTAACATATTGTGATGCCGAGGAGCTTATAACCGCTGTACAGTAAAGTCAAATAGGTTTACACACACAATAGACTTTAAAACAATCAATCAAACACACACACGCAAATTCACTCTCCCATAAACACACACAAACAAATTCACTCTAACATCCACACACACGTACACACGCGCGCGAGTGCGCTTTCAAAGCTTTCAAACTGACACACACACAAATATCAGACGCACACACAGAGTGACATAAATACATATATAACATTGCTTTTTTAATTTTATTATTTAATGTATCAGTGTACTTTGTTCGCCCACTGCACCACAGAAATCAAAAATACAGAGAAGTGGTAAGGGGGCGTATCGGTGTCCGCGCGACATGGCCACAGGGCTCATGTCACAGGCAAGTGGCCGTCTCCGCGAACTAGTGCGCTTTCGACGGCGATCGTGATAACATATATGAACGCCGAGTTGTTCTGTGGTATCTTGTAAAAACCGAAGCCAAAATCAAATCTATGTGAATCATGGAATCACTTACCATATGTAAGTACAAGTATTTTACAATATTTGTCTTTAAAATCATGAAAAACAATAAATCGTAAAATATTTCTTGGTTTTACTATGTTATTTTTGTTTTCAAATATCAGAGCGACTGTACTCCTTTTGCTATAAATACATTGCTCCTTAACCACTACCTGAGTTCGTCACTAAGTAACTGGACAAGCAATGTAAACATAACATACGAAACTGTATTACGCGGATTCATCGCGTAGTGAGGCCGCCACTTCTTGCGACGAATTAGTGATGTGCTTGTGCAGATCCACTAACGTAGGCTATCGACAGCAATGTCGATTGACGAATGAAATATTGCTATTATAGTTTAGCGGTTTTTCAACCGATGACATAAAAAAGAGGAGGTTATCAATTCGACGCGTATATTATTATTATTTTTTTATGTATGATCACCTATTACTTGGAGACGGCTGAACCGATTTGAAAAATGCTTTTTTTGTTTGAAAAGGTATACTTTGAAATTGGTCCCATTGTTACCAAGTCAGGATCTGATGATGGGATCCTGGAGAAATCGAGGGAACTCTTCAAATATTATAGGCACACCTATAGTGATTTGAGTATTTTTTATAGTAACTTGTGTAGTTGCATTCGAAAAGCACCATTTTGAAGTAGACCTGATGATGAAGACCACCGATGGCCACTGGGACAAAAATAAAAACTTTTTACCAAAAAATTAAACAGACACCCAAAAAACACTGCAAAGTGAAAAATAACTTTAATTTCGGTAGTCGGTGTCTTTAGTTTTGTATTTTCGTTTTTGGCACCGACTTCCGAAATTAAAGTTATTTTTCACTTTGCAGTGTTTTTTGGGAGTCGGTTTAATTTTTTGGTAAAAAGTTTTTATTTCACTCTTTTTAGTTGGTCAATTTTTAATTTACCTAGTTACAAGATCCTAAATGTCAACTACTTATATTCATTTACAAAATATTGCTTTTCCCAATGTTGGGCTGTTATTTGTTGAGGAGTTCTCCTGGTAGTTCACCATCAGCTTCACTTCACCATATGCATTGTGACGAGCATATTGTGCTTAATAACCACATTCAAGTAATCGAAGCGGAACACATGAACTACTTATTATTCCTACTTATATATTGAGTAGTTCCAGTGGCCATCGGTGGTCTTCATCATCAGGTCTACTTCAAAATGGTGCTTTTCGAATGCAACTACACAAGTTACTATAAAAAATACTCAAATCACTATAGGTGTGCCTATAATATTTGAAGAGTTCCCTCGATTTCTCCAGGATCCCATCATCAGATCCTGACTTGGTGACAATGGGACCAATTTCAAAGTATACCCTTTCAAACAAAAAAAGCATTTTTCAAATCGGTTCAGCCGTCTCCGAGTAATCGGTGATCATACATAAAAAAATAATAATAATATACGCGTCGAATTGATAACCTCCTCTTTTTTATGTCATCGGTTGAAAAACCCCTAAACTATAATAGCAATATTTCATTCATCAATCGACATTGCTGTCGATAGCCTACGTTAGTGGATCTGCACAAGCACATCACTAATTCGTCGCAAGAAGTGGCGGCCTCACTACGCGATGAATCCGCGCAATACAGTTTCGTGTGTTATGTTTACATTGCTTGTCCAGTTACTTAGTGACGAACTCAGGTAGTGGTTAAGGAGCAATGTATTTATAGCAAAAGGAGTACAGTCGCTCTGATATTTGAAAACAAAAATAACATAGTAAAACCAAGAAATATTTTACGATTTATTGTTTTTCATGATTTTAAAGACAAATATTGTAAAATACTTATACTTACATATGGTAAGTGATTCCATGATTCACATAGATTTGATTTTGGCTTCGGTTTTTACAAGATACCACAGAACAACTCGGCATTCATATATGTTATCACGATCGCCGTCGAAAGCGCACTAGTTCGCGGAGACGGCCACTTGCCTGTGACATGAGCCCTGTGGCCATGTCGCGCGGACACCGATACGCCCCCTTACCACTTCTCTGTATTTTTGATTTCTGTGGTTAGTACATTGCATTCTGAATATAACATGTACGTAGGGTAGTCACGTGGTTTACAGTGCATTACTTTTAACACAGCCCTTTGAGCTCTTTCAAGCTTCAACAGCTCAGTTTTATGAGTTCCTCCCCAGACCGGGATACAGTACGTCAGAATAGATTGACACAGAGCCAGGTAAACCATTCGGAGAGTATCTTTATCTGCTGAAAATCTTAGGGTTTTGTATATAAAAATGAGTCTTCTGGTGCGAGATGTTAATTACTCTAATTGAGTAGTCCAGTCTAGTTTCTCGTCAACGAATACTCCGAGATATTTTATGGATTCTACCATCGTCGACGACAGACAGGTACAGGCTTCAGTGTTTTGAGGACAGGTATGGGCTTTTAGGTTTCCGGTTTCTACAGCCGGTTTTGATGTGTGCGTTAGAATGAAGCGTAAGAATTGGGTCTTTTTAACATTTAAGGTTAACAGATTTTTTGCTAACCAATGCATTACTCTCCGTAACGCATCTTCTGAGTGTAATTTGGCATCATCCCAATTTTTACCATATGCCACTAGTGCAGTGTCGTCTGCGTAAGTGAAAATATCACAGTTGACGAGAGGCAGATTACAGAGGTCATTTATATAAATTAAGAAAAGGGTGGGACCCAAAATACTTCCCTGGGGAACTCCGAAGATTATCTGTTCCTCTGCGCTTATTATATTATCTATTCTGACGCATTGCCTATGGTTAGAAAGATAGTCTTTAAAGATATCGAGAGCTAGACCTCGTATACCCACATTTTCTACTAATTTAGAAATACAGACGGTGTCGAATGCTTTACTGAGATCTAGGAAAATGCCATAGCATTTAAGTTTTTTATCAAGTTTGTCAGCAACTGACTCTACAAGATCAACCACAGCATCTTCCGTAGAAATGCCATGTCGGAAACCATATTGGTTATTGGTGAGAATGTTAAATTTAGTTAAATAATTAGTAAGGCAGTTGTTAAGAACTCGTTCCATGATTTTAGATAAAGCGCTCATGACGGAGATGGGGCGATAGTTGATCAGATCTTTATCTCCAGTTTTGTATACAGGGGTGACTAACGCCATTTTAAAGGCCCTCGGGAATACCCCTTGTGCTATGGCAAGGTTGCAAATATGTGTGATTGGAGGCACAAGAACGTTCCGGGCCATTTTGATTAATTTGGCTGATATGTTGTCCCACAACCATCCCTAAGTGGCTGCAATACTCCACGCAAGAACGGACCTGTGCTTTATATAGATTCAGAAGCTGTCCAGGCGTGAAGTACCGCCTCACCTTCTGTAGGATTCTCAGCTTTTTTGCTGCAGTCTGAGCTCTGGACTCGATCGAAGGCTGAGCCGAAGTTGAAGTCTGATGTCAACTACATGCCCAAAAGCTCCAGGCGGTCGGTAACTGGCACAGATGTACTTCGGAAAGTAGGGGATAGTTGAAATGGGCTCCTTTTAGCGCTGAAAAGACAAGCCTGTGTTTTTAAGCGTTGAATTTGACCAGATTGTCGTCACCCCATTTGGAAACGAGATTTAAGGTCGAATTCATGCGCTCTACCATGGCCTTTATGAGAGTGGCAATTTCGTCCCTGTCAGCTCTAGAGCTAGATAAGTATCTTTCTGAGATTGTGCTGTCCGCGTACCCAACTGCTCCCAGCTGAAGTAGGTCATTGATATGCAGCAGAAAGAGTCGCAGAAAGAACAGACCCTTGAGAAACACCGGCATTAATTGCCATAAGATCCGATGAACAGCCATCGATGACCACTCGGATCAACCGCTCACTCAAGAAGTCGGAAATCCAGTTACATAAGCCAGCAGAAACACCGAATGCGGGAAGCTTGCTCAGCAGACTAGCGTGCCAGAGCCTGTCAAAGGCCTTTGAGATGTCGAGAGATACCGCAAGGGCTTCTCCATGTTTCTCAATGGCCTCGCCCCAACAGTGCGTGACATACACAAGAAGATCACCGGTGTAATGCCGATGTTTTTAATGAAACAAATGGTTTCATGCTATTTCTCTCCCAATATATTATTATACTCCGTCCACCTGTGACTTCATTATATCCTTCTAGTAGTTCCGGAGATGCGCGCTAACAAACAAACAGAAAAAGAGACATTCTGTCGTTTCGCTGCTACATTACAAAGCCCGCTGCCCGTTACCTTTTCTCATGAAATTACATAAAAGTACCTATTCCTGTCTTACCCGAAATTTGAGGCTGGAAAATATATTTCTCACACATTTCACCAGTACAATGCCTAGAGGCCCATCAGAATTAGGAAGCTCTTTTGTAATATGAGATGAGCATATTGCGATCATCCAGGCACACAACACTAAACTCCAGATCGAGAGAGAAATCCCAATTACAGCATCACTTCCCCACCCTGTTAGGACTTCGTACTCAACAGTAAGAACTTGGGATCCCTAGACCAAAGAGGCATTTACAAAGTCAAACAAATTCTTGTGGTGGCAGTCGTTTATTTTAAATTGTAGTTATTTACAAAAAAAGAGGATACCTACAATATTGCGCCACAAATACTTTTTTCGCACATTTCTGAGTAGCTAAATCACTAAGCTTTATCATAATATTTTACCATAATAATTAGGTACACTACATAGCTACGCCATGCAATGGGAAATGGATGTTGCGTTAGAAGAAAGAATCTACCAGAGACCAGAAAATTAAATATATACATATACAAGCTAAGGATTTAATTTGCAACAATAAGAACGCTAAAAGAGCTCTAGCCAGACGTTTTAGGTTTCAGAAATGATCTAGTTGTAGGTATGTACAAACATACCCTGACTTCCACATAGGTCCGGTTGTGTATGGGGAATAACTATAAAAAATCTTGTTTTATTGATATTAACTACAATTAAAACGAGAAGTGCACATAATCGGTGCTTAGGGACTCAATTGCTCAAGCAGAAAACTAAAAATATTTAGTAAGAAAATGAAAGCTTGCAGCTAGTTTCAAATTAGTGTTGAAATGTATCCTATGAGCTACATCCCCTACACCTTGTGCCCTTGTGTGGAAATCTACAAAACACAAATAACTGACGTACAGACATATTTACATATGATACTCGCTAAAGAAAGAATATAATTTACATAAAACTAACTAAAACTTAGGTTCCGTAGCTTAAGACATGTATTTTTTTTTATTTTATAAATTTATTGCTTAGTTAAGTAATGTAACACCGGCAATACGTTTTTCTTAATTGCTAATTAGCGCCCGACTTAAGCTTGCAAACGTTAAAGTAGATCAAAGTAAACCTCAACCTCAATAACACCATTTTTTTACCAATGCCATTTGCTACTGAAACCTTAAATTTATTATATACATTTATTACAAATTATGCAAGTATCTGTTCAGCGCAATACACACCAAACCTGCCAACCCCACGACACAACCTGATGATCTATATGAAAAGATGTCCAATGTGAAAAAGCTGGGGACATAGGTCGGCGGGTCCGTGTCTTTGGTATGTATGCCACCTACAAAATTAAAAATATTTAAGATACATACTCACTAACAAACAAATTCCCACTAGTAACATACAGTGTCTTTTATATTTAACGAGTTTATTGAAGTGCAATAAAAAAATCCAAGATTTTACTTTGAGTTTTCTGTATTCTAAGCTTTGAGTATAAGATGCTACTACTAACTTGTTCGAATAAGAAAGTTGTAATTTTACACATTTAAATAAAAACTGACGTCAATTGGTCTCTTCAAAAAAGCAATACCATAATGGTATTACAATCTACAACCACGGTTTGGATGTTTTAGCAGTGCCAGATCATATTGGGTGATATCTAACTATCTGATACACACACATTATTGCAAAAATTAAAAATTAATAGTTTTTCAAATACTATATAGGTACTTCGAAATGATCTTCGATTGAAATAAAATAAATGCAACCTTGAAAACGATCACACTTCAAAATGAGCATCCACTTCTGAAACACTACAGACAAACCAAGTGTTCGGTCTAAAAGCCTGGTCATGTAACTACTTACTACATTGATAAAAAACCTGTAACATAAGAATCATATTCATATCTCCTCATTCCCATAACATTAAAAACTTCGGTAGTTCTAAAAAACCGCATTGGCGCTGTCACAATTTCATTATAATTTTAAGTCTCTAAAATCGAGATATTAGTTACTTTGCTTCATATACGGGCCGATTACTACAGTACCTCTCAACGTTCTCTTAGCCTCCCAATAGACTATAACATATTGTGTAAGAAAAACATTAAGATATAGGTGAAAGTTTTTAAATCTAATATGCCTGCATTGGGTTTGTGTTACTTTGATAAAACACTGTTCGCATGAATACTACACATTGTGAACAAGATAAACATGTTATTGTATAATTCAATAAACCAAATTGTTTATAATACTCACGATGCACTGATATTTTAAAATTAACACATTATCTCATTTTAGCATGATTATACATATTTATAGAAAAATATTACACGTCGAAAACTATGGCTTTTAGAGAGCGGAATTATCATTTCCTCCTACCATAAAGTACGCAGATGGGGCTACAAAATGTATATAAGAAGCTCCGTAAAGAAACACCCATATTGAGTGAAATTTATGATCATAATTTTAAAAAAGATGAAGTACCCTCAAAACAATAAAGAGGTGGTGTTCATTCTTACCAAGCACAGTAATATTTTCAATTCATTCGTAATTACATACTTATGATTTTCACGGCAAGCATACAGCTCCTCTTTATCGGTTCACCTAACACATCGAAGCAGTCACCCATATCGCAGTATCAGGCGACCGCAGCCAAGTGCGGTGAAGCGGGGCGGGATCCACACGATTCTTTCCGGTTATTAATTCCTCCATAACATGAATCTGACGTTTATTAATCTACCTCTATAACCCTAGCCTTTAAAATACAGCCTCATATAGTAAATGAAACCCCACAGAAGCTACCTATATTTTTAAATTTCTTAATGCTTTTGTTTCCCTCCAGATTTATTTTTCTATATTCTTTGTAACCTAAACATTATTATGAATATAGCTAAACAATGCAAAATTCGTTTAATACATATATTAAAATTTCAATTTATGTGTTCAATGCCTAGGCAATAACAAAAGTATATTGAGTCTTGCACCAAATCCACAAGCTAGCTGGGAATCCGGGATACGTTGCAAAGTAGACTTAATTGTTAAGATGCGTTCATGGGTTTACAAAACATTTAGAGGGAGACAAAAGTAATGAAAATCTAAAGAAATGGGTATTTTGGCACCGAATGGTGTTCACAAACCCGGTACGCAATGTTAAGGCAATATGAAATGAAAAAGCAAGCATAGCAAGCTTGAAAATTTAAATTTTTAGGTTTTCTTCTGGGATTTTAAAATAATACGGAAAATAGAGCAGTAGAATACAACAGGGAGCAAAGCGAGCTCGTAATGTATATACAATGTAGATACATTTGATTGGTTCCTTAATTTGAACAAAAACCAGAAAAGT